>CM060184.1:19161125-21561125 GCA_030549335.1 Pontederia crassipes | reverse complement strand
TGCATGCATATGCGTATTGCGTGTTTATATTTGACAACATTCCGTATCTAAAACTATTGAAGTGTAGAATAATAAAATTTTAATGCTTAAAGTTTCAAATCTTTTGTCAGCAGTTTTGTGTGGATTAAGTTGGTCTCATAAATTGTTAACTTAAAAAATTTATATGTTGGTAGCAACAGATTATAAATGAAGAAATATTTTATTTCTTTATGACATAACTAACAATTTATATTAAAATTAAAATCAGATTTTTTGGACAATTCATAATAATATATTAATATCTCAATCATCTTTCTTTTGTTGGGATTATTATATAATAGTTGGACTTGAAGACATTGACATATAGCTAGCATACGGGTTAGGCCAGGATTGTGTTAGAAAGTCCAATTTGCATAACCATTTTTTTTTATATTAAAATTACGTTGAAGTGAATTCACCAATCACCGTTAGTTTCTCGATTACAATTTTACTCCATCTCAGATGGTTATTTATTAATTAACTGTCGACGATTGAAGAGTATCACACACAAGAAAAGAGTGAAATGCCAAAGAGTTCTCAAATTACTAACTAGTTTTTAAATCAACTGGGTTCCGTATTGATTTCTCTTATAAAGGTTAAGAGTTGGAGTTTGGAATGAAGTAAAACTTCTGTTAATTTCTTAACTATGAAATGACCTCCTAAGTGAAAAAAAAGAGTTCTGAAATGCATTTTTTTACCTTAGATTTACATTAGTTATATATTTTGTTTTTAAATTCTTATTTGTGTAGAAACGGACGTTCTCCTATGAATATATTGTACATGGATAACTTTCTTCTATACGAAAGAAAAGTAAACTGAAATACATAATCAAATGGGAACAAATCCAAGACTAGCATTTTATGCATGCAATAGAGGAATAACATGTGAGTTGCGTGAGAAAAATTATACTAGCAATTATATGGAACAAAGCAGGGCCATCTCAAGAAATTGGAAAGCCTAAAGCCAAAAGCATTTAAGATATATGTAGACCCACATATATAGACTCACCATTGATTCATAAATCAATGGTAGTCCTTATAAGCACTTTTTAAAGTGCATTTATAATGAATTTAAGATTATATATACCTGTAGAACCTTATTTGAATCCATACAATCCTTAATTTCAAAGCAAAAATATATTATATGATAAAAATATAGTCTTATATATTTCTTTCATGATTAATTAGTTTATACAATCATTAAATAATTATTTCTAACATTATTGATGAAAAAACTAGTCTTTCTATCATTAATTGCTGCCTAATTAAATAGAATGCAAGAAGAATCACTAAATTGGAAACTAATGCGAAATATGAGAATAAATTTAGCTCAGCAATGAAATAATAAGTACCTTACAACTTAATATCATTAGTAATCAATGCAATAATTAGAAATTAAGGCATAATATAGTGATATATCTCTTAACTCTTAGGTTAAAATATTTCGAGTTCAATTTTTGATAGTATAAAACATATATGATTTTTATTTTTTACTTTTTTTTTATATATTCTTCGAACAATATTATATTTCTTATTAAAAATAGTACGTTAGCAACTAAAATTAAGAGGCCTCAATTTAATAGTGTACCTCAGTCTGAGCAGCGATGAAAAAGAGCCCTAGTACTAATGTTCGGTTATTAATTAGGGGGTGTGTCGAATATTCTGCATGGATTATAATACGTCGATTGACTTATTAAATCTGATAGGTAGATCGATAAGTATATTGCAGCATATAAGCATGCATTATACTATTTTTTTCCCATTAATTATAAAGTCCAAATAAATTAGTTAGGAAAAATGTATAATTTTAATGAGTACAATCATAAACATGTAGCTAAACGTAACGTATTATACAATCAATGTTGTTGAAACGTGTTTTTTTTCAAAGAAAAGGGATTTTTTTTTCATTGACAAATAACTAATTAATTAATTAAAGAAATTAGAGCATTCTGATAAGAAGTGCTAAAGGAGCCCTTGCGCTGAGGTGATGCTCCACCCAAAATACACCTTGTAAACACGTCCGCCGCATTGGCGCAGGATGACAAAACTTGGGACGTGCCTTAATCTCATAAGCATGAAAACAAGTTAAAACATTGCAGCATTAATCTA
Source organism: Pontederia crassipes (assembly GCA_030549335.1). Lineage (NCBI taxonomy): Eukaryota > Viridiplantae > Streptophyta > Magnoliopsida > Commelinales > Pontederiaceae > Pontederia > Pontederia crassipes. Next base: position 21,558,999 of record CM060184.1, on the reverse strand, counting down.
AAATAAAGCTTTTGATCTCCCATCGTGTGGGTGCCTTCATCCATTTAGTTAAAAAAAATTGAATAACTGCCTAACAATCATGTTAGAGAATAGAACATATCAGAACAATAAATTAAAGAAAAAAATATCTTGATAAAACCCTTTTGATCAACATGAACAAAAGGAAAACTCACTGATGATGCTGCCAAAAAAAATTTGTCCTATCCCTTCACGCCTCATTTTTTTTCTTTTTTTATAGTTGTGAATACAAAATATAATAATTAAAGTCACATCAACAAACTATTTATTCATTTGGTTACAAAATGATATATGCCAAAATCAAAATTTAATACATGAAAGAAGAAAAAATTTCCAACATGAGATATCAAAATAAATTTGTGTGATAAAGATAATCTTCAACACAAAAATAATATAATAAATTTAAGAACAAAATGCATGTGTAAATCCATAAAGAATTTATACGCGTAGTCATTAAAGTTTGATAATGAATCTTAATATACAAAGTTAAAATAATTTTAGTTTTTTTATGGCACTATGATATCATCAAATAACTTAAATAATAATCTACCATTAAATATTGAATCAAACTACACTTATAAATTCTTTTTGGCTTTACACTTCGATATATCCTTAAATTTAAACGATAAAACCTCAATCTTTTTTCTATTTTAGAAAATGTGGATGAATCTGTATATGATCGAGAACAAAATCTCATAACTAACTTCAAATACACTAAATCAAATCTTAACTAGATATGTACAAGATTAAATATTGAAATGAGAAAATTTACTTTGACATGTTGATAGGTGTAATTACTAAAATCTTAATAAAATAGTTCTAAAATTTGAAACTCCTCAAATAGGAGCAAGATTTGTATAGTTGATAACCTTATTTGGTAAGAATCAGAGGAAAGAGAGAACCAAAAAGGGGAGAGAAAGAAAATGGATGTAAAGAGTTAATCTTAGGTTGAATCGAGAGGATGAGAGGGGAAACATTTAAATATTAGGCTTGGTTGTTGAAGTTAGTGAGTTGATTAGAGATAATGATTCGGATATTAATTTGATTAAAGTGTAATAGTTAACTATTAGCAGATAATGGATAGCAGTTTGTTTATAAATTTAATAAAAAATGTTTGATAGAGGTTAAATTAGTGTATTGAATAAAATGACAAAAATAGACATAAAATATAATTTAAGATAATTTGTATACACATCATATTCTAATATTTTATTATGAATAGTAATTTTTTTAAAAAAAATATTATTTTAATATAAAAAATTGATTATTTCAAAATAAAATTCTTATTTTAGTTGTAAGTAAAATTAAATATGTATATTAAAATTAAAATAATATATGATGTTTAATAATTAAATAATTTTTATTTTAAAAATGAGGATGTAATATGAATACCATATGAAACCGCTACCTCTATGTTTTATAAGCTAGTAGGAGTAGCTTATAACATTTTATGTTAAAATTTCTAAACATTGTAGGGAAAAAAATATTTACCCGTTTATAGTAACGTTTCAATTTTAATAAAATGATCTTCGTAACTAAATACTCTATTTTTTTACGTGCTAAACAGAGTCTTAATGTGAGATAACAATTAGATTGCTTTCATATTATAATAGAAGGTTATATGCTAGATGTGATTCCAGTTATTTCAAGTAGGGAAGGAGGGATCCCCCTGCAATTTTTGTATTACTCTACATAATTATATAATATACTTAAAGAACAAAGTGAGCTTAGAGTCACCAGTACACTTTTAATATAACTTAGATCGGTGCAGACGAAATTTGATTTACAGAAAAAAAAACTTCTTACAACACAAACTCGGACCTCCTGTGGAGATGCGTAACACATTTCTTTTTCCTTATACCTAATATAACCAAACCAAGGATTATTCTTATTCAGCTTTGCATTTTTTTCTTCGTTCCCTTTAATGTTTTTGTGTTATAATTTTAAATTTAGCCAATTTTTGGCTTTCCACCTTATTGTACGAGATGTAATTTTCATATGAGGGGTCCAATTCAAAATATTGGTTAAATGAAAACATGTTCCACACCTTTTTTTTTCATATAATTGTCGTTCGCGAAAGTTTTTTTTTTTCTGAATCGCATGCACTTACACACACAAAAAAAAAAATCATTCGGAACCAAATTTTGTCGTCGCAAATTGCAATTGAACTTTCTGTAATTAAGGAAATAATTGTGTTTTATTACACAGATATATTATCAATAATGAAACAGATACCAATCCGTCCCCCATGGGTTTCTTATGCTTCTTCCCCGAACAAGCGCAATAAGTTAAATAAATAAATAAATAAAAACCGTGTAAGCAGCTTAAGATTCCCATGGAAAAAGGTGGTCAAACAATTGGACAGACCCTACCATCTCGAGTGCACTGTGGTCGGCTGGAGACTCAGCGGTCAGGAACACCGGACGTGAATTCAGTTTCACAATTAGTTTAGGCGCACAGCCCCGCACGCACAGTGCGGACTGCGAAGCAAGCCGGCGGCGCCACCGCCAACGCGGAGCTCCCCACAGCATTGCAGCTGAGCGATCGAAGAATCTTCCACGACACGTCCTTCCCCTCGCCGCTTCCCTTCGCTGCTGCCCTCGCCGCTTCCCTCCGCCGCCTCTGTCGGCTCCTGATGTCCCTCATCTCCATCTTGGCCGGCACCCCCGCCGCCGCTCCCCCCAGCGCGAGCATGCGCCACGTCGCTGGACGCGCCACGCTCCCGGTCGTCGGTGGCGGTGCCTTCGGCCCAGGCGACGAGTCCCGCGAATCCCGCCCGAGTTCACCGCTCTTCGATGACGAACCCTGGGTCCGCCTGAGCTCGCCGCTCTTCGCCCGCGCCGGCGGTAGAGGAGGGAGTCCGAAAGGCACGAGCTTTCCATGAAAGAAGACGTCCTCGGCGAAGCAGATCTCTCTGCCGACGTCGGAGAAGAATTCGAAGGAGTCGTGAGGAGATGGGGAATCGAGTTGCCGCTCCGACGCCGCTGATTCCGCAGCCATGGGGAGGTATCGGAACGAGAGGGAGGCGTAGTATCGCGAGCTGACGTCCTTCATAGTTAGAGCCTTTTGCGTGTGGGAAGGAAATAGAACTATAGAAGCTTAGAAGAAGAGTGCATGCAAGCAAGGAAGGAAGCGTGCGTTGTGCCTTGTGATCTGAAGCGTCAAGAGGGGGTTTTAAAAGGAGGAAAGAGTGAAGACATGAACCGAGTATATGACCACTCTTTTGGCATTTTATGCATGCAACACTTGAAAACAAAAACACAAAATAACGTTGTACGAGATGCATGAAATGTAGACGGCGAAACTTTAGAAGATTAGTCAATAATGGCAAGATGAATTTATACACATCGAATAAAATAAAATGTTGAATTAGAGAGGCACTGCATTAGTGAGACTGTATTTTATTATTGATCTCAATTGAGAAATTGTAAATATTTCTGATCTCAAAATTAATGATATCGAAATTTGAAAGAGTTTTCTTTAAAAAAATAACTTCAAAGCTCTAATAATTTTATGAGATTAATATTAGACTTTTCACTGAAAATTATATGGACTAAGATCTCATTGTAATTGGAGGCTGCTTAGGTAGTGGTGTTGTCATATCGAGAGCAGAAAACAAGACAGCTGAGTGTGGTGGGTTTGTCAGCGAGATTGTGTCAAATTTCGCTTGCCCAACGGGAGAAAAAAAATGGTTTAGTCTACTATTGCACAATGTTGTTTTCCTAATGGGATCGGCGAGCGGATTAAATTTTTTACCGGATAACAGTTGTATCGGTCTAATCGATTGGTTTAATCGATTTTTCTCGATTCAATATCAAAATCGATTTTGCACTCTAATCAAATCGGATCATCATCGATTGGGTCGTGATTGAACTGCTTGGATCCACCGGTCAGATTTTCAACACATTGTGCTCATATGCTATGGCGTATTTTCAATTGGCAAATGATCTAATTGTGAAATACTAGTGCACTTAAAACGCAAAATTTCTGTAGGTTCAGCTGTCATAAATCCACATTATAAACTTATGGAATTAGGGAGAAAATTTTTTGTTACTGTTATATATAATTAACTCGAAAATTCATATTGTTGTCATGGCTATTGTAAGATCCTATTGTACATAGACTAAGAAATATGGCTATGATTCTTTATCATCAATAATTCCTAACATTTTAACTTCTAATTATCTTTCCTTTTAAACCACCTTTAGTTCTCAAAGTTGTTCATATTGAAACACCTTATTTTTTTTTCTTCATACACGATGATAAAGGATAATCTACGTTAAAATAAAATTTTGATAATTCATAATATATACATATCTTAATCATTTTTATTTATTATGATTATTATTTTACTTGAAGAAACGGACATTGAGCGTACGGATTAGGAAAGGATCGTTTGTGTTAACAAGTGCAATTTGCATAACCAGTTTTCTTAATTAGAGTTAGCGTTGAATAGGGGAAAAAATCCACCAATCACCATTATTTACCGAATAGGATATTACTCCAAGTCAGACGACTGTTTATTAATTAACTATTGACGCCTTGGCATCCATTCTGAATTAAGATTGCAGCAATATATATATTCAAATTGACGCCATAACCGAGACACAAGTACGTAGTGCCAAGGAGTTAGTGTAGAGCTTTCAGATATTGAGTTCTGAGTGAAATGCAATTTACTTTTAATTTTCTTATTAGTTCAATGAACTCCTGATCGAGAAAAAGAGTTCTCCACAGTTTGTGTTAATTATATATTTTATTTCTAATTTTATTTTTCTTGTGCAAAACTGGGATGTTCTACTACGCGTATTTTGCTGTGTTGATAATTTCCTTTTTCTGCAAAGGAAAGAAACTGCAGTAAACTGCAACACAAACGCATACATATGTACGTACACATAATTAATCAAATGGGAACGAATCCAAAGCACAGTACAAAGAGATTGGACTCTCAGACGAGACTAAGCAGCTACCGCTAGCAATTTATGCATGCAACAAAGCAACTACATGTGATTTTCGTGGTATAAAAACTATGCCAGTTCAATGATATATATATGTCCTGATGAGCCAAAAGAGTGTCCTGTACGTGGTTTGTAGTGATGTTCAGTTATTAATCATAAAGTCCTAATGAAATTAGGGAAAACATGTGCTGAACTTAAACGTGTTAGATAGATAGATAGATCAGTGTTGAAGTCTATTTACCTAATCTTAAAGATACACGACGTTGAATATCACATTGGCACTGCACATTCTTTTCATAAAATAATTCCGTGAAGCCCCCACAAATTTCTAACTAGTGGAAAATATATTTTCTCCTCCACTTTTGATCGGAGGCCATTTCCTCGTTCTTGCCCAGTCAAGGTTTTGAAGATAGCTAGTAAGCATTGAACTAATTTGGTTGTCTTGAAAACTACCTTAGTTAATTAGTTGAGAATTCCAGTTAGATGAAAATTGTTGGCTAGTCGGTCACGTACCTCGGACCTCGAGTAAATTTTAGGAACACTCGTTCAACTATATTCTCGTTTTCATCTCAATTAATGAATTTTATTTTGTAACCTAACGTTTATCAAATTCAAACAAATTTTACACTCATGGTCATTCTTACCGAGTGAAGTGCTAACGGCTCATGGTCATTCTAACATATTAAAATGATGTTTTTTCTTTTTCAAATAATTTTTTAAACAAAAATGAAAATGTCATATTAACAATTTCTTTTTCCTTCCTTGAAATTTTAAAATAACATCAAAAAAAGAAAATGATTTAAACGTTTAGGAGAAAAGAATGATGGCATAGTACGCTTATTTTTTTTAAAAAAAATAATAGAGAGAAGAAAAATGTGACGTGGATATATCCTACTACCACAGGTGCAACTATTAGCTTCTGTTTCAATATATTAAAGGCATTTAAACAATCATCGTCAAAATCGAATTTAACATCTTTAGACAGTAAGTTAGTTAAAGGTTTAGCTATTTTTAAAAAAAAATTTATGAAACGTCTATAAAATTCTGCATGTCCTAAGAAACTTCTCACACCCTTCATTGAAGTTGAGGGTGGTAAATCTGTTTTCTCTTTCACCTTGGCCATGTCAACTTCTATACCTTGTTAAGAAATTGTGTCCAAGTGGTATCCCTTCCTACACTATAAAATGACACTTTTCCCAATTCAAAAAAAAGTTAGTAGCTTCACATCTTTAAAGTACTCGAGATAGAATGAATAAACAATTATCAAATGATTCTCCAAACAGAGTAAAATCATCCATGAATATTCATAAGATCCTCTCATTCATATATGAAAATATGGACATCATACACCTTTAGAATGTTGCAGGGGCATTACATAATTCAAATGACATTTTGCGATAAGCATAAGTGCCATAAGGACATGTAAAGGTTATTTTCTCTCGATCTTCATGAGCCACTGCAATTTGGTTATAACGAGAATATCCATCCAAAAAGCAATAATATTTATGACCAAAAACTCTTTCTAATATTTGATCAGTAAATGGAAGTGGAAAGTGATCCTTACGGGTAGCATCATTTAATTTTCTATAATCTATACATATCCTCCAGCCAGTAATAGTGCGTGTGGAAATGAGCTCATTCTGTGCACTGTCATCCCACCTTTCTTGGGAACCATTTGTACTGGGCTAGTCCAACTACTATCAGAGATGGGGTAAATAATACCCGCATCTAGTAGCTTAACAACTTCCTTGTACACTACTTCCTTTAGCATTGGATTAGTCTCCTTTGAAATTGGATTGCTGATTTGCTATTTTCTTCCATCAAAATCTTGTGCATACAGATAGAAGGGGAAATCTCATTAATATATGTTATGCTCCAAGCTATGGCCTTCCTGTGTTTGCGCAGTACTTCAAGCAACCGGTTCTCCATTTCTTCTGTCAACGAGGAAGACACAATTATAGGAAACTTATTAGTCTCTATAAAATAATATTTAAGATGCGAAGGTAAAGCTTTGAGTTTAGAAATATGGGGTAGTTCGACTCCTCCATCATCTATGTTGGAGTCTTCATCCATCAATTTTTCCTCCAGCTCCTCATTTTTAGCATCATTCAGATGGGTCTTTACTATTTCATCAATATTATCCCTGGCATGTTCATAAAAAATGTCAATCATAAAGTAGGAAAATTATCAATCGGATATTTCAAAATCTGTCTAATATTAAATGATAAGTCTTCGTCATTTATTCTCAGAGTTATTTTTCTTTGTTGAACATCGATCAATGTTCTTCCCGTGGCAAAGAATGGTCTGCCCAAAATTAATGGGGGCTCTCCTTTTCAGTATTCATGTCAAGAACAACAAAATCAGCAGGAAATATGAATTTGTCCACTCTAACCAGTACATCCTCTAACAGTCCTTTAGGTTTCTTTATTGATTGATGAACTAGTTGAAGGAGAACTCTTGTTTCTCTAAGTTGACATGTACCTAACTTTAAGAAGATCGAATATGACATCATGCTGACACTTAAGTCATATAGAGCATTAGCACAAAAAAAAATTCAATTGAATAGGGAATTGTGAAACTCCTTGGATCTTTCAGCTTCTGAGGAAGGTCTTTTTTATTAATAGCACAACAACCGAATGAAAGTTTCACTAGTCTAGATTCTTCTATCTTCTTCTTGTTGGTCAGATGTCCTTTAGAAACTTGGCATAAGTTGGCATCTGCAAAATAGCCTCAGAGAATGGAATGTTAATATGCAGTTGTTTTAGAATTTCCAAGAACCTAGAAAATTGTTTATCTAATTTCTCCCTCTAATATTTATGTGGGTAAGGGAGTTTTCGAACTCTTTCCTCTTCAAACTTTTTATGAGATATCCTTTTTATGTGGTGTTATGTTGTTTTGAGTTTCTTCCATAGGGGGCTCCTTTTCAACTTTTTCTTCATGAAGAAATGTCAATGCTTCAAGTGTTTTAGGGCCTTCTAGCTGAAGTCCACTTCTCAGTGTGATTGCATTTGCTTGCTTTCTTGGATTTTTCTCTGTGTTTCTAGACAAGCTTCCTGGCTGTCTTCCAGATATTATGTTTGCTAGTTGCCCAATCTGAGTTTCCAAGTTTTTGATTAATGCAGCCTGATTAGTGAATTTAGTCTCCATAGTGGTAATGAATTTTGATAGGACATCCTCTAAATTACTCTTAGGTTCAGGACGAGGTTGATAAATAGGGGGTTGTGCTGGACCTCTATTGTTCACTCAAGAGTAATTAGGAGGATTTTTCAGTCCAGTGTTGTATGAATTTTTCCCAACATTGTTCCTGAAAGCATTATTGAAAACATAATTAGCCTCCTCAAAGTTTTGTTGATTAAAATTCATACCATCTCGACATTCATGATTAGGATGCCTGCCTCCACACATATCGCATATGATGTTTGAAATTTTGTTGACAAGCTTTTGAGTCATCAACATATCCATTTTTTTTGCCAGGGCATCTAACTAGGATTTAATGTAGCTAGCATTATCTATTTGATGAAATCCAGTTTGGACTATATAAGGATCATTTAGTTGGTAATCAAATTTAGTTGTATTAGAAATATCTTTGTTATTGATAATCTTCAACGGCTAGTAATCCCGTCGTTAAAAGTCATTAACGATAAAAAATAATTCGGTCGTTAAAACTATATAAGGACCATTTAGTTGACCATTAAATATATTAATGGCTAGAAATATCTTTGTCGTTAATAATCTTCAACGACTAGTAATCATGTCGTTATTGGTCATCAACGATAAAAAGTAATCCCACCATTAAAGTCAATGTTGTCATGATCGAATTTGTTCGACCGGTCCTGAATCGCCCTTAAAATTGGAGTGAAAATTGGACCATTTTGAATAATTTCAAACCGGTCAAGAACCGGATTGAACCGACCAAAACCTGTTTGAGTGAACCAGTTAAGTTAAAAATTTTATTTTTAAATCAAAATTTATGTTGGTCCATTGCCTACTTCTGAAGTCTATTTTATAGAAGATGTATTGCTTTCACTTTCTTAGTGTCTTCAATGTAGGACTATTCACATGTACATATGTTTCTTTTGTTCTACTTATTTAATAATTAATTTTTGTCTTTATTTTTTTATATTACAGTGTAACTTTCTATTGTAAATTTTTTAATAATACATTTTTTATTTATTTAATTTATGAATGTTAAACTATTTTATATACATTTTTTTTATTTTTTCCCCTCATTTTATGGCATTTAAATTTATAAAACACTAATAATTTGGGTTTTTCTATTCAATTTTATAAAAAATTGGGAGAAATTCTATTAGATTTTATAATGATTTTTTTTCTTTTTATTGGATTTTACCACATGTAATTAAGTTAACTAAATGTATAAACTAATTTATTTTTTAAAATTAATGTTGCCTGAGAAATTAGTGGAGGGAAATGTTTAGTTTCCACCAAATAAAATATTAATTGTATGCCTGCTTGATCTTAATTTATAAATAATTAATGATGACAAAATTTAATGGTCATTAATAATTATTTTTAACGACCGAAATTTACTTTTTTTATATGAGTAATTTTCTCTTTCGCTAATAATGTGTTTAATAATATTCATATTTTTTTCTTGCCACTATTAACTATTTTTAATGACCATTTTTTTGTCTCAACATTAATAAGTGGTTGTTAGAGATCCCTTTTCTTGTGGTGAACAGGTTGGAGTTTGCCATTTGAGTTGATGTGTGATGCTAGCGATGGAGCAATTAGAGCCGTGCTTGGACAAAGAAAGGAGAAAGTTTTCTATGTCATTTACTATGCGAGTAGGACATTGAATCCGACATAGCTGAATTATGCTACAATAAAGAAGGAATTCCTAGTTGTCATTTATGCCTTTGATAAATTCAGATCTTATTTAATTTGTTCCAAAGTGGTTGTGTATACAGATCATGCAGCAATACGCCATCTAATGGAGAAGAAAGAAGCCAAATCCAAACTATTGTGTTGGATACTATTATTGCAGGAATTTAATGTTGCAGTGAGAGACAAGAAGGGATAAAAAAAACTTGGAAGCAGATCACCTATCCCATTTGGAAACACCTCCAGAGGAAGAGGGTGACATCCAAGAGGAATTTCTCGATGAAAGGATGTTCACGGTGGAAGCATTATTCAAGGTAAAAATATTTGATTATATTCCCTGGTTTGCTGATATTCTAATTACCTTGTAGAGAAATGGATTCCAAAAAGTACAACGAAGCAACAAAAAGCCAAGTTCTTCTCTGACCTCAAGCATTACATATGGGAGGAGCTCATACTTTTCCGAGTGTGTCCTGATCAGGAGATGTGTACCCGAAGATGAAGTACAAAGCATCCTATATCACTGTCATGACCAAGAAGCAGGAGGACATTTTGGACCAAATAGGACAATCGCCAAAGTTCTAAATGTGGATTCTACTGGCCCACCATCTTCAAGGATGCACAAGTTTACTGCAAATTGTGTGACAAAGTGTCAATGAATGGGTAACATCTCTCAACGTGATGAAATGCAACTGAATAACATATTAATTTGTGATATTTTTTATGCTTAGGGGATAAATTTCATGGGACAATTTCCTAAGTCAATGAATAATGAATACATCCTAGTAGCCGTGAATTATGTGTCCAAGTGGGTAGAGGTCATAGCTACTCCCACTAATGATGCCAGAGTGGTGGTTCAATTTTTTTAAAAAAATATTTTCACTCGGTTTGGTATTCCTAGGACGATTATTAGTGATAATGACACTCACTTTTGCAATAAGTTATTTTCAGGTCTTTTGTAAAAAATATGAAGTTACTCATAAGGTCAGCACTCCCTATCATTCCCAGACTAATGTACAGCACTACAAGAAAATCGTGATTTTCCGACGAATAATTTCCGACGGTTCTAAATCCGTCGCAATTTGCGACGGATTTTTCGACGGTTCCATTTTCGACGGATTTTTCGACGGTTATGACCGTCGGAAATGATTTATATTATTATTTAATTTTTTGATGATTAGGAACGTCGATATTTCCGACGGATATCCATCCGTCGCAATTTCTGACGACTTTTTCGACGGTTATGACCTTCGGAAATGAAAAAATTAAATTATGTATTTTTTTATATTATTATTAAAATTTTCCGACAGATTTTCCGACGGTCACGATCGTCGGAAATAAAAAATAAATTATGAAATGTATTATATTATTATTAAATTTTTCGACGATTAGGAACGTCGATATTTCCGATGAATATCCATCCGTCGCAAAATCCGCCGCAATTTTCGAAGGTCGTAACCGTCGATAAATGTATAATAATATCATATAAAGAATATTTTATTAATATAACTAGCGACGGCCCAAACCGTCAGTAATGGTAACGATTACCGACGGTTCAAACCATCGGTAAAATAAAAAATAAATATTATATATAACTAAATATATTTTCGACGGTCACAACTGTCGGTAATTATAAAAATAGTTAATATTTACGTTTTCGACGGCCGAAACCGTCGGTAATTAAAATTTCGTTATCTCACTTTTTTTTTCCTTTTCCCGCTTTCTTTCCACTTTTCCCTTTATATTCCTCCTCGCTCTTCTCTCTCTCCCTCCTCCCTCCACTCCTCTCTCTCTCCCTCCTCTCCTCTCTCTCTCCCGGCCGCGAGCACCCTCTCTTGCGCCGGACGCCGGTGACCCTCCCGCGCCGGCGACCCTCTCCTGCACCAGCGACCCTCTCCCGCGCCGGACGCCGACGACCCCCCCGTGCCGGCGACCCTTTCCCTCACCGGCGACCCTCTCCCGCGCCGCAGTCTCTCTCTCTCTCTCTCCGGCTCCACGCCGGCGTCTCTCTCTCTCTCTCTTTCTCTCTCCGGCTAGAGGCCGGGCCGGATCTCGTCGCTGGCGGCCGGATCCGGCCCCCAGCAGCCAATCGGCCACCAGGCGGCCGGATCCGACCTTCAGGCTGCCGGATCGGCCGCCAGGCTGTCGGATTGGCCGCCAGGCTGCCGGATCCGACCTCTAGCGGCCGGATCGGCCGCCAGGCTATCGGATCCGGCCGCCAGGCTGCCGGATCCGGCCTCAGGCGGCCGGATCCCATATTATATTATTATTAAATTTTTCGACGATTAGGAACGTCGATATTTCCGATGAATATCCATCCGTCGCAAAATCCGCCGCAATTTTCGAAGGTCGTAACCGTCGATAAATGTATAATAATATCATATAAAGAATATTTTATTAATATAACTAGCGACGGCCCAAACCGTCAGTAATGGTAACGATTACCGACGGTTCAAACCATCGATAAAATAAAAAATAAATATTATATATAACTAAATATATTTTCGACGGTCACAACTGTCGGTAATTATAAAAATAGTTAATATTTACGTTTTCGACGGCCGAAACCGTCGGTAATTAAAATTTCGTTATCCCACTTTTTTTTCCTTTTCCCGCTTTCTTTCCACTTTTCCCTTTATATTCCTCCTCCTCCCTCTTCTCTCTCTCCCTCCTCCCTCCACTCCTCTCTCTCTCCCTCCTCTCCTCTCTCTCTCCCGGCCGCGAACACCCTCTCTCGCGCCGGACGCCGGTGACCCTCCCGCGCTGGCGACCCTCTCCTGCACCAGCGACCCTCTCCCGCGCCGGACGCCGGCGACCCTCCCGCGCCGGCGACCCTTTCCCTCACCGGCGACCCTCTCCCGCGCCGGCGTCTCTCTCTCTCTCCGGCTCCACGCCGGCGTCTCTCTCTTTCTCTCTCCGGCTAGAGGCCGGGCCGGATCTCGTCGTTGGCGGCCGGATCTGGCCCCCAACAGCCAATCGGCCACCAGGCGGCCGGATCCGACCTCCAGGCTGCTGGATCGGCCGCCAGGCTGCCGGATCCGACCTCTAGCGGCCGGATCGGCCGCCAGGCTGTCGGATCCGGCCTCAGGCGGCCGGATCCCACCTCCAGCGGCCGGATCGGCCGTCGGGCATTCGGATTCGGCCGCCTGGCGGCGGATCCGGCCTCCAGCGGCCGGATCGGCCGCCGGGCGTTCGGATCCGGCCGCCAGGTGACGGATCCGGCCCCCAGCGGCCGGATCGGCCGTAGTCGGTCGGATATGGCCGTGGCCCGATCCGGCCGCTAATTTTTTTATATTTAAAAAAATATTTGCGATCGTTGCGACCGCCGAAAATCGACGGTTGCGACGCCTGTTGAAAGTTTCGACAGTTGCGACCGTCGAAAAGTTGCGACGGTTCGAACCATCGGCCTTTTCCGGCGGTTGCAACCGTCGGAAATTTCGACGGTTCGGATCGCCAGCCATTTTCGGCAGTTGCAACCGTCGAAAATTTTGACGGTTTGAATTGTCGGGGACTGTTCCGACGGTTGCAATCGTCGGAAAATTTCGACGGTTCGAACCGTCGGGGACTGTTCCAACGGTCAGAACCGTCGATATTTTCGATGAATTTTTTTCAACCGTCGCAAATCGGTTTGTGATGAGCGTTTTTCCGACGATTTTCAGGCTGATTACGGACGGTCTGGACCGTCGGTAATCAGCGTTTTTCTAGTAATGCAGGTAAAAATATCCAATAGAGAACTCAAACGAATTTTGGAAAATTACGTAAATGCATTTAGGAAAGATTGGTCTTTAAAAATAGATGATGCATTATGAGCATACAGGACAACATTTAAAACACATATAGGTATGTCACAATATGGATTAGTTTTTGGAAAAGTATGCCATCTCCTCGTAGAACTGGAGCACAAAGCATATTGGGCCATAAAATTTCTTAACTTAGATATGTAAGCCATTGGTGCAGACAGGTTGTCGAAGTTAAATGAACTCGAAGAAATCCGGAAATAGCTTCTGAGAACGCCAAACTATTAAAGAAAGAACCAAGAGAATTCATGATAAGAACATCCTTTTCAAGGAATTCATTATAGGCCAATAGGTATATAATAGCAGATTAAGACTTTTTCCTGGAAAATTAAATTACAGGTGAACAGGACCCTTCATAGTAGTTCAGGTATTTCCATATGGAACCATTGAAGTTCAACCAATATCTAGAGGTAATTCTTTCAAGGTAAATGGTCAATGTCTCAAGCACTACATAGGAGGTAAGGTTGAAAAAGAAGGCCACTCAGTGCCTTATTAGACCTCTGAAGGTGAAAGAGAAAGAGTCAAACTAACGACTATAATTTGTCTAAAACTCTTTCTCCTTTTTTTATTTCTTCTCATTCTTTAGTTTGGAATAGATTTAATTTTAACTATTTTTATGTTCAGGAAAGTTTTCTATCACGATCGTGCTTCCTAAAGGCACGACCGTGAAGCAAGCCGGCAGAATCACCCTTCTGTCATGGCCGTGATTCTAGAACCCACGATTGTGAGGAAAACCTTCGATCACGACCGTGCAATACCTTCTCATGACCATATTAAGACTTGAAGGATATGCTTTTGGGAGCCTCACGGCCGTGCTCGAGCTTCCAGATACATGGCCCGGATCTAAAGGGACACATGGCATCCATCCAGCCATGCCCGGAATTACTATATAAGTCATGCCTTAAAACCCAACTTTCCCAATTTCAACCTTCATGGCATCGGAGGTGTCACGACCGTCCTCCGTGAGCCGTGCTGCTCTTATTTATTGCCGACGTCCATCTGTCCTCCATCTTTGCGACGTCTGGTGCTGGCGGACCGTCCATCGACGATAACTTCCACAGCACCTTGACGTCGAATGGCCGTGCCTCCAACCGTCCTTCGACGACATCTTCCACAGCGCCTCGACGCCGAACGGCCGCGCCTCCAATCGTCATCATCGGTGCCATCGACTATTCGTCCGTCGGATCTGACGTCATCTTTGCCACACCCAACATCGAAACTCAAGGCCCCCATCTATCGCGCCTCCAATCGCAACTCAAGGCCCCCATCTACCGTCGGATTTCGTGTGTTCATCCGCCATTTACCGTCGAATTTCGCTCCCACTTCACAGCAGCTCTCAGACGTCACCGCTTCCCCTCGGTCACCATCTTCACCAACTTAAACGTCATCCGCCTCCCTGCCGTCGTCTCACCGCGCCACCATACAATGACCGCCACTGTTGCTGCAACTTGAGCACGACAGTGTTTCGTCAAACCACGATCGTAACAAAAGCATAAGAAAAGTTACTAATCACGGTTGTGCCACCTTCTTCACGCCTATGACTATTCTTTTTGAAGTGAAATCTTCACGACTGTGTTCTTTTTGAACTGTAAATGTCGGCACCGAAATGGAAAAGGCCAGTGAGCCATTCTAGGCTGTAGCCACAGCATGAAACATGCCAGGCATCACCCAAATTGATACCACAACCCCCTCGCTTATAGTTCCGAGATGTTGAACAAAGGAAATGGTTTGATCAGTTAAGGGCACTCAGTCTCGGCGTCACTCGTTTGCTACATATGGAATCGATGGAAGAGTTTTTAATGAAAGATGACGTGTTGCTCATGTTTGAAAACATTGGATTACATCACTTTGCCATGAGCTTCTGGTTCACATACGAAAGGTTAACACTTGAGTTTCTCTCGTCCTTTTCGACTAATAAAGATTATTCAGTTATCACTTTCAAGATGCATAACAGTGAATTTAGATTAACAAAGAAGGAGTTTTGCAACATTTACCATTTTCCTCTAGAGCACCTCAAGAAACAGAGTGTCGACTTTGACAGTAAGGAGTTTTGGAAGGAGATCCTAGAGAAATTGTGTTTCTAGGATGGACAGCCAAAAGCACTTCAATCTAGAATCCTATTTTGAGATACGTACACAGATTTCTTTCATGTGATTTGTTTTCTCGAGGTAACAGTGAAGGTGCAGTCACTCAACTCCAGTTATATATTATTTGGGCCATGTTAAATCACATTGTGGTCGATATTGGTGATCAAGACATTTTTAGAAAAATACAATTAGGATTAGTGGCATTATTATTGTAGGCAGATTGATAACTCCTATTGCCCAACACTTTCACATTGATTTGGAGTAGGACATTTAGATTCCGGAGAGTATATTTCTGAATAGATATGCACTTAGTGCCATGTAGTTAGTTGTCCACGATAGTGATCAAAAGGAAAATGTGTTCAAGTTCGATAAAATTTCTCTGCCTATTCCTTCCGTTGATATTGATCGACTCACAGTGTTTAACCGTGATAACCGGTTGTTCTTCTTAGCGATAGGGGCAATACCACGGGTCCAACCTGCTAGGACACATGATGTCGAGGCTGGCACTTCCCATACTTTGCCACCAGCACAGATGGAGTCGGATATGGCCCAATCACTGTCCGCATATGATTTTAATGCTATCTATGATCTTCTTTATGTTATGTAGGGCTAGATCATTGACTTGGCCATCGAGCACCGAGAGATTGCACGCATGAGTCGTCAGATGTACGCTTATCATCTCAGTTAGGGCCACGTTGCACTGTCTACGCCATCAACGCCTCTAGAAGACTAGACATTGGTCATTTCTTCTCTTTTATTTTACATTTTCCCACTTATGTTGGTGCTTGTAAAGCCTAACACTGAGGGCAGTGTGAGGTTCTAGCTCGGGGAAACTTTTTGCATGACATGTTTAGATGAGTAGTCTTGTGTTAGTTATGTGATAAATTCAGAGTTTTGTGTTTATTCGCTCAGTGCATCATTTCTCTTTCTCATGTTAGATATTTTATTGTCTTAAAGTTCAGTGTCTAGGCATTGCTTATCCTATGAAATTTGATTATTGTTCTTTTTATCACTTATCACCAGATTATTAGGAAATGGTAAGAGTTTGTTACCAAGCAAATGAATCTACTCTTTAATTATGCACTTCTGAAGTTATCTACTATGATATGAGTCCTTATTATATTTGTATTTTTCTTGAAACATCAAGTCTTTTTGGAGCTTACAATTATGTTATATAAGTTAATGTAAAGTGCCTCTAGAACCTTGATGTGTCCGAGTAATTAGACTCGTTGGGGATTCCTGCCTGGCGACCTACGGGCAGTCCGTCGGTTTAAAGCCCGCTACATGAACCATCCTGTGCAAAATGGAGTAGCTCAATGCCTTAACAAGTTAAAAATATCCTCTGGAACCTTGACGTGTCCGGGTAATTAGACTCGTTGGGGATTCTTGCCTGCCGACTTAAGGGCATCTACTTTAGGATCCGTCGGTCGAAAGCCCGCTACATGGACCATCTTGTGCAAAATAGAGGATTACTACGTACAATTAGTAAAAAAAAAGTGAATTGAAAATAATATGAAAATAAGCTCCTAAAAGACTTATGTTTCAGTATTGATACTTTTATGAGATAGATGAATATTGTATGTGTAATATCTCAAATCTAATTCGTATATCATTATATGTTTTAATATTATAACTTATGATCGATGAACAATATGATATATGTGTTCGTTGTAATGTCACTTATCAAGTTTTTAAAATTTTGTTCAATTTAAATAAAGTATTAAAATATATTTAATATACATGCTATGCGAAAGCATATACTCATACCATTAATATGCATATAGTTATTAACACGTAGATTAAATCTCAAAAGCCAATCAAATGTTATTAAGTGACACCTAGGGAAAGTATGTGTAAAAATATTCAATATAGAAAATGTATGAATAAATTATTTGGGTTGTATTATCATAATATATACTTAATAATGAATAATTATTGTCCATTAATAAGTTATTTTGGATGTCAAAACTCTATTGGATAAAGAGTTGCTCACATGCAAGCTGCCAGCAAGCTAGCAGCTTGCCACCTCATGCTTAGTTGATTTTTCCAACCGTCTTTCTTATGCGATAAAAATATGAAAATAATCCTTCTGTTTCTATTACATTTAAAAACGACACCTAAATTATCAGATCTTGATCCTTTATAAGGAGGGCGGAGGAAATTCTACAACATCGATCATTCACCCTAAGTTAGTAATCCTTTTCATGATGATCATTTATTCGTCAAGTCTTCTTAAAAAATTATGAAAGTTACATTGATTGATCCTCTCAAGTCCACTTTCGTTGAGCTTTGGAATCAAATTAATATGATTTCGGTAGAGAAAGTTATGCTCTTATCTTTAAGGTATTATCACTTTTTTTTGTCGAATTGTTACCCAAATTTGTAAATTATATATTAAATCCAATATGTTATAGAATTATTTGATATTTTAAGGTGTTATAGAGATTGATGTTAGGATTCAGTGACCATTGGAATCACTCTAAAATGATATGTGTAGAGAAAGTTATAAATATTTTACCGAGCATTACTCATTCTGTCAGGATGGAACTTAGGGCAAATTATGTTAGTATTGATTAAATTTATTGTGCTCAATACAAATAGATATAAATTCAAGTATGTGTTGCACCCTATGATGTTTACTATTTAGGAAAATTAAAAGTACCAGAACAAGGAATGATTATTATTTTATATAAATTATAAAAGTAAGGTCACTCAGTCTGTCAGAATATAAAAATAAGATAAAAGTTAGGCCGAATGTTGATTTTCCTGTGAACAAACCACAAATGAAATATAGATCTAAAACTTTTATAGATTAATATATTAGCAACTAGGAAGTAAGCAAAATTAGAATGAACAAATTTGATTATCCAGTTAGGAATTTTCTTTTATTATGTATACAATCTGTCTTAATAGTAGGCCAACTCTTGTGATAAATAGTTACTTAAGTTATGAGAGTAAGTACTTAAGGTTCATGTACCTCTTCAATTAATTATGTTTCATATGTGATAGATTTGTATTCAGATCATAGAAGTGATGTGTTCTTATTATTATTTTATAGAAGTAAAAGAGTAGTGGAAATGGAAAGGAAAAATCTTTTGGTAATTCTTATAGGTAATTTGGTTTCTCCTACTCTATGTATTCACATATTTTGAACTCGGTGTGACATCGATTATTATATGTATTGAATATATTTTGGAATGCTATGAATTAATTTCGAGAAATGTAATTATAGTATATCTGAATGATTATATGATTGCACATCTGAAAAGTATATGTGATATGATCTGAATGGCTTACGATGAGTGCAATTTTGTTCTTTCTGAAATGATATTTGATATGATTCATCTTTTGGTATTCAAGAGATGTTTGGTATATGATGAATAATGAATCATGAATATGCATCTGCATGAATTGCATGTTGATGGTTGGAGCTAAGTGGTACATCGCTGAACACGATGAGAGCTATCTCTAAAGTTTAATCCATCGTTTTATTCTCCAATAATGAAATGAGAGAGGCTGGAGTTAATATTTTTGAATAAAATAATGAGTTTTGATTTTTGTTTCTTATAATAGCATCGTTAGTAATTTTGAGTGAATTTATATGGCCACTTTTTTCATCAACGAGTTTTGTTGTTCATCACTATTTAACAGTTTACCTTATACCTAAAATTATGGATAGTTCTGACTAATTACACGGTTATTGTTTCTATGAACTATGAGTGGTCTTGGATTCGTAAATTAGTTTTTGCGGCATTCATGTAGTTTAACTAATCGTAGTATCAAAGTTTTTGAGTTTTAAACAAAAAACTATCCATAGCACATAAGATTAATTACTTCAGAATTAATTTATCGAGTTGTGAATTTACAATATGAAATCACGATATGTAAAGTTAGTTCACATGGGCCGTCAAATCTAATCATTATCCTAACAAGAAAGCTTTATTTGGTAAAAAAAAATTGATGGCACGCCCAAATTTATCTCAACCTAACACACAACATTTTTTTTTAATTCTCAGCTTGAAGAAAACAAGATTCATTTCTAACAAAAATGGAAGAGGAGATGAAAGATAGGGATGAGGTAGTTTTATCATCATCGACTTCCAAAAAAATAGATCACGAACTAACAATAGGACTCCTCTCTTTTCAATCGATTTTACTTCCAAAGCTGATCTACACATATGAAATACCCTTGATCAACACATTTGTGATTGTTCTAAATTTATTGTAAATTCATCATAAAAAAATATTTATCAAAGACTACGATTAATCAATCAACAGACAAATTCGAACTCATTTTGAATTCACGTATTTCTTAATTTCTATTTTCGTTGGCATAACTCATGATCAACAAAAATTAATAGGGATTTTAACAATAATCAATTTTCTTATACTTTATAATTTTATTTCGATTCGAATATCGAATTAATATTAATAAATCCAATAGATAAAGAAAAGGGGGGCAAACTCATAGTTTTAGTTACAATGTAACCTACCTGCAAGAAGACATTTTATGATGAAGGCCAAAGGCCTACCATGGCGTAACCAAAACTTTTTCCTTCTCGTGCACGAGTAAAACATTTATTTTATTTGTTCTTGTACTTGAAACATATTTTTATGGAGAGCGTGTTTTCTTATTTGTGATTGAATTTTCCATGTTGTCGTTTCTGTTTTCTTGGCGTAAAGGAAGGCGTGTGCATAGAAGTATGCATGACGCAAGTAATTAATACATATTGCCACGTTTCAAACAAGGTCCAACCAAAAAAAGTTGGATAAGTCTGGCCGTTCAACGTGATGTTTATCCATCTGTAGCCAATGGATATTGGCAACTTTGATTTCTTCTTTATTTGTGCTCGTATAACAAATATTATTAATTAAATTAAAGAATAGGTACTGAGATATGAATAGTATAATCAAATTCGTTATAACATTTTATTTTAATTAATAACACACGTAACATCACAATTAATTACATGTAACTAATTCTACAGTCACCGTGGTCGTATATCGTTATCATCTCCAAGATCGTACTTTAACAATTGGTTATTCACAAAAAAAATTTTGGTTATATATAATTAGGTTAAAATATAGTGCATCTTTCTTTAATAATTACCTATGAAGGGTGACTTCTTTTTTAGATTTTGATTTGCCTCTTAATACTGATCTATCATCACTTTTGAGAGTTTTTCTATTTATTTTTTCCACAACCTTTCACAATGAATGTTTTGATTTGTCTTTGATATTTTATTTTTATCTTCTCATTTTTTTTTTGTTGAACAAACTATCTTTATAGCTTCTAAAAATAGTTGTCCTCAAGAGTTATTTAGAGAGATAATAAAGAATGTTTCCCACCTATCAAGCTCAGTAGTAGCCATGCTTGGGCTTTATCATAAGATATGATCTTCATTTAGGATAAATTTTTAATTAATTTTTTAATATTTTTAAGATGTTCTGCAATACAAGAATCATCCTTATATTTCATTTTAACAAATTTCTTCATTAATTATTTTTCATACTTTCATCAGATTTGTCAATATTTATGATATGATGAAACATATTGATAGTTGACCTATTGTCGGATTGTGCAGCTATTTTAATTTTTATCCTTCCCCACTTCTATCGTCCATGTCTTTGAGTTTTGCAGTGTCACATTTAATTGAAACATAAAATAATTTGTATTTATGAGCATAGCACCAATCGTGAGTTCCTTCATTAGAATTGTACAAATTTCTTACCAAATTTTAGGAAAAAAAGACTAAATTGATATTTACGAAATTATCTTTCTTTTATTTTTTAATGCGGACAAATTTAAATGGGATTATGATAATACTAAAAATTAAATTATACCAAGCACACAAAAGATTTATGTGAAAACCTTTTAAAGAAAAACTTACGAGGGTGAATACCAAACCTTTCAATAGTAGGTTATAAAGTTTCAATGTAGAGAAATACAATCTTAAATTCATAGAATAAATGTTTCCTCGAAGTAGAAATATGAGTTAGAACGATATCATCATCGAAATACAAAATAAAAAAAATAGATGAGAAGATTGTCAAAATCACTAGGGGTGTCCACGGGTCGGGTTGGGTCAGGTTGGGTCGGGTGTGAACAAATTTGGTCGGGTCGGGTCGAGTCAAGGCACTTGGGGGCAGAAAATCTGACCCGGTTCGGGTCGGATTGGGTCGCGTGGGTGGTCGGGTGACCCGACCACCCTTTTTTCTTTTAATTTTTGTCTTACTTTTTAAATTTATTTTAATATAAAAAATTAATTAATAATTATTATAAAATATAAATATGCATTTTTGAATATTTGAGCATTATTTTAATAATTAAAATGTTTTATTTTAATATTATTTTTCATTTTAAATCAACTATAGTACTAAAAATAAGTAAAAAAATAAAAAAATAATAATAAAAGTCGACTCATTGGGTCGGGTTAGGTCGACTCGGGTTGGGATTTTCCAACTCGTACCCGACCCGAACCCACATCGGGTTGAGTCCGACCCGACCCAAACTAGGTCGGATTGTCGGGTTTACCGAGTCGACCAACACCCCTAAAAATCACTGCCCAAAGTTTCATAAAAAAAAATAGACAAGAACTAGACCCAAAATACCTTTCTCTTTCTCCCCTCTCTCTATGCACATGGCATCCTTTTAGAGGTGAGATATGTCACCTATGGTATTCAAACTCTAATCCTACTTAAATTATGTTTTTCCTTTTGTTTTTTTTTTCTTTGCTACTCATATTCTCTATCGGGACTATAGCATAAAGAGAATTACGGGTGTTCACCAAGTCGATCCTGACCCGATCGATCATGGGTCAGGTCGGGTACGGATTAAAAAAATTCAACCCGAGTCGACCCAACCCGACACGATCTGATCCGATGACCAGATTTTTTATTTTTATTTAAACTTAGGCCTATATTTGCTTTAAAAAATTTTAAAAAATAAAATGTTTTAAATACAAAAATAATATTTAAATAGTTAGAAAACTTATTTTGTACTTTAAAATAAATATTAAATAATATTTTTATATTAAATAAATATATATAAAAAAATTGGGTGGTCGGGTAACCCGACCACCCGTTTCGACCCGACCCGAACCGGGTCGGGTTGGATCGAATTTGGTCCCAAAAAGAGGTCGACCCAACCCGATCCGACCCTGGTCGGATTTGTTCACGGGTCGGGTTGACCCGAGAACACCTCTAAAAAGAATCTGCCCAACAGTAAATAATTTGTACCAATCACTGCGTCCACATTTTATAAGATTTGATAGAGGAGATATGCTTAACCTTTTGTATTTAAATTGTAAAGATGTACAATATAACGGGAAATTGAATTAAACTGATGTATTCGCATACTTAACTTTTTGTGCAACTTTATTTCCACAAAGAGACCAAATAAAAATTGATATTTGCATTATCTTTCTCCAACTTAACTGAAATTAATCAATGAGATTACCACATATTATATAAACAGACCTTGAATTTTAATTGATTTAAAGATTATTCCGGAACCAAAGTGGCAAGCAAATACTATTACCATTTTCTCCTAGATCTTATGTTAGAAAAGTGCATATATAGTTTTTTTTTCATCTAAGACCATCAATAAAATGCCACAATTTATACAAAAATCTATGAGGACATGGTCGCCTGCTATGGGTAAAATATCCTAAGGTCCTCCAAGTGGAGAATTTATCTGATGAACAAAAAGATCAGGGGCACGGTGTCCCTCATTTAGAAAAAGGACACCATCATTAAGTCATATATAGATAAAGTTTCTTAAATAAAAATACATCAAACATCATTCATAAATTTTAATCCTCTGATTAAAAAGACGCATAACATCAAATATTATAACATTGTTACTACATAATGTTAAACTTGAATCTTCATAGAAAAAATATTCTTGTGATGTCAACAATTTAATTTTAGTATTCTCATATTAATTACATCGTTAAACTAATGAAAATAACAAAACCAAGTTGTCACGTTGAGCCCTAGTGGCATATATAGTTTATAAGTTCTAACAATCTTATTTTTATTAGTTTTTTTTATTTTTGAAGTTGTATCATGTTAATTTTAATTTAGACAATTGTATTTTAATCATTTTTGCGTTCTATTTTGAATAAAAATAAGAACATGTACTATGTTCACATGTAACCACCCTAATTTTAAAGTCAATAATTATCCGAGTCTTTTGATTTAAACACTAATGTTGACTCTATTTGATGGATCAAAATCCTCTCTTCTCATATTCTTTTCTCCCTTTCACATAATGACTATGAGGAAGGAAGATGAGAATGAGGAGGAGAGAGCACAAAGAGAAAAAAAAAAGAAGAGGAGATAAGAAAAGGAACAAAAAAAAAGATATTTTGATTTTAAACCTCTAAATTATATAAAGAGGATCAACTCTTCTCTCATACTCATTGAATTGACTACTTAATTGGATCGTGAAATAAGAGTATTATATTGGATTGTGATGAGGATTTCATAGTATAGATGCATTAAGGTTTATGTTCATCTTTTGATTTGAAGGAAGATCCCTGAATCCATGTTATCGTTAGTTGTAGATGACCACCATGGTCATCAACTCGACGAGCGTGAGAAGTGTTCGTTGAGTGGAACGTATTATGTGCACAACGATCGGACAACGCGAACGACGTGGGCGCGGAAGAGGCGGACTCCATGGTTGAGCATGCGCCTATATAATGAGCTCGTAATCGAGCGGAATGAATAATTGGAGGGAGCCCCAAATTCGCTATCATTTTTGTTTCACTGGTATCAGAGCCAAGCAGCAAACTCCGATGAATTATTCTTTTCTCTGACATTCAACAAACCTTAGCCGACTGCTTCCAAACGATGAATGAACATTGTCTTGTGAATCCGATGATCCAACGAAAAGAAATTTTCGGCGAACACTATTCCTAAATTCGTGAGATCTAAAATTGATGCCGTCGGACCACTTCCTCGACTACTGTGAATCTTTCTCGACATTCAATTGCATCGCCTACGAGTTCCGGCCAGCATTTCCCATTTCCCCCGATCGTCTCTACTTTAGTGTAAGATTAAAAGAACTATGCCGAAATCTGATGCTACTGAACTAGCCAGGTTGGCACACTTTAATGGTGTCAATTATCACATGTGGAGCCGAAGAATTTGGTATGAGCTAGTTTATGATAATTTGTAAAAAATATGTTGATAATGCTGCCCCAATGCTTTTAGAAGATGCTACAGATGAGCAAAACTTAGCTCATACATGGGTTATGGAACAATAGAAGCTGAATGATGAGAAAGCAAGAACCTCCATACTGATGTATATGGAAGATAATCTCATCAAAGTTTTTGAAACACATAAAAGTGCACAAGAACTTTGGAATGCTTTAAAGGACAAGTACGCGTCCAGAAGAGATATGAACATAATGCTCCTATTGCATAGATACACTACTTGTAAAATGAAAGCAGATGATAATATCTCAGATCATGTCAATCAAATGATAGTGATGGCCAAAGACTTAGAAACTATAGGATACCCCTTACCTGAACCCCTGTAGATAAGAATAGTCCTGAATAGTTTACCATCTATGCTATGACTATTGTTGGTGTGAATGAGTCTATCAAGCAAGTGACACAATTGTCTTCCATCTTGGCAGTTGAACAAGACATGACTAAAGGAAGTAGCATTGAACTCAACGACACTAAGGAATGATGTCTTGCTTGAACTTGCTTCTTTGCTCTGCTTTCCACTACATTGTGAAGAAGGACAAGAGGATGAAGCTCATGCTATTCATCATAAAAGGAATCTCGGCCCGAATAGAAGGCAATTCAAGCCCAAAGGCAAGAAAACTCAATGTGGAGCTTGTTATAGTTGTGGAAAATTTGGTCATTTTAAATTTAGTTGTTCTACGACATCTAGACATAGCCAAACTAAAGGTCCACAATGTAGTGGAAAGCAAAGCAAAGAAGCAAGTTCAAGCAAGACATCATTCCTAAGTGTCGTTGAGTTCAATGCTGCAATGATAGATATAGAAGGGTGGTTGATCGATTCTGGAGCAACCTGCCACATTGCCAAGAAAAAAGAAGGTTCGATTGAATTCAAAGAACTGCAAAAAGGGGGAGCAGAGAATCTACATGGAAAATAACACCTACTTGGATGTTGAATGTGTTGGAAAGTACAAGCTTGACATTGGAGATAGGTTCATGATACTTCAAGAAGTTTTTTACGCACCAGGAATTCGACGAAACTTAATCTCTGTCCCAAACCTACTACAGAATAATTTAGAAGTTAGATTGTATAATGGTCATGTGACAATTGGCAAAAATAAAAAGGTCTATGCCATGGGAAAATATTTATCTCGACACGACTTATTCTGCATGACTATAAATAACAATGAATCAATGAATGGTTCTTCTGAGTATACTCTGTGTTATGTGTCTGATTTTGATCTTTAGCATGAGAGACTAGGACATCCAGGAAAATCTAAAATGGATCAAATAATCAAATGAACTTAGTTCCTAATATATCTAGTACAATAACAATGCCATGTGAGCATTGCTTGACCGATAAGATGACTCGAACACCCTTTTCAACTGGGACAAGGTCGATGGAATTGTTAGGATTAGTTCATTCTAATATTTGTAAACCATTAAGTGTTTCTACATACAGAGGTAAGAAATATTTCATTACATTCATTGATGATTATTCTAAATATTTACTACAAGAAAATCATCGATTAGCAATGTAGCAACATAGACTCTAACACATCGCTAACTCGATGTTGAAGACAATAGCGATGCATTAGCATCGACTTCGCATCATAGGCTTGGCGACGCCATTTCTCCGATGCTAATAGCATCGACTTCGCGCCTATGAGTATGTCGACGCTATTACCGTTGAACGATGGTGCTAATGTGACACTATAATGATGTAAAAAATGTCACCATGAAGTGCCAATATGTGTCGCTACTCCGACTCTAAAGAGGCATTGAAACTGTCGATGCTCATCCGACGTCGGGTTGGCGCTACATTGTGACGCTAATCAGATGCTAATGTGGCGCTATAACTCAATTTTCCTGCGTCGTTGTTGCGATGCTAACGTGACACTAAATTTTGAGATACCATTACGACACTAAAGAGATGCTAAGAACAATATGTTCATCCCTGCGTGTCGCCTTGCTCATTCATCCATTAAATTACATTACAATAGCGCTCCATTCGTTGATTGCTATTTTTTTACATTACATGTACATATATATTTACGTTATATCAAATTACATTACAACATATACATTTCTACTACATCTATCACAATTAGATCTAATTACATCAAGTTACAATTGAAGGCCTCCTCGTCATCCGTCGTGCACGCCTGGATGGTGGTTGTGTTACATCGGCTGCGATCTCCTATGGCGTTCGTGACGGAGAAGAGGGGCCACCGACGCATCATCGGAGGAGAGGCACGGATCCGACGGGCACTGGAGCGGTGGTGGTCGTTGGAGAGATGAAGAAGAGGAGAAGGAGGCGGCGGTGTCTAGGCAGAGAGCAATGGAGGAGGAGGACCAGCGGCATCATCTAGGCAGGCAGCAACGGTGTAGGAGGATGGACAACGATTGGTGGCATTGTCCATGAGGCAGCAACGGAGGAGGAGGATGAGGCCGGCGGCATCGTTCGGGCAGGCAGCAACGGAGGTGGAGGACGGACATGGACTGGCGACAGCGGCGTTCGAGCAGGAAGCAATGGAGGAGGAGAACGGATGTCATCGTCTAGGCAAGCAACAATGGAGGAGGAGGACGGACGACGACTGGCGTCATCGTCCAGGCAAGCAGCAACGGAGTAGGAGGAGGACTGGTGGTGCCGTCCAGGTAGGCTGAGTTGAGGCAGCGTCCGGGCAGGCGGAACCGTCAGATGAAACAAAATGACGGTTCTGATTCATTGTTCGACGAGCACACGGATCGTCACTTAGCATCGCAAATTTAGTGACGCTATTGCGTCGCTAATATGGCACCACGCTAATTCAATTCTGATAGATAATTAATTCTAAAATATGTCAATTGTGTATGTGTTTGTGTATATATGTATATGTGTATATGTATGTATGTGAATATATGTATATATGGATATGGGATATGTATATATGTATATATTTATCAACATTGTCCGAAAATTTTGAAAATTATATGTCGATCAAATGAGACTATTCTAAGAAGTCCCCAGATGTTCAATTTTCAGGAAAAGTAATTTCTAATATTTTTTAAGAGCACAAAGCAATATAGACCATTTTGAATATTCTTTTTAAGTTTGGATAAAAAAATTTCTAAGAAAATTAGCACTTCTCGAAAAAATTTGAAAACTCTATGTCGACTAAATGGGATAGTTTCGAGTGCTCTCAAAAGGTTCAATTTTTTAGAACGCACATTTTTAGATTTCTTAGGGGGATGGAAGTTTTGTGGAATTTTTATAATTACAAAAAATAGTATTTTGAGAATCGGAGGAAACAGAAAACACATGAAACATGAAAAGTTTGCCCACCCTTCTCGAGCCCTTTGAAACCTACTTTTTGTAGCAATCTGATCTAGGACTACGGAGAACTGACTGTTTCTATTTTGAAAATTTGCTCATTTTATTGAATTTCTTTCGACCTCCGATCGTCATGATTCTTATACCATTGGAGAGCTTGTGTCAATCTCTATGAGTCTATAATTTTCATTCCAATCGATTCCCATCGAACTCACGTTGGCGACCATCGGAAGCCCTTTTTCCTAGGTCTTAACTCTATCATCGAGCCTTCCAAAATCGTCAAAAAATACTGAAAAAATTGTGTTGTTGTGATCTACTAGAGGTACAAATTTCATGATCACCCGACGGTCGAATCTCTGACAATCATCATTTGAATCCCATGGAAAATGAAGAAACATTGTTCCCCACATTTTGAAATTTAGGAATTGGAGTATAATGTATGTATAGCATGGTATATTAATTTTTGTATATTATATAATAGAATAATATAGTATAGTATGGTGTATAATATAGTTAAGTATAGTATATAGTATTATATAGTATGTTTATGTATATGTATGTGTATATATGCATATGTATGTATGTATGTATGTATGTATGTATGTATGTATGTATGTATGTATGTATGTATGTATGTATGTATGTATATATATATGTATTATTAATATAGGTAGCATATATATGTTTGTATTGAGTATAAATAACATATGTAGTTATACAAATTAATATTTCCTAAATACGAATAATAATTAACATTACTTATATAAACTTGTATATTCTTAAAATTCTAACATTGGTGCCGCATTAGCTTCAGATTAGCGTCCCAAATATTTAACATCACATTAGCGTCGACTCATGTCGACGCCAACATAGAATCTAGCGTCAACGTAGTGACGTAGGCTTTTTGACGCTAATTAGCGCCACTCCTTGTCGACGCCAATACAATGCAAGTTGTAGACGCCAAAATCGCCTCCTGAACTTGTGTCGATTTAGCGTCGCATTGTTGTTGACGTTAACTTGCATTGCATCATGTCGACGCTAATATAATGCTATAATTTATCGTGCAATTTATAGTTTTTGCGCGTGATAATAGCATCTACATAGCGTCGCTATGGCGTCAGCTTTAGCATCAACTTTTTGCAATGTGAATGTGACGCTAAATCGATGCTACTAGTAGGCAATTAGTGTTTGATTTTGTCAATCCAACGTCGTCGCTATTTAGACGCTAGTAGCGTCGCATAATTTTGTGTCGCTAAATGACATTTTTTGTAGTGATTGTTATATTTATTTCTTAGAAAGAAAAGCTGAAGTTTTTCAAACTTTCAAGAGATATAAAACAGAGGCAAAAAAGGATTGGAAAGACCAATCAAGTGTTTAAGGATAGATATAGGAGGAGAGTATACCTTCCGAAAATTTGAAAGTTATTGTATTGCAAAAGGCATAGGCAAACTACGATGCCATATACGCCACAACAAAATGGAGTGGCGGAAAGAAAGAATATGACATTAATGAATGCAGTAAGATGTACATTGTCCCACTCGGGTCTACCCAAAGAATTTTTGGGGAGAAGCAGTGTTGACCGCAGGTTACATACAAAATAAAATTCCCACAAAGTTCATAGAATTGACGCCATACGAGTTATGGAATGCCAGGAAGCCCAATTTGGACCATCTCCGAAAATGGAGATGTAAAGCGCATGTATTAGTTCCTAATCAGTTGAGGGACAAGTTGGACTTTAGGGCGGAAACATGCAGATTTATTGGATATAGTCAAAATTCCAAAGGGTATAGATTCTTCCATCCAGATAGAGGCCTCATAGATTATCGAGATGCTACTTTTTTAGAAAATGAAAAGCAATGCATCCAAGAAGATGATCATTTGATGTCTCTAGGAGATGGTGGAGTCAACTCTGAACACACTGAATTTTTCAACAGTGGGAGTTGATGCTACACAGAATACTATACCTTTAGATGAAATGGAGGAACCGAGTTGATGCTACACAGAATACTGTACCTTTGGATGAATATAATCGGCAATAAGAGACCACGGATCAAACCCGCATATTTGGATGATTATGTTTTGTACGAGTGCGAGGCTTCATGTTACTCCGTTAATGTTGACATAGAGGATAGTACAAATCATATTACTTATAAAGAAGCAATGACTTCTAATGAGTCAGAATCATGATCGACTGTCATGAAATATGAATTGGACTCAATCGATCGGAATGGAGTATGGACACTATGTGACTTACCGAAAGGTAGGCAATCCATAGGGTGCAAGTGGGTATTCAAGAGAAAGTATCGGGTTGATGGTTCTCTTGATAGGTAAAAAGCTAAATTAGTTGTCAAGGGTTATACTCAGCAAGCCGAAATTTACTTTCAGGAAACCTATTCTCCAGTAGCTAAGTTTGCTTCGATTATGACGATATTAGCGATAGTCGCATATATGAATTTGGAGTTATTCTAAATGGATGTTAAGACAATATTTTTAAATGGTGATTTAACAAAAGCTATATACATGCGTCAACCTGAAGGTTTTCAGGTTGAAGGAAAGGAGGATAATGTGTATAGACCAAAAAAGTCATTATATGACTTAAAATAATCGTCTAGACAATGATATTTAAAATTTCATGAGACGATAGTCCAATTTGATTTTAAAGCGAACAAATTGTGTGTACATAAAAAAAGGTGAGAGTAATTTTGTGATATTATCACTATACGTAGATGATATCTTGCTCGCCGGTAATGATGTCCGTTACTCAATGAAGTAAAAGATAAATTGAGAAAATAATTGAAATGAAAGATATGAGAGATGCATCCTATGTACTGGGTATTCAAATTATTCGAGATAGAAACTCAATATTGTTGAGTTTAAGTCAAGAACAGTATATTAATAAGATACTGAGTATGTTTGAGATGCAAAATTGTAGTCACGCGCCTATACCATTTGTGATTGGAAAAAGACTTAGTAAAAGTCAGTGTCCTAATATGGGCAAAAAAACTTTAGAAGAACCATATGCACAAGCGGTGGGTAGCTTGATATATGCAATGCTTTATACACGACTTGATTTAACTTATGCAGTAAGCTTGATTAGCATATTTCAAAGTAATTTCGAAAAGGCCCATTACGAGGTCATTAAGAGGATTCTACGATATTTGAAAGGCACGGTACAATTGAGATTCACATACCAAGCTAATACATTAGAGGTATAGGATATGGATGCGGATTTCGCCATAACATAGACGACTGGAAGTTCAAATTAGGTCACTTATTTTTATTGGGTAGATCAGTCATTTCTTGGAGTAGCAAAAAATAAGAATATATGACAAGACACAAATAGAAAGTTGAATACATTACTTGCAATATAGCAGCCACCCTTTTATTTTTCATCGTCATTTTTTCTTTCATCGTTAGTTTAAAATTATTAATTTTGTGATCTTATAATATTATATAATTAGTAGAAAGATTAGGTTTTGATGGATCTAAAAGTAGATGCTCCTCTAGGTTTGCATCGCATCGCATGGCATGCATGACTAGGGTAGTAAGAAGTTAATGTATTTTACGAACCATGAAATATGATTTTACATGGCTTTTATGTGACAACCATGAGAGGCCGCTAAAGATAAAAATGGTACTTCTCGAACATGAAAATAGGTTTTGCCGGCCAGATATTCATGACATGACCATGAAAGAATACTAAGAGGTTTTAGAGCCAGATCACCACCGTAAATTAATATTTGATGACCCTGATAGCAATGTCACGCATCGTGAGTTAAGTTCCGGGATCATGATAGTTTGGGAAATGCATAATTTGATTTTTAATTAAAGCAGTGTATGTTATTAAGAGAAATATGAAATGAATTGTGATTATTAGGGCTTCTCTCGATCTTCTCGAATTCTTGCATAATAATATTTCAAAATTTTATTAACTCCGAGAATTAAAAGGTGGTACAAAAGTACTCCGTTTATTTGTTAACCAAAGTTGAACAGTTTTTTTTTCTTGAATTAATCTCTTTTGAAAGAAAAGAAAACTCAAAACTTGCTGACTTGCCTGTTGGTCCGAAGGGCCTTACTACTGCTAAAGTATTTGTTGATGGACTGTTGAGCCCGTCAACCTCTGGGCCACAAACAAATCAAAGCCCAATAAAGTTCCACAAACACAACAATAGCTAATTCCCATTCGATTGTTCTGTATTTTTTTTTATTTTAGGGAATTGACTGGAAAATTGAGTAATCCTATACATCTGATAAATACGATATTGAGGACGTGACGATTCAAATGTTAACATAATTCATAAGAGGAAAGAGGCACTGCTTAGCACCCTGTGCTAAGCAGCCTGTGGAGCGAGTCTAGGCCGTCGGATCTTTTTTTGACATTTAATCTTCATCGTCGATGATGTCTTCGACGGCCGAGATCGAACGGAGGTGGCAATATCAGAGGCAGCCGGCGGGCATCGACGAGGGCGAGGGTGTAACGGAGGCGGCAGTTGCGGCGCAGCGGACGGTCGATCTCGACGTTGGAGGGAGGGCGGAGGGCGAAGTGGAGGCGGCGGCGGAGCAGTAGAGGCAGCAACGACGTTGGGCGAGGACGACGGCGGTGTCGATCAACGACGTTGGGCGAGGACGACGACGGCGTCGATCTCGACGGCTATGGCGATAGCGCAGGGCGACGGCGGCGTCGATCTCGACGGAGACGGCGTTGGAGGCGCCGAGGAGGGCTATGGAGAAGCGGAGGAGGCGGCGACAGCGTTGGACGCGTCGAGGAGGAAGAGGCGGCGTCGCGGTAGACGATCGGAGATGGTGAGAGCGAGGACGCGACAGCCGACGATCGGCGAGGAGGCGGGCGGGGAGGAGGGAGCAGACGGAGGCGGGCGGGGAGAAGGGTGCGGAGGCGCGAACGAACACAAAAAAAGAAAAAAAAAGGCCATCAGATGACATCCGACGGTCCAGACGCGCTCCGCGGGCTGCTTATGATAGGGTGCTAAGCAGCGCCTCTTTCCTCAATTCATAATGGTGTTTTTAGATTTGAACTTAGGATGACAATCAACAATCCTTAGCCGAATCAAGTTTTTTTTTTCACATCAAGTTTGAATTCTTGGAAGCTTAAATTATATTATAATAACTCATAAATTTTCTCTCTAAAAAGACTCATAAATCTAAAATAATCACTATTATTATTATTATTATTATTATTATTATTATTATTATTATTATTATTATTATTATTATAACTAAAGCACTTGGGCCAACCCGGCACAATCATTGGTATTATATATAATTTAATTTTAATACCCGGCACATTTATTTTAATTTTAATTTACATTTATATTCTATTTTATATATATCTTAAATATACATTATATTATAGTATTATATATAATTTAATTGATAACTATCATATTTATATAATAATATTAAATTTCTTTAATTCTTTTTATTGTCAAATTGGGACAACTGAAAATATTTCGATTTTTATTCTAATTTGTCGAGGATGTGTCAATTTCCGAAAATTCGGACCCAGTCTCGAACTCGAATTTGCTAACCCGTAAGTTTAATGTATGATCAAATATTCAAATATATAAAAATAAAAAAAAAATCATCCAACATATGTGGTCCATACCCGTACACGCCGGCCCGTGTTGAACCATACCTAACACCCCACTGGGCAGCCTTGCATAGTTTGGTTCGGGCCTAGCAAATTCTCATGCGGGCATCATGAGGAGCCGGACAGCCCGTAAGGAAGTTCACATCTAGGTCTATCATTCCTTACCCCTCTGCAAGATGACATTCTATTTATAGCATTGTTGCCTCTTTTTTAATATTTATTTATTTAGCATTTTAAATTTTAAATGAAGAGAGAAAAATACCTCCTTAAACACTTTTCTTTTATTTTTATTATTTTATTTAGAATTTTATTTTTTTAATTTATATTAATGATTATCATGATTGAGTACTTTTAAAAAGTTAAATAAAGGGTCGTTTCCATAAAAGAGATATGGCCTCTCGCTGATAATTATATTTTTTATATTATTTATTCATTATTATTTTATTCTAACTCTTTTTTGTTACTTTAAATTTTTA
This sequence comes from Pontederia crassipes, assembly GCA_030549335.1. Taxonomy (NCBI): domain Eukaryota; kingdom Viridiplantae; phylum Streptophyta; class Magnoliopsida; order Commelinales; family Pontederiaceae; genus Pontederia; species Pontederia crassipes. The sequence continues at coordinate 21,524,702 of CM060184.1, read as the reverse complement.
ACTGTGATTAAAATTTTGAAAAGTTAAATGATCATGTTTGAAAATTTTAAAAAGTTGAATGATCATACAAATACAAAAGAAAATTTGAGTAGATGAGAGAAAAAAATACTTATGGGGCAATTTTATTTCTTAAAATTTGTCATGAAGCATAGAGAGACGTGGTACCATGTATGCATCCACACTAATGCTATGTCAGTGTTTCATTGGTCAATAAATGATAATCAGTAATGATAATCACAACTAAAATATTCCTAAAGTTCGATGATCGTGATATTACAATGTGGTTGAGTGACCCTAAGTTAAATCATCGTCGTTAAATTTTACTCGTTAACTTTTTTAAAATATCAAAATATGTAAACCCTAATATATTGATTCATCCACAATAATTATTTAACTACAGTTGATTACTTGTGTAACGACCTCAATTTTCATTAAATAAATAAATGAATATTTTATTCATTAATGAGATTTGAAAAATCATCATTTAATATTCTAAAATTATTTAATTCCAAAACTGATGGAAATTATGGGGAAATTGGAAAGGAAACGAGAGTTTGAGAAGAAGTAAATTGTTATGGAAATATTTATGGGATTATTAAGTTAATTTATATTTAATTAAATCTGAATAATTATAGGATAATTAATTAGTGATAAATGGCCAAGTTTGATTTTAAAAGAGTCCAAAGACTTATAGAAGTGGTAACTCTAGCGTACACTATAAATAGACATTGAAAGGTGGTTGCCCTTTCAGTGAAATATAATTTCTGCACTATGAGCCTTTTGCCCTCCGTTTTCACACAAATCGAGGCATCTCAAATAGCACGCGGCGACTGATTTCGAAACTAGTATATAGGAGAAAATCTTCCAAGTGGTGGCACAAGTTTCAAAACGTGGACAGACAGTAATCATCAGCCAAAGTTCGACGTTTGTATAGTTTTTCCAAAACAAAAGAATTGCAGTTAGTTTTTCAGCCAACTTTAGCTACGTAAGGGGAACCTCTATGTTGTCCATTTTTTGTGACATAGATCCATATCCCCTTCTCCTTTCTACTGAGAATCTATCGATATAAATTGTGCATCGTTTGAATAGCATGATTATGGCCTGGGTTCTACCCTATTCGGCCCGGATTGTTTAGAATTCGGATCGAGTTTCATAACTCGGCCCGAGTTCTATTGGGTCGGGCCACGATTTGGCTTTGGCTCGAGTCGAGTGCAATGCGATCGAATTGGTGGTGAACCGGCCAACTCGGCCCGAGTTCAACGTGCACTTGACCCGAGTTTGACCATACCGAGAAATTTTGGGTTGTTTTCGAAAACGGACCAAGTTCTACCCGATGCAAGCAGGGTTCTAGGGGCAGAAAACATGCTTTTGAATATATTACTATGGATAATTGAATGCTTGTTGTAGTTAATCATTTCATGATCATATTGTTCTGACCTCATCATATATTTTAGACTTGATTTTAAGATTATTGATATCATGATCATGTGGTTCATCATAGTATTGATCGAATAATTTTTCGCCGATTGAGTCCACGTTTAACCTAAATTGAATTGTTAAATATATGTTTATTGGATAAACAAAATAAAAGATAAAAACTATTGGATCTTCATATTCTCTGAGTGTCTCTAAGCCCCATAGACCATATTATTATCGTATGAGGCAGATAGTGTATCTAGAGATTTAAGACATCATCTTTTAGGAAAGCTATGGTTGTTCTATCATTGGCTATGGTCCCTTGCCTTTACGAATTATTGTTTAACACTATTATTAGAGGATGATTTACTATTACTTGATCCCCCACTGTACATGAAAGAAATATGGAGTTTCTCTTAGCCAATGTTTAAAGAAGGAAAAGAGAAGAGATAAAATTCCTAATTTGGATTAAACTTTAAAAGAGGAGAATGGAATTCCCAACATTTGGATTTATTTCTTTCAATCCCGATTTTGGGTGTAGAGGAGGAGAACAAAATTATCTTTCGCCTCTCCCTTCCCCCTTTTTTCCTTCCCCATTATTTTTCTTCATTCCCTTTAACGAGGGATCATTCAAACAAAGTCTTAATGACTTATCGCTCCCTATTGTATTGGATAATTTCAAAGATTGAATTGAATTGAATTGAATCATGATCGTTCATATATCAATGTTGGCTGACATTGTCTCCATCCATTAAATTGAATGAAAATTGTTATTGACTGATGATCATTGATATTGATATTGAATTGAAATTGTTAAATTGAATAGTGTCATAGTGATCAGGCATTATTAATTATTATTAATTATTAAGTTATATTGATTGGTCTCTTTGATCCTCTTTCCTAATTCTCTTCATAGATTCATGTCTATATTGATTCATTGAGCTCTTACTCTATTGATCCATCAAGTGCTCTACAACTTATTGTATCGTATTGTTATTTATTTTATTTAGAATTGTTGATTTTATTGTTATGATCAGACCCTACGTACTGAGTATTCTTATACTCATGAATTTTTTTCTGCATATGAATTCATTAAGATGAGTTGATAATAAAAAATGATGATGCAGATGATCAGACTCAGTGATAGAGATATTACACATGGCACATGACTGTGTCCTACAAGATTTATTTATTAGTTATTATATTTGCACATTTTTAGTATTGTGGAGTTACGATAGTTCCAGCTTCTTTGATATTATGAATTTTTAAATGTTTCTATTACTATTTTCGTACTTTATAAAATTTATTTTAGAAAGTTAGTTTTATTAAAAATTGTGTAACGTCCTTATGATGATTCTGAGCATGTAAAAATTACGTGAGTCTCGAAACGTTACAATGTGATTGCATAAGATAAAAATGTGTAATCGATGTGGATAACATCAGTTAAGTTTACTAATAAGATAAAATACGATGTACAGCACGAAAAAAAAAGAAAGAAAGACGAGAACTACGTCCAAGGACCTCCTTTTGTTTCGTTCAGTTATACATTTTTGTTAAAAAAAAAAAGAAATTGCAATCTGATATCTGTATACGATTAGAAAGAAGAAAAAAGGAAATTGTTGGCTTGGGGTCACTCTACTCTGCCAACCTCCGACATCTTCGTCCTCCTCCTCCACGTGATGAGTTCTTTTATTGCCTCGTCGGACGGAACCGGACATGTGAGATCCATGTGAGCGGCCGTCAACGTGGCAAGCCAATTTAATTATTATGTACATAAATTTATTTAATTTTTTTTCATTAATGTTTCATCGCATTCGCCTCTCATTTTGTTTTTCCAAATGTTGAAATTACAAATAGTAAAAGAAATAATGAAATTACATGTCGCCACATTTAAAAGCGTGTCATATTTCCTTTTTATTACGAATGGGATGGTCCGAATGGAGTTAATTAACGTTTGAACTTGAAATTTATTTTTTATTACATTGATGCGTAATAATAATTAATTAACATCATATTTGTTTGTGTATTCAGATGTAATTCATGAGTGTCTCTCAGACTCATAGCCATCTTTCAATCCATATATATGTTATCTTTTTTTGGGGGTGAAATATATATATATATATATATATATATATACATATATATATATATATATGTTATCTTTCAACATTATTTCAAGAACATTTTAGTTTTTGAGACGACTAAAATCTGAAAAAAAATGGAATCCAGCTGCTGCATCCTACAAGTTGTATTATCTGTTCCGAATCCGATACGCATTTTTATCTTTTACAAGTTTATATGCACGCATGCATGCATGCCACCCACCAATTGGCGTAAGTAGGCAATGCATGCGACCCAATTGGCAAAATATCGTCGTCGAAGCCAACTGGACATTACATTTGATGAGATTTGAGTGAGATGGAATTCTTCAAATGTTGTTGATCATGACTTGATCATTAGGAAAGTAAAAAATATTAAATTTCAGTATCTTCGTTCAAGAACACACCTTTTATAAGAAGAGGAACAAACATCAACAGCTAGCTTGTTAGATAAAAAAAGAAAAAAAAAGAAAAAAAAAAGAAAAAGAAAGGAAGGGTGTGGGCCTTGTTTTAGACGGTTTAAAGTATAAAAAAATATTAAAAATTTAAGTACCTTTTAATATCACTCCTACAATTTTAATATCACTCCTTTTTAAACCATTATATCCTCTATATTTTATTATATACGAACTAACGTGAAAAGTTTCTTTTCTAATAACTATAAAAAAAGTGTGCTACTTGTCACATGAATACACAATTCATTCCACCGTATTTTAATTTTTTTCCTGATTATTTTTTATTCTACGTACAAATATTTTATTTGACTAAGAAATATCCTTTATTTAACTTTAACATAGCTTAGGAGCCTCTTGTATCTAATAATTACCAAAATATAATAAATCATATGTTTGGCTTCTTTTTGTGGCATAATTTATTTTTATTTCTCCAATTCTTGTAATAACCCAATAATCTTGGTTTTTTTGGTCTACTTGAATAAATATTAAAAAATGTAGATTACATCGCAAGTGAATTTATGCTTAAACCAAATTTAATATAATAATTAGAAAAAAATAATGAGCAATAGAATAACAATATGGCGAAGATTTATCAACGATCAAACAAACTATATGCAGAAGATAAAAAAAACATATACTGTTGGGCTATCATCATATTACTTTTTTTTATAATTAATAGAGAAGAGAGAGAGAGAGAATTAGTGACTTTGTGACTATAACCTAACGAGTAGACATAGGTAAGATTCGGCCGGAACACCGTCGCATGGATGGGGAATGGGGAATGCGAGAGGGGGCGATGCGACAATAACGTAACCCGCCACATTTGTGCATGGACAGGAGAACACGATCACTATACACTGACAGATGACGAGACCAAGAGGCCAATTCCAGTGCATTGCTAATTTTTGGAGCGGAGTCCGCAGCGACGCATCAACAAATAATGACGTAGCAACGACAACACTAGTAATAATTGATGAGAGAGTGCCCCAAACGAGCTTACACCTTAGAAACGTACTAAGTGGAGATTTGTGGCAGAGGCCGAGACAACCTATAATTAGGCCAGTACTAGGTATCCTGCTTTCCTAAATAGAAATACTATTAAATCATCTTAAACTTTTCCTCATCGCTCAAATCATAATCATGTCAAACCTCATCCCTTCCGCTACAAGCACTTTTGGCTCGAGTACGATGAGGCCCGTGAAATTGTTCGCCGGAAATGGATTTCCTTTTCTACCCTTCCCCGACCTAGCCATTGTTGCATCCCTTAAAAATATCTGCAAATAGATCCTCCATTGGAACCGGTATGGCCTTGTCCAGTTGGAGTCCCTCGGACATCTCATCCCTTCGAGTTTTATATAATCTTCATGTCGCTCTTCTTCGTCAGATAAATCTTAAGTGGTTGAGCAAATCTCGTGTTGCCTAACTCTATCACGGGAATAGGAATACAACCTTCTTTCACCCTAGTACCATGGTTCGTCATCGCAAGAATCACATTTCTGCTATTTTGCGGGCCAATCCTCTGTAATGGACGATCAGATTCACAATATTTTTGTTGACCACTATTGCGCACTTTGGCATGACCCTGCCCTGTAATAGACATTTTCCTTTGGACAAATCTTCCCACCCTCTCGCAATCCTGGCATAGTAACCTTATCCACCTAGTATCGGAAGAGGAAATCCGCACCAATCTCTGGACCATGCCTTCGGGCAAGGTCCCAGTCCGGATGGTTACACTACTTAGTTCTTCCGCCACTATTGGCGTATTGTCGGTGATCAAGTTGCTTGGGCTATCCAATCCTTCTTTCTCACCAGCTCCTTACCTCATGGCTAGAGAAACATCTCAATCATTTTCATCCCTAAGAAACTTAACCATGTGTTTGTTACTGATTATCGTCCCATTGCTCTCTGCAATGTCCTTTAACGTCTCCTCGCCAAAATCCTTGCTGAACGCCTACGGCCCACCCTTTCTTCTCTTATTGATCATTGTCAATCTGCATTTCTATCGGATCGCTCCATTCAGGACAACATCTTCATCGTCCAGGAGCTCGTCCATTCTATGAACTTTCGTCGTACCAAAAACATGTTCATCAAGGTTGATATGGACAAGTCTTTTGACAAAGTTTCCTCGGCCGCCATCATTAATGCCCTCACCCTCATGGACTTCCCGGTACCCTTTATTAACTAGATTAAAGCGTGCATTTCATCTTCTATTTTCACTTGTTGTGTCAACGACACCAACTCCAATTTTAGAGCCATCGTGGCATTCGCCAAAGGGATCCACCCTCCCCATATCTTTCTATCCTCACATCCCAACTCTTCTCATCGATGATTCGGGATGCAATTGCGTAAAATTCCATTCGACCCTTTAGGATAAATCAATTTCAGCTCAGCCACCTCTTCTTCGCAGATGACCTTGTCATTTGTGCCTCGGCTATGATTTGTAACTGTCGACACATCAAGAATCACTTCCAATGCTATATGCTTCTCTCTGGCCAGCACTCTAATCTCGACAAATCACAAGCCTTCCTTCCTATGAAATTTAACCAGCACCGACGCCACTGCATCATGCATACCCTTGGCATCCATATTGGTACATACCCATTCCAATACATGGGTGTACCTATCACTTACTGACGCTTGACCTCTCCTCAGCAGGCTTTCTTGACCCACCGGATCTCTGCCAAATTGTCTGGAAGGAAGGCCAAGTCCCTAAACTCCACGGGGAAGGTCATCCTTATCAATTCGGTTCTAAACTTTGTCCCTGGTCACGCCCTCTCATCTATCAATATCTCTGTCGGAACAATTCTTGAACTCGAAAAGCATATGCGAGGTTTTTTCTGGTCCTCCAACGGCAATGAATCTGGCCTTCACCTTGTCAATTGGCACACTGTGCAGTGCCATAGGCACCTTGGCTTGTTAGGCATTCGCAATCTCAACTTTAACCGCACGTCCTTACTAGTCAAGCATCTCTTCATGGCCCTTAACTCTAATTCTGATATCTGGACCCAACTTGTCTTGCAAAAACACCCTCCTCCACGGTCCTAATCTCCCTCCAAGCGGCTGAGGCCTGCCGCTTCTCCTTGCCATGGCGTATGCTCCTCCTATGTGCCAACCAGATCAAGCTCGACATGCGGCGTGTCATCGGTAATTGGGAATCAACAAGTCTCTTTTTTGACCCCTTGCTTCTTGACACCCCCTCCACCGCACTCCAACCTATATCTCAGTGAACCATGATCTTAATACCTTAATTGTTAGCTCTCTGATTTCCAACGGGTCCTAGGATCTTCAGGCCCTCGAACTATTTTTTGGTGTGGCTCTTATTTCTCGCATCACTTCCATCTACGTGCCTGCTTCGTCCAAGGACGATCAGTGGGTCTGGGTGCATGACCCTCAGGGGTGTCCGTACGCTAGTTGCATTTACCATTCGCCGATTCATGAGATTAGTAGGATGGACTGGAAGTCATTGTGGTGCATTTTGGCATCTCCCAAAGTGTTACACTTCTCTTGGAAGCTTCTTCACTATAAACTCCCCACCAGCAACATGATTAGTCATTTCTCACCCTTTATTGACCCCTCATGTCCCTTTTGTGGCCATGCACTAATAAACGGGCGTTCGCTCCTTTTAGGACGACCGCTGAATGGACCCAAAGCGGACAACCACTAATGCGTTGAATTTGTAACAAATAAATTTACTAGCAAGTGCACTAGTCGTATCAAGTAATAAAGTTGAGAGTAGAGTGTCGAATCCATGAGGAACTAGTTAAATCTAATCTATCTCAATCATCTACTAAGAGAATAGAATGATTTTGTGATGAAAATAGAAAATTAAAGGTGCAGAAAATAAATGATAAACAAACAAAATAAATTGGTGTTGAGCCTTGAGAGTTATGGATGATTAATGTAAACATAAACGTGTATGATTCTCTATAATAGTTGAGTTATAACAAGAAATAATAGATTCGACTCTTAAGACAGATTAGGAGTACTTAAGGTATTGACCTCTCAAGACGAGTAAATCAAACCACATTAATTTCTAATAAGACTAATAACCGTAAACGACGAGTCAATTATTAATTTTATAGACAATTAAGATGCATGAGTATGTATCTCCTACATTATTATTCACCCATAAATCTGGACAGAATAATAGACCGCACGAAATTCAGCACAAATGATGAGTTACCGAATACGCGTTATATTGCTTCAACTTAAAAGTAAAAGATCAATTATCAAAGCTCCTGAGACTAATCACCTCACATATAGATTTGTAATCTAATATTAGAAATCAAATTACTTACCGAAAAGCAATCAACTCAGCATGCATAATCAAAAGAAATCGAAAAGATAAATTAACTCAACTAATAACAGGGTTCAAGTAGTTTTCCTTCTTGTAAAGAATACCAAAATCTCTATTACGGAAATAATAAGCTATAAGAACTAGGTAAAAGAGCATCCAAATAAAAAATAGAAGAAGATTTCTCGGCCTTTGAACCTCTGGATGTTGAACAATACAATTGACGAGCTACTATGCAATTTTCTCTTTCGGGTGATCTTCACGCTTCGAAATTCGTCCTCTACAATAAGGCACTGCTCCCAGGTCTCAAGCACCTCTAAGCACACATTTTTTTCTCTCTTAAGGCTTCTATTTATAGTCTCTAGGTGTCCCAAGTGTTCTAGTAGAGTTTTGGTTTGATTCGAAGTCTTTTCATGTTAAAATAAGTAAATTCGGAATGAACCTAGATAGGTCTTTAAAATCATCCAAAACTCTTTCAAATCTGAGTAAAAATATGTTTCCTAATCATCCCTGAGATTTAGGATAAAGTTTGGGTTTGATCTGAACTTAAAATTCTCAAAAAAAGTTGAAAAAATCTCGAAAATAACCTTCATAACACCTCAAAATAGTGTTGAAACAGCCTGTAATATGAATTTAATGGCCTGTAACACCGATTTCACGGCCCTCTCAATGTCCAAATCGGAGTAAAAGTTAGATTTTAACGGCCCGTAACATCCTGCTCATGACTCGAAACTCAGGCAAGGGCATTTTAACAAATCGTAATGGGCTGTACATGCCCCAGCTTTATGGCCGTTACGGTCACATAACGACACATTATATTCAATTCAGTCCTGGCGGTCTCTACTAATTTGCGATTTTTGGCTCCGTTTTAACTCCAATTTGAGTGAGGTTTTCTCCGGTGGCTTCCTAACTCAATTATCTTGCCTTCTATAATAAAACATTTAATTTGGGTAGATTTCCATTTTTACAAAATTAAAGAAAATAGGGTCATAAATTGATGCATGCTATATGAAAAGGAATCGAAATGTGATACAATACATGACTATTATATGTTATATTTTGCATGCATCAACTGCTCGACTTTTGGGCATCCGATATATGGACAAAAAGAATACGATCTTAATCGAACCCCTCTGATTTGATAAACTTATGTCCACCAAATTTAAAAACGAATAATATGAACTTAAAGATGGAATGGAGCTATGCTCCATAAGGCCTTGATTAATTCACTAATTGAAAGAGAGGTCTATGAATGATAAATAATTACCATGTTGTCCTATCTAGATGGGAGTTTCTCTCTATGGATATTTCCACTTTGTGAGGTCATCCCGCCCGACGAGACTGGCCAATCATAGTACCTGAAATCGAAGAGCTCTTCCAAGATATGAAAGGACATGAAAGAACATGAATGACCAAAGATGAATGAAAGGACTTTGTCCTTATGAATAATAAATATGAACGATGGATAGAAATGATGAATAGGAATGACATAAATGATGAACATGAATATGAAAATGAAATGAACTGAATGAACATGTATTCATGATTCCCCTTGTTGATTCTTCAATTCGATCAATCCTCATATATGATTTATATGATTTATATGTTTTACTTCATGCTTATTCTTATGAAATCATCTTATGACCTATATGAACTCACACTTAGTTTTATATTAACGATTGAGCTTGCTTCCATGTGTGATCCCCATAGGTACTTGATGATGATGCATGATGTGTTGATGTGTGTGTGACGACTACAGTTTCGGTGGCGTGTGCACCGATTATATCATAATCCAGTATGAGTCATTTGTGCTTATGTTATGTCAAGTTGTACCTTTATTTGGATGGGACTTATCATGTTGTGACTGACCGTAGATATTTCTATGTCTAGCACTTGAATTTTTACTTTGCTATGCCGATGTATCTTTAGCTTTCGCATTTTGCTTCATACCGAGACAATTTGACGTACTTTATCTATTTTTTCCGCATTTTCTTTCATTACTGTATAAATTTTATTTGTTAAGTTTTTTTCTTATGTGTCACTTTTTTTGACCATTTGGGTCAACGAAAGAGTCAAAGAAGGACCGAAGAAAGTAACGATCGAAAGGAGATTTTGCCATGTGGTGGAGTCAAAATTTGGGGGTTACATTTATGGTATTAGAGCCTAATGACAGGACTCTCTTGACATCCTAGTTACATAGTTAAGTCTAGATATGGTCAATGTGCACCCACCAGAGCTACTGCCACACTTAACTGTCGCAAAGTGAAGTAAGTCATATTTTATTTTTAAAGTTGTGATTGTTTATTAAAATGAATTGTTATGCTTTTATAGATGGCACTAATGACACGTTCAGCGGCCCGACACAACAGAGGTGTGGGTGCGGCGTCGGGCCGCTGATGTGATGGTGACTATGTAGCGGCACCCCGGAGATTATTACGAATGGACTTGACTACACTTCAGGGAGTCAAGTGGGGGAGGACTCGCAGCAGGAGCTTCCTCTTGTGCAAGACCAGCCACCTTCACAATAGCCAATGTACTCGGTGCCCATGTACTAAGAACCACTTCCTCCCCCAACACCACCGACAGTTCCTCACTGTGAGGGCATGATACATGCCTTTCTGAAGTTGCACCCGACCCACTTTTGAGGGGCAGTGGATTACGAAGAGGCCGTCCGCTAGCTTACTATGATGGATCAGTTGCTCTTCATCTCTCAATGTAGAGAGGACAATAAGGTTCTCTACTCCACCCACTTGCTCACTGATCGGGCCAACGACTGGTGGGAGACGGCTAAGTTCCCAGACCAAGAGGTGATTCCTTGGTCGAGCTTTTGGGGATTGTTTGAGGCCAGTACACCCCAACCTACTGAAGGAAGGAGAAGTTCAAAGAATTCAAGGACTTGTGCCAAGGCAACATGACTGTACCAGAGTATCATGCATGTTTCATCCAGTTGGAGTGGTATAGTAAGGATTGCATGGAGCAATTCCTAGATGGCCTCCACCACACCATCTGAGAGAGAGCCATCTACGAAGTAAAGATCGACCTACATGGAGCTGTTCGCATGGCGAACAAGATAGAGCACGAGATCCGGAGTCGACATGAGCAACAGAGCCGACTAAGCCGAGATGGGAGGATCGTCGCCCAACTTGCAAAGAACTGAAGGAGTCGACACGAGCAGCGGAGCTGGCTAAGCTGAGATGGGAGGATCATCGTCCAACTTGCAAAGATGCTCATCGTGATCATCGCCATCAGCCAACCCCAGCGCGAGGCTCCCCGCCAGCCAGCACCTCACCATCCTCAAGTGAAGTAAAGAGATGAGTTAGTGATGTAAGAATGAGTATGGAATGTCGTTAATCGACGATGAACGTGAATTTCAGCCATAGCCTCGGCGACAGGCACCTACACCACAGCCTCCATATCAGTCACCGACACCTCAGGCTTGCCGAATTGCATTTACTATCGCAGGCCACACCCAAGGGATTATCGTATGAAGAATTGCACATGCAATCGAATGCGAAAGAACCATCGAGGCGTGGGAGGAGTACTAAGACGTCTCTACAATATCCAAGCAAATGCAGCTCTGCAGTAACAATGTTATCCGATGTACTTTTCTCATAGTAAGTCTCCCTATGGTCGTATTATTTGATTCAAGTGCATCACACTCTTTTATTTCTGAGGCATGTGTATTCACCCTTAGTGTACCTATAAAAGGGATGGAACATAGTATGAAAGTAAAGACACCAATGGGAACCCTCCACACGACGAGGTACCATCCTGATGTACCAGTTGTTGTGGACGGGAAGAATTTTTCTACTGATTTGATTGTAATCCCATGGTAAATTATGATGTAATATTAGGTATGGACTGACTGTCATACCACGAACATCAATTGTATGTAAATAAAAAAAGCCATCATCGGCAACCATGATGGAAAGAAGACGGTGATCAAAGGCACGTTGATATCGGACAGTGGGGTCATATTATTCGCCATGAAGACCTACAAGCTGCTACAGAAGGGATGCCGAGGGTACTTGGCGAACGCGACAGTATTTGCCACCGAGAAGGGAGATTGACTTCAGGATCGACTTGGTACTAGGGATGGCACCGATCTCCAAAGCTCCCTATTGTATGGTCCCGACGAAGATGCTAGAGCTGAAGGAACGTATTCAGAAGTTACTCGATAAGGGTTTTATCTGACCCTACATCTCCCCTTGGGGTGCTCGATTTTGTTTGTCAAAAAGAAGGACTGATCACTATGATTGTGCATCGACTATCGGATGGTGAACAATGTTGCAATAAAGAACAAGTACCCACTATCCAGAATCGATGACTTGTTTGACCAGCTGTCCAAGACCTCAGTGTTCTTGAAGATTGATCTGAAGAGCAGCTATCACGAGCTGAGAGTCGCAGAAGAAGATGTGTCGAAGACTTCTTTTTTATTGCGCTATGGCCACCATGAGTTCACGGTCATACCTTTTTGACTGACGAATGCCCTAACAACATTCATATATCTAATGAACAAGGTGTTCAAGAAGCATTTGGATCAACAACATTCATATATCTAATGAACAGGGTGTTTAAGAAGCATTTGGATCAATTTGTGATCATCTTTGTGGACGACATTCTGACCTACTCCTCCAGTCTCGAGCAGCACCGGGAGAATCTACGGATCATCTTGGAAACCTTGCGCCAACATTCACTATTCGAGCAGCACTGAGAGTATCTACGGATGGAGAAGATGATGTTCTTGGGGCACAACATATTCAGACACGGCATAGGTGGATCACACAAAGGTCGAGGCGGTGACCAACTGGATTAGACCAAAGAATGTGACAGAGATCCACAGTTTTCTCGATCTAGCGAGCTACTATAGGTGCTTCATCCAAGATTTCTCGAAGATTGCAGCCCTGCTCACTCATTTGACAAAGAAGAATGAGAAGTTCGTCTGGACGAACAAGTGCGAAAGTAACTTCTAGCCCATCGGAGAGCAGAGGGTACACCATCTACAGCAATGCTTACAGCACCGGCCTCGGATGTGTCCTCATGCAACATGGAAAGATAGTAACCTATGCCTCGAGACAGTTGAAGAAGCACGAGGTGAATTACCCGACACACGATCTTGAGCTGGCAACGATCATATTCGCCTTGAAGATATGGAGGCGCTACTTGTATGGTGAAGAATTTTAGGTGTTCATCGACTACAAGAGCCTGAAATACATCTTCACCCAGAAGGACCTGACCATACGACAGAGACAATAGATGGAGTTCCTCAAAGACTATGAGTTCGCGATCAACTATGATCCAAGCAACGCGAACTCAGTGGATGATGCTCTTAGTTGAAAATGGGAGGCTTCACTGGCGTTTCTCTATCTACGCAAGTATGAGATGATTGAGGAAATACACTACTAGAACCCTCGAGCTGCAGGGCATAGATGATACTGATGATGCACCAGTTATAGTCGAGCCTCAATAGTAGGATCGTCACAACACAGATGGCCGACACCAAGTATACGAAGATATTTAATAGATGCCAAAGTGAGCCTGAAGATTTCAAGATCGGCAATGATGGAAGAATCAAATATCGGAACCACCTCTGGTTCTGAACGATACCACAGTTAGATGAGAGGTGTTCGACGAAGGTCACAAGTCGGAGTTTGTGATACATCCAAGCAATACGAAGATGTACAGGGACGCTGCTTCTGGTGGCACGACATGAAGAGAGATAGCCAACTATGTCTCCAAATGCGTGATATGTCAATAGGTAAAGGCTGAGCACCAACAAGCGTACAGACTCATGAAGTCGTTAGGAGTACCGGAATGAAAGTGGGAGAATATCACAATGGACTTTGTCTCAATCTGCCCAGGACAGTCACAACGCTATTTGGATCATGGTCGACAGGTTAACGAAGGCGGCCCACTTCATTTCGATCAAGTGGAAGCAATCGGTGGAGAGCTTACTAGAGGTGCATGTATGAGAGATCATCCGACTCCATGGCATTCCGATCTCAATCGTGTCGGATCGTGATCCCTTGTTCACATCGAGATCTTAGAAAAGTTTGTATAAGGTTTTCGACACCAGACAGAGCTATAGTATAACCTTCCACTCACAGACGGATGAACAGTCGGAGAGAATAATTCGCACATTGGCGGACATGTTTCGAGCGTGTGCCTTGGATTGGCACGGTACTTGAGATGAGCATCTACCATTGATTAAATTCTCGTACAATAATAGCTTCTACTACAGCATCGACATGACATCTTTTTAGGCGATGTACGGGAGAGCTTCCCATTCGCTCGCGCACTGGGGCGAGGTCGGCGAGAGAATATCCATGATCGAGGTGCTAGTGGCTCGAGCTTAGGAGTATGCGGATATAGTGGACATCATGTAGAGGAGGATGAAGGCTGCACAATCTCGACAGAAGACCTATGCCGACAAGAAGTGACAAGAACAAATTTTCAAGGCCGGAGGCCAGGTGCTGCTGAAGGTGTCTCCAATGAAGGGTGTCATGCGGTTCATCAAACGAGGGAAGTTCAGCCCTCGATTTGCAGCTTGCATATTGGCCCTACCTCCTTCCTACGGAATGGTTCACAACGTCTTTCACATCTTCATGCTCCAAAAATACAAGCACGACGATGCCAATGTCACGAGCATCAATGAGCCTGACTTGAAGGAAGACCTGACCTACGCAAAGTACCCGACGAAGATCATGAAGCGCAAGGTTCATACCAGAAAGACAAAGAGATACCACTGATCAAGGTCGCATGGAAGTACCATCATGAAAGATAAGCAACATGGGAACTCGAGTGAAATGCGCAAAGAGTTTTCGCACTTATATCGGTAAGCTCTATTCCTTACAGAATTTATTGACGAATCCTTTTTCTATGGGTATTATATTGTAATGCACCTCAGTAAAAAAAGAAACCGACGAGAGCTTGACCCTCTCTCTCTCTTCCTCTCCCTCTCATTCGTTACAATCTCTCTTCCTCTTCCTCTCCCCTCATCATTTTGTCGGCCGTTCACGAAATGGGAGAGCAAGCGACAACTCTAGGCAATAAAGCTTCGTCTCCTCACTCATTGTGTTCGTGTGCTACTGTTGGTCGCTGCCAAGGAATGAGAGGGCGACGTTGATGGCTTCACTCGACACCAGAGATGATGGAGAATAGAGGACGAGGAGCTAAGGACGATCCATCACAAAATGAAGCAACGAACCGAAAATCATAGGCCAAGAGGTGTGTTTTCGGGATCTGGGTCATGGAGTATTTTCTTGAAATTTGTGCATGCTTTTCTTAGGATGTAAATGGAATAGAGGACATGCTATGGGAAGTAGAATTTCGTGCAAGAATGTCTTCATGAAGTTATAGTAAGATTTTGTTGAATATATGCTCTAGCCGAATGATGTTATATGATGCTATGACTTAGTTATGTGGTGAATGAATGGATTCGTTAGAGTATGATTGAGATAGTTATTAGATGATTTGTTGCATGCTTCTAACATGATAGTATGTCGGCTAAAATTAGGAGAAAAGAAATTGTTCTATGCTTCTAAAAGAATTTTAATTAGTTACGATATGGAAAAGAGATTAATATAAATGACATGTTAAAATGAGATCTTTTTTGTTAGATGTATCTCTAGATCATGCTAGGCATTAAGTATCATGTTAAGTTGTAACGACCCAAATCCTCAAGCCAATGGAAGCATTTTTTTCTTTTTTATTCGAGCGTCCGATCGCTACTTCTATCTCCTGTCATAAATAGAACTCATATAGAATAGATCTTTTCTTTGTATTATTTATGCATAAAGAAATTCTAATGTTCATATATCAAATATTAACATCTTTAAATATTATTACAAGGTAATATACTCAAAGAAAAACCCTCCAACACTCAGTTCCATGTGTCATCACTTGTCATGAGCATCGACCACATGTGCATTTGACCTGTAGGATCCAAATATAGGGAAATATATGCATATATATTGCACACACACACACACACACATATATATATAAGGCCAAAATAGTATTTCTTAAATGACTCTAAGTTATAACTTATTCAAAACATGAAGCATTTAAATGGTCAAGAACGATAATATCATTTGAAGAATTTTAAAGTTTGATACATACTTATTATTGTTGTAAAAGCATGAGTTATCCTAACCTATCTTATGAAAATACATGTTCATGCACTTAAGCCATTTTCATATAAGCAGGAGCTGTCACTACGTCATAATAAGATCATATCATCTCATATCAAAATTCTTGTTCATATATATAATAATTATCATACAAACATTATTACCACATCATTCACATCAAAGCATGTCATATATTTATACAATATCACAATCAATAATGCATTAGATATCATGCTCTTTAAAATGGGATGTATGCAAGAAGAATGATGCATGCACATGTCATATCGCCTACTGGTCAGAGGCATTATATCACCCTGTAGGGTATCATATCATCCCATGTAATGGGGTACCTTCCTTGTAGAAAACATATCATCCCTGATCAGAGGCATCATATCGCCCGGTAGGACATCATATCATCTCTGTTAGGGAACATATATTATCCCATAGAATATCATATCATCCTATGAAAATGGGGTGCCTTCCTTGCATAAGACATATCATCCTGGCCAGAGGCATCATATCATCTCGTAGGACATCATACACTATAACACATATATTCAATTGATTATAGCCATCTAATATAGAATCCAATTTGGAATAGATCATGGATATTACATAAGTAGTGTTAGATCTATGTGTGATTGCAAAATTGATTGAAAACGTAAGAATTTCCACAATGACCTGCGGCTCGATCGAACTGGAGCGGTCGACCAAAATCATTTTGGGTGACCGATTTAGTTCGGCAAGAGTATAGCGACAACTATATCGAACAACCGAAACTCGATCGATCGATCGACTCATATAGACCAAAACGAAAGTCCAAAATCCTTTTGGACAATCGAACTGAAAATGTCAAGAATTGTTAATGGCGACAATAACCTATCGGTCAACCAAAAATGTTTTGGGGAACCGATTTGGATTATCTCGTTGGAAGAACTTTCAGTAATCGTCGAAGAAATCCGATTGACCGAGGAAGAAGATGACACTATTCATACCCGATGATCGGTCCAATTTCGGCCGACCGAAACCTACGACCGAAAGTTCAAGAGATTCTTCGTATGAAAATGGACTACTGAACCTCACTTGATCGGCCGATAAAATATGATCTGGAAATGAATAAAGAATGAACATAGAATGATTGACCACTACTTTTCTTGATCGACCGAAGAACACTGATATACGAGCGTCCGCTCTTTTTTGAACGACCGTTGAATGGGCCCAATGCGAACGACCGCTCGACTTTCGAGCATCCAATATATGGACAGACAGAATACGATCTTAATCGAACCCGTATGATTTGATAAACTTATGTCCACCTGATTTGAAAACGAATTATATGAACTTAAAGAGGGAATGGAGCTATGCTCCATACAACTTTGATCAATCCATGGATTGAAAAAGAGGTCTAGGAATAAAAAAGGATTACCATTTTGCCTATCTATTTCTCCCAATGGATGTTTCCATTTTGTGAGGTCATCCCCCCTGATGGGACTGGCCATGGTATTGATCCCCACTGGTCCACTATGGTCTAGATAGCTGCACGTACCTTTGTGTGCCTGCAATGATATTCCCTGAAATCAAAGAGCTCTTCCAAGATATGAAAGAACATGAATGATCAAATATGAATGGAAGGACTTATCCTTATGAACAATGAATATGAATGATAGACATAAATGATGAATATAAATGACATAAATGATGAACATGAACTATGAACATGAAATGATAAGAAATGAATGGACATGTACTCATGATTCCCCTTATTTATTCTTCAATTTGATCCATCCTCATATATGATTTATACATTTTACTTCATGCTTATTCTTATGGAATCATCTTATGACCTATACAAACTCACACTTAACTTTATATTAACAGTTGATCAGCTTGCTCTCCTATATGATCTCCACAGGTATATGATGATGATGTGTGATGTGTTGATGTGTGTGTGGCGACTGCAGTTCAGATGTGTATGCACATGGTTATAGCAAAGTCCATTATGAGTCCTTTGTTCTTACGTTATGTAAAGTTGTACCTTTATTTGGATGTGACTTATCAAGTTGTGGCCGACCGTAGGTGTTTCTATGTCTAACACTACCTTATCTCGATCTTTACTACATTATTGGTAAGCACTCTCTTATTTATCTAGGACAAAGAAGCGACTATATGTCATTGTCAATCATGAACGAGTTACAGACCCCTACTAAGAAACTTCTTATAACCTATAATATACAATTATAAACCATAGTTTTATTTGGAAAAAAAATCACTCACTTGTAAAATTAATAATTCGTCTTGAATACCTCCAATAAAACTTCATAATATTTATGCATTATGATAAAAGTTAGAAATATAAATTTACGGATAAATTACATCAAATACCCTCCAAGTTTACTCGTTTTCCCAACTCTATCCTCCAACTTTAGTTTGCAACTAAACTATCCTCCAACTATTGACTTCTTTCATGAAATGCTCTTTCGATCGGGAATACCCACATTCGATTGACCGGGCACCGGAGAGGAGAGGGGGAGGGCGGCAGCGCCCCTCTTCACCCCCACCCATGCTTTGCATGTGGGGAGGGACGCCTCTGCCCCCCCCCCCCCGAAGAAGAAAGGGGGGGCCGACGTCATAATTTTTTATTTTTTATTATTTTTAAATTTTTTAATAATGTAATGTGGACTTCTCTGCTTGCATGGTGGAGAGAGAAATCACCGCACGGCATCACATCAACAGAGTCATCGAAAAACCATCTATCAAAGGTGATAGTTGGTGAAATAAGTTAAAAGATTAAGGTTACAAAGTGAAGTTGAAGGGTAGCGCTATGAAAAGGTCAAATTGGAGAATATTTGGTCTAATATATCCAAAATTTACTGGCCAAGATAACAAAATGAATCATTAATGATATTTTAATAACTTCAAGAACAATTCCAAACAAGTTACCCAACTATATTACATTACCTTACTTTTGATGGAGAACACACATAGGTCAATGCTTTGCAATTGCTCTAGAAGAAGACTATTCTCTTTAGATCTATTTTAGATAGAAGACTATTCTCTTTAGATGGAAGGAGAGTTATCTCTCAACAACTTTTGGACTATCACGAGTCTTTATTTTGTATGTTTTAAAAAAAACATTAAGCTATTTATTAGCAACAAATAAAATTTTGAAGTAACAAACATATTAATACAAATTTTAGTGGTAACAAATAAATTTTGGAAATAAAAAGTAACGATTGTAATATTTTAGCAGAATCCATTCTAGTAGTCATAGGGCACTTATATACTTGGGGTAGTTTAATGTGATAATTATGTTACAAGAAAGAGAGCACGATAAATTCATATTACCCTTTTAATCTTAAACTCTCCAAGTATGATTCATATTATTTTTCTTCTATTCATATTCCTTATCAGACTCTCCTTTATCTTCATTAACTATTGAACTAGGACTAAATTACTATATTACTCCTATTGAATCTTGGGTGTTACAACATTGATATTCTATCATATTATAGGCATTGCATTAGGATAAATTACATCAAATGCCCTCCAACTTTGACGTTTGCCCAGTGTTATCTTTCAACTTTAATTTGTAAAAGAATGTCCTCCATCTTTTGACTCATTGCACCGAATGCCTTTTTCACCATCGACTGCCCGTTCTCTGATCGCATAGCTGACGTGGTGACATTATCTCTCCTCCATGCAGGCACTCGTCCGATGTGGCACCAGCATACAAACTTCCCACCATGACAACAAATTCTTAAAAAATAAAATAGATACGAAATAATATTAAATTTAAAAATAATAATAATAAAAAGGAGGGGCATCCCCCCTTTGCTATTCGCCAGCCGGGGGGTGACCTCGGGCAAGCCCTCCCCCCCCCCCCCCCCCCCCCCAAATTATTAGTTTATTTTTTAATGTGCCGCATCGGACGACCGCTTATGTGGAGGAGAGAGGAAATGGTTGTGTGGACGCTATGTAAACTAGGCAATCGGGAGATGGTCGATTGCATGTAAAAAGGGTATCGGGTGAAATAAGTTAAAAGATGGAGGGCAGTCTTGTTACGAAGTGAAGTTGGATAATAGCACTGGAAAAACGATCAAAGTTAGAGGATATTTGATGTAATTTACTCCATTGCATTAACATCAAATGAAGGAAAAAAGTAGATAGGTTCTATCCCTCACCGGGTAAATTATACCAAATTCCCTCCAACTTTGACGTTTGCTCAGTTATACCCTCCAACTTCACTTTAAAATATGAATGTCCTCCATCTTTTAACTTGTTTCATCTGGTGCCCTCCTTACCTACGATCGGCTGTCTCCTCATTATGGAGCCGCCACAACTTTTTCTCTCCTCTCCACGTAGGCATTGCAATAACATGACAATATTAAAAAATTTAAAATAAAATTTAAAAATTCCACGTCAGAGGGGCGACCTTCCTTCTTCAGCGCACCGACAGACGCGTCGAAGCCCCCGTCGGAGCTGAGGGGTGGGGGGTTGCCCCCCACGAGCTCTCACCGGAGCTCGACGAGGGGTGACCCCCCCCCCCCCCCCCCCACACACACACACACCCTACCCCACCCCACCCCACCCCGTCTTTTGCCTATGCTGCATGCGCCGATGATGAACGCCAGCAGGGGGTCACCCCTGCGAGCTCTTGCCAAAGCTCGGGGATGTGTGTGGGTTGGGGGGAACCATTTTCCTGCGTGTGTCGCCGGCCCACGCACGCAGGCAGGGCGGGTTGCCCCCCTCAAGCTCCGACGAGAGCTTACGGGGCACTCCCCTTTTGCTTGCGTGCATCGCCGGCGCATGCACGCAGGCAGGGGGGTTGCCCCCCTTGCGAGCTCAGGGGGCTCCCCTTTTTCCTGCGTGCGTCGCTAGCGCATGCACGCAAGCAGGGGGTGACCCCCACCCACCCACCACCCCTCAGCTTCGGCGGGGGCTTTGGCGCGCTGGAGAAGGAGGGTCGCCCACATTTTTTTTAATTATTTTTTTATTTTTTTAATATTGCCATGTCATTGCAGTGCCTACGTGGAGAGGAGAGAAGACATTGTGTCAGCGTCACGTCAGCTCCATGATCGGGAGACGATCGATCGTAGGTAAGGAGGGCACCGGATGAAACGAGTTAAAAAATTGAGGGCATTTGTGTTATAAAGTAAAGTTGTAGAGCATCGCTGAGCAAACGTCAAAATTGGAAGGCATTTGATGTAATTTCCACCCCCCCCCCCCCACCCCCACACCCCCACACCACCCCTCACCGTACCTTAAATGTTAATGCTACATGTCAAGGGAAACAAAAAGAAAAGGGAAAAAACTATGTCCAGGGTCAGTGGAGCTCCAAATGTCAAAAAATAAGCCGTTTCTTTTTTCTTGGCATATGTGTTGAATTCTATAAGCATTGAGTACTATATTTTCCATACATACG
The DNA here is from genome assembly GCA_030549335.1 of Pontederia crassipes. Taxonomy (NCBI): domain Eukaryota; kingdom Viridiplantae; phylum Streptophyta; class Magnoliopsida; order Commelinales; family Pontederiaceae; genus Pontederia; species Pontederia crassipes. The sequence goes on along the minus strand of CM060184.1, from coordinate 21,502,884 downwards.
TTCGGCTAATTCTGACACTTGAAACAGGTTGCATTATTTCAGTATTGTATCTTCCATATGTTCCATATGATAAAGCTAGAATTTATTCAAATTCATAATTCTTTTTATTTTACTTTTCATACATATGTTCAACTTTGCTCCTTCAAGTTGCATATTATAATAGGTTCAATTTTGGTGTTCCCTACCTTACCTTGTTCCCTATCTTTTACACCATCACATCTTCATTTAACAATTCATAATTGAATCTCTCAATAATTTATCACTATTGAATGAAGATTTGATGTTGAAGACGATAGGAAATAAGGTGAGGTAGGGAACACCTAATTTTTTTCCTATTATAATTGATACAGTTAATTAAAAAATAGATGATATGACTCATTTGATAAATCCATATTTTACCTCAGGTTCACAGTTTGGGAATGACATGGAGATGTTTCGAGGAGGTAACTGTGAAATGCCTCCGAAATTAATTGTACAAGTTTCGTAAGGCCGTTATGTCTGGTCTCACTATTGAGCATGACATACAGAGATGTCCAAAGTATATTAGGCATCCAGTTTAGGAGTCCCTCTATAGCAAATTGTATTATTTTGTGAAATCTAAATATTTGATGTTGACGTAGGATGACGAGGATTGGTAGAGAAAGTTTTAAACAACAAAAGTTAACAAACTTTTCAAGGCGAAAGCTCACATACATATAGTAGGGATTTGATGAACATTGTTGACATATTATATAAATTTTATCTTTGATTTAAAACTTTTATCTAATTTGTCAATGGTTCAACTTTTATCTTTCATGTATGTCCTTTTTGTAAAATTTAAAACTTTATTGCGAGAGGGGAAAAAAGGGGCCCTACCAATTTTTGTGTGGTATATGAGACTACGCATATACAAGTAGGAAGACCAACGACTTGGTCATGCACTCATGCCCATTGCTCATAGGATCTTGGTAAATCTCATTACATATTTATTTGATTGTCGAATTAGTCTAAATGATTTCTCAAATTTGCAATATTTAAATATCTTAGGAAGCATATAATAAAAAGATGATCAAGAAGTACGAAGATGATCCTAGTACTCAATTATCAAGTAACATATCTCGAAAATGATTAATATTTTAAATATTATATAACATTTTATATAATCATAAAACTTATCTATTTTGCATGAGACGTTAGTGTTTGGGAGGAGGCTATTGGCACAACTTGAAGTGGATACCTAAGGGGCTTAAGAACAACCACTCAAGTTTCACTATAAGAAACTTGGCAATTAGAGACTCAGCAGAGATGTTGCTAAATCGGCGCTAAATCGTGTCTAAACAAATAGCCACACTTTAGTATCGACACAACGTCGTTCCGATGGGATGCCTAGATTCAGTAACCATTAGCATCACATTGGCGTCAAAGTGCCAGACGACGCTACTAGTATTACATGTTGATGCTACTATGACGTGAAAGTGTCATTGCAAAGTGGTAATACACGTGGCTACTTCGTCGCTAAAAAGGTACTAAAATAATCCTAACTCGACTTCCTTGCTATCGTCGGTGATGCTACTTTGGCGCCAATACATCGCTAATGTGGAGACGACAATGTGGCGCTAAAGAGACATTAAATACAATATATGTTCATCCGACGAAATACCGAGATAATCATGTTCACATATACAATTCACATCTGCGGATCTAATCACATTCTAATCACAAAATATCAATCACGTCTACAGATCTAATCATGTTCAAAATATTAATCACAAAATACAATTCACATTTGTGGATCTAATCACGTTCAAATTACATGATTCAAATTACATCAAATTCATCCAATTATAATTTCCATTACATCAAATTACATCATTTACATTCATCTAGTGTGGGGGTCCTCGTTGTCACCTCCGACGCTTTGCAGTCATCATGCATCCATGAACATTGAAGACGGCGAAGAGTGCGAGGGCAATGGCTATGGTGGGGACGTCATCGCTCTGGATGACGTCGAGGAACGACGCGTGGTACACGGAGCGATTGGTGGTGGAGAAGAGGAGGCGCCCACTGTTGGAGTCATCAGGGGAGGCAGAGAGGACGTGTGCGATGGTGGTGGCAAGCCATCAAGTTGAGCATGATGTAGAAGAAGAGCATAGAGATGGTGATCCATCCTAGGATGATGCCGAAGTGGAACTTCTCGGTGAGGAGCTGGAAGAAGCCGAACAACATGAGAAAGCCAAATGGGCCGAAGAGGTCGGCGTCATCGTGGTGGAGGGTAGCATTGATGTGGAGGGGGTTGAGGATCCAAACGGTGGCGGCGGCATTGTGGTGTTGATGTTGAGTTCCTCGAGGAGAGGCAGAGATGAACATAGAGATGAAATAAAATAGAGAAGGAGAAAGAGGGAAAGAGACGGTGAAGCATCGGATTAAAAGAAAGGAGGGTTAACATTCGTTCTTTGATGAGCAGATCGCCAATTGATGATGCACATATTGCGATGCTATTGTGTCATCAATGTGACGCCATGTTAATTAGATTTTGATAGATAATTAATTATAAAATATGTTGAATAGCACCGCATATTAGTGACTCCAACAAAAGTGGCGTCGGATATAGGAGCCGCTATTGTGATGCTAATGTGTCGTTAGTCAGCATGTGTCGCTATTGCAACGTTGAAGTGGCGCCAACGTATTAGTTATTGATAGAATGAACATAAATAAATAAATATATGTGTGTGTATGTATGTATGTATGTATGTATGTATGTATGTATGTATGTATGTATGTATGTTTGTATTTGTGTTTATATACATCAATACATCTATAATTTCTATATATGTATATTTTGTATCTATGTACATATATGTGCATTTGTATTTATGTATATTTAGGAATACATATGTAGGTAACATATATTTTTAATTAGGAATATTTAATCTATGTATTCATTAAACTGTAGTATATGTACGTGACATATATAGTTATACAAATTAACATTACCTACTTAAATACAAATCAATATAGGTATATATATGAATTTCTATTTAAATGTATGTGTATGTGTTCTTCTAATATGTTTGCTTCACATTGGTGACGCAATAAATTAGCGTCACTTGCGACACACAATAGCGTCGCAAGCTTTTGACGCCAATATCACTTCTTGATCACCATCAACTAAGCGTCGCAATGGCTATGATGCTAATTTATAATTGCATCGTGTCGAAGCCAATACAACGTCATAATCTATCGTGGATTTTCTCATTTTGGCACGTGATAATAGTTGCGAAGTAGAGTGTGATGGCGCCAAAGTTAGCACCGACACAAGGTAACTCTAAATAGATGCTCCAAAGAGCCACTTAGCATTTCATTGTGTCGATCCAACATCATCGCAATTTAGACGCTATTAGCTTTAATTAGCATCGCAACATTTCAAGTCTCTAATGCACATCACTATTTGACAGATTTATTGTAGTGTTTCTAAGAAGAGCGGTAGATACGTATGTGACTCATCTACACCAAGTTCACCCATGACACTTGAGCTAACATTGGACAGCACCAAGGGACTCATTGTTGAACAATCCATCTTGCAGCCTCAGACTCACCCCTTGAGTTTCAAGACCGAGTACTTCATCGTCGAATGTCAGGAATGACATCAATGGGAATAATGATTTATACTTTTATAACATTGAAAAAGTTTTGTAACTGATTATCTTGTAATGAGAAAATTTTCTTGTATTATCAACTTTTTATGATGTCATTAGTTTTTTTTACGCATTATAACTTTTTAGTTTCTATTGTTATGGATGTGCAGAATACATTATAGATACATTATAAATTGTATGGGAAGAGAAGATAATAATGAAAAGGTACTAAGGGCAAAATATAGCATAATTAGTGTCACATTACTACACATTAACGATGCAACTTTGATTCGCAATTCGCACTACTTTAGCAACACAATGATAGGGGGTTAGAATGTAAAATCAGTGCTACAATAATGTCTGTATAGTGTCACACTTTAGTGCCAAAATAGCATTGACCTAATGTTGCAAGCTAGCGCTGCCTTGGAGTTTAAGGTAGTGTTGCAACAAATGACACAAAAGGTGGTGACCAAGGATGGCTTTAGTGTCATAAAAACGTCCAAATAGCGTCACAATGTAACGCCACATTGGCATCAAATGTCATGACATTTAGCGGCGCTTTTGTGTCAACGTTGGCGATGCTAAATAGTTTTTTGTCACACGACTATCAGTGTCACTATAACGTCTCATTAGCGTCGACAGTTGTTGATAATACCATCATCGTAGTTATTGATGCTAGTGTGACACTATTAATGCTTGGATATTGTTGTCCCAATTTTGTGACGCAGTTGCAACGACAATGTGTTGCTACTGTTGTTAGCGACGATTTAGCACTACTTTAGAGACCCATCATGGTGTCACTAATCGTGAATATTTTGTGTTATAGAGTTTTGATTTTGATAGACATGTAATAAAATAATATAGATGCTAGGTTAAAAAAAACATATTAGTCTATAAAAGTATAGTTTCCTTTCAGTGATATATTGAAACACACACACATACTTCAAAGAGGAAAAAATTCTTTCTCATTAAAATCTAAGTTGATTTTATAATATTACACAAAAAATGTCATCTATACTACTTTTTTTTTAAAAAAAAATCTTGATCGAGTTCAGGGGTCATGAACTGGCTTCACACCCACAAGAAAGAACCCCAAAATTCACAAAGACAGGGTTGTCAAACATCTTCTCGGTTATAAATAGGATTTTTGAAAAAAATGGACAAATTCTTCACATGCTATATTCACGATCGCGGCTCATGAAAATCTATTCACACTCTTGAAACTTGAAAATTTTGGTCTGACATTAGATCAAGTTTATGATCGTGAATCTTTCTTACGAGTTGTGAATGTTATCAAAATTTATTTGAAGCCAAAGTTTCTTATTGAATTCAGTTGAGATTCAATCCTTATAATTTTGCATTGACGTAAATCTAAAAATAACCCCCCTAAGTACCCCTTGTAAATAATCTCCAGATCATTTTATAGAGTTCAATGCTAAGAAGAAGTAATATAACCAGACTAAAATCTTTAATTTCTAATTTTCTCAATTAACAAAATGAAATCAGATTTTATTATCACTCATAATGGAAGAAACGACACCTACTCGTTTATTATATTACTTGTGACCTGTGCTTGTTAATGTATTTGAATCATATTCTAAATTATAATTTAATCATTACGAATTTATTTTTATCATTTAGTATTTTTCTATACAGTTTTTATTTAACGAATTATGCATAATTATGATGTAAGGAAGTTAATAAACTTGCTATAGTTTAGCCATTCTTATCCAAGTCGATTGAAAGTGATTCGTACTCCAGCATGATTGGCAAGTCATAAGTCATCAATTTGACTATATTACTTTTATTTGCTTTTATTCGAACCTAAATGTTAGTAATTTTGGACATCCAAGATCGAAAAAGAAAGGTTGGTTACTGAGTTTGTAGGGAATTCTTGAGGGAAAGTGAAACTTCTTTTCTGAAGTTATGGAGCTTTTTTCACCTTTTATTTTTATTTATGTTACCATGCGAGAATCCGGTTAACAAAATATATAACGATTAAGATTTAGTGCAAGCCTTAGCTCAACTAATTAATTTACTTGCTTGTCACGAGTTAAATAAATCTGTCAGTCACTTTCCAAGAACTGCTGATTGTTAATCAACATGACTAAATTAAGTACTACTAAACTGTCTTCTACCTTAATATACAGGGGGAAAGAACACCATGACTATCATAATTAATCTGTAAATCACATTACTCGAAGCCAATCATATGATATCTCTACGTGCATCGATCTTTATAAGAAAATTAATAACCTTATTCATGAGAAGCAATAAACAACTCATGTTAAATTCCAATCAGCAACCGGCCGGCCACGCCCCAACAAATGTTCTTCGATCCGTCGCTTTTGGTAGGCGTCCTCTTCTTGACAACTCACACCAACAGTGAAAGTTCACAAAGTAGAAAGCGCCGCACGATCAGTCGCAAAAACCACCTAATTAATTATGTGCCTCTCCGGCGAGGTCACGACGCTTGTTGCATCTCACCACAAGTTGCGGCCTTATAAAAACATTGCCCCCAAAAGCCGTGTTGTTACTTTCAGCATAGCATTCCATGATATGAAATATAATCTTAAATTTTGCCCTACTACTTTCATGCTTATTTAATTCTTTCATTTTCCAACGTGAATTACTGTATAGAAGGACGTTTAATTGTGGCACGTAGCTGTTTGAGGAGTAAGATTTTAGCATTTTTTCTTTTCGCAAGAGCCCGAATTATCTGAAGCAATGTAATATATTTCTAGTACACACATATAATACCCATATGTACTTTTATATGTTCGACTGCACGCTAGATTTTTTTACATAAATCAGCATCATATTAGCGATGGCTGTTGTCATGTATATAACATGATCCAAATCTATCAAAAATCAAAATTATTATTGTGTGTCATGAACGTGAGAATAGATGGATACAATCATGAACAGCACATATATCCGGATTAGTAAGTTGTGAAGAAGAGGGGAATTGGGGTCCATCCGCCGTCCACCACAATAGAAAGGGGGTGGGGTCAGGGGTCATGCACCCACGTGGAAACTGGGGTTATGCTCAGTCATCACCACGCGATCCGGATTTTGTGGATCAGACGAAGCTTTCTTTTTTTCTCTTTCAATCCCTGCATGCAACATAGCAGACAAATTTCAGCTTAATTATGATTTATGAGCGTGAAGGAATTGATCCCCGGATACGACTCCATCACAAACACACATATACTCTATGCATGGTTCACAATTAAAATGAGAAAAAAATTTGATTCAGTCGTGTAGCTCACACATAGTATGGACCAAACTTGGATGGAAACTCCCATTAATTTTCTAAACAATGACCTGCACTATACATATATAGTATATACTTTAGGAGCCTTTTTTATCCATCGGCCGCAGTCGTGCTGTCCAAAAGTTTATTGAACGCCACTATTTTTTTTATTGCTATCTTGAGTGTTCCAAAGTTTATTCATTAAGAGGATAACTGTTAATTTTTTTTAGAAAATTCTCGAGAGATTTGAAATCTAGTTTCCATTGGATATGAATTCCTGATTACCAATATCAAAATACAATAAAGTTGGAGGTTGTTTTGAAAAAAAAACGACTATTTTTTTCATAAATATATTCAATTTTTAATAATATTGGTTGAGAGAAGTAAATCAATCCTATAAAAGTTGACTACCAAAGTGAAAAGTGATGATTCCAATATTTTATTTGTCTATTATTATTATTATATATTTTATTTGTCTATTATTATATATTTTATTTGTCTATTATTATTATTATTCCTATAAAGGAATCTAGCTTATTTTATCATGTTTTATGTTGCAAGATGCATATAATCTGATAACGTAAAATTAATATTTTAAAATTGATTTGGACCGATCAATTCAATCGGTCTGATGGCAAATCGGTTGCATATTTTGTCCGGTTTAGTAGCAAAAGCAAAAATGACAAAGAATCGATTTGACTCTAAGAAAAATCGAGAAACTTTTGGTTCAACCAAATTTTTTAATATTCCTTTTCAAAAAATAAGATATATGAAAACTTTCTATTAGGGAGTAATAAGATAGATGAAAAGATTGTACTTGGGATACGAAAGTTTAAAGTTACCAAAATGATTTTACATGAAATTGAAAAGGAAATAATTTAAATTTTAAAATAAGAATAAAAATAAAAGATGTTAGTAGAGTAATGAATAAAATGAAAATATATTATTAATATAATAATAATATAAAAAAATAATTATAGATGGAAAGAGAATAAAATATAATTATGATTTTATGTTAAAAATAAGTGTGAACTATTATATTAGTATTAATATATTCAATAAAATAAAGTTACTACTTAAACCAACTTATGGTAATAAATAACTATTATTAAATTGGTTTAATCATTTTTATAAATATTTATATATTATATTACTTTCAAATAATATAAATAATATTATTATATATGATCGATTCAATCAGTTCAAATATTAAAATAAAAAACATATATAATAAAAACAAATATTAAAATAAAAATTTAAATGATATTTTATATAATAATGTAAACTAATTTTGGGAGGTCAAATTTTAAATTAACCTTATATATATACACATATTTAACTTGTTAATATAATTTAAACATCGATCATCAAGTATACTTTGGACACACTTATTAGCACACGACTTTGCAAAAACGCCCCCCATATAACGCAAAACATTTATTATAGACATACAATAAATCACATAATAATATATTGAGGAATATTAGTACACACGAATCCACAATAAATTAAATATCCCCCATGATTGGTGAACCCTATATTTTGTGTGTGTATGTAGTGTACGCAATATGCGCTATGCATAAAAAAGTGCACCCTAATACTCCTTTTACATCATAAATAAAATATGACTCACGAATATATGCATAATATTGATGGTCAAAATTAACCTGGAAATCCTCGAGTAGAACAACTGAATTAGCTCGAATAATTTAATATTGATATAGGCTTATCCATCAGAAATATAAACTAACTTCAATACGTTATTATAATATCACGATGTCATCACATCATATTATTCATTTTGGATGCATGCAGCCATCAGCCCCATGCACCCCCCCACACTATTTTTAAAACATGTCTCGGAACATTTTTATACATAATATATACCTGGATTTTTTTCATGTTTTGATCATCTGAACACTATCTTTAGGATATTAAGTGAACACGAATTTTAAAATCCAGAATGTGTTCCGCCATGGTTAAGTGAACATGAATATACGGCGTGACGATGTAATATAAAAAGTAATTTCAAAATCTCAAGTTTTTTTTTATTTTGTAGTTGCGTTAAGTATTTAACAAAGTGTCACAAGAATCGTGTTTGAATCCAATAAAAATATTTGTAATATATTGTATTATTTATATAATAACTTGCAAGATTGATTTGATAGATAAAAAATTTCAGCAATCTACGTCACAACTCACAAGTGAATAAAATCTAGTTGAGCATAAGCACGAGTCCCCCTGATCAGTAGATGAAATTTGATGATAAATGATTAGCCCATTCAAATTAACAAATCATATAATTATACTATATGTTTTTTGAACGAACATATTGTTTTCTTACTGCATTAATAATTATATCCTCAATTCGCTTTGTCAGCTAAATCATTAGAAATATATGACTCTAAACAACTTATTTACTCGAATAAAGTATCATAAAAAACATCTCGTTGTATAGTTGATTTTTTTTCTTAATCTTGATGCGGAACTGGGAGGGTTATTCTGTTGTTTTCCGCTTAAAAATCCTTTTGATGAAAAACAAAACGATTGAATGTGTTTGTGTTGTAGTAAAAATGGAATCTACTTATAAATTACTTATGGTGCAAATTATATATGACCTTGGAATTTTACCCCAAAGGAATGACCTCTAAATGGTAGAACTGTAGAAGTGAACAGTGAACCTATGTCAACGTATCAAGTTCCGGAGTCAAAACTTCGTCAAGTTGCAAGCAAAGTAAATTATTTTGTTGAGTTGTTAAAATATTGTTGAAGGGCAGGGAGCGTGAAGTCCGAGTGCATGATTTACACACCTTTAATTTATATGTCATATTTTATTCTACGTTGAAGTAATTAATATACTTTTTCTTAGGTTGTACCTTTACATATATTTTTTTTGGAATTTATACTTTTGGTCGAAGTACATGTATCACGTTTATATATAAGAGGCTGTTTGGCACATTATTATTATTATTATTATTATTATTATTATTATTATTATTATTATTATTATTATTATTATTATTATTATTATTATTATTATTATTATTATTATTATTATTATTATTATTATTATTATTATTATCATCATCATCATCATCATCATCATCATCATCATCATCATCATCATCATCATCATCATCATCATCATCATCATCATCATCATCATCATCATCATCATCATCATCATCATCATCGTCATCATCATCACCACATTCTAGTGTTACCTATATAATAATGTAAATCATTAAAATAATAAAAAAATTGTTATTAAAATATTTCAAACAAATATTTTGAATTTTATTCACATATTAATATAGATAAAAAAATAGAGTAAAACAAATATGAATAAAAGACGAAGTGTCAAAATCATGAATTATTTGATAAGATTCAAAAAATCACTAATATGAAGTTGAGTTATATTATTTATTATAAAATAAAATTAATTAATTAATTATATTGAATACACCTCCCATGCATAAAAACTGCTATCTAATTTTTTTAATATGTTGATCATTTAGATTTCTGAAAATATTAAAATTATATTACTGCAACTGAATGTACAGTGAATATCAAAAATTTTTAATAAAGTAACTGATAATCTATCATCAAAATACCCTTAATTGATATTAACACTTCGTTTTTTAAGTAAACTAGTAGTGGGGTCGTCAGATATTTGATGCTAAAACTCACGTACAACACGTCAATTGCCCGAAAAAAATGTCACGAGTCAAATTGATGTATATGACGTGTTGCATATAAGAAATGCGTTGATGGGACCCATTACTTTTAGGGATAAATGAACATGCCAAGTCAAATTTAGTTCGTCGTGTTCTAATTCTTGAGTTTATTGATTATGCTTGAGAATTTATGAATATTCTCTAAATTATTAAAAAAAATTGTTGTGGTGCATATCAATTAATAGCATCCACGATAGCCCACTTTAATTTCTTTTGGTTTTATATGTTAGTATTTAATCTAAATATCATTTTCAACTATATATAAATAAATATAGGTCAAGATTTTAGTTATTACATAGAAAAAAACAAAATAGTATAGTAGCACCAAAAATGTTATTTTTACGAAAGAATTCCGAATCCAATCTTTAGGATGAAAAATCAGGGCAATGAGTCACTCTTTTATGATTGGTGGGTACATATCACAATTTGTCTTTTGCGCTCCCACCAAATTGGGCGCTGGTACACCCGGCCGCTAACTGAACTCCCCCCAAATCTCAAAACAAGCGGAGATTTTTTTTAATATCTTTTTTCCCTTTTAATTAGAGATTTTCCTTTTTTTCTCGAAAATTAGATGCTACTTTTTTTTTCTGTTACGCATGTCACAAGATCCCGCCAAGTAAGCGAATCCCGAGGGCGTACGTGCAACCTCAACCAAATATCGCGCCCCGTTCTTGAACCCACAGATTCCTCCTCCCACGTGTGGGACCTGGCCGTGGGCCCCCACTCCCCCGGCCATTCGACCAACTGAATCTAGTGTCCCGCGCGCGCGCCCAATAGAGTGTACATATTATGCTTTTTTTTAATTTATTTTATTTATAAACCAATTATTAACCCCCTCGAGACAACAACTATATAAAGCCCCCCCGTTCCCCTCCCTGCTCTCCAGAGCTCCACTACAAGTCTACGAGTTGAGCCATTTACCAAGTCCACGACCGCCGCTTTGGTTTCCAATAGAGCCGCTGCAGCTGCTCCCAATCACTTTCGTATATTACTTTTATTAAGAAAAAAGAAAGAAAAGAGAGAGAGATGTCCGGCGTCTGGGTGTTCAAGAACGGCGTGGTCCGCCGCATGGAGAGCTCCGGGGCGGAGGGCGGCGGCTGCGGCCGCCGCAAGGTCCTGGTCCACGTGCCCACGAACGAGGTCATGACCTCGCACGCCATGCTGGAGCGCAAGCTGGCGGAGCTCGGCTGGGAGCGGTATCCGAGCATCCCGGACATGATACAGTTCCACCAGCGCTCCACGGTGCACCTCATCTCGCTCCCCAGCGACTTCGCTCGCCTCCGGTCTGTGCACATGTACGACATCGTCGTCAAGACCCGCAACATCTTCGAGGTGCGCGACGCGTGATCCCGGCGGCCGCCGCGTGTCGGGTCGATGCCGTGCTTTCGCTTGCAAGTTCGTCGTGCGTATGGTTCAGGTTACAGTGCTATAGATCTGCTAAGGGGACTCCCCGGTTATGCTGCATATATATATTTATATACCACATATGTCCATATATATATTGCAGTTGCTTGTGATAAATCTATATCTGTTGTGGATTTATCGTTTTCACTCTCTTTCATGTGTTTTTTGTTGTTTAAGTTCCTGTGGAGTATAGTAGCTTTAAATTTGTGGAAGAAGGATGTAACTTATATTTTTTTGTGAATTCCAGTGAACCTGTGTCTGTTTTCCAGCATTAATTTCATGGAAAAGGGTCATAACGCATTGATCTTTCGTTAGGACATATGAACACATATAATGAGCAGTTTTTCAGTAACCAGATTGGAATATCCTAGGATTAGCTGGTTCACATGGTATTTGCAAAATATGCGCTTCAAACTCATAAAAGGAATTCAGACGGAAAGGAATTTGACTTGAATTTCTGGAACTCCATTGGCAAATACGTTTTGCAGATTACAGGGATGCCTTGTTTTTCTTTGTTTTCCTTCCCTTAAATTGGCGCGAGGGACAGGGACCTTCTTTAACTTATATTAATCGGATTATAGAACATGTGATGCACTCACTTTTAAATTGTTAATTCCTGAACATGACGAGATTTTAAAGTTCTCAAAGTCCGGGAATTTTTTTCCTTATATATATGATCTCGGTGAAGAACTTCGCCTTCAATGGAAATGGCTTTTTTCTGATACTTTTGCAGGTTGTCTGCCTTCTTCACTTAAAAAGGAAGAACAAGCAGCATCATGGATCCAAATACATTTAAATTAAGACCTCTAAGACGACACTAAGAGGAAAATTGTTCCTGAACATTTGATACCTTATAATTTTCCATGAAAAAGAAGAAATTAAAATAGCACAAAATGGTTCTACGGTATCTTGATATACACAAGAACATGATCCTACTTTTTCGGTCATTAACTATCTTAAAGGATTAATTTTGTCCTTAATAAACCGACAGAGAGTCAAGACTTGAAAATTGTGGGGTTTGCCCTGCTTAAATAGCAGAGACACATATACAAAGTCCAGCTTGTGTCTATTGAGCTTTTGTTGTTGTAAGTGCTGATCTGGACCCAAAAGCTGTAGAACTTGACCATTTGGGAAGACCACAGAAAGGACCATCAAATCAGCATGTATAAATGGGAGTTCAATAATTAAGTAATATGTTTTATTCCAACTACCAAGAATTCCTTGAAATGTAAAGAACTGGTTTTTTTTCTCTTTCCAAAATGTTTGGGTTTTATATATATTCTAGTAGGCACTGATAAAGAAACTCTGCAGCAATCTCTGCATTACAAGCATGGAACTGATTTATTTTGTCCCCTCAAAGGCTGTGTTGTACTGCTGACTTTTCTGATTTTGTCTGAAGGGGAGATATATGATGCCATTACTTTCTTTTTATACTCTTGCCAAGCTCCAGTATTTAACACTTAATTAATTTAAAATCAAAATTAAAGAGTAAAATAATATCTTTGATGGTTTTAGAAATCGAATATGAAATTACTTAACTTTTAGAATGACTAATCGAGGTACACTCCTCTTAATCAATTGTACGCTTCGGAATTTCATTCATCAGATGCGTGCGGATGGCCCAAGCTTCCGCCTCCAAGGCTAAGTGAAAATGGTTATACATTGCCTTAAAGGTACTAGAAGCTCTGACAATGAAGTTTGTTTTCTCATCCCAAAATTGCTAAAAAAATGAGTCATTCATATTCAATTTCAATTAGGATTGAGGTGAAAACTCTCAACGAATTAGGGGATGTTCGTGAGGGAAGTCTTCTAAAAAAGATAAGGTATTTGTAACTCATAATAAGAGACTTTGACTCGCGTCCAGATCGCGACAACAATTGTTTGAGTGGAGCTAAAATGGGCATCATTCCTCATTTTACATATTTGAAAAATGATAATCCATATGAAATTGAAATAGATTCCATATTTGAAAAGCCACGTAACAGTCAAAGAAAAGATGCATATTTTTTCAAAGCCAAAGTCATAGAGAGGACAAGCGGGGTTCAGAGAGTGCATGAAGTTTGTAAGAAAAGTAGGAAGATGATTAATTATGAGCTAGTTTTCAAAGAAAAAATTTAATCTTGGGGAGAATATTGATGCTCCATATAATTTTCTAACCTGACCATCCAGCGTACCTAGGTGGTACAAACAACCTACTTATAAAATTATAAATTACTTTAACAGTAGTAATTTTAGAATTATCCGAGGCCCACGTTTAGAAATCATCACAGGAGAAAATAGACAATTAAAATTCCTTTCTTAGTTAAGAGGCGCGTTTGATTTGTATTTAAAATAAGCTTAACATTTAGATAAAGGGATTGACGCATTAAAATTTTATTTTAAAAATCACCCAAAGTAAGATTATTTAGATGCTTTCATTTTCAATATGTGTGGAGTTTGTTTGGAACTAGAAAGGTCTTTATCTAATAGAAGTAATTAAGAAAAGGCCATCGACTTCTTTTTTTTTCATGAAAACAAAAGGGTAGTTACCGATGTATTGGAAATGTCCACAGCACAATTGTTAATTACGTCTCTTGAGACGTGAGATGTCAAGTACTCCGAAAAGGGGGCATCAGGACGTTGTTCAAATGAACTTGTTCAAGAAAAGACGGTGTTAACTCAAGAACAACCTGTCAGAGAAACGAAGATTAGTACAACATGAGGAAAATAAAGGTGTTTAGAGAATTGTGCAAACTTCATCGAATCAAGATCATCAGATATTTGTGATGAGACCCATCACAAGGTGAGCTGTTCATCACTAGATGTTGGGAAGAAGGTGACGCCTGGATGCTGTGGAAGATAGTGAGAAGATATACCAATGGGAATACATTTCGAGCGAATAATATAATATCACACACTACTAATCAAGAATAAACATATTTTTATTTAACATATTTCGTTTTGATAAAGTGATGTGAATATATTTAGAGTGGATAAAGAATGTTATCAGGGCCTATCTACATAATGGGGGAGATCATTTAACAAAAATGTGACTAGGGATGTTTTTAGATTAGCTTCACATGAAAAAGTTATGAAACAGAAGTGTATAAACAGACATATGCTTTTGACTTAGCATAACATATTTTGATAATATTATGAGGGTCATTGACTCATAATGAATAATATATTATGTACGAATGACAGGACGTTATAATGACATGTGCAAACTCTTCTTGTGCACTTTGTTATCGTTAGATGTCAATTAATTAATAGCGTTTGTATAACTTCAAAACATATTAAGATCAACTAATGAAATGCTTATTTATATATATATATATATTCCTAGCTAATATAAAAAGGTAAAAGAAAATAATACTTATTCGAAACTCGAACTCTTAGATTTTATGAGAGACTAATCATCTATTATTTTCCTAAGGCTACTGTTTAATTGCCAAGAAGATGACCGGCATTTTGAGTTAGCTTGACATATTTATGCAAGCATGAAGGAAATTGATTGGTACTTGAATATCTGTCAAACTTCTTAATAACCAATATCGTCTGAGTTTAAATTTATGCTTGTCGAAGATAAGTAAGATACGCCATTCATTTAATATAATTTTAAGAAAGCATCATTGCCACAGCAAACAACGAAAGACAATAAAAATTCGATTACTCATTATGCTATCAGATTATATTAAAATTTTTGGTTAAATACATAATTCTAGTTACAACAACTGTAGATCTAAACTTGGATGGTTGTGATCAAGCTTCACAGTTCACATGGTGTAAAACATTTAATTCTTGGAAATATTGATAAATCATATATATCAAATGTATAGTTGAATGGATTTAACTTAAAAACTGAGGTGGTTCAAATCTCGAAATGATATTGACACCAAACATGATAACTATTTTGGGTGAATTTGGCTATGACTCCGGCAGAAATTAAAGGCGGAGCCAACGAATTTTTTTGACTTTTCTTTATATTTATTTTCTCCCTCTCTTTCTCTCTCCTCACTCTCACTCTCCCCTCCCTCTCTCGCCCTCTCACATTATCTTTCTTTGTTCATTTTTCTTCCTTATCTTATAAGTTTATATTGAAACTTATGTTTTATTTTTTTAGTTATCCGATCATATAATTAGAACTAATTAAATATATTCAATTGAGATAATTACAAATAAAGCATATCTAATATTTTATTATTATAGATAATATAATTATTGTAAATAAAATTAATTCTAAATTATTTTATTATTTCTTGATATTTCTCAAGATATTTATTATATTTTTAATTCCATTTTGTTAAAAAATATTAACATTTAACTCTTTTAAAAAATATATTTCTTTTATGATTCTCATATTTCATTCAAACACTTATTAAAACTAATCTATCAAATTAGTTTTTTATCATTATATTTAATCTCATCAAAAAATAGTTAAAATTAATTTATCAAATATACTCAAAGAATATTTAATTTGGGCAATATCACGCGTATGCTTGGGATGAATATTATGAAGGAAAAAAATGCTCACCTTTCCAAGAAGTCGATAAAGATATTAAAATATTATAACCCGATCACCGGAAGCATGCATTTCCTACTCTCTGCAGCCTGTACTTAATACATATCTGATATATATCTCTCTCTCTCACACACACACACTCCATCCCCATGTGATATGTCACATGCAGTCACGCAGCAAGTGAGCAAAGGTTTTCTATCGAACTTAATAAAGGAAGTCGTCTATTAATACGAAAATATATCAAATGTTTTCTGTACTGGAAGATCCAATGTATAAGTAACAAGAATAGCTATTGATATATCTTAAGAAGTACCAAAGCTGAATGAATTGAGAAGAGCTAACTCAACATACTTTACATTCTTCAAGCAAGTGAAATTTTTCGGCGGTTAAACTTGTTCCATTTTCATTTTTTTTTTAAATAGTATATATATCTCACCGAGTGGTGATCCCATAAGCATTACGCTTTCGGCACTCTTCATGTAGTCACCGTCAACACAAATATGGACTTCCTACCGACCATTTTTAATTAATTATATATATAGCTGTGTGTGTGCATATTCCATGTCTGCATTTAACCCTAGCCACTTGTCATTGTCCTCAAGCCAAAAAGAACTCAAGTGGAATATTAGCCTTTCCGACGTCCCTCAAATTGAAATTGTCTCCTTTTTCACGCCATCCCTAATTGCACGTTAGTAGTCTTCTTTGTTTCTTTTCAAAAAATAAAATAAAGTTTGCATGAATTAACTAATTTGGGTACTGGCTGTTCGCATCAATTGCTTTATTATAAGTTACATTTTGAACTAATTAAATTAATTATGCATTTCATCATCAGCAGTGAGCCCACGATGTGGATGTAGATGTGATGGCAGGAGCTGGAAAACGTTATCCTAGGACTCACTGAAAGGTTGTTTGCACTCTGCAATTTGCATGCACAGCTTGGATGCAAATTTATATATATAAAAATATAAATATATAAAACGTGAGCTGCAGCATCAGTCCGATTACCTCGCCCACTAAAAAGAAGAAGAAAAAATCTTAGCAGACACGGCGGGGCGTTTTCATGTTGTTTCGAATGAAATCTTGTTATAAATCACACTTGAGACTTTTACGGTTGGGTTGGAGGTGGGGAAAGCTTTTGATTGATTGATTGATGGCGCGTGCACGAGGACGAGTTGGGAGAGAGGGCGAGGGGGGGGAGCTGCTGGCAGTTGCAGGGGGTGGTGGAAGAGGGCGTAGCGCACGTGAAGTGGATGGTCGTACCATTTCGATGGATGCCCTGGGGTCGCAGATTTTGTGGGTCCATCACGATCGAATCTTACCAATCAATTCCCGCCATCAGAAAACCCTTCTCCATCTATATCGAATATTCAGAACAAGATAATATTGATATATTGCCCAAGATAATGTAAATATAGTCAATTTTATCATATATTTCAAAGATAATATTGATATATAGGATCTTTCAGTTTCATATATATATATACATATATTTGGACTAAGCTCTAAGGCCATTAGTATATAATACAAAGAAATTATGTTCTGTCCAGCACTTGAAATCTTGACTTCTACAAAAAAAAACAATCAAAATCTCAATCATTCTACTGAGAATTTATTGTTGCGCAATTCTCATATGTCACGCGCAATATTTTTTTTAATAAAACCATAACACGCATCAACTTTGTTCCACCCCGGGCATATATGCTGTTTATTCTTCTGTTTAATTATATTAGATAATAGCATATCAAATAGATAAATTTTGAACAAATTAATATTCAACAAATTTAATCCAAAATTATTAACTTTGACCAATTGAGGAAAATAATTCTACTATCAATCGAGCTTTAATTAATTTTTAGGTATATTTTTTATTATCATACTATTTTCAAATAAAATAGAAAAAAATAGCATCATTTCTCTAAAAGTTAAGGTTAAGATTAGCTTCTGTTTCTTCCTGGTCTCTAAATAGAAACAAAAGTACAGAGATAAAATTACAGCTTTCCTTTGGGGTCAACCGCAAGACACCACAAACCCTAAAACTAAAAGGCTGCTTCGGGAGACAGACAGTTCGCTTTGCCAGTTACCAGCAGGGAAGAAAAGATATGACAAGGGAACTGCCACGGTTCTGCAATCGAGGACCCCCAAAGGAGGACAGCACATCAAAGTAAAGGCAAACAAAATACGAAATAAATAAAAAAAAAACCAAGAAGAACTACTACAATAATACATGATCCTTTGAGTATTTATAACCCATCCGATTCTTACGAGTTACAAGTAAAAGTCATCTACCCCAAAAGGAGATAATTAAGATTATACCAGTTAATAAAATTTATTATGTAAGATAAAGCAACACCTGAATAACCAACATGCTTCCCAAAAACCTTAGCGGAAGGAAAAAAATAAACCAAGGACGCAGACGTGCATGTCCCGTCGCCTCGCATTCACGGATTAAAGGCGTGGACGTGGAGGTGGAGGTGAAGTCTGTTTCCATGGCAGACTGAGATTGCTGTCGCCAAATTGTGAGCCATACACGTATAGATGTCCTGGACGCACCTGGTGTCCCTTTTAGAAAAATGCTAAATCAGCTTAAAAAATTTCCTATTACTCATATTTTTAATTTATCTTAAAAAATTAATAAAATTACATCTAATGTAGTAGTGAGAGAATTAGGAGGATATATTCTCCTAATTAGATGGATATAGCATCTCCCGTCCCTTTTAACTGCATGCCATTGTTTAGAACTTTAGTAGGCTATTAAAAAAAAAGAGTAGCCCACAAAAAAAATTCAGTTATAAATTAGTTATGTAAAAGTTTCTGTTTATATAGTATTTATAAAACCGACGTTGGAGATTTTGAACCAAAGCGCATCTGGTGTGGTAGTATCATAATACCCTCCCACGGTACTGATCGGGGGTTCGATTCCCCGGATGCGCAGAGATTTTTTTATAGAGGCTTTAGGTTTTTTTTTCATTATTTCATTTTCATAGTACCATTCATGGAAAATAAAAAAATATATTATTATTTCTAACTTCCCGGATTTCTACGGGCTTTCTGTGTCAATTAGATAGGCCTTCTCGTTGGATTGTCCAGACCCAATAACAGACCGGCCGGACTACGTTTGCCTCAATACGTTTTTATTTTTCCATTTGAGAAAGCTTCCCTTCGGTTTATAGATCAAATCCATCAGAAGAAAGACTTTTGCACGGGCATTACACGTATAGAATCAACATTACACGTATCATTTTCTCCAATAATTTTCATCCGATTCAGAATGAAGTTGGATGTCACAATAGAATTTGACTGATTTAATATTTAGGGACTCCATTTTATATATATATATTATAAAATTATGATATGGAAGTTTATTAAACATTTCGTATTTTCATTGCAAATCTACACGCATAGATTTAGATTACTTTTATTATATATTTTTAAATTATCTTATCGTGATCAAGTCATGTTAATAAACATAATTAATTCAACGATTATAATTTATTTAATCTTAGATGATATATATTTATTATCAAATTATACAAATATATATATATATATTATTTCATCTAAGAAGTATATAATTAATTTAATCATGATCATTAAATTAATTAAGTGATAAAAAATAAACTCTCTACACTGAGAGGATGTTCTATGTACTCATTAATCTCACAAAGTGATAGAGAGAGGGGAAAATATATATAGAGAGAGTATTTGATGTAGAATAGGTGTAGAGTACTAATTTTACTTATTAATTTAATATAATTTAAAATATATATTAAATAAATTATCTGATTATCATGATCTAATAAATATGATTAATTCAACGATGTAACTTTAGATGATATATTTTTATTATTAAATTACTCAAATAAATATATATATATTATTTCATCTAAGAATATAATAAATTTAATCATAAATTATAATTATTAAATTAAGTAAATTAATTGATAAGAAATAAGTGCTCTACACCGAAAGCTCTACGTACTCAATTAACCGTACATACATATATATATATATATAATAAAGCGAAAGCCAAATAAAAATACGCATATATAGACCAAAAAGGTGAATTTTCTATATAATTAAAATCGTATGTAATGGATTAAATTCAATTTGATGTTTAGGAACCCCCGTCATATCGTATTGAAATCCATTACACATGTATATATGCATACGAGTCTCTTCCACGGACAGGCCTAAAATGCAACCATGGCAACAGCCCCTATGGCAAGACCAACCATCGCTCCGGCGATAACTCTGGATGCTGCAGATGCCGGCTTCTCGGTAGCACTAGTGACCGGACCCTCTGCGGGCTCAACGACGTCGGATTCGGGGGCATCAGCGGACGAGCTGCTACTGGACGGGATGCTCGCTTTAGGCGCTTCGGCTGCTGGCATCGAGGGCATCTCATTCTTGGGTGTGGGCGCCACAGGAGACAGGGTGGCACCGCTGACGGACGAGCCCTGGATGCTAGGGGGTACGATGACAGAGCTCACTTGGTGGACGATGATGCTAAACGGCTTGGCGTAGATGACCTTGATGAGCTCGGCGATCAGGGGGGCGCCGGGCTCGGCGGAACCAAACTTCATGATGTCCTTGGACGTCTCGGTGTAGTTGACGAAGCCCGCCTTGCCGGTGGCGAGGCCGGACGCCTGGAAGAGGGTGGTCAAGATCGCCGTCTTGTTGGCGAGCTTGTCGAGCTTGTAGGGGTCGTAGTAGTCGAGGAGGACGTGCACGGCCAGGACCTTCTTGACGGTGTCGGCGGGGAGGGATGACAGGGAGGCGATGGAGGAGTCGTCGACGGCAAGGACGGTGATGGTGTTCCGACTGTTGATCTCGTCGGCGAGCTTCGTGTCGGTGAGGTACTTGGAGAAAGTGGAGTACTCCGGGAACTCGGAGAGAATTTTGATGATGTCCAAGGCAGCGCCGACGGTGGAGAGGAGCAAGAGGAAGGGGACGAGGAAGAGGAAGGCTTTGGTGGCCATGCTTGTAACAATGTGGTGTGCGCTCGACTCCCTCTGCGAGCTCTGTAATACGTATGAGGAGAGAAAGCTAAAGCTATAGGGGTTCTATGGAGGGGAAGATGGAGAGGAGAGGGATTTATTGGGGAGAAAATGCTAAGTTTGGACGTTCTCTCTCTCTCTAACTTTCAAGGGTGTTTGGGTTGTTCAAGTTTGGGCAGTTTGGAAGAAGCTATTTAGAGATGGCTTTTCTAAATATGGGCTGTGGAATTGGGAGCTTTTAGACATGTTCTAAGTTTCATTCATAATTAAAATTAGTCTATTTACCAGACGACACACGAATGCTTTAATGAATTATATATACGTATAATATTATAGAAAAATTATATCGCTTTGTAGTTTTGTAGGTTCATTGTATTTATAATTGTTTTTTATATAAATGTCTTAGAGACGTATTATCTCAAGGAGGGCATTATGGATTTTTCCAATTTTTTTATTTGACATATAGGGAGCATCGGGGAGTTTAATATAAGTAGTAGAGTTAACATCGTCTTTTAGATAACATACGACTTGTCATTTATATTATAAAAATTTATATCGAGTTTTGAAATATTTATTTATAACTTACATCTTTAATTTCATTTGCTGCATGATTATCATTTATCATCATCATAAATTAATTGTTTTAGTCATTTTTCATTTGTTACACACGAAAAAATCACTTGAAGTTTCAACGTCGACGATAATTTTTTAAGAAATATTTTAAAGTGAGATAATTATTATATGCAAGATTAGCTTGCTACTTTTATTACTTTGATATATTGGAAATAAATTGTTATATTATGTCAACTATATTTTCCTAAAACATATCTCATAAATTTTCAATCAATTTAACTATTTGCCTCCATTAGAAAAATAAATTTTATTTGTTTAATTCTTACTTCTATTTTTATTCAAACGTTCACAGAAAATTAATTATCAAATATATTTTTTTTCATCATTCATCAAATAACTAGGTCTTCTTTATATGTCAGACTTTTCTTTAATTTTGGCTCTCAATTTGATGATGTTGGCATCATCATCCTTATACCTCCTAGGTATAGAAACATGAAAGATGTTGTGCACACATTGATAAGATGGGTAATGTCAATTTGCATGTTACCTCTTCATCCAGCACTAGAAT
The DNA here is from genome assembly GCA_030549335.1 of Pontederia crassipes. NCBI lineage: Eukaryota > Viridiplantae > Streptophyta > Magnoliopsida > Commelinales > Pontederiaceae > Pontederia > Pontederia crassipes. The sequence continues at coordinate 21,480,234 of CM060184.1, read as the reverse complement.
TTCAAATTGACATACATGATGGGGACTCAACTTTTCTTTCTTGTTAAATCTTATAATACCTTTCATAAAAAAAATTTCAAAAATTTAATTGTGTCCACCTCAGTGTGCATAAATTTTTTATTCTGATTATGCAGTTTCATCATTGCCTTGATCACTTCTACCTTCTCTTCATACGCCTGAATTTCTTTAACCATCTCTTCTTCCATGACTTTTCTTTCAGCAACTTCATTCTGGATAGTGACATGGTCTTCAATATAATGACTCACGTAGAATCATGATAATACTAGAATCATAGTTGCTATTATATGAGAACTTGATCAAAAGTACATAAATGTTCGTCCTAACTACCATGTCTGTCCAATTCAAAAGCTCTTAACATATCCTTCAATGTTTGGATAGTTCGTGTCGATTGACCATCTATTTGCGGATGGAACATTATACTAACCTTGAGTCATATGCCAAAAAAGTCTCCGTAAACTCCTCCACAATCTGGATGTAAAGCGGGAGTCTTGATCCGAAACTATAGATATAAGAAGCTCATAGATTTGAATAATTTCATGGACATATAAGTCCAACAAACTTCCCCCAAATTTCTTTCACTTAATAGGGAGGAAGTGAGCTAACTTCATTAATCGATCAAGGATCTCAGATGGCATCGTGTCTCTTTTGTGCCAAAGTAGGCAGGACACCTAGTCCATAATAATCTTTTTTCGTTTCCATTCTGGAATCTTGAGTGACTTGAGATATCCATAAGGCCATCGATATTCGATTTTCATCTACTGAAATTGGAAACATAATCAACTATCTCTCTCTTCATGTTGTTCCACCAAAATCAAACTCCGACTTGTGGCATTCATCTAGAGCCTCATGCTTGAGCTACATCACAAGGGACTCATAGCCGACCCCTATATTTGATTCCACAATCAACGACCACTTTGAAGTATGCAATCTTGTTCAAGCACTTCTTGATAAGATGTAGGTACTCCTAACCATGTCCACCAAATTGGGTTGAAGCTGGTGCATCATCCACGGTAATTTATTTTGCCTAAGTCTGGGATTCCAACTGTTGAATTTTTCTAGCATCTCATGTTCTCGCAATCTCATGAAAACTAGCTCATTTTGTCTATTAGACTAAAAATCTTCACCTTTTTCTTGTCATATTTATGAGTGACGTTACAATCTTTGAGAAGTTTCTAATGAAATGATAGTAGTAGCTAGCAAGTCCAAGAAGTTGTAGATTTCAGTGTCATTTTTCATGTCTCAAAAATAATTCTAGAATGTCATCGATAAAGACGATGACAAATTGATCAAGGTAAGGACTAAATACCCTATTCACGAGATCCATATAATCCATCGATTCGTTCATCAAATCAAATGGCATAATGAGGAATTAATGCAAGGACTAAAATTACTTCATTTTTATACATTTCTTGTCACACCTCACTCCGTGACTAAATTCTAATCTCAACTATTACATTCCTTAATTATGTTTCGCAATTCTATAAATAAAATTGGCAAAATTTCCTCCCTTACTTATCTTGTGTTATTTGCCAATACATACAAAAGATGTATATATATTCATCAAAGTTAAATAAACAGTTATAAGACATATCATTTACATGTTGTCATTATAATTTTTTTCCACTAACCACCTCACATATAACACTCCACAGGATCAATTTTTATACAACCCTACAAAAAGTCTCTCACAAACTTAATTACAATATATAGGATTATCTATTACATGCATATTTCAAAAACGAGAGTGAAGGAGAAAATAAAATTGCTCAAACGGCTTGACCTCTTCTATAAGCATCAAAGGCAAGCTTCGAGTCGAATCAACTCGAGAACTTAGAATTATTTGAAAAATTCAACACGGGTAATGTGAGCAATAATCGTTTGCTCAGTGAGTGAAATAAAAGTACATCACAGGTAACAATATGAGTGCATAAATATTTAAATAATCATATTTCTTTTATATGAGAAAACTATCGAATGCGGTCCCAAAGACTTTTTTCAAATAGCATGGTCAATGAACACATGAAATTTAATAATATCAAAATACACATGTCATAATCACATATCATTATCACGTAAAACTTATTTTAACTTCACGAGCATTGTTCCTTGAAAATATTTTCGTATAAGAGGTTATTTCATCTCATATAAAATTATTAAAATATATCATAAATATTTTTCATAGCTCAATATATGTTTCAATAATAATAATAGTAATAATCTTTGCTTGAGATAATATCATAAATAAAAGAACTAATATATAGCATTTTTTTATGTTGTAAATTTACCTAATCACCTATTACTTTATCCTTTCTAATGAGGTCTATTAGATTTTTCTCATTTCACTTGTAGCTTGATAGTTTCCTACAAGCAATAATGATATTTTACTTTCCAATTACTAATAATAATATAAAATGCATGCTCATGCATGAACACTTGTTCACCTTAAAACACATATAATCCCTTCTAATCTAATGTGTAATTTTAGATGTTTATATTCATATGATACTTCACACTCCCAACTATTCAATCTTCCAAAGCTTAATTAGGTGTTGTGTCAAGATTACAAACTGAGTGACTATCAATAAATAATTCACAACTTCTTAACTATATAGATAAATCTTACGATTATGGATAAATTAGAAACTAGACTTATTAAAGTTTTCAACTCCCAAATTTCATTCACTAATTCTAAGTGATCAAATCATAAAATCCAAGGCAATTTGACCTAGGTTTGTGTTATGATAGATTGTTAGTCACTAAAAGATTAATTTATATTTTTAACAATACTTATCCATTTGATAAGATCCTAATTTTCTTAGAAACTAGAATTCAGTTTTGTTTACAAATAAAAATTGTAGAATTTAACTCCTTGTATTCCCTTCTAACAAAAATAATCAACTAGGTCTTTATTCTAACAAAGTCCTGAAACCTGATAGAAGAGGTCCTACGAAATGAAAAATATAATTTCCCCATGTATACAGGTTTAAATTAGATTATTCCACTTCTCACCGAACCATTGGAAAATCTAATATAACATATATAAATTTAAAAGCCTAATTCTATTTACCATAATCATTCCCAAATTGAGGCAGACCTATCTCTGATTTCGGACAGAGTGAGCGACCCATGAAGATCAGTTCATAACTTTCTCTATAAACGTTATTTTTAGATGATTTTTATGCTCTTGGAAAAATATAACTTCAAAAGGATGAATTATGTAAAATTTCAGGATTTATGAAAAATGAACCATGAAGATATCATCATATGAATTTCAATGTCAGTTTTGGATCCGCAGATTCACCTTAACTCAGAAAATTTGTCCAATTTCTTCAGGTTGTTCGGCTATGGATTTGATCTTAAAAAATTTTCGGCTTGTAGAGGATAAGAATAAATGATTTATATATGTTTTTCATAATTTTAACACATCATATGGTGGTTTGAAAAAATCATTATTTAAGCAGTCGATGAGCTACCTGCTTCAACTGCTTGAAACCCTATTAGTTGAAATAAAGATTCAATCATATTATTTTATTAAAAATTAGTGTTAAACATCTAATTAACCTTATTTAATCATAGGTAAATATTTTTATTATAATATTTACAAATATTAAAATTTATTCCTAATAATATTATATTTTTTTATAATGCTTATTAATAATTTAATTATCATTATGCTTTAATCCAAAAGTTAATTACTACATGAAACCATGACTATAAAAATGATGCATGATTACATAAAAATGATGCTAATTAGATGCATGATTACATAAAAATAATGTTTATGGAGCACGTCCGTGACATTTCTTTCAACTAGTCTTAGCTGATGGTAATTGCTCCGCAAGTCTATCTTGGAGAAGAATGTCACTTTAGAGAGGTCGTCAAGTGGACTGGATAGTTGTTCTTAACTATAGCTTTGTTCAACATCCTATAATCGATGCATAACAGATTAGTGCGCCATAATGTGAGACACAATCTGATAACGACTTTATCGAGGATTTTTTTATCTCTGTTAATTTCATGTGGTATGATGTTTTTGAAATTGAAATTGTACCATGTAGGATCACAAGGCACCAAGAGGGGGTGAATTAGTGTTAAATAAAAAATATCGATTTTATAAATATCATCGCGGAAGCTTAAAATTAATTCGTTAATGTTAAATCAATATAATAGCAATCATATCACATACATAATAAAATATGAAGAAAAATGAGAGAAAAAACAAACACAAGAATGCAAGACGATTTTTTGACGAGATTCGGTCACACCTTGGCTTACGTCCCCACTCCGACTTTTCGACCTCGAGACCGTCAGATATTTTACTAAGCACCCTTCCTTAGTTCCAAATGGGGCAAAAAAGAAACCTGTTACACTGCACCACATTTTCTCTGCTTCGAGAGATAAAGTGCACCTCTCCTCTTAGGAAGTTTATCTTTTTTCTAACCCGAGAGGTAAGATAAAATATCTTCTACACAGGAGCTCACACCCAAATTTATAAGAAAATTTTTCTCTCTTTTACAATATCAAACTCACAAGAAGAGAATATGGAAAGAAGAAATGAAAGATTTGACACTTGGAGCTCAAATGGACTTAACTCTAATCTTTCGATATTTATATCATTAAAACATAATTATATAGGGTATAAAAACTTTGCTCCAGCATACCTGAATGTAGCTCAATCGATATGGATGTCAATCCCCCTTTATGATGGTAATACAGATATGTCCTTAGGGAAGACATTTGAAAAATCTCGGATGATGTCAATTTGCGCAGTAAACTCATTGGCTAAGTAACCTTTGCACCCTTTTCAAAAGAATTTTATGGGCATGCATTGTCGAGATGAACACCTTGCACCCGCCAAAAGGGGTGCCCACTAATGATCAATTGTGTCTTCTTTCACAATTGTGATGCATCGTGATAAGATAATTAATCCATAACCAAGATGACATCATAATCTACTATGAGTATGACCATAAGTTTTGTAGAGAAATTCATGTCTTCCAATGTCATTGATTATTTAGGAATGTACTTCTTGGCATATAGTGTGACCATTAGTGTAGTCACATTCATTTTAGAATTCATATTACTTAGAGGAGACCTCATAGTATCAGCATAGCTAATAGAAATAAACAAGTGCATAGCACCCTAATCAAATAACACAATAGCAAACAACCCGGCCCACTCAACAATACGAAGAGTAACTCTAATGACATCGGTGTCATTATATCCCGCATCATTATGCAAGCTATAAAGTCATCCCTATACCATTAATGCATTGTCGTCTTTAGTATTTCGTCGGTCCTAACCATCCCTCTGATGATCCGAGCAGTTATGGATGTAGTGCCCATACATGTCACAGTTATGGATGCAAGTGCTGTCTTCATGTGCTAGTAGGACATGGCACAGTCAAGGCCAACCCAGGCCCAATCAAGTAAAGCTCTTGCTTGTGGCCCCCAATTATTTGCAGCCCCCTAGTAATTAATATATTATCTATTTATATTAATCATATTGAGCATATAATTATAAACATATAAAGTTGTCAATAAAAAATTATAACAACCAACAAATCTGATACAATTTTTAGGCCTCATAATTGCCCCAATCAACACACATCATTTTTTTCTCATTAATTGATTTCTTAATTAATGAGTATCCTATTGACTCTCTTTTATAAGTTCATATACTCAAATATTTTTAATGCTTCTTAAAAAATTCGTCAAAAAATTTATTATTTGATATCTTCTCTTCATTCCATAAAATATTACAATTTTTTTATTAAAACATTTATTGCCAAAACTTTGATATCTATTGTAATTTTTCCTTTTTAAAAATATGTTAACTTGTTTCCATTTACTGAATTCAGCTTTTGAATTTGTCATACAAGCTCTAGATGAGATAAGGGTGAAGCTATCCTGCAAAATATTTGTTTTCAAGCTTTCCTAACTCATTTGAGCACATTCTGGTTATATCATTCCAACTCTTTTTTGTATTTATTTTTTATTTATAGATAATAAATATACATATCACATATTTTCATGAATATATATATATCTTTTTTTTAAAATATCTAAAAAATATGAATATGTTATTCAACATTTTAAACAAAATTGATTCTTCGTTAAATTTCGAAAGAGAACTTTTGAGAAATTTTTTTGTTAGATAATCTTTCGTAAATGTTTAAATGTCTCAAGAAAATTCTTCATTAAAAAATTCTTATTTAAGATCAACACTGTCTCAAGAAAAAATTAAATGGCGTAGCTACCTTATTAATAGAAAAAGAAATACCAGGAGAAGTAAGTTATAAAAAAATGATTAATTTTGCATATAAAAGTTAAATAATTTTTTTTATTATTTAAAAGGCCTCGTGTATAATCTTACCTTAGGCTCTGGACACCTTGAGCCGCCCTTGGGCATAGTTCGCAGAAGTCACAAGCACCTTCATTATGTAGAGGTTGTTGGCATTGACACTATAAATATAATTCGTTATTTTGAGTATTCATTTCTTTACATTGTAAAATGTTGAGTTCACCAATTTGATGACCTGTTGTTAGCAATGATGTTGTTATTGCCCTATTGATATTGCTGCTAGGCATGCCTCTATCTTATTCAAGATTTAGTATCTCTCTAGTTGAGTGAACCTAATGTGATAAGCGGCCACTCTCATCCATCTCTACTATAATTGCAAGAGTTCTTACTACTTCTAACTATGCAAGTACTTCGGTGAATATCGGGGCTCCCTAAAGTCAAACCAAAGAATATCTTCCTATCCCACGAATAACTTGTATGGTCTTCCACCAATCTTGAAGTTGCATTCAATACCTTGTGACTCTTCGAGCACATCATTAACTTGAAGTTGTGTTCCATGGAATCATCCTTCTCTTAGCCTTGTAGAAATCATCTGTCTCGTCAAAATGGGGAGACAACTTTAGAAATGCTTTATATTGCGCCCTTTGGGGGTTCTTGGTGGATGTCACACATGTGACTCCAGGGACCTCGATGTCTCCTTCCTAATGCATCTGGTCTCTCTACCCATGGCCTCGATCACAATCTCAACCAAAGGTCATGTCCAGGGCCCCTGACCTCAGGATTATTCACCAAGTCCTGAAAATTCAACCCGACCTGACCCGACTCGATGATCCATTTTTTTACTTTTTTATTTTAAATGAATTTTTTTGTTAATATAAGAGTTTTATATCATTTAAAATTACAGAATACAAACTAAAGTATTTTAGATGTATAAAAATATGTTGATATTTAAAACAATATTTTTGGCATTTAAGGATACTTTATTTTGTATTAAGAATAAAATAATGAATGTATTTTATATAAAAATAAAAAAGAAAAAAATAGTGGTCAGGTAATTCGATCACCCGACCTAGGTCAAGTCATGGGGTAAAAAAATTAAAATCTGATATAATCTGACCCGACCAAAATTAATCAGATTCGATGACGTTTGTTCAAGTGCGAAGTTATGCGTGCAAGTGCAGGAACTTGAATTGTATATTATAAAAGCAGTGCTCTAGTTATTTACATGTTAATTATTGTTGTTAATAATGCCTTGAATCATACTCCAACTGGAAACTCATTTGAACTCAAACTCTGAAATAAAAGGAAATTTGTCTAACATATTCTATATATTTCCATATCATGAGATTGTTAAGGAATTGATTTATTTCCTTATCATAAGGTAGGTGTTCTATTTTTGGGATTAATATAGAGTATCAGTTGGTCTGTAATTCCTATATAAACTCCCTAGAGGTCCAAAGAGAAAGTAATCTGATTTTGTAATCCACTTATGTTTCTTCATCTAATAAAATTTTGCGTTGCCTTAAATTTCTTGAGTTTTCTCGCAGTGCATAATTTCTTTCGTGCAGAAATTCTAACACACTAGTATCAAAGCGATGCTTCATCGTCGATCATCCGTCAGACGTAGAGATGGCATCGCACAACATGAACATCGAGAAATTCACGAGAGAAAATAGTTTTAGTCTCTGGCAAATAAAGATGATGACACTTCTGAAACAACAAAGAGTCTGGGCGCCGCTTGCGAACATGCCGAAGAACAAACCAAAGGAGGAAGACTCGAAGGGCAAAGAAAAGTTTGTCCTCACAAGTTTGACGGCACAGGAAGAGAAGGCGCACTCCATGATCCTATTGTGCTGGCGGCTGAGGTTATTATCGAAGTCGCTGATAAAAAAATGACGATTGATTTATGGTCAAAATTTTAGAGTCTCTACATGACCAAGTCTCTGACTAACAAGTTGCTGTTGAAGCAACGTCTATTCATCCTTTGCATGCAAGAAGGTACCCCTCTGAATCAGATGAATATTCTGTTAATGGAATTACGAAATATAAATGTGAAGATTGATGATGAAAATGCAACCCTACTTCTGTTGGTGTTTCTTGTCCTGTCATACGAAAATTTCGTTCAGTTTATTATCATCGAAAGAGACACACGTACTCTAGAAGAAGTAAGATCAAGTCTACATACTCATGAATTTTGTCGTAGGGCATCTGGCAAAGTTGTGGAGACTTAGGCCGCAGGGTTAATAACAATCGCAGAGAAGACAAACCCTAAAAAGGATAGGTACGTCAATCCGAAAGACATCTGTAACTGTAAAGAACCAGGTCACTGGAAGAAGGACTACCCAAGAAAAAAAAGACGATTGCTGCAGTAGCTCACCAGAATAGCGAATCTGATGACGATTTGGCTCTCATTGTGTTTGATTTTTGGAGAAGAGTTGGGTTTTCGACTCATATCATATGACTTCGCACTGAGTGGTTATCAACTTATCAAAATATTAATGACGAAAACGTCATCATGGGCAATGATGCAGCCTATAAAATAGTTAAAATCGGCTCAATTCAGATCAGAAGTCATAACAATCGGGTGAGAACATTGATAAAAGTCCGTCATGTTCCACACCTGAAGAAAAATCTGATATCGTTAGAAGTTCTGAATTCCAAATAATGTCGGATGGATGTTGCAGAAGATATTCTCATGATCACCAAATGTGATGTTGAAGTCATAAGAGGAGTCAAGCAAAAGTCCTTGTGCATACTATAAGACACAGTAATTTTTGACTTGGCTGCAATAGGTAATTCACCCAAATCAGAATCAGAAGCATCCAAGTTGTGACACATGCGACTTGAACATATGAGTCAGAAAGGGATGAACAACCTCAGCAAGCTCAATCTTCTCGATGGTCAGAAAATATCTGAAATTGAATTCTGCAAGCACTATGTTTTTGTTAAGAAAAAATGACATCATTTCAGTAAAGTCGCGCACAAGACGAAAGCAACACTCGATTACATCCACGCTGACTGTTGGAGCTCCTCTCATGTTCCATCTCTAGGAGGTTCTAGGTACTTCCTATTTGTAATAGATGATTACTCAAGGATGATATGTGTATTTATGATGAAGCACAAGAGTGAGACATTCAAAGCTTTCAAGCAATGAAAGACTCTGGTGGAGAATCAGACATCGAGAAAAGTGAAACATCTTCTTACCAATAACGACTTGGAGTCCTATTCGTCTGAATTTGATCAATTCTGCAAGGATGAAGGCATTGCCAGACATCGCACCGTCAGAGATACACCACAGCAGAATGGTGTAGCAGAACGCATAAATAGAACTCTTTTGGAGAGGGCACGGTGCATACTCTCTAATTCTGATATGAACAAGTCATTCTGTGCTGTGACTGTTACCAGAGCATGCTATCATGTCAATCGGAGTCCTGCAACCGCGATCGATCTAAAGACTCCTATTGAGGTATCATCAGGTAATCTCACTGATTATACTAATTTAAAAATTATTTGTTGTCCAGCATATTATCATGTCAGCGAAGGAAAGCTGGAACCAAGGGTCAAAGAAGGAGTTTTTGTGAGATATGGTGTAGGTGTAAAAGGCTTCAGAATCTTATCTCCTTCATAGCAGAAGGCTATTCATAGTAGAAATATATCTTTTGATGAGATGTTTATGCTCAAGCAGAAATCAGATGTTGTTGACTCAGTAGAGGAGGGTGTCAACAAACATGTGGAGTTTGAATTAACTCCAATTCAGAAAGTGACAGAAGAATCTCATCAGATTGAACAACTAGAGTCTGAGAAGCAAGTAGAAGACGCAATGATAAGTCTAGCTGCTGGATGTGTACGCAGACAAATAGGTCCTCCTAAGCGATATGGCTTTGAGGACATTGTTGCATATGCATTCCAAGTAGTTGAAGAGGTGGAGTCGTCAAATCAAGCTACAAGGATGCTATCACATATGCAGAATCAGAATAGGGACTGGCGGTGACAGAGAGTGTTAGATATCTGATTGGAGGATTCAATTCAAGGTGGAGATTGCTAATAATGCCTTGAATCTTACTCCAATTGAAAATCCATTTGGACCCAAACTCTGAAATAAAAGAAAATCTGTCTGATATATTATATATATTTTCTTATTATGAGATTGTTAAGGAATTAATTTATTTTCGTATCACAAGGTAGGTGTCATATTTTTGGAATTAATATAGAGTCCAGTAGATATATAATTCATATCATCTGTTAAAGAGAATGTCTATAAAAACTTCTTAGGAGTCCAAAGAGAAAGTAATCAGATCTTGTAATTCTCTTTTGTTTCTTTCATCTAATAAAATTCTACGTCGCCTTAAATTTTTTGAATTTTCTCACTGTGCATAATTTATTTCGTGCATAAATTCTAACAATTGCCTTCATCAATAGCAGCACTCATGCTTTTTAGATTTTGCATACGTACATAGGTTCGAATATCCTTTCAACCTTTTTCCTTTTACACAGGTTTGCTAAAATTTCTAAACATGATTGATATCTAATTACTCACACCTAATCTTTCAAATTTGTCTTATAATATTTTTTCCTTCTTTTTTATTCAATAAATTATTTTTTGTCTTCTAAAATTATATTTTTATTTATATATTTTGTTTAGTCAATTTTTAAAAAAATTAAGTGGTCCAAGTCCATAATTTTTACCAATAGTTGGTCTTCCAAGTTTTATAAATTTATTATAATATTTTTGTCATCTATTTTCATTCAATCAACTCATTCTTTCTCTTTAGACATTATGCTTTACTATTTTATATTTTAATTATTTTATTTATATATTATCTTTAATCGATGTATAATTAGATGGTTATGATATCATGTATGCTCATTTGTTTCATAATTATTATATAGAATTATATACATAAATAATAATGCAATATTGTTTTGTTGGTATATTAGTAATTTTGAATATTTATCTTTACTATCTTATATTACATTTACAAATTATCTGTTGTATTAAAATTATTTTCTAATAAATCAATTAAAATGAATATAGAAACATACTTTTCAGCTAAGAGAGAATTTATACACATTATCTATTTCTAATTTGTAGTGTTATAAATAACACTACAAATTATTATTTATGTTTTAATATCATAATATAAATATTTTAATTAATTTCGGATTTTAAAATTAATATCTTTATATACATATAAATAAAAATTTAAAATTTACAAAAGAAAGAAGTTCGCGGAACGAAAAAAATGAATTCACTTAAAATATTCCTAATTCCGTCACTAAGTTTGCCCATGAATCGAATCGATCTCGACCCATAAACATGCCTATCTAGCCTTTGGCCTAGGCCTCGCTGAGTAGGGGACGTTTGGCTTTTTGACCCTCTGGAATAGCGTCTATGAATTCACTTTGGGCTCTGGCTCCCTAGTCATGCCTAGCGATAGCACTACATACACAAACATTTTGATCAATAACAATGAAAATATCACAACGTTTTATTTTTTGCTTGAGTTTCGGTCCGCATCTTGCTTTGTTATGTGTGCAGAGAAGACGAATGGTGGAAGGGAAAAGGAAATAATTGATAATAGAATAAATTGTAATTAATGTCAGGAATTAGGATTTTAAATGTCATAACATCTCATATAATCACAGGGGTTTAATATCCTCAGATTCCTGGTAACGAGGGATTAATGGCAATAGAAATTGAATTGTGCCCGTTCTGAATTAGGAATTCTTTTCGTTCTCTCTATTTTTTAGGAATCACCCGAGTTTTGACCTTGAAGTAAAATAAAAAAATAAAAATAGGACAACTAAATCTTCAAAAAATGGTAAAGGTGAAAGTTGCGATTACGTAAAAAATAATTCCACGAATAGTTTTTTTTTTAAATATAAACTATCACAAAAAAAGTTGGAATTCCTTTTATTCTTAACTCAAATTCAAAAGAAATTTAACTATTCGAATAATCGCTTTTATCTAAAGATAATTATCCCTTTACCCCATCGAGGAAAAAAATGGACATTTTTTATGGTGTCTAAATACCACAAGAATACGTTATTAAAAAAAATGTTTAGGCAGGTTGCAAATAATTTATGTTTATATAATAAAATTATAATTCTCTTCAAAAAGTGTACCCTAAATATTCTGCGACCATTCTTTTAAAAAAAATTTTAGAAATCCTAGTGGCCTACGACGTGGAATTATTTTCATGAATCTCACATAAATTATCGTGATTTTTTACGTCTAATCTTAAACTACAAATTTTTTTATCCTTAAATTATCACAATTTTTACACTTTAATTCTTTCATCTACTTATGTTATATTTCCCATTATTTTTTTATTTTTTTATATTTATAAAAATATTAAATTATCCCCTTCTTCATAACACATCAAATAATAAATATAAAAAATAAAAAAAAGAAACAAAAATGGGGGGATGATAATTTAGTTTTTCATAAATGATATTTTTTTACCACTTTAATCCTTTCAGCAATTTTTATTTTTTTATATTTGTTATTTTATTTTTATGAAAGAAGAGTAATTTAGTCTTTTCATAAATGGGAAAAAGTAAAACTAACGAAAAACGTAATAGAATTAGACGGAAGAACTAATGAAAAAAAATTATGATAGTTTAGAAATAAAAAAATAAGTTTATAATTTGAAGTTAGATACGAAAACTCATAATACTTTAGAAGTATATGAAAATAACTCTAGCGACAAAAAAAAAACGTTTCTATTTCTTCGCAATTTTTTAATGCTATTAAATTTAAATTTGGGCCTCTCATTGTGAGCACACATGGTTACAAAATGATCACTAAACCACCTTTCCATAGCGGTCGCAAATTTTGATAGCAAATCATATAAATTTCTATCTAGTAGTGATTCATAGCTCAGTCACTTTTTCAACAGACCATAATAAAGCTATAAATTTTAGGAACCCATAAAAAATATCTGACGTTTAAAATTATTCTTTTCTTCTGTATACACAAGTTGATCAACTATTCCTGTTCTTATATATATTTTGGAGGGGCCCTAATATCAACCAGCATGACATGAGCGATAAGAAATATTTGAGGAACTGATTCTAACAACACTTGTGGTTTATCAGTCGTGACATTACGAATATTCATTTTACAGTGATATCATGCAACGTGTACCCAAAAAGAGGAACCCTAATCGCATTTATTTTATATATATTCTTTGCGAAGGAATCCTTATCTGCTCAACATGCATGCAACACATCCAAAAAAGACGAGTCCTAAACTTCCCAACATGGTTTACTAATTATTATCCTTTTTTATTTATTTCGACGTGCTATCTATAGTTTGAAAAAAAAAGTATTGTGTTGTAATTTTCATATATAACTAAGAGGATTATATATCAACTGGAATAAGTTTAATTCCCCTTCCTGTTTTAGTTTAATACTTTAATTTAACTTGTACGTGTTAAATCCATAGACTTCCTTTAAGACGGGAAAGAAAAAATATATATAAAAAATTCATTTTCTTTGTGATTGCAAGAGAGAACTGTCTTAAATAATTAGAAAAATCATTACCATAAAATTACCATGTTTTAGTTTTTTCCCCTCACTCCATGCGTTGGTGTTTAATTACCATCACCATTACCATTACCATTAAATCACGGGCGTACAATTGCAAGCACACAAAGAAGGCGGAGAATAAAGTTGAAAGGATTGAGGAGGAGTTGGTAGTTCGGCATTAAAAATGACATTAATTTTCTTTATGACCTGCATATGGGTAGGAAAATGACATTTTTCGTGTTGTTTAGAATACACAAAAATAAAGTCAAAATGTTCATGTAATTCATAGTTAACTTGGATCAATTACTTACTTTTTTTTTTGTCTTTGTATAGGTTTTTCGGTTGCATATTCATACTTTATGTCAGAACTTTTTTTCTACTATAATATAGCATAATATAATACGAGAGTTATAAGTATTGAAAGAAACACCAAACGTCAAAAATGTCCTCTTAGTGATCGACACGTATTGTGGCTGTCGACGAGGTGTACCTAATTATCATTATTTGCAATAATGCAATGATAACGACATGCAAATTTATCACGACAACTTTTATGGGAACAAGTAAGACCTGAAATTTATACTTTTAATATAATGAACGAATAATAAAAAAATCCATTTTTAATTAAAAGAATGCATATATATATATATATTATTATAAACTTAAAAAGCTCGTTAATTTCATGGCGTGCATGGGCACTAGTTGAATAGATTAAGAAAGCAACGGTCATGATTTGTCCAAAGAGGCAAAGCAAGATTCATGCACCAATGCCGCCATGCATGGCATGACTTTTGCGCAAGTGGCGCAAAGGAGACGACTCCAACAAGCCGCGGACATCACAAGAGAAAAGAAAAGTTGAAGCGACCATTCGACAACGTCATCATTGTGGCGAGAATAACGTAGTTGTAAATGTTCTCGAATTAACTTGTAAATAGTTAGTAACTTGAACTTTACTAGAAAAAAAGTACAAATTAATTGAATCTTCAAAATATCAATATAAAATTGAGATTTCTTGAAATGAAGGATTAATATGAGGTAAAGCTTTGATTTGATATCAGAGTTGACGCATCTAATTAAGTTTAGATGACGATTTTATTTAAACAAATAGTAATAGCCGGCATTAAAGTTGCGTTATGTACTAACGGTTAGAAGTTTAAAAGTGATAAGAAATAAGTGTTTGATAAATATAAAGATTAAATTAGCTAACATGTATAAAATAATATTTAGATTGTAACCATGAATTAATGCAATAAACTATTAATTTCTAATATCATATGGACGTTGTAATTAAAAAAAAAACTATTATAATATGGACGTTAACAATGTATCCTCAACTCGCTATTACTGAAATCAATTTACCAAATATCATATGTTACATGAAACTACGTCAAACTGCTATACTTCATCAAAACCTCTATTTGTTTTGTATTGCCAAAACACAACCTATTTCTTTTCTATCTAATTGAGAGGCAAAAAAAAAAAAAAAGGGAGACAAACTGTCCATTGATTAATCTTTTTCCAATTACGCAATGACATCTTATTCCTCTTAATAATTATGTTTTGTTTTCTTCATCAAATACTATTAATAATTGACTAATTAGATGGATAAGTGTAAGATGCATGCCACCTCTTTCGGCTCCTTAAGGCAATTTATTATTTAACTGGAGTAATTCACGTTAGTTTCTAGGATTTTTACCCTTTTTGTCGGTTCACATCTAACATATTAATTATGAATGAGATTATATATACATATATTATTTTTCAGTTCACATCTTATATATATATATATATATATATATATATATATATATATATATAATGTATGTGTTGAACGCTTTACATGTGAAACGTGTGTCAAGTGATTTTACGCATATTTTATTTTATTTTTTCGATATCTTTCTTCATAAATAATTTAAATAATCATTAATGATAACAAAAATATGATTCAAATCATTGTTTATAATTATATTCATTATTTAAAAAAATTTACGAATTTATGTACATTATTATTTTTCATAATAGATATATATATTTTTCATAATTTTTTATGTCATAAAACTATTTTTTATTGCCATCAATGATAATATAAACTATTCATGAAGAAAGATATTGAAAAAATTAAAGTATGCGTAAAATCGCTTGACACACGCTTCACGTATAAAGCACTCACACCTACATTAAACTATATATATATATATATATATATATATATCAAATGATTTAATCGGTTCAATCGGGTCCGGTCCGATTCAACTTCAAATCTCGTATCACCTTTGGATTGGCAAAAAAGGGAAGGGAAAAAAATAAAAGGAAAGAAAATAAAGACAGATTCAAAATTAAAAAGGGAAAAATAGAAGTAAGATCCCGTTCAAGCCAAAATCAGAAAAAAAAACAAAAAATCAGGAGAAAAGGAAAGATAAAATGAAAGGTAAATGATAAAAAGGAAAGAAATTAAGGAAGATATTTGAATCAGATTCAAAATTA
Source organism: Pontederia crassipes (assembly GCA_030549335.1). Taxonomy (NCBI): domain Eukaryota; kingdom Viridiplantae; phylum Streptophyta; class Magnoliopsida; order Commelinales; family Pontederiaceae; genus Pontederia; species Pontederia crassipes. The sequence continues at coordinate 21,463,893 of CM060184.1, read as the reverse complement.
AAGAGGAAAAAGAAGTAAGATCCTGATTAAGTCAAAACTAAAAAAAAGAGAAAATCAAGAGAAAATAAAAAAAAGAAAAGAAACGAAAATAAGAAAGGTATTTGAATTAGATTTAAAATAAAATATGAAAAGGAAACATAAAACTAGAAAAAAAATTAATTATTAATGAAGATGCAACAAAAAATGAGAACAAAATTAGGAAAGTGTTAAAAAATAAAGTAAAATAAAAAGAAATAATACTGATTTATGTGAAAGTAAATTAGCATATTATTAATAATACGAAATCATAACTAAAAAATAATATTAATTAATCAATACTAACAAGTTTGGAATATTCTTTTATCGATAATAATATTTTAAAATGGAATAAATGATATATTTACATTAACATTGAATTATTAGTCTTTACAATTATTTTAAATAATATTATTTTAATAGAATTGACTTGGATTCGATCGAATCCGGTCGAAACGATTCAATCATGTCCCATTTGGTTGTTCATTTCGGTCGCCAATCCGATCGTCATGACTGGTCCTACAATCTGCGATGCACGAAGGGTCATAACTTTGGCTAAATATTTGATTAAATTGATTAATAAACATGACAAATCAACAAGATGAAATAAATAAAGATAGAATAATAAAAATGTGGAAAGATAATCGTAAGATAAAATAATAAAAATGAGGAAAGATAATCGTAAGATAAAATAATAAAAATGAGGAAAGATCATGGTAAAGTGTGAAAGTCAAAGAGTTATTATAATGCATCAAAGAAGTAGTTTCATAATTATTTAGTTATTACATCAAAGTTCTAAGACAACATGAAAAAAAGAAGAAGAAAATCTCTAAATTCATATGTTTTATCATGGCTCGAGCGTTGTCACTACACACTACTTAGTTCACACAACATTTCCCTACAGGAATCAAATGCAAAGGGAGATCACTCGCGTAAGCTTTTGAGAAGGTTGTGAGTAAATAATAATAATGAAATACAAATTCATATTAGAACTAGCATTTATTATACTTAAATCACATATCCTTTAGCATAAGGAACAATATGGCACACTTCTCATCAATAAAATAATAACAACAATATTAATTGAATATTTCAATAGGATACATCCATGATTATCATAATTAAAAGAAGGATTATTTTTTCTAACCAATCCTAAATTATCAAGATTTTTTAAATTTAACCCTAAATTACGAACTTCATTTTTTGAGTTCTTAAACTATTACGATTTTTTCAATTTGATTCTTCCGTCTAATTCTGTCTAACTTTTTTATTATCTTTGAAGGATCAAATTGAAAAAATCGTGATAGTTTAATTACTTAAAAAATAAAGTTCATAATTTAAAATTAAATACGAAAAATCATGATAATTTAAGGATAGTCAGAGAAAATAATTCTTAAAAAAATAACTAATGTTTAAGTTCATATGCTTAGTGACTGCTCAAAACTTTATCGTGGCACGCCACTTAGACTTCCACACTTAATTTATTTGATCTTTTTTATTTTTCATTATTTTAAGTCCAATCATCGGTCTTTTGATATGGCAAATAGAGATCGATTTCGTAGCCGTTACACAAAGAAGCTTCAATTAATCAAAATGAAGGAAAAAATATATCACAAGATGAATGCAATTCTTCCAACATGTTTAAATAACCTAAATGATAATATACAAAAGAGTGTAAACGCATGTTTTGGTTAGTAGATTGAGTAATAACCTAAATTATAATATACAAAAGAGTGTAAACGCATGTTTTTGGTAAGTAGATATGAGTAATGCCAAATCATGAATTCAACGATTGCGAATTGTGATAAAAAGGTAAACTATATATAATAATATATTTCGTATCGTTTTCCAATATGAAATCGTGGGCATTAAAGACAATCAAATAAGGCCAAATAGGGCTGAACACGTTTGAGGGAAGTGGGAAGATACAAACAAGACCACGCCGGATAAGAAATTGACATAATCACAAGTGTGCAATATATAATACAATTTACGGTAAACAATGAGCATTATAACTTGTAGTAAGAATTACAACGTTTTCAAATGTAAGGCGGAAATAAGGTATTTTCCTGAAAAATGAATATAAAATGCTTTATAAATGTACAAAAGAATAAAAAGTAAACTATTAATGAATATAGTATTTGAAAAATAAACGTAAATAAATGTCAGTAGATAGCGAGAATTTTGAGAGTTATCATTTTAATTAAAATTTATTTATATCACTCTCGTCCAACTAGGCGTCGACAAAAAAATAAATAAAGTCAGATCGGCTTGCATGGTTCGTTCAAAATAAAATAATTATGGACAGTATCTTCCCAAAATAATGCTTTACCATTTAGCAATTTACACTATAACTAAATAAATATTTTGTAAAGTGATATGATTGAGTGATTGTGATGCCACACAAATAGTTACTCATTCGTCAACTGCAAAATCAAGTGAGAAACGGCTTGATATTTTTAATGAAGAAACTACAAGTTCGAATATTGGAAAAAAAGAATGTAATTACAAATTTCACTTTTCTGCTTGTTTTCCTTTGAAAACAACGAGAAAATATTTTTTTTTGGGGTGAAAATGCCTATTTTTCCATGTGAGTAAAAACATTATCTATACAACTATATCTATCACGAGAGACCATTTGAAAAATAATAATAATACAGAAGAAAAATATTTCTTTTTGTCAAAGTTACATAAAAGACTTTTCTAATGGTCAAATAAAAAAACATGATCATTTAAATTAAAGAGTTAAATAATGTTGACTATTACGCTGACATCTGCCGGATTGATATATATATATATATATATATATATATATATATTATAATTAGGAAACCTTCAAACAAAATAGGATTGAATGAATGTAGAAATTTTTTAAATAATAAAAATTATATTTGCTTATAATAATGTTATTTTTAAATAAAAATGTATGAAAATAGGAAAGAGGACAATATGGTACAAATCATTCGTAGCAAGTAGAAATTAATGCAATTAAAAGATACAATCGTAATTCCAACTTAAAATCATTTAATACTCATTAAGTAATCCTTATATTTCTTTAATCAAATATCCTATTTTTGAAAATAATACATATATATATATATATTTAACATTTAAACATTATACTTTTTCATGAAAAGCAAAGTCCCACTCCATATCTGCGTTCCTACCAAACTTTTCCCTTTTTTTTTTGGGTACAAAACCTTTTCTTTTCCGCTCAATACATATATCTGTCTTTATTCCTTCCTTCCCAAAATAGGGAAAAAACTCCTCTTTTTTCTAATTCGTCTTCTTCTATCGTCCCCCTCTCCCTCTCCCTCTCCCTCTCCCATTCTCTTCCTCTCCTCCCCGCGATTGATCACAAAGATGATGCCTTTGATTGGCCATGGACGCTGTTAACCTCTGTTACTGAATGCAGCAACGTTACCATCTCCCTGTCTCTTCTCTGCCGCTGGTTCTTGTTGCCCGAATCCTCAAACGAGTTGTGAGAAGATTAGGTAGACTTTGGACTGTTTTGGTGGTATCCCTTCCCCTCTCACGCGATATTTTTTTGTTATAAGGCTGATTTATTGCTGAGATGTTAATTTGGAAAACTGGATTGCGATGGGTTTCGTTGTTGCAGGCCGCAGGAGAGGCGAAGTTGCTCGTGCTTTGAGGCGGTAATGCTTAAACGGTGAAGGTGCGCTGAGCCATGGATCCGACGCTCACTGGTGAGTTATTGATGTCTCTTATCTGTTTTTTCTCCCCAATTTGATGGGTTCCGTTTTATTGTTTCGTAACGGAAGACATTGAAAGGCCTTGATCTGTATCGATTTATTGGATTCGAGGGGAAAGGATCCCCAAAAAATATTGGATTTTCTATGGAAATTTGGGGTTCTTTATGGGTATTTTGGCATCTGAACTGATAAAGCTCGGATTTGGAGTGTTGGGTCGCATCTAGTGATGACCAGTTTAATTAAAAAAAATGCTTGGTCGGTTCTTTCTTTTTTCCTTTCTTTCTCTTCTCTTCTTTTTCCTGTTGACTTGATTTGTATCTATAGAGTTGCTTGTGGATTCCAAATGCGGTTGCTTTTTAGAGTTCCAGATAGTGTGTAAACATTTCGCTTGGTTGGTTTACTTGGCTTTTCGGAAGCCAAAGTAAAGAATCCGATTCGTGGTTCGATCGCCTTTTTAGATTTCTTTGCCTGCATATCTGCTTATTTAATTTTCTTCTGGAACCAGAAAAGTGGATCTACTTCCTGCCTCTTATTGGAGTCAAACATGGATTTGAATTGATCTTGTTAGCTTTTTCTCACATTTCTTATTAAGCATAATTTATTCTGGAATGCGGAAGCCGCTGGTGTATGATAATTTCTACCCAGATCTTCTTTAGGGCAGTTACAATATAGTTGAAAATAAAAGGTAAGTGTTGTTTACTTTAATTTACTGCATAATTCTCATCATGTGGATTGTGGAGAGTTTAGATATTGGAATGTTGTCATGAGTATTCTATTTGCGACTTTACAGTTAAGATTGCAAGATTAAGGAATTTCTTGCACTCTTATGTCTTCTGACTTGGATGCTTGCGATATTTTTTTTTTATTTATGAATTTTGTATAAATTTACTTGCTGTGTACTTGATGTCAAACTAAGTCTATGGTCTGATAAAAAAAGGTCCCATCTAAAATATTAGTAGGTCTAAGGTTGATTGAAATTCCTTCTTGGCATGAAATTTTATGTTGTGTTTGAGTCCTACTGTTAATATGTTCATGCCAGTTCACCTTGTTACTTGTTTCCTTTTATGTTTGAACTTTGATGACATTAAGGTTTGTTCATTTTTCATATCAGTATTCTTTTGGGATCCAAGGATGACAATGAACATCGACTTCCCATCTTAAGCAGTCATTGTAGGATAACAAACCTAGTTGAAGTTTTGTTATCTAAATAATTCATGCTTATTACAACACTTTCTTTTAAATGCCATATTTCGTTCCTGTTCCCCATTACATAATTCATCAGTGTATTTCTTTTATTTCTTCAGGACTCATCCTTGACCCGTCTAACTATCATGAATTAAACATAGATGCAAAGAGGACCCTTGTTCGTGAATTGTCAAAAAAGCAAGAGAGTGCTGCAGAAAAATTACAGACATGGAGCCGAAAAGATCTTCTAGAGATCCTTTGTGCAGAGATTGGGAAAGATAGAAAGTACACTGGCTTAACTAAGCAAAAACTGATAGAAAACATTTTCAAAATTTTGGCTGAGAAGAAATCTGGTAGAAATGCTGAAGATATGGATTCAACTCCCAATCTGACTGCATCTAGTTCCCAAACACCTTGTAAAAGGCCAAGAAAGAATGATAATCCATCACGCCTACCTGTTGCAACAAGCACTCTTTCAGGAAATGATGGGAATGAAGTCGTCAGTGACATAAGATACTGTCAAAACTTGGCTTGCAGAGCTACTCTTAAACTAGAAGATGCATTTTGCAAACGCTGTTCATGTTGTATCTGTCACAAATATGATGAAAACAAAGATCCTAGCCTTTGGCTGTTCTGTAACTCAGAGACACTCAGTAGCTCATGTGGCATGTCATGTCATCTTGAATGTGCTCTGAAGCATGAAAGGGCTGGTATTGTAAAGAATGGGAAGTGCACAAAATTGGATGGGAGTTATTATTGTGTGTCTTGTGGAAAAGCTAATGACTTGATTGGGTACTTTCCACAACACCTTTTACCTTCTTGCAATAGTTTATGATATATCTGAAAAAATTGTTAATTTTAAAATTTGAAATATAAAGCACTAAATCAGGAATGCAATCCTAGTAGAAAATATCATATTATCATGCTCATCTGTATTTAACTGCCAGAATCAGCTTATTATTGTGGTGCGGTGAGATTCTTCATTATTTCCTCGCAGGTGCTGGAAAAAGCAGCTTTTGATTGCAAAGGATGCTCGGCGGGTAGATGTATTGTGTCACCGCATTTTACTTAGCCATAGGATTCTTACTTCAACAGAAAAATACAAAAATATACATCAGATTGTTGATACTGCATTGAAGAAACTTGAAATGGAGCTTGGACCTGTAAATGGTTTACCAAACATGGCACGCGGCATTGTGAATCGACTTTCTGTTGGTGCTGAAGTTCAAAAGTTGTGTACCTGTGCAATTGAATCACTGGAAACTATGTGCTCTGGTCCATCAAGGGATGCTCAAGTTCAGCGTAAGCTTTCACAAATATTTATCATAGTTTCGAGTTGTTGAACAATCTGATGATAATTTCATTTGACCTATAATCTTTGATTTGTATTGCAGAGACAGGGGCAATCTCATCCAATTTTATTAAATTCGAAGATGTATCCCCAACCTCTGTTGCACTGGTATTGTGTTTGGAGGATGTTGGGTTGTTATTGCAGCAGATAACTGGCTTCACATTGTGGCATCGGCAGACTGATAGCATTGGGTACCCCGAAGAACCAACATGCACTTTACTTAAGCCCAAGTCACGAGCCCTGATAACAGATTTAACTCCATCAATGGATTATGTGTTCAAGGTAGTATCCTTCAATGAGACAAGTGAGCTTGGTATGTGGGAAGTAGGTGTAACAACTGAGGGCATCTTGAAAGATGATTTAATGGTCATTGCTCCCGAGACAAGTGCATTGAGAACAAACTGTCTTAGTCCCAAGGCTAACAGCAGTGGTCTGTCTAATCCATCGGAGGGAGATGAATCCAATAACAACAACATTATGTATGCTGATCTAAACAAGTCCCCAGAAAGTTATTTTGATTGTTATGAGAAGCCTGAGATTCTTGATTCAGAAAAACTGACTGATGATACTAAAAAATATGAAGTCCATCAAAAGAGTGACTCTGGGGGTATTATAAGTGGAGCAGAGGTAGTTGAGCCAGAAGAAGTGCCTGGGAGCTCCGGTTCTGCATTAGATGAGGAGCCAAACTCCACAATTCAGACAGAGTGCTATAGAGATTCTACAACCTCAATGGAGAACAACCAGGCATCGGACACGTCCAAATCAGAGAATGAATCTAATACGCCTATTGTGAATGACATGGTGATTGTTCCATTTGTGTGTCCAGATCAATCCTTACCCACTGATCCTGGAGCAGAGACAAGTAAGGACGCTTCTGGGAGGACTGGAAAAGCAAAACAAGGTATTAGTTTACTTGCCAATGGCTTTCCCAAACCTGACCAGGAACCAGGGAGTTCATCAAAGAAAAGAGTTGGGGGAAAATTGGAAGAGTTATTCATGAAAGATGAACCAAAAGAAGGGGCCTATGAGTACTGTGTGAAGGTGATTAGATGGTTGGAATGCGAGGGGCATATAGAATCCGCTTTCAGGGTGAAATTTCTGACTTGGTTCAGTTTGCAGGCAACCCTGCAAGAAAGAAAAGTTGTGAAAGTTTATGTTGATACTCTGATTGATGATCCGGCAAGTCTGGCAGGTCAGCTGGTGGACACCTTCTCAGATGCCATATATAGCAAGAGGCCACCACCAGTACCATCTGGCTTCTGCGTGAAGCTTTGGCACTAGGACCAACTAAGCTGCCGTCTGATTCTTTAGAACCAAATTTTTGCATTAATTCTTCATTGATATTTATCCTGGTTCTGTGGTTAAAGATTAACCCGTACAGTTGATCATTGTTACTAGACTTGTTTTGAACTTCTACTAATATAAAATGGGGTCTTTATCCATAGAATTTCTGCACTCGTTAAATGGTTTTTAGTAAAATTTTATTGTTTCATTGCCTTGGAGCAGGAATGAAAGTTCCATTTTGCTGCTGTTCTTCGTAACTCTTTTAAAGTTTCACTATCAGCAGGTCTTCAAGGAATGAAGGATTTTTAATAAGTATTCAAAACACAAAAGAGTACGGAAATTTTGATAGGAGGGGATGATTCATGCATTGATATGTGGCTTTTGTAGAAGTGTGTACCTTATCAGCTCTGTCTAAAGTTTTTGACAAAATTGACGACAAATGAGACGTTCACGAGCAGGTTGCATCGAGCAGTCCTCACACAAAGTATGCTATATTATTTAGAATATGGTAGGAGTAGTAACAAAAACACAAATCTTTGGTAATCAACTTTTCGACATACTACAATTCCAAGAATGGAAATATTCGTGAGCGTCTTTGTCTTAAGATCCAATTCTTTTTTTTTTCTTCCATTTCTAGTTGCTAACTGGCCTGATATATTTTTTGCTCCAATCATTTTTCCCAAATCCGAACCAATATCAGTGTCATCAGTGTATTGCACTAATAATATACATTCTAGTTGTTTACAATTACCGAAGTAAAGATCACCATGCAACCACCACTCTTGAAATGCTCAGACCCGTAACATTAATAAGTAGCTGTTTTGATGCCGCATGCATTCTGGCACATAAAGAGAGGTGAATGCCAACAAATTTCTAACCATTTCTTTCCTCCGTATTGCATAATTAATCAATGTGGTTTCTACCAAACGTCTCGGATTTTAAGACGAAGACTGCGTCTGAGGCGTTGGTGGCCACGAAAGTTAAGCTAATCACCGTTGGGAGTAATAAGAGGTAATCATAAACCCGAGGCCTGGAACACGACCCAACATTAACTAATGCATGCAGCTTTAAACAGCCCCCCCAGGAAACTTGACACCCAATCGATCTACTACTTTTTTTTTTCTCTTACTAGTTTTTAAATGCTTGCATGAGGACACAGAAGGATGAGACCTGTGAGTTGCAGAGTTCCTGAACTGTGTCGCGCTGTCATCTGAAACAGCTAGTGAATGAGCAGTTGCAGGTAATTCTATAAAACAAACTGATGTATTCGTATCTCATGTTTTATGAATTGAATTCACTTTTCAGAGTTGGTAGTATAAATCTCAGAATCTGTTATTCGTTTCTTGTTATATCACACTTACTATAGTTGAGTCCTGAGTGATTGTACTTATTGGGTGGCATTGTCCTTGAACTCCTTGGCCAGCTAATGCAATTGCAAGCTTTCGGGCAAAGAAGCATCCAAAGGTCTTGGGTTCACCCTTGCTCATTGTAGACTTCAAGCAACTGACTAGTTCGATTTACCCTCAATAATGACAACCTTCCTGATATACTCATTTAGGATCTAACCTGCTAACCAACCAGCTGCCGATTTAACTTGAGATCTTAAATTCTGGAGATAAATTTTATCGGATGTGACAGAGCCACCTTTTAAGGAGTGAATCACTAGAAGTATTCTGCTTTATGAGTACAGTGTCAGGTTACTGCTGATGGTTTAAGGTTTCCACATGCTGCAAGCAGAGGATATTAATGAAGCATGTAAGTGGTAGGGTCAACCATAACTTGACCAACATGGTGTCACGGTTGAAGAAGAGTTACTATGTTACCAGGTGGCATTGCTGGAAATCCCAGGTGGATGATGTATCGATGTATTATGCAATGGATAAGCAAGACAAATTAAGTTGATGTAACCTATACCTTCTGGGCAGTTGTGAGGTTATTTGGATTAAGTATGCCAACCAGACTAAAGTACCATACCTAACTTGGCATTCATTGTCTTGGTTTGGTTAACCTAAATCACAGTTTTGGGTACTGAGTCTTGCTCTGTGTTGGCCTGGTTGTGGAGTTGTGGCTTATTCGAATGCAAGGGTTTTATGGTACACTTTTGATCCTCTAGAAATGATTGGTTGAACCAACTAGTTGGGTTTGGTAGAGTGTTGAAGAGCTCACAAGATCAAATTCCGTAAGCATCATAGTTGGACGGGAAAATCTACCTGGATAAAAAATATGACATGGTAAATTTTTGGTAAAGCACATTTGTTGAAAACATTATTCTGTCGCACTTGATCACTGAAATTTTGAATAACAATTTGATTTAAAAGGACAAGTTGACATAAGTCACCTCCATTTTAAAAACTAGTTTGAGCTTTGTATTAAGAAAGCTATATTTCGGACATCTGTCTGGTTGGTCATTAGTTCTTTTTTTTATTAAGCATCAACTAGAGAGTTGAATTAAGCAAAAAACAGCATATGAAACTCATTACAATTAAGTAGTTCCATGCATAGGACAAGATCCAAATCTTGGTATAAACAATAATTGACAGGAATTAAACAAACTACTGGTAAGAGCAAGCTTAATCCTATGCATAAAAAATGAACTAGTTGCACTATAATCCAGTAAGCCTCATGCTCTCAACCATCCTTATCTCAAGGATCACAAGACAGATCAAAGAAACACTGCATTATGATACTAATCAACTCTTCTTCCCCCAGCAAATAAATTTATTGAGCATCTGTCAACATGACATGGACCCTCCACCTCTCTGTTTTTTTCTGACCATCAAGCTGCACATACACTGTTATTATTATCTTGAAATATTCCTCGTGCTTGGATTTGATAAAACAAGCAACCATTCACTGCCTAATAATACAGGAGGTGTAGCATATTTGTCGAGGGTTATCAAAGCTTATGATCCAATATCAGTGTACGTGATCCAGAATCATTGAGCAAAGTGGCATGGACCCAAATAAACCTAAAATTAGTTGTCTTCATGAAGACACCTAATGCCTGCATGAACTTGCCCCCTCCTTCAGTCAATAACTCAACTCACGAGAATAATCCAACACACCTTAAGTTATCTCCACAAGGCATCAGCATCTAATTGGGTGATCGCTTTTGAATGCCGCTGCTTGCTTTCTGCAGCAGAAACCCTCTGATCCATCAAAGTGCCATTGGACTGAAATGGATCTAATTCAGACTTGATCCTTCCAATATGTTTTACAGACTGATGTTCGAATACAGTAAATTTGAAAATTCAAACTTATGACACTTATCCCACTAGTTGGTTCAAGTGTTAATAAGAGGACACGTAACTGAGTGTAGGAAATGGTACATTGAGAAATATTTCCCTTCAATGTTTTGTCACGAACTGTACTAGTAATAGCTTTTAACCTTTTAGATATCATAGTTATCAAGTTTGAGCTAAATTGTGGTGACTTTTGTATAATATACTATATGTCATCTCTGAAGCTTTATGAACCTTCAATACTCACGTTGCTTCTTTCACAATAAAACTACATTCCATAGGAGAAAAAGAACTAGGAAATGACTCTTCGAGAAGTACCTTTTTTTATAGTTTATGTGATGTTTCATTTTAGAGCTTCAATATTTAGTACGATCAATAATTGTGTGATACTTGCTTGAATTAGTTGAGTGGTCCATTATAAGAATTGGTCATGTAAGTCATGTAGAAGTAGAGTCTAAACAACTAATACCATGCCAACTATTTATTTTTTCTCTTATAAATCAAATGGGACATTGTTAACTGTCCCCTGTCTTCTCCTCTGCAATATAACTATCTCCCTGTCAAATGCATGCATCATAAATGCCCTCTTTATATCCCTTCGAAAGCAAAGAACCCTTCTTCCCACTGCTTTGTGTCCGTCTTTTGTGAACCGTTTTAAAAGCCATTAATGCCTTTGTATCTTCCCTGCCACCTGTTCCTCTCTTACACATTTGCACACTTTGCAATCCTCCGTGCCTTCTCCTCTTCCTCCTCCTCTATGAGACAGAAGACAGCAGTTTTCTAGGTGAAGCCTCCCTCTCTCTCGCCCCCCTGCTGTCCTACCTGACTGTGGACAAGAATGCGGCAGCTGCGCTTCAGAAGCAGAAGCCTCAGGCGTCTCTTCTCGTTCGGGCGGCGAGGCATAGCAGAGGAGAACCTGGAGGGCAATGCCTCCCCTGTCCACGAGGCTAAGCCGGGGGACAAGACGCCTGACGTGAAGCAGCCATGCAAACCAGCTTGGAGGTGCTTCTCCTACGAAGAGATCCACAGAGCAACCGATGGCTTCCATCAAGGTCGCTCCTTTTTTTTCTTCTTCTTTTCCGTCCACTGTTTGATTGCGTAACGTCCGATGAAACGCAATATTCTGTTGTTCTGTCGTTTGAAAATGCACGCAGATAATTTGGTGGGAAGAGGCGGCTACGCGGAGGTCTTCAAGGGAATCCTCGAGGACGGCCAAGCAATAGCTGTGAAGAGGCTGACGAGGGCCGCGACGGATGAGCAGAAGGAGAAGGATTTCCTGACGGAGCTCGGCACCATCGGCCATGTGAGGCATCCCAATGTCTCTGCGCTCCTGGGTTGCTGCATCGACCGGGAGCTCTATCTGATCTTCGAGTTCTCTTCGCGGGGCTCCGTTTCTTCTAACCTCCACGGTACGCGCTGTAGCTGACTGCGAGTTCCGCCGTCAGTCTTCCTGTTCTGTGATTCGAAACTTCGTACAACAATCGAGTTATTCTGTTCATATTTGCAGACGAGAACACGTCACCAATGGCTTGGAAGTTGCGGCACAACATTGCCCTGGGCACTGCTCGGGGGCTTCACTACTTGCACAAGGAGTGCCCGAGAAGGATCATCCACAGAGACATCAAGGCTTCCAACATACTCCTCACATCAAATTATGAAGCACAAGTACTTCACTGAGTACCACTTTGCTTCCTGAACAGAGCCATGGGAAGTGTACTTTATGATTGACATTCTAGACACTGATCTGTATCTCAGATATCAGATTTTGGGCTTGCAAAATGGTTGCCTTCTGAATGGAGTCATCGTGCGATCGGACCGATTGAAGGCACTTTTGGGTACTGACTCTGTTCATGCCTCATGGATTGCACAGCAAAGGTTTCAATTCCGGATGTAATCTGTCAGTGATCTGATGGAGTTCATTATGTTTACAGGTGCCTGGCGCCAGAGTACTTCATGCACGGAATCGTGGATGAGAAGACTGATGTCTTTGCATTCGGCGTCTTCCTCTTGGAGATCATATCAGGAAGGAAACCTGTGGATGGCTCTCACATGAGCTTGCTCAGCTGGGTAAGCGTCAGCTTTCATCCATGCATCCTATTCACATTCTTGTGGATCAATGAGTTTGGTTGCACCTTAAAGTACATTATCGTCATGCGGAATTGCTTCCCATCGCTGTTAAATTTTTTTGGGTTCAATCATTAAAATTTGTGATCTGAGTCGTGTAGCAAGTCTCCTATTGTCCTTAGACAGTGTTTCCCTCTTCACAGGCTAAGCCATATCTAAGTGATGGCGCGGCAGAGACGCTGGTCGACCCCCGATTGGGAGATGATTACGACGTGGAGCAACTAAAAAGGCTCACATTTGCAGCATCGCTCTGCACCAGAGCAGCAGCGACATGGCGCCCTTCCATGACTGAGGTAACATTTCGTTAGCACTAGCTGCTTTCTGATCGTTACCAGTGGTTCACAACCTTGTCTTTTGGTGTAAATGATGGGCCAAAGTTTTCTGGATGACAAGCACATCAGAGTGCATGGCCATGCTTTGCTAAGAAAAACAAAGGTTTCTGAAAGATCGGTACACGACTGAAAAGAGTTAAATAGATCGACAGGAATTTATTGGTGGCATCAGCCAGCAATAGTTCTTTTTTCATAAAGGCTGTCATGCTTTTGTCAAAATTTCCCATTCCTTATGGTGCTTTCCTATGTTTAGCCTCATCTTATTTTTTATCTCCAAAGTACTCTAAATTCTTGTTTGTTTAAAAGTGCAACTAGTTAATCGTTCTAACTAAAAAATTCAAGCTGATTTCTGGAAATTATTTGGCAATACGTCGTTTTCTTGTACAAAGTCATAATGATAAGTATGGGCAGTATCCCGTGGAACAAAGCTACTGATTTTGTGGAATGCTGCTACACGTCAAGTCTCTTGTCAAACACAGAAATAGTAGAGAATTCATAAGATACTTTTACATTGAGGTCTTTCTTTTCTATAGCAGAAATAGAGCAGCAATAGGCATCTTAAACATTGCATTTGCACTGACTTCACGAGACCGCAAAAAAATGTGACGATGATCAGTGCTAGCACAAGATTTTGCATTCCACTATTAAGTAACTTTCTGACCCGGACATTAGTAACAAAGTAAATGGATTGATGGCAGGTGCTGGAGCTATTGGCCGGCGGCGAGATTGCACAAGATCGATGGCAGATGCCTGAGGAGAGTGAGGACGAAGAGTTCTGGGGCTTCGACTACCTCGACGATGACGAAGAAGACGATGACCACTGCGATACCCCCTGCACATCTTCTTCAACTGGCAGCTCCCAGCTATAACTTGCTGTTAGACAATTTGCGTTAGTTAGGCACCTAACACCCCAATTGTGTGGGACAGGGGGAGTATGAATTGTACATATACTCATTCTCTAGGAATGTGTAGCATCAGTGAGATTGTCATGCTGATGCATCTGAAACTTTTTGGGTCAAATACCTCCCAAAGCTGTGTCTCTGATCCATGATTCAATTTTGCTTACACAAGGGAAATTCTTCTACTGTTGCATCCAGTGGCAGGTACTAGTTGTGGGGGTGTGAAGGCGCCAATTCTGATCTATTACTAGGACAATGTCCCCATGCAGGTCCAATCTGTGAACCAGCACATGCCCAGCCTTCATATTTTGCCTTGTGAGTGCCAAGTGGGTATGTGAGGGACTTTTCTGCACAGAATGGGCACATGACCTGGCTATCCCCCATATAACATTAACGAGCAACCCATCCTTATCCTCACCGTATTCAAACATACATCAGCTTATAATAAACTTGAATTCTTGATGCAAATATATTAAAAATGACATGTAAAAGCATTGATTTTGATTATGAAATTTGTGAAACCTCATGCTCCACGCCTCTATTATCAGTTGCTGTTTGTACTCTAAAAGAAGAGACATGTAAAAATTTATTATAGTAGCTTGAAGTCCGACACACAATCGATCCTTCAGTTGAAAGCTAAATGATTAGTTGAGACAGGTTTAAGCATCAATAGTCGTAGGGGTGTGGTTGGAGATTGAAAGCGAAAAATAAGGGTGACAGAGGGTTTTTATTGATCTACTTGGTTCTGGCTGCTGATACAACAGAAAAGTTGCATGGATGGAGGTTGCTGAGACTAGAAGTGGAGATCAGGCTTCAGTGCACCAATCTGAGATTAATTTTGCATGCAAGAAGCACTAACTTTAAAGACCTACGGGTCATCTCCTTTATGAACATCAACAATCCTGTGACCGACAGTGAGGATAGGCGACTGGAGGAGGAGCTAATAATGTCTCGCCTAATTGCCATCAGATACTTGCCAAACTGAGGAAAAAGAGGTCCAAGCATCCAATTATGGTACCCTGGTTTTGTACCAAGCGCTCATCAGATCAGATGAATTGAGTTCTCTGTCTCTGAAACAAGACAAAGGAGCACAGACTGCAACACAAGCTGTGCCTGCTTCTTCTCATGCAAGTGGCAAAATAATGATACTGCAACAGCCAAAATGATGAACCGGCCAACCTGGAAGCTTATTGCTGTTCGCAGACAGAGTACAAAACCGGAATTTTTCTCCATTTTTAACTCCTTGGAAACTGCATGTTCAGGATAGAGAGAGATGCTTGCTCCAAAGGTACTGTAGCAGTGAACCAAACAGGTGTCACCAACCCGACTTGGGAGATACGTAATGTTTGCGATTCTTGAGATTTTGACAGGCAGGTAACAGATGGCGCACCCAATACAGGATTTGTTTTCCCTGGCGAGGAAAGAAATTACTAATCTTCTTGCATATTTTATCTAAATATAATTCAGAGTATCTGATCTTTCTGGAAGGTAATTAGGAAATCAGATTGTTTCAGAACTCAAATACTCTTTCAACTGGATATTATATGTAAGCAAAAAGAAAGATCCGTAATTTGTAGACTCTGCAGACGAGGATCTATTGGTTCGTCACAAGTATATAATTAGTATACGTGGTTAGCAACTTAACTAAAATAATTAATTGCAAATGATGGCAACTGTTCATGCAGTGTTATTTATGCACACAGCTCTTCTGAAACACTGCAGAAGATGCCTTGATTGTTAGCTCTATCTACACGTTTCCATGTAAAATATGTACCTATTAGAAGCACAAAGGATTCCTCTCAGGATCAAGAGATGATCGGAATACATATAAAAATAATCAAACAAGTAGTGTACAATGCACCTTACAATAACTCGATCGATTTATTGTAACAAAAAAATCACATTTTACACTAGATGGACCTAACACGTGTGCTGCAACTTATAATTAAAAAATGAGTTGTATACTTTTTAGCGATAAAAAATAAACAATCTTACTAGGACAGAGGAAAAAAGTTATACCTGTAGAATAAGTTGAAATGCGAGAGTTTTTAGTTTCTTTCAAATGGAAAAAGCTCACATAAAATAATTGGCCTACCCGTTCCTGTTCTTCTGTTGAACAACCAACAGAAATTATATTAAATTCATACCAAAATGTAATTTAACCAAAAAAAAATACTAACTTTAATTAGGCATATTAATTTAATTTCATATATTCTTGAACACACCTCCATTAGTCAGCTATGTCGACCAATGTGATTAACTAGAATTGTTTAGTTACTACTGTCATAATTCAATTTGACCACCAATCAATGAAACATGTGTAGGCCATGAAAGTTATGTTATTAAATGGTTATGAAAATTTCTCGGACTTTATTATCAGTAAAAATTAAACTAGATGTTCCATATGATAGGGAGATTTACTTTTAAAGATTTCACATACAATTGAAGAAAATAATAGGTTAAAACGGGAAAACTAAGTTATTTTTCAATAGAAATTTGGGTGTGGTGTAATACATATAAATTGCAACATCATTAGTCTTATGGCTGAAACTTTATGCTTGTCTTTATTAGCCTGCAAGATAAAGTTATATTTTGTGGCTAAAAAATTATCACTTTATATTGATGCACTATTTTGGAAATTAGAAGCATGACTATCATTGGAAAACAATGTTTTAGCTATGCAATCATCTTTGATACTAATGTATAGGTTGTATGTGTTGGCATTTCGTCCATACTAATGGTACGAACATGATTACTAATATAATCTACAACATTTTCGCAACACACACCTCAAACATATACTCATGTTATTGTTGAAAAGCATTACACATTATGACTTAATTATTTTTACTTTAATAAATCACCATTTATGTTTACACGAGCAAAAAAATTAAATTTCATAAATATATCATTACGAAAGTGGATTGTACAACATTTAAATAAATTATAAGCCCATATCTATACTCTATTCTTTCAACGACACCGATTATTAAGTCTTGTTCATATTTATGTGCAAACAAATCGTCATAGAAGTCACCACCATCTCGTCATTATTATATACTCATACTACATGGATCCAAGTATAAGAGAAAATTTTAATGAACATAACACTTAGTATGTAAGATCACCTAATGGTAACATATGAATCATGCATGTCTTTAACAAATGCACTATTAGTCAACTTTATAGAGACCATATCAAATATGCATAATTAAACATGAACTAACAAAAATTCAACATTTTTCTCCAAGAAAAACTCATGATCTAGAAATTAGCTTGGACTTTATGACCTTCATAGATATTATGAAAAATTTAATAATAGTATGAAATGATAGGCCACTCATTTAAGGGGAACACAAAAAAATAGCTGATCATTTTTTTGGAAAGAAAATTTTAATCAAAGACTTGAGAGTCAGAAAAAAAATGCTCCTTAGTGCTTGTCATCTAATTATGAAGCAAGAGCTTTTATAACTTTTTTTCTCATGGTTAAAGTCTACATGATGTCTAAGTGACATGCGATTATCAATTTAACAATAAATAATTTTGAAATTGATCAAAATAATATCAGTTCTCAATATAACCAATTAAATGATGAAAAAAAATAATATCAATAATATATTAACAATGCATTCATTATCATTCATTATCCCTAATTGATTTCTTATCTATTGTCATTTTTCAATTCTCAATTATTTATTGTCAATCAATTTTGGCCTCACAACAATTTATCAATTAATCATTATCTATCATCCATGATGACCAATTAATTACAATCATCAGTTGGTTAATACTTTTAAATTATTCAATAGTTAATAACAATTACCAATTGATTATCGTTAACAATTTATTACTATGTATTTATCAACCATAGATGCTGCATTGAATTATCCATTGATTGTTAAGGGTTTTCCATAAACTATAAGGTTGCAATTAATTATTCATTATCCATTAAAATTATCCATAAACTAAAAGTCACAATTGAGAACTCTCATTTATTAATAGTACACCATATTACGTACATGCCTATCTATCATTTGTATCATGCATAACTATGATGATTCCTCCATATCCAAGAGCAAAATCTACTATGTATGAGACTTCTAAGTTTCATTATAGAATAGGAGCAACAAAATAACTGTATTTTTCATTGGGAGTTGGCAAACCGATTCCCTAGTTACATTACTTATCTTGTTCAATAATAAATAATAATTTCAAACTCTAGACGCAATCCACAATCATGATGACTCGTAATTGTTTTCTTTTATCTTGTTTGATTTAGAATGTTTACATGTGTTCTTTCTAAATTTGATATAGAACCATGGGTGCACAAGATACTAATCGATCATAACATAAATCAATTGCCAACAATAGAATCATAGAAGTAAATCAATAACAAAAAATATATCAATTATAATAATAATAAGATCATGAATAATCGTTATAATAATTATAATATCTAAGTATAATTTATATCTAAAAATATCATAACAACCTCGACCTTGTCGCAATAGGTCTCACACCATCGTCGCGACAATCGTAGTCATGTCAAATCACATGCTAAATTAGTTTGATCACAATTATCCTTGAGTATGATCATGTTACAAGTTCGCAACTTTTGAAGTCCTTTGGTTGTCATTGTGCTATATTGACATAGCACCAAGGGTGGAGTTATATGGCTTCCCATGGGTCCACTTGCCAGCACAGAAGTCTTTTATAATATATAACATCTAGTAAAAGATATAAGTAATAATGTGCCATGGTGTGGTATAGTCTTGCACTCAATTACTATGCCGAGTTCATATCTTGTTAACATCTAAGATTTTGCTTACATAACCCAACTATGAGAGTTCTTTTATTTATATTTTCTAGTATTAGTTCATCATTTGTTTTAAAAAATCAAATTCAATTAGATATTATTTTTGTCTTTTAGGCCAAGTTTCTACTCAGGTAACATTTACAATATTTTATATATTAATTTTTTTATCTTTTAACTTATTTTTTTGTGTTATGCATATTTTTATCATAAATATAATTCATTGGTTATTTTCTCTTTCATCATATTTCATTTACTAAATTACATTCAAAAGTTACGCGTCCATATATAAAATTATACCCATTATATGAGTTTCACACTCATTACATTTAAAGTTATGGCCCATTACAGCTACGTTAGGGGTGTAATGTTGAGTTTCATCACCCATTACTTAAAAGTAATGGACCATTAGTCAGGATGTTAGGAGTGTTATATATAAAGTAATGACCCTACGTTAAGTTAGGGGTGTTGTATATAAAGTTATGATAATTACTTTGATGCTAGAGATGTTACCTCCTTTAATCAAGTGAATTGACCATGTAAAATATTTTACTAATGTTCAAGACATTTATGTTTCATAGATGAATAATCAAAACTAATGGTATATATGTTATTTGATATTTATGATGATGTTACATTTCGTATTATTCATGAAATCATGATTGATGTATTAATGATCATTTAGACATACGTTTATGCATGTTCAATCGTAAAGATGAAGAATATTTGATGTATTAAAAAAAAAGTAATGCGTTCTAAAGTTTAAGAATAAGTTTTTGTCACTTATTAAAATAAAGATGAAAAATAAAATTCTGCACCTATTTATGTGCTTTAAGGAATAAAGTCCCACAAAATAAAGTATTGCATCTATGTCTATGTTTTTTAGGAAACAAAGTCTTCATCAGCGGGTTGCTAAAGATGATTAAGAGTAAAATTTTTCCTTATTATGATGTGTGTTCTAGATGATGTTGAGATAATTCTTCAAAAAGTGTCTTCTTCAAGCTTTGGTACAACAAGAGACTAGTACTTACAAGCGGGTAAATGAATCCCCGTAGTATCGCCAAAGAGAAAGGGGTTAATGCTCACCGGTGGTTTTGACGTTTGCATTGCGCGAGTCACTCTAAAGTGCGAGTTGTGCTGGCCAGCAAGCGCAATTGTTTCCTTCTCTTGGTACGTGATTGAGCTGGAAGTGGTTGCATGTCGAATTGTCCTCGTTGGTCTTCTCTACAAGCTCCTTTAGGTGCGGCCCCGGTGAAGCGTGACTGCTTCTGCACATTCTGATTCCAAGACTACTAGTTGCAAAATTAAGCCTGGGCCGGAGCGCATTGCTTGGATCTCGGCTTCGTTGTGGTGTAATGTGCCTTGCGCTAATCAAGTTCTTGTTTTTTTTTCCCCCTTAAAATACGATTCCAACACTTTACTCTGATGACGTCGTTTGCGTCCACGGAGGTTAGGCCAACCTCGGAACTAGATGTGGCCATAGGAGTAAATGATTCATCTCAATCCGGATGTTCAGGAAGGGATGATGGCTTTCTAGATTTTGCAGTGATGGGATCAGAAGATATAGTTACTGTTTTGGCCCAAAGCGTCAGCTAGTTCGAAACCCTCAAAAGGTTGATGCCGAGATATCGCAGACGGAATAAATAGTATATGAGCCAGGAGATTCATGGCATTTACCTATGATTTTGTTTGTCATAAAGAACAGAGCTACTGTACCCCTCCTTTTAACTTTCATTTATCTTTGCAAGAATGAGGTTTCGCGGCTTCGCCTCCATATTTCACCGGACAAAAAAAAAAAGAAAGGACAGCTTTAGCAACACACAGGTCATTGCTAGAACTTGGAACTAATTCACCGAGTGGGCTGATAATATATTAACTTGTCTATGTATGACAACAAAATAGATCATCGTTTTTGGATCCCTTTGGGAATGGGAACCTCAAAATTCAAAGCCCACTACACTACTGATTCCTCAAGGAGGGATCTTAGAAACTTCGCCTCGGTTGACCCAATCTCCATTTCCAGTTGGGCGTCGGCAGGGTGGTTGCCGTAAAACCGCCAAAGCAGTAAACAGCGAAGTCTCCTACTTCATATTATCCATTTTGCAGTACAAAATGTTTGTCTCCAAGAAGATTCCTGCATCAGAGTATCATGTCAAAAATCGCAACTTCAGAACTAAAGCACAAGTGAAACATAGAAATAAGGTATTACTTTAATCTACTTTATTAAACAGTCTGTCCTTTGCTAACAATCTCTTTCTTCTTAGCATCTTTAACAGCGCCTTCCATCTCCTGTGAAATAGTATCAGTAAATTCAGTGTGCATCCAGTCAAAAAAGGGTAAACAAAAATTAACAGTTATCATTCCATATGTCTTCTTTTTATTCTCAGAGCATCATTTAACGCAGAGTTGATATATTAAAAGGAATGCTAGTTTGATGTCTAAAAAGGAAAGATAGGGTTGATGTATTAAAAGGAATGCTAAGCAGAAGAACACTACAAGTGGATTCCATGAATCATTCCTAATTAATGAAGTACTTTTAAACGAATTGCTGTAGATCATATTCAGCTTAGACCAGAAGATGTTTGCAGATTTGAGGGGCCTGTGAACAGATGGAAGACAGAGGCTGGAACTCAATATACCTCAGCATGAAACCATTTTAATGGACCCCGTCAACTTAATCAATCTACCATAATTTAAAAAAAAAAAGGTCCAAGTAATATCTCAAGCTAATAATCCATCAAAGTAAGACTTAAATTTCACAGATCAGCAACATGAAGGCAAAAACTCTTTTGTCTCAACTGGTAACACAAAAATCAATAAACAAATTCTGATTGTCATGAAGATAAATAAGATTCTAATTTTTTCTTAGAATATCCTGTAGAATATGTTCAAATAAAACTCGAGAGATTACCACCATGACATGAAGTATGTAATACCCCTTTGTCATGATGTCAGAAATTCAGGTTTGAAATAGGAAATGCACCAATTGCACTTACTAGATAAACTGCATTTGTAACACCCCCTTAGCTTCGTCAAGATACTGTTCGCTTTGGGCCTTAGACCCGCACGAATTTAAAACGCGTCTTGATAGGTAAAGGGGAATGCCACTTATAAGCCCATGACCTCCTCCGTGTTTTGTCCATGTGGAACTAATCTTCTCCCCTTTGGTCCTTTCACCTTGGGGCCTTACAATCATCCCCCCCGAGGGACTCAACGTCCTCGTTGAGTGGCCCGTGGGCCGGGTTCGTTTCCCACATGGATCAAGTGAGCACGCGAGGTAGGCTCTGATACTTTTTGTAACACCCCCTTAGCTCCGTCAAGATACTGTTCGCTTTGGGCCTTAGGCCCGCCGAATTTAAAACGCGTCTTGATAAGTAAAGGAGAATGCCACTTATAAGCCCATGACCTCTTCCGTGTTTTGTCCATGCGGGACTAATCTTCTCCCATTTGGTCCTTTCACCTTGGGGCCTTATAGCATTGCACCTCTAATGTCATCATTTTAAATGCATCGTTACACAATTCTTAGCAACAAAAGGAAAGGAGTTAAAGCAAGTGCTTCTATTACAGTGTTAATTTGTGCTTTTACTTACTGAAACATTTTTTTGGGGACAAAATGAAGTTTTGAAGTTTATTTCAATTGAGGTGTGCACAAATCAACTATTTCCACAACTATATCAGAGAACACAGTCTTAGAAATGAATAAAAATATGAAGACAATGAAGAAAAAAATATATAATGAAAAAAAGAAGCAACAAATCAACTTTTTAGTTTTCAGCACGGTGGAGACATCGCCAATCTGGGATTTGATAGTAATATCTAGGCATTTAGGAACAGCACAAGGTTTGGGAAGGCCAAACCAGGATAGAGAAAGGAAAACACGAGGAGAACATATGGATGCTGTTGTTTACAAGTTCAAGAGGAATGATATAATACTATAATAGGATGGAAATGAGTGGAACTAGTCATTTTGATGTAATTATCCTATCATTTATATTTATTGATCAGAATTAGGCCTGTCCAAGGTTTTTCATCATTTATGCATCCTCTGAAAAGAAATGACATCTATCTACCACATTAGCTTATTCATTGAAATGAAAAAAATAGCTTTGTTTTTTTTTGTTTTTTTTTTTTTTGGAGAAGGAAAAAAAATCGCTTTGTTACTTAAGACATTGAAGTAAAATCTCTGATACAAAGCAACCGACCAGAGAGAGAAATTGTAGTCGGTAATAAAAAAAAAAGGAGCCGAGATTTAAGATGCTTAAAAATAAGAAACTACTCTAGGCAAACAATTAAAAGCGGAATCTCAATGGCTCAGGAGGAAAAGTTAAACAAAAAGCAAGAACAATTGTGTAGAAAAAAATGAGTATAAAAGATCACAAACCTTTCCAGTATTCTCATAGTAATCATTTAACGCCCATTGGTACTTTGACTGGTTTAACCCAAACCAATCCGCTAAATAATCATCAAAGCTCGAATGCGCTGCGCGATCATGACGCAACAACACAAATCAAACAGGAAATAAGCCTCCAGGAAAGATCGAAGTACAACATTCCAAGCCTAAAAATGGTTACCATCTTGGATTCTGGCGATGGCGTCCCAGAAGAACCCGAATGCAGATCCCGAGCCCTTCGCGCTTTTCTCGAACTGCTGCGGCGGAACCTGGACGGGCATCGCAGCCGGCGCCGGAGTTGGCGAGAGGGACGCTTTCGCTTGCAAAGGGGGCATCTTTACAGGGCTCACCGGGGTGCTCAACCTAGGGCTGGCAACGCTCGAAGTCGTCGGTGTCCTCGGGGACAACGAAGGCTTCGGGGACCCCGGTGGCGGGGTGATGAAGACGGTGTACCTGCCGGCTTTGCCGATCACCGGCGGTGGCGTCGCCTCGCGCGGCCGAGTGGAGGCCATAGAGGGGAGAAGCGACGAGGAAGTAGGCAGGAACTAGGATTAGGGTTTATGGGGAGATGAGAAGAGAAGAGACCTCTAGGTGGGAAAGGGAGATGGGGGGAAATCGCCATTGGCGAGCAAAGTGAGCTTTTTAAACAGCATCTGGTGCCCCCCCCCCCCCCCCCCCCCCCCCCCCCCCCCCTATTTTTCTCCTTTTTTTTCTCCACATTTTTTCGCCTCGCTTTATTAATTTCTTTACCATAATTTTTTTTGGGTTCGCATCAAAAGAGAGGACCTTTGTCCGCTATATTTTTCAATTTAAAAGAAAAAAAATTGTTTTACGATCTTTAGAAAAAACGGAAAGGAGGGGACGCTTTTCGGCGAAATATAGGGTTGGATTCGGAGGAAATATCGAAAATGCCGCTTAGAGTTCGTGCGATTTCACGTGATGAATTTGTCTTGGGATATAAGGGCATTATGGGTATTTAGTTGATCGGTTGGATTTTGTTCGATTGAAGCGCATCTTTCTTCGCTTCCAGCATCCAACTGTTGGCCCTCCGCTCCGACAGGACTGAAGCAGCAGGATTTCGTGTTCTGGGCAGCAGTTCCAACTTGCAAATGCAATTTACCGCATGGAGCAACCGTTCGCTGAACTCCGGGAATGGAGGATTAGAAGGTAATTGCGTCCTTATCGCTCGGAGGTTTCTCGGAACGAATTTATTATAAATTAATTCTGGGTAATAGAATATAATGATGAGAATAGTTGATATAATAGAGAAAAGTGAATATAATAAATTATTTTTAAAAGGTGTTTGAATAAAAAATATGTATCATAAATATAAAATAAAATTCTATTAATTAATAAAAATAGAATTATAAATTATTTTTTTGTTAATAATATTTTGTAAAAAAATATAGAATTAAAATATCATAAATTATTTTTAAAATAAATTATACTTAACAAATTACTAAAATTTTAATAAAATGATAAGTAATAAATAATATTTTATTAAATCCTTTATAATAAATATTTAATGTTTAATAAAATGAATTATTTTATATAAGAAAGAAAAAAAGGAGAAAATGATAAAAAAAAGATTGAGAAAAAAAATAAACATCAAACAAAAATCTAATAAAAAGATAAAACCACGTGGATCCACTAAAAAAAAGTGAAAATGTTGGAATTAGGATCATGTGTTTATTTCAAAAAACGAGATCATCAATTTAGCGGAATTTACCTCTGGTTTCTGATTTCATTGTCAAACGTTTGTCTGGGTAAAAGTTTTGACGAGTTGAGTTGGAATTACTTGATCATCATTTTTCATTTATTTATATTATTTAATATAAAATTATTATTTAATATTTATCTTGAATTATAAATATAATTTTACAAATATTTGAATATTATTTTATATACTTAAGATTTTTTAATTCAATTATGTTAAAGTTTAAAATGAAAGTATAGATTTAAAGTTAAATATAAAAAATAAAAAATTTGAGATGTGAGGTTATGTCGGATTTAGATCTTGAAAAGTCCAATTGGAATCCGATCCCATTGTCGAATTATGATGAAGCGACTCATAAGTCATAACCACCAATCCGACATCAAATTGGGCCATTAGGTTTACCTGATGAATCCGACCTCTAATTTCGTCTTCTCAACTTTGATTTAGATATATTATTTTAAAATATAACATGTTTAACATGTTTTCTTAAATTTTAAATTTATTAAAAGCTGAAAGTTAAATTTTAAAAATAGAAAGTTGATGACACTCCTTTTGTAGGAGTACTCTAGTTATCACTTCTGTGTCGTTGACACATATTAGGACTATATTTATTTGCAGAACAAAAAGTAGAACAACTCTTTGTTCTGTCAAACACTATAAAATTTTTGTCACGTGACCCTTGACCGAAACTTTTAGCCAAAAGTTCCGGCCAAATGTTCTTGCTATTAGCAAGAACTTTCTAAGTTCTTGCTAATAGTAAGAATATCCTATTTTTTTAATTTTTTTTGTTATAGGTCTAAAAGTAGGTGGAGCTACTTTTAGACTTATAACCTATTATTTTAATAATATTATATGTATATATTATATGCATATAATATATTATATACATATATATTATATTTATTTATTATTTATATACTATCATAAATTTATAATTTATTTAGGCATAATAATAAAAAATACATTATTATTTATTACAATTTACTTAGTGCTATAATAAAATAAAAAAATCCATTATTATTTATTATGAAAATATATTTTCTTGTTTAAATATTAACATAAATATTTTTATTTATTTTACTTATAATATATCATAATAAAAATTAACTAGTATGGTACTAGTATAATTATTAATTATGATATTCAAAATAAGTTACAATTATATATTTATTTTATATAAATATGATGTTAAATTATCTTTTATATTACATGTTTTAGTTATTAATTAGTTTATCTTAATTTTTTTCTATCTAATTTGCTAATTATAAATATTTTATTAATTAAACTATTCAATTAGTCTTTAAAAAATTATATTATATTTGGATATTAAGATGTACATAAATTATAATATTAATAATATTTAAAATTTTTAATCAAATAAATAAGTAAAATAATAATATAATAATTTATGCACATTATAATATTAATAATATATTTTTATTTACTATAATTTTATATCTCATAAAATAACAACTTTTATTCTTAATTCTTACTTTTTATCCAAACGCCTATTAAAACTTATCTATCAAATCAATTTTTTAAATTCTCGTCATTACACTTTTTCATTCAAACACCAACCTAAATTTTTCTATCAAATCGATTAGTTCTCGTGAAGTTACGAGAACTTAAAATCCCCAATTCAAACACAGCCTAGGAGAACATAACTTTTTTCGTACAAAGCATTTCGAAGTGCGAGCCACCGTACGTTTTGTTTATTTAGCAGCTAACCATTTTTCCCCCAAGGCCATGACGGTTAGGTATATTGTTTTGTGTCGCTATTAATATATATTGTCCGGATTAATTGTGTTAAAAAATTATCAGTGTGATATGTTTGAGCAAAATTAGAATGTTCATCTGGCAAAAATCAAAATTAATTTTATATGATTTAATTGCCGTCAAATAACCATTCTTCGTCGCAGACTGGAGAAAGAAAAATATTAAACCTCAGTCCGGAACAATCTGTCGGAAAATTTACAATTGGAGGACAAAAGCACAAACTAAGAAAGATCAACCAAAAAAAAGTGAATCTAAGATCGTAGCGGATGCGCGTTCAAGTTATGTTTGAGAGAGAGAGAGAGAGAGAGAGAGAGAGAGAGAGAGAGAGAGAGAGAGAGAGAGAGAGAGAGAGAGAGAGAGAGAGACTTTTTATTGATTCATGTACCTTTTGTTCTCAGACCATCAACATGATTATGATCAAAGATTATTGATCAACCATATCCAATTATTGTATCACGATTTTCAGATTAACGACCAATGAGTAATACTTTCGTCCATTGACGTCAAATTTTTTTTTTTACAATCCTTTATTTACTAAAGTACTTTTAGTTCACCAAAAGGAATAAATTTAGCACGGAGTGCAAAATACTATAGTGGATTCGGGATGAGCCTTTTTTTAATACCATTTGTGTCCCAAATTATCAACACGACTAAATCAAAATTCAGATAAAGATTAGACTGACTAAATTTATTCAAGATGAACCCTTTTAAAATGTCCGATTCTGTTTTGGAGTTAAAATGTCATCATCAATTGATTTGTATTGAACATTGACAAGAATTACAGTTCAAAGACATCACTACTAAAGGAAATTTATTTTGCTCCCATTTAGAACTAGATTCCTTAACGTCGTCTGCTTCTTTTATGATTAAAAAACATCAGCATCTGTCCACAACTTTTATTTTTATTCCAATTTTTATGTGGGATTTCATTTTACACTAAAACATTCATGATAATAATAAGATTATCGTTAAGACATCCAACGAGAAAAAAAATAAAAGAAACAAATAGAAAAAAAATATACTATTAAGAGAACTCCGAGGCACAAGACAATGTAAGGATTTATCACGCCCTCCGTGTAATGAGCGACGCATCATCGACACCTTCACGTGAAAATTTCCTACGAAGTGTCATAACATAACATGCATATAATTTCTTCTAGTGTTCACGTCATTGCTCTATGACAACAACAAGGATTCGCAGATGATTATTGTGTCGGTGCTTTTAGCTTGCACCTGTCAAAAAGATAACTAAATGTAAATTTGGATCAAAGGGCATTCAATCACTGCCCAGACAAACCAAATAGAGAGCCCTGTATTGTCGCTTCAGAAGATTCTGAAAAAGAAGGGAAATCAAAATATGTTTTGGAGTAACGGTCAATATATTTCTGGAAGTACCATTCTGTATATACAAATTATTAATTATTACAGATCTCTTGAATCAGTCAATGATTAAGGGTTGCAACCTTACATTGAGCATCATTGTCCATCTCGTCTGCATTACTGGAAAAAAAATATACACATTCTAATAACATAATATACAACTCAAAATAAAATACATGTTGACGGATGAAGTCAGTGGCTTTAGATACCAAGACCATAAAAGCACTTCGTTGCATAGTGTACGGATATACGACCTTTGCAGCAAGAGGAGAAAATTGACTGAGAAGCCACAGTTTCCTCCATTTTCTTCCTCAATCAACCTGTGGGTCCTAGAAACAGAATCTACCCATTACAGAGAGGAAGGTGAACAATCGATTATACATGTTTGACATTAACAAAAGAGTATTATAACTAGAAACGGAATTCATCCAATGCATCGAATAACATATCAAAATGCAGATTAGAAACCCTCTACACAGTCGTTGATGAGGGTTTGGGCTTCAGGTTTGACGTGCTGAACAACTTCTAAGCAGGTGTTGCATGGATGCCCTGTCAAGCACGTAAGTTAACATGAACCAATGCAAACTTCACCAGTACAACATGAAAGCTATTGAGAGGATATAATATAGTAAACGTAAGAACTCATAAAAGATGAAAGTTTTTTAACATATAGTCAGTGGACAGGTCAACCTCTAATCACTAGTGATGACTGCCATCAGCTCCACTTTCATGTATAACCCCGAAGCAGACATGATACAGTCATCCTTTCTGGTTAACATTAAAAGGTGTTTGGAAACCTTTCTCGCAGTCAACTCAGTGGACTTGTTAATGATAACTCATGCAACTCGCTCAACATCCACTCTTCTCCAGTTTGGCCTCCAAGTACAATAGCTTTTGTTCCCCCAACAACACAAGTACTGTGTCCCCAAGCAAATCGAGGTGGGCGCCCAGGGACATTCAAAATTCTCCATGTTGGTTTTTCTTCTGTAGGATCCAAGAGATATAACTGGGAAGCTGAGTGAAGACCAGCGACAGACCCACCAAATATTAAGATTCGACCTCCAGGAAGACTTACAGCAACATGATCAAGCCGTGGTGGTGGTCCAATTCCAGCTGGATTTCCAGCTCCAGGCATTCCACTTCCTGTAATGCATCTCCAAGAAGGATTTTCTTCGTTAAGATCCATTGTGAACACATCACTGGACCTTAGACGAAGGGGACCACTCTTTGCCAAACCACCGAACATTAGTATTTTACGGCCATCATAAACTGAGAGTGAATGCCCCAGCCTAGAAGGTGGCGTCCATGATGCTGGTATCTCTCTCCACACAGGTTTCTCCATTGTAACATCCAAGAGGTAGGTGTCACTGAGAAGCACACCAGAATCAGCACATCCACCTGAAACCACCAGCTTTGTGCCATCAAGTGTGCAAGAGCTGTGCCATGACCTGGGAAGAGGAGGTGCAAGTCCTGAGATCTCCCGCCATGCTGGATGCTGAGCATCCAAATCCAATATAAAAACATCATTGAGTAGACCCTGTCTGCCACAGCCACCAAAAACAACCAGCCAAGAGCCATTTAAGCAAGAAAGTGTGTGGCCCCACCGACCAGGAGGTGCTGAGGTCACATTGACATGTCTCCACTCAGGATTACTGGCATTAAGATCTAACACAAAAGTATCATTCATTGGTTGCATGTTAACACCTTCTCCACCAAACAGAACAACTCGGTTCCCAACAGCACATGCACTGAAATTGCACCGAGAAGGCTCGACAGCACCAGCAACTGTCAATTTCCTCCATGCAACGGCTTCAAGGGTAGTCAGCTCTCTAGCAAGTCTTCCCCATCCAAGTTTTTTTGCCCCAGGTACAGTTTCTAATGCACGAGTAGTTTCTCGACCCCATGCATTTTGACAAACCATTTTCCATAGATCCTCATTCTTTGTTAGATAATAAAATCGTTTGCACACAGAACCAACTGATGCAATATCTCGTGGTGACAACCTTGAAAGGATTTTCTGACACAGAACTTCATCATTCAGTTGTAGCATGCCACAAAATTCACGAGTGACATGTCCATGCACATCTGGAATAGCCCAACAAGTGTTATCAACCGTAAAGGAGACAGAAGGTTTTACAGAATCCTTCAACACGGAACTAGGTAGAGGCCCCATATCAATATTTGCATCATTGAAGAACTGCATGCCCATCACATGTGTCATGATTTTATCATCACCAAAAATTGGTGTAAGCTGCAGACTGGTCATCATTGGAGATCCATCCTTTCTAAAATTCAACAAATCACCATGGAACTCAATGCCCTCTTCAAGACACTTCCTTATTTCATCAATCACTGTAGCATCCACCAGAGGATGCCTTCTTTGAGCAAATGGTCCTCTGCATTGCAAGAACCGACTGAAAAAAAATTATGCGACAAAAGTTCGGGTGAGTAAACAGTTCCTGAAAGTTTTCATTAGGAATTATTGAACAAAAATTGAATCTCACAAATAAAGTAATATATTCACTGCTGAAAATCTCAGACAATGAAAAAAATGTTAACCACGTTTTCGGGACTTTGACTCAGTTTGTAACCTACATTGTTAACCACATTTACGGGCCCTTGACTCAGTTTATAAGCTACACTATGACATCCAACAGGATGCAATATTACAATAGTAGTAACATGGAACTGAAATTGAAGTAATCTACAGAGGTCCTTAAAATTTAATTATAAGAAAGGAAAATGCTTTTTAAATCCTTTCAAATGACTTTGTATTGAAAATGTAGAGAGTAAACCCCAGAAAATCCAAATAAAATATAAGTATGAAAATTTCAATGGAGGGGATAATGTACGATATCGTTTTCTTTTTATTGAGGGGATAATGATGAGAGCTAATTGAACCATCTAGCCTTATTCATGCATATGAAAATTACATCAAGAGGGTAATATTAAAAATATCACATCATCACCCAATCCAGCAAAAATCAAGCTATTGTGGTAACATTCTCTACATAGCATCATTCTCCTTTAAAGATACAGCAATCGTGTTAGCACCAATGTTGTCAAACTCGAAAAGCGGACTTAACATGAAAAGATCAACTGTGAGATCGTAACACGGAACAAACGATTCTACCAATTTTCTATTATGATATATTTTTATATTTTACATGCATGAGATTAAAATAGCATTGAAAAATATCATATATAAACTTCTACAAACTAGATAAGGTAACAATAACTTCATATATCATTCATGTTGAGATATGATTTGCATATCTTTCCATATCTTTGTAATATTATTCAGGATTAGTATTCCAGATTTTTTGGAATAATATCCCGGATATTTTGGTATAATATCCCTGATATTTTGGAGCAATATTTTAGCACATTTTCCTTTCTTGTATTGCCTTCCTTTATTATAAATAAGGAGGCACTAGTGTTTGGTAAATAATAAGAGAAAACATATTTTTTCAACTTGGTATCAGAGCGGGTTGATTAGAGATCCATGTGAGTTCCTCTTGCCGAGTGATTCGATGGCTTCCATGGCTCCCGTAAGTCCAGGAGATACGAAGTTCTTTATCTTCGTATTTATGGCTTGATGATCCACATTTCTGGTTTCCCCTTTTCTCTCTCTATTTTTGGTTCACGTTCTTCTTTCTACGTCTTTGCATGTCTCTGTGCTTTTCTTCTATATTTCTCTCTTCTGCTATTTCCGCATCTCCTTCTTCTGCTGCAAGATCAATCTTAGCAGTGGACAGGAGCTCGAAAACTATTGCAGAACGAAACTTCATTTTTGCCTCTTCCATGTTTCCTTCACCTTCATTTGTTTGCCGGTGTTATCGCCAGACTTGCCTTCGGGCCTCTATTGATTAGAGCAGCGATCCTAGATCGAGGTTTTGTACCTTTGTGGTTTCTCTCCTTTGTTCCTCTTCTCCACCTTTCGCTTTCCAACGACTCTTTGCCACACAGGGACATCTCTGCAGCTTTGCTGTCACGTTTATATGATATCCTAAGCCCTTGAGGACTTCCTACGCCTTTGAGGCATCCTGCACACCATAAGGAATGTCCTACCGAACCTCTATTGATCGGAGCTTAACCTCTGGAATTATACTGGCGTCGTTGTGGACGACCGGACTTGGCCGACGTTGTTGTCGACGATCGGAACCTACTTCCTTTCTGGCGATGGATCATGGTTGGCATTCCTCAAGTTGTCGCTTTGGAGTTTCCTCTCTATTTGCCGTTATCGGCGTTCTACCGACGTTGTTGCCGGATTTGGGAGCTATGTTTCCAGCTCCTGTGGTTCTCTACTTCCATCGAAGAATCTCTACTTGCCTCGTTGGATGTTCTGCTACTGCCGCTCAAGCTCTCTTCAAGTTGGGGCATGTCGGCAAAATCATTGTTGGTGTCTTCCTCTCTCTAGGTGTTTGTCGAATTGTCTCTATTGTTTGAAGCCTGGTCTTGGTCATCATCTTCAGCACAAGTTGCCCAGCAAGTGTTTGACGAGTGGTTACACTATCGCTATTGTGTGATTTCGCCGTTGTGTGTCCTTCAAGTCACCGTCGTTCAGTCTCTTCCCGACGTCGACTTGCGGGGGCATGTTGGAATATAGAATCATCGGCGTCATCAACTTTCTGGCTACCAAATTAGGCATGATTGATATGCGACAAGCTAGACATGATGGATATCTATGCTCCAGTTTGAGAGGGAGTGTTGAGATATGATTTGCATATCTTTCCATATCTTTGTAATATTATTCAGGATTAGTATCCCAAATTTTCTGCAATAATATCCCAGATATTTTGGGATAATATCCCCTGATATTTTGGAGCAATATTCTTAGCACATTCTCCTTTCTTGTATTCCCTTCCTTTATTATAAATAAGGAGGCACTAGTGTTTGGTAAATAACAAAAGAAAACATATTTTTTCAACAATTCATAAAACATAAAAACAATTAATAATCTAAAATACAAAAATCTAAGTTAAAATGATACAATACAAAAGGAATATATTTACAGAGGGAGCCAACTAAAAAACTACAAAAAAAGAGCTCCCCTGCACACGAGCAAGGGCAATTTCACAGCTGAGAGGATTAAAAACAGGATGGACACAAATGACAAAGCAAACGCAAAAAGATGGAGCCAGCATGTGTAACCCATAAGCAAACACAAAAACCGACACGTGTCAACTTCATTTGCAGAGATCGACCATGAGCAGAGGACCTCTCCTCTTATGCTCTCAAAGCAGATAGAGGATGGAGCAGAGGAATATGTGAGGCAGTGATGCATTGAAGCAGCAGCGGTGAACGGCAGCAGTATCGAACAATAGCGATGGAAAACAGCAGCGGTGGTAAACGCCAGCTGATGACAAACAGCAGTGGCGAATAGTCTTGTGCAACAGCGAAGAAAGCACAATGAAGAAGGATTGCTTGGTTGTGTTTGGATTTGGAGTTGAGTCAGTTATTAGGGCATCGCATATGCTCACGAAACCCAAGTAAAGAAAAAATCTTGTTTCGATACGTCTAGACGTCATGTGTACAGATTTTACGAGCCAAAATGAGTTTGCTTGCAAGTTGACTCAACCTCCTCGGGTGAGATCATAAAATTGCTCGATTCTATGAGTCTAACTCATGATTTTAGCAACATTGGTTGGCATCAAATACACCATAGAAAAGCTAAAAGTATAGCTCACCATCCTCTTGACATATACCAATGGAAAACAGCAGCAGTGGTGAACGGCAGCTGATGACAAACAGCAGTGCCGAATAGTCTTGTGCAGCAGCAAAGAAAGCACAATGAAGAAGGATCACTTGGTTGTGTTTGGATTTGGGGTTGAGTCAGTGATTAAGGCATCATGTATGCTCACAAAATCCAGCTAAAGAAAAAACCTTGTTTCAACACGTCTAAACGCAATGTCTACAGATTTTACAAGCCAAAATGAGTTTGTTTGCAAGTTGACTCAACTTCCTCTGGTGAGATCGTAAAATCGCTCGATTCTATGATTCTAACTCATGATTATGACAACATTGGTTGGCATCAAATAGACCATAGAAAAGCTAAAAGTCACCATCCTCTTGCCATATAGGACTAATCTTCAACTTGACACCACTAAAATAGAAAACCACTTGACATAGAAAGGAACAAAGGAACATAATTAAAAGAGCATTAACTATTTAATTCCTACGAGGATAAAAAATATTTATCTACAAGGAAATGATATATTTAATTTATAGAACTCGCTTCGTTTCAAAAAAAATTTATAGAACTCGCATTATCCAAGGGAACTAGAGAAGTAATTACTGGCACAATGTTGTTGGTTAGAGTCCATATGCTAACTTATAGACCACTATTAATTGATAACAGAAGAAGGATGGACATATACCTCCGGATATGGAAGTTTAGAACAGTTCAATAAACAAATGAGAGATACATCAGATATAACACTGTTACACCCTCTTATCACCCAATAATATTGTCAATGTCAGTTTGATACAAGACCATCACCTTCTCCCTGCAGTTTGTGTTTATTGAGATTGGATGTTATTCTCCACTCACCTCATGTGAGAAAGAGCACAAAGACATGACAGGCAAGAAAGGTACAAAAGAAGAGAATACTAAAAGGATCATTCAACCTGCAAACACAACTCAATTGAAAAGTTAACTCTAACACCTTAATTTCATAGGGAAGCCACCTGAATTGCTGATGAATTTAACAATAATAAAGAAAACTGAGAGGAAAAGTGATGTAAAGGAATCAATTAGTAAAGGATTCCATCATAAGAAATCGGAATATAAACTCTAAGTAGATAACCTGAGAACTAATTCTGTCCTTCAAATCGAATAAAGCCAAATTTGGAGCACAGAAATGCTTCACACCATGTATCAAAGAAAAAGAAAGAAATGCTTCACATCATCAGGCACTTAGTTACATAAGAACATCATCTTACAACATGTCAACCTAGAGCACATACTGTATCTGTATCTCACGAGGATCTGTTAAAATGTTCTAAACCATAAAAACAGTCACACATGAGTGTCCATATCCCCAAGCAACAGAAACAATAGCTGAAAATTGACTATCCAAGGATATAATGTTTTCTTAGGGACATTCAAGGATAAAATATTGTAGCAACAAAAAATTGGGAATCATATCCTAAACACCATCTTTTCAGTTATTCATGCAATAGCTTGTTCGTATACAATAAGCACATGTGCTGTCAGAACACTTATCCTTTTTGGGGATCTCAAGCACATCATTCATCTCTTGACCAGTATTACTCTGGCATATAAACCTAGGCATTTGTTCAAGCAACAATAACCAAAAAGATGGAGGTCCCCATCTTCTATGAAACTATTGGCATAACATATATCCTTATCAAAATCATTCAAGGACTATTTGGTGCCTAAATAACATGCTCAAGTAACAAAATTTCTATGCTAATCCTACAGAATTCTTAACTTCCACATGCTAGTTTTGTCAAGCAGTATATATAAGAAAGTAATTACTAAGCTTAAGCTTCGTTGAACAAACTGCAAAAGCATCACCTCAACGAGCACGAATTTGAACCACGAAACTTCAGAATCTAAATCAAAAAACCATTTATTTCTTATTTTCTCATTTATTAGGCCTCCCATCTCCAAAGAGAAAGAATGGAAGACTTACCAGTTGCGGCCCAGCACCTCCTCCGCGCTATACCCGGTAGCCACCTCGAATCCCCTGTTGACGTAAATGATCGGGAAGTCCGGCTCCAGCGAATCTGTCACTACCATCCCGCACGACGTTGCCGAGCCCATCATCCGCTCGACAGCAGCAGAAAACGCCCCGCCGTCATCGCCCAGTAGAAACCTCTCCTCCTCTTCCTCCTCCTCTCCGTCGCTCGGTCCTTCTGAGTCGCTATCCCACTCCATCTCCAGCGCCACTGGTCGGGGATTCCGATCAACACGCCCTCAGCTAGCGGAGCTCCGACGAACGGTGGCGGCGGGAGAAGATAGCGCTCCCAATTGGCGACTGGAACAGATTCGGCGGCCTCAAGCCTGCAGGCTTCACGATCTCGAGCTCCGAAGCTCGCTAGGGTTTGACGAGGACTCGAGGGTTTCGCGAAGGCACGAAGCGCATCGAGGTAGGCCGAGAACTGACGCTGGTAAGTACCAACGAGTGGACGGAGAGAGAGGAACAAAAAATAAAGTTGCGCAATTTAGCAAAAACCGGAACCGATTTGTCTCTCCGATTACGTCGCGAGCATACAAAATATCGTACGATGAAGGGTGATCCGAACCGTTGAAATTGTAGCTCACGGGAAGCGTACGGCAGATCGTAGCGGACGCATAGCGATGCGTCCTGCGAGGGAGGAGAGAGAGGAGGATGAGTCGGTGGATTAGTAAACAGTTGCGGATTAGACGAAGCGGGGTCTAAAGGTGGAGGACGTGGACGTGAGCTGGCGGAATGATGTGGGTGGTGACGTCCGAAAGTGTGCGCACACAAACGAACACGCCGGTGGTTTCTCTCTCGGTGGTCCTCAATTAGGAAGTAACGGCGGTAACTGTAAGAAAGTTGGGAGTTCCGCTGTTCCGCAGATATTTTGGAATTAAAAAAGTTGTATAAATTTCGGGGATGATTCTCTAATTTAATTAGTTTAATTCTAATTTGATCATCAAACGTTATTTATAAGGAAAATATTCATTTTTTTTTAATATTCTTCCAAATTTATTATTGCAACTAATAATCGATAAGTTTTTTAACTAAATAAAATTAATTATTTTTATTTAAACTCTCGGCAATTCTTTTTTTTCAAATTAATCATCAGATTTTATTTTACAATGCAATTTGATGGTCCTATTTATTAGCGATCAATAATTCATCACAAAATGGTATTATTCTATATTAAATTTATTCTTCAAATGAGGCCTTCACCCCTTAACCTTTTTTTACTATAAATTAGTAAAAAATAGGAGAACGACTTCTTTCTTTTAGCTACACCTGCTATTTTTTAGGTCATTTTTTAAATTTGAAAATTATGCTAAATCATTGAAAAAATAAAAATCACATTTTACTGGGTCAATTTTTTCGAATGTTTTTTAGAACTACTTTTGTATATTATATTTTAATATATACAATAAATTAAAATTTAATATAAAAATATTTAATTTTATAATTAAATATAAAAATATACTACTAAAATTTTAAACTTAGCAAAGTAAAATTTCATAATGTGATATAAAAATATGAAACTATATACAAAACTTATTGTCTATAATAAAAAAATTGATAACTTATGAATTAATTATATAAAAAAATA
Source organism: Pontederia crassipes (assembly GCA_030549335.1). Lineage (NCBI taxonomy): Eukaryota > Viridiplantae > Streptophyta > Magnoliopsida > Commelinales > Pontederiaceae > Pontederia > Pontederia crassipes. The sequence goes on along the minus strand of CM060184.1, from coordinate 21,426,378 downwards.
ATTTTCACGAATCTCTATGATTTTTTCGGATGGGACGCTAATTTTAACGTGTGGATTTTAACCTATTAAAAGTCATCTTAAATTATATTCGGATTCTTATTTCTCAATTTTTTTATTCGATTTGTTTGAGTTAGATAGATTTTTCGAATTTGATTGGATTTTTCTTAGGCCATTACTTTCAGCCCTAAAATGACTTGTGGTATGAGAATATTGATGAAAATAAAGTTCATAATCCAGGTTAGTAATTAAATAATTATAAATCTTATCATGTGCACTTATATTTATTTGTTCCCGGGCTTGAGGTGAACACGCGAACAAAAGAGGAAGGGAGAACAATTTGCTATCAGTTGCAGCAAAATAGACAAGTATTCTGAGTTAACTTTTCATCTCATAAATGTTGTATAAAAGGATATACACAAGTGTTCTTGTTTCATCCAAGAAAAAAGGTGTAAGAAAAAAGAGAATACAAATAATATAAGAATTTAAACCCAAGGACAAAGTCTAAACATCCTAACAAACTAGGTCTGCCAATGAAATGAAATAAAAAAAATGAGGACAAATATGTTACAAACTTAAGTGTCATGAAGTTAAGAAAAAAGATTGAACGTGTAGAGCTATAAAGGGTTTCATTTTCTTCAAAATTATTAATAACTTTGAAAACAAATGCTCTGAATTTATGTACTCTCTCTAATCATACTTTTCATTCAAAATTTATATTTTAAAATTTACTTATTATAATCACTAAAAAAATAACCAATTTCACATAATTAGTTAAACTAGTGATCATTATTTATTTTGTTTTCTTTTTATATATTAAATTTCTGAGGTTAAAATTGAAGACTAGTCATATATTCTAGGTAGTGCGCAAGATTAAAATAATTATTATTATTATATCACCACCATCAAGTGCACCATATATAATTCTTTTGCACTTTCACTATAATCTTATTTTTGAATGACTTTGCTAACACGCAATTCTTTTATGTATCTCGTACTTTGTAATCTTTGAAAACATGATATAGCAAGGTTCTTGTCGATCCTCTTGAGCTCCTCCTTCTCCGTTGAAGCCAATCGCCGTTGCTGACCGCTTGTCTTCAAGCTCGTCATCATCGGATGAAACACCATCGGTCTGCATGGCTCCAACAAGTCTTGGCCAGCATCTTTGTTCCCGACGTCAACTTGAGGGGGTGTGTTGGAAGTCACGCGTCGTCGGTACCATCGGTGTTGTAAATTGTAGTCACAACCCAGCTAATGAAGAAGACATTGTAGGTCACATATTACTTTTGTAACAGTGGTTGATATCGTTTTACTTCCTTTATAACAGATTGTCTTTTAGTATAAATAGCAATCGATGAATGTAATTTGGAACGACTAAGTTGCAAATCATTTTCTACTTGAATCAAAACCTCCTCTGCAACTTTTCGTCCTCTGTTTCTCCTCTTCTTCCATTGGTTTTCTTTCGCTTCATCTTCTCCACCTTCGATATGCCTTCGGCAGCACACAGGAGCTCACAATTTTGACATTGTATCAGAACAAGGTTCTCACCGATCCTCTTGAGCTCCTCTTCGTCAATTGCTCAGGCATTGTTGTTGCTCGTCGTCATTCCTTCAAGTTTGTCATCACGAGGCGAACTACCACAATGGCTCGTGTAAGTTCGAGAAGCAAAAGTTCTTCATCTTCGTGTTTCTCATTTGATGATCGACATTTCTTGTTTCTCATTTTCTCTCTATTTCTAGTTCATGTTTGATGTTTTCTTCATCTATTCTTTTTCCTTGTTTCTCCGATCTACTATGTTTTCCTCTTTAGCTGACGAGATCTAGTCATCTATTCCATCTTCCCTCTCCTTTTTCTTAGTGTTTCTATATTTTCATGTTTACACCGATCTTCGATCGCTTTTCCCCAAATTTGTCCTTGAGTTCATATTTTCAGCCTTTTTCATCGATGATCATCAGTTCTCTGTGTCTTCTATGTTTTGCTTCTACGATACTTACGACAATTTTCTTTCCACTCTTGGTTCTTAATGATTGTTTGGTATCATTTTGTTCGTCTTCTACACACATTTCTTGTTCTCTTTTCTTCTTTATTTCTCATTCGTTCTTCATGTGATCGAGTTCTAGATCTTTTTTTGTCATCAATCATAGATCGTTCTTCATTCTCACTTCCATAATTTGTTTTTTCTTTCATCCATCTTGGTTGGTCTCTAGCAAGTCGTTAATCGATGTTTGAGTTTGATTTTCGTTGGTGTATCAAACTGCAGTGGAAGATCTATTCCAAATGTTCCTCGAGTCATCATAGAATTGACGATGGTTCACGATCAAACGATTCCTCGGGTCATCACATATTGACGATGGATCGTAAGCGTTCCTCAGGTTGTCGTGGCAATGGATCATGTTTCGCTTCCCGTAGATAGTCATCATACATTTGTTTTTCTTTCGTTGATTTTTACTTTGTTCGTTGATCCCCTCTTTCATCCATTTTACTTCTCATTTCGTTTATTGTCTTCTCCCTAACCGACAATGTCCACTTCATATCACGCTTCTTCTTGTTTCTGGCTCGTCGACTCTGATCACCTTTGTTTGTTTGTTCTTCTTCGGCAACCATTGCTCTACTTGTGCCGTGTTCCATAGTTTCTTCCACTTCGTCTTTCTCTTTGTTTTTCATTTGTTTTGTCTTCTCCTCCTCTGATTTGCTGCCGACGAGTCATTCGAGCTTGAATTCTAACATGGTAGCAGAGCTATTCGATCTATTCTCATTTGTTTCTCTGTCTTTTATGCTACCTCATGTCATGTGCTCGATTGGGTCTGGAGTTTATGCTTTCTTCAAGAAAATTTGCTTACTACGTTTCAAGTCCAAGCAAATGATGGCGCGTTTTCCTTTGCAGGATGAAGTGTTTGCACACATGGATCCTATTTCAATTGTTCTGTTTCCACTTGTTGGCATGCATCTCTAGTGGCTGTGTGATGTTCCTTTCTTGTAATTGTGTTCCCGCTACATAGTGCTTGGATTATTCGATGGCTCCAGCAATCAAAATCACCACAACTCAAATGTTTGACGAAATGTTTTTTCATTATTTTCTCCTCATACTCGACAGACGGGACGGATTCTTCTTTCTACTATCATCGTGCATGACACCTTCAAGTTGCCGCCGTCCAACTTTCTTCTCGACGTCAACTTGGGGGAGGGCGTTGGAAGTGATGCATCGTCGTCGTCTTCAGTGATCAAGGACTAGGTTGACGTCATAGCTTGTGTACACATATGTTGCAGATTTATCGTGCTCCATTTCTTACATTGTAACAGTGAAGTGTTCATGTAGCAGTGTTGTGTTCCCTTTTACTTTTTCTATAACAGCTCGCTGAGCAGTATAAATAGGTGCCTTAGTGTAAATATTGCCTTAGTATCCGATGTAATGGGTTCTTGAGATTGGAATAGAATATTATTTTTTGTCTTCTTCCTCATGCATTTGTTTCTTCCTTTTCTCGGCTTCTCCTATGTTTCCACCCTTTGGCGATTTGATCCGAACTCCGACAAGCACAGGAGCTCAATTTCTTGACATGGTATCAGAGCTAGCCCTTTGAAAATCTTGTTGAGCTCCTCGTTGATGTTGGAAGTTTGCCTATCACTTCGAGGTCTTCGTCGCCGGTCATGGTGCTATGAGCCCAGGATCGGAACTCCCTTTGCTCGATCTACATCATCCACAATAGGCGCATCAGGTCTTCGGCTTCATTCATTGTCCACCGAAGTTCGATGTCTCAGTTCCCTGTCTTTTCTATATTTTCTCTATGTTTTCTTCTGGATCTTTGAATCATTTCTACCGGTGATCTTTCATCTTGTCGAATTTGGGAGCGATGTTTTGATCCCTTCGGCATTCAAGTTCTTCTTCGTTGTGATTCTTCCTGTATTTTTTTTTCATTATTCCATATCTTCTTTGTCATCAATTTATTCTTCATTCTCCCTTTCACAGTCTGATTTCTTTTTTTTTCTTTCATCCATCTTGGTTGGTTTCAGAGAAATCGTACTTGGTAAGATTTTAGGAAAATTGACCAGTACATCAAATTTAACATGATTCAAACTCTCATTAAACTCTTATTTAAAAAAGTATTTTCCTCCCTTTGTTGACAATGTAATGAGTTGAGTTAGACCAAAGTAGCAGTCCACACGTGAGGAGGAGTGTTAAGAATATAAAATCAATAATGTTGTTCTTCCTAACGATTTAAACTTTTAAGAAAATTGGTCAGTGCATCAAATTTAATACATTACGTACATACAAATATACATACATACATACATACATATGAATATTAATTTATTTTAATAAAAATATTGGGACAATTAAGCACCATCTCAATTTTCTAACAGAGCAATTGGTTCTTGGTATTTGTTAATCTCTATGAATGATTTTCTAGAAAGTTTGGGAGCTATTTTTTTTAGAGAAGATAGTGAGAGGTATTCATACTCCACTAAGAATGGATTTAAGATAAACTAGAGATGCTAGAAAGTCATTGTATTTAATATTAATATATTGTATAAATAAAAAAATCATTATATTCTATTATTTCTCCTCAAAAAGTGGTATTCATATTTTTTATGTTATAGTATTACATTTTTCCCCTGATGATGTGATTCAATATACAAGTTTTATGGCTTAGATAGTAGTTTCCTTTTTAATTTAAACGTAAATATAAATGTGATGACAAAAAAACTATGTAGCATGTGCTCTTTTACTTTTGAAATAATAAATATCCAAATCACAATAACCTCCTTTTCATATTTTGATTATTGTCATATCTTTTAATTTCATTGGCTTATCAATTTACGTTATTTTGTTGGTGTAGGGAAAAAAGAATTCTTTAAATATATCTAATTGTTTTTACTAAATAAATAATAACTTTTCATCTTCTCTATTTTATCATGAACGCCACTTCATCGCATTATGTTAAAAGATGCTATATTTCTTTCAAAATGCTAAGGGCAAAAGAAGGGGGAAAAATAGTGGCTTTAAAATTTTGGAGTAACATTGAGAGGTGAGCACAAGTTCTTTTAACCGATTACTATTATTATTCTAGTTTAATGCGTGACTTTTTTATATATTTTTTATTACTAAGAAATAAGATCTTACAATTTTATATTTCCTTGTGGTTTAATAATGCAATTCTTTTATGTATCTCGTACTTTGTAATCTTTGAAAACTTGATACGGCAAGGTTCTTGTCGATCCTCTTGAGCTCCTCCTTCTCCGTTGAAGCCAATCGTCGCTTGACCGCTTGTCTTCAAGCTCATCATCGTCGGGTGACACGCCATCGGCCTACATGGCTCCAGTAAGTCTTGGCTAGCATCTTTGTTCCCGACGTCAACTTGAAGGGGCATGTTGGAAGTCACGCATCGTCAGTGTTATCGGTGTTGTAGATTGCAGTCACAACCCGGCTAAGGAATAAGACATTGTAGGACACGTATTATGTTTGTAACAGTAGTTGATATCGTTTTACTTCATTTATAACAGGTTGTCTTTTAGTATAGGTAGCAGTCGATGGATGTAATTTGGACGACTAAGTTGTAAATCATTTTTTACTTGAATCAAAACCTCCTTTACAGCCTTTTTCTTTTTCTTCCTTTATTTCTCCTCTTCTTCCACTAGTTTTCTTCTGCTTCATCTTCTTCACCTCCGATATGCCTCCGACAGCTCAGGGCTCACAATTTTGACATTGTATCATAGCAAGGTTTTCACTGATCCTCTTGAGCTCTTCTTCGTTGGCTGCTCAGGCATTGTCATTGCTTGTCGTCGTTCCTTCAAGTTCGTCATCACGAGGCGAATTGCCACAATGGATCTTGTAAGTCCGAGAAGCACAAAGTTCATCATCTTCGTGTTTCTCATTCGATGATCGACATTTCTTGTTTCTCATTTTCTCTCTATTTCTAGTTCGTGTTCAGCATTTTCTTCCTCTATTCTTTTCCCTATTTCTCCGATCTACTATGTTTTTTCTTCTTTAGCCAACGAGATTGGTCGTTGATTCCATTTTCCCTCTCCCTTTTCTTAGTGTTTCTATGTTTTCGTGTTTCTTAGTGTCTCAATCGCTTTTTCCCAAATTTGTCCTTAAGTTCATATCTTCAGCCTCTTTCATCTCGATAGTAGTCAGTTCTATGTGTCTTCGCGATTCTACGGTACTTACGACAATTTTTTTCCACTCTTGGTTCTCAGTGATTGTCTGGTATCATTTTGTTCGTCTTCTACACACGTTTCTTGCCCTTTTCTTTTTGTTTCTCATTCGTTCTTCATGCGATCGAGTTCTAAATTTTTCTTTGTCATCAATCATAGATCATTCTTCATTCTCACTTCCATAATTTGTTTTTTTCTTTCATCCATCTTGGCTAATCTCTAGCAAGTCGATAATCGACGTTTGAGTTTGCTTCTCGCTAGTGTATCAAACTATAGTGGAAGATCTATTCAAAATGTTCCTCAAGTCATCATAGAATTGGCGATGGATCACGATCAAACAATTCCTCGGGTCGTCACATATTGGCGATGGATCGTAAGCATTCCTCAAGCCGTCGTGGCGATGGATCATGTTTCGCTTCCTGTAGATGATCATCATGCGTTTGTTTTTCTTCCTTTGATTTCGACTTTGTTCACTAATCTCCTCTTTCATCTATTTTACTTCTCCCTAACTGGCAGTGTCCAACTGTTGTGGAATTTCTACTTTCTTCTTGTTTTTGGCTGGTCGACTCCAATCACCATTGTTTGTTTGTTCTTATTCTTTGGCAATCATTGCTCTACTTGTGCCTATCTGTCGCATTCCGTAGTTGCTTCCACTTCATCTTCCTCTTTTGTTTTCCTTTGTTTTGTCTTCTCCTTCTTCGATCTGCTGTCGACGAGTCATCCGAGCTCGAATTCTAGTATGGTACCAAAGTTATTCGATCTATTCTCCTTTGTTTCTCTGTCTTTTATGCTACCTCATGTCATGCGCTCGACTGGATCTGGAGTTTATGCTCTCTTTAAGAAAAGCTGCTTATCGTGTTTCAAGTCCAAGTGAATCATTGTGCATTTTCCATTGCAAGATGAAGTGTTCGCACACATGGATCATATTTCAATTGTTCTCTTTCAACCTGTTGGCATGCATCTCTAGCAATCGTGTGATGCTTCTTTCTTTTAATTGTGCTGCCACTATATAGTGTTTGGATTATTCCATAGCTCCAACAATCAGAATCATCGCAACCCAGATGTTCGATGAAATAATTTTTTTCAAATAACGGACGGGATGGATCCTTCTTTCTGTCGTCGCGGTGCATGACACTTCAAGTTGCCGCCGTCCAACCTTCTTCCCAACGTCAACTTGAGAGAGGCTGTTGGAAGTGATACATCGTCGTTGTCTTCAGTGATCAAGGACTAGGTTGACGTCATAGCTTGTGTACACATATGTTGCAGATTTATCATGCTTCATTTCTTACATTGTAACAGTGCAATGTTCATGTAGCAGTGTTGTGTGCCCTTTTACTTTCTCTATAACAGGTCATTGAGTAGTATAAATAGGTGCCTTAGTGTAAATAGGTGTCTTAGTATCTAATGTAATTATCTCTTGAAATTGGAATAGAATATTATTTTTTGTCTTCTTCATCATGCATCTGTTTCTTCCTCTTCTCAACTTCTCTTATGTTTCCACCCTTCCGCGATTCGATCTGAACTCCGACAAGCATAGGAGCTCGGTTTCTTAACATGGTATTAGAGCTAGCCCTTTAAAGATCCTGTTGAGCTCCTCGTTGTTGTCGGAAGCTTGCCCAGGATCGAAACTTCCTTTGCTCGATCTATATCATGTACAATAGGCGCATCAGGTCTTCGACCTTATTCATTGTCCACCAAAGTTCAATGTCTCAGTTCCTTGTCTTTTCTTTATTTTCTTTGTGTTTTCCTTCTGGATTTTCGAATCATTTCTCTCTATTTGGGAGTGATGTTTCGATCCCTTCACCGTTCGAGTTCTTCTTAGTTGTGATTCTTCTTGCAATTTCTTTTTCATTCTTCCATATCTTCTTTGTCATCAATCATAGATCATTCTTCGTTCTCCCTTTCACAATTTTTTTTCCTTTTTTTTCTTTCAATTGTCTTGGTTGGTTTTCGAGAAATCGTACTTAGTAAGATTTTAAGAAAATTGATCGGCACATCAAATTTAATATGGTTCAAACCTCGTTAAGCTCTTATAAAAAAAAGTATTTTCCTCCATTTATTGTCAATGTGGTGGATTGAGTTAGACCAAAATTATCAGCCGCCTACATGTAAGGAGGAGTATTAAGAATAATTGTTCTTCCTAATGACTTAAACTTTTAAGAAAATTAGTCAGCATATCAAATTTAGCACATTACATACATACAAACATATATATATGTTAATTTATTTTAATAATTTTAAGAAAAATATTGGGACAATTAAGGACCTTCTCGATTTTCCAATAGAGGAATTGGTTCTTGGTATTTGTTAATCTTTATGAATGATTTTCTAGAAAGTTTGGGAGCTATTATTTTTTAAGAGAAGATAGTGAGACGTATTCATAGTACATTAAGAATGGATTTGAGATAAACTAGAGATGCTATAAAGTCATTGTATTTAATACTAATATATTGTACAAATGAAAAATCATCGTATTCTATTATTTCTCCTCAAAAAGTGGTATTCATTTTTTTATGTTATAGTATTACATTTTTCCCATGATGATGCGATTCAATATACAAGTTTTATATCTTAAATAGTAGTTTTCTTTTTAGTTTAAACGTAAATCTAAATGTGATGAGAAAAAAAACTATGTAGCATGTGCTCTTACTTTTGAAATAATAAATATCCAAATCACAATAGCCTCCTTTTCATATTTTGATTATTGTTATATCTTTTAATTTCATTGGCTTATCAATTTGCGTTATTTTGTTGGTGTAGGGAAAAAATAGTTCTTTAAATATGTCTACTTATTTTTACTAAATAAATAATAACTTTTCATGTTCTCTATTTTACCATGAACGCCACTTCATCGTATTTCTGTTAAAAGATGCTATTTTTCTTTCAAAATTCTAAGGGAAAAAAAGAGTGGCTTTAAAATTTTGGAGTAACATTGAGAGGTGAGCACGGGTTCTTTTAACCGATTATTATTATTATTCTAGTTGGGTTCATCCAAAAAATCCAATTTATGTGCAGCCCTGGTGTGATGTGTCCATTAATCAAAAGAGTTGCTTCCAATTTATTGTGCTGCACTGCCATTACCTTAAGCCTTCACAATCTCTGTCATAGCAACATCCAGATCTCTCTCTCTCTCTCTCTCTCTCTCTCTCTCTCTCGTAATCCCTATATGTAATATTTGAGTATTTGGCATGCAGTTTCTTAATTGTTCTGAATTACCTTTTTAGTATGAAGTACAGTCTTAATTGTTCTAAATTACCTTGTTAGGTTAAAGTTTAATGGGTGACTTTTTTTATATATTTTTTATTACTAAGAAATAAGATCTTACAATTTTATATTTCCTCGTGGTTTAATAGTGCTAATTATGTTTTCCATTTTCCGTAAATTTGTGAATATATTTAATTCATGCACTTGGGTGGTCCAGTATGGACTATAATTTTTTTGTAATAATACGTAATGATGGTACAAGAAGTTGAAAGTGTTATCTTTTTTGCTAAAATATTTATATATATTTTTACCGAAGGTGTTGCATATGGTAAAAAAGATAATATATATATATATATATATATATATATATATATTTGATAATGTTAACTTCTTAGATTTCATAAAGTTAGTTTTGTTTCATGCCTATTAAGATTATTTTATAGAGTTCGATGCTGACGTAATTCTATGTCTATTAATTAATCTGAAATATTTTTTTGGTAATAATTTTAAGAAAAAAAAATTAGACAATTAGGATGTCCCGACCTAATGTTTTGCATCAAATCCAAAAGCTCTAAACTCAATCCCGATTGAAACCAGATCATGAATGAGACTAATTATTTTTTGTTTCAATAAAAATGAACCAGCATCGGAATGATCTCATTCTCAATCAAAATCTAATTATGCTAATCGCTTGCTAGTGACGTTAAGGTCGGGCTGTCTGAATAAAGAATAATTTTTAGATAATAATAAAAGTTATTCAGAAGAATATAATATTTTTATTATATTTTTATTCTCTTTTTTATTTGATGTAAAAGAAATAACTTTTAAATATATTAAATTTTTTTTATTATGACTAATTGACATTTATTATTGTTATTATAATAAAAATAATAATATAAGGTTAAATTATAAAAAAATAAAAGAAATGATAAAAGATGAAAAAATGAGAATATGCTTATTCTTTTATTTTGATGTAATAAAAATCTTGCACTTTTGGAAAATAAAATGGTGACATATGGAAGTTATTCCTCACTTTATCCACGAACCAATGGGATACAATGGTGACATATGCTGAATCTTTTGGTTAAGTGTTGAAAGATAATCAAACTTTTACACAACCCTAAAAAGTACAAGGGTAAATTAGAAAAAAAATAAATAATAAGTGAAGTCAAACTAGTGGTGGGAAAATGTATTGCAATGTCAATCACTACAAGAAAATCGCGATTTTCCGACGAATAATTTCCGACGGTTCTAAATCCGTCGCAATTTGCGACGGATTTTTCGACGGTTCCGTTTCCGACGGATTTTTCGACGGTTATGACCGTCGGAAATAATTTATATTATTATTTAATTTTTTGACAGTTAGAAACGTCGATATTTTCGACGAATATCAATCCGTCGCAATTTTCGACGACTTTTCCGACGGTTATGACCGTCGGAAATAAAAAATTAAATTATGTATTTTTTTATATTATTATTAAATTTTTCCGACGGATTTTCCGACGGTCACGACCGTCGGAAATAAAAAAATTAATTATTTAATTTATTATATTATGTATAAAGAGTATTTTATTAATATAACTAGCGACGGTCCAAATCGTCATAATTACTAATGGTTTTGACCGTCGGTAATGATTACCGACGGTTCAAACCGTCGGTAAAATAAAAAATAAATATTATATATAACTAAATATATTTTCGACGGTCACAACCGTCGGTAATTATAAAAATATTTAATATTTACGTTTTCGACGACCGAAACCGTCGGTAATTAAAATTTCGTTATCCCGCTTTCTTTTCCCTTTTCCCGCTTTCTTTCCACTTTTTTCTTTATATATATTCCTCCTCCCTCTTCTCTTTCTCCCTCCTCCCTCCACTCCTCTCTCTCTCCCTCCTCTCCTCTCTCTCTCTCTCCCGGTCGCGAGCACCCCGCGCGTCGGACGCCGGCGACCCTCCCACGCCGGACGCCGGCGACCCTCTCCCGCGCCGACATATCTCTCTCTCCCGCTCCGCGCCGGCATCTCTCTCTCTCTCTGCTGTCGGCCGGCCGGAGGCCGGATCCGGCCGTGGCCGTTCGGATCCGGCCTCCAGGCGGCCGGATCGGCCCCAGGCGGCCGGATCGGCCGGCCGGATCCGACCGCCAGGCGTTCCGATCCGGCCGCTAATTTTTTTTATATTTAAAAAATTATTTGCGACGGTTGCGACAACCGTCCAAACTTTCGACAGTTGTGACCGTCGAAAAGTTGCGACGGCTCGAACCGCCGCCCTTTTTCGACGGTTGCAACCGTCGAAAATTTCGACGGTTCGGACCGCCGGCCTTTTCCGGCGGTTGCAACCGTCGAAAATTTCGACGGTTCGGACCGCCGGCCTTTTCCGGCGGTTGCAACCGTCGGAAATATCGACGGTTCGAACCGTCGGGGACTATTCCGACGGTCAGAACGTCGATATTTTCGACGAATTTTTTTTAACCGTCGCAAATCCATTTGCGACGAGCATTTTTCGGACGAATCGATTCCGACTAAAAAATCGTCGGTAATTACGTTACCGACGGTTTTCGGGCTGATTACCGACGGTTCGGACCGTCGGTAATTGATAGTGATATTTGGGTTTTCTAGTGATAACTTGCTGAAATTAAAGAAAATGTCAATTTTTCATTTTTTTGGTCTCCCAACTCACTAGCTGCAAGTGCACAAGTAAGTTGTAGTAGACTCAGGTTGTCGTATCCACAAGAATTTGAAGTCTAAGACACCCTAAAACAATTTAGATTAGTTCTACTTAAGTGGCTAAAAACTGATTTTTAATGAATAGTGAAAATAGATTTTTTTATAGAAAGTGAAATGATAATAGATTTTTGGGTTTTGAAAATTTATCAAAACTGAATTATAAATGCTAGAATGAAGTCTAAAAAGGTTTAACTATCTATTAGGAAGGTTCTTCTAGGATTTGGGGTTCATCTAAATTAATTAAGGATGGAATGGAACAAGTTATCACTAAATGTCCAACTTTTGATTCAACTTGAAAATGGGTGTTCCCACAGCTCAATTGGCTTCTAACTAAGTAATATATGATTATATAATTGTTAGCTAGGTTGAATCAAAAGAGGGTCCTCACTGAAAATCAAGTTATCATTGGGCTCAAAAGAAAGATTCAATGCTGATTTTTTTGCAATTCAAGGAAGTTTGGAATGATAACTTGCATTTACAATCATAAAAAGATGGAATCATTCCAATCAACCAAACCAGGATAAAATATACTCAATAATGGTGCTTGTGTTCCATGATTCATCTCTGAATTCAAGGGAGATTCAAAATCAACCTCTCGGTTGCAAAATAAATTGGAATCCACACAAACACACTCAATTGGAAATGCAAAACATATGGCCACATGAGTTCACAATTTCCATTGCTCCTTGGCCCATCTCTGGATCTCAAAGAAGCCCTTAAGACTACCTCTCAGTAGTGGATTAATATGAGGGTTGACAATGGAAATCAGAAGTTAGAAAAATGAGAAAACAGAAATCAACATTTCTGAAAAAATCAGCAATGTGGATTGATGGAATTCAAGTTTGCCAAATGCCCCTTGACCCATCTCTGGATTACAAGGGATTCCTAGAGTACACCTCTCAGTGATTTGAATAAAATAGGGATTAACAATTGGCAAATCAGATTCCAAACAATCAGAAAATAGAATTTAGAATCAAACTAAGAAATCAGATTTTGGGAAAAAAATCATATTTGAATTCTGAATTGTCAATGATCTTGATTCATTTCTGAATAAGATCATGGCATATATTAGCCTCTCAACTATTCAATTATCTAATCCTTGATGACAATCAGATTCAAAAGCCCAAGAAATCAGATTTTGGAATTCAGGAAACCAAAAAATCAGCAACTCATTCAATTCATTCAAATCAGGAAAAACCAAATCAGTTTTGAATCATAGGAATGTCAAAGCTTCTCAATTCATTTCTGAACAAGATTGGGATAGATGTCAACCTCTCAGTTGTTCAATTAGTTCAATCCCCAATGACAATCAGATTCAAACAGCCCAAGAAAATCAGAATTCAGATTTCAAGAAATCAGATTTCAGGAAATAGAAATCAGAATTCTAATTGGGTTTGTATCTAGAACTTGCCATTGATTCTTGATTCATTTCTGAACAAGGGTTAGACCAAATGATAACTTCTCAGTTATGAATACAAATGGGGTCTTCAAATGGCAAGATCAGATTTATAACAAATCAGATTTCAGAAATGTAAAACCAGAAAAATCAGATTTCTGATTTCAGTTCAGGAATTAATGGAAAATCTGATTTGAGTCAAATGATTGCCCAAACAATCTTGATTCATTTCTGAATAAGATGGGGACAATACCAACATCCCAAGGACTCAATTAACCAAGTTAGAAATGAAGAACAGATTCTGATATTTATAAGAATCAAATTCAGAAATCAGAAAACCAAATCAGAAATCAGAATTGCAATTGAATGAAATCAGAAAACTGACATTAACACTTAATTCACTTCTGTAGAATGATTAGATCAAGTAATACTTCTCAGTCATTGGTTACAATTAGATCTAATAGTAGCATAGCATAAATCAGTAAAGAAGTTTCTGAAATCTGAAAATCAGAAATGATTCAGTGCAGGAATTATAAAACAGTCCATATCCATCCAAAACTAATCTAAACTACTACCCTATCCTAGAAGAAATGGAGTTTAGCTCTTCATATTTACAAGATTTGGCATCAAATGGGATAAGAAACAGATACAAATCATGAATCCTTTGAAGCTTCTCAGCCAGCAACTCCCAAAATCCAGCAGAATCCCTTCCTTGCCTTGCCTTGCTCCAAACCCTTGAATGACCAGCCTCCTTCTCCTCCAGAAAAATCCAGCTTTTATATCACTTCTCCCCACCTTTGGATCAGCATCAGAACATTCTTTGTGCTTTGATTGCAGCCATGTGTCCCTTGGCCCTGAAATTCCAGCAGTGACAGCTTTTTGGACAGCCAAAAAGCTAGTGGTCCCCCCTCCTTTTTTCTTCCTTTTGGCCACCTTTTCCACTTGCTACAAGGGCCAAAACATCAAGCATGAAAGTCTTCTAATAATATTTAAACAACTAAGGATTAGGACAGTAGTTAAAATCAGATCTATAGCAAAAAGGGAATTGGTGTGTTCTAATAATATGCCTTATGCTTCAACTCAATTGGCAAATGGCAAGTTTTTCCATAGACAAGCTTGTAGGGAGAAGTACCAATTGGAGTCTTGTATGCTGTCCTATATGCCCAAAGAGCTTCATTCAACTTCAAACTCCAATCTTTTCTTGTCAAAGAAACTGTTTTCTCCAATATGGCCTTTACCTCCCTATTTGACACTTCTGCTTGGCCATTTGTTTGGGGATGATATGAAGTGGAAACTTTGTGCCTCACTCCATATTTAATTAGGAGGTTTTCAAAACACCTTTCAATAAAGTGGCTACCCCCATCACTTTTAGCACCTGTGGCAAATTTTGAAGTTAATCCAGCCTTGATTTCTATGATTAGGCAAAGTCAGTTTTCTGGACTTGGGACTGAAGATCCAGCATGTCATTTGGACAATTTCAAGGAGATATGCAGCACTGTGAACTTCAATAATATCCCCATGAATGCAGTGTATATGAGATTATTTCCCTTCTCACTCAAGGACAAGGCCAAGATATGGTTTAAAGGATTGAATCCTGAAGAGGTAGCCACTTGGGAATCAATTGTTCAATTGTTCCTTTCAGAATTCTTTCCTCCTTCAAAAACTGATAACTTCAGGGATCAAATAGTGAGGTTCTATCAGTTGGACCAAGAAAATATTTGTGAGGCATGGCAAAGGCTTCAAGAATTATTAAGGGCATGTCCCCATCATGGTTTTGAGAAGTGGCAGCTAGTCAACTATTTTCATAAGGGGTTGAACTACCCTAGCAAGATGGCATTGGATACTGCTGCATGAGGCATCTTTGCATCTAAAAACATTGATGAAGCTTATCAACTCATTGAAAACATAGCCAAGAATCACCACTTCCTTACCCATGATAGAACCAGGAGGCCACCCATGGACAATTCAGTGAATCAATTGTCCACTCAACTTGAAGAGGTGCTGTACAAGACTTTGGAGAGGTTGAACTTGACTCCCAATGGCAATAGGGCCTCCAATTCTGAAACAAGGTGTTGTGTATGTGGGAATCAAAGCCATGTGTCAGAGAATTGCAACTTAATTATGCAGCAAGTGGACCAAAATGTGGATCAAATCAATGCTGTGGGCAATTATGGAATCAAACCTCCTGCTGAATTTTATACTCCAGAAAACAGGAATCATCCATACTTTTCTTACAAGGGCAACAACTATCAAGGAGCTCCTATGCAAAATTCAAATTGGCAGCCCAAAATCCTGCCAAGGAATCAGCCACCACCTTATGGAAATCAAGGCCAAAGTGCACCAATTCAAAGAAATCTGTATGAGCCACCACCTCAAGTCCAAGCATCACAATTCCAAAATGAAATGAAGGAGATGCTTCAACAAATTCTGAAGAAGCAGGACAGCCAAGGAGAGGAGATTTTGAAGATCAATTCTAGATTGGATGCCATGAATGCAAATCAGAAATTGTTGGAAAGCCAAATTGCTCAACAAGCTAGTACATCAACTAGATCTCCCTTATTCTTTACTGGACAGCCAGAAGTGAACCCAAAGGAACAAGTCCATGCTATCCAGCTCAGGAGTGGAAGAATGGTTGAGGAGCCAATGAAGGAAGTTGAGGATGATCAAGTCAATTCAGATTTAAAAGTTGCTAAAGAGCCAAGTGAAGAACCTGAGGTGGAAATCAGGAATTCAGGCCCCAAGATTGAAGCAAAAGCTAGAGTCTTTGACAAAGTACCTTTCCCTCAAAGGCTGATTAAGGCAAGGCAGGACCAGCAATATGGAAAGTTTTTGGAAATCCTGAAGAAGTTAAATATCAATGTGCCATTTGTGGAGGCAATTCAGGAGATGCCCTCCTATGCAAAGTTTTTGAAGGAAATCCTAACCAAGAAAAGGAGGATTATGGAGCATGACACTATTACCTTGACTGGGGAAGCCTCTGCAATCATCCAAAATAAATTGCCACCCAAGTTGAAAGATCCATGAAGCTTCTCCATACCTTGTGAAATTGGAAATAGGAAGATTCAAAGGGCAATATGTGATTTGGGTGCATCAGTGAGTGTCATACCTCTTTCACTTTGTAGGGAGCTTGAAGTTGGAGATTTGAAGCCTACAAATTTGTCTCTACAGCTGGCAGACAAATCCATCAAGTACCCACATGGAATCATTGAGGACATACCCCTCAAAGTTGGCAAATTCTACATACCAGTAGATTTTGTGGTACTTGACATGGATGAGGACTTGAATACCCCCATTCTTCTTGGGAGACCCTTCTTAGCCACTGTTGGGGCTGTCATTGATGTCAAGGAGGGCAGATTGACCTTCCAAATTGGGGAGGAGAAGATAGAATTTAATTTGGCACAGGTTATCAGTAGACCAAATTTTCAGAAAAATGATTTTGAGGAAGGACAGCTAGATCAAGTGGTAGAGCAAGCTTCAGCTATAATTCATATTGAAGATCCAATGCAAAAGTGTCTAATGTTTGATCATTTGAAAGAATTGGAGGATCCAGAGGCTGCAACATATCAATCTGCATTGAGTTTATCTAAATCAGTAGAAAATTCAGAAAATCAGCACCAATTGCAAGAAGTTATCACTGCTGAGCAAGGCAACTCAACTCAAACCAATTCTTTCAAATTGGAACTCAAGCCTCTCCCCAATAACCTGAAGTATGAATTATTGGGGGAGAATTCAACATTTCTAGTTATCATCAATGCAAACCTGCCCAAGAATCAAGTTGATGAGCTGCTGAAAAAACTAAGGCTGTCCAAGGAGCTGACTCTAGCTGATTTGCCACTACCACCTAACTGATTTCACCTTGTATCAATGTCTAGCCAAAGACATTAAAGAAAGGCACTTCTTGGGAGGTAACCCAAGCCACTTTACACTTAATCTTTCTGTTTTTGCAGGAATAAGGGATGAGGAACATGTTCAATTCACAAGTCTCAAATTCAGATCAGTTGCAACTAATGAAGGTTAGACCACCCAAGGCTTCTGGATGAAGTGCCAAGAGAATTCAAATTCCAAATTTAATGCATTTCAATCCCACCCACCCCTCTCCCTTGCCTTTATTTTTCAACCCTGAGGACAGTGTTGAGAATAAGCTTGGGGGAGGAAACCTGGTGCTTTTCTAACCTTTACACCATGTTTTCAATTGATTTTAATGTTCATATTATAATTCATACCAGGTTATCATTGGTTTTCACAAGTTATCACTAGTTATCACTTGGTTATCAATTTTTGGACCCAACTCAATTCTGAATTCATTTTGACTCTGAAATGGGTAGAATACTTTATTTTGACAGTGGGTGCACTCCAATACCAAGTGGCCAACTTGGCCATTAGCCTTCTTGCTTTAATTGGCATTATGAATTCAGATGCATTTGAATGAAGTTTTTAGCTGAAAATTTTTCCTTTTTGTGGGTCACACTAGCTGATACTTATGGATTGAATTAGTAATATCAGATGTCTAGAAGAGAGTCAAGGCTCTTGCTGCCATGCTAAATAGGAAAACTTGACTTTTTGGATAAAGGGATCTAAACTATACTTGAGTTTGAACTATTGCTCACTTCATGAACATGATAGAAAAATGAGAAAAGGAAAAGTAAAAAGTCATATGCATGCATAGAAAAAAGGAAGAGAGCAAAACTTCCAAAGGAATCTCTCTTCAATGCAAAAAGAAAAAAAAAATTAGGAGAGCAAAACTTCCCAAGGAATCTCTCCTAAATAAAGCATGAATAAAAATCAGGTGCTAAACCTGTTTATATGCATTTCATGAATAAAAGTCAGGTGTTAAACCTGTTTAAACAATTGAAAATCTGTTCATGAAGAGATTTGTAGTTCAACCCCTTTGTAAAGTTGACAATTCCTACAATTCAAACATGTTATTGCTAGTACTTCTTCCATGGCTTAAATTTGCTTTAGCCTTTGTGATTCCCTAGCTAGAAATTGAGTTTTTGGAAAGAATGAAGTGTTGGCAAAGTGGGAAACTCATTGGATTCAATTCAGCTAGACTTTACTTCATTTGTGGACTTTTAATTCAAGTTTGTCCTTAATTTCTGAATGTTTTGCTTGAGGACAAGCAAAAGGCTAAGCTTGGGGGAGTTTGATCACTTGCTGATCACTATATGATTTTAACCCATTTTAGATGCAATTCATACATATCGAGTCTCACTTTTGCCTATTTTTGGGCCAATTATACTTGGAATGCAAACTTTGTGATAACTAGTTGATATTCCTCATTTCATACTTAATTCCATGTGCATAGAGGTTCTGAAATGCCAAAATCCATTAATATTTAAATTCTATGCCAAGTTATCATTTTGAGGACAAGTTATCATTCCTAAGTGTCAAGTTATCATTATTTTAAATGAACTTATTTTCAATGGTTTTCTTGCCCTAAATCCATCATTATCATGTATAAATCATATTTGGATAGTCACATCTCAACTTGTGCAAAGTTTTAAGTCCATTTGAACAAGTTATCATTTTTCAAGTGCCAAGTTATCGTTAAAGGGCAATTCTGTCATTTCGACATGCAAAACCATTAATTCTGCACAAGGACATTAAGCAATCATCTTATTATTGTTCTAACTCATTGCTGGTAAAATTTCATCACATTTGGATAATCAAAATTCAAGTTATGACAAGTTATCGTTTTTAAGTCATATAAGTTATCGTTTTTGGGGCACTCAAGTTATCACTTTTAGGAATCTCATTCATATTTGATTTCTGACCTCACTCACTTGTCACTCTAATCAATTTGATGCATGAAATGCTTTGAACCACCCATACTAGGACATTTCCCAAGATTTCCATAAAGTTATCATTCCGGGCCCTTGAATTCATTCATATCGATATCGGTTTTCATTCTTGCAACACACCAATTCCCTTTTTGATATAGATCTGATTTTAACTACTGTCCTAATCCTTAGTTGTTTAAATATTATTAGAAGACTTTCATGCTTGATGTTTTGGCCCTTGTAGCAAGTGGAAAAGGTGGCCAAAAGGAAGAAAAAAAGAAGGGGGACCACTAGCTTTTTGGCTGTCCAAAAAGCTGTCACTGCTGGAATTTCAGGGCCAGGGGACACATGGCTGCAATCAAAGCACAAAGAACATTTAGATGCTGATCAAAGGGTGGAAAGGAGTGATATATAAGCTGGATTTTTCTGGAGGAGAGGGAGGCTGGTCATTCAAGGGTTTGAAGGCAAGCAAGGCTGCAAAGGATTCTGGTGGAGGAGCTGCTGGCCAGGAAGCTTCAAAGAACCATGAATTGTATCTGTTTCTTATCCCATTTGATGTCAAATCTTGTAAATATGAGGAGCTAAACTCCATTTCTTCTAGGATAGGGTAGTAGTTTAGATTAGTTTTGGATGGATATGGACTGTTTTATAATTCCTGCACTGAATCATTTCTGATTTTCAGATTTCAGAAACTTCTTTACTGATTTATGCTATGCTACTATTAGATCTAATTGTAACCAATGACTGGGAAGTATTACTTGATCTAATCATTCTACAAAAGTGAATTAAGAGTTAATGTCAGTTTTCTGATTTCATTCAATTGCAATTCTGATTTCTGATTTGGTTTTCTGATTTCTGAATTTGATTCCTATAAATATCAGAATTTGTTCTTCATTTCTAACCTGATTAATTGAGTCTTTGGGATGTTGGTATTGTCCCCATCTTATTCAGAAATGAATCAAGATTGTTTGGGCAATCATTTGACTCAAATCAGATTTTCCATTAATTCCTGAACTGAAATCTGAAATCTGATTTTTCTGGTTTTACATTTCTGAAATCTGATTTGTTATAAATCTGATCTTGCCATTTGAAGACCCCATTTGTATTTATAACTGAGAAGTTATCATTTGGTCTAACCCTTGTTCAGAAATGAATCAAGAATCAATGGCAAGTTCTAGATACAAACCCAATTAGAATTCTGATTTCTATTTTCTGAAATCTGAATTCTGATTTTCTTGGGCTGTTTGAATCTGATTGTCATTGGGGATTGAATTAATTGAACAACTGAGAGGTTAACATCTATCCCAATCTTGTTCAGAAATGAATTGAGAAGCTTTGACATTCCTATGATTCAAATCTGATTTGGTTTTTCCTGATTTGAATGAGTTGAATGAGTTGCTGATTTCTGGTTTCCTGAAATTTCTGAAATCTGATTTCTTGGGTTTTTGGATCTGATTGTCATCAAGGATTGGATAATTGAATAGTTGAGAGGCTAATATATGCCATGATCTTATTCAGAAATGAATCAAGATCATTGACAATTCAGAATTCAAATCTGATTTTTTTTCCAAAATCTGATTTCTTAGTTTGATTCTAAATTCTATTTTCTGATTGTTTGGAATCTGATTCGCCAATTGTTAATCCCTATTTTATTCAAATCACTGAGAGGTGTACTCTAGGAATCCCTTGTAATCCAGAGATGGGTCAAGGGGCATTTGGCAAACTTGAATTCCATCAATCCACATTGCTGATTTTTTCAGAAATGTTGATTTCTGTTTTCTCATTTTTCTAACTTCTGATTTCCATTGTCAACCCTCATATTAATCCACTACTGAGAGGTAGTCTTAAGGGCTTCTTTGAGATCCAGAGATGGACCAAGGAGCAATGGAAATTGTGAACTCATGTGGCCATATGTTTTGCATTTCCAATTGAGTGTGTTTGTGTGGATTCCAATTTATTTTGCAACCGAGAGGTTGATTTTGAATCTCCCTTGAATTCAGAGATGAATCATGGAACACAAGCACCATTATTGAGTATATTTTATCCTGGTTTGGTTGATTGGAATGATTCCATCTTTTTATGATTGTAAATGCAAGTTATCATTCCAAACTTCCTTGAATTGCAAAAAATCAGCATTGAATCTTTCTTTTGAGCCCAATGATAACTTGATTTTCAGTGAGGACCCTCTTTTGATTCAACCTAGCTAACAATTATATAATCATATATTGCTTAGTTAGAAGCCAATTGAGCTGTGGGAACACCCATTTTCAAGTTGAATCAAAAGTTGGACATTTAGTGATAATTTGTTCCATTCCATCCTTAATTAATTTAGATGAACCCCAAATCCTAGAAGAACCTTCCTCATAGATAGTTAAACCTTTTTAGACTTCATTCTAGCATTTATAATTCAGCTTTGATAAATTTCCAAAACCCAAAAATCTGTTATCATTTCACTTTCTATAAAAAAAATCTGTTTTCACTATTCATTAAAAATCTGTTTTTAGCCACTTAAGTAGAACTAATCTAAATTGTTTTAGGGTGTCTTAGACTTCAAATTCTTGTGGATACGACAACCTGAGTCTACTACAACTTACCTGTGCACTTGCAGCTAGTGAGTTGGGAGACCAAAAAAATGGAAAATTGACATTTTCTTTAATTTCAGCAAGTTATCACTAGAAAACCCAAATATCACTATCAAGTTTTTTGGCGCCGTTGTCGGGGATTTGAGGTCAATTAGGCTAACTTAGATAGTTTAGATTAGTTTTTAGTTTATTTGTTAGGCTAATTTTCAGTTTTTGCAAATTATCATTTCTTACTTTTCATTTTTGTCTAGTTTTCATTTCTTTCTTGAATTTGATACTTTTGAATCTCTTTATGCAGGACTTGGACCATCAAGAGGAACATTACCAATCAGATCCTGAACCTGAAAGAAGATTTTTAAGAAGAAGGAGATTGCAAATGCTTGAGGCAAGGAGAAGGATATTTGAAGAAGAAGAGGAAGAAGCATACAACCTTGAATTTGAAAGAGTTATGAATCAAAATATGGCAGCTCCTAGAACTCTTAGGGACTGTTATTCACCAAGCAATGCAAGGAATCAACAAGGGGGAGGAGCCTTAGCACCTGTGGCAAATTTTGAAGTTAATCCAGCCTTGATTTCTATGATTAGGCAAAGTCAGTTTTCTGGACTTGGGACTGAAGATCCAGCATGTCATTTGGACAATTTCAAGGAGATATGCAGCACTGTGAACTTCAATAATATCCCCATGAATGCAGTGTATATGAGATTATTTCCCTTCTCACTCAAGGACAAGGCCAAGATATGGTTTAAAGGATTGAATCCTGAAGAGGTAGCCACTTGGGAATCAATTGTTCAATTGTTCCTTTCAGAATTCTTTCCTCCTTCAAAAACTGATAACTTCAGGGATCAAATAGTGAGGTTCTATCAGTTGGACCAAGAAAATATTTGTGAGGCATGGCAAAGGCTTCAAGAATTATTAAGGGCATGTCCCCATCATGGTTTTGAGAAGTGGCAGCTAGTCAACTATTTTCATAAGGGGTTGAACTACCCTAGCAAGATGGCATTGGATACTGCTGCAGGAGGCATCTTTGCATCTAAAAACATTGATGAAGCTTATCAACTCATTGAAAACATAGCCAAGAATCACCACTTCCTTACCCATGATAGAACCAGGAGGCCACCCATGGACAATTCAGTGAATCAATTGTCCACTCAACTTGAAGAGGTGCTGTACAAGACTTTGGAGAGGTTGAACTTGACTCCCAATGGCAATAGGGCCTCCAATTCTGAAACAAGGTGTTGTGTATGTGGGAATCAAGGCCATGTGTCAGAGAATTGCAACTTAATTATGCAGCAAGTGGACCAAAATGTGGATCAAATCAATGATGTGGGCAATTATGGAATCAAACCTCCTGCTGAATTTTATACTCCAGAAAACAGGAATCATCCATACTTTTCTTACAAGGGCAACAACTATCAAGGAGCTCCTATGCAAAATTCAAATTGGCAGCCCAAAATCCTGCCAAGGAATCAGCCACCACCTTATGGAAATCAAGGCCAAAGTGCACCAATTCAAAGAAATCTGTATGAGCCACCACCTCAAGTCCAAGCATCACAATTCCAAAATGAAATGAAGGAGATGCTTCAACAAATTCTGAAGAAGCAGGACAGCCAAGGAGAGGAGATTTTGAAGATCAATTCTAGATTGGATGCCATGAATGCAAATCAGAAATTGTTGGAAAGCCAAATTGCTCAACAAGCTAGTACATCCACTAGATCTCCCTTATTCTTTCCTGGACAGCCAGAAGTGAACCCAAAGGAACAAGTCCATGCTATCCAGCTCAGGAGTGGAAGAATGGTTGAGGAGCCAATGAAGGAAGTTGAGGATGATCAAGTCAATTCAGATTTAAAAGTTGCTAAAGAGCCAAGTGAAGAACCTGAGGTGGAAATCAGGAATTCAGGCCCCAAGATTGAAGCAAAAGCTAGAGTCTTTGACAAAGTACCTTTCCCTCAAAGGCTGATTAAGGCAAGGCAGGACCAGCAATATGGAAAGTTTTTGGAAATCCTGAAGAAGTTAAATATCAATGTGCCATTTGTGGAGGCAATTCAGGAGATGCCCTCCTATGCAAAGTTTTTGAAGGAAATCCTAACCAAGAAAAGGAGGATTATGGAGCATGACACTATTACCTTGACTGGGGAAGCCTCTGCAATCATCCAAAATAAATTGCCACCCAAGTTGAAAGATCCATGAAGCTTCTCCATACCTTGTGAAATTGGAAATAGGAAGATTCAAAGGGCAATATGTGATTTGGGTGCATCAGTGAGTGTCATACCTCTTTCACTTTGTAGGGAGCTTGAAGTTGGAGATTTGAAGCCTACAAATTTGTCTCTACAGCTGGCAGACAAATCCATCAAGTACCCACATGGAATCATTGAGGACATACCCCTCAAAGTTGGCAAATTCTACATACCAGTAGATTTTGTGGTACTTGACATGGATGAGGACTTGAATACCCCCATTCTTCTTGGGAGACCCTTCTTAGCCACTGTTGGGGCTGTCATTGATGTCAAGGAGGGCAGATTGACCTTCCAAATTGGGGAGGAGAAGATAGAATTTAATTTGGCACAGGTTATCAGTAGACCAAATTTTCAGGAAAATGATTTTGAGGAAGGACAGCTAGATCAAGTGGTAGAGCAAGCTTCAGCTATAATTCATATTGAAGATCCAATGCAAAAGTGTCTAATGTTTGATCATTTGAAAGAATTGGAGGATCCAGAGGCTGCAACATATCAATCTGCATTGAGTTTATCTAAATCAGTAGAAAATTCAGAAAATCAGCACCAATTGCAAGAAGTTATCACTGCTGAGCAAGGCAACTCAATTCAAACCAATTCTTTCAAATTGGAACTCAAGCCTCTCCCCAATAACCTGAAGTATGAATTATTGGGGGAGAATTCAACATTTCTAGTTATCATCAATGCAAACCTGCCCAAGAATCAAGTTGATGAGCTGCTGAAAAAACTAAGGCTGTCCAAGGAGCTGACTCTAGCTGATTTGCCACTACCACCTAACTGATTTCACCTTGTATCAATGTCTAGCCAAAGACATTAAAGAAAGGCACTTCTTGGGAGGTAACCCAAGCCACTTTACACTTAATCTTTCTGTTTTTGCAGGAATAAGGGATGAGGAACATGTTCAATTCACAAGTCTCAAATTCAGATCAGTTGCAACTAATGAAGGTTAGACCACCCAAGGCTTCTGGATGAAGTGCCAAGAGAATTCAAATTCCAAATTTAATGCATTTCAATCCCACCCACCCCTCTCCCTTGCCTTTATTTTTCAACCCTGAGGACAGTGTTGAGAATAAGCTTGGGGGAGGAAACCTGGTGCTTTTCTAACCTTTACACCATGTTTTCAATTGATTTTAATGTTCATATTATAATTCATACCAGGTTATCATTGGTTTTCACAAGTTATCACTAGTTATCACTTGGTTATCAATTTTTGGACCCAACTCAATTCTGAATTCATTTTGACTCTGAAATGGGTAGAATACTTTATTTTGACAGTGGGTGCACTCCAATACCAAGTGGCCAACTTGGCCATTAGCCTTCTTGCTTTAATTGGCATTATGAATTCAGATGCATTTGAATGAAGTTTTTAGCTGAAAATTTTTCCTTTTTGTGGGTCACACTAGCTGATACTTATGGATTGAATTAGTAATATCAGATGTCTAGAAGAGAGTCAAGGCTCTTGCTGCCATGCTAAATAGGAAAACTTGACTTTTTGGATAAAGGGATCTAAACTATACTTGAGTTTGAACTATTGCTCACTTCATGAACATGATAGAAAAATGAGAAAAGGAAAAGTAAAAAGTCATATGCATGCATAGAAAAAAGGAAGAGAGCAAAACTTCCAAAGGAATCTCTCTTCAATGCAAAAAGAAAAAAAAAATTAGGAGAGCAAAACTTCCCAAGGAATCTCTCCTAAATAAAGCATGAATAAAAATCAGGTGCTAAACCTGTTTATATGCATTTCATGAATAAAAGTCAGGTGTTAAACCTGTTTAAACAATTGAAAATCTGTTCATGAAGAGATTTGTAGTTCAACCCCTTTGTAAAGTTGACAATTCCTACAATTCAAACATGTTATTGCTAGTACTTCTTCCATGGCTTAAATTTGCTTTAGCCTTTGTGATTCCCTAGCTAGAAATTGAGTTTTTGGAAAGAATGAAGTGTTGGCAAAGTGGGAAACTCATTGGATTCAATTCAGCTAGACTTTACTTCATTTGTGGACTTTTAATTCAAGTTTGTCCTTAATTTCTGAATGTTTTGCTTGAGGACAAGCAAAAGGCTAAGCTTGGGGGAGTTTGATCACTTGCTGATCACTATATGATTTTAACCCATTTTAGATGCAATTCATACATATCGAGTCTCACTTTTGCCTATTTTTGGGCCAATTATACTTGGAATGCAAACTTTGTGATAACTAGTTGATATTCCTCATTTCATACTTAATTCCATGTGCATAGAGGTTCTGAAATGCCAAAATCCATTAATATTTAAATTCTATGCCAAGTTATCATTTTGAGGACAAGTTATCATTCCTAAGTGTCAAGTTATCATTATTTTAAATGAACTTATTTTCAATGGTTTTCTTGCCCTAAATCCATCATTATCATGTATAAATCATATTTGGATAGTCACATCTCAACTTGTGCAAAGTTTTAAGTCCATTTGAACAAGTTATCATTTTTCAAGTGCCAAGTTATCGTTAAAGGGCAATTCTGTCATTTCGACATGCAAAACCATTAATTCTGCACAAGGACATTAAGCAATCATCTTATTATTGTTCTAACTCATTGCTGGTAAAATTTCATCACATTTGGATAATCAAAATTCAAGTTATGACAAGTTATCGTTTTTAAGTCATATAAGTTATCGTTTTTGGGGCACTCAAGTTATCACTTTTAGGAATCTCATTCATATTTGATTTCTGACCTCACTCACTTGTCACTCTAATCAATTTGATGCATGAAATGCTTTGAACCACCCATACTAGGACATTTCCCAAGATTTCCATAAAGTTATCATTCCGGGCCCTTGAATTCATTCATATCGATATCGGTTTTCATTCTTGCAACACACCAATTCCCTTTTTGATATAGATCTGATTTTAACTACTGTCCTAATCCTTAGTTGTTTAAATATTATTAGAAGACTTTCATGCTTGATGTTTTGGCCCTTGTAGCAAGTGGAAAAGGTGGCCAAAAGGAAGAAAAAAAGAGGGGGGACCACTAGCTTTTTGGCTGTCCAAAAAGCTGTCACTGCTGGAATTTCAGGGCCAGGGGACACATGGCTGCAATCAAAGCACAAAGAACATTTAGATGCTGATCAAAGGGTGGAAAGGAGTGATATATAAGCTGGATTTTTCTGGAGGAGAGGGAGGCTGGTCATTCAAGGGTTTGAAGGCAAGCAAGGCTGCAAAGGATTCTGGTGGAGGAGCTGCTGGCCAGGAAGCTTCAAAGAACCATGAATTGTATCTGTTTCTTATCCCATTTGATGTCAAATCTTGTAAATATGAGGAGCTAAACTCCATTTCTTCTAGGATAGGGTAGTAGTTTAGATTAGTTTTGGATGGATATGGACTGTTTTATAATTCCTGCACTGAATCATTTCTGATTTTCAGATTTCAGAAACTTCTTTACTGATTTATGCTATGCTACTATTAGATCTAATTGTAACCAATGACTGGGAAGTATTACTTGATCTAATCATTCTACAGAAGTGAATTAAGAGTTAATGTCAGTTTTCTGATTTCATTCAATTGCAATTCTGATTTCTGATTTGGTTTTCTGATTTCTGAATTTGATTCCTATAAATATCAGAATTTGTTCTTCATTTCTAACCTGATTAATTGAGTCTTTGGGATGTTGGTATTGTCCCCATCTTATTCAGAAATGAATCAAGATTGTTTGGGCAATCATTTGACTCAAATCAGATTTTCCATTAATTCCTGAACTGAAATCAGAAATCTGATTTTTCTGGTTTTACATTTCTGAAATCTGATTTGTTATAAATCTGATCTTGCCATTTGAAGACCCCATTTGTATTTATAACTGAGAAGTTATCATTTGGTCTAACCCTTGTTCAGAAATGAATCAAGAATCAATGGCAAGTTCTAGATACAAACCCAATTAGAATTCTGATTTCTATTTTCTGAAATCTGATTTCTGAAATCTGAATTCTGATTTTCTTGGGCTGTTTGAATCTGATTGTCATTGGGGATTGAATTAATTGAACAACTGAGAGGTTAACATCTATCCCAATCTTGTTCAGAAATGAATTGAGAAGCTTTGACATTCCTATGATTCAAATCTGATTTGGTTTTTCCTGATTTGAATGAGTTGAATGAGTTGCTGATTTCTGGTTTCCTGAAATTTCTGAAATCTGATTTCTTGGGTTTTTGGATCTGATTGTCATCAAGGATTGGATAATTGAATAGTTGAGAGGCTAATATATGCCATGATCTTATTCAGAAATGAATCAAGATCATTGACAATTCAGAATTCAAATCTGATTTTTTTTCCAAAATCTGATTTCTTAGTTTGATTCTAAATTCTATTTTCTGATTGTTTGGAATCTGATTCGCCAATTGTTAATCCCTATTTTATTCAAATCACTGAGAGGTGTACTCTAGGAATCCCTTGTAATCCAGAGATGGGTCAAGGGGCATTTGGCAAACTTGAATTCCATCAATCCACATTGCTGATTTTTTCAGAAATGTTGATTTCTGTTTTCTCATTTTTCTAACTTCTGATTTTCATTGTCAACCCTCATATTAATCCACTACCGAGAGGTAGTCTTAAGGGCTTCTTTGAGATCCAGAGATGGGCCAAGGAGCAATGGAAATTGTGAACTCATGTGGCCATATGTTTTGCATTTCCAATTGAGTGTGTTTGTGTGGATTCCAATTTATTTTGCAACCGAGAGGTTGATTTTGAATCTCCCTTGAATTCAGAGATGAATCATGGAACACAAGCACCATTATTGAGTATATTTTATCCTGGTTTGGTTGATTGGAATGATTCCATCTTTTTATGATTGTAAATGCAAGTTATCATTCCAAACTTCCTTGAATTGCAAAAAATCAGCATTGAATCTTTCTTTTGAGCCCAATGATAACTTGATTTTCAGTGAGGACCCTCTTTTGATTCAACCTAGCTAACAATTATATAATCATATATTGCTTAGTTAGAAGCCAATTGAGCTGTGGGAACACCCATTTTCAAGTTGAATCAAAAGTTGGACATTTAGTGATAATTTGTTCCATTCCATCCTTAATTAATTTAGATGAACCCCAAATCCTAGAAGAACCTTCCTCATAGATAGTTAAACCTTTTTAGACTTCATTCTAGCATTTATAATTCAGCTTTGATAAATTTCCAAAATCCAAAAATCTGTTATCATTTCACTTTCTATAAAAAAAATCTGTTTTCACTATTCATTAAAAATCTATTTTTAGCCACTTAAGTAGAACTAATCTAAATTGTTTTAGGGTGTCTTAGACTTCAAATTCTTGTGGATACGACAACCTGAGTCTACTACAACTTACCTGTGCACTTGCAGCTAGTGAGTTGGGAGACCAAAAAAATGGAAAATTGACATTTTCTTTAATTTCAGCAAGTTATCACTAGAAAACCCAAATATCACTATCAAGTTTTTTGGCGCCGTTGCCGGGGATTTGAGGTCAATTAGGCTAACTTAGATAGTTTAGATTAGTTTTTAGTTTATTTGTTAGGCTAATTTTCAGTTTTTGCAAGTTATCATTTCTTACTTTTCATTTTTGTCTAGTTTTCATTTCTTTCTTGAATTTGATACTTTTGAATCTCTTTATGCAGGACTTGGACCATCAAGAGGAACATTACCAATCAGATCCTGAACCTGAAAGAAGATTTTTAAGAAGAAGGAGATTGCAAAGGCTTGAGGCAAGGAGAAGGATATTTGAAGAAGAAGAGGAAGAAGCATACAACCTTGAATTTGAAAGAGTTATGAATCAAAATATGGCAGCTCCTAGAACTCTTAGGGACTGTTATTCACCAAGCAATGCAAGGAATCAACAAGGGGGAGGAGCCTTAGCACCTGTGGCAAATTTTGAAGTTAATTCAGCCTTGATTTCTATGATTAGGCAAAGTCAGTTTTCTGGACTTGGGACTGAAGATCCAGCATGTCATTTGGACAATTTCAAGGAGATATGCAGCACTGTGAACTTCAATAATATCCCCATGAATGCAGTGTATATGAGATTATTTCCCTTCTCACTCAAGGACAAGGCCAAGATATGGTTTAAAGGATTGAATCCTGAAGAGGTAGCCACTTGGGAATCAATTGTTCAATTGTTCCTTTCAGAATTCTTTCCTCCTTCAAAAACTGATAACTTCATGGATCAAATAGTGAGGTTCTATCAGTTGGACCAAGAAAATATTTGTGAGGCATGGCAAAGGCTTCAAGGATTATTAAGGGCATGTCCCCATCATGGTTTTGAGAAGTGGCAGCTAGTCAACTATTTTCATAAGGGGTTGAACTACCCTAGCAAGATGGCATTGGATACTGCTGCAAAAGGCATCTTTTCATCTAAAAACATTGATGAAGCTTATCAACTCATTGAAAACATAGCCAAGAATCACCACTTCCTTACCCATGATAGAACCAGGAGGCCACCCATGGACAATTCAGTGAATCAATTGTCCACTCAACTTGAAGAGGTGCTGTACAAGACTTTGGAGAGGTTGAACTTGACTCCCAATGGCAATAGGGCCTCCAATTCTGAAACAAGGTGTTGTGTATGTGGGAATCAAGGCCATGTGTCAGAGAATTGCAACTTAATTATGCAGCAAGTGGACCAAAATGTGGATCAAATCAATGCTGTGGGCAATTATGGAATCAAACCTCCTGTTGAATTTTATACTCCAGAAAACAGGAATCATCCATACTTTTCTTATAAGGGCAACAACTATCAAGGAGCTCCTATGCAAAATTCAAATTGGCAGCCCAAAATCCTGCCAAGGAATCAGCCACCACCTTATGGAAATCAAGGCCAAAGTGCACCAATTCAAAGAAATCTGTATGAGCCACCACCTCAAGTCCAAGCATCACAATTCC
The DNA here is from genome assembly GCA_030549335.1 of Pontederia crassipes. Lineage (NCBI taxonomy): Eukaryota > Viridiplantae > Streptophyta > Magnoliopsida > Commelinales > Pontederiaceae > Pontederia > Pontederia crassipes. The sequence goes on along the minus strand of CM060184.1, from coordinate 21,395,444 downwards.
AAAATGAAATGAAGGAGATGCTTCAACAAATTCTGAAGAAGCAGGACAGCCAAGGAGAGGAGATTTTGAAGATCAATTCTAGATTGGATGCCATGAATGCAAATCAGAAATTGTTGGAAAGCCAAATTGCTCAACAAGCTAGTACATCCACTAGATCTCCCTTATTCTTTCCTGGACAGCCAGAAGTGAACCCAAAGGAACAAGTCCATGCTATCCAGCTCAGGAGTGGAAGAATGGTTGAGGAGCCAATGAAGGAAGTTGAGGATGATCAAGTCAATTCAGATTTAAAAGTTGCTAAAGAGCCAAGTGAAGAACCTGAGGTGGAAATCAGGAATTCAGGCCCCAAGATTGAAGCAAAAGCTAGAGTCTTTGACAAAGTACCTTTCCCTCAAAGGCTGATTAAGGCAAGGCAGGACCAGCAATATGGAAAGTTTTTGGAAATCCTGAAGAAGTTAAATATCAATGTGCCATTTGTGGAGGCAATTCAGGAGATGCCCTCCTATGCAAAGTTTTTGAAGGAAATCCTAACCAAGAAAAGGAGGATTATGGAGCATGACACTATTACCTTGACTGGGGAAGCCTCTGCAATCATCCAAAATAAATTGCCACCCAAGTTGAAAGATCCATGAAGCTTCTCCATACCTTGTGAAATTGGAAATAGGAAGATTCAAAGGGCAATATGTGATTTGGGTGCATCAGTGAGTGTCATACCTCTTTCACTTTGTAGGGAGCTTGAAGTTGGAGATTTGAAGCCTACAAATTTGTCTCTACAGCTGGCAGACAAATCCATCAAGTACCCACATGGAATCATTGAGGACATACCCCTCAAAGTTGGCAAATTCTACATACCAGTAGATTTTGTGGTACTTGACATGGATGAGGACTTGAATACCCCCATTCTTCTTGGGAGACCCTTCTTAGCCACTGTTGGGGCTGTCATTGATGTCAAGGAGGGCAGATTGACCTTCCAAATTGGGGAGGAGAAGATAGAATTTAATTTGGCACAGGTTATCAGTAGACCAAATTTTCAGGAAAATGATTTTGAGGAAGGACAGCTAGATCAAGTGGTAGAGCAAGCTTCAGCTATAATTCATATTGAAGATCCAATGCAAAAGTGTCTAATGTTTGATCATTTGAAAGAATTGGAGGATCCAGAGGCTGCAACATATCAATCTGCATTGAGTTTATCTAAATCAGTAGAAAATTCAGAAAATCAGCACCAATTGCAAGAAGTTATCACTGCTGAGCAAGGCAACTCAATTCAAACCAATTCTTTCAAATTGGAACTCAAGCCTCTCCCCAATAACCTGAAGTATGAATTATTGGGGGAGAATTCAACATTTCTAGTTATCATCAATGCAAACCTGCCCAAGAATCAAGTTGATGAGCTGCTGAAAAAACTAAGGCTGTCCAAGGAGCTGACTCTAGCTGATTTGCCACTACCACCTAACTGATTTCACCTTGTATCAATGTCTAGCCAAAGACATTAAAGAAAGGCACTTCTTGGGAGGTAACCCAAGCCACTTTACACTTAATCTTTCTGTTTTTGCAGGAATAAGGGATGAGGAACATGTTCAATTCACAAGTCTCAAATTCAGATCAGTTGCAACTAATGAAGGTTAGACCACCCAAGGCTTCTGGATGAAGTGCCAAGAGAATTCAAATTCCAAATTTAATGCATTTCAATCCCACCCACCCCTCTCCCTTGCCTTTATTTTTCAACCCTGAGGACAGTGTTGAGAATAAGCTTGGGGGAGGAAACCTGGTGCTTTTCTAACCTTTACACCATGTTTTCAATTGATTTTAATGTTCATATTATAATTCATACCAGGTTATCATTGGTTTTCACAAGTTATCACTAGTTATCACTTGGTTATCAATTTTTGGACCCAACTCAATTCTGAATTCATTTTGACTCTGAAATGGGTAGAATACTTTATTTTGACAGTGGGTGCACTCCAATACCAAGTGGCCAACTTGGCCATTAGCCTTCTTGCTTTAATTGGCATTATGAATTCAGATGCATTTGAATGAAGTTTTTAGCTGAAAATTTTTCCTTTTTGTGGGTCACACTAGCTGATACTTATGGATTGAATTAGTAATATCAGATGTCTAGAAGAGAGTCAAGGCTCTTGCTGCCATGCTAAATAGGAAAACTTGACTTTTTGGATAAAGGGATCTAAACTATACTTGAGTTTGAACTATTGCTCACTTCATGAACATGATAGAAAAATGAGAAAAGGAAAAGTAAAAAGTCATATGCATGCATAGAAAAAAGGAAGAGAGCAAAACTTCCAAAGGAATCTCTCTTCAATGCAAAAAGAAAAAAAAAATTAGGAGAGCAAAACTTCCCAAGGAATCTCTCCTAAATAAAGCATGAATAAAAATCAGGTGCTAAACCTGTTTATATGCATTTCATGAATAAAAGTCAGGTGTTAAACCTGTTTAAACAATTGAAAATCTGTTCATGAAGAGATTTGTAGTTCAACCCCTTTGTAAAGTTGACAATTCCTACAATTCAAACATGTTATTGCTAGTACTTCTTCCATGGCTTAAATTTGCTTTAGCCTTTGTGATTCCCTAGCTAGAAATTGAGTTTTTGGAAAGAATGAAGTGTTGGCAAAGTGGGAAACTCATTGGATTCAATTCAGCTAGACTTTACTTCATTTGTGGACTTTTAATTCAAGTTTGTCGTTAATTTCTGAATGTTTTGCTTGAGGACAAGCAAAAGGCTAAGCTTGGGGGAGTTTGATCACTTGCTGATCACTATATGATTTTAACCCATTTTAGATGCAATTCATACATATCGAGTCTCACTTTTGCCTATTTTTGGGCCAATTATACTTGGAATGCAAACTTTGTGATAACTAGTTGATATTCCTCATTTCATACTTAATTCCATGTGCATAGAGGTTCTGAAATGCCAAAATCCATTAATATTTAAATTCTATGCCAAGTTATCATTTTGAGGACAAGTTATCATTCCTAAGTGTCAAGTTATCATTATTTTAAATGAACTTATTTTCAATGGTTTTCTTGCCCTAAATCCATCATTATCATGTATAAATCATATTTGGATAGTCACATCTCAACTTGTGCAAAGTTTTAAGTCCATTTGAACAAGTTATCATTTTTCAAGTGCCAAGTTATCGTTAAAGGGCAATTCTGTCATTTCGACATGCAAAACCATTAATTCTGCACAAGGACATTAAGCAATCATCTTATTATTGTTCTAACTCATTGCTGGTAAAATTTCATCACATTTGGATAATCAAAATTCAAGTTATGACAAGTTATCGTTTTTAAGTCATATAAGTTATCGTTTTTGGGGCACTCAAGTTATCACTTTTAGGAATCTCATTCATATTTGATTTCTGACCTCACTCACTTGTCACTCTAATCAATTTGATGCATGAAATGCTTTGAACCACCCATACTAGGACATTTCCCAAGATTTCCATAAAGTTATCATTCCGGGCCCTTGAATTCATTCATATCGATATCGGTTTTCATTCTTGCAACACACCAATTCCCTTTTTGATATAGATCTGATTTTAACTACTGTCCTAATCCTTAGTTGTTTAAATATTATTAGAAGACTTTCATGCTTGATGTTTTGGCCCTTGTAGCAAGTGGAAAAGGTGGCCAAAAGGAAGAAAAAAAGAGGGGGGACCACTAGCTTTTTGGCTGTCCAAAAAGCTGTCACTGCTGGAATTTCAGGGCCAGGGGACACATGGCTGCAATCAAAGCACAAAGAACATTTAGATGCTGATCAAAGGGTGGAAAGGAGTGATATATAAGCTGGATTTTTCTGGAGGAGAGGGAGGCTGGTCATTCAAGGGTTTGAAGGCAAGCAAGGCTGCAAAGGATTCTGGTGGAGGAGCTGCTGGCCAGGAAGCTTCAAAGAACCATGAATTGTATCTGTTTCTTATCCCATTTGATGTCAAATCTTGTAAATATGAGGAGCTAAACTCCATTTCTTCTAGGATAGGGTAGTAGTTTAGATTAGTTTTGGATGGATATGGACTGTTTTATAATTCCTGCACTGAATCATTTCTGATTTTCAGATTTCAGAAACTTCTTTACTGATTTATGCTATGCTACTATTAGATCTAATTGTAACCAATGACTGGGAAGTATTACTTGATCTAATCATTCTACAGAAGTGAATTAAGAGTTAATGTCAGTTTTCTGATTTCATTCAATTGCAATTCTGATTTCTGATTTGGTTTTCTGATTTCTGAATTTGATTCCTATAAATATCAGAATTTGTTCTTCATTTCTAACCTGATTAATTGAGTCTTTGGGATGTTGGTATTGTCCCCATCTTATTCAGAAATGAATCAAGATTGTTTGGGCAATCATTTGACTCAAATCAGATTTTCCATTAATTCCTGAACTGAAATCAGAAATCTAATTTTTCTGGTTTTACATTTCTGAAATCTGATTTGTTATAAATCTGATCTTGCCATTTGAAGACCCCATTTGTATTTATAACTGAGAAGTTATCATTTGGTCTAACCCTTGTTCAGAAATGAATCAAGAATCAATGGCAAGTTCTAGATACAAACCCAATTAGAATTCTGATTTCTATTTTCTGAAATCTGATTTCTGAAATCTGAATTCTGATTTTCTTGGGCTGTTTGAATCTGATTGTCATTGGGGATTGAATTAATTGAACAACTGAGAGGTTAACATCTATCCCAATCTTGTTCAGAAATGAATTGAGAAGCTTTGACATTCCTATGATTCAAATCTGATTTGGTTTTTCCTGATTTGAATGAGTTGAATGAGTTGCTGATTTCTGGTTTCCTGAAATTTCTGAAATCTGATTTCTTGGGTTTTTGGATCTGATTGTCATCAAGGATTGGATAATTGAATAGTTGAGAGGCTAATATATGCCATGATCTTATTCAGAAATGAATCAAGATCATTGACAATTCAGAATTCAAATCTGATTTTTTTTCCAAAATCTGATTTCTTAGTTTGATTCTAAATTCTATTTTCTGATTGTTTGGAATCTGATTCGCCAATTGTTAATCCCTATTTTATTCAAATCACTGAGAGGTGTACTCTAGGAATCCCTTGTAATCCAGAGATGGGTCAAGGGGCATTTGGCAAACTTGAATTCCATCAATCCACATTGCTGATTTTTTCAGAAATGTTGATTTCTGTTTTCTCATTTTTCTAACTTCTGATTTCCATTGTCAACCCTCATATTAATCCACTACTGAGAGGTAGTCTTAAGGGCTTCTTTGAGATCCAGAGATGGGCCAAGGAGCAATGGAAATTGTGAACACATGTGGCCATATGTTTTGCATTTCCAATTGAGTGTGTTTGTGTGGATTCCAATTTATTTTGCAACCGAGAGGTTGATTTTGAATCTCCCTTGAATTCAGAGATGAATCATGGAACACAAGCACCATTATTTAGTATATTTTATCCTGGTTTGGTTGATTGGAATGATTCCATCTTTTTATGATTGTAAATGCAAGTTATCATTCCAAACTTCCTTGAATTGCAAAAAATCAGCATTGAATCTTTCTTTTGAGCCCAATGATAACTTGATTTTCAGTGAGGACCCTCTTTTGATTCAACCTAGCTAACAATTATATAATCATATATTGCTTAGTTAGAAGCCAATTGAGCTGTGGGAACACCCATTTTCAAGTTGAATCAAAAGTTGGACATTTAGTGATAACTTGTTCCATTCCATCTTTAATTAATTTAGATGAACCCCAAATCCTAGAAGAACCTTCCTCATAGATAGTTAAACCTTTTTAGACTTCATTCTAGCATTTATAATTCAGCTTTGATAAATTTCCAAAACCCAAAAATCTGTTATCATTTCACTTTCTATAAAAAAAATCTGTTTTCACTATTCATTAAAAATCTGTTTTTAGCCACTTAAGTAGAACTAATCTAAATTGTTTTAGGGTGTCTTAGACTTCAAATTCTTGTGGATACGACAACCTGAGTCTACTACAACTTACCTGTGCACTTGCAGCTAGTGAGTTGGGAGACCAAAAAAATGGAAAATTGACATTTTCTTTAATTTCAGCAAGTTATCACTAGAAAACCCAAGTTATCACTAGATATGTGCATCCTTGAATAAACTTGGCCAATAAAATCCAGATTGGAGGACTTTGGCAGCAGTCTTATGTGTGGCTCCATGACCTCCATAAGGGGATGAATGGCATGCCTCCAAGATTTCTTGAAATTCATATTGGGGTACACATCTTCTGTACATGCCATCAGGAGATTTTCTGAATAGAAAGGGATCATCCCAATAATAATCTTTCAAGTCATGAAAGAATTTCTTTCTTTGCTGATATGTGTAGTCAGGAGGGGTAATTCCACATGCAAGATAATTGACCAAGTCAGCATACCAGGGAATTTGATTAATTGCCACAGCCATCAAACTATCATCAGGAAATGCATCATTGATAGGAAGTGTAGATGATTCCTGTATCCCTTCCATTTTTGATAGGTGGTCAGCTACTAGATTTTCACTTCCCCTTTTGTCCCTAATTTCTACATCAAATTCTTGAAGCAATAAGATCCACCTGATTAGCCTTGGCTTGGATTCTTTCTTGTTGATTAAGTGCCTCACAGCTTGGTGGTCTGTGAAAACAATAACCTTGGATCCCACCAGGTATGGCCTGAATTTGTCAAATGCATACACCACAGCAAGAAGTTCTTTCTCAGTAGTTGCATAATTGATTTGTGCTTCATCTAAAGTTTTGCTTGCATAGCATATGACATGGTGCTTCTTCTCCTTGGTTTGCCCCAGCACAGCTCCTACTGCCTGGTCAGAAGCATCACACATGATCTCAAAAGGGAGAGTCCAGTCAGGTGGCTGCACTATAGGGGCTGAGATGAGGGCTTCCTTCAACTTCTTGAATGCCTTCATACACTCTTCATCAAATTAAAACTCAACATCCTTGGCCAGCAACTTGGTGAGAGGCCTAGTTATCATGGAGAAATCTTTAATAAACCTCCTGTAGAAGCCTGCATGCCCCAAAAAACTCCTAATTGCCTTGACACTTGTGGGTGGTGGTAGTTTCTCAATCACTTCAATTTTTGCCTTGTCCACTTCAATGCCTTTGCTTGAGACCACATGTCCTAAGACAACTCCGTCTTGGACCATAAAGTGGCATTTCTCCCAATTGAGTATCAAATTGGATTCCCTACATCTTTGTAGCACTTTTGTTAAATTGTCCAAGCAAGCATCAAATGAGTCTCCATACACTGAAAAATCATCCATGAAGACCTCCATAATTTCTTCAATGAAGTCTGAAAATATAGACATCATACACCTTTGGAAAGTTGCAGGGGCATTGCATAAGCCAAAGGGCATTCTCCTATAGGCAAAAGTCCCATATGGACAAGTGAATGTAGTCTTGTGTTGATCTTGGGGGTGAATTGGAATTTGCAAGAAACCTGAGTACCCATCAAGATAACAGAAATGGGAATGCCTAGCTAGCCTTTCCAGCATCTGATCAATGAATGGCAATGGGAAATGGTCCTTTCTTGTGGCCTTGTTTAACTTCCTGAAGTCAATGCACATCCTTCAACCTGTAATGGTTCTTGTGGATATCAATTCATCAGAATCTGACTTCACCACTGTAATTCCTCCCTTCTTTGGCACCACCTGCACTGGACTGGCCCATTCACTATCTGAAATGGAGTATATGATTCCTGCATTCAGCAACTTCAATACTTCTTTCTTTACCACTTCTTTCATGGTTGGGTTGAGTCTCCTTTGACATTTAATGGAGGGCTTGTAGCTGTCCTCCATAGGGATCCTATGCATGCAAATGGAGGGATTAATACACTTGATATCTTCAATTGAGTAGCCTATCACCTCCCTATACAATTTCAACCTCTTCAGCAGCTCTTCCACCTGATCCTGAGGCAAATTAGCATTAATGATAACAGGAAAAGTTGAATTCTCCCCCAAGAATTCATACTTCAAATTGCTAGGAAGAGGCTTGAGTTCCAACTTGGAATTGGCTTGAACTGGATTGCCTTGGCATTCAGCAATGATAACCTGTTGTACCTCACTTTGAATTCCTACATTTTCCACTGATATTGAAGAGTTCAGTACTGATTTATATGCCATAGCCTCTGGATCTTCCAATTCTCTCAAATGGTCAAAAATTAGACACCTTTGCAATGGATCTTCAATAGGGATTATAGCTGAAACTTGCTCCACCACCTGATTCAATTGCCCATCTTCAAAATCATTTTCTAAAAAACTTGGCCTACTGATAACTTGGGCCAAATTGAATTCAATCTTCTCCTCTCCAATTTGGAAGGTCAATCTCCCTTCCTTAACATTAATTACAGCCCCTGCAGTGGCTAGAAAGGGCCTCCCAAGGAGAATGGGGGTGTTCACATCTTCATCCATATCTAATACAACAAAATCAACTGGAATATAGAATTTACCAACTTTGAGGGGTATGTCCTCAATAATCCCATGTGGATATTTGATGGATCTGTCTGCCAGCTGAAGGGACATATTTGTTGGCTTCAAATCTCCAACTTCAAGTTTCCTACACAATGATAAGGGTATGACACTCACAGAAGCTCCCAAGTCACACATGGCTCTTTGAATTTTTCTATTGCCTATCTCACATGGAATTGAGAAGCTTCCTGGATCCTTGAGCTTTGGAGGCAACTTATTCTGGATAATTGCAGAAGCCTCTTCAGTCAATGCTATAGTCTCATGCTCCAATACCCTTCTCTTCTTGGTTAGGATTTCCTTTAGAAACTTGGCATATGATGGCATTTCCTGGATGGCTTCAACAAAAGGAACATTTATGTATAGCTTCTTCAGGATTTCCAAGAACCTTCCATATTGCTGGTCTTGTCTTGCCTTGATTAACCTTTGAGGGAAGGGTACCTTGTCAAAAACCCTTGGATTTGCTTCAATTTGAGGGCTTGAATTCCTTATTTCCTCACTTGGTTGTTCACTTGGCTTTTCAGCAACCCTTGAGTCTGAATTGGCTTGATTATCATCCACTTTCTTCATTGGTTCCTCCATCATTTTACCACTTCTGAGCTGGATGGCCTTTGCTTGCTCCTTTGGATTTACTTCTGGCTGTCCAGGAAAGAATAAGGGAGGTCTAGTGGATGTACTAGCTTGTTGAGCAATTTGGCTTTCCAACAATTTCTGATTTGCATTCATGGCATCCAATCTAGAATTGATCTTCAAAATCTCCTCTCCTTGGCTGTCCTGCTTCTTCAGAATTTGTTGAAGCATCTCCTTCATTTCATTTTGGAATTGTGATGCTTGGACTTGAGGTGGTGGCTCATATAGATTCCTTTGAATTGGTGCACTTTGGCCTTGATTTCCATAAGGTGGTGGTGGCTGATTCCTTGGCAGGATTTTAGGCTGCCAATTTGAATTTTGCATAGGAGCTCCTTGATAGTTGTTGCCCTTGTAAGAAAAGTATGGATGATTCCTATTTTCTGGAGTATAAAATTCAGCAGGAGGTTTGATTCCATAATTGCCCACAGCATTGATTTGATCCACATTTTGGTCCACTTGCTGCATAATTAAGTTGCAATTCTCTGACACATGGCCTTGATTCCCACATACACAACACCTTGTTTCAGAATTGGAGGCCCTATTGCCATTGGGAGTCAAGTTCAACCTCTCCAAAGTCTTGTACAGCACCTCTTCAAGTTGAGTGGACAATTGATTCACTGAATTGTCCATGGGTGGCCTCCTGGTTCTATCATGGGTAAGGAAGTGGTGATTCTTGGCTATGTTTTCAATGAGTTGATAAGCTTCATCAATGTTTTTAGATGCAAAGATGCATCCTGCAGCAGTATCCAATGCCACCTTGCTAGGGTAGTTCAATCCCTTATGAAAATAGTTGACTAGCTGCCACTTCTCAAAACCATGATGGGGACATGCCCTTAATAATCCTTGAAGCCTTTGCCATGCCTCACAAATATTTTCTTGGTCCAACTGATAGAACCTCACTATTTGATCCCTGAAGTTATCAGTTTTTGAAGGAGGAAAGAATTCTGAAAGGAACAATTGAACAATTGATTCCCAAGTGGCTACCTCTTCAGGATTCAATCCTTTAAACCATATCTTGGCCTTGTCCTTGAGTGAGAAGGGAAATAATCTCATATACACTGCATTCATGGGGATATTATTGAAGTTCACAGTGCTGCATATCTCCTTGAAATTGTCCAAATGACATGCTGGATCTTCAGTCCCAAATCCAGAAAACTGACTTTGCCTAATCATAGAAATCAAGGCTGGATTAACTTCAAAATTTGCCACAGGTGCTAAGGCTCCTCCCCCTTGTTGATTCCTTGCATTGCTTGGTGAATAACAGTCCCTAAGAGTTCTAGGAGCTGCCATATTTTGATTCATAACTCTTTCAAATTCAAGGTTGTATGCTTCTTCCTCTTCTTCTTCAAATATCCTTCTCCTTGCCTCAAGCCTTTGCAATCTCCTTCTTCTTAAAAATCTTCTTTCAGGTTCAGGATCTGATTGGTAATGTTCCTCTTGATGGTCCAAGTCCTGCATAAAGATATTCAAAAGTATCAAATTCAAGAAAGAAATGAAAACTAGACAAAAATGAAAAGTAAGAAATGATAACTTGCAAAAACTGAAAATTAGCCTAACAAATAAACTAAAAACTAATCTAAAACTAATCTAAACTATCTAAGTTAGCCTAATTGACCTCAAATCCCCGGCAACGGCGCCAAAAAACTTGATAGTGATATTTGGGTTTTCTAGTGATAACTTGCTGAAATTAAAGAAAATGTCAATTTTCCATTTTTTTGGTCTCTCAACTCACTAGCTGCAAGTGCACAGGTATGTTGTAGTAGACTCAGGTTGTCGTATCCACAAGAATTTGAAGTCTAAGACACCCTAAAACAATTTAGATTAGTTCTACTTAAGTGGCTAAAAACAGATTTTTAATGAATAGTGAAAACAGATTTTTTTTATAGAAAGTGAAATGATAACAGATTTTTGGGTTTTGGAAATTTATCAAAGCTGAATTATAAATGCTAGAATGAAGTCTAAAAAGGTTTAACTATCTATGAGGAAGGTTCTTCTAGGATTTGGGGTTCATCTAAATTAATTAAGGATGGAATGGAACAAATTATCACTAAATGTCCAACTTTTGATTCAACTTGAAAATGGGTGTTCCCACAGCTCAATTGGCTTCTAACTAAGCAATATATGATTATATAATTGTTAGCTAGGTTGAATCAAAAGAGGGTCCTCACTGAAAATCAAGTTATCATTGGGCTCAAAAGAAAGATTCAATGCTGATTTTTTGCAATTCAAGGAAGTTTGGAATGATAACTTGCATTTACAATCATAAAAAGATGGAATCATTCCAATCAACCAAACCAGGATAAAATATACTCAATAATGGTGCTTGTGTTCCATGATTCATCTCTGAATTCAAGGGAGATTCAAAATCAACCTCTCGGTTGCAAAATAAATTGGAATCCACACAAACACACTCAATTGGAAATGCAAAACATATGGCCACATGAGTTCACAATTTCCATTGCTCCTTGGCCCATCTCTGGATCTCAAAGAAGCCCTTAAGACTACCTCTCAGTAGTGGATTAATATGAGGGTTGACAATGGAAATCAGAAGTTAGAAAAATGAGAAAACAGAAATCAACATTTCTGAAAAAATCAGCAATGTGGATTGATGGAATTCAAGTTTGCCAAATGCCCCTTGACCCATCTCTGGATTACAAGGGATTCCTAGAGTACACCTCTCAGTGATTTGAATAAAATAGGGATTAACAATTGGCGAATCAGATTCCAAACAATCAGAAAATAGAATTTAGAATCAAACTAAGAAATCAGATTTTGGAAAAAAAATCAGATTTGAATTCTGAATTGTCAATGATCTTGATTCATTTCTGAATAAGATCATGGCATATATTAGCCTCTCAACTATTCAATTATCTAATCCTTGATGACAATCAGATTCAAAAGCCCAAGAAATCAGATTTTGGAATTCAGGAAACCAAAAAATCAGCAACTCATTCAATTCATTCAAATCAGGAAAAACCAAATCAGTTTTGAATCATAGGAATGTCAAAGCTTCTCAATTCATTTCTGAACAAGATTGGGATAGATGTCAACCTCTCAGTTGTTCAATTAGTTCAATCCCCAATGACAATCAGATTCAAACAGCCCAAGAAAATCAGAATTCAGATTTCAAGAAATCAGATTTCAGGAAATAGAAATCAGAATTCTAATTGGGTTTGTATCTAGAACTTGCCATTGATTCTTGATTCATTTCTGAACAAGGGTTAGACCAAATGATAACTTCTCAGTTATGAATACAAATGGGGTCTTCAAATGGCAAGATCAGATTTATAACAAATCAGATTTCAGAAATGTAAAACCAGAAAAATCAGATTTCTTATTTCAGTTCAGGAATTAATGGAAAATCTGATTTGAGTCAAATGATTGCCCAAACAATCTTGATTCATTTCTGAATAAGATGGGGACAATACCAACATCCCAAGGACTCAATTAACCAAGTTAGAAATGAAGAACATATTCTGATATTTATAAGAATCAAATTCAGAAATCAGAAAACCAAATCAGAAATCAGAATTGCAATTGAATGAAATCAGAAAACTGACATTAACACTTAATTCACTTATGTAGAATGATTAGATCAAGTAATACTTCTCAGTCATTGGTTACAATTAGATCTAATAGTAGCATAGCATAAATCAGTAAAGAAGTTTCTGAAATCTGAAAATCAGAAATGATTCAGTGCAGGAATTATAAAACAGTCCATATCCATCCAAAACTAATCTAAACTACTACCCTATCCTAGAAGAAATGGAGTTTAGCTCCTCATATTACAAGATTTGGCATCAAATGGGATAAGAAACAGATACAAATCATGAATCCTTTGAAGCTTCTCAGCCAGCAGCTCCCAAAATCCAGCAGAATCCCTTCCTTGCCTTGCCTTGCTCCAAACCCTTGAATGACCAGCCTCCTTCTCCTCCAGAAAAATCCAGCTTTTATATCACTTCTCCCCACCTTTGGATCAGCATCAGAACATTCTTTGTGCTTTGATTGCAGCCATGTGTCCCCTGGCCCTGAAATTCCAGCAGTGACAGCTTTTTGGACAGCCAAAAAGCTAGTGGTCCCCCCTCCTTTTTTCTTCCTTTTGGCCACCTTTTTCACTTGCTACAAGGGCCAAAACATCAAGCATGAAAGTCTTCTAATAATATTTAAACAACTAAGGATTAGGACAGTAGTTAAAATCAGATCTATAGCAAAAAGGGAATTGGTGTGTTCTAATAATATGCCTTATGCTTCAACTCAATTGGCAAATGGCAAGTTTTTCCATAGACAAGCTTGTAGGGAGAAGTACCAATTGGAGTCTTGTATGCTGTCCTATATGCCCAAAGAGCTTCATTCAACTTCAAACTCCAATCTTTTCTTGTCAAAGAAACTGTTTTCTCCAATATGGCCTTTACCTCCCTATTTGACACTTCTGCTTGGCCATTTGTTTGGGGATGATATGAAGTGGAAACTTTGTGCCTCACTCCATATTTAATTAGGAGGTTTTCAAAACACCTTTCAATAAAGTGGCTACCCCCATCACTTATGACCACTCTAGGAATTCCAAACCTTGGAAAGATAACTTCCTTGAACAACTTGATTACTGCCCTGGAATCAGCTGCAATGGTGGGAATGGCCTCAATCCATTTGGACACATAGTCCACAGCTAGAAGAATAAATTTGTAACCACACGAACTAGGGAAAGGCCCCATGTAGTCAATTCTTCAAACATCAAATATTTCCACTTCTAGAATTCCTTGTTGTGGCATTTCATTCCTTCTTGAAATGGAACCAGCTCTTTGGCATTGATCACAACCCTTCACAAAGATATGTGCATCCTTGAATAAACTTGGCCAATAAAATCCAGATTGGAGGACTTTGGCAGCAGTCTTGTGTGTGGCTCCATGACCTCCATAAGGGGATGAATGGCATGCCTCCAAGATTTCTTGAAATTCATATTGGGGTACACATCTTCTGTACATGCCATCAGGAGATTTTCTGAATAGAAAGGGATCATCCCAATAATAATCTTTCAAGTCATGAAAGAATTTCTTTCTTTGCTGATATGTGTAGTCAGGAGGGGTAATTCCACATGCAAGATAATTGACCAAGTCAGCATACCAGGGAATTTGATTAATTGCCACAGCCATCAAACTATCATCAGGAAATGCATCATTGATAGGAAGTGTAGATGATTCCTGTATCCCTTCCATTCTTGATAGGTGGTCAGCAACTAGATTTTCACTTCCCCTTTTGTCCCTAATTTCTACATCAAATTCTTGAAGTAATAAGATCCACCTGATTAGCCTTGGCTTGGATTCTTTCTTGTTGATTAAGTGCCTCACAGCTTGGTGGTCTGTGAAAACAATAACCTTGGATCCCACCAGGTATGGCCTGAATTTGTCAAATGCATACACCACAGCAAGAAGTTCTTTCTCAGTAGTTGCATAATTGATTTGTGCTTCATCTAAAGTTTTGCTTGCATAGCATATGACATGGTGCTTCTTCTCATTGGTTTGCCCCAGCACAGCTCCTACTGCCTGGTCAGAAGCATCACACATGATCTCAAAAGGGAGAGTCCAGTCAGGTGGCTGCACTATAGGGGCTGAGATGAGGGCTTCCTTCAACTTCTTGAATGCCTTCATACACTCTTCATCAAATTGAAACTCAACATCCTTGGCCAGCAACTTGGTGAGGGGCCTAGTTATCATGGAGAAATCTTTAATAAACCTCCTGTAGAAGCCTGCATGCTCCAAAAAACTCCTAATTGCCTTGACACTTGTGGGTGGTGGTAGTTTCTCAATCACTTCAATTTTTGCCTTGTCCACTTCAATGCCTTTGCTTGAGACCACATGTCCTAAGACAACTCCTTCTTGGACCATAAAGTGGCATTTCTCCCAATTGAGTATCAAATTGGATTCCCTACATCTTTGTAGCACTTTTGTTAAATTGTCCAAGCAAGCATCAAATGAGTCTCCATACACTGAAAAATCATCCATGAAGACCTCCATAATTTCTTCAATGAAGTCTGAAAATATAGACATCATACACCTTTGGAAAGTTGCAGGGGCATTGCATAAGCCAAAGGGCATTCTCCTATAGGCAAAAGTCCCATATGGATAAGTGAATGTAGTCTTGTGTTGATCTTGGGGGTGAATTGGAATTTGCAAGAAACCTGAGTACCCATCAAGATAACAGAAATGGGAATGCCTAGCTAGCCTTTCCAGCATCTGATCAATGAATGGCAATGGGAAATGGTCCTTTCTTGTGGCCTTGTTTAACTTCCTGAAGTCAATGCACATCCTCCAACCTGTAATGGTTCTTGTGGATATCAATTCATCAGAATATGACTTCACCACTGTAATTCCTCCCTTCTTTGGCACCACCTGCACTGGACTGGCCCATTCACTATCTGAAATGGAGTATATGATTCTTGCATTCAGCAACTTCAATACTTCTTTCTTTACCACTTCTTTCATGGTTGGGTTGAGTCTCCTTTGACATTCAATGGAGGGCTTGTAGCTGTTCTCCATAGGGATCCTATGCATGCAAATGGAGGGATTAATACCCTTGATATCTTCAATTGAGTAGCCTATCACCTCCCTATACAATTTCAACCTCTTCAGCAGCTCTTCCACCTGATCCTGAGGCAAATTAGCATTAATGATAACAGGAAAAGTTGAATTCTCCCCCAAGAATTCATACTTCAAATTGCTAGGAAGAGGCTTGAGTTCCAACTTGGAATTGGCTTGAACTGGATTGCCTTGGCATTCAGCAATGATAACCTGTTGTACCTCACTTTGAATTCCTACATTTTCCACTGATATTGAAGAGTTCAGTACTGATTTATATGCCATAGCCTCTGGATCTTCCAATTCTCTCAAATGGTCAAAAATTAGACACCTTTGCAATGGATCTTCAATAGGGATTATAGCTGAAACTTGCTCCACCACCTGATTCAATTGCCCATCTTCAAAATCATTTTCTAAAAAACTTGGCCTACTGATAACTTGGGCCAAATTGAATTCAATCTTCTCCTCTCCAATTTGGAAGGTCAATCTCCCTTCCTTAACATTAATTACAGCCCCTGCAGTGGCTAGAAAGGGCCTCCCAAGGAGAATGGGGGTGTTCACATCTTCATCCATATCTAATACAACAAAATCAACTGGAATATAGAATTTACCAACTTTGAGGGGTATGTCCTCAATAATCCCATGTGGATATTTGATGGATCTGTCTGCCAGCTGAAGGGACATATTTGTTGGCTTCAAATCTCCAACTTCAAGTTTCCTACACAATGATAAGGGTATGACACTCACAGAAGCTCCCAAGTCACACATGGCTCTTTGAATTTTTCTATTGCCTATCTCACATGGAATTGAGAAGCTTCCTGGATCCTTGAGCTTTGGAGGCAACTTATTCTGGATAATTGCAGAAGCCTCTTCAGTCAATGCTATAGTCTCATGCTCCAATACCCTTCTCTTCTTGGTTAGGATTTCCTTTAGAAACTTGGCATATGATGGCATTTCCTGGATGGCTTCAACAAAAGGAACATTTATGTATAGCTTCTTCAGGATTTCCAAGAACCTTCCATATTGCTGGTCTTGTCTTGCCTTGATTAACCTTTGAGGGAAGGGTACCTTGTCAAAAACCCTTGGATTTGCTTCAATTTGAGGGCTTGAATTCCTGATTTCCTCACTTGGTTGTTCACTTGGCTTTTCAGCAACCCTTGAGTCTGAATTGGCTTGATTATCATCCACTTTCTTCATTGGTTCCTCCACCATTTTACCACTTCTGAGCTGGATGGCCTTTGCTTGCTCCTTTGGATTTACTTCTGGCTGTCCAGGAAAGAATAAGGGAGGTCTAGTGGATGTACTAGCTTGTTGAGCAATTTGGCTTTCCAACAATTTCTGATTTGCATTCATGGCATCCAATCTAGAATTGATCTTCAAAATCTCCTCTCCTTGGCTGTCCTGCTTCTTCAGAATTTGTTGAAGCATCTCCTTCATTTCATTTTGGAATTGTGATGCTTGGACTTGAGGTGGTGGCTCATATAGATTCCTTTGAATTGGTGCACTTTGGCCTTGATTTCCATAAGGTGGTGGTGGCTGATTCCTTGGCAGGATTTTAGGCTGCCAATTTGAATTTTGCATAGGAGCTCCTTGATAGTTGTTGCCCTTGTAAGAAAAGTATGGATGATTCCTATTTTCTGGAGTATAAAATTCAGCAGGAGGTTTGATTCCATAATTGTCCACAGCATTGATTTGATCCACATTTTGGTCCACTTGCTGCATAATTAAGTTGCAATTCTCTGACACATGGCCTTGATTCCCACATACACAACACCTTGTTTCAGAATTGGAGGCCCTATTGCCATTGGGAGTCAAGTTCAACCTCTCCAAAGTCTTGTACAGCACCTCTTCAAGTTGAGTGGACAATTGATTCACTGAATTGTCCATGGGTGGCCTCCTGGTTCTATCATGGGTAAGGAAGTGGTGATTCTTGGCTATGTTTTCAATGAGTTGATAAGCTTCATCAATGTTTTTAGATGCAAAGATGCCTCCTGCAGCAGTATCCAATGCCACCTTGCTAGGGTAGTTCAATCCCTTATGAAAATAGTTGACTAGCTGCCACTTCTCAAAACCATGATGGGGACATGCCCTTAATAATCCTTGAAGCCTTTGCCATGCCTCACAAATATTTTCTTGGTCCAACTGATAGAACCTCACTATTTGATCCCTGAAGTTATCAGTTTTTGAAGGAGGAAAGAATTCTGAAAGGAACAATTGAACAATTGATTCCCAAGTGGCTACCTCTTCAGGATTCAATCCTTTAAACCATATCTTGGCCTTGTCCTTGAGTGAGAAGGGAAATAATCTCATATACACTGCATTCATGGGGATATTATTGAAGTTCACAGTGCTGCATATCTCCTTGAAATTGTCCAAATGACATGCTGGATCTTCAGTCCCAAGTCCAGAAAACTGACTTTGCCTAATCATAGAAATCAAGGCTGGATTAACTTCAAAATTTGCCACAGGTGCTAAGGCTCCTCCCCCTTGTTGATTCCTTGCATTGCTTGGTGAATAACAGTCCCTAAGAGTTCTAGGAGCTGCCATATTTTGATTCATAACTCTTTCAAATTCAGGGTTGTATGCTTCTTCCTCTTCTTCTTCAAATATCCTTCTCCTTGCCTCAAGCCTTTGCAATCTCCTTCTTCTTAAAAATATTCTTTCAGGTTCAGGATCTGATTGGTAATGTTCCTCTTGATGGTCCAAGTCCTGCATAAAGAGATTCAAAAGTATCAAATTCAAGAAAGAAATGAAAACTAGACAAAAATGAAAAGTAAGAAATGATAACTTGCAAAAACTGAAAATTAGCCTAACAAATAAACTAAAAACTAATCTAAAACTAATCTAAACTATCTAAGTTAGCCTAATTGACCTCAAATCCCCGGCAACGGCGCCAAAAACTTGATAGTGATATTTGGATTTTCTAGTGATAACTTGCTGAAATTAAAGAAAATGTCGATTTTTCATTTTTTTGGTCTCCCAACTCACTAGCTGCAAGTGCACAGGTAAGTTGTAGTAGACTCAGGTTGTCGTATCCACAAGAATTTGAAGTCTAAGACACCCTAAAACAATTTAGATTAGTTCTACTTAAGTGGCTAAAAACTGATTTTTAATGAATAGTGAAAATAGATTTTTTTATAGAAAGTGAAATGATAACAGATTTTTGGGTTTTGGAAATTTATCAAAACTGAATTATAAATGCTAGAATGAAGTCTAAAAAGGTTTAACTATCTATTAGGAAGGTTCTTCTAGGATTTGGGGTTCATCTAAATTAATTAAGGATGGAATGGAACAAGTTATCACTAAATGTCCAACTTTTGATTCAACTTGAAAATGGGTGTTCCCACAGCTCAATTGGCTTCTAACTAAGTAATATATGATTATATAATTGTTAGCTAGGTTGAATCAAAAGAGGGTCCTCACTGAAAATCAAGTTATCATTGGGCTCAAAAGAAAGATTCAATGCTGATTTTTTTGCAATTCAAGGAAGTTTGGAATGATAACTTGCATTTACAATCATAAAAAGATGGAATCATTCCAATCAACCAAACCAGGATAAAATATACTCAATAATGGTGCTTGTGTTCCATGATTCATCTCTGAATTCAAGGGAGATTCAAAATCAACCTCTCGGTTGCAAAATAAATTGGAATCCACACAAACACACTCAATTGGAAATGCAAAACATATGGCCACATGAGTTCACAATTTCCATTGCTCCTTGGCCCATCTCTGGATCTCAAAGAAGCCCTTAAGACTACCTCTTAGTAGTGGATTAATATGAGGGTTGACAATGGAAATCAGAAGTTAGAAAAATGAGAAAACAGAAATCAACATTTCTGAAAAAATTAGCAATGTGGATTGATGGAATTCAAGTTTGCCAAATGCCCCTTGACCCATCTCTGGATTACAAGGGATTCCTAGAGTACACCTCTCAGTGATTTGAATAAAATAGGGATTAACAATTGGCAAATCAGATTCCAAACAATCAGAAAATAGAATTTAGAATCAAACTAAGAAATCAGATTTTGGGAAAAAAATCATATTTGAATTCTGAATTGTCAATGATCTTGATTCATTTCTGAATAAGATCATGGCATATATTAGCCTCTCAACTATTCAATTATCTAATCCTTGATGACAATCAGATTCAAAAGCCCAAGAAATCAGATTTTGGAATTCAGGAAACCAAAAAATCAGCAACTCATTCAATTCATTCAAATCAGGAAAAACCAAATCAGTTTTGAATCATAGGAATGTCAAAGCTTCTCAATTCATTTCTGAACAAGATTGGGATAGATGTCAACCTCTCAGTTGTTCAATTAGTTCAATCCCCAATGACAATCAGATTCAAACAGCCCAAGAAAATCAGAATTCAGATTTCAAGAAATCAGATTTCAGGAAATAGAAATCAGAATTCTAATTGGGTTTGTATCTAGAACTTGCCATTGATTCTTGATTCATTTCTGAACAAGGGTTAGACCAAATGATAACTTCTCAGTTATGA
The DNA here is from genome assembly GCA_030549335.1 of Pontederia crassipes. NCBI lineage: Eukaryota > Viridiplantae > Streptophyta > Magnoliopsida > Commelinales > Pontederiaceae > Pontederia > Pontederia crassipes. The sequence continues at coordinate 21,375,271 of CM060184.1, read as the reverse complement.
ATACAAATGGGGTCTTCAAATGGCAAGATCAGATTTATAACAAATCAGATTTCAGAAATGTAAAACCAGAAAAATCAGATTTCTGATTTCAGTTCAGGAATTAATGGAAAATCTGATTTGAGTCAAATGATTGCCCAAACAATCTTGATTCATTTCTGAATAAGATGGGGACAATACCAACATTCCAAGGACTCAATTAACCAAGTTAGAAATGAAGAACAGATTCTGATATTTATAAGAATCAAATTCAGAAATCAGAAAACCAAATCAGAAATCAGAATTGCAATTGAATGAAATCAGAAAACTGACATTAACACTTAATTCACTTCTGTAGAATGATTAGATCAAGTAATACTTCTCAGTCATTGGTTACAATTAGATCTAATAGTAGCATAGCATAAATCAGTAAAGAAGTTTCTGAAATCTGAAAATCAGAAATGATTCAGTGCAGGAATTATAAAACAGTCCATATCCATCCAAAACTAATCTAAACTACTACCCTATCCTAGAAGAAATGGAGTTTAGCTCCTCATATTACAAGATTTGGCATCAAATGGGATAAGAAACAGATACAAATCATGAATCCTTTGAAGCTTCTCAGCCAGCAGCTCCCAAAATCCAGCAGAATCCCTTCCTTGCCTTGCCTTGCTCCAAACCCTTGAATGACCAGCCTCCTTCTCCTCCAGAAAAATCCAGCTTTTATATCACTTCTCCCCACCTTTGGATTAGCATCAGAACATTCTTTGTGCTTTGACTGCAGCCATGTGTCCCCTGGCCCTGAAATTCCAGCAGTGACAGCTTTTTGGACAGCCAAAAAGCTAGTGGTCCCCCCTCCTTTTTTCTTCCTTTTGGCCACCTTTTCCACTTGCTACAAGGGCCAAAACATCAAGCATGAAAGTCTTCTAATAATATTTAAACAACTAAGGATTAGAACAGTAGTTAAAATCAGATCTATAGCAAAAAGGGAATTGGTGTGTTGCAAGAATGAAAACCGATATCGATATGAATTAATTCAAAGGCCCGGAATGATAACTTTATGGAAATCTTGGGAAATGTCCTAATATGGGTGGTTCAAAGCATTTCAGGCATCAATTTGATTAGAGTGACAAGTGAGTGAGGTCAAAAATCAAATATGAATGAGATTCCTAAAAGTGATAACTTGAGTGCCCCAAAAACGATAACTTATATGACTTAAAAACGATAATTTGTCATAACTTGAGTTTTGATTATCCAAATGTGATGAAATTTGACCAGCAATGAGTTAGAACAATAATAAGATGATTGCTTAAGGTCCTTGTGCAGAATTAATGGTTTTTCATGTCGAAATGACAGAATTGCCCTTTAACGATAACTTGGCACTTGAAAAATGATAACTTGTTCAAATGGACTTAAAACTTTGCACAAGTTGAGATGTGACTATCCAAATATGATTTATACATGATAATGATGAATTTAGGGCAAGAAAATCATTGAAAATAAGTTCATTCAAAATAATGATAACTTGACACTTAGGAATGATAACTTGTCCTCAAAATGATAACTTGGCATAGAATTTAAATATTAATGGATTTTGGCATTTCAGAACCTCTATGCACATGGAATTAAGTATGAAATGAGGAATATCAACTAGTTATCACAATGTTTGCATTCCAAGTATAATTGGCCCAAAAATAGGCAAAAGTGGGACTCGATATGTATGAATTGCATCTAAAATAGGTTAAAATCATATAGTGATCAGCAAGTGATCAGTAATCCACGTTTTTCTTGTAGTGAATGTCAACATCCTCGACTGATAGGCAAGGCAGTTGTATTGCAATGTCAAGGCAGTCTAGCGACATGCTACTCTTGTCGACTCACCATTACATTCATAATATTTTGATTTAGCCGGTAAGAAATTTATTTTCACTTATATTGCCACTCCAAATGATACAAATCAATTGGGAATTAATAATCAGATGGGTCCTTCTTTGGCCGCGAAAGTGCGAAGGAGCAAGCTTCGGGGCCTGCTTCAAAGATTAAAGTACTGGCCGAAGGATAGGAACATCACATAATCTAATCTCATTATCGAATGTGACTCGGTAAAATTGGTTGACATCATCACTAATCGTGAAAACATTCCTTGACACATTTGAAACATCATCGGCGGCTGTTTATTTTACTTTACTAGATCAGTTACACTTTTTTTGTGATTAAGTATATCTATCGATAATTTAATCGTGTGGTTGACTACATGGCAAATTTGATGGAACCTCCTCATGGCATCAAGAATATTTTGAATGCAGACATTTTTGGTCAATTAATCAATAGATTTTTCTTAAAAAAAAAGATATTGTCGGGACCTCGGATGTTATATATATATATATATATATATATATATATATATATATATATATATATATATATATATATATATATATATATATATATATAATTTGGTTGAAATTGATAAACGTGAATCATAAATTTGCAAATTTAATGTATGAGGAAAATCTATTCATAAAAAAATATTTATTTTAATAAAAAATAACATGTTATAAAAAAATACAATATTCATTAATAAAAATACGACTAGTAACCTAATAATAATGTTCTTATTATGCGATTTTTTTATATTTTATGTTTATACGATTATAAGGATAAATATGAAAATGAAATGTAAAGCGCACTTAAGTGACAATCCAAATTATATATCAATGTAAATTGCTTATAAATTAAATAAAAAGAACAAGATAATTTAGTGAATCTAAATAATTTTAAATTTATATATGAGTAACCTAAAAAAAATCATCACAAGGAAAGACCACCTAAGGTGTTTTTTTCAGCCCTGCATATGCTCTCTGGCCCATGTGCCATTGTCCGGCGGTAGGTAATTTTATGTTACTCCTTTAACGCAGATTAAAAAAATGGTAAGAAAACTATTCTCCTCTTCAGAAATATAAATAAGTCTAATTCACTCTATCGAAATGATTGAGCTAACTTTTAGAATAATGGGATTAATGGGAATATAACACCAGTATTAGGGGTGGTCCACCGAACTCGATGATATCCGAAACGATCCGATGATCTAGTTATTTATTTAAACTTAAAATTTATTTAAAAATTGAAAAAACATATATTTTAAGTACAAATATAATATTCAAATAGTTAAAAACTTATTTTATGCTTTAAAATAAATATTAAATAATATTTTTTATATTAAATAAATGTAAAATAGTATGAACAAATTATAAAAAACTAGGTCGTCGAATAATCCGACGACCGGATCGGTTGGGTTTATTCCGGAGTCGGGTCCAACTCAACTCGTGAACACTACTATTCCTTATGTGCAATCTAATAAAACGTAACCGTCCATTTTACATCTATGGTGTCAAAAACTTGGGTAAAATCAAAACCAATCTCTCTACAACCTGTCGTCGTCAACCCATCGGCATAGATCTTGGCGCCACGAGAAGGGTGAGAAAGTTTTGGCAATCCCTCATCCTTGATGAGTATAGGATCATGGTGGTGGCGGACTACTGTCGAGGACTCCAACAAGCACCTCCCTAGAAGCAAAAGAGGGGTCAAGTCAGGGCAGCACTCGCATAAGGGTCAGGATAGTGCTTGCACAGGGGTCAGGGCCGAGTGCAAGCAGGGGTCAGGGTGTCGGATGTTCAAGAGGGGAGGAGGTCGCTCCCATAGGTCATGGTGCTGGCAGAGGTGACGGGTAGAGGGGAGGAGGAGATTATAGTAACTAAATAGAATGTAATTGATTATTGGAGATCATCCGGATGCAGCAAGATTTCGTTCAATCTTGAACTCTTCCGGCGTGTTCTTGCTTGCCGCTGTCCTCCTAATGCCATGCCTATTTATTATTATCTAAGGGTTGCAACCTTTGTTCAAGGGTTGCACCCTTTCAACCAATAGTCACACCTCTTGATACCAAGAGACACAACTCTTGATATCATGATCATATTGGTCATTAACTAACATCTCTCACTTGACCAGTATGATCAATGATATCTAACACTCCCACTATTCGTGTAGTGTTAATCGGAGATATTATCCCGAAGTTCACGGTTCGTGAAACTTCATCTTGACTTAAGTTCTCAAGTCCCATTAGACAAGCATTTAATATAACTATGAAGTTCATTATTCATGAAACTTCCTTTCTGACTCAAATATTTCTGAGTCTCATTAAACCAAGTGTTTAATGAATGTCCTTACTGCAATTCTTTTAATAAGAGAATCAGCTAACATGTCACTAGTAGACATATAAATTATGGTCACTTCCTTCTTTTCTACTATATCTTGTATATAGTAATATTTGATCTCTATATATTTTCCTTCGAAACTATTTGCTTCATTGTGTAACAAACTTATCGCAGCTTGATTATCATAGTACACCGACAGTGTTCCACTGTATAAATTGAGCCCAAGTTCCATAAGAAAATGTTTGATCTATACTGCATGAGTGGTTGCTATACTACAGGCAATATATTCAACTTCTTGTGTGTATCTCGTCATACATCATTATTTTGCTATCTCAAAAAATAGCTGCACCACTCAGCATAAATAAGTGATCCGATGTGAATTTTTTATCATTAATGACTCTACCAAAATTCGCATTTGAATAACATATAATCTCAAGTGTATCAGCTTGTGTATGTCTATCTCAATTGTACTTTTGCCTTTCAAAATTTTCATAATCCATTTCAAGACTTCTCAATTTTGACATTCCAGGATTATCTTAATTAGACTTATTGAATAAGTCAACATAGACTTTGTACATAATATTGCATACATTAAGCTCTCGTCTCTTGTGCATTGAAATTTCTATCCTTTATTCAGGACACTGACCTTTTCATTAAGTCTTTCCCCAATCACAAGTAATATATGTACTGAAATATTATTCTATATTCCAAAATCTCAACAATATCTTATTCAGATATTGTTAACGACTCAAACTCAATGATCTTGAATTCTTATTCCGAGTCATTTAAAATTTCAAGTACATAGCTCATATTGCATATGTCTTTCATTCCAAATTTCTTGCTCGAACTTTTATTTATCTTGTAGAGCCATGTGACATCATTTTCTGGTGAGTAAAATGTCATATTAAAAAAACTACATTATCACAAACTTGCTCCCATTACTCTGATCCACATTCAACGATCCAATTTGCTGACGTCAAAATTGGATGTCCATCTCTGCTATTTTAATATCATTGATACCATACTTTTCATAAGTCATATTATGACTTTTCTTGTACACCTTATTCTCCAAAAAATTTTCTCCTAAAAATCAGGCGATCGTATATTCATTTCCTCATTTCTCCATTGAGTAAGTTAATCCCATTGGAATAACTTCGAAAACACATATACGATCATTGTTAAGCTAATCATTATTGATGCATACTTAGCTTCTAGAGAATAGATTATCCAAAAGTCAATTCTAGCTAAACTGAGTATAACGCTTGGCAACACATTTCTTTAATTGCTATTCAATAGTACCATCAATTTGGCACGTTTTTATGAATACACATTTGCACCTTATGTACTTTGTCTACTTCTGGCAAGTCACGTAGTGTCCATTCACCGTTGATCAATTTGAGTTCACTTATTTTCTCATGTTGGCCATACATGATTCCAGACTCACCTGAATTAATCACTTCTGACATAGGACTTGTACAATCCTTTTATAAACATCATGATTTTTAACATGAAAAATATCGCACCCGTACATATTCTAATCATTCGAGTTTTGTCCTAAACCTCTTGTTGCCGATTATACTCATGGATAGTATATGGGTTCATCCACTTCCTCGAAAGGTACAATTATCTGTATAGCTTCATCTTCCATCCTGGGACCAATGTCCAATGTGTCCCCTTTAGAGTCAGCTTTAATATCACAAAAGATAATCATCCTTTCATTCATGCACATTTTCTTTGTTTTAAATATTGCATCATGACACTCGTTTAAACAATTCTTTCTTGTAGAAAATCTATACCCTTTGGATATATTAAACAAACATGCATGTCACCATCCTAAAGTCCAACTTCTCTCAAAGTTGACTCGGATTAATACATGTAATTTTACACCCCCTATTCTGAGATGGCCCAAACTCGGACTTCCTGTCATTTGAGAATATTTATGGCATTAGTTTTCTATGAACTCCGTGGGAATTCTTTGTATGTAACTCTCTCTCAAAATAAATTTCATTTGAAAGTCATGAATGTGATAACATACACATTATTACATTCATCAACATTTCTTTCAGTCATGTTATTATATTGTGGCACATGAAAGATATCTGTAGTATTTCTATATATTGAATGCAATAATTATTCATTCCCGGGAGATATTTTCTTCTCTTCATGTTCATACTTTTGAATAAATATTCTTAATTCCTTCTCTTATTTGTCATACCTCTCTTGTGCACTTCAAAATCATCACCTCTTCTTTCCAAGAGATTGCGAAATTAACAAACGGAGAATCACAAATAATCATCAATGAATGTAACACAATATTCTATCTTCTTATGTGTAACCACACTCAATAAGATCATTTTTAAGGAATGATTTTTCGACGAGAATGATCCGCCGTAAAAATGCTCGTTTCAAAAATTTTCTATGGCCGGAGTCGTGGGAACTTTCCTACGGCTTGAACCATGGAAACTTTTCCCGTGGCCCAAGCCATGGGAAGCTCCGACGGCTCCAGCCGTGGGAACTTCCCACGGCATGAGTCGTGGAAAAGTTTTTCCATGGGCAGAGCCGCAAGAATTTCTCACAACTCCGACCGTCGCAAGTTCATTTTTGAAAATAAAAAAAATTCAAAGGCGCATGGCTGAAAGTGGCGCGGACAGCTGGATCTAGCCGTGCCCGTGCGGAACTGTCCCTCGCGGCCAGATCCAACCTGCATGCGGCCGTGCGCGGGTGAAACAGGCCCTCGCGATCGAAACAGGCCCTCGCGGTCGGATCTGGCTGCGCGCAGGTCGGATCCGGCCGACGCGCGGCTAGATCAGCTTGCTCGCGCTGCGAGAGAGATGGTCGGTAGTCGCCGGAGGTCGTCACGCCAGTCGTCTAAAAGGAGCTCACCGGTCATCTGGAAGGAGAGCGTCGGTGAGGGAGGGAGAGGAGAGAGGAGAGTGGGAAAGAGGTAGAGAGAGAGGAGAGAGGGAGGAGGTGAATAAAAAGAAAAGAAAAAGGAGAAGCGGGAAAAGAAAAAAAATAGACGGGAGAACTTGGCGGGATTTTTGACTTTCCGACAATTTAAGCCGCGGAAAATATTTTTCACTGTTGAAATCGTGAGAAATTTTCACGGTCGAAATCGTTGAAAAAGTTTCCCACGGCTCGACCGTGGAAAAAGTTTTCTACAGTTTGAACCATGAAAAATTCCCATGAAAAATAATTCGTCAAAAAATTCGTCGTAAATTGCAAAGGTTTTTCGACCTGGGAAATTTTCCGTTGGAAAAAGTATTTTTTTCTTGTACTTAATAACTTAAAGATCGATGGGCCAGAATCAGACACTACAATGTTCGACATTGTTCATCGTCTTCCTCCTCCGTGCTTGCATACCTGGAGACGAAGCAACACGGATTTGAACAGAAGAAAACAAAACACGTCCCAGTGAGTTGAAGAAATAGGCAGTTGTTCAGGAGATCGTGCAACTTCGACGACGAAAGCCTTGGCTTGATTGGACAAGTGGTGGAGAGGGGGAATCAGTTCGTTCGAGAGCGAAGGAACATGCAGCGATACCAATGTAGTAACTAAATAGAATGCAATTGATTATTGGGGATCTTCCGGATACAGTAATATTCCTTTCAACCTTGAACTCTTCTGACGTGTTCTTACTTGCCGCCGTCCTCCTAATGCCACGCCTATTTATTATTATCCAAGGGTTGCAATCTTTGTTCAAGGATAGCACCCTTTCAACTAACAATCATACCTCTTGATACCAAGAAATACAACTCTTGATATCATGACCATATTGATCATTAACTAACAGAGATTGTGTCGGCGGTGACGACGACGCTCGGAGGAGAGGAGGAGGTCGATGAGGACGTTAGCTGCATATATTTCATTTGGACCATTGGCTGCATCCAATGGTATAGATTGCGGTGTTGCACCTAGTTACACATAAGAGGTATTCCACCCTACAATAATACATGCATTTTTATATTAAAAGAAAAGCAAGTTACCTTTATGCTTGTACATCTTAGAAACTTTTTTTTTTTGCTGAAAGTTATCTCTTAGAATACATGAGCCGATGCAGATCTATGTAACCATGGTACAAAAGGGAGTATACGTTGCTGCGACTACAAGACTTCGGATACACAAATAAGCGGATATGCGTAGCTCCCATTAAAAGTCATCATCTTCATCTTCATCTCTCCTCCTTAAGAAGCTTCTAACGACTGATGCAACAGTACCAAGCACCAAGAGTGTTACAAAGAAGTCAAAGCCCCCACCAACACCCACGGCAACACTTGGCCCGGGCACAAAGTATGTGAATGGTGACCAGCCCCATCCGCCGAAGAACGGACCGCCGTAGCCGTACCCGCCGATGAGAGGCGGCGCCACCGGAGGGTTTATGAATATATTAGTCCTGCCAAGACATGAGCCCTCTTCTGGTCACTTTAAAAATACCAGTGTGATTCTACCATTTACCACAATGACAATGCTTTGACGAAGACTTAATTAACTTCCTTGGTTCTTTCATTTTAAAAAGAAAATGAAAAGGCAGTTCAACTTAATTTTAACATAGATAGCTAGTAACTTGAGAATGTGAAGTTTCAATGTAAATTATTAATATCATTAATGTTGATGATGGAGCAGTATATCCTAATTAATTGTGTGCAAATAAAGATACAAACTATCAATGGATGAATTATCCTGTAAAATCATTTTTAAGTTTATATGTGAAAATATCATAGTGTAAGCATATATTATAGTTTAGAGATTGATTTAAGGCCTCATTTAGATCGATGGTGGAGGAAGGAAAAGTAAAAAAAAAAAAAGAAAACTCCTTACCTCTTTTGGACGAAACTTCGGAGGAGGAAAATGAAATGGAATATAATTTAACGTTTTATTTATACAATTGACTTAAATATTCTGATTTTTACCCTTCTCTTTCATTCTCTTTTTTCATTCCTTACTCTTTTTTTTTTCATCATTCCCGTTAAAAGAAGCTCTAAAGCTTAAAATTTGTACATATATTTGCACACTCATTTTTCTTGCACTATCAGATGTGAGTCAAGTATAAATGAACCACTTAAAGCATTCTACCCTTCGATGGCGGTGTTGCATTTTTCCCCCATTTATTTACCCTATAGACATAACACTTCGGCACTTATCGAAGCACAAAAGTAAAACATATGTATTTTTCGCATTTTGTTTATCGGATCTACTCAGACGATAATTCTTATCCAAATCTCACTGAAAGAAAACTTGTCGCTTGGAACTTAATGCTTTGATGAGAGTAAAAAGGTGACATGTGGGTTCTCCTTTTTGTTACCTCGAGTTATTTATCCGGGGGCCTGATGACCTCGGAGCAGCCGGGCGCGACCGGAAGGCCTGGCCGCCGACCCTGCCACCGGACTTGGCGGCTGATGCCTCGTCCACGGACCCCAGCGCCAGCACGCCTGCGGCCAACGCGACCAACGCCACTTTGGCCAACTTTACCTCTCCTGCTCTGCTGCTGCTGCTCAGCCACGGGCACAACACAGATCGCATCAGTCGACATACTTGATCAGTCTTGGGAACCTCAGTTGCACGAGCGTATTCTCGATCGGCGTGCGTACCTTGATGCGTCTGAAATTGGATCCTCCTTGCCGGAGGCCGAGGACCGCCTGCACGACACCACTTGAGGTTGAACCCTCCTCCTGCTGTTTCTGGTAGCTGGGGCTGGTGGCAGTCTGCTCCCTGTCAGAAACCGGTGCGGAGACGAGGCCAACGCCATGGCGATCTTCCTGCTTTAAGCGAGCGAGCGAGAGAGAGAGGGAGAGGGAGAGAGGGCTGATTCCTTGTTACGATGCTTTGAGCTGATGGTAGTGGTGGATGCTTGTGATGAGACGTTTCTTATTTCCGACTGGTGCCATTTCTGGTTCTTAAAATACCATTCATGTAGGTTGCAGAAAGGGGGGCAAAGATCTGGCGAGCAGAGGACGCGGCCCTCATCTTTCCTTAGATTGGAGGCTTCCCACGTGGCCGAATGTCTATGGTCAGTTAGAATCGTCAACAGGGGGAGATCTTTTTACATTCGAGGACAGCAAACAGTTACGACAAATAATAATAAATAAATAAAATATAAAACCAGCCGCCATCTTTGGCAATGTCACGTTGCAGCAAGGCTATATAACGGGCACGGCAATTCAACAGAATGTATTCATATTATCTTTAATCAAATAACGGGTTTCTGTGGTCAAATCTGACCGGCCAGCTTCTCAAAAATAAAAATAAAAACTGCCTTTACATCTACTTACAAATTACGACAGCATATTGTTTTCCCATACTCAGTAGTTTGAAATGCCGAGTTCCACACAATCAAATCTATTTCCAGATTGGACGTGGTGGTTTGACTCACAAACCTGCCATGGCTGATTGCATCAACGTTGTAGACCTCTCAGCAAATATGTTTTTGCATGCCAATGACTGCTGAAAGGATACATGCTTCATTGCTTTGATCTAATACAGATTTGAGATTCTGAGGGTGGCCTATGTATGAAAGGTGGAACTTGGATAGTTGTTGTACAGCAATTTTCCCAATTTCAACAACCCAAAAAAAAAACTTCAATTTGAGACTAAATATTAATATTCTACCATCACTAAAAGCATCCACATATTTGTCTATGCTACAATCACTCGTATTAGCATTCTGTGGGGCTTCAAAAGTTACTACACAAGAAAGTTTGACTGGCCACGTAAAATAGTTCCGCCGTTCCAAGGGGATAGAATAACTCCGTTGTAAACACTTAAGCACCACCAAGATGAGGGAAAATCTGTTGCAGGACTTTGGGTAGGTTCAACACAATCTCTGCATATGCTGAGATACAAAGGTGGAAAAGCAACGAAATAAAATTAGCTAACAAGGACAAAAGCTAATGCTTATTCAAATAAAAACAAGTATTCGAGCACAGTAAACCTTCTGGCAAGGTCATAGTTCTTAATGCTTCCTCAGCATATGGAAGACGGGAAGGAGTGGATTGAGCAAGTTGTTTTCCAGTTCCTTGTCTGTCAGCAACTGAAATTTTCTTAGATGGATGAACAGGCCATGCCCATACCCTGATACGACTTGGCAATATAGAAGTAAGGTCTGCATATCTAAGACTGACCATCACCTTGCTGCAGAAAAAAAGGATATGCAACACCATTATCATTTAATGTGCGATAAGCTGCATTGTTCGCACAAGGCTATATAAGAAAGTGCCTCAACTTTTTTTTACAGGAAGAAGGGTCTCAACTTTACCAGTCAAAATCCTCCAGTACAAATTCAATCAAGTTGTAAGGAAGGCTGTGAAATAGTTCTCCAATTTGGTTACCATAAAGCTCTTTGACAAGACGGACCTAATTCACAAATGAGAGAAAGGAGCAGTTCTTTTACACTAGGCCTCTTCTATATCAGTTGTAAACATAAAGCAGGGATCAGTAACTAAGAAATAAAAATGCAAAGGCATACAGAGAAGAAACAGTACCCAAATTAATTTCATAAATTTTCTGCTAATTAGGCTTTCATTTCTACTTTATATAACACTAACTAATCAATTGAAGGATAACAAAGCATGGAGACTTTTTAATTCACCACTTTTCTACAACATTAAAAGGACGAGTAACAAACGGATAGTCATACAACTCTATCAATGGAAAGATCGAACTTATACATAGTGGAAGATACGGCCAAAGAATGAAACATTTTTGGACGTTTACAAGTGCACACCCCATTGCCAAAAAAGTGCATTGTGTTTCTCCTACCATGTTAATATTAGAAGAGTTGGATTCTCAAATAATTACAGAAGGCAAAAACAGGTTTATGAAGAAAGATGATATCAATCCTTCAAAACCTATTCACGACTACCATAACAAAATTTACCACACCCCTAATAATTGCATATTATTATTATATCCCATACAACTAAAATACAAAGAAATGCAAAGAATTACAAAGTTCTATGCCCAGTATACATTCACAAACATGTTTTCTGATCTTATCTATAAGTTATAAAATATTGAAACTGATACTTAGTAAACGCCACGCTAAAGGAAACTGGGAAAAATCAGAAGTTCCAAAATAAGCAGAAAAAAAGCGCAAAGATTTTTCCTCAAAATGAATAAAAATAGATTGAGGAGATGGTAAAAAAAGGAAACACATGCAATTCCACAATATCACGTGAGGAAAGGTAAAATAAAAATTACCTGCTCTCTCCTGTCCACATAGGATTGCAAAATTTCACCAACATAGTCTATGAATTTCTGAAGATAAAAAAATGAAAAAAATATGATCCATGTACATGTAATCAAATGAAAAATAGAAGGGAGATGAAATATAATGCTTACAATTGCATTGGACGAGAGAAGATCATTTTCTGCTTCTCGTATTGGAAGGAAGAAAGGGACAGTATGTTCAGTTACTGTCATCTTTTCAAGGAATGATTTGCTCTCCAACACACAATGGTATATCTCACACGGTTCTCCTGATAGTAATAAGTACAACCAATCAACTTATGGTTCCTAAATATGTGATGTGGGTATCCTTGGGGTTCCAAAGAAATATCTTTCTTTTTTTTTTTTTGAGAGGATCCAAAGAAATATCTGATTACATTGAAAATAATAAATGTCGACTTCAGTGTAAACGAACATTTACAGAACTTCATATTTAATTTTTTTTTCATGGGCAAAGTACATAATATTTTGTACCAAAATATATATAATATTTCATGTCATAGTGGACAATCAAATGGAATCTACAACAACCAGTAACTTATGTGCTATGAATGAAAGATTTAAGATCAAATGTGCTAATGCTTTAAACTAATTACCAGCGAAAGATGTCTCATACTGTATTCCTATCCTTGCACCATCAAGACAACAGATTACCTATTTATTCAAGCGAGCGAGAAGATATCAGTATATAAGTGAATAGTAGAATTAATAAATAAAGTAGAAAGTGTAGAATTAGCAAATGAATAAGTTTATTAGAAAAAATTATCAATTTTACAATGTCAATCTCATCTTTTTTTCTTTGGAGAAAATGTCGAACTCATGTTTGTTTTTGGAAAAAATGCCCTCATGTTGGAATTCCAAAGTAGTGTTAAGTGTGCATTACAGCTTATGGAGGAGATAAAACTGTTACATTACTCAAATACCTTATTCTGTATTTTGTATGTAGTTCTGGCATGGATAGGTGGATCAAGAGGAATACTTATTTGGGTAGACATTTCCTTTCTATCAGCTTCCATGTGAACCTGGAGTGTCATGAACAGAGAGTAGAAATGAGGTCCATGATAATATATGAAAAATGTTACATCCTCCAAAACTTCCGCCAAAAAGTCCTCCTAATACTCACATATTTAAAATCCACCCAAGGACATACCTAGGACCCCGGAGTCAATGGGTGCAAAATATAACTCTTTAAATAAAGTTTATAAAAACATAAAAATAAATTATATATTAAAATAACTGATTTAAAATATTAATACAATTGTTCCCAAGATCTCATATTTTGAAATCTTTGTATAATCAACTCATTGTCGATATTATCAAATACGTCTTTTTGAATGTAACAAATCAAGCAATCATTCATAAAGGAGTCTCCGATTGGACTTTGCAATCTATTTTTCACAATCTTAAAAAATAAAGAAATGATTAGTTTTTTTATAATCCTAAGATCTGATAATCATAAGAAACAATAAAGAAAAAATAATCTTAAAAAAATATTAATTTCTGATAATCATAAGATCTGATTTTTTAAGATTAATTTTTGACAATCCTAATATCTGATTTTTTTTCTTACTCTACAGTCTTTTATTTTTCAAGCGAGGAACAAGATTAGTAGATGAAACATATTAACCTAAACCTTCAAAGGCTGGGAACGAAGGATGAAAAAGATAAAATAAAAAAAAATAAAGACAAAAATTGAGTGTGCTGGAGAAAAATGTGAAGAAGAAAGAGATTATTACATATTACCTCTTGGACTGCTCACACGTTGAGGCTTGGGAAGTTGGGAGAAAGAAGATCAACAACAACAACAAAGCCTTATCCCACTAGGTGGGGTCGGCTACATGAATCATACGACGCTCATTCGTTGATCCATGTTCATAAAATTCGACAGGATTTTATGCTGGCTGTCGGGGCCTAACACAACCCTCCTCCTTTATCCGGGCTTGGGACCGGCTATAAAATATAGGCGGAGTTTCAAGAATAATAAGGCATCAAAAGAAGATTATTTATGATCATGATGATATATTTTCTTGGCTATCTGGAATATTATATGAAGGCTCATGCATATTGGTTCTTTTTAAGATCAACAACAACAACAACAACAACAAAGCCTTATCCCACTAGGTGGGGTCGGCTATATGGATCATACGACGTCATTCCAAATTCGTTGATCCATGTTCATGAGATTCGACAGGGTTTTACGCTGGCTGTCGGGGCCTAACACAGCCCTCCTCCTTTATCCGGGCTTGGGACCGGCTATAAAACATAGGCGGAGTTGGGAGAAAGAAGATCAAGTGACAAAAAAAATAAAAGTGTGAGAAGAGAGGGTGTTTGGGAGAAACCGTGAAGATAAATAAAATTAGGTTAAGAGTTTGCTTGAGAAGGAAGAAATCAAATATATTAATTATGAAAAGATATTTTATAAATTTTACTCTTTAATTTTTTTTAAATAGGATACAATTCTGAAAATATATTACCATATAATCAACATAGGTCCGCCACTGAATCCACCTAAAAGTTTATTAAATTACAGTGAATGCCATTGTGAGATGTCAAGATGATTTTTTGGCTAAAAATTAGATTGATATAGAAACACTCATAATATATTAGAAAACAAAAAGAGTAGTGGATGCAAAAGATGATAATGAGTCAATTGTAACATTTCAACAAGGATAGCAATCTGGTTAATCATCTTTTTTGCTTTCAGGGAAAAAACATTTCAACAGGGATAGAAAAAAAAAAGACAAGGAAAAGCCATACCCTTTCTCGCATTGTAGCCAGTAGACCATCATTCCACTGTTCTTCATCCAAGGAAATCTCTGCAAAATGGATATTATTTAAGCAAATAGAAACGCAGAGTCCAAGCCTATCATGATCCTTAAAAATAGCTGCAAACAGTTTTTTCATATTTTCCATGGAACTCCTTCATTGATGGCTGAGAATTACCATTCCTTTCATTTTTACTTTTACCCCGTCATTCTGAAGATAATATTAGATGGATGGAACTAAGAAACTTATGATAGGATGCAAATACGCTTATCACGAGCAATCATTTGATAATTTCAGTCCATTGTATGCACGACTACAATTGAGGGACGACCAGAGAATATAGTCTCATGCAAGCACATATAAGGAAATTTGTGCATCACTGATTGTAATTTGCATGAAAAAATATTTATTTAAAAGTCAATTCTAAGTTTCAAAGATGATAAAAGGCATTACCAATGCACTACATGCTCTAAATTAACCAAATTAAGAAGCAAGATTACAATTCCTAGTCCTAAAGGAATAGAAAACTCTAAATAAAAAGGGCACCTTCAGTTTTTGCAGCTTGTGCAGCTTCAAATTCCTTTTGCAAGCGCTCAAATATCAGCTTGTCAGAGTCCCTGTGGAAAATTAATGGAAAAAATAAAAAAAATACATAAGAACCCATTCAAAGTCCAAAGGGCATCCTCTGTCACTATTGCAAATCTTTCATAACACCAAATAATACAAAATTTGATTGTTCCCACTTCTTAGAATCATCGGGTTTCCTTAAACTTTCCATCAAACATGCATACAACAGGTGGATAAGCACACAAACAATAATACCCAAGTTTCTCTTACTCTAAAAAGACAATTATTTCCTCTTTAGTACCTTGAGAGACGCTCCTTCAATTCTTCATGCCTTTTAAGAACATTTAATACTGAAAAAAACCAAAAGACAATTCAGTTTCAAGCTTAAAAGCATCACATACATTATAAGAAACCTAGGTCTTCTTTAAAATCTCTTAAACTGTGAAGAAAACCAAAGACAACAAGGTCTGTACATCTCGCTCGTGTCGTCTCCAATCGGGTGTCATCCTTTTGCAAAAAATTCTACAAGAGAAATGAAAGATGTGATAAGACCAAAATTCTAGGTGGAGCCTCTTAAGAATGTAAAAATACTCAAGCATAGTTCGGCATACCACTTCTCCTGCATATGATCGTCGCCTCAAGTGCTCCATGTGCAACAAGTTTCAAAGAAACAGCCTTCAGTGAATTGTGGTACAAAAGTAAATAAAGCACCTTCATTCAAAAAATTTCACCAAATAATAGAACTATTAGCAGACACAGAATTCTTCTTATTTGAAATTAAACGACTCTGCATCATTGCACAGGATAATAACTCATGGTTATATATATATATATATATATATATATATATATATATATATATATATATGAAAAGACTCCAAAATTAAACAGTGACATATGTATGTATACATATACATACATATCAAAAAACACAAAGAAAAGGGATTGTTCGGTGAAAAATATTGTGATTGTTGGATCGAAATGTTGTCAGATTGATAGAAAGATGAGAGACTTGGGACGCCCCTCCGAGGAAGAACCCTTGACCCCGTCGAGATTGATGATGGCCTTCCAGAGCTGTGACATGGCCTTCTCGGTCAAACAAATGTTGCCAAGTTGCCAAGAAACCCTAAGCTGGGAGAGACTTCCGTCACCTTCTCCTTCCCCTCACACCGCAATTGAATTGTGAATTGTGAATTGTGTGATCGAGGAGTGCGGCTCCACGAGTAGAATAAGAAGACACTTTTATAGCACAATAATCCCCGTGTTTTTATCAAAAAGAGCACTTCATGTATCATGCTCGCAAAATCCACTTTTTTGTGTTTCATGAAAATTGCACAAGAAACCGCGAGCTACAGAAGGATTATGCGACACCAAAAATATGGGAAAAGGATTATTTTATAAAAAAAAAAAGCGATGGCTGGAGATCGTGAGAAGGGGATGAGATTACCTGCGACTGGAGAGAGTGACGGAGCGAGGGGATTGGGAGAAGGCGAGATGCGGAGGCTGGAGAGCGGCCTGGCGGCCCTCTCGTTGTGTCCCAGCGGCGCCTGCAACTGAGAGGGGAACGCGAGCGGGTGGAGAGAGGAATGAGTACGGCCCTCTTGCTTCCCGGCGGCGCTTGCAGCGAAGAGACGAAGCAACCGCGGAGGGGAACGCAAAAATTTCCTTCTCAGTTTCTCTCCTCTATATGAGCCAGCCGATGAACCCTTTTAATTCTTTAAAGTTGAACGGACCTACACCGTTGCTTAAACTCAGGAAACTGATCAAGATGTCACTGAGGTCGTGATATCACAGGTGAAACGTTCTTATTTGTATTCCAAATAATTATTTTACTAAGTTTTCTTAATTTATATATCACTACTAAAATTCTTTTTTTTCGTAAAACTAATGTAAAATAAAATACGGGACAAATTTAGCAAACAAAGAAGATGTCACTCACCTGAACTTTAAGAAATCTTCTATTTTCGATTGGATTGATAAAGAGTAAAGAGGCGCCGTGCATTTGGACGATTGGATTACATCCGACGGCCTTTTTATTCCTTCGTGCCGAAGAATGAAAAGCACCGGCGAACGGACGAGGACGCCGTCGATCTCCACTTGGTGACGGAGTCACAGCCCGCCCGTGCCACCGTCAGAGGAGAGGAGGTGGAAGGCGAATTAGAGGAGGAGGCGGCGGTGCAGCAAGCGATTGACCTCGGCGACAATGGCGACGGAGTTGGAGGCATGAGGAGGGTGATGCCGGAGTCGAGGTGCGCGACAAAGGCCGCCTGGTCAGAGGCTGACGAGCCTCAGTCGGAGAGCACCGTGATAGCCATCCAAATATGGAGAGAGATAAATGCAAAAAAAGATGCCATCCGATGGTCGTGCTCCGCAAGCTGCTTAGCGCACTTGCTAAGTAGCGCCTCCGTACTCATTTAAAAATGACATAGTGAAAATGACTTATAAAGAATTTTAAAATTTTCTATCAATAATTAAAAAATTAATAAGTGCTTATTTTACCTTCTTATAAATCGAGAAAAAATTGAAGGACCCCAACATATTTTGTGAGAGAAAAAAGTTTATTAATTTGATCGATGAATGTATCATTTTGTTATTAGAATATACATATCTTTTATTCACTTAAGGATCTTTTGGTTATTTGACTAAGATAATAATTTATAAATTGTTTTATTATCAAATATATAAATGCTTATTTGTAAATTCACCTACGATTATTAAATTGATTATCATCACATCAACTTATCAACTATTTCATATCAGCTAAGTCAAACAGTCTCTTAATCATTTATCTAATTTTACATTTAAGCATCTATTATGGTTTTAAAATTATGGTAAAAGGATAATATAGCTCAAAATTAAGAGGTAAATTACATGAACCCTCCTCCTCTTCTAAATCGGGCGCACAGGGAAAGGGGGTGGCCACTCCCTTCCCCTCTCTCCTTTGGCATCGGAGGACAGGGGTGCTCGGTGGGTCGAGGACCCCAAGAGCGCATCTACAAAGACAAAGGCACCAGAGGCAAGTTGAACATGCGACGAAGGAGCTTCAGGTTGCCGCCCAAGTCGCGAGATGAGCTCCGTTCATTTAGGTGGCTCTTCTAGTATGGAAAGCAGGAGAAGGCAACGCCAAGGAGAGGTGGCGGCAGAGCGGCTGTGACATGAGCAACAATCGATTTTGCGAGTGGACGGAAGGAGAGGCACCATGGTGGAAGGTTAAGGAAGTTGTTGGAAGCTATAGAGGCGGTGGTCGCGTAGGTGGAGAGGTGATGTAGCCCAGCAGCATGGGCCGCTGGCGAGATAGCCGTCATCCGATGGTGGATGTCCACCATTTTCGGCTGAAGGAAGGATCGATATTCACGAAAATAACACTTAGATAAATAAACATTTTAGATGACATTACCACTCTTAGTAATTTCCTCCCTCTCCAGCGCACAGAGGCGGAGGGGGTCGGTTGTCCCCTTCCTCTGGCTTTGGTGAAGGGTGGCAGCCCTATCGTTACCGACTAATTTTATATATTTTTATTATTTTCATATATTATTTATAATTTTTTATTGTGTCACCTCAGCAACGCAATAGGAAAACTCACTATCGGTGATTAGGACAATACACACAAAAAATCAATGTTTCGAATATAGTGTGTTACAAATTAAAATTAGAGAATCGAATAATTACGGCACCCAAAGTTGAAGGACAATTCATGTATTTTACCCTAAAATTAAACTGCAATCTATAACTCTTAATATTATTCCTTACAATTTTTAATCATAACAGCAAAAAAATTTGATCCGGTAACGTGTGCATCATCCTCTTCTTTGTAATTGTTATGACATTCTCAGGGTTAGATTACTCTTGAATGTTGGTCCAAGCTCCAAAGTCAAGTGGAGGATGATCGACTAGGAGGTTGCCAGCGCGCTCAATTGGGCTCCATAGAGAGTTCATCAACTTGCTCGAGTGGATTCACTCGAGTGGGCGCACCATGACCCTTCTTACGTCCAACTCCAACATGAGGTAGGATGCTTGAGAGAAGGTTGTTGGATCAATAGAGGGAGGGAATTAGTAAAAAATTATTTTATGAAAATCATCACAAAAGCTTAACATTGATTCGTTGAACTTTAAACCAACACAATAACATTAAATCACATGTATAATAAAATAAGAATGAGAGCAAGAGAGAAAGATAAACACAAGATGCATGATGATTTATTGATGATGTTCAGCTACATCTTGGCCTATGGCTACATTGTCACTCCGAATTCTTGATCTTGAGACCGTCGAAGATTTTACTAACTCTTCCTTCGTTATAAAATGGGATAAGGAATAAACTCTTTACAACCTCAACATTTTCTCCACTTCAAGAAAGGTAAGGCACATTCCTCCTACTCAGAAGCTTTCACCAACATTTTCTTCGATTAGAGGCAAGATAATATCTTATCACTCAAGAGTTTATCCACCTATACAAAGGCTCTACCACATTTTCCAAATATATTTTTTACAAACTAGAAGCTCAGACAAGAAAATAAGAGAAAGATTTCAAGATTTGCAACTTTAAGGTATAAGTGAACTTCACAACTATTTTTTCAAGTTTCTATCAGAAGTCATGATGATTCTACAAACTTTGTGACCTCTTTGATAGCATTCTCAACACCATTTAACCGTTAAGACTCATTTCTCATCATTTTAGTCATAATATTATTATTACTCTCCATTCTACGTAGAATGATAGAACGCTCCTTCTAACCATTTAGAAAATATGATCACCTGATGGTCAACCGATCGACCCTTTTCACTAATTGATCCTTCGATTGACATGGGCAGTGATGTCATCGGTCGTCCAGTCGATAATTTAACTTCGGTGTCAATTTTGTAGTCATTGGTTGGCCGGTGGACTCTACCGATCGATCCTCAAATATCGCTGAATTGATACATTTTCCATATCGACCAATTAACCACCCAACTGATCGGTCAACTAGTAGTAATTGATCGTTCAACACTATTTTGAACATATCTTTTTACATAATTATTGGAATGAAATTATTTTTTAGTCATATAAAGAAAACAAGATTATCAACAACTTTTATATTCACATGTTAATCAAAATACGAATGAAACATATCCAAATATTGATTTCAAGTTTATTGCATAAAATAACCCATTCCTACTTAAACATTTTTTGCTACTTTAAACATAACTCTTGTTAATCGAGATTTGTATCATCAAAATATAATTAGTCAGTATAAAAATTAATTGATATGTTATTTTTTATTTTTATTTCTTAATTAAAAATTATTAATTATCATAATATTATATATTTAATACACATGAAAATTTTGAACAGATCGATCAGAATGGATCATGCCAAAAAATGTACCGAGTCAGTCTAAGTGTTTTCAAATATTTCTTAAATTTTTTAATTTTTTAATTTTTATTTTAAGTTTTAATGATGATCACAATTGAAATTTTGAAAAGTTGAATGACCATGCAGATACAAAATTAAATTTGAATGGAGCAGAGAGAAAAATACTAATGTGGCAATTTTATTTTTTTAATCTGACGTGAATGAGAGAGAAAATGATGGTGTGGTGCCACTTAAACATCTACGTCAGTGATTTACTGATTTACTAGTTATAACTGATCGCGATGACCGTAGCTGAAATATTTCTAAAATTCGATGACTGTGGTGTTACAAAATGAAGTTGGATGATTTTATTGAGAATGCCCTCTAAGTTGGATGATCATGACATAAATTTAAACTTTTAAATATGCTTCCTCTATCATGATGGTCATTTTTCTTTAATTAAGATTAGTGACAAGAAAATAACAAATAAAATTAAAATAGTATCCAAAGT
This sequence comes from Pontederia crassipes, assembly GCA_030549335.1. Classification (NCBI taxonomy): domain Eukaryota; kingdom Viridiplantae; phylum Streptophyta; class Magnoliopsida; order Commelinales; family Pontederiaceae; genus Pontederia; species Pontederia crassipes. The sequence goes on along the minus strand of CM060184.1, from coordinate 21,353,682 downwards.
TTGGTAATTTACATATCCCCTTTCTTCCAAAGAAATTATAAGAAATTTTGAATGAGTAACAAATTTTCTTTTCATAACATGAAAATATTAACCAAAAAATATGAGTCATGTCAAAATATTTCATATAAATTATTCATCTTTTGTTGGAGATGTGTATAGAAATTTCAAAATTATCTTCTTTTGAAATATTCTTATTCTTAATTATATGCATAAGTTTTAAATTCACAATTACATTTCTTATGCATTAATTTTCAAATCTCACACTAATATTGTCATGACCTCAGTTTAAACCTTAATCTAACTCGTAAGTCGCGGCATAATACGATCAACGAAATTCTTATGACAGAAACATCATATTGTCATGTAGAAACATGTGCAATAATGTTATCGTACTATTGTTCACAACACACTAACATTTGATCTTAGAGCAAGTGCACACGTTAATTCAAACTTATACATTTCAAAAGGTTTTTCAAACATTTAGCTTTTACAAATCATATCACATGTTAAAAGGAATCACACGTCCTCACCAAATAACAACTAAAGACTAAGTCTCATATCTATCTTTTGTCCTCAAAAGTGCTTATAATCCCATAAGGAATTTCCAAGCATGACTACATCATTGATCTAAAGTGTTGAAACAATGCTATGAGCAAATAACAACTTAGTAGGTTCAAAACTCACAACCAATGTATTATCATATATTCCATTCAAATAAAATGATTTAGCATTTTAAAAACTCATAGGAAACAAGCTAACATCTCATTACTCATGAACAACTATCATATTATGAAGGTTACTATATCAATTAATATAAATGGAATAACATTTTTAACATATCTTATAACATCTCACGTATTTATTTCATTTTATATATCATTTCACATATCACATCATTAACCGTATGCACATATGCATAATGCGCATATCATATCACTATATGATCAGATGTACATATTACCTTATATGATTTTATCATTTCAAATCATGGGATACATTTATTGCAGAAGACATATCATCTCTTACTAGAGGTCTCATATCATCCTGTAGGACATCATATTATTCTTGTCAGAGAACATATATATTATCCCGCAGGAGCATATTATTCTTGTCAGAGAACATATATATTATCCCATAAAAATGGGGTACATTTCTTGCATAAGACATTTTGTAACCCCCCGAGATTTTTTTTTCTTTTGCCTATCTAGAAGGCTATCTTGGCGATGACACTCAGTTCTATACCTTGACTTTGCTCGGTTAACAAACTGACTTACATAAGTGGAAGACTAATTTACAACATTCTATTATAATATGCGAAATCTATTTATACCATATCCAATAACCTGTGAGTTAGGGCCCACGTCTATATAATAATGGACCATATATCCATGTGCATGTCACTCATCAGAGGAGGCACCAACCATCTCACCATCGTCATCACGATCATCTGTACAGATCTAGGTACAGAGGCAAAGCTCAATGAGATAACTCAGTACATAGGATTATCCATTACAATAAATAATATGAACCATGATCAATATCAATACTATCAATAAACAATTATCCATAACAATATATGATTGATTAGGATATGTAACATTTAGCAATAACCAATAATCTATAAACAATTCTATCAATCATAGTAACCAATATCCATTCAATTCGGTTCAATATCTTAAATCAATTATCGGTGAAGGCCACAATAAACAATTATTAATTATCAATTTTATTAATAATATATCAATTCAATTATCCATCATCCACTAGGGCATAACCAATAGTCTATCAACCACTATGGAGCAATTTAATTATCAATGCAATGCGATTAATGAATCAATAATTCATTCAACAATTTCATTCATTTCAATTATGAAAACATCCATCGACCATAACGGTCTCCATCGACCACAATGGGCCTCCATCGTTCACAAGGATCTCCATCGACCTCGAAGACATCCATCGACCATAAAGGCCTTAATCGACCACAAGAACTTCTATTAACTATTATGCATTAACCATCGACTCCATGAGTCTCTATCGACCCAATGACCCTCAATCGATCACAAGAATCTCTATCGATCACAAAGGCCTCCATTGATCATAATGGTCTCAATCGACCACAAAGGCCTCCATTAACAATTATGCATTCAACAATCGACTCTATGAGCCCCATCGACCTAATGGGCCACAATCAATCACAAACATCTCTATTGACCTTGAGGGCCTCCATCGACCATAAAGGTCTCCATCAATCATGAGGATCTCCATCGACCATAACGGCCTCCATCGACTATGAAGGTCTCAATTATCAATTTAACAATTAAATTGTAGTAATTTTCCATATCGTCACTTGGACGATGCAAAATCAGTATCAATAATCCCATTATATATCAATTTATGCCTATGGAACAATAGACCATCATTCCATAATCAGTTATTATTAATTAGCATATTACAATTATAATTAACATCAACCAACATAACAATCACAATCACTAGGCCAATACATATCAATGCATGGTCATGAACAATCAGTGCTATTAAACATTGTAATTAACCTTAAATAATTATTTAAAATATATTTTAAACTCTCAAAATCTAGCCCGCACTAGGACAAATCGAGCCGGTTCATCTATTTCACTTTCTCTCATTTTTTATATCAAAACTCAGGTCGGATCTGGTAAAACTCGGATTGAGTCTGTCTTTAACCAATTCCATATCAGACATCCAAAGTCAGCCCAAGTTAAATAGAACTTGGGCCAGATCAGCTCAGTTTCAATCCATTGTCAATTAGTCTTCGAAACCCTGGCCGAGTAAATTGAAACACGATATGGTTTTGTTGATCTAATCTCGCGTTGCACTCGGGTAAAGAACCCGGGCCGCGCCTATGGGAACTCGGGCTGGGTTCATGGAACTCGGTCTGGTTCCTACTACGATTTGGTCCAGATTCTATTGAACTCGAGTTGGGCAGAACATAATTCGGGCTGAGTTCTATCGTCGTCGGGAAATTGTGTTTTTGACACAACTTTTAGTCATCCTATCTATGTCATAAGATATCTTGTCGATGCAAATAATATAACAATATGATCTCTATATAACGGAAAAGAGCCTAGGGGTCCATATCGTAGACCGACGCCATGGGATTCTCTTAAGTACCTTAAGTTGGTTGAAAAATTAACTATATTTCTGTTGTCACTGGATTGCACGCACGTCGCGACTTTGGTAGACAACTTCTCTCTATTGACATTCAGAAATCTTAGGCTACCACTTGGATCTTATTCTTCTTTGTCGGGACTTCGAAATGGTATATCGCTCGTGGTCTCAGGTGCGTCGATTTATGAGAAAACTAAGGAGAAACAGAAGGCGCACGTGCAGAAATTTTGTGGAGACAAATAATAATCTCTAATCACTCTTTAAATCATATTTATAGCTCTCAACTAAGGTTTTTTACTCCTATTGGGTCGTGGGCTATTTCTCCATCAATCAAGACCATCCATCATTAATTATCATCTCTTAAATATTTAAATTTAATTAAATCCGAATTTCATTAATTATTTCATAATCATACTTATAAAAAATCCATCTCTATTCAAATTGCTTTTTATCCCCTCCATAACCTGTCTCAATCAAACTCTATCTCCATCTTTTATTAATAGCTTATGTCAATCAAATTATACCTTTATTTTATCTTTTTATTTCTTTCTTTTCTCTAAGTTTTGTAATTATTTAATATAATAAGATTTTATCATCTAATTTTTGAAATTATTTAATTCCACAATATTTTATCACTTAACTTTTTGATTAAAATAATAATAATGGTTGAAATATTTTTAACCCATAAAACTCTGAGTCCTATCTTATTTGGGAGTTCTATATCCATTAAACATTCTTTTGGATCTCAAATCTAATTGAAATCCGTAATCCCAATCTAATTATAATTCATACTCTCAATAAAATTTAATCTTCTTTTTTTTCATTGAATGCTCTAATTGAATTATACAATTACTATATTACCCTTGATGAAATCGTGGAGTGTTACACATTTCATCTCGGTAGAGGAAATGCAAATGCATGACATATAAGAAAAATATCAATCTTATCATATCGTTTAGCTCATGTATCATATAATTGCATTAAAATAATTCACTCACTCTTCAATCATACAGAACATATATTCATGTCAAATGAGATTTCAAAGGCACAACATGATGTATAAATGAGTTATTTCTAGTGCACCTTAGTACACTAAGAGCTCGTGTGGTGTGCATAACAATAAGTGAACATGTGATATTAACACAATTTTATTTATGCCTCAAAATAGACTTTATGATTCTTAACCCATTAGAAATTTTCCATTTAAAGTTTATTTAGTAAAGCTATACATATTCTAACAATACAACTATATCTTTCACCTTCTTAGTTTATTGATAGATTACATGGTGCTGAGTGTAAAATTCATAACCTATAAAGTGCTTGTAATAATTAAAGAATTCTATTTTTCATGAAACTAGACTCCCAAGATTGAATTCACATAAATCTCATAATTTTATTGCTCATATATGGTTTAAAAAAATTCAGAGATTTGCCTATTTTCTCTTATACTTTTCTGTTCTAGCAAACTGAATGATGTTTGCTCTAAAACTCATATTTTTTTGTTGTACAGGGACTATCAAGGTGATTCCACTTGAATTATAAGGAGGACTTTAACATATTTAAGATATATAAGTTTTACTTATAAAGGATAAGTATTAAAATTACCATAGTATTTACAATTCGGACTACTCATCACAACAAACAAAAAGGGAGACTCGAAATAATTAATTCATAACTTTTCATGTGCAAATCCAATTAACCTGATTCTAGATCCTATGGAAAGTAGATGCAATTAAGGTTCAAACCACGAAATTTCATAATTTCTTAAGAACCCTAATATGCTGAGATTTTGTTGGCAAACTTTGAATGTTATTTGGTGTCCAACAAAGATGAAAATTCATCTAGGTGATCTAGGGTTTGATGTGCACGACAAAAATCATAGACATGGAAGCTCAAGCAGATCATAGAAAATCAAGAGTCAGTTATTCATTTGAATTTCATAGAGATAATTCATAGGAGAGGAGTTATGGACTTACCTTATACATTGAATATTTGAATTGATCTTTATTTTCCTAGTTGTCCTATTTGTTTCTACACTTCTAGGTCTCAGCTTTGGATGGTTCATGAGCTGGGAATCAAAGGGTGAAAGCCTAAATACATAAGGCCCTTCTATGGTGAACCGACCTTAAGTCGATTGTAGGGAGAGATCCCCATAATGCCCTTCGATGGTTTGTCCTTTTCCAATATTTATTTTATTTATTCATTAACTTAAGACATTACATGTAACTACCCCTATGTATTCAAAGAAAATATATAGAAAATAAAGTCCCAAACAATTGAAATCTAAATTTTTGTCCGAAGAACAAAAATCGTAATTTTACAAAATTTTCTATTTCGCACTATCATTTAACCTAACTAATATTCCTCTTAAAAATTATTAAAAAAATATTTAACATACTTTCATATATACGAACGATTATTGGTATTTTAAATTTTCAAATTCTAATATTTTTTTAAAAGTCATTTTTTCCTCATCTTTAAACGTTTATTATAATTTCTTGTGTTAGAATCTATGTAGTGGAAACACATATGCTAACACACTTATCATAATACATTTTAATCATATAATATATACTTAAATTATACAATATTATATGGATCAAATCATGGATATAATAAATATGATCAATCTCTATTATATACCAAAATAAAATTTTAAGTCATATCATGCAATTATATCCAAATGGATTATATGACAAATAGTCATGATAAAGTCAATTCATACATATAAGACTTGCACAAGAGTTCGCATTCATATATTATGTCAAAACATTGGTGATGAATATTATGTCTCCTTCATAAGTAAGTGAAATTCAAGTACATGAGATTTTATAAATCCATTCACATGTGACTTTATCTTTGCTAAAAAAATAATTATAAACATGAAGTCGAGTATGACAAGAATGAGAGCAAACATGTGAATATATTGAAGAGATTAGATTATATAAAATGCAAAATTTCAAATTGTTTGCTTCTAGCATTTCAAGGATTTCTAAAACTTATGCCATGAAAGTTAGAATGTGATAAGTAATCTTCAACAAAAAAAAAGCTCATTTATCTTCATCCACTAAGACAAAAAAAAATTATTAATTCCTAGTTTAAAATCATATGCATCATAGTGAATTTCAAATATTAAGACGCCAATTAGTACACAAGATCCGAATATGACACAATGCATAGTATGACAAAAACATTCTAATTTTAATTCATACATAGTTCATAAGATTATACATACATGCTACTCATTTTAAATACCATAAGTAAGATAAGAACATATTGTGATTATGATCCAAGTGTGAAATAATTGTTCATGGAGTCATTTTGTACTATTGTACTAAGATGAGCACATAATTTCAAGTAAGAATAATCCATGGAAGAATATTTCTAGCAGCATATGAATTTTAATATGAATAAATCTTAAACTTTTCACAATCATAGTTTTGTGCTTACATCATGATAACTAGTGGAATAGTCTAAAGCATAAACAATTTTGACATAAAAATAACGAAAAGTTTTTTATTTATATATTCAAAATAATATTTTTACCACAAATTTTGTGCCTTCACTCTTTTAAATCCACATGTCCTTTGCTTTCCATGTGAGACACACTTATAAACAAATATTTGAACTTTGGTACCAAATTACACGAATGATCCCTCAACTTTGAGTCGATTTTCAATTAGTTTCCCAACTTCAATTTATAATCAGAACGTCCTCCATCTTTCATTTTCTTGCCGGTGATCACGGGTTCCTCGGTTTCCTTGCTTATGTGGCCGACTTTCTCTCTCATCCACATTAACTTAAGTCGGCCACATCATTATAAAAATATAAAAATTTTAAAAAATAATAAAAAAAGATGAGGTTGTCCACATCTTTAAAAAAATTTAAAAATAAAAAAATGAGTTGCGGGAGAGAGAGGGAGGGGGTGACCGCCCCCCTCTGGAGCTCGACCGAACCTTCTCTCGATCGGAGGGGGCGGTCCCCCCTCCCTCTCTCTCATCGTGCTAGAGAGAGAAGGAGGGGGGCGATCGCCCCCTCCCTCTCTCTCTCGCACGACGAGCACGCGTGGAAGAGAGAGGAAGGGGGCGACCGCCCCCATCTGGTCGAGCTCGACCGGAGGGGGGCGTCGCCCCCCTCCTTCTCTCTCTCGCAGAGGTCACCCCCTCCTTCTCTTTTCCGCACGACGAGAGAGAGGGAGGGGGGCGATGCTCACTGTGCGGGAGAGAGAGGGAAGGGGGTGATCACCCCCTCCTTCTCTCTCCCGCACAGCGAGAGAGAGCTCCGGCGAGCTCGACCAGAGGGGGGCAGTTGCCCCCCTCCCTCTCTCTCCCACAATTCATTTTTTTATTTTTTAAATTTTTTTTAATGACGTGACAACCTCATCTTTTTTATTATTTTTTAAAATTTTTATAATGATGTGGCCGACTTAAGCTGACGTGGATGAGAGAGAAAGTCGGCCACGTAAGCAAGGCAACCAGGGAATCTGTGATCACCGGTCAGGAGGACTACGCGTGCAAGAAAATGAAAGATGGAGGACGTTTTGATTATAAATTGAAGTTAGGGGACCAATTGGAAATCGACTCAAAGTTGGGGGAACCGTTCGTGTAATTTACTCCAAACTTTTTTTTTTGTCTAATGTTAGTCGAGGTTCCTTTTGAAATCTAGATCATTCCATTTTGTATTAGTTTTCCTACTTTGCATTCAAATGCATGATGACTATGGAATCCACATGCAAAACTAATTTTAAAAATTTATCATAGGAATATTAGATTTTCAAAAATAAAAATGATCATGTACAAAATATTTCTTAGAATTGCTCTTCTTTCTAAGTGCATGAGAAATAGTCTTCTTATCATTTTGTATCTTTTTAAGGAAATATTCTTCTTTTTTACTTCTTCTAACAAACAATTAATTTCAAATTAAGATTCGAATTATGCATATTTAAATTTCAAGAAACCAATTTCATTTTTCAAATTTTCATTTTTCATAGGCCATACATCATTTTCTTTTTTTCAATTTCTCAAATACATGTAGCAATATTTCCTTTTCTAAAGTGTAAGATACTTTTTTTAGAGAGGAAAATTCATTGTGCATATCAAATGAAATCTCATTTTAATTATTATTTGGATTGGATGAGTTAGAATTTACCTCATGGCTATGTGTCATTAAGCGTAAGTATATATCATCACTGTATGAAGAGCTTAATAAGTCATTTGTTTCACTTCCACTTGAATCCTCATTTTCTTCTTCCCGTTATAGATTTTTTTTCTTCTTTATCATTCTTTGTGAGGCTTGGGTATCTTTTTATGATGTTTACACAATCTTCTAATTGACTTCTCTTTTTTTTAATGTTTCACCAACTTGAGATATTTATTAAGCTTCCTTACGTAGAATGCAAGTTTCTTTATATCAACTTCTTCTTTACTTGACTCTTCGCTTTCTTTTTCATTGTGTCTTAAAAATAAGAGTCTTATTGTTAGTTGAGCTTTTTTTATCTTTGTTCCTCATTTCATAATTTAGAAACTGACATATAAAATCATCAAAATCTAACTTATTTAAATTTCACTCCTTTATCATGGTTCTTTTGATGTGCCGCTTTGAAGTGAAAGACCTAAGAAACTTATTTGCAATTTGAGCATTAGTTGTAAGCTCGTTCTAAGGAGGTTAAGCCATTAACAATATTATTGAATCTAATAAACATATCATTTATCCAGTCATAATCAAACATTTTAAATGAGTTATATCGATGATTCAAAGTATTCAATTTATACTCTCTAACTTTATCAGTGCCTCATGAGTCATAATTATTATTTTTTCAAATCTCATTTGAAGTAGAACAAGTGGAAATATGATTAAATTCCGTAGAATCAATGGCGCAATACAAAAATTATGTTTTCATCAAACTTAATAGAAATATTTTTTTCGTTCAGAGCTTTCGAATGGTGATATAGCATTCAAAACAAATATATATTTTTTATCACTTCCCAAATATACAAATAAAAAGAAAAAAATGTAAGATTATATTTTAATTTTTCAGTAGACAAAATTAGAATAGTCAAAAGCTAGTGGATAGACGATCGATTGACCTTTGCTAAGTAAAAAACTACTTGATGTCATAGCTCTAAAAGATGATAAATTTTAAAAATAAGAGCAACCTTGATTTCTTACCAATTATTAGATTACAAAGCACAAAAGGGGGTGAATTGATGTTTAACAAAAAAAGGCAAATTTATAAAAAAAAACATCACGAAAGCTTAAAATTGATTCGCTGAACTTTAAACCAACACAATAACAATCAAATCACATGCATAATCGAGTATAAATAAGAGAGAAAGAAAGATATATGATGCACGGTGGTTTGTTAACGATATTCGGTCACACCATAGCCTATGTACCCACTCTGACTTGTCGATCTCGAGACCTTCAAAGATTCTACTAACCCTTCCTTCATTTCAAATTGGGTAAAGAAGAAACTTGTTACAACTCTGACATTTTCTCTGCTTCAAGAGCATACATCTAATACTTGAAAATTTTCGCCCATCTTTTTCTTTGCTTAAGAGGAAAGACATATCATGTTATCACTCATGACCTTAACCGCCTACATGATGGGAAAATCCGAGAACAAGGAGAGAAGATCGCAGAGAGATTGCAAGAAAAAATAGAGGAGACACACGAATTTACCCAGGTTCACCCTTGAGATTAGGGCTACGTCCTGCAAAGAAGTTCCACTATATCGTTTAGGTTTTCAGCCGCCACACAGATTACATCTGAAAAATAAGCTATAAATAGCCTCTCCAAACGGATTCAAAACCCGAACAAAATAGAGAAAAAACCTAATCCGAACCACACGGGACCGCCGTCGGGGGGCGGGGCCCCCCGAACCCCCCTTTCGTTCGTACGCCAGTAATACTGTTAATTGAGTAATACTCAGATTCCCCTAAGCTCACGTGGGCGAATCCGGTGTGAGAAAACAAGGGGCCCTGAAGTATTCACCAACTCTAACACCACAAAGGCTATCACAAAAGATAAAAAAGAAAGGAGGATTACAATATTTGTAATTTTAGGACATAAATGGACTCACAAGTGTTTGTCAATGTTTCTTTAGAAGTTTTGATGATTCTACAATCTTTGGGACCCTTTTTATAACCTTCTTAATCCATTCAGCCATTGGGGCTCAATTCCCATCGTTTTGGTCGAAATACAATCTATACTCGCGCACAGATCATGAATTGACCGTTCCTTCTGACCATTTGAAAAATATGATCATTGAATGATCGATTGGTTGAACTTTTTTGTTGACGGTTCGATTGGTCTTTCGACCGGCATGGTTAGTGGTGTTGTTGATTGAACCACCGATCAACCACTCGACATTTTTACTTCATCCGATCTCAATTTTGTAGTCACTGATCGGTGGACTCTACCGATTGATGTGTTTCCCATGTTCACTTGTCAACCATTGCACTTGATCAATTGACTAGTTAATCAATTGATTGTTTGATCACTATGCACTATTATGAATATATTATCGGAATGAGATGTTTTTGATTTGTTAGAAGGGTAATAAGATTATCTACAATTTTCATATTTATATGACAGTCAAATATAAATGAAACATATTCAAATATTGATTTCAAGTTTAGTGCATAAAATAACTTATTCATATTTAAACTTTTTTTATAAATATAACTCTTGTTAATCGAGATTTTTATTATCAAAATATACTTAATTATGATATAAAATTTTATTCAACAAAGGCAATGCTCACATAATGTCTTTAATCGCATAGATCTTTCTCTTTGACAAACTAAAGAGAGGGCTATTTGGATTCATCTCACAATTTTATAAATAGTGACCACTCAGAGAAGCAGAGAGAGAGAGAAGGATTCCACCCTTGTATCTTCTGTGCAATGTGTGTGAGATAACTATGCCGAAACAAATAAGAGATGTACTAAAAATTTTGGGAAGAAGGAAAGTAGATACACGACAAAGAAAGTAAAAGGGGGAAATGATATGGACTTAGCATTTAAATCCACGTACATCCATTGGTCACATTATATTAATAGTGTATTATATGCTATCTTTTAATTCATTTAATTTTAAGGAATTGACTTAACTTTTCAAATAAGTAATTATTTTAGTATTACAATTAATTTTTAGGATATTTAGATTTTGTTTGGGCTATCAATTAGATGATAAAAAATTAATTAGAGGATATTGATTAGCTACAAGGAATAACAAATAACGATTTGTTTGTAAATTTATTAAAAATATTTGATAATATAACAAATAAACTAATATATATTTGTACAATAATAAAAATGAATATAATAATATAATTACACTCATTCTTATAAGTATCATATTCTTAATAATTAATTTATAATATTTAATTTTGAATAGTAATATTTTTTAAAAGTATTATTTTAATATAAAACTTGATTATTTTAAAAATAAAATCTTACTAGGATTGTAAGTAAAATTAAAATTATGATATGTTAAAATAAATAATATATGGCTACAAAAATTAAATAAAGTTTTTATTAAAAAAATGAGAGTATAATAAGAACAAAACTTATAGTAATGTTTTGACTCACTTAAAACACTACTTAACACTTACTTTTTTTGGATGCACATTTTCTTGGTTGTGCCAAACAATGTCTTAGTGAAACCCATGATTAATTTTTTTATATAATTTTTAGTTCATTATAAATATAAGACATTTTATTTGACAAAGTTTTACTTTAAATTCATTATTATATTATATTTTTTTATCACTTAGGAGTCGTGCGAGATAAAAATATTATTAACCATGGTAAAAATAACTAGTGGAGTATCTGATTAATTTATAATAATAATATATTAGAAAGAAATTTATCCTACAAAGTTCCAATTATAAGATATACCATTATTGTTATTAAATCCTTATAATATTAGGTAATTTAATGATCTCCTGTTACTAATTTTATCCATTATAAATCTAAGATGTTCAAAATATATCTATAATTGTTAATAAAAAATTTATTTATTCATTTATATAATGATATTATAAACTTTTTATACTAATTTTAAAAATATTTATAATAAATATTTTAGCAATAATATTTTGTCTTATAATTTTTATTTCAATATTATATAAAATAGTAAATTATTAGCAAAGAATATCCTAAAATAATTCTATTTTTTAAAAGGATTACTAGTTATCTATTAGCAAAAGCACATGAGGTGTCGGTGCACAAAAAATGGAGGAGTTCTGGAGGTGGGATATCATCCCCAAAAATGTCAAAAGCGAAACTCTGATCGACATTAGCTAGGTTTCTGGTAGCAAAATTAGTTCGTATATACCAATGTGTACATTTAAAGAAAGTAAATTATTTATTTAAAAGAAAATAAGAAAGCAAAAATATGAAATGACATGCTGAATCTCCTCGACGACATTCCAAAAGCGCCAAGATATGTGTGTCCGCTTGTTAATGATCTCTACTATATTGCATGAGTGTATCCCGTACCGGAAGCCGATCACAGCTTGCCCAATGGGCCACAAGCTTCATAGGCGATGACCGCGGGTGCTGGCAGCTTGAGCACACCTGCAAAAAGAAAAAAAGTATTGTTAGAAGATGAAATGATGTACCCCGCACGAGAAGTCTCATCAGGTCTAGTAAAAATTCATCTTAGGTAGCTTTAACCTAGAGAGAGGGCACGAGATCCCACCAAACCCAAAGGTCTTATATTCCATGTGACTCGCCAAGGCTCTAACCCAAACAGCAGGAATGATAGCCATCTTGAACCTAAAGTAAATGTCATCCCATCCAAAGATAGAAAACAAATAATGAGCAGAAGGATCTCCTTGATACACAAGGTTAGCTCGCGCCCTCTCGGAACCACGAGCCCACCGGCCATGTAACAAAGAAGGACCGAAGAAGGGGCAACCAATCTTAGTCTGAAAAAAGTCATCACAACTTAGAAAGCTCATGGCAATCGAAAAACAAGTGTAATGTCCAGCGATGTATTAGCATTCATATAAGTAGGTATAAGGAAGAAGAGAAAAGGTAAAATCCACGGATAAAAAAACAACATCAGTTTGATAACTATTCCATATATATATATATATATATATATATATTTAATGTAAGTGTTGAGTGTTTTACATGTAAAGCGCGTGATAAACAATTTTACGCATAATTTACTTTATTTTTTTATATCTTTCTTCATAAATAATTTAAATGATAATAAAAGCATGATTTAAATCAATGTCAATAATTATATTCATCATTTTCAAAATTTTACGAAATTATTTATATTATTATCCTTGATAATAGATATACGTATTTTTCATAACTTTTTATGTTATAAAACTATTTTTTATCGCCATCGATAATCATCTAAACTATTCATGAAGAAAGATATCAAAATAAAATAAAATAAACTATGCATAAAACTGCTTGACACATGTTTCAAATATAAAACGCTCAACACTTATATTAAACCCTATATATATATATTGATATAAGTTTTTTAATTATCTACAAAGTACTACGAGAAGTATTGAGTTCTTCTTATGATTACTTAGTACCTTTCAATTAACATACAAGTTAATATTTCAATTACTTATGACAAATTGCGGCTATTACGCATTGCACAAATAAATTTTTCTTAAATGTAAAATTATATTTTATTTATAGATAAAATCCAATATCTGAAAAGTTTGTTTATAACATTTGTTACTGATTTTAAATTCAAGAACTGATGAAAGGGTTCTGATATTAACATTTATCTCAAAACTCACCGATCTCGTAATATTGTTTTTTTACAGAAATTGAACACATCCCATTTGTTGTTAGACTATTATTCTTTTTAAAATTTCATTGTTATTTATAAATAAAAAATATTATCCAATTATTCATATATATTGTAATTTTAGAAGGTATTGTAATCTGATAAAGTTTTACATAGACGTTTTAGTAGTCCATCATCATAGTGGGAATCCAATTTTCGTATCCGATATCAAATTTCATTTAATAAATATATTTGATTTTCAAATAATTATTATAAATTTTTTTAGCATGAATATTTTTTAAATTTCGTGTTTATAATGTCAGACGTTCTTTTAAAGAAAAAAGTTACCACCCTTTACACAAAGACATTTATATTTATTAATTTTACAAATTTAGCTATCTAAACTTGAAACTTACATAGTTAAAGATGACACAAAATGATCACTTTTACATATTTATTTGTTTTAGAATAATTATATAGTACAACATTAATTTGGCCATTAAAATCCGAACTTTTAAATTGCATAACTTTTAAAAACATCAGAAGTATCATAATCAATACAAGTTCTATAAATGACAAGCATAAAAAAATAAATAAAGGAAAAAATGATAAATTGGCCTAGAAGACTTGTTGCCCTTCTCTTATCTAAAAAAATGTTGCTGCCTCCTTTGATCTGAGCCAAATTGATTATCATTGCTTAAGGTTTAATATCCTTATTAGTGTCTCTCTTATCTCATCATGTGTTCTCAAAAGTTTCAGAGATATGTTTGAATGCAAGAACTTGAGTTAGAATTGATCCATTATTAGGGCTGTGCACGGGCCGGGTCGACCCGGCCCGGTCCGATCCGGAAAACTGGAAAAATAACCCGGCCCGGATTAGATCCGGGCTGAGACCGGATCTCTGGAATGGAAAATCCGTCGGTATCGGGTCGGGACCGGGTCTACAATGCAGATACCCGATCCGAACCCGACCCGATATCACTTATTATATAAACCCTCTCTCTCTCTTTTCTCCTCTCATTTCAATCTTTTTCTTTCTCTCTCCCACCTCTCTCTCTCTCCCTCTCCCTCTATCTTCGCCTCTCTCTCACTCTCTCCCTCTCTCTCACGACGGCGGCGGCGGCGGCCCTCGACTCCGGCCGTCCTCTCCTCTCTCTCTACTCCGACCGCTTGACGGCTGGATGCGATCGCCTGGCGGCCGGATCGGCCGTCCGGATCGCCGGATCTCGCAGCTGTCGGCCGATCCGGCCGCCAGGCGGCCGGATCGGTCGCCTGCGATCGGATCGGTCGCCTGGAGGCTGGATCGGTCGTCTGACGGCCGGATCGGCCGCCTGCGACCAGATCCGGTCGCCTGGCGGCCGGATCGGCCGCTCGCGGGGTCGGATCGGCCACTGGCGACCAGATCCGACCGCTGGATCCGCCAGGCAATCGGATCTAGCCGCGTCAGTGCCCGATCCGGCCGCTGGCGACCAGATCCGGCTGTCAGGCGTCGGATTTGACAGCTAGTGATCGGATCGGGCGCCAGCGATCGGATCTGATCGGCCACCACCTGCCAGCATTTCGGATTTCCGGACGCAAACCCGGTTCGATTCCCGATCTATCGGGTCTGACCCGATCCCGGACCCGGCCGGGTCCGAGTCCGGTACCGGGTCGGAAAATTTCCGACCCGGCAAAAGTCGGGCCAGGACCGGGTCCGCCTAGACCCAGACCCTGTCCTGTGTTTGCTCTGCCCTAGATAAATTTTTTTTAAGCTAATGTTTAAATAAAAATGTAATGATGGAGATTTAGAAAGTTAATTAGATGAATAAATTTTAATGAATATTTAGATAAAAGTAAGAACTAAATAAATAGATTCATTCTTATAATATAGAAAATTTTATATTAAAAAATATTATAATTGATTAGTATTTAATCTAATGTAAAAAAATAGTTTAATGAATAATATTATCAATAAATAATAATACTTTTTAAAACTATAATACTAATTAAACTATAAGAAATAATTAATAAAATAATTATTTAATATTGAATTAAATAATTTATTTTATAATATGAATGCTATTATAAATATGAATTAAATATTATAATACAAAATATATCTATAATTGTTAATAAAAAATTATTTATTCATTTATATAATGATATTATAAACTTTTTATACTAATTGCAAAAATATTTATCATAAATATTTTAGCAATAATATTTTATCCTATAATTTTTATTTCAATATTATATAAATAGTAAATTATTAGCAAAGAATATTCTAAAATAATTCTATTTTTTTAAAGGATTACTAGTTATCTATTAGCAAAAGTACATGAGGTGTCGGTGTACAAAACATAGAGGAGTTCCGGAGGTGAGATATCATCCCAAAAAATGTCAAAAACGAAGCTCTGATCGACATTAGCTAAGTTTTTAGTAGCAAAATTATTAAAAATGAAATTAAAAAATGTAATAAAATGAATTAAAAATTATCTGACGTATGAAACGAGAAGAAAATTATGCAGTCATAATGCAAATTATGCATAAATGACATGAAATAAGCTTAAGAATGGTAAAAAAATTTAAACGCATCACCACACATCAAGTATGTATTTTTATTTGTTCAATTGTGTCTTGGTCGCCTTTTCAAACCTTTGTTTCTTTTACTAATAAAGCAACTTCCAGGTATGGTTCAACAAAAATTTTAAGGATAATAAAAGAAAAATACGGAGCATAATATGCAACCTTTTATAGCAGCAACATTCTTAAATTTAATCACGAAGCATATCTGTTTCGAAATGGACCAAATTAGACCTCCTGGTTGCACAACAATTCAAACTGGTCCGAGTTTATGCAGATTAGAACAAAAAAACTACAAAAAACCACACCAGCAAGGTGTCTTGTCTTTCTTATGATACGTTTTGTCCATAATGAAAAAAATACAATATTTAATTTTTTTTCTAACATATTTAATTCGTTGACTTTGACTCTTTCTTTAGTCAAAACTTCCACTCTCATAAGACATAACGTGCTATTTTCTCTCACTCGAACACTTGCTTGCTTCCTCCTTTTTGCCGAGTCCCAACTCCCAAGTGATGCAAAAAATAGAAAAAAGAGAGCAGCAAATGAAGGGGGAAAAAAGACCACATTCCATTCCAAATCTCCAACTGAGGTAAGAAAAAGTGGATCCACATCATCCTCTTTGCACTGTAACTAGAAGTAGCAGTCCGTAGCACAACAATTGCCCAAATCAATTTCCAAAAAAAAAATCCAACTGACAAGGATGCTAAATTACGGAAAAAATCAATTTAATTTCAAGTTCAAAATATGTCTTTGAGAAAAAAAATAATTAAAAATTTGCGATTGTCTCAAACAAAGTTATTTGGATATCAAGTCCTCAACACTCAAAAGAAATCTGGAAATTCCAGTAAAAAAAAGAGGCAAACGCATGTACACTACACGCCCATTGATCCAATCATATGGCCACGCTCTTACCAACCAGGAAGCAGCTGAAACCTTTGCACATAAATAAATGCATATGCTATTAAGTTCAACACAAGCAAATGGATATAAAATTTGTTTGAAGACAAAAAAAAGCCTATAAAAAATCATAATGTACAATTATTAAATAACTACCTAATTGTATTCCGAGTCGATAATAATAATAATAATAATAATAATAATAATAATAATAATAATAATAATAATAATAATAATAATGGTCGCAGCCGTAAGAGGAGAGAAAAGGGGGGAAAACCAAAAGAAAGCCAGCGAGAGACCAAAATTTTTTTGGGTTTCGATCAATCAAATCCCAATTCAACGCGACCAGGGGGGAGAGAGAGAGAGAGAGAGAGAGAGAGAGAGAGAGAGAGAGAGAAGCCAAAGCCGAGGAAGAGCGAAGCGAAGCCGAGGCGAGCAGAAGCGCCGCACGCGCGGGGGTGTAGGCGGTAGATGGAATTCGGAGCCCCCTTTGGCCGCCGGCGACGCGCTTGCAATCGAGCGGGGAAGCGGGCGGAGTAGTCCTGTTCCGAGCCCGAAGAGGTCAATCTCGACTCCTTTCTTCTCCCTGTCCCCCGCCCTTCTCCGTGTTTATCCATCTCTGTCTTCTCCATTGCCGCTTCCTCTAGTTCTCTGGTTCTCTTATCTCAGCTCGGTTGCTTCTCCTGTTGTCATTTGCTTTGGAGTGAATTGTTTTTGTTCCACATTGGGATCTGTCTCGTTGGAGTGCGGATTTCCCGATCATAGGCGTCGTAGTTGATCCGGCGGCCTTTTCTTGCATTGAAGAGTAGCACAATGAGAACTTCTCGGGCTATCTTATGCTCGGCAACCCCTCGATGGTGTGTTGATTTTTGGTTGTTTTCTTACTCTTTAGGGTTTGCGATCTTGGTAGCTGGGAATTCCGCAATCAAGTTGGCGCCTTTGAAGGTTTTCCAACTTAAAGCTCTGATCTTAGTTTGGTTCCATGATCTCGGGGTGGCTGTTAGGGTTTTACCAGTTGATGAGATTCTCGTCCACATTGCTCCAGCAGAGAAGTTGGGAATCGTGTATAGCTCGAGTTCTCTTTAGGAAAAGATTCAAACCCTAATCTTGAGTAAGCACGAGTAGGAGAATTAGGAGGAAAAGGGCAGAGAGAGAGGTTTGATTTTGAACAGTTTCTGTGACTAACTTGTATGGATACTGTACATTAAGAGATGATGTCACAGCCTCAACCCCCTCCGTCTCCCCAGCACTCCCGAACTAACCTAGCGGACATGAAGATGCAGTTAGTGAAAAGAATCGGTCAGCAACGAGCCAACCGCTATTTCAATTGTCTGAATGGGTTGCTATCGCACAAGCTGAGCAAGTCTGAGTTCATCAAGCTCTGCCTATTAATACTTGGGCGTGAGAATCTCCCCTTGCACAACCAACTAATCTGTGCAATCCTTAGAAATGCTTGTCAGGCCAAAACTCCACCTTCAGCATATTATGGCAGGGACAATAACAATTCTGGTGGAGTTATGCTGCAGAATTTCTCGCAAAAGGATGATGGATTGAATTCTTCACAGTTCCCGTCATCAGCACCGCAGATTTGGTCCAATGGCAATGTTTCACCTGCATCTCCTCGCAAGTTTCAGAGTGGGGTTCAAAACCAGAGGAGTAAAGACCGCCCGAGTCCTCTTGGGCCAAATGGGAGAGCAGAAGTTCCTTCGACTCAACAGTCCTTGTTATCATATGATGAACCTGTTCTTAGGGGGAACAGTGATACAAACTTGTGTGGTTTTAAGAGACAGGTACAACATCAACAAATTGAAGGTGCCGAGCAGCAAGGAAAGAGGTTGCGTAACGAGCAGGATTCCAGTTGTAACAATCGTGTGGTTGAATTACATCCCATGGATGATAGCGAGGACCCTGCACATAAGATTGATTTTGAGTCCACTAGAGGTCCTCTTAAGGCTCCTCTTGGTATTCCATTCTGCTCTCGAAATATAAGTGGTCCACTTAAGTTTTCACATTTGGCCGCTAAAGTTAGCAGTAGTGACTGTAGTAGTGTTGCTGATCTTGGTGAACTTAGCCACACTGAGTTATTGAAGAAAAGAATGGAGAAAATAGCTGAAGCACAGGGTTTGACAGGTGTAACTATGGATTGTGCCAATTTATTGAACAATGGAATAGATACTTATTTGAAGCAGTTAATAAGCTCATCTTTAGAGTTAACAGGGGCAAGGACAGGGCACAAAACAATGAAACCATCAGTCTCCAAACTAAAACCTTATGATCTACCTACTAATGGTACCTGGTTTGCAAACCAAATTCAAGTGCAAAATGGTGGTGGACGCTCAGAAGGCATGCAAGAAGTGAAAACCAACTGCTTTGTAACTTTGCAGGATTTCAAGGTAGCTATGGAGTTAAATCCGAAACAGCTTGGGCAGGATTGGCCTTTGTTACTTGAGAGAATTTGCACTCGTTCCTTCGAAGAATAAGAAAGATCCACATGAATTCTTCTAGAACACAGAAATTGTACAGCTTATGTGGATTCTAGACATGAAAGTATGGTCTGTTTGGGCCAATTGGAAACTCAAATCTTTAGTTTGTGCAGATATTGGGTTAGGTTTTTATGGGGATCCTGCAGAAAAATTCTCTGTGATCCTGCTTTGGAGCGCTGCGACAGCAACACATTCTTTACGTCAGCCTCCCAGTGAGAGCTACTGAGTTACCTTCCTTGGCCCATTTGTTGTATACGTCTCATACATAAGGATGCATACTTGCCACATTAGAGATCTTGGATGTGATCGACAGCATGAAGGACTTCAAAGGAAGTTTTGCAGGACAACTCTTGTGTAACATATACATTTATCTAATAAGTTCAGAAGTAGCAGTACATGTATCATCCATTGGAAAGTAGTTTGATCAGTTTTAAAATATCATATTCTTGGATCTTTTTTGTTTAGATTATTTCTTATTCTTTACCATGTTTGTGTCATTCATGGAGTTATTTTTTCTGTAAACTTACTGTTTCATTTCATTTACTTTTTAGCAATGCCCTTCCAGTAGCATTTGATTTTCTTCTGCACTATTTTAGAAATTGGCTCTTCTTTAGGAAGTTCAAATTCTTTCTAAACATTTTGTGATTGTTATTGGTTCGGCTCAGAACATCAATAATCCAATGTTACTTATGCTCCAATTAGGATAGATGTTTGATGTTTTTCCACCAGTGCAAACAAATAGAATTTCAGCGCATTGCCTCTGTGGTAGCAACTTACGTGGTTGATTCTGATAGATAATGCCTTCATTTGATTTGTTTGATTTTCAAGGAGGTGGTTTCAACCTAATTCACATACATGATCAATGTCAATCCATATAATCTGCATCTGAAGGTATGTGGTGATTTCTTAAAATGAGAATTTTGTGTGGTAATAGAAATATACTGAATCATGCAAATGTATGTTAGTAATTTGTTCTACCGAAAATGTTATCAACATCAGATGGGTTTGGTTTTTCTCCTGCTTTTTTTCCTAAAATATCATGTTTGCTTTGTAATGATGCCTTGTGCAAATGCATTAGTTTGTGTGTTTGAAGATTGGTTAAGAATTAAGGTCTTGGTGAATATCTTCCAAATAAATATGTTGTGTGTAAGTTGTTTTAAGTCATCTTAGTTTATAAAACATATTCAACTTCCTAGTAACAACTGCCATGCATGTTTGAATTAATTTTAAGCTGTCCATTGTAACATATAGATACGTCTTCATTTCTTTTTCCAAGGTACCTTGCTTGATCTGCTCTCAAATGGTGACTTGTGTAAAGGCTTTAGTTTGTATATGTGAAGATTGATTAAGAAATAAAATTTATTTAAACATGCATGGCAGTTGTTACTAGGAAGTTGAATACGTTTTATAAACTAAGATGACTTAAAACAACTTACAACAACAACAACAACAACAAAGCCTTATCCCACTAGGTGGGGTCGGCTACATGGATCATACGACGCCATTCCGCTCTATTAGTATATTCGTTGATCCATGTTCATAAGATTCGACATGATTTTATGTTGGCTGTCGGGGCCTAACACAACCCTCCTCCTTTATCCGGGCTTGGGACCGGCTATAAAATATAGGCGGAGTTACCGGCTATAAAATATAGGCGGAGTTCTTCCAAATAACTTACACACAACAAATTTATTTTGAAGAGGTACAAAATTAAAGTATTGCTGAAGATCTCCTTCCAAATAACTTAGTTGGAGAGCAAACAAGACATTTTTGTTCATCTTAGGTTTATTAAAACATGCAGCTTCCTAGTGACAAATACCATGTATGTTTGAAAATAAAAGTTCAAGTTGGTGAATTTCCCTGCACTAACATTAATCTGTTTTTAATTTTTTCAAGTACCTAATTTAAAATATGCATCACATTCTGCCTCTCTACGGTAGCATGTGGTTTTGCTTGGCATATTCCTTTCAAAGATGTTGGTTGTTCTTCCAAGGCCTCATAGGAAGATTGGTTACACTCAAAAGAAAAGTTCAACTTGGTGATTAATATTATGTCATCTTGCCATTACGGATGTGACAAAGTAAAATGTATTCTAAAAGCATTAAATGACAATATTTTCATTTCATATTCAATTTTTATTCAAATATGTTGATATCATAAGTAGGATATTTCACAGTTTCTACTTGTCTTAGATGTAGAACTGTTATTTATTTGTTTTGGAGTCTGCAACACCTAGATAAGGTTTCATTTTGTGATGTCATTATTAAATGGTAAATATTTTCTTTCCAAGATTAATCCAAATAAAAGACAACCAATCCAGGTTGTATTGTATTGGCTGCTCTTTCATTGATCCAGTTCCAGCTACCTGTTATAGTCATTATTAAGAATTGTTTATAGATCACGTGGTTTAAGTAGTTTAGTCGTGATGCATCATATTTGTATTCGTACTCTGTATACCTTTAAATTTTGGTGCAAACTTTGACTAATATCACCCTAGTTTTGTTCCAAAAAATTTGGTCTCAGAAATATTTGTTTTCTGTCTCCATACTAAAAGAATACCATTATTAATAATGCTTTTGACATCTCTTTTTTTATATTTGAAGATGCATTTATATGCTTGTTAAATTTCAGTCTCTCTTTTGATTGCAGTTTAAACTCCTTTCTTGGTTGTAATTTAATTCTTCATTGTCCGTCTTAGTTAAGTTTGTTTTTGTTGTGTTGGAAGAGAGAAAGTACCTTGCTAAATGATTATGAAGTGGTTACTACACAATTTTAAGTTTACCTGGTTATCAAGTAATGTCATCAAAACATTAACTTGGTGTGGGTTTGGTGCATTGAATATTGACATTCCAATATCAACACTGAATATGGTACATATGCATGATACTGTGAGCACAAAACAAACAACGAATGCAGGGATAGTCCAGAAGAGGAAGTTGGAAATAAGGGAGACCCAAGCAGTGACAAAAGTTATCCACTGTTCATCTCGTTGAGATTAATATTTGCTGTTATGAAGTGAAATGGCATAAATTATTTTATGACTCCAGTTATTTTCTGATCATTATAGCATCATTGTCTTGATGGGTAGAATTAGCACTGCCCTTCTGGCATTCTTATTATTTGTACAGAGTTATGTTGGTAATGGAAGCGTTCTTTAAACTGACACAGGGGTCACCGAGTCGGTATAATTTTATTGAGTGTGAGCTGCCTGTCAATACAGTTCTTTGCTGTTCTCAAACAGGCAAAGGACTCTACTACTCTTTTTTTTTTTCAGAATTATCTTCCAATGTGGATTGGCCATTGGCATCAAAGGAGAACAACTTTTGCATTTCAGGTACAATATGCTTCAAATTATTGGAGGTTTCGAGCCCTTTTATTAGCTTCTGATAGCACACACTTGGATAAGTTTCCCCTTTCTATCCACTCGTTTCAGTTTAAATGTGCAGCAAATGAGGTATAATTTGGTTCCTCTCTCTAGAAGTAGTTGTATGAGATCTTTCCTTTTACCTCATGCAAAATAGTTATATTTGGTGGTAGACATGTCGTAACTTGATTTGTCTTGTGTGTGAACTGATTAATTTTCTTAACATTAACGATAGTAAAAAGTTGAGCAACAAAAATGGGTTGTTCATTTGGTTGAGTACCCCTTTATTGTTTGTTTGTGAATCTGTTATTTTTTAATCAGATTTGTTGGTCGACTTTGGATTTTGATCTTTCTAATTGATCATTAAATCTCTTTTTTGTTAGTTCAATGTTCGGATGAGGTTTATGCAATTCAAATAATGTTTTCGGTTTATATCTACAAATTGTATTTTTTTTTTCGAGTTGCTAACTCAATGTTAGAATACTTGGCTTTTAAGTGAGACTGATTTTTTACCCATTTGAATGAATGGTCATCAGAATCGGTAGTCTATGCTTAGGTAATGAATGAAGAAAAAAGACAGCATGTCATAATAGAATCTATTTTTTTATTATAAAATGCAAAAAATTCGATTAAAGAAAAGTGTAACTTAAAATTTATTTTTACAGAATCATTCCAAAGAATTTTTTGTAAGGAAATAAGTTTAATTTATCTAACTATTTATTGGTTGGGTATAATGAATAAACGGATAGAGTTCATTAGCTCCAGTTTTGGTGAAACAAAAAGAAATGAGCTTATGTTCTTAATTTGGATTCATTAATTCCTCAATCTAATTAAACACTAAAAATGTATTAGTGTCTGATGTGGAAAATTGTGGATCCTCCTGGGATGTGTGTGGACCATAGCTTCTTTTTCTTTTGTTTTTTCTAATGAATCATAATTATTCTTTAGATTGGAAATGAATAAATGTGTGAAAAGAGATTTTTTTTCAAAATTAAAAGAGCAATCGATTTATTTGTGAAAATAAAAGATTTTTTTATGATTTTTAATTCTAAGAAAGATGGATAGCAGAAATAAAAGATATCTGTTGATTGTTTCGGGTGATAGAAACCTAGTTTTACCGAGGAATTCAATTGCGTGTATTGTTACAGTAACAAAAAAAACATATTAATTACCAATCTGGTAAGGTTTTGTTTAGATAGAGCAAGGGCACATGGTATAATATTATTTTGGGTAAGTTAATCCTCTCTTAGAAGAATGAAAGTTAAATTTCCGAATCCATTCACCATTTTTTTTCTCACTTTTTCAAACAAGGGTAATATTTGCATGCCTATAAATGCCAATAAAAGGACCTTTTCCAGATAGATGGGGGCACAGTTGAAATAGAGATCTTATAAACCTCCTCTGTTTATTAGATTTGGTTGCGTAGACGATTTGCAACAAGAGGACTCCTCCTGGATGAAGGAAAAAAAGCCAGAAAAATCATGTTATAATCAATTAATTAAACTATGGACCAACAAATTACTCACATGTATAACTTTTATGGGGAAGAAAAAGAAGCCTAATCATTTATCCAACAAGTAATGTTATAACTTTCATATATTATTGTAATTATTAATATTTCACAACAAAAAAAGTTGCCATCATCCGAAGATGATTACGATGAACTTCGTAAATCTTTGTGTTTACTCTCTCTTCATTTTTTCGTAACAATAGTTTTTACTCATATTTTAGATATTTCATTTTTCAGTCGGTATATGTTTTTTTTTATTTTTCCAAATAATTTATCTTTATCTTTCAGTTCGTGTATTTTACATGTCACGAAGTAATTGTTACTAGAGAAAAAAAGAAAGTGATATCCCATGAACTATAACATTTTCAAGCTTTAGCGGACTTTGAAAAAATAACCTTCAAGATTACGAAATGATCAAAAGCTTAAATGGTAATTGGTGATACCAGCAGAACCTACCAACATTTGCATTTGCTTCTCTTTTCGACGGTCGCTCTTCTGAAAGTGCCGTGCTGACAGTACCAATCTTCTCCGTCAGCAGTGCCAACAGTTCCTGACAACATAATATCCAGTTTAGATGGATATGTAAATATAATGAACATAAAATTTATCCTAAAGCATACCAAAAAGAACAGCAGTAAGATGTTTGCTGCAGTTAGCAATGAGCAAGAGAAACGATAAATGTACACTCCAAATGGAAGAAAGTGTTAAGAGGGAGCAACTGATGCTTCACATTCAAAGAAAAAAGACTCCTTATCATAGAAGTTCAACATATAGATAATTTATTGTCAAAATGCTGCATACAAAAGAATTATTCTTAAGCAGAATTGCTTAGAGATAACATTCAACAACAAACAACAACAACAAAGTCTTATCCCACTAGATGGGGTCGGATACATGGATCATTCGACGTCATTCCGCTTTATTAGTAATCAAACTTTTCACCAATAAAAAATCCAGAGGATATGTTATCTCCTTGGTGGTGTTATGGGTTATCTCCTTGGTGGTGTTAAATGACATAATTTTGGCCAGGTTATTGCTTTTCTTGACATGCCATTGTGAAAAGGGTGTGATTATTTTGACACCAGGATCAAGTGAAGAAGGCTAAAACTGAAATTAGATGATAATTGGCATACCATTAATACGATTGAATGAACAGTCTATCAGAGAATACGATAATCACTTTAATAAAATAAGGACAATAAATATCTTCACAAGCCTCTAAGCTGCTCCAATGGTGGTGGATACAATACCTCATAGGACCACACTGTTAATATCCACTCCCATATCTTTATGTATGCTGGTCATGTGAGCCAAGTCCAGTTGGGAATAAACTTGTCTCGAGAGTTAATAATTGCTGCGGGAATACAAAATCTCATTCAACTGATAAGATCAATTTGCATTGAGGAAAAGACAGAATATTGTTGTGTGAAAGACATGTATTGTTTCAAATAGATTGTTTGTTTTATTTATTATCTATACTTATTCCTTATTTATTATCTATATTTATTCCTTTTCTTTTTTATATTGATATTGATGATAGTAACAATATTGATGATTACCTTGATATAGAACTACTAACTATGACGAATGTACTAATTATGTATATGACGTCGAAAATAGATCGATTTAATATCATCCTTCAATTCGAATTAGCAAAAGCAATGTCTCCTTGCATAATATGAATTTCAAATATTATGTGACTAAGTTAAATTACTTATCCTTCGGTTTATTAGAAAACTATTTCTCCAGAGATTGTGAAAGATATTCCACTAGAAATATTATTGTTATTGCTTCGACTCATATTCTCCAAAAAATGGATCCCACTCTAATAGCTCCGAATAAATTAAATAATTCTGAAAAATTAGGAATCTTGAGCGAATATTGCACTTCTAACGGAATGACATTATTAACCCCCTGTCTAGATAGCTTGTAGTCGCCTCTCTCCGCTAGAAGTCCTTCGGGTCCTAACTGAAAAAAAATGGGTAGGCCAATTAACTCTGTTTCTTCCTGGAACTTGTCGTTGGGCAACCATTTCTGGAATCGAAGCTTTCTCCATCAGTTGTCATCTTCATAAGTGCATCAACCCGGCAAATCATACGAAAGAGCAAACTGAGGAACTGCATCAGTTGCTGATGTGCAAGTACAAAAGAGCATCAGTTACTGATGTGCAAATGCAACTCCTGTGGATTAACAAATTCAAACTAAATATAGTGCAAGTGAATAATAATAAACAAAAGAATTATATTTGAAAGAAAAAATCAATGAGAAGGGAAAAGATCAAGGAGCTAATTAGCAGTTTCACTATTTCAGTAATAATGTAACACCACATGTCCCTTAACTCATCAAAATATTATTTATTTTGGTCCGTACTAATTTAAAACATATCTTGAAAAAATAAAAAAAATTGTCACTTAATAAGTTTATAAATTTATTTTTTTTCGTATGAGACTATTATTCTTAATATTTTTCAACCCCGTGTGACGCATCGTATTTTACACAAAAAAAATGAAAAAAGAAAATGAAACGAACGGTCGCAGGGCAGGCATCACCTCCCCTCACCTCCTGGTCGTCCCGCCTCCGGCGGGTCGGCCGGGGTGTATAAAAGGGGGGAGGGTCGCCCTTTTGTGCCTCTTGGACCCTCGGCCGACCACCTTCCCCCCACCGTCTTCATCTCCCTCTCGTCCGGCGAACGAACGACGCGAGCAGAGCAGAGACGAACGGCGTGGCGTCACGACGAACCACAGCCGATCGGAGAATCCTCCGACACCCAACGATCCCCTCCGACCTCTGCAAGGACCAGGCGACCCTTTCCAGCGGTTGAGGACCGTCGGAGATCGAACGAACATCGCACACTTCGCAAGCGAACTTCGAACGAAAAGGTACTCTTAGCATTCTAAATCCCTAGACGATGAAATAACGATTGTTATTTGCGTAAGATAGGTCCATCTTAATCCTGAAGTAATTTCCTACATTTTTCGTATTGATGTCGGCGTCAATCGATGACCGAAAGGCCACCGGAATTAATGGAAAAGTCCGACGGCCCTGTTTTATCGCAGGGACCGGTCGACCGATTTTATCAAACAGTCGACCGGTCTGCTTACAGAACTCGTAGGAGTTCTTCTATATCGGTAGACCGACCTCACCATGGCGTTCGACCGATCCATCTGTCAACGGACGGATTCGACTCCACGATCGGCCGACCGGCTCCAGAGAACGGTCGACCGATCCGATGCGCAGTGCGCATCTTCATGGCCTAATGAACGGTCGACCGACATCCTGATCGGTCGACCGATTCGCTGACATCGAATCAAGAACACGGTCGATCGATCCCAGATGACCGATCGACCGGTGCTAGATAACGATCGACCGGTTCAACAGAGACCTATTAATCTGATTTTAATCGGACTGAACCACTTCCAAACATAACTGAGATTTCGACCAGTTCACCTTCACTGGCGGAGTCCTATTGTATAAAGACCAACGTTCAGTGGGATCCTACATCATAGATTTACAAAAATTAAAGATAAACAAAAGAAGAACAAAGACATGTGATTGCTATGTGCCGTCCCCAAAGTTAAAGCAAAGATCAGAGATTAAAGTAGAGGAGGGATAGGTAGTTAGCTGAGGGGACAACGAAGCTACTATCTTGAATGACCATTATTCCTGAGATTTCAGGTCTTCTCCCACCTGTATCTCGAATGAAGGGTGGTGCTGAGGTCATACCCCTTCCCTTAAAGATTAAAGTATTATGCCAGAGGGACATGTAGCTAGTTGAGGAGACAGTGAACCTACATGTCTATTAACCGATCATTGTTCCTGAATTATAAGAATTCTTCCCCATACTTTCCGAACCGAGTGAGGTAGTAATACCACCCCTCTTTTCTTTACGGGCTTACTGGCATCAGAGATTCAGAGAGGCATCTCTGGCATCCTAACTAATAAAGTCGAGCTCGCATAGGACAACCAATTTTAAGGATATTTTAATAATATAAAAGACGTAGTACAACTCACAACAAAGCAATGTGAAGTAAAGCAATGCACAACAAAGTAATGTAAAGTAAAGTACTGTAAAGTAAAGCAGATATATTGTAAAGTAAAGCATAACATGGCATAATAAAGACATTATAAAGTAAAAGCAGAGTAATGCAAAGACAATGTATTGTTATAGAAAATAACATAGTACTGATATGCATAGAGATCGATATATTGATTTCATAATCATCACTGATCCTTATTTAACCATCTATTACTATTGTACTGGGCATCTTTGCTCATGGGTATTCTATTCTCCTGCATTGGGATTTTACAGGTGAGAACGCAAACTGATGAGGAGATGGAGGGCGCAGAGCTTGGAGAACGCTGCACATGACTGATGATTCTGCTCCGAGCTTTCTTATTGCGTATCTGTTTAATCATTTTTATTATTCAGAGGCATCATATTTTCTTCCGTGCATAGAACTTTCCGACCAATCTTATTATGTTTCCGCATATTTTCTATATTAAAATACATCATGAACTTCCGCATATTTTCTATAATATGAGACATCATGAACTTTCGCATTCAAGTCCTTCATCGTGACATTTCGACTATTAAATTTCCACATTTAAAGTTCTCTATTATAATTATTATTATTTTATTAGTGCCACGTAAGTTGTTTTATTGAATGATCAAGGTCAGTAGAGCAATAGACAGTGTAGCGCTCCCAGGGTCAATCTAACCGCCTACGTGGCGGGAGGTGCGATTTTGGGGGCGTTACAGTTTGATATCAGAGTCTAAGTTCTTGGCTCCTTTATTAGTCATAGTAGAGTAGATGTTCATGCATGACATTCATTGTTCATATTACACACAGTTCGCAGTAAAGTCATGTGCAAGCTTCTCAAGCATCTGCGGCTCCACTCTTCAAGTAAGTAATAAGTACATTTCTATGTGAATCATACTTATATTATTGAACTAATTTATGTTATAGATGCCTCTACGCCACATGGTAACTACGATTTTACAAAGGGGTAGGGGTCACATAATTGGGATACACATATACCCACTAGATCCTCCAACCCCGCCGCAGCCTGCTTCAGAGAGACCGGAGCATTCGGATTCAGAGAGCGTGAGAAGTAATGATCCGGAGTTACTCTCCCCACGCCACTTCTACCCCATAGAGATACGTGAAGAGATGAATCAAATGTGGCACTTGTATACGCGGGGAGGGCGTATTAACAACCCAATATATATATCCTCTAATAATGAAGAAGAAGTCCCTGCACCACCAAGGGAACTACAGTTCAGAGACCTTAGCCCTATCAGTCAGATAGATCCACAAGAATATTGCGGTCTCTGCTATCAAGAGGGACACAGTGACGATGAGTGCCTAAATCTCCCTGGGGAGTCTTCTAGACGTAGTGATTAGTGTTTGATATATCTTGATGTGAAGGCTTTAGTGCGCCTCAGATAGATGTTTATGCTTTTCAAATCTTATCAAGAGAATAATATTTGCTTTAATGAATATTGAACATTTGCTAAGATTTTTATTTAGATTAAAAATCTTTGATTATATGTGCCTCTCTCAAGTATTGCTATGGTCCTTTTTATAGATGTCATATCAATGAAGGGAATATGCTTATACCAGTGAGGCTGTGACATACAATGAAGGGGACCCCACCTCCACCATACCCACCTCCACTTCCACATTCTCCTCCTCCACCAGAACCACCAACCCAGCAAAGACGTCAAGTCCCTTCTATTTGCACACTATAAGACTTCTGGAGGTCAAAACCTCCAATGTTTAATGGAGAAGGATGCATCGTAGTAGCAGAACAATGGATGGAGGCAATAGAGGACAAATTCGACATCCTCGACGTGTCCGAGAACAAGAAAATGCTATTCGCTGGAGACACTCTCCAGAAAGACACTAAGGAGTGGTGGAAAGCAAGAAAGGCCACCAATTTTTCTGATGTGAGAATTGTTGCCTGGGAAGATTTCCGTCAGGCATTTGAGGCGCAGTATTTTCCTAAGTTCCAAAGGGACCTGAATCAGAGAGAGTTCCTGGACCTAGTGTAAGGAAAGCAAGAAAGGCCACCAGTTTTTCTGATGTGAGAATTGTTGCCTGGGAAGATTTTCGTCAGGCATTTGAGGCGCGGTATTTTCCTAAGTTCCAAAGGGAGCTGAAACAGAAAGAGTTCCTGGACCTAGTGCAAAGGGTTCATGACTGTGGACCAATACATGACGAAGTTCGTCAGACTTAGGAAGTACTCCAGGCTGATCATGGATGAGCTGGATGTGACCAAGCGTTTTGTGGATAGGCTGAACCCCACTCTGAGGTCACATACAAGATCGGGAAACTGTAGAACTTTAGAGGACGCCATCAGTTTGGCTACCTTGACTGAAAAAGACCAACAAGATCTGCAAAAAGCTCAAAAGGTCCAGCAGAATGTGGGGCAGAGTTCTCATCAGCAGCAATAGTTTTTGGGAATAACCGACAACACCAACGATGGGATAACCGGTATCATCCATACCCGACGGCTCAACAAAACCATCGCCCTCAACAACAACAACAATATCATCCTCCACAACAAGTCCCTTCCCCACAGCAACAACAACCACAGCAGCAGCAACAACAACGACTCCCTCAGTAGGCGCAGAGGCGCCCTGGCCAGCAGCAGAGGCAACAGCTTCCTAGAGCCCCTCAAGCACCACCCGCACAAGGTGAGCGGATTTTATGCAACACATGTGGCAGGACCCATGCTGGAAAATGCCGTATGAAGTCTGGAGCTTGCTACTACTGCGGTGGAATGGGTCACATCGCAGTGAATTGTCCAAGACGTGGACAACATCAGTTAGTGCATGGAAGACTCTTCAATTTGGAAGAGGATGCTCCACAGAATGACGCTGAGGTCATTCGAGGTACGCTATTCGTAGCTGACTTACCTACAAAAGTATTATTTGATTCCGGTGCCTCCCATTCTTTTATATCCGAAGACTGTGTCAAAACATTAGAGTTAGCTGTGAATTTAGAGCATAAGATGAATATCTTAACCCCACAAGGCACCTTGATTTTCACAAAGTATCTCTCTAATGTACCCATAGAGATAGAGAAAAAGAATCATCCTGCAAATCTTATCATTATCTCTATGAGAGATTATGATATAATTTTGGACATAAATTGATTAACTTCACATGATGCTTTCATGTTGTGCAAGCAAAAGAAAGTAATAATAAGCACATAAAGTACAGATAAAGTTATAGTCAAAGGTATTGCACAGAAAGAACCAAAGATTATATAGTATCTGTCATGAAAGCACATAAGTTACTTCAAAAAGGATGTAGAGGTTACCTAGCAAGTATAACCAAGATAGAGGAATCAAAGAAGACTCCTCAAGACATAGAAATTGTAAGGGAGTTCCCTGATGTGTTCCCTGATGACGTCAGTGGTCTACCGCCTAGGAGGGAGATAGACTTTCATATTGAGGTAGCGCCCGGCACCGCTCCCATCTCCAAAGCCCCATACCGCATGGCCCCAGCAGAGATAAAAGAATTGAAGGACCAGATTCAAGAGCTATTGGATAAATGTTTCATAAGGCCTAGCGTCTCACCATGGGGTGCACCAGTTTTCTTCGTTAAAAAGAAGGACAGATCATTGAAACTTTGTATCAACTATAGAATGTTGAACAAAGTCACGATAAAGAACAGATACCCGCTACCTCGCATTGATAATCTGTTTAATCAACTGTCTAAAGTCAAGGGGTTCTAAAAAATTGACCTGATGATCGGATATCATCAGCTAAGGGTGGCAGAAGAAGACATTCCAAAGACGACATTCCGGTCAAGGTATGGACACTATGAGTTCCTGGTGATGCTATTTGGGTTAACAAATGCCCCGACAACATTCATGGATCTTATGAATTGAACTTTCCATGAACACCTAGATAAGTTCATCATTGTCTTCGTTGACGATATTTTCATCTACTCGTCAAGCGTGGAACAGCATAGAGAGCACCTGAGGACAGTGCTGGAAACGTTGCGGGCAAAGAAGTTGTATGCGAAGTTTTCAAAATGTGAATTCTGTTTAGAACATATGATGTTCCTTGGCCACTTCGTCTCTAAAGATGGAGTTGTAGTGGATCCCGCAAAAGTAGAAGCAGTGTCCAACTGGACTCAACCAAGGAACGTCTCCGAAATTAGGAGCTTCCTTGGTTTAGCAGGCTACTACAGGCATTTCATTAAAGATTTCTCCAGAATCGCTTTGCCAATGACCAAACTTACAAGGAAAGGAGAAAAGTTCATCTGGTCACCCAAGTGCGAGGAAAATTTTCAAGAGCTAAAGGAACGGCTAACTTCAGCGTCAATCTTGACGTTTCCATCGGGCAACGGTGGCCATGTGATTTACAGCGATGCTAGTGGTATCGGATTGGGGTGCGTATTGATGCAACATGGGAAGGTAGTGGCATACGCATCCAGATAGCTGAAGAAGCATGAGGTTAATTATCCAACACACAATCTCGAATCGGCAACAGTAGTGTTCGTTCTCAAGCTATGACACCACTACTTATATGGAGAAGAATTTGTGGTCTATACAGATCACAAGAACTTGAAGTATGTATTTACATAGAAGGAGCTGAATATGCATCAAATGCGTTGGATGAAATTCTTAAAGGATTACGAGTTTGCCATTAACTACCAACCGGTAAGACAACCTCAGTAGCTGTCGCACTCAGCCAAAAATGGGAAGGATCCTTAGCTTACATGCGTCTACGACGATTCGAACTCATGGAAGAATTGTTCAGATGGACACCAAGAGTGAATCATGATGGGTCACTAATGATGATGCAACGTATAATACCGAATATGATAGGGAGGATCATCGAAGCACAAGTAGAAGACTCAGAATACCAGACGATGATGGTAAAGACTAGCCTACAGACTACCAATTTCAAAATCTCTCCAGATGGTGGCATCAGGTACCGCGACCGACTATGGGTACCAAATAATCCTGAACTCCGAAGAGAATTACTAGACTAATGCCACAAGTCCGAGTTTGCAATCCACACAAGGAGTACGAAAATGTACAAAGACATACAGAGGAGTTTCTGGTGGCCAGACATGAAGAAAGAGATAACGAAATATGTCTCCAAATGCATAGTGTGTCAGGAGGTCAAGATCGAACACTGAAAACCACAGGGAACCTTGAAGAGTATGGGTATCTCAGAATGGAAGTGAGAAGAAATATCGATGGACTTTATCACAAGCTTACCTCGGACTCTGAAGGGGCATGATGCCATCTGGGTTATAGTGGACCGACTCACTAAATCGGTTCACTTCCTACTCATTAAGGTAAAACAATCTCTTGAAAGTCTCATGGATCTATATGTGCAGGAGATTGTTAGACTTCACGGAATCTCGACTGCCATCGTATCCGATAGAGATTCCAGATTCACATCAAGATTCTGAAAGAGCCTTCAGAATGCTT
Organism: Pontederia crassipes; assembly: GCA_030549335.1. Taxonomy (NCBI): domain Eukaryota; kingdom Viridiplantae; phylum Streptophyta; class Magnoliopsida; order Commelinales; family Pontederiaceae; genus Pontederia; species Pontederia crassipes. The sequence goes on along the minus strand of CM060184.1, from coordinate 21,319,476 downwards.
TTGGGACAAGACTCTGATATAGCACGACTTTTCATTCATAGACTGATGGACAATCAGAGAGGACAATCCAGACATTGAAGGACATGCTGAGAGCATGTACTTTGGATAGGCATGGTAATTGGGATAAACATCTTCCTCTCATAAAATTTTTCTACAATAACACCATCCATGCTAGCATCGAGATGTCTCTCTTTGAAGCACTGTACGGTCGCCCATGTCGCTCTCTGGCATGTTGGGGCGAAGTTGGAGAAAGAAATATCTTGAGCGCGGAATTGCAGAAACAAACACAGAAGTATATAGACAGAGTTGAACTGATAAAGAAAAGAATGAATTCTGCTCAAGATCGTCAGAAGACCTATGCGGACAAGAAGTGCCGAGAACATAAGTTCAAGGCGGGTGATCAAGTTCTACTCAAAGTCTCTCCTACCAAAGGAGTAATGCGTTTTAGCAAACGAAAAAAATTGAGCCCATGGTAAGCCCATTCGAAATACTGGAAATAGTTGTGGATTCAGCATGCAGGTTGACCCTGCCTCCAGCCTATTCAAGAGTACACAACGTCTTCCATGTCTCCATACTCTGGATGTACAAGCACGACTACGCCAACGTGATCCAAATTGAGGAACCAAATCTCAAGGAGGATCTAACATATGAGGAACGACCCACGAAGATTTTGAAATACCAAGAACATCAACAAAGGAAGAAGAGAATATCACTGGTTAAAGTCGCATGGAAGCATCACCAAGGAAAAGAGACAACTTGGGAAGTAGAATCGAAAATGCGAGAAAAATTTCCTGAGCTTTTCGGTAAGCCTTAACCCTTATCCAAATTCGAGGACAAATTTTTTTTTAGAGGGTAATAATGTGACGCATCATATTTTACACAAAAAAATGAAAAAAAATGAAATGAATGGTCGGCAGGGGAGGCGTCGTCTCCCCTGACCTCCCGGTCATTTTGCCTCCAGCCGACCAAGGGTCGGCCAGGGTATATAAAAGGGGGGGAGGGTCGCCCTTTTGTACCTCTTGGACCCTCGACCGACCACCTTCCCCCCACCGTCTTCATCTCCCTCTCGTCCGGCGAACGAACGACGCGAGCAGAGCAGAGATAAAGATTAAAGCAGAGGAGGGATATGTAGTTAACTGAGGGGATAGCGCAGTTACTGTCTTGAATGACCATTATTCCTGAGATTTCAGGTCTTCTCCCACCTGTATCTCGAATGAAGGGTGATGCTGAGGTCATACCCCTTCCCTTAAAGATTAAAGTACTATGCCAGATGGACAAGTAGCTAGTTGAGGAGACAGTGAACCTACAGGTCTATTAACCGACCACTGTTCTTAGATTATAGGAATTCTTCCCCCTACTTTCCGAACCGGGTGAGGTAGTAACACCCACCCCTCTTTCCTTTACGGGCTTACTGGCATCAAAGATTCAGAGAGGCACCTCTAGCATCTTAACTAATAAAGTCGAGCTCGCATAGGACAACCAACTTTAAGGATATTCTAGTAATGTAAAAGACGTAGTATAACTCACAATAAAGCAATGTAAAGTAAAGCAGTGCACAACAGAGTAATGTAAAGCAAAGTATTGTAAAGTAAAGCAGAGATATTGTAAAGTAAAGCATAGCATGGCATAATAAAGACATTGTAAAGTAAAAGCAGAGTAATGCAAAGACAAAGTATTGTTATATCAAAGAACAGAGTACTGATATGCATAGAGATCGTTATATTGATTTCATAATCATCACTGATCCTTATTTCACCGTCTATTGCTATTGTACTGGGCATCTTTGCTCATGGGTATTTTATTTTCCTGCATTGAGATTTTTCAGGTGAGAACGCAAATTGATGAGGAGATGGAGGGCGCAGAGCTTGGAGAACGCTACACATGACTGATGATTCTGCTCCGAGCTTTCTTACTGCATATCTATTTAATTATTTTTATTATTCAGAGACATCATATTTTCTTCCGCGCATAGAACTATCCGACCAGTCTTATTATGTTTCCGCATATTTTTTATATTGAAAGACATCATGAACTTCCGCATATTTTTTATAATATGAGACATCATGAACTTCCGTATTCAAGTCCTTCATCATGACATTTCGACTATTAAATTTCCACATTTAAAGTTCTCTATTATAATAATTATTATTTTATTAGTGTCACGTAAGTTGTTTTGTTGAATGGTCAATGTCAGTAGAGCAATAGGCAGTATAGCGCTCATAGGATCTGACCGCTTACGTGGCGGGAGGTGCAATTTTGGGGGCGTTACACCCCGAGTCCTTGCAATCTCCTTTTCTTAGGAGTAGTTTAGTATGAGATCAAGAGGTAGAACAAGTGGTTTATTTTTATTTTTTGCATTCAAAAGGGGTGTTTGGTATAAGAAGTCTTGCTCTTATTTTTACATCCAAACACCTCTATAATAATTTGTTCTAGTCAACTTTTCAAACTTAAAAAAGTACCTATAAATTTGTAAGGCCACCAACAATTGTTCCTAAAATGGGAACAATATTATTCTCACTTATGACATGAACATACTTGTTCTTAAATTTTCTTAGCGTAACCAAACAAATTTTTTTTATCATAACATGTTCACTCTTATTCTATTCACAACAACAAAAACGAAGAATATTCTTATTAATTCTTATATATGTTATTCTCCTGTCAAATACCCCCTTCAAGAATAGCATGTTCCGATCAACTTTTCAAAATTTTAAAACTATCTCGAAATACAAAGCCACTATGTTTTCTTCTTAAAATGAGAACAATAATATTCCAAACGACATGTTGTTGTCTATTTTTTTATTATTTGATATTAATGATTACACATAGTTAATTATATTTTATATTTATTAAATTTTGCACAAAAAATCTATAAATAAATGATAATTGAATATAATATTTTAAATGTTAACAATGAGAAATGTTAATTCATGTTTAAATTGTTATCTAATTAATATAATATAATAACTATTTAATATATAATATTTGTTTAAAAGAAAACAAACTAGACCAATTAATTATTTAAAAAAGATGTTTCTTTGAATACCCAAAATTATTTTATTATTAGTATTCTCAAATTTTATTTCACTCAAGTATTAACATTTTTATTTGAATATTTATTTTTTGTTAATTATTAATAATAACATATAATTGCTTAATAAAATATGTAAATTTTGTTATTTTACTTTTTTTTTGTCCCTAGTGTATCCAAACACTAATTATCTTTTGTTATAAGAACATTTTTACTTGTGTTCTTCAATAGGGCTAAGCATAGGCCGCCGATCACCCCAGACCGCACCGACCCCAATTTCTCAAATTTTTCTTGACTTAGGCAGTAACTGGGTCGGGGCTGTGTCCCATTCCTTGAAACCTGATTGGTACTAGGTCCGAGTTATAAAAACTCGGATCACGTCCCGATATGATAAAATATAATATATTTATATCATATTATATTTAAAACATTATAATTTTTAATTAAATATTATATTTTATATATATTATATAATATAATATTTGTATAATAATACTAAATATTTTTATTATTATATTTATTTCTATCAAATCGGGACACTCAGAGCAAACTCGGTCGGGATCGGGACACCCGGGACCTAGTCCTGAATCCGAATTTGCACACCCTTATCTGACAAGACCAAAAATGGAATATTTCTTCTAATTCTTATTAACATTGTTCTTGTAAGGACTCAACATCTTCATTGAGTGGCTCATGGATCCAATTCTCACATTATTCAAGTGAGCATGCGAGATTAGCTCTAATACATGTTATGATGCCCTCAAAATTCGTCCCATGATGTGTCATGAGTGGATCTCAAGTGACCACCACTTGTGAAAATTGAATTATGAAGCAAAGAAAACACATTAAAAAATATGATGCAACCACATTAACATAAAAACAACATCGAAAATATTTTCAAAATATCAACTAAAGCCCATCATAATCAAAACAATGGAAAATCAACATCATAGAGCATATAATGATTATGTTCAATTAAAACACTTCTTGCATAACCATAACAAATGAAAGACAATAATCATGAGGTACAATCAATAAGGCCCAATATAACGTCACTAAAAACCCAACTATGACAATCAATAAAGGCTTAATGTCCAATATGATAACACAACATAATCCTCAAATTCCATATGCCAACGAGATCCATAAATACATAATGAAGAACCCATGGGCCTATAGGGTTATATTCACAATGAAACGATTCAATTTATCTTTCAACGATAAAACAAAGGTCAATGATTAAAATGATTTTATCATGAAATTATTAAACAATTTTTTATGTTGATTACAATTCAATTTCATTTCATAATCTTATAATAATATATATTATCAATTACAATACATGTACATTGCATTAATTTATTATAATGTCTATTGTCCAATAACATTAGTGTCTTAAACATTAATGTCCATAACAATAATCATAAACAAAATTATTTTTCATTTGTTCTAGCCGCAATATTCATTATCTTGATTAGATTATCGACCAATATTTAGTGAGTTCTTCCCATCCAAGGTCGGGTTGCACTTGCACTCATTTAGACACCTTGAAGGTAGGCCTCATTATATACCCCACGTCCGGGGTCCATAACAATTAATCAATTCGGTAAGGAATCAAACTTAAACTCACTACTACATTTTAGTGCAACGATTGCTGTTAATCCCATGACTTAACATGCAATTCATCATTTAGATGTATCATTTTTGTATCAGGAATAGGCACACCATTGCATCAATAATTAATTCATAACATAGATTAAGATTGTACATAAACAAGTAAGAAACATTGTTAATTGATCTTCAAAACATGTGTATAACAATCATGAGTAGTATATAGACATAAAAATTAATAAACAATTAATGGGTAAGAGGAGATTTTCATAGCTCGTTACTATTTTGTCATGATCATGACTTTTTTGTCATGATCTATCGGTTTCCAAGACTACTAGAACCTAACTAATTCGGTGTTCGAGCGAGAGCGGTATGGATAAATCTTGACCAACACGGTGATGTCACAATTGTGACATTGACTTTCATAGATCGTGACTCTTGGGACATGCGCCTTATAGTGAGTTCAACCCCCATTTCATGGCTTGTTACCTTTTTGTGACCACTGAACCTACAAACAATTTCACACCTTGAGATTCCTTGGTCACTGATACATTAATGAACTCAGTTTCAAGACTTGCAACAGTCACGACTCATGACTTCGCAGTCACAAATCCCGATTATGTAACTCACAACCTATAACATGTGGTAATGAGTATCATACAAAGGTCATAGAGATGATCTCCGTATCACTGCTCGTGACTAAAAATCATGACTCATGAAATTGACTTGTGATACAAAATTACATACCTTCGTGTTTTTCACGTCCCAGCCGCATTTCATAACTTATTACCCACATGTAACGAGCATGTCAATGTGTGCAATTTTTTTCTATCCATGGTCACGACTCGTGACTTCGGCATCACATACATCACATCGCCTTATGCAGGAAACCTCTTGTCTCATAGCTCGTGACAAGGTCGTAATGACCAATGAAATTCAGTCATAACTTCTTGATTTCACGGCCTTTCATTCACATTTTTAAGGTTTCATTTATATACATATTTTTTTCTTAAATTCACCAAGAAGGCAAGAAGGGATGGAAATTGGGTGGGGAAAGAGAAGTTCGGATTTTTGTATTCCCACTTTTTTGTCCAAAAGATTGAAATGTTGGCACCATCAATTGGGGTAATTTATTTAGCTAAATTTTAAGTCATTTATTTCTAAAAAAATTTTGTTCACAATTATTTAAATTGATATTGTCACTCTCATTACAAGGTAACTCGTCCATTTGGTAAAATAAAAACAGTGCTTTATTCTAAAAATATATGTGCTAAATAGAGAGATCAAAGGAAAATAGGATTATATAGCAGAAGCACTTTGGATAGTAGAATTGTGGTTCTTTCGAAGTCAACTTGATTAGTTGAATTGACATATTAGTTCAGATGAAATCGAACGTAATGATGAAAACTAAAAGTTGAAGTGATAAAAAAAATTGATATGATAGTTTAATTTTAGTTGACATTTAAATAAAAAGTTATTATAAATATAAAATATAATGGTATTTTTTAATAAAATAGTAGAAAAAATAAAATATATTATTAAATAAATTAAAAATATATTATTTAAATATAAAAAAATGTTTAATAGAATATTACTTTTTTATGAAATGACAAGTAATAAATAATATTAAATTAACTATTTTATAGTAAATATAATATTTTCGTATGAGAAAGGCAAGAGATGGATTTTTTTTAAAAAAAATAGGCTTGAGAAAAGAAACATCACTTTAAAAACAAAGCCGAAAAAAATGGTGAACAATAGTCTACCATTCAAATCAGGATCACGTGACGAGATCATATCTTGTTGCAGAATCCAAGTTGAACAACGTTTAGGGCTCTCATTCCATTTGGGACAACATAACAAAATTAGTTCGTGTCATATCACAATATATACCTATTTTATCAGTGTTCTAGTTTGAAGATTGACAACTGCATAAACATGATAAGTGACTCAAGAAGAGAAGAAAGAGAAAAGAATTGAGCCACTCCAAAGTCAAGAGTTTGGGACACGTACGTTTCATCATGCAATTGATCATTAGCGAAGTAGGTGTAGAAAATAATGGCATATGCGTCCATATATAATATCAAAAACTTAATATGATAAGACAGGCGTAGATGAAAATTTTGAGTCTTAGCATCAAACTGTGACAACGCTAAAATGTTCAACTATTTTGTCACTTGAAAGCTTATTCGTTTAATTGGTTTAAATTTTGGAAAAAAAAAACAAACAAAAGAAACCATTGCATGATTGAATAGGAGTATTCATCGCGTCGAATTGACCCGATAAGCTTGAGAATCCGATTCGACGCAAATCCGACCCGATCATGACTCGATCTAGAGTTGGATCGAGTTCGGATTAGAAAATTCCAACCCGACTTGACCGACCCCGATGATTTGAGTTTTTTTCTAAATTTTCAACGATTTTTAGTTAGTCTAAGTATTTATATCATTTGAAATCTTAAAAATATAAACTAAAATATTTACATGTAGAAAAGTACCTAGATATTTAAAATAATATTTTTATACAAAATAAAATGTTAGATGCATTTTATGTTAAAAATAAATAATAAAATAATGATCGAGTAACTCGACCATATGACTCGACCCAGGCCAGGTTGGATTGGATCGAGTTCTACCTTAAGAAAATGAAATTTGACCCAACCTGATCCGATCGGATTGGATCGGATTTATTCACGAGTCAGGTCAAATTCGACTCGTGAAATATTTCTACAATTAAGAATTTTGAATTGAATAAGACCAACCCAAATATCAAAACAATGGGATTAGGAAGATTAATAATTAAAGAGATCATCTTTTTTTCCATTAAAGAGAGTGTGGTGGCATGGTACAATTTGTGCATTAAAAGTCAAAATAAAAAAGTAATCGAAAGAAAATTTTGAGGATATATAAGTTGAATTTATATAAGGCAACTTCTCTAAATGCTCGAGAAAGGTTGCCCATGTGTCATCATGTCACCCACAAAATGGACTTGTCATTAATATGACTTTTTTCCCTTCTTTGTACCTTTTTACTCAAATGTTTAGGAAAATGAGAAGCAAATTAAATTAGCGTAGAGTGTGCGTTGTTGTTTTTGCTGGAGAGTGCTGAGTCAATTGAGGACAAAAATTAACAACTTCACATGGCTAATCAATGGATGGAGACGTGCTAATTAGCTGGCCATGAAAGAGAAATAAATTAATAGGAAATTTCGTAATCATCAAGAAACAAATTAATAGGAAATTTCATCGGTGACGCAGAGCGAAACGAGGAGGGCGTCGTCCCTCGTAGCTGGCAAAATCGCAAGAGGGGCGACGCCCCTCCCCCCTTCATTTCGCACTAGTGATGCAGAGCAGAAAAGGGACGTCGCCCCCCTCACTTCATAGGGGGAGGGGGAATGGCCCCCCTTCATCTAGTTGGTGACCACATCGTAGAAGGGGACGGCACCCTCCTCATTTTGCTTGTGTCGCTAGTGACGCAGAGCAGAAGAGGAGGGGGGATCGCACCCCTGCGATCTCACTAGTGACCGAATTACAAAGGGGTGGTGCCCCTCCTCATTTTACTCCGCGTCGTCGGCAATGCAGAGTAGAAAAGAGGGAATGTTCCCTCGATTTTGTCGACGATGAGATTATTTTAAATATTTATTATTATATATTATTTTAAAATTTTTAAATATTAAAAAAAATATTAGAGAAGAATATTTTAATCTTTTAATAAATAAAACAATTGAAAAATAAAAACTTAACAAACTGATGAATTAAAGTAAAATCACGACTTAATTTAGGAGGTGCTAAATAAGTTTATATGTTAAGCACAGACCTAAAAAATCGTTATAGCTCATAAAAGTTTAAGAAATTAATTCAAAATAGTACGGCGACCCCTACGACCTTTAATTAATTGCACCCACCCACAATCTCTAGTGGATGATTTGACCATCCATTATATTCATATTATCGATAAGAGCATTTCCTTAGCATATATATTTTAATGCTAATTTTAAGATCAATTATTGTTACCTTTAATTTTGTTTAAGATATGAGGCGTCTCGCAAAACTAATAACTTCGGAGTTTGATGTTAACATGGACTTTCCTTGGGTTCAATAAGTTATTCAATAAAAAAAATAAGTTACTCAATTGAATTATTCATTATACGTTTGAACTAAACATGGTGTAGTATTCAATTGGTTTCTTATATAACCGTCTATAAGTATTCCTTTCTTTTTATATTCTTTTTACCATATTTAAATTTGAAAACAAAATTTATATTATAATATTATTAAAAAAAACAATCATGTTCACTTATGTACATCGATAGTCTTATATTATGCACCAAATATTATTATGATTAGCAATGATTATTGACGGGTTAGCACTACAATAAAATATTACTAATCTATTAATGTAGCCAAATTCAAATAGACTCCACAAAGTCCATTTTTTAAAAATAATTATAGCCAAATGCAATGACACGGTACAGTAACTAGCCAGACAGTTAGTTGGCGTACCTACTTAGCATAATAATTAGTTTTCATAATTACACTCGTTAGAATCCTTATTTTCATTAATTTCTCCTAAGTTGGTCTCCACATGTTTACTTAATTTGTTCTCTCTCTCTATATATGACACGTATTAATGTGTAATCACAATCTACGATTGCAATCTCATACTCATGAGTCTTGACATCATTTTGATCCAATTGTTCAGATTATTTATGTTTAGATCATCAGATCAATTATGAAATTGCACGGCACCTTAGTATAACTCTCTCTCTATCTATCTATATATATATATATGAGGAAGTCACTCTTCATAATAGGAAGGTTCAGGAATATAATTTACTTGGCATACACAATTGGATATGAGAAATTAACAAGATTAATTTACCTAAATGTAAAACAAAGGAAAATATTTCTTGTATAGTGTTTTTTTTTCTCCACTAGCTTTAATTTTGTTCTAATCCAATAATTTCAAAATAAACTTTGTCAACATAATTATTAATAAAACACCAGATACAGCTAGAAGTTACACACGTGTGGGGTCAAGTCTCACAATTGAATCACGCATGAATTAGTGTCCCCATGCATCCACCTTCTAGAAGCAAAAACAAAAAAAAAAGAAGAAAAAAAGTTAGTGCCCAATGACTGAACAAGCCAGCTAATCACTAAGATATATATATATATATATAAGTATGAAAAAAATGTGAAACGAGGTCATAATAAATAATAATGGCATCCAGCACTAGGCATTTCTTAAACTTATAATAATATATTCGAAGGAGTAGTGTTTAGAATTTAATAAAATTTGACTAGTTTATTTATGATACAAATGTGAACCCATCTTTCAATAATAATATATTTGTTTATAAATTTTAATTCGAAATGAAAAGGAAAATATTAAGAAAATGGTGACATAAAACATGGGAGTGCCCTGTAGATTTCTTTTTCCATTGAATTTAACAATAGCAACCCGTCGCTCTCAGCCGTCAATTTTGAACGACCGTCCGATCTGAAATCTCCCTTATTGAAGGCGATGATTCGTAGCTTGCGAGGCCTCGAACTACGCGGTGGCGTCCACATGGGTCCGCAGCTGAACGTAGAAGTCCCATAAAACTCTCTGCGTGAGAAACAATTCCAGGGTCAAGATGCGTCCCCACGTGATCCGACGGTGATGATTTCGACCGCATAAGAAGTACATGCGAACGCACAAATGGCACCCGACGGTCAGCGGACGCGACGAAGGGGGGCATTACGGGTATTACATAACTGGGGGACGTCAAAATGGAGTCCTATAAAAAGTAGCGGGGGTTTTGTCCCGCTTTGTTCACTTGTCGCCGTGCGTTTTGCGCCACCGGAGAAAGGGAGAAGGACGAAGAGCGAGAAGTAGCTGACGGGATTCCGAGAGCAGCGAGGGGCTCGTTAATGGCGGCGGCGAAGAAGAAGCTGGTGGTGGTGGGCGGTGGGGTCGGCGGTTCCGCCGTCGCGCATTCGTTGGAGCAAGTGCTCGACGTTACCGTCATCGACCCGTATGGATCGAACTCTCTTTGCTCATCATATCTATTTAACGCCATGTTAATTACTTCCGGTGATTCTTTTTCTTAGTTTATAACTTTTGTTTGTGTGTATAAAGGAACTGGATGGTTTAGTCATGTGGCCATGTGGGTGAAAATAGTTTTGACATTTTTTTTTACATTTGTCTGAATGCTTTTTAACTTAAATAATCATCATGAAATTGATTAGAAAATAGAATATGCAGAACCATTTTTTTGGATAATAATAAATGACTTTAATACAAATATTATAATTAATAGAGGGGGTTATAGTTTCTGGTGGCTCCTTGTTTGAATGATTTATTTTTTTCCTAATAAAAATCTTTTTACGCTATCTTATAGTCGAGTAGATATTTTCAATATTTTTATTTTTTTTCATACACCCCTATTTAGGAAACAGTAGCTGAAATTTTACTAGTCCGTGGGACTGGGACGTGAAATAATGGATGATTCATGCTGCGGATTAGAGAGAAGAAAAAAAGGGTACTGTCACTGATCAATAGTAGAGGTTCTCGTCAACATATTCCATCGGAAAAATAATTGTTTTTTTCGGCATCATTCTCCGGGAAAAGATGTCTCTTACAGTGTGCGGATTTAACATAGATGCAAAGTTGGGTGGTTTGTATGATATAAATAGTTGTAGTTTGGTCATCGGTCTCCTTCAGTTGTTAAATAACTGTAGTAGACTAATCAGTTTGATGGTGCCAGTTGATGTCATAAGCCACTCAAACAGTAGGTGATTGGGGAGTGGTAATTAACTTGTCTCTAACAGGTTGGTTGCAAATTTTCAGAAAAAAAATCAATTGAGAAGAATAAATGATATTAGAATTTAGGGGGATAAGTATCGTGGACCAAATGGATATATAAAGTAAGAAAAGTAACCAGCCTCATCTGGGAAAACTATGTTAACTTTCCTGTTTGATTGAAGGATCTCACCTGCCTGATATGGTACACCAGAATATGTTTAATTCTTCCCTTGAAACCAATTGCTAATAGTTTGCCATGTTTATGTGTGCTTTTATTCATAAAATATTTAAATCCTAAAGGTCCTACGCTTTGTACATCTCTAGATCTTTGCTAGTTTCTCAATTATTTGTGACCCAATTTATTGTCGGTCTGTTTCCTGTCTCTAATGAGCTTTTTGCAAATCTTTTAGGAAGGATTATTTTGAAATCCCCTGGGCCGAACTGCGATCAACAGTTGAACCAGACTTTGCAAAGAGATCACTGATCAAGCATGCGGATTACCTCAAGCATGGAAAGCTAATCCAATCCACTGCCATTGAGGTCACTGAGAGCAAGGTGGTAACAACAGATGGCCACTCAGTCGACTACGATTATCTAGTTGTAGCCACTGGCCATGCATACACTACCCCGGCAAGCAGAACTGATAGGCTTGAAGTGTTTAAACGAGGCATGCATCTCATATTTCTTTGTCCATCTTGTATGCAAGTCAAGCTCTAGAATTTTTTTCCTTCCTATTCGTTAGCCGTAAAAGCTTTATAATGTCACATCGCATTGTTTTGAGGTCCAGTTTGTACCACTTTACCTGATTGTTGGATTTGTAATACTTCCAGAGAGCGAGAAGATAAAAGCTGCGAAGTCTGTTTTAATTGTGGGAGGAGGACCTACCGGAGTTGAGCTTGCTGGAGAAATTGTTGTGGATTTTCCAGACAAGAAGGTGACAATTGTGCACAGAGGCCCGAGGCTGCTGGAATTCATAGGAACTAAGGCTTCAAAGAAGACACTAGATTGGTTAAAATCTAAGAAAGTTGATGTCCTTCTAGAACAATCAGTGGATCTGAACTCAGTATCGGAGAATGAATACACAACATCTGCTGGGAAAAAGATCACAGCTGATGTCCATTTCCTTTGCATTGGTAAGCCACAGGGCTCGTCATGGCTTCATAACTCCATCTTAAAAGATAGCTTGAACGCCAATGGAAAGTTAAAGGTGGATGAGTATTTGAAGGTTAAAGGCCTGCCCAATGTTTTCGCAATGGGAGATATCACTGATGTTCCTGTAAGTCAACTTCTAAATTTATCATGTTAATGCAGTAACATTGATCCCCGTTTACGTTATCTGTTTCATCATAATACTTGTTAATAGTGAGCTCATCTTTGTTTTGTTTGCAGGAACTCAAACAAGGTTACATTGCGCAACAACACGCTGGACTGGTTGCGAAGAACTTGAAACTCATATTGAAGGGAGCCAAGGAGAACAAGCTAGGCAAGTACAAGCCTGCCTCTGATATGGCTATTGTTTCTTTGGGTCGGAAACAGGGTGTCGGTCAGTTCCCATTTGGCACACTTCTTGGTTGGTTCCCCGGCATGCTCAAGTCCAAGGACTTGTTTGTCGGCAGCACTCGGAAGGCACTGGGACTTGCGGCATAGTAGTAGCCCATGAGTAATTGTTCAAAAGAGCTTATATTATCAAGTCCTCGTGCATGTTTTCTTCTCTCATATTGGGTGTGGTTCCATTGTTTGATATCTGAGTCCAAGATGAGCCATTTCATTGCAGCACAATCTAAGTGTGCCTCTAAATGAGCTGGCTCAAGATAAACTTTTGCAATGCAAACTTTGGGAACTCCAGTTGTGTACATGGTAGGGTGAAGTTGTAATGTACATCCTTTGAATCAACTGTAGGTGTCCAGTGAACAAGTCTTGTGTAGTTTATTTTATACATGGTCACAGTTAATATTCATTTCTTGTAATTGCTGTCTAAATAAAGCAACTAAAAGTTCCACTGTGCAATTCTGCTAGCAATCTCCAATCTGGTTATCCATCATTGCCAAAATTACAGATTTCGTACCCATTTCTGCTTCATAATTAAGTCTCAAATCCTATTTCTCTGCGTTCAACTTGTGACCATAAGACAATAACAAAAATTACTTTTAAGTGATAGATTAATTAGCTAACAATCAAGTCTCTGAACAATGCTCCTGCTCATCAAAAGATGGAGTTTGTTCCTACAAGTTTGAGCTTAGTGGCACAACCTGGTGATTTTACATGGAAGTGGTAATATTTTGTTCCATCAGCTATTGAGGCGGGAAGCCTTTGTTCTCTATGCCTCTTTTTGGCAATGCCATAAAGAGTGGCGTTATGCAGTTTAAACCTTAACTTTTTGTTTGATAAATGAAATAAACAAATAGAATTTTACGTTTTGGATTAAAATATTAGAAAATTTCTTCTACTAACATTTAACGATTAAAGGTTTATATCTTTTCAATTTTATCCTTATTCACATGCATTATTTCTTTCTTAATTTATTTTATTCTTTCTCAACTTTATTTTATTACCATTCAACTCTATCTTTATATTCATGCTTAATTAATTAAAAATTGTCTATTTATTAGCAATGGATAAAAAAATTAATTTAATAATTAATATTTTATATTATGTATGCACTATTATAAAATTTATTGTCAATGTATTTTTTTGTATATTTAAATAATAAGTAAGTTGTGAAATTTTATTTTAATTAAGTGAGATATAAATGATTATTTATTACGTTATAATAAATTTTATATATTTATTGAATTGAATAATTTATTATATGTTCAAATTATGTTATTTTATATTCATTAAGTAATCCTATCGCTAAGTGGGACTGTCTTACAACTTCTAAATTATTTCATCAAAGGTCTTTTTGAGTGTATATAACTCATTTAAGATATATTATTACCTACTTGGCACGTCAAAGTAATAAAGAATAAAATAATATTGTAATAATAAAATAATAAAAAAAGTAATAAAAAATATTTTAAAAAGGTGAGACAATGCCCCTCTCTCCCATCGACGGCCTCATCAATGTTGGCGGCAGAGGAGGGGAGCAGCACCCCGCTATGACGCTCTCTCACCGTCGGCTAGAGCTAGAAGGGGATGTAACGCCTTGGAAGCGTCTCATAGCGTCGTATGACAAAAAACTTTGTTGTCTTGTAATTTACCTATAAATATAAGTATGCACTAATGGTTAGAACACGATATAACACAACGGAAGATTAACAACTTAAACAATATATTAGTCAAAAGATGCACCATTCGTCATGAGTGTCATTCATGGTCATTTCATTTATTAGCACCTCAATCATGTTCGTTGCAGGATACGTGCAGAGGAAATTCATCCCATGAGCTTATACCCAGTATATAAGTTATGACAATTCGGATGACGCATGTCATCCATAAATACACTTAATTGTACGTATTAACAATAAACATGTGAATGTAGTAAACATTATCTATGTGCAACAATAATAATAAATAGATACAATCTATCAATTTTAGTAACAATCCAATATGTTGCTAAATGAGTCATTACTCTAGCATTACATAACACCATAAAATGGCATCAATAAACAAAATCCGATAACAATTTGATCCAATTGAATTCAATGCTATTACTAGGCAAAACATTAACCTAGTTTCATTCCTATTATCAATTCCTTAGTTAGGTTCACTAATTATATGCTTGTCATCTTTAAACATATCTTCAATCGATAGCATGAACATCAATAACAATATGGCACTTGTCCAAATATGACCCATGATCCAATAAGTTAATGCTATTGTATCTTATCAAGTGACAACTCCAATTTTCAATTCAATCAATTAGCAATCAATAATGTAAGCCTTTACCTTAGTCTCAATAGTGGCTAGCTAGACCATGGAAAATTATTTGTTCTCAACAATAAATACTCATGAATGGGCCAATCCAATCCAATATGAAGGATCTTTCTCCCAATATGACATGCTCCTCTATCGCTCCGACGAGGTTCATTCGATCAAGCAATATATTAATACCTTAACAATTTTTATTTATGACTTTGCATGTATTTCGAAAGCATCTAAGACAATTTGTGAATATACTGGAGTGGATGATCAGCCATAACCAGCGATCGACATGTCCTGTGTCAAATGTTGACTGACACAAATACGACATCGATACCAGTCAATCGGTCCACATGGAAAGGTCAACTGACATAATCGTGACATTAGCTACAGTCGTCGTCCCTTGAAGTTTTTTTTGGCATTCTGATATAACCTTTTCATATGCAACATTTTCTTCTGCAAAGTGACTTGGTACAAATGATGTAAAATCATTAGTGTGGACAAAATTTCATGATAAAGGAAGAAAGAAATCAGCTTCAGTCCATTGAACTTTTGTAATAAAGGAAATAGACTAAGATTAATTAAATCACAGTAATTGTAAATGATACTTTTTTATATAAATGATACTTCATACTACAGGGCTTCTGTATGTCACATGTTTTCATAACATCTATCCTATAAAGAGGTCACTCTAGAAAATATTGTTTGAAGTTTCTTAAGAGCAAGGCCTATTGTTTTTTTTCTTGAAGGTAAAAAGCATATGACTATAAGGCCTAATCTATATATGTCTATGATTTCAGAAGCAAACCTTGATACATTGGCCTCACATAGATTTGAAGACAAATAGCATAATTTAAAATTCTGTACATGCAAAAATAGAAGAAACGAGTTATAGCAAGTCACATTATTCTCCCCATATATTTTTTGGGTGGTCAGTCTAGATTTCCAGAAAGTGGTACTGACGATTCGACCTATGCGGCACTACAAAGCGCACAGTCCACGGTCGAAGCCCAACTAATTCGGTTAGGTTTGCCTCATATCGCGTACTTGACGGTGACATATAAGACTTTCAAAAGAAATATTTTACATCCACAATGTTTCGAATTCGAGACCTTGCTTAAGAAAGAGGAGCCGCTTACCATTTCACCCCAAACTCCTGTCGGTTATTCTTTATGTATATTGGTTAGAAACTTATGTAGACATGGATGCTTGAGTCAGTCATGCTTATGCATTTTCTCCAGATGAACGCTTGGCACAGTAGTCCTCAAACACAGAAGATTGGATGTAAATCGGTAGAATAAGGAATCTTTCAGATCTATATATTAAACTAAATGACGAGTTCATTTAAAAAAAACAACTTTGCATATGCTTCAAATGTGCTTAAAATTAAAACATGGAAAAAATTGAAGGAAATTTTACCTTCTAGCTCAATGAACGCCATGAACATTAAATATTTAATTAGCTTAATGGATTACATACACTACAAGAAAATCGCGATTTTCCGACGGATAATTTCTGACGGTTCTAAATCCATCGCAATTTACGACGGATTTTTCGACGGTTCCGTTTTCGACGAATTTTTCGACAGTTATGACCGTCAGAAATAATTTATATTATTATTTAATTTTTCGACGATTAGAAACGTCGATATTTTCGACGGATATCTATCCGTCGCAATTTCCGATGACTTTTCCGTCGGAAATAAAAAAATTAAATTATGTATTTTTTTATTATTAAATTTTTTCGACAGATTTTCCGACGGTCACGACTGTCGGAAATAAAAAAATTATTATATAATTTATTATATTATTATTTATTTTTTTAATGATTAGGAACGTCGATATTTCCGACGGATATCCATCCGTCGCAAAATCCACCGTAATTTTCGAAGGTCGTAACCGTCGGTAAATGTATAATAATATCATGTAAAAAGTATTTTATGAATATAACTAGCGACGGTCCAAACCGTCGCAATTACCGACGGTTCAAACCGTCGGTAAAATAAAAAATAAATATTATATTTACGTCTAAATATATTTTTGACGGTCACAACCGTCGATAATTATAAAAATATTTAATATTTACGTTTTCGACGGCCGAAACCGTCGGTAATTAAAATTTCGTTATCCCGTTTTTTTTCCTTTTCCCGCTTTCTTTCCACTTTTTCCCTTTATATATATTCCTCCTCCCTCCACTCCTCTCTCTCCTTCCTCCCTCCACTCCTCTCTCTCTCCCTCCTCTCCTCTCTCTCTCTCCCGGTCGCGAGCACCCTCTCTCGCGCCGGACGCCGGCGACTCTCTCCCGCGCCGGACGCCGGCGACCCTCTCCCGCACCGGCAACCCTCTCCCGCGCCGGCTTATCTCTCTCTCTTTCTCTCCCACGCCGGACGCCGGCGACCCTCCCGCGCCGGACGTCGGCGACCCTCTCCCGCGCCGGACGTCGGCGACCCTCCCGCGCCGGCGACCCTCTCCCGCACCGGCGACCCTCTCCTGCGCCGGCTTCTCTCTCCCGCTCCGCGTCGGCGTCTCTCTCTCCGGCCAAAGGCCGCAGTCGTCCGGATCCGGCCCCCAGCGGCCGGATCGGCCGCCGGGCGTTCGGATCCGGCCGCCTGGCGGCGGATCCAGCCTCCAGCGGCCGGATCGGCCGCCGAGCGTTCGTATCCGACCGCCTGGCGGCGGATCCGGCCTCCAGCGGTCGGATCGGCCGCCTGGCGACAGATCCGACCTCCAGCGGCCGTCGGGCGTTCGGATCCGGCCGCCTGGCGGCAGATCCGACCTCCAGCGGCCGCCGGGCGTTCGAATCCGGTCGCCTGGCGGCGGATCCGGCCCTAGCGGCCGCGGCCGGATCGACCGGCTTGCGGCCGGATCGGCCGCGGCCCGATCCGTCCGCTAATTTTTTTATATTTAAAAAATTATTTGTGACGGTTGCGACCGTCAAAAGATTGACGGTTGCGACGTCCGTCCAAAGTTTCGACAGTTGCGATCGTCGAAAAGGTGCGACGGCTCGAACCGCCGGCCTTTTCCAGCGGTTGCAACCGTCGGAAATTTCGACGGTTCGGACCGTCGGCCTTTTCCGGCGGTTGCAACCGCCGAAAATTTCGACGATTCGAACCGTCAAAAAATTTCGACGGTTCGAACCGCCGGGGACTGTTCCCGACGGTCAGAACCGTCGATATTTTCAATGAATTTTTTTCAACCGTCGCAAATCCGTTTGCGACGAACGTTTTTTCGACGAATCGATTCCGACGAAAAAATCGTCGATAATTGCGTTACCGACGGTTTTCGGGCTGATTACCGACGGTCCGGACAGTCGGTATCAGCGTTTTTCTAGTAGTGATAGTTAATTCAATATAGCTATAATTTTCACCGAAGAAAGGAATCAACCAAGAAGGAAATTTAGAAAAAAGTTTGTTCTTTTTTTCGATTACAAAAAAAAGATTTAAATTTTTACCATATACAATACTCCAAGATCGAATTAATAAAAATAGCCAATGGCCATCGATATATACAAAAAGTTATTGTAAAAAACATGATGGAAAAAAAAAAAGCTAGGCATGGGTTACCACCTGTCTGCTTTCCGGCAAGAGATCGTTTGCGTCGATCGGTCCCGGCAAGCACCAGTGCACGCAGTCGTTGATGTGACCCTGTCAAGTGCCTGTACTGGCTCGGGTGTCCGTTTGGCCTCATCACCATGGCCGTCGTCACAACACCCTGAACCTAACACCCGCTCCTCGGTCCTCTTTGCCTCTATCGCCCTTTCAAGCTCCTCCTCCTACACCCTGATATCGACTCGTCCCTTCATTTTGATTGCCTCGGTGCTTTGGAGCGGCTGTATGCGCACGTAGTCCTCGCCCTTGTCCCACTCGCCATTCTCGAAGTGCACCGGCGAGTACACACGTAGGAACACCGCACCCTCGAAATCGAGGCCATCGACGAAGGTCGAGAGCGCGGTCCGGACGTTAGGGGCGCCTGCATCAGGCCCCTGACGCAGGCTACAGCCTTGCGCCTGACACTCTACAGGTCCCTGATGACGCCATCAAAGACAGGTTATTGCAGCAGCGGCCGGCCGTGGAGACCAGTGAGGAGAGGAAGAAGAAAAAAAATACTGCTTGTCCTAGGTAAAATTAGGTAGGGTTCTTTATTTTCTTATAACAATAAAAATATTTAGTGGATTAAAAAAATATATTTGTGATAACGTTGTGACCAAAGATAAAATAAATAAATAAATATGATCATAACGTGACAAATATATTGTGACACTTTTATATTTATCACTTTTGGATCACTAAATATTTTAATTAAAATAGTGGTCACAAAATTGTCATGAAAATATGACAAATTTTTTATGGATGATTTTGTGACAAATATTATCGTCACATATCGAGCACTAAAATGTCAAATTCGTATTAGTCATAAATTTATTACAAATCCATCAAATATTTGACAGAATTATTTCATCAAAAAAATTTCATCACAGAAGCTATGTTTTCTTGTAGTGGACAGATTCTCTTGAAAAGATGATTGGCATGGTCGCGACTTTGGCTCCAGTCGACCGATCAATATATTTAGAGCATTCGTAGGGGTTTTCACTACTGTGTTAGTCGATCGACCATAGCGGGCAGTCGGCTAGTCTAAATTGGTAGTGTGATTTTTAGGTTTTCACTATATTTTTTATTTTTAATACATCAAGCAATGTGTCACTCATTACATAATCATGGTAAACTCTCAATCAGGACCAAAACATGGTTCAATAATCAATTCCTAGCATGCAAAGATTCTAGGCTTCAATGGAACACAATATCAATTTTAAAACAATAACAAAGTATGCATTTATGCATCATGAATACTTTAAAATAACATACTAACGACCCCTCTTTTGAGAACTCAATTACAATTTATAACAATAACTATCAATCATGTGATTAACAGTATCCAAAGCACTTGACCATAACTTTGGACAGATTCCATATGTTGGTGGTTCTCAAATTATATCTTCACTTATAGAAGTGATATTCTATTCATTCCAATTTTATTTTAAAGTAGACATTAACATGTTTTAGAGATAACTTTATCATAATTTATCTCCATATGAATTCTCAAAAAATCATATATTAACATTAGTCTTGTTCTATTATAATAGTTTGACAGGTGAGTGAACAAAGAATCATGTCTTTCTCCACATTGATCCAAATACGGTGAATCTAGGTTGATTTCAAAGATATCTTAATCATCTATGTATATATTAAATTTAAATTTAAAATTTTATGCACAATTAATAAGACAGCTGAAATACTTTTCGAAACAGTTTGACAGTAGTTCATCTTTGAACCATAACTCTAATTACACATCTCAGATTGAGATGATTCCAATTCCTATGGAAAATAGACTTCATAGATATGTATCCATATATAATTATGATTTTTAGACTATGCTAATATGTCCTATATGCTTATATAAGTGGACACATCAATATGAAATATCGAATCAGCATGACAAGGAGATACTTATTGGGTCACAACTTTGTCTATAGAGTTTGGATATACATGATTCTTGTCCCCACAGAAACTAGACTTCGTCATTTTTCTATCCATATATTATATGTCATTTTTAGACATGTATAACCTATTTAAAAACTTATCCAAATAAAGGTTATAAAATTTGGACGTATTCTTATTTTCATTTGTATTTTTAGAAACTTATGATTATCACCACGAGTTCATGACTTCTTATATGTAAAATAATAACATGATCATCAATCCATCATCTGATCAAATAAGAATCAAGATAAGAGGAATTGGCATCCCTTACATACCTTTTGCACTAGCTTCATTCTTTTCATTGCACCTTCTTCTTTTGCCTTCACCCTTCTTATTAATGCCTGCCCCCTCCAATAATCTCTTCATTCTCGACTGAAAATATAAGCCAAATAGAGAAGAAATAGGGCTGCGCTGATTCAACAAGCAGAAAATAGTGGAACGGGAGAGTGTGAGGAGTTTTACACTTTACAGTGCTCTAGAGTGGGTTTGGGTTAGTGGGAAAGCTGATGGCTTTATTGGGTGAGGAGTTTATAAGTGGATTAGAGGTCATCAACCATTATGGCTTAAAAATAATCATTTATATTTTGTGGAGTGGGAGGGGGGGGGGTGCAATGATGCCCCCCTCTGTCGTCCATGGCGATTGGAGAGAGAGGTGGGCGCTGCCAACATCTCCCACCATCAACGGCAAGGCTGTCAAATGGAGAGGGGGAGGGGGCAGCGCCCCTTTGCAAGAGTTGGGGAGACACTGCTCCCACTCTTACCATTGATTGTGGAGGGAGTGGCCTCGCCATCAACCATGCACCATGCGACCACCATACTTGTCTCTCCTTCCTATGCTTGTGTTTGAGTTGCCGCAACCACTCACCATTCCCTTCCAAGTTCATTAATCCACCCAAAAAAAATCATTTTTCCTCCTCTTCTTGGATTGATTGAGCCGTCACCATCACTCTCCATTACCTAGTTGATGACATGGATTTCTTACTCATTATCGTTAGATTTAGAAGGCTGATTTTCTTAATTTATACTGGAATTAAATAACATAAAATCTACATTTTTAACATTTTGCTTGTTATATGAAATTTCCATGTCATCTTAGCTTTTTTGCTGAAAACATAGATAAAATCTTCAAAATTTGTAAACTTTTATCTTTCAGCACGTACCTGCACGTTGCATTGGGGTATCTGACAGCTAAGTTAAAAGAGTCCCTGTATGAGGGTATTTGGCACTACTAAGATCAGAAGCTGAGCTGGAAGAAAAGGACAAAATGACAGCTGCTACCTGACGCACGCAGGGAATAGAACAAAGGTGCAGAAAAAGATAAAAGCACTAAAACAAGTGTCACACATCCACCTGCCTTATGGAGGAAAGATAAATCAAAGACATAATGTGGTGTATCAGTCTGGACAAGTATTACACATCTAATGATTGGACAAAAAGATGATGTTGCAAAAGGGACATGTGTAAAAGATCAAATGGTGGACAGAAGTGATACTAGGATATAAAAAGGAAAGAATGTGTTAAGGAATGAGAGGTTGGCCAACAATCATCGTGAGGCAATGCGAGGCACTAGAGGCATGGAGAAGTCCAATCCACAAGAAGGGGAGAAGCCACTTTGGAGAGGAAGAAGATCAGCTGAGCCGAAAGGAGAAGCTGGAGCTCTAATCCTAGTGTTGCTTGATGCATTTCCTATTTTTCCTACTTTTTTATTAATATTTCTTTAGTTTTCTCTATTGATTGATGTTTAGTGTTAGGATGATAGATGTTTTGTGATGTGATCTCCATAGTTATATATAACTAATCAACCATCAAGGTTGGGGGATTTCTTAATGGGATCGAACTATTTGGTTATGTCATTTATGCATTGGATGTATATTCGCTTGATCTGTATTGCTTATTTTACTTGCTGAATATTATTTACTTTGGCCGATAGTTGATTATTCCTCATGAAATAGACTCTCGAGAGAGGGCATATATTGTAAACAATCGAATGATGAGTTGAGAGGCTAGCTGCTCGTAGTGGAGTAAACAGCAGGAAAGTCACTCCAACTTGAGATAAATCAAGAGGTGGAACTCATGAAGGATGACTTAATCATAATATGAATGCTTAAATTCATAGTTTCAAAGCGAGAGCGGAGAAACTAGAACATCCCTAACACGAGAGTGATGGGAATCTATATTTGATGCTTTGGTGATTTCTTTGTAATCTCCCATCTCCCTTCATCATGTCTAATTTCTCATACTTTTACAATGAGACCCTGAGAAGGGTATTTGTAAGACAGTTTAGCAGTGAGCTGAGAGGTTAACTAGCTGTATGAGGAAAACTAGTCAATGAGATATGGGAGACTGAGTTCAACTCGAGAGGGGAGAGCTCAGGGGAGTAGCCCTATATGTGTTTGAATCTTCGATCTCGAAGCGAGTGTGGGGAGGCTAAAGCAATCCTCAATGTGAGAGTATTAGAATCCATTTTCATGACTTGTTGATTTGTTTGCATCCAATTGAACTGAATTTCTTAGGCATAGCTAATTATTGTTCATCCATAAAGAAAATTTTCTAGTCTTAATAATTAACATCATCTGTGACTTAGTTTTGAGTTCATAGTTCTGTCTTTATCATTTAACCAAAAAACTAAAAAAATACATAAAACGAAAATCACAAAACTGATATATTTCTGCAATATTGATTTCAGCAATCTTAGCTTACTTCTCTTACTATCAAAATCATATTCTCTTCTTTCATTATTACATAAGTCTAAAAAAAATATAACTTCTCTTTCTGTGGTTCGACCCCAATCTATATATCGATGACGGTTGTATACTTGCAACATGAGAAGTGCAGTTGGGATTATAAATTTAAAACTTATTTATATTTCTGCAAAAGAGAATTCGATCTTTACATACCCACATTTAGCGTGCGAATACTGCTTCCCATACTTACATAGATTTCTCACAACACTAGCTACAAATCAAAGTTTTCCTCTTGTATGTGTGATTTTTCTGTAGTAGAATTATTAGGCGCCAAATCATGCTCATGGTCCTCAATTGGAGCCTATTGATGTTAGAAACTAATGCAGACTGATGCACCCTCTGATATCTCTGACGAATGTAGACTTGGTGTGATCATGACATCGTGTGCAATTGAGGGCAGATCCCGAACACCCTTTAGTCGGTGCCGATGAGGCCGCCGGAGGGAGAGGGGGACAGGAGCAGCCTCATTTTAAAGTCTATTTTTTATATTGTTGCAATATTATTATAATGCTATTTTATTCTTTTCTATTATTTTTATCTATTAATGACGTGCTATGTAGAAAATAATACCAATAAATTGATGATACCAAGTCAAAAAGAGCTTTGTTGAAATAAATTATCTAAGAACAAAGTTGAAAAAGAGAGTAAAGTTTTAGGACAATTATAAAAATTTACCAATTTTAATTACTATTTCCACAAATTCTTTTCAATGCTTGATGGGGTCAAAATGATAGCAAATACTAGCAAATGTACTAGCCGACCCAGTAACAAAGTAATAAAGTTTAATTATCAAATTTTAGTTAACTAATATTTCAGACTTTAACTACTATTTTAAGAATAATTAGATAGATCAATCCTTTCAATTTTTAACTTATCTAGTTAATCAAAGATGCATTCAAATGAAATATAAATTAAGGACTTTATCAAATTATTTTAATGACTTCACAGATTAAGTCTCTTTTGATTTTTCAAATTATGGCATGCATGAAATAAGATCAACTATATAAACTATTACGAAAATAATAATTACTTTTCGGATAGCAATCATTTCATAAATCATAGAATTAAAGGAATGCATTAAATACAAACATGCAATGCTATTAAATATTCAAACTAAACTAATATTAAGAAAAATCTAATACATAAATAGGGTTCACTTAAGATGTCCCTAATGTAGAAGTAAATCTAATAAAACTAACATCAAATCTATTATTAAAGTTTAGGAAAAAAAATAATGAACTTCTACTAATGTTGTGCACGTCCTCTCTTGAATTTTTGACAAAGCTTCATTATTGTTCATGCGCTTCTCTTTTTAGCCTTCAAAATAATACTTCAGGATTCTTTTCTAGTTTTTTTTGCCCCCTTTTAGAAATTTCCACAACTCCAAAGAAAAAAACTAAAATTCTATTCGAAAAGTGAATAAAAATGCATAATTGCCTGCCAAACCGTTGTCACGATCATGAAAAGCTCTGTTACGGCCATTATCGAGACTGCTACAAATTTCCCCCCTTGAATGGTCATGACCTTCTAGAATGGTTGTTACAGACCTCCATTAGGTCCAGCGCTTGCTACTGACATGGCCATGATATGCACTTGGCACGGTCATGACAATACATATTCAGGTGGCAATTTGTCACATGATGTGAAGATACGACCATGACAATGATGGACACGATTATGATAGAAGCGACAATTACTGTAATTTTCATTTGTGACTTATTTTCAGTCATTTTGATTTCCTACGATAAAATTATTCAAACTTAGGTAGAAATCAAATTAAAAAAAATAAATCAATTCTCTCATTTCTTAAACATAAAAGATTTTTAAAATTCAAATTAAATGACCTAAACATAAAAGAAATCAATTTTGTTGCATCCATGCTCCTTGAAAGTCATATTTTGCTATATTTTTTTCTCATATTTTCAACATTTTGAACATTTTGGTCGAATTTGTTTGTAGATAGGATTCAAAGCGCAGTGGTATAAATGTCTTCTCACTCATCTTGTGGAGGTATATTTGCCCATCTTCATTGTTGCACAAATTTGTTAAAATCTTTAGGATGTATTATATTCAAGGTTCCATTTGATTATATATCATAAAAGATATTTTGGACTCCTTTGGTATGCAATAATGAGAGAAACATTGATGTATGAAACTTGATTATCTTAGTATTATATGGCAAATGCAATGACAAAACAAAAAATAACAATTTCATTTTACAAGTTTTTTTAGTTAGACCCGGCTCGATCCGGCTAAGTCATCTCAAATAACATCACGTACCTAAGTCATCTCAAATTCGACCTTGAAGTTGACCTTCTTTGACTCGATAAATTTGATCAAAACTCGAGTTCAATCGATTTACCCGATAAGTTTGGATGACCTCGGAGAAACAAGATGAAAAATATACGACAAACACTGCAAGAAAATTGTGATTTTTCGACGGATAATTTCCGACGGTTCGAAATCCGTCGCAATTTGCGATGGATTTTTCGACGGTTTCGTTTTCGACGGATTTTTCGACAGTTATGACCGTCGAAAATAATTTATATTATTATTTAATTTTTCGACGATTAGGAACGTCGATATTTCCGACGGATATCCATCCGTCGCAATTTCCGACGGATTTTTCGATGACCACGACCGTCGAAAATGAAAAATTAAATTATGTACTTTTTTATATTATTATTTAATTTTTCCGACGGATTTTCTGACGGTCAAGACCGTCGGAAATAAAAAAATAAATTATGTAATTTATTATATTATTATTTAATTTTTTCGATAGATTTTCCGACGGTTACGATCATCGGAAATGAAAAATTAAATTATGTATTTTTTATATATTATTATTTAATTTTTCGACGATTAAGAACGTCGATATTTCCGAGTGATATCCATCTGTCACAATCCGCCGCAATTTTCGAAGGTCGTAACCGTCGGTAAGTGTATAATAATATCATATAAAGAGTATTTTATTAATATAACTAGTGACGGCCCAAACCGTCGCAATTATCGACGATTTTGACCGTCGGTAACGATTACCGTCGGTAAAATAAAAAATAAACATTATATACAACTAAATATATTTTCGACGGTCACAACCGTCGGTAATTATAAAATAGTTAATATTTACATTTTCGATGGCCAAAGCCGTCAGTAATTAAAATTTCGTTATCCCGCTTTAAATATTATATATAACTAAATATATTTTCGACGGTCATAACAGTCGGTAACTTTAAAAATAGTTAATATTTACGTTTTCGACGGCCGGAACTGTCGGTAATTAAAATTTTATTATCCCGCTTTTTCTTTTTTTCTTTTTCCGCTTTCTCTTTCCCCTTATATTCCTCCCTCCCTCCTCTCTCTCCCTTCTCTCCTCTCTCTCCTCTCTCTCTCCCTCTCCCGGCCCGCACCCGGCGCGCACTGGACCCTCTCCCGCACCACACCGGACGCCGGCGACCCTCTCCCGCACCGCACCGGACGTCGGCGACCCTCTCCCTCACCGGCGTCTCTCTCTCTTTCTCTCTCCGGCCGGATCCGGCCGCCGCGGCAGCAGCTGGCCGCGGCCCGATCCGGCCGCTAATTTTTTTATATTTAAAAAATTCTTTGCGACGGTTGTGACCGCCAAAAGATCGACGATTGCGACGATCGTCGAAAGTTTCGACAGTTGCGATCGTCAAAAACTTTCGACGATTTGAACCGCCGGCCTTTTCCGACGGTTGCAACCGTCAAAAACTTTCGACGGTTCGAACCGTCGGCGTTTTCAACCGTCGGAAACTTTCAGACGGTTTGAACCGGCGGTCTTTTCGACGGTTGCATCCGTCAGAAATGACTTTTCCGACGGTTCTGACCGTCGATTTTTCCGACGGATTTTTTCAGCCGTCGCAAATCGATTTGCGACGAACATTTTTCCGATGGATCGATTCTGACTGAAAAACCGTCGGTAATTGCATTACCGATGGTTTTAGGGTTGATTACCGATGGTCGACGGTAATGAGCGTTTTTCTAGTAGTGAAAAAAATTAAAGTTTTTAAGACGCATTGCTTGTGTGTTTTTTTTTATTTATACACCTACATGTTGTTTGTCACATATCATTGATATTTCTTTGAATTATAACTATTTAACTCTATTATATCATTTGACTTATTAAATTATTTCTTTTATTTTATTACATTTTAATTTATTATTAGGCATTCTTTTATACATATTATACGATATGATCATAAAAGAGAAATTTATCTCACACATTTATTTTTTTTATTAACTTATATTATGTATCCGTTCGAATTTGATGAGTTTGACTTGATCTGTTCATTAATTTGGGTCAGTGGCTGAATCAAGTCTTACAATATTGATTATTAATCGATTTCATATGTATCTTCAGATGTAACATTATAGGAAAAAATGAGGATAAGAGAAAGAAAAAGTAAAAGTTAAAAATAATAGAAAGTTGATCTGTTCATTAATTTGGGTCAATGGCTGAATCAAGTTTTACAATATTGATTATTAATCGATTTCATATGTATCTTCAGATGTAACATTATAGGAAAAAATGAAGATAAAATAAAAAAAGTAAAAGGTAAAAATAATAGTTAATGGGAGGAAAGTTCAATAATCTAACTCTCATGGAACAATAACAAATTCAATTTAACAGGACAAAAATTTGTATAGCTTGAAAAATAATTTCCAAACCCAAAAAATAGGAGAAGTTCTCGTGGACGAATTGATTCGTTCAATTTGCTCCTAAATAATTAGGACCCAATATGAGGAAATAAAGATTAATCGAATTTAAAAGACAACCCTAACAGAGAAGAAGCTTCATCACAGTGGAAGGAAAGTGTCGTATTCGTATTATTCTCGACCTAGAATAGGAGAGCGTCAAGTGTTGAATTTAAGCAAACTTTAACACAGAAAAATAAATTAAGTGGGGAAAAGTCTTCATGCGGTTGGTATGTCTTGCGAGAGCAGAGAGAGAGAGAGAGAGAGAGAGAGAGAGAGAGAGAGAGAGAGAGAGAGAGAGAGAGAGAGAGAGTGAGTGTTGACCAATTCAGTCTCAAGTTGGAGTCGTTCATAACTTCGTATTTGATATTTCCCAACACAGATGACGAACACGGAGAAGACTTTTAAGGTTTCCAGTTAGATTACTAATAAGTAAGTGTAACAACCAATAAAAAGATAAAAAAAGGAAAAAAAATCAGAATTTAAACACACGGTTGAGAGAAAGAAATAAAAAGACCCAATGCCACTCAAAATTGGTAAAGGAAGAAGATTTAAATCTGATATAATCAGATTTGTTTAGGAGAGAGGGGTCTATATAAGATGATACCAGATTTGTTAAAACTCTTTCTCCCTTGGCAAAACTCACGAGACCCTGCCGGACTTCTGGAGCGCCGCTAGGCTGCAGGAAATCCAGCGACAAATCCCTCCTCTCCTTCATCTCAATTTCAAGGCGTGCGAAAATCTACTTGTTCTCCTCTCATCATCTTTCGAGTGCTGTCCTTTTTACGTCCTTGCTGAAATTTCTGCAGAGGGTGGCCGAGAGGAAGAATAGGGAGGAAACAGGAGCGGAATTCAAACGGATTTTTAACGAATCAAGGGCAGGATCCATCGCGACTAGGTGAGTGAATCGAAATCACCTTGCATGACCCCTGAATAACGTTAAATCATGACCTAATCATACAAGTAAAGAAGAAGAGAAAAAGATAGTTCAAGTTCCTTATTTTTGCCTTGCTTGATTTTCTTGAATTAATTGATTGATTGATTATTTGCATGCATAATTCTCTGTTTGTTGATCTATTATTATGTGATTGATCTGCTAGGAGATAGGAATTAGCTTAAATTGATATTGCACCGAAGAATTCACGAAATTCGAGGGTTCTGCAAGTTTTCTGGACGCCTACCGGTCGACCGGTCCGTATGCATCGCGGCAACCGGTCGACCGATAACTTGCATGCAGCCGCTTTTTGCACATGTCGACCGGTCGACCGATTCCTGTCACCGGTCAACCGATCCTTCCCCATCAGGTCGACCGTTCAACTGAACGGATCAACCGACCCGCAGACAATCGGTCGACCGTTCCCCTGAACCGGTCGACCGATTCCCCAGAAAATATTTTATTATATTTATTAATTATTTTCCTTTTATCCATATTATATATATATGATTGATCCTATTTTCTGACCCCACAGAGATCCCTCACTGATTTACATGATTTACTCTGTTATTGATTTATTTCACGTTGATCCTATCGTATCGGTTGAATCAAGAACAAAGAGCTACAAGTTATTAAAGCGATTAATAAGTTCAGATGAAAGATTAATGATGGGTTGCCAGTCCAAGCCAAGTGCATCAAGATAAGGGTCGCTCCCTTGGTCATGGTTTGATCACCCATTGGCCCGCACAAGGCCGTATCGTTTGCTGGGCATACCCCAAGAATTAAAGGTACCTAAAGTCATCCTGATTGCTAATTAATAACCAAGATCAAGAAGCAAGTTCAAGTCAAGTCAAGTATGCCATGATTTCAAGTTTAATATATATTATTGATCCACATGATTCATGATATCTACTGATCTTATTCTCATTATGATCCATGATACTGATATGTTATCTTTCACGTTCAAATTAAGCATGATTATTTACCGTTGATTACTATATTCATGTCATGCACTGTATATCATGTAGTTCCCCACTAGGCTGTAAAGCTTACGGGAGGACCTCCTCTCCTGTGTCTGATTTCCACAGGACCAGGTCAGTAACGTGGTGGAGTAGGCGTGTTGTGATGAAGCTCCGGCGATAGGATAACACATGAACCATAGGAATTTTAGAGTGTTATTTAGTTTTCATTTACCTTCCGCATTTTAGATTCATGATGTAGAACTTATTTTATTTCTTAGCAATGATATAGTCACTTTTAGACTTTCGCATAATTATGTTATCTTCTTTTATTTTATTATCTTTTCGCTGACGTGTCTCAATTTTTTACTGAGATATGGTCAATATTATGGTCAAGTTATAACATGTCGTAGCGTCTCCATATTGGTCTTCGCCACGTGGCGGGGGTCGATTTGGGGGCGTTACAGTAATTATACATAATTATTTCCATTCACCTGTTATTATTAGAAACCGAGGCGACCTCAAAGTAGTCATATGCACGATAATTTGCGATGCAGAACTTAAATAATCCATCTATTTCTGGAATAAGGAAATGGAAACCCCAAAAAAAAAAGGACTTTTTATTTCACCAACTCGATACCCGATTGATTCAGACTCAATGACAAAATAATAATCTCCCACCCAAATTGATAAATTCTAAGAAATCAGACCGTCAATGTTGAAATATAATGTCGCTAATCAAACTCAAAAAATAAAAAAAAATTCTTTCTCAGTGGGAAATGAATCTGAATCAGTCGGATAACGTTGAATAAATAAAAAAAGAACCCTGCTGTTTTTTGCCATCCAAGTTTGAATGATCGTGTGATCTGAAAGCTCTCTCATCGATCCGACGGCCGAAATTCGCAACTTGGAAGTTGGAACGCCCGAAACGAGAAGGCAAGTCTATATAAATTAGAGAATGGAGAGAGAGAGAGAGGAGAGAGAGGGGGGAGAGAGAGAGAGAGAGAGGTACGTAGAAGGATTCTGAGAGCAGCGATGGCGGGCGAGGGGAAGAAGAAGAAGCTGGTGGTGGTGGGCGGAGGAGTCGCCGGCTCCGCCGTCGCGTATTCCTTGCAGCAAGTGCTCGATGTCACCATCGTCGACCCGTACCGAGCTCTCGAACTCATATCTATTTATTCACTATCCTGCTTATTTAAATTCGTCGGTTATTTGATTGTTCTGCTTTCCTTTTTTTGAGATCATGATAGCCATTTGATTGTTCTTGTCGCACAATCGGGGATTGGGTTATTCTGCGATCCTCTCGTTCCAATATCGAATTAATCAAATGTTAATAATCTAAACTAAAATTAGAATAATTTTTCGGAATCAGTGCATAATAAATAGCGATATATTAGATTGACCTCACCGAGTTTTTTGTACAATAAACTCTAGGATATAAGCAAAACATTCTCGTATGCTTTGCTAATAGTAATACTATTATAATAATAATGAATAATTTTGATATAAATTTTAGAGTTTTTTTATTTCATTAATGCCTCAACTAATGTAAAAATATTATACTTAACCTTCAACTATAAAATCGGACATGAGTAGGTGTAAATTTTTACGATTACACAAGTTAATCTACACTTTTATCCTAAACCAACTCTGAGTCCACTCAATAAAAGTTTAGATCTTATATTAAAATTAAGTATCCTATGTTTTGCGATAGTTGATGATTTTTTTTTCAAAATAATCCTAAAATTTATAGTTAAAATGTAAAATTTGCATCACAATTTTTGCCATATAAGAATAAATATTGATAAGTAAAAATATGGGATTGGATATCTAGCACGCTTTCGCTTGTGTTAAGATATTACTCATGAGCTTTTAGCTTTCAGTTGGAACTTGGAATTGACAGCTGATTAGTCTTTCTCTTGGGTAGAGTTTCGAAATGGAATGGGACTGAAAGTAGATTCAGTTTCGTTTTATTCCGCCAAATACGAAACGATATATGATTTTAGATCATCATAATTAAGTTGAAATTAGGGTCACGTAATTTTAATTAACTTGTTTTATCTTTGTCTTTTTGTTTTCAGACTTTTTTATTTGACATTTCTTTTTTTTTTCTTTTACCATTTTCTCTTTTTTGTCTTTCTTATATAAAATAATTTAGTTATTAGGTATAAAATATTTATTATAAAAGATTAATATAATATTATTTATTACTTATCATTGTATTAAAAATTTAATTATTTTGTTAAATATAATTTATTATATTTAAATTATATATTTTTTAACAAAATACTTTTAATAAGAAATTGTAATTTATACTTTTATTTTATTAATAAAAATATCATTTTATATTTATAATACATATTTTTATTGAAACACATATTAAAATTAATTTATCACATTTACATTTTTCATCACATCAACTATATGATTCTCCATCATTAAATTCAACTCCATCCAAATACACCTCGAACTAATCTATCAATTTAACTATTCATATGAAATTCGAGAAGAACCACGGTTCCATTTTCAAACATAACATTGATGAACCGAAAAGAAAATTATAGTAAAAGAGACGATGAATAAAAATGGAATACGAAATAAAATGTAATAGATAAAGAATAATTTTTTTAAAAAAAAGTGTTATCAAGCTCTCCTCGTTGTTTAGTGTCAAAGTCACAGAGCTCAACAATAATAAAGCACTAATAGAGGGTGAATTAGTGTATTAAAATTGTAATAAAAAATCTTAAAATCATTCTATAAAAACGATCGCAAGCAAATATATAATAGTAAATAACGAATAAGAAAGTACAAACATTGAAAGATGAAATGTGTTGATGAGATTCGACTCTTTAGTCTACATCTCCCCCTCAAACCTCGACTCTTTCTACATCACACCTTTACTCAAGAGAGAAGACAAACCTCCTCTTACAATGAGTTCTCAAATTCACTAACCAAATACACAAGTATTTCCTCCAACTTTCTCTTCTTACACAAGGTACTCGCACTTATGAGTTTGAAGAGAGAAAGGATGATTTACAAAATATAGCTCTAGAGAATTCTTTAAACTTGAATGAACTTTTAGAGTGATTTCCCTTGCTTGCATGATCTTTCTTCAAGCTTTTGCTTCACTTTTAATCTTGAAAGTATGGTCGTTGCAATATTCTTGAAAAACTAATTTTTTTCTTGCTAATTCTAAAGTGTGAGCCCACTAGGATTATCAAGCATCCGTTCTGTACAATAAATAGCTATTACACTATTTGTCTTTTCTGAAGCGGGTGTCTATTTTCCAAGTTGGTCGACCGCTCTAACAATATAACCATTACTCAACCTCACTAGGTCATTGTCCTTCAGTCTTCGGTCATTCATTCCATTTTGTTTTCAGTGTCGATGTCTAGAATGAGCGACCTTTCATGAATTGATCGTCCGTTCTGAAAGGTTTCAACTCTCACATTTTTGCATACGTTCTGCCAACTTCTCGGTCATCCATTTTATATTTGAGCAAGTGTCTGTTTTGTATATCGATCATTCGTTTGGAAGTTTTCAACTCACATTTTTACGAATGTTATGTCAGACTCTAGGTCCACCGTTTTATGTTCCAGGCATCCATTTTGTAAACCGGCCATCCTTTCTGGAAGCTTTCGGCTCTTGCATTTTTGCGGATGTTCGGTTAGGTTCTCGATCATCCATTTTATGTTCATAGAAGGCGTGCATTTTGTAGATCGGTCATCCATTTTTTTTTTTTGCAAAATTTGAGAGGGAGTTTTTTCTTTTGAAAATTAATTGGATGGTTTGCCTCAATACTTCAACCAATGTTAATACATAATCTCCTTGTTTGCTATGATCAAAATACTTAGGATATAATCTTTGAATCAATAAGAGATACTCTCCTTCTCTTATATGGAACCTATCTATCCATTTTCTCTGCTTGTCTCCCCAATCGACTATAGAACCAGGCATCTTATTTGAATGTCAGATTGACTTTATTGTTCATAGTCATGCCATCTGAGTCACTAGAACTCAATTGTAGCGGAAGGTTTTGGTGGTATTCAATTGATAGTAAAATGATTGAATGCACTCTATGGGTGAAGCCCTTCCATTAGTAGAACTTTAACAACAACTAGAATCGATCCAACCTATATTCTTCTTGCTATCTATGTTGGGTTTGGATGCCAATTTCGTGCACAGGTGGAAAAAACCTTCTCTCGATTGATCGAACCAATGCATGGAGAGAGTGCTTGGGCTAAGTTTCATATTGCCTTCTTGTTGCCTAGGGAGCAGGACGGCTAGGCACATCAATTAATGCCTTCAATCTCAAAGAGAAAAACTACAACTTAAGTATCAATATACTAAAGGAGCAAATAAAATACCAATTGAAATGACTTTTACCTATCCCACGATTGGCCGAGCGAATAAATCAACTTCATAATGTTGAAATTATAAATATAATGATGTTATTTTTTTAACGCTTAATCTTTTAGAAAAATTGGTAGCAAATTTAATTTCATATATTATCAAAGTCAGAGGAGAGAAATCAAAGTTGTTAGTCCGTGCTCACAAGTGGAGAGAAGTGTTATAAAATAGAAGATATTATAACAGGCTTTCAAGAAAATAGAAATTTTGTTAATATTTTTTCTTCTTTAATTGTCCACTTGATGGACTAAAGTGGGGCTGTTTGACTAAGCTTATAAGCCATTTATAAATTAGTTTAAAAAAATCTCAACGTTTGGTAACTTACAATTTTGACTGATAAGGAGATATCAAATTTACTTATAAGTAAAAAAAACAGGGGGAGAAGTCTTTATTTTTTCTAAAAAATAAGTCAGTTAGTTGTCTCACAACTAACTAGTTGTTATTAATATAAGTAATTTTATCCAAACGTGTAACTGCTTATTTTTAAAAATACGTTTCAATCAATAAAATACTTATCAGCACTTCAACTTATCAATTATTCTGTATCAGTTAAGTCAAACGGGCCCTAAAGTAGATCAACATCGTAAAAAATCCACACATGAGTATTATTCCTAATTATTTAAGTTTTTAAGAAAATTTAGTAAAAATTAATAAGTTTGAAGAGTATCATTGTGAGATGTGGAATGATATTTTCCTTTGGTTTGGTTTTCTGATATCCTTTAGGAAGGATTATTTCGAGATCCCCTGGGCGGAACTGCGATCCATGGTTGAGCCAACCTTTGCAAGCAGATCATTAATCAAGCACGAAGACTACCTCGTGCATGGAAAGCTGATCCAATCAATTGCCATTGGGGTTACTGAGAACAAGGTGATGACAGCAGATGGCAACTCAGCCGACTACGATTATCTAGTTGTAGCCACTGGTCACGCATACACAACTCCAAAAAGCAGATATGAAAGGCTTGAAGAGTTCAAACAAGGTATGCAAGATAGCTTACTGAACCCATTTACTAATTCATCATATTTTCTCTATCCATTATGCAAGTCAAGCTCTGCAATTTCTTTTCTATCCGTTAGCCATAAAGGTTTTATGGTGCTATCTGCACCAAGATCAGAACAAACATAATTCAGATATTAATGCTGTTCTTGTCCCTGAGTATGTCACTTTGTTTGAGGCCTAATTTGTACCACTACTTCAGCTAACTGTTGGATTTGTGATGTCACTTTCTTTGAGGCCTAATTTGTACCACTACTTCAGCTAACTGTTGGATTTGAGCTGAGCTTTCAGAGAGCCAGAGGATAAAAGCCGCCAAGTCCATTCTAATCGTCGGAGGAGGACCTACTGGCGTTGAGCTTGCCGGAGAAATTGCCATGGATTTTCCAGACAAGAAGGTGACAATTGTGCACAGAGGCCCGAGGCTACTGGAATTCATGGGGACTAAGGCTTCGGAGAAGGCAATGGGTTGGTTGAAATCCAAGGAAGTAGACATCCTTCTAGATCAGACAGTCGATCTGAACTCCGTATCAGAAAATGAATACACAACATCTGCCGGGAAGAAGATCAGGGCAGACGTCCATTTCCTCTGCACTGGTAAGCCACAGGGCTCGTCATGGCTTCATAACTCCATCCTGAAAGACAGCTTGGACGCGAGTGGAAAGTTGAAGGTGGATGAGTATTTGAGGGTTAAATGCCTACCCAATGTTTTCGCGATCGGAGACATCACTGATGTCCCTGTAAGTCCACAGTTTGATTCCTTTCCTCCTAAACATGTCATGTTAAAGATATCACTGATGTTCCTATGTATGAACAGTGCTTGGGAGTCGCAACTCATCTTTGATTTGTTCCCACTTGTCAGGAACTCAAACAAGGATACATTGCACAGCAGCACGCTGCACTGGTCGCCAAGAACTTGAAACTTATACTGAAGGGAGCCATGGAGAAGAAGCTGGGCAAGTACAAGCCTGGTCCTGTCATGGCGATTGTTTCTCTGGGTCGGAAGCAAGGCCTTGGCCAGTTCCCGTTTGGCACGCTGATTGGATGGTTCCCCGGCATGATCAAGTCCAAGGATTTGTTTGTGGGCAGCGCCCGGAAGGCGCTGGGACTTGAGGGAGACACTAATAAGCATGTTCAAAGTGGCACGAGCA
This sequence comes from Pontederia crassipes, assembly GCA_030549335.1. Taxonomy (NCBI): domain Eukaryota; kingdom Viridiplantae; phylum Streptophyta; class Magnoliopsida; order Commelinales; family Pontederiaceae; genus Pontederia; species Pontederia crassipes. Next base: position 21,282,744 of record CM060184.1, on the reverse strand, counting down.
AGTCTGGTCATGTGCAGAAAGACATTACCAAAATTACTGTAGTGATTTTGGTTTCGTTGGCAGCATATTTCGTGGCCTCTTCCGTTTTTTGTGAATGAAAATTGAGAGAAAAGGACATCCAAAAAAAATTGAGAGAAAAAAAAACTAAACAATTACTTTGTATGGGCCTCTCGTGGGCTGTTCTTCGTCAGTGTGGACTTATAGCATAGTATCTTGAATCAATTTAGGGTCCAATGTTTTTGCCTTTTGGCGTAGCTGTGAGTGCCAACGTATTTTGCATTATTTTTTGTTCGATGGCAAAACTGTTAATTATCTTTGCCTCACATCACATCTTATACTTTCCTTCACATAAAAGAAAGTCTTCTTTCCTCTTTACTTAAGTAAAGCCTCCAATTCGTGTTTTTAAGAATGTAAAATTTTTTTGTTGGAATTGTCAACTGCACGACACGAGAATATTTAATTAGATTAATTGGACTCGATGATGGGTCGATCTTCAATCTGTAAATAATATATTCCTTAGCGTCGCGCAAATTGAACTGTCAACACCGCTTTAGAGCTTACGAAAAAAAAATCTTCTTTTCATCACAACTTTGTTCAAAGATTATTGTGTGTGAGAGATATTTATATTGTTTTTTAACACCACTTAGTGGGCGGAATAGTCCCCGTGGAGAGAAAGAAAAAATATATTGAACTCAAAATTTTTTTCATAGATATTTTATTTTCCTAAGGAAACACATAAGATATCCAGACATAACAGAAAAAAATTCTAAGGAATCAAAAAAATTGAAAAATTGAGTCTATGTCCAACGAATTACGCCTACCAAAAAAAGTATTTTGTTTCAGTTCAGCCCATAGTGACATGAAAAAACTGATGTGATAAATTTAGCAACACTTTTCTCCCGGGATCTGTTGCGGGAAAAGGATAATATCGAATTTAAAGTTGTTAATTATATTCTTTATGGAAATAGCAAGTCAATTCGAGTAATTTCTCACACAATCATTCAATTAGTTTGGACTTTCTTAGTATTGAATTGGGACAAAGAACAAAATGATTCTAAAGAAGAGGTTCATGCTTCTTTTATTGAGATAAGGCAAATGATTTGATTCGCGATTTCAAAAGAATTGAATTAGTTAAATTTGCAATTTCGTATATTGGAAAAAAGTATAATGGGGCAAGGACAAGATTGATTCCCCATAATGGATTAGATTGCGCCAATATCAATTCTCTTTATTCCACGACTTAGATTCAATCACTTACCTAGCGTAAAAGTACTATTGGTATTGGTACACTCTTGAATTGAAATAAGGAATGTCAATCTTTGATAATTTTGTCATCATCCAATTGTTCTTGAATTGGACCATTCAATGGTTTGAAATATAAAAAAAATATTTGGATCCAATTATGAATTTGTGGGATCCTTTAGGGACAATAGTCCCTAAAATAGTGAATTTTTATGCATCTCACAATTTAATAACTTATAATCAGATCTTGTTGAAGAAATATTTGTTACTTGACAATTTTAAACAAATTTTTGAAGTACTTCAAGTACTTACATACTATTTAATATATGAAAATAGAAGGATTTGTAATTTCGATCCTTGCAGTAACAACATTTTGAATCCATTATATTTAAATTGTCACTTTCTCCATCATGATTATTGGGAAGAAACATTGGCAATAATTAACCTTGGACAATTTATTTGTGAAATTTTATGTCTATTCAAAGATGAACCGCATGTAAAAAACCTTTGGTCAAATCATAATTGTTCATTTTGACTCCTTAGTTATAAGATCTGCTAAGCCTTATTAGGCCACTCCAGGAGCAACTGTTTATGGTTATCACAAAGAAATCTTTTAAGAAGAAGATACATTAGTTACATTTATATGTGAAAAATCTAGATCAGACATGACACAAGGTCTCCTAAAAGTTGAACAAATCTTATTTTATAACAATATCGCATAGACACGATCCTTCACTCCGACAGCTTCAAGGGTTCCTCAAACAATGTGGTATTTCACACGGATAAATCCTTAACCTTTCCTCCTCTTATTAATACTACAAAACGTACTAATACTAGGTATATAAGCAGTGATTTCAAATCCAGAGGTTAATCATACTCAGCAACTTTACGTGCATAGTTAGGTTTTTTTGGAGTGATAGTGAAAAAGTTGACAGATAAGTCATCCTTATTGTCACTTTACAAAATCGTACATGAGATTTTCACCTCATACAACACCTTGTTCAATTTTTTTGAAGTAATTAATTGGATATTTTTCTTCGTTCGAGAATCTCCTCCCTTATTCCACTCCGTTCCGAAGAGTAAGTAAAACACAAAATTTGTCACATTTTCGTGTTCCAATTGAACACTTTTCATTTATGATCAAAGGGAAAGATTATTATTTTTACCAAACATATGCAAATCAAATCACGATATTGTGATTATCTAATTAGAATAAGAACAAGAAATCTTTCTCGATCAATCTCCTTGTCCCTCATTCTTCAAGAATCAGAAAGATCATTTTCGAGTTTGAATTTGTTCATTTCGAATATGAGATCTTCTATCTTCTATCTTCTACTTATTTTTTCTATCTACTTTTTTTATTCTTTAATTTTATTTCATTTCAATTTTCTTTCCTCTCTTTTATTTTTATTCCCTTCCATCATTCCTTAAGTTCCCATAGGTTTGTTGATCCTATGTAGAATCTGACCCATTTTCTCATCGAGCGAAGGGTACGAAATAAATCAGATTAATTTTTTGATAAAAAAGAAAGTACTATGTGAAGTCTTTAGTTTTTTTCCTCTTCCTCAGAGTTTGAATCAATAGAGAATCTTTTCTTCTATATTAATCGATATTATTGCATTCCAATTCCTTCATGTTACCTCTCAAGGAAAAATCGAATTTGATCAAAAATTGATGGGTTGGTGTGAGCTTATCCATGTGGTTATGCACTCTTCAAATAGGAATACATTTTCTGAAAGATCCTGGCTTTTGTGCTTTGGTGAGTCGTCCGAGATTCTTTCGATGACTTATGTTGCGTTGAAGGGATATTTTATGATCTGATCGATTGCGTAAGGTCCACGATTGGTAGCAATGGATTCGAAAAAATAGCTGTGTTTTTTTCGCCTCCTCTCTTATATCTGTTATAGTGGCATATCAAACGATTACAATTATTCTCTGGAAGCTTTCAGAGCTTTTGTTATAAAACATAAAAAAATAGCAATATCTTTTGCTTTATAATTATTAATGTTTTGAACTTTAATTTAAAATTTGATCCCCATGTAATATGACCTCTCAAACATATGAGACGCCGTTCATCCCATATTAATTGAAATTTTATCTTATGTCATGATTTTATGCAATCCAATTAAAAGCGTGCACTGTAAATTTCATGTGATTCTTTCTTTCTTTTTTCTCTATTAGCTTCAATTTTTTTTTCTTCGCATTCATTTTGTGATCTAAAACTATTTCGAAGTGATATATCAATTAATTAATTAATTATCCCTCAATGGAATTTTTTTTAAGTTGCTAGTCCTCGATGTCTAAAAAGTGATTTAGATTGTCCACTTTGCAAGACATTATTGACAAACTATTCTTAAATTAGAGATTAATTTATCATTGAATCCTATTAATCCAATTAGGCCGTACCGTGTCATACATTTGATATAATTATTTTTGCATAGTACTGCTTTTGTTCCAAAAAAAAAAAGAGAGAGAGAGAGAGCTTTGTAACAACATTAGTGTATATACCATGGTTCCCTGAGATGATGCTCATATTTGATGTTCTAACTGATCACACCAGTAGCAGTACGTCTTGATTCAACAAAGTGAGTCTTCTTGATTGAGATATCGCATTCACGTGCACAAGTCAGCTCCTTGCACAATGGAGAACTAGGCTGATGGCCCCTTTCGAGGTCCAACACTCAATGCACGGATCCATGTACATGTGTGAGCATTTTGTGTTGCACCGTTTGGTTGCATCCTCATGGCAATTTGTCCCTCGCTCCACACGTCTCCAGCACGAGCCAGTTGAATGATCTTTCAAACAACTCCGAGTGTTTGTTAAGTCTTCAGTTTCTTTGAGTTCAAAATCAGGAACATCCCTTTTGAAAGTTTTACTCGTATTATCATTAGACGTGCAATTCAAACCGTTACAGATTATAAATTAAAATGATAATGATCCGAGAACATAAGAAAATAGGGACTTCAAGTTATTTTGGATTAGAGTGATAAATTATTTTAGGGTTAGTTTCATAAACATCTCATAAGTTATAACGATTTTTCACGTTTAATCTTGAAGTATGAACTTATACGTTCCTAAACTTTATTACGATTTTTACTTAAATCCCTTCGTCAAATTCTGTTCATTTTTCTATTATTTTTTATTTTATTATTTATGAAAAAAATTAAAATATCCTCCCATGATTTTGAATTTTCAATCTGAAGAAAAAAAAGACATTTATTTCAAATCATATGAGAGTATTTTAGTCTTTTTATAAATATAAAAAAATAAAAAATTACAGACGAGTTAAGAGAATTTGATGAAAAAATATAAGTGAAAATTACGATAAAATTTAGGATAAGTTCAAAATCGTGAAAATTCGCTATAGTTCGAAGGAGACTTATGAAATTAAGTCTCATTGAATAAAATCTCGAATTTGAAATGATGCGTGCTTACAATATTATAATGATGAAAGTATGAAGTATCACTCGTGATAATGTGAAGTAGAATCACGTATCATTTGAATTTTGATTCGAACATTCTTATAGATCGAAAAAGAACACTTATATTGTCGAACTGAGACCCGAGTAGAAGGTGAAATCTTCACTGGAAATTAAAGATTGGTTTTGTGTTTTCGCACTACAATTCTCCTTTTCTGTGATTTCTGATGCTGTCGAGGAATTCGAATATAAGAAAACATTGACGTCTTCCAAACCCAAACTTGGATACTTCTTATGTATATAAAAAAAAGAATAGTTGTAAAGCATTTGTTTTCATGTGGTGTAGCTGTGTCTGTGTAGTAATTAAGGGAGGGGGGGAAGCTTTAGCCTTCATAAATTGGGGTCGTTGGCTTTGGCTGTCATGTTAACGACAACTTGACTCGTTAATAGCGTCAACTCAAATGATGTGCACATTAAATTAAACTCTTAAAACGACTGATCAAAAGATGAACAGCTCAAATTCATGAATCCCACGTACTGAGAGGAAGCCGAGACAAAGAAAGGGGTCGCCGCCGGGTCCAATATGTAGTCGGCATCCATTCATGTCGGTCGAAGACTGCTTCCACTCGTATTATTATTTTGTTTATTTATTTGAATAAAAGTCCACATATTTTGCCATTTTAATTTAGATTTGTGCTTTAAGCGATTAGTTGGATATTTTTTTGAATCTAATCGCCGACACATCCCAAATCAATAAATGTAATGAATAATCGTTCCATCACAACTTTTTCATTTTGTTCTTTTAGCATTAGTTTAAGAGCAAATTGCGTAAAAAAAACTTTAGTTTTATTCTCAAATATAATTCGAACTTTCATTTTTACGTAAAAAAAATATAAATTTGAATTTGTTCTCAAATTTAATGTAGACTTTTATCTTTTCATAAAAACTCATGAATTTTAATTTAATTCTAAAAACTAGCTTAAGTTTTTATTTTGGAATTTTTAAACAGGTCATAAATATAATTTATTGTTATATTTTTATTAAATAATAATAATTCAACGATCATTACATAGACAAGTTGTAAAACATAAAGAAATATATTCTAAAATATATTTTACAACTTTGATAATATATTAATTTAAAATTTATCCTATTATGTAGTTAGATAAAATAAGACTTATCAAAGTTGCAAGATGTATTATAAATTTTATCCTTTTTTTTTTGCAACTTGTCATCGCTGAATTATTATTATTTACTAAACATATAATAATAGGCTATATCTATAATCAATTTAAAATTAAAAAAAAGTTTTAGACTAGATTTGATAATTAAATTAAAGTTCATGGCTTGTTATGTAAAAATAGTAGTTTATGCTGGATTTGAGAACAAACTCAAAGTTCATAATTTTTTACGTAAAAAAAAGTTCCCTCCGCCCCTCAGAAACCCAGGAGGAGTTGCACGAGATGGAGAAGTCGGCGACCATCGGAGAAGCATGTCACCTCCATCTGCGCATGTCTTCCCCTTTCCTCTACCCTCAGCGACTGGCCCACTGCCTCCCATTCCTCCCTCCCCCATCCGCCACTCACTTCCTGTCGACGACCCCCCTCTTCCGTCCGCCATCCCCTCCTCGCCGCCAAAAGCTTCCTCCATCTACTTCTCGTGCCGCCCCATCCAAAACCCCTGAAGCCATCCTCTCCACCATTGCCTCCCCCACCTGATGTGGCGAACGGCAAATGCCATCTCCATCCTCGATGACACCTCACCGCCTCCATCCACATTTGAATCGCCTGTGCTTGTCTCGCCATATCATGCTCATTTGCGTCGGTGTGTGCGAGGCAGAGGAGGACGCTATCAGCGTGCAACGGGATGGGTATTTGCGAAGCAGTAGAGGAAGGCACGACATAATTTGGGCCATTGATGCATGAATGGATGGCTCAGATGGATTGGTCGCACGGTGCGCTCCCTATGTGTGGTCGCACATTAATATAACTATATATATGTGTGTGTGAAAGATTTTATGGACGATTTTCCGATTATAGTTACATTTATCTCACCTTTTAACTTATATTTTCCTTGTAACGACCTCCTAACTTTATTTTTATATACATTTATCATCCTCCCGTAAGCAATTACCATATCTTTTTATATAGAGTTAAGCATATGCCACTTCATCCACAAAACAGAAATTCAGAAAATATAGATATAATCTCACTCAATTTTTTTAATATATATACACTAATAAGTAATTTTTAAAAAAGTCACGCTTCGTCCCTCGTGTGCGCCGAATTAGAGAGGGGAGATCAAGCAACTTTTTTTGGTTATTTTATATATTTCTGTATTATTATATATATTTGGAAAGTTTAGATGAGATGACGTGATATGATGGAGAAGGGAGAAAATGTTTGAGCCAGTCAAAGATAACGACGGAAATAATGTATAAAATGAAGAAAGTGGGGACATCTTATAAAAGATTTAGGAAGAGTAATTTTAAATATTATGTATTTATGATGATGAGATTAACGCGTTTATCTGATAAATCAAATTTTCCTGATAAATGATTCATAATCGATGTTGTCAATTTACAAGATTATTAATATTTAATTAATTCGATGTTTAATATTAATAAATTCTGTTGACGAACTCTGACCAAAGATCGATATTTTTTTTTTGAGTAAAACTAAATTGTTTCCCATCGTCGGTGTACGGATCAGCCAGCTCAAAATGTGGGCCCTCAAGTTAAATTGTGAGGCTCGAGGTCCGATAGCTTTTGCTGCGAATCCTGAACACGAAAGCAGTTGGGGCCCCACCTATTTTTATTCTCACTTTTTTTTATTATAAAAGAAAAGGTTTTTTAAAATAATGCAAGAAAAATAAAGATTAAAACTTATGAGATCCGGGGTGAAAATAGTTCAGTTCAGATTAAATTTTGGATTAAAAAATTAATTATGATTTTTTGAATCAATTTTTAATTTTTTAAAAAAGCGTCCTAAAACCACTTGAAAAAAAAATCACTCTCCAAGGGATTAATTTTTTTGGATGATTTTTTAAGAATATACTTTTATATAATTATATTTTAAAAATATATATATAATAAATTAAAATTAATATAAAAATATTTAATTTTATATTGAACATAAAATATACTTCTAAATTTTTAAAATTATTAAATTAGAGTTCGATAATGTAATAGAAAAGTATGAAATTTTATACAAAAAATATTATATCTATAATAAAAAAATGATAACATATAAATAAATTATAAAAATAAAAAAGAGCTTTACAGGCCTCTACAATTTTTTCGAGTGGTCCTAATTTTAACGGGTGGATTTTAATTTATTAAAAATCATCTTAAATTCTATTAGGGACTCTTAGTTTTTAGTTTTTTCGATTCAATTTTTTTCAAATTGAATTATACCTCTTGATGAGATATATAAGTTTTATTGATGAACTTTTAACTCACGATTTTTAAACTTTGGAATTGAATAGTGTGATACCTCCTTCTTTTTTTTCTTATTTTATGAATTATTTTTATAAATCTCTCCTAAACTATCAAGATTTTTCATATCTAATATCAAATTACAAACATATTTTTTTTATCCCTAAACTATTATGGTTTTTCTACTTTAATACTTTTGTTCACTTCTGCTATATTTTTTATTATATTTGTTTTTTTCATTTATGGAAAGATAAAATTATCCTTCACCACATAATACATCAAATAATATATATAAAAGATAAAAAATGTTCGACTACCAATGAGAAGCGAAAGTATTAATATCGACTGCCAATAGTCGAACATTTTTTATTTTTTTATATTTATTATTTGTTGTATTATGTGACGAGGAGTAATTAGTTTTTTCATAAATGATAAAAAGCAAGTCATGATTGTTTAGAAATATTAAAAAATAAATTTGTATTTTATAATTAAATATAAAAAATTATGATAGTTTAAAAGGGGTTTATAAAAATAATCTTATTCTTTATTTTGGTGTGATAATGGGACCCGTTTACATAACATGGAAAAAAATCTCTTTTTTCTTTATTATATTTTTGATATTTTTTACTTTTAAATATATAATAGAAAGAAGGAGAAAGAAGTAAACTTATGTTTCTCCCGTTGGTCCATTTTTAACAATCCGAAAAATGATTCGACATTATTTTTGTGAATTTAGTTTTAAATTTTTTTTAAAATATACTCTAATAATTTTATAATGGGCCAATTATTTTTGTGAAGATCCCATTTTAATATAAAAAATTTAAAAAATTAGATGATAAACTAATAGTTTTAGAGTTCCATAATGTGATAAAAAATATTATCTCAATATTAAAACAACGATGATTCGTGAGCTCTAATAATACAAATGGAAAATTTATAAATAAAATGCGAACTCCACCCTCGTAAAGTTTTTTTATTCTTCCGAGTGAACACGGGTGAAATGACAAGTGATTTATTTGCACTTAAATAAGATCTTGAATTCAAATACTTATAAATGTTGAATTTTTTTTATAAAAGTCTATTACGAGGTACGCGATACGAAACGACCTTATCGAAAGATCAAATGTTATCCGTAAGAGTGAATAAGTTGAACAATCGGTCTCGCTTTTTTAATACCACATAGATATAAAAAAAATTTCAATTTAAAAGAATGAAATTTATTATTTAAAAAATCATCTCAAAATGTCTTTAATTGAGATCCTATTTTTCTTATTCAATCTTTTTTGGGTCCGAGTAAATCGGATGGTTTTCTTATTTTTCTTTTTCACGTGCCCCTGTTGTGTCGGTCCTTTTAGCCAGATCGGGAAGAAAGGTGATGGCGTTGATAATATGTATGTGTGGATGCAGACAGGCAAAGTTTCATGTTCAAAGGTTCCAAATGACGTGAACTGATCTTAATATGTCGACAAGCCCGTATATATTGTTTTACTGATTTTTTTTAAAAAAAATTTCCAGTTATCATTTTATTCCAATCTTCTTCTCGTAATTAATGAATCATATATATCCTTATGAGCTGCCTATCTACAATAAAACTTGTTTATATACAAAATCAAACTCAAAATGTTATGTGCCGTTTCGTTGTTTCAATTAATTAAATGCATTATCGACATATATACAAAAGCAGAAAGGGTTTATTTATTTTAGCTTAGCTTAATAATTAGTGCACTAAAGAGTACAGTGATAGCTAGCTTTGCTAGCTAGCTTAACGAACGTTAAAGTGGCCAAGCGTTGAGAATAAATTAAGTTAAAGTACTCTCGATCTAATTAATCTTTGCCAAGGAAATCTAAAAATAGTATAAATAAAGTAGATTTTTCACACCTTTACTTTCTTTTATCTCATTAGTATTAATACTTAACTATTGAACAATAGGTATATATCCAATTAACCACCACATTGAGTATTTTTTTTCTCATTCAGTACATGATAAAAAAGTTTACATTTACATATCAACTTATTCAAAATGTACATATATAGAGAACAAAGTTTATAGACAGGATTACAAAATATTAAGCGGCAAAGTTTTCTTCCTATAATACACACGCGTACGTACGAGGCAAAACTAAAAGAATATTATAGTACACAACTTTTGCCTTCAGTTCATGCAGCATCATCATCATTATTATTATTTGTTTATTTGCATTTGATATATATATAATATATATATCCGGGCCGGCTCTGCTCTTCGCCGTCTCAGGCCACGAAGCACTCCTTCGGCAGGCCCCCGGGGAAGCGCTTGTTATCGGTGCAGTAGTTGTAGATCATGTAGTTCTGCTGCACAAACTTCATCCGCTGCTGGTTGGTCAAGTCCATCTCCTGGTTCCACCAGCCGGCGGCGGTGGCGGGCTGCGAGGTGGCGGAGCACCGGGAGGGGCTCAGGGAGGGGGTGCAGGCGTCGGCGCTGAAGCCTCTGTAGGCGGCGACGAAGGGAGCCTTGGACCAGTCGGTCTTCACCAGCCCGCCCCTGGTCGCCCAGTCGTCGGCGTTCCACAGGCTCGAGTAGAGCCGCATCGGCTGGTTCTTGGGGAAGGCGATGCCCCTGGATTCCAGGTTCCTGAAGTCCCTGATCGGCGTGCCGTCCACCATGAAGCTGCAAACAAAGCAGAGTATGTTACAAGTCATCTATTGCGATCAATGCTCGAAATGTTGGAAGCTGCAGAGATAGTGCATGATGATAGCTAGTAGCAGTACTCACATGATGTGCTTGGGGTTCCAGAGGATCGAGTAGGTGTGGAAGGCCGTCGTTGGGTCGAACCACAGCTTGAACTGCATCTCCCTGTTGCCCGTGCCCTGGGTGAACACATTGGTGTGCAGCGTGTAGGGGTCGCCGCTGAGGTTGCCGAGGAACTCGAAGTCGATCTCGTCGTGCGTCGGTCCCAGGGAGGACAACTGCGCGCGTTGCAAGCAGTTTAACACACATTGACACATGCATAGATATATAATGCAGAGAAATCGCGGTGCGGGCGGAAGGCTTACGTAGTAGGCAGTGACGGTGCCGGCGGAGTTCCCGGGGACGAGCTTGAGCTGCATGTCGATCTTCCCGAACAGGTATTCGTTCTTGGACTGGAAGCCGGAGCCGGAGGTCCTGTCGAGCGACAGGGTCAGGAGCTGGCCGTTCTCCAGGATCTTGGCGCGGCTGTCGCCCCAGGTGATCTCGAAGTCCTGCAAGAAGTTGCCGGCCGTGGCAGCGGCAGCCATGGCGCAGACAAGCAAAGTGACAAAGAGCACGCGCGGAGCCGCATTTTGACCAGCCATGGTCAATCACTCACTTGGAGTGAGAGATATAAATATGGGCAAGAGAGAGGTCAGTGCGACTCGCAGGAGAGGACTGGTGGTGGGAGTGTAGAGACACCAGAGACTGAGCCCTATATTTATATACACAGGTAGGACAATGTAAAGGGGATAGGGATGAAGTCATGGAAGGAGGAGGAGAGAGAAAGAAGGGGCCATCGAAAGTTAGCCCTCTAATTGTTTGCCTTGTGAGCTGGCAGTGTACTGGAAGACAGAGGTGTCTCGACACTGGTTATTAAAAGATCTAAAGGCAGAGAGAGAAGAGAGAGAGAGAGGGTCCTTTCCTTCTCTCCCGTCGGCTAACTATTTTAGCTTCAAACGCTACCGTCCACAAGCACTGGAGGGGTAATGCAATGCGTGTGCCTTTGTGGTGTAGGGTGGGGTGGGGGGTCTTATTGTAGGGACAGCACCCTTAATAGGTACAGTGGCCCCTCTGCATTGCAAATGCATGCACACACATATATTATATGTGGACATATATATATATATATATATATATATATATATATGTATATATATATATATATATATTGTACATTATATGCATTATAACAAGCATGGACTTGCGCATTTTAATTGAGCAAAAAATGCTTGCTCATCAACTTATAAAAGCATATTTGGGGGGTGGCCCTCAAAGGTTATGGGATGGAAGATATTTTGAGATATGTATTGTATATATGCACATCGCGTATATATATGATGTATGTCTTTGTATAGGGCTCGACCTTATCTTAATTATGGCACATTAAGATGACACACCAAATGGCAGGTTTAGGGCAGATAACCCATATTGCATTGTCCTTTACTCCTTTAGGACTCGATCTTATCTGACATACAGCACATTGACATGAGATGATAGAAAATGATAGGTTTATGGATGGGGGGTTGTAACCCCATCGTACGCTTTGTATGCAGTAAGATGAGGCTTAAGGCTTTTGAAACTTGAGTCACAAGATAGAGCTGCCGTTAGTGTTACGTTAATTCTAGCCATGCAATAATTGTGTACATAGTTATTAATCCATGGATACAATCTTGTTCTTTTTCTCTACATCCATAACTATAAATATACCGTCTAAATAAACTGTAATTTAATTCCTGATACTATGTAAATGTGTTTTTAAATGTAACCAATATATTATTTTCTGTGAATTAATTTGTTGCTGATTGACATGAAAGAAAAAAAAATAATTCAAATGGAACTTTGAGTTGTGGTAGGCATTTGCACCAATTATTGGGGGGACTAAGCTCTAAAAGGGGAGATCGAATCATTGAAATGATAAGCAACAAGAGAAGTGAGGGCGTGCTGCTTCCTCATGGCAGAAGCCTTAAAATTTGGAATCCTGCTCTTGTACGCATGCACATGTAAAAATTTTCACCATTTTCTATTTGTGGGTTGCTCCGAATTAATTGTTTATTGCGTGGTAAATTGCGTTATCCTAAAATTTTATTTCTATGTGAGAAAAAATCACCGATTTCAGCATTGATTCGAGATTAAGTCTCCGTAGTAACTTCCGTTAAAGAAGGTTATTAAATATTAGCTAAAGGATTTGACAACCTCAATATTATTTTTTATTTCAATTATTCCGTAAAATAGTTCAACCAAATTTTATGATTTATGTATGTAAAATTTTTTTTATATATTTTGTATAATAAAACTTTTGGAAATATGACATCCATTTATCTAAGTGGAAATTGTTCAATCAAGATTTAATAATTATTTTTAAGCGAAAACATAATGGAGGCTAGATTTGTAATGAATTTTGAATTTTGTCATATCTGAGATTAAAGAAATAAAGTTTAGACATTATACACAACAAAGCTTTCTTAATGCATATTTTTCTTTTTTTTATTCATGTGACTATGCTCATGGATCCTTCGTCCTTGAAAATTATATATCATATTGTTAAAATATTGAGCAATATGAAAATAATATATAGTCATTGTCAATTAGCTAGAAATCCTCTAAATTTCCACATAATAAAATCACACGTCAGAAACATTACTTTTGTGAGTGTTAAAGGTTTTATATGGCTATTAACTAATCTTGAGTAATCTAATTCAAAAATAAGAAACTAACAACAAAGCTTTTGAGACTACTTTTTTTTCCGAACTTAGTCCGCTGTAAATTTTAGAAACATTAATGTGAAAATATTAAATGAAGTTTGTTAAATATATATACATATATAATTAGTGAAGAAAAATTTAATTAGTAATGTGTCTGTGAATTGAGATAAAGACTACAAGAAATATGTCAAATAACGTCGCATTAGCATTACCTTATGTTGATACTAAGACCGATGCAATCGTGAGCTAGTTCGACATCTTATTATCATGCATCAAAACTAGAAAATGTGCAGTCAACTATAGCGTTATATTGATGTCGACACGATGTGATGCTAACTTAGCATCACCGTCATTGAGACGCTAAGTCGATGGGAGTTCAAGAGGCAATGTTGGCATCGGAGTCTTGCATTGTATTGGCATCGAAGTGATGCAACGCTAAATTAGTGTCACAAAGGCTGTGACACTAGTTCAAGAGGTAATATTGGAGTCAACACCTTGCGATGCTATTCCATTGCGTCGCTACTATGTCATCGATGTGATGCAAATATGTTAGAAGAACAAATACATATACATTTAAATAAAAAATTTATATATATACTTATATTGGTTTGTATTTAAGTAGGTAATGTTAATTTATATAACTATATATATTATTTATACTATAGTTTAATGAATAAATATATTAAATATTCCTAATTCAATATATATGTCCCCCCCCCCCACACACACATACATGCAAAATGAAAGTGTTCCCTACCTCGTTCTCTACCTTCTACACCATCAGATCTTCTTCTAACTATGATAAACTATTTGAAAGAGAAAGTTTGATTCAATCGTGAACCATTGGATGAAGATCTAGTAGTATAAAAGATAGAGAATAATGTGAGGTAGGGGACACCAAAATTAAGTTTATATATATATATATATATATATGTGTGTGTGTGTGTACTTTATATATAGAAAGAGAAAATACTTTATATACTATATGTAGAACATGGTACATTTACATGTGTATGCACACATATCAATATATTATACATACAATATATATATATCTTAATTATAGATAAATTAACTTTATATTTTTAATCATGGAATTATGATGGGTGAATTAAGTGACATGATTTTCTTACAAAATTTGAAATTAATACTTATATTTAGCGCTACCGTATAGACACAATGGAGTCGACATGGCGACAAAATAGCATCGATTTAACATCCGACACTAACGCGGCACAAATTAGCGTCATTGTAGCGCTCCAACTATTGTCGACGCTAAGTCAGAGCCACTACAGTGTTGATTTAGTGCCGCGCCTTCCTGACGCTATATCAGCATCTCATGTGCGTGTGTGACGTCGAGTCAATGCAAAGGAGTCACAATTTTATTTAGCCACGAATTAGCATCGCGATAGCGATGCATAGTCGAGTTGGTATTTTATTTAGGCAACTTCTTTTGATTATTTTCACTTAATCCTACATATGTATAAATTTCTTCTAATTTAACTAATAAGAAAAATATATCACTTAATTCCATGCTGATAATTGTATGATTTATTCATTCCATGCAGATAATCGTATGATTTACTAAAAGGATTCATACATATGTGGTACAAGTTTATATCTATGTATATAAACATATATATGAATATAGAATTAACGGTAATGTTTTTCTTTGTAGTTAGATTAGCTAACGTAAACTTATGTACACATTTATTAATATAAATAGTATAACACATGTAGTTTATATATATATATATATATGTGTGTGTGTGTGTGTGTGTGTGTATACAAACATATATGTGTATATATACATATATTGATATAATTAAGTAATATAAAATTATATATACATTTGTTAATATAAATAATATATATGTATAAAATGGTTCATCTAATATGAATACCTACACATACATACAACATATATCATATCATATCTTAATTATATATCTATAAAATGATCCATTTATTTTGAAATTAATTATCTATAAATTATATTGTTATCTCCTTAAATATATAATTATGATAATTGACTAAAGGGATACAATGTTCTCCATAGTTTAATTAAATAAATAAATAATTAAGCAAACAGAGTCACAGTAGCCTCGAAATAGCGTTGCATGTTCTTGGCACCATTTTACGATCCATGTGCTAGTCGAAGAACAAATCATAACCCTCCACTTTATTTTATCTGACGCTCTACGTGTTCATCTTTTATCCATGTGTGTGTTCATCTTCTTCATCTTTTGCGGCTCAGGAGGAGCTTTGTCCCATGCTCTCCACTTCGCCCACCTCCTCCATCTCGCCACTCGAGAGAGTGACAACGCCCTCTTCCTCATCCACCAACGCTAGCGCACCCG
Organism: Pontederia crassipes; assembly: GCA_030549335.1. Lineage (NCBI taxonomy): Eukaryota > Viridiplantae > Streptophyta > Magnoliopsida > Commelinales > Pontederiaceae > Pontederia > Pontederia crassipes. The sequence continues at coordinate 21,266,873 of CM060184.1, read as the reverse complement.
CAATGCCAGCCTCCACCTCCCCGGCCTCATAGTCTCGACGGTGTCGTCCGGTCCTTCAATGCTGAATATGGCACATGTTTTACGCTGGTGTAAAAGCTGCGGTGGCCACGCGAAGGGGGCTACCCGAGAGGGGGACATCGTCTGATGACGCCAGGGGACGTCGGACGTCATTGGACTGTGCCAAGGGATGTTGGACGTCGCGGAGAATATTAGAAGATGTAATTTGATGTAACCAGTGCTTCAATTGATTGTACCATCAAAGCACTTAATGAATGTAATTTAATGATTGGGAATTTGATGATGTAAGTTGATGATTTCATGGAAATGATTAAGAATTTGATGAAGTAATTTGATGTATTTTGTGATTATGTGTAACGTGAAATGTATATGTGCAAGGAAACGCTATTTTGTTGTATGAACATATCATATTTAATGTCGCTTTAGCGCCACATTCACTCCGCAGTGGATTTCACTCGTTTATCGCCACATTAGCCCCGTATTAGTGACTCAGGGAAACTGAGTTAGGAACTATTCTAGCGGCATATTAGCGTCCGAATAGCATCAACTTGGCGTCGAGATAGCGTCGACATTTTCCTCTTTAGCACTGAAGTAGCGATGCATTTTAGCGCTTTGCAACAACACAGCATAAAATGTGAGGGTAGTAGCGTCGTCTAGAGCCTTGGTGTCATTGTGACGCTAATAGCTACCGAACGTCGGCGTCTTATCGTCGTAATGTCATGTCGACGCTAAATGGTGGCTATTTTTTTGCCACGATTTAGCGTCGCGGTAGCGACGCCTTGTGTGTCTTTATTCGACAAATTTCTTATAGTGAAAGTTATCATGATTTTAATCCGAATTATATTTGTATATCTTAGTAAGTATGATAGATAGGAGAGTTCGTGTAAAGAGATTAGTTTAAATGATATATTTTTACGAAAAAAAGAAAAAGAAAGGTTCTTATTGTCTTTCTTTCTTTATGTCTTTTATTTTGTTCTTAAACTGAAAAAACAATAACTTAGTTTTCCTGAATTTTTTTCATTTTTTTATACTAATGGAGGACTTCAATGTGCATGATTAGTTGTAGTTCATTAATTTGAAATCGGAATGAAAAAACATAATGATATTCTTGGTGATTTTAGAAATTCAATTGAGTGAGTCTACTAAAATTTTAAAACTCAAATCCTATTAAATATTTGTACTAACCAAATTTACTTCAAATAATCATGCTTAAATCTTTTTGCCTTTTTATTTATAAGGAAAATGTATATGTAGAATATTTGATGTAGAATGAATGTAGAATACTGATTTTACCTATTAAATTAATAAAATAAATATGTATTAATTTAAAGTACGTGTTAAACAGTAAATATGATTCAAGTTATTTTAATAGATATGATTAGTTTAACTGTTATAATTTTTTTAGCCATGATACTTGTTTATTATCAAATTATCTTAATAAATATATATTATTTCATATAAAAAATATATCACTAATTTAATCGTAAATTATTATTATTAAATTAATTAAATGATGAAAAATAGGCACTCTACATCAAGAGCGTTGCATAATCATTAACCTCTTTATTTATCTAATTATAACATTAAATTAGTCCAAAAGCACAACGTGTAAAAGCTATTAAAATATAGTTATTAGATTAAAGTTACGATAATAATTTGATCAATGCGTAATGCTTAAATAGTTGAGATATAGATGAATAATATTTCTAATGATTTAAGGATGAATCTGAAAAGCTTGGAGACTTGGTGGGGAAAACTAAAAGAAAATAAGAAAAAAAGAAGAAGAAGGAATTTAAACCGACAGCAGCAGCTTCCAAGAGAGAGAGTAGGTGCACAGTCAAGCTCAAAACATCGAAGTGGGTGTCCCACTCGATCGGCTAAAGAACTGAAGCCATTCGCCTCCTCCTCTTTCGATGCACGCAACGCAAGAAAGGAGATGAAGACAACGTTTTCACTCAGGTTTCTCAAATCCATCACAGTACAGTCGATCATCTCTCTCTATATATATATATATAATATTTAATATACGAAATGTTGAGCGTATCTCAATCGTTGATCCACTCATCAATGAATCTAATAAAAAATAATTAAATCTTATGATTGCGCTTAGCATCCTTACAAAGCGAAAAAATACTTTGTAGATATATTAATCCCATATATATATATTTGTAAGCTATCATTAATAAAAATTAATTATATAAAAATAACAATAATAAATCATTAAAAAACTAATGTTAAAATCATTACACATTTAATAAATTAAATCCTATGAAATTAAATTTTTTTTAAATATAAAATTTCTTCTCTGTAATTTTTTTGTACTACGTATCTTTGTCTTTTATGTTAGAAGTAATATTATGATTATATATAAATAGATATATAATATAATCAATGGTTAACTATTTAATTTAAACTTATCAGATACTAAATTAAAGGAAATAAAAATTTTTGTATTTATAATATTATATATATAATTATACTTTACTAACTATTATGATATTATTGTATGTTATACATATGACAAAGAAGTTTATATTCTTCATTTATTACAAATTTACTTAATATGATAAATATTATATAATACAATAATATAAAATTAATTTATATTATAATATACGTATATGATATTAAAAATTTTGAATTAAGATTATAATATATAAGATATAGTTGAAAGTTTAATAAATACTAGTTAGATGAAAGAAGAAAAGATCAAGTAGGTATAGAAATATAGTCCCACATTTATTATAGTAGTATGATGAGAGCAAAGAGACAAGTATAGGTAGAGGAGACTAATGGGTAAAAGTAGACTTTTATGAATAAGGTTTATTTTTGGATCTTTTCTAAATTTAAATTTAAAATAATAATTTTTATTACATTATTTATTAAAAACTTTTAAAAATTGTCTGATTCATTTAAAATGTGGTTCAATATGATTTTAGTTGATTTTTGTTTAGTTTTGATTAGTCTCAACCGATTCAATCTGATCTAATTATAAACTTAATTTTAAAACTTATAATATATCATTATGAAGTCTGAGCGATGATCGTACCGAACCGGCCCTCACAACATTTCTCTCTCTCTCTCTACTCCTGCCTTAATGGCTCGAAGCCTTGCATCGCACTGTCCGATCACCTCATGTCGTGCCTCTCATCAATTCATCCAGACTTCTTCGAACTCCTCAAGGGCCCAAGGCAACGCATTGCACCACTGTACACTCTCTCTCTCTCTCTCTCTCTCTCTCTCTTCAATTTCATGTAGCTCGATTATTATGTCCCTCTGCTGGCCACAGCAGTATAAATGTCACGGTTAGGCCTAATAAAACGAATGGACCAATAATGTGGGTGGACGTGACAAAGTACAGACCACAAGAGGGGAGTTGGGCAGTCTCCACCCAAATGTCTGTGGCATGGAGCCATGGACACATTGCACCAAGCTGAACAGTGTGCATGAGAGAGACCTAGTTTGGTGCTAGGAATTAAAGCCATGGATATTGGATCGATCGATTGCATACGATAACACAAAACCACAGCAAATAAAATGTGATATAATTGAAGAGGGGAAATTAACACTATTACGACTATATAAAAGTGGGAAAAATAATATGTTCTATGAAACGTGTATATACCGGGTTAGAAGACGGGCTCCAGACTGGGCTTCTTCCGAGAAACCCAAACAAGCTATTTAGCTTCTTTTGTTTTTGTTTTTGTTTTTTTTTTTTGGTTCCTATATGGATTTCGTTTTCCAAATAAAATTTAATTGTGAATCAAGATCATTAATTTTAAAATGTTAAAAGAAATGTTTATATCTATGTTTAAGATTTTATTATCTCGTGGAGCTAGACAAATTTGTTTTCTAATTAAATTTTGGATGGCTATATATGAATGATCAATGTCACGCCTCTCAACCATAAATTAAGATGTTTCTGTAACACCTTAATTCCTAAAGCGACTTATTAAGCTTATCAGCTCAATTATTCCAAATTAAGCTCTAATTTAAATATCCGAAATCCATTAAAATCTCAACTATATAAACTTAAAACTTTAGCCATTGACCTCATTTCTCTTATTTTCCCTTTCCAAACCTCCAAAACCTTCTAAATGGAACTCAGAAAGAAATCCCACTCTACCCATCAAAGGAGAAAGAGGCCTAACTAAAGGAGATTTGGAGCGTACAAGGAGGAGAAGAAAGAGAGGATCAAGTTGGAAAAAAAGGCTAGGAATAAGAAGAGGAAGAAGCAAGAAGCTTTGGATGCATGGAAGGAAAATGTAGGACTTCTGGATCTTTAAGTTCGAAACTTTGATGCCAACTTCATTTGATGTATGGTTCATAGTGATGGATGTTAGAGAGCCTACGTAGGATACAATGTTTATATATTATATTTAATTAGCTATTTCTGTACTGCTATGATTTAATTATCATGTTTTATGATTTGTTTTATGTTATGCCATAGAATTTTTATAAATGTTGAGTCCATGTCATACATGATCATGTATGACATAGATTTTTAAGTTGCAAACTTTGGTACCAACTTCATTTGTTGGTAGATCATCGTGATAGATGTTAGAGGTTATGAGCTAACTTCATGGTATGTTTATAAATTAAATTTAATCAAGTCTTCATGTAATGCCATGATTTAATTATAATGTTTTTATGCTATGTTCTTGTGTGTTTCTTATATTTTATATTAAGTCAAAGAAGCTAAGATTAAAGTAAACCACACCATTATTCTGAGCGTATATTACATATAAATATGAGCCCCAAAGGTGAAAGTTTTAAGATGATAAACATATCTTGTGGTTATTTCCACTGTTTCTAATTAAGCTATAAGTTTGAATTTTATGTATCTCATATTCGAAAAGGTATGCGTCTATAAAGTCCATGTAAATCAATCTATATACCTTTTCTTTAGTTTAGTTATAATGCTAATAATTGATGTATGATCACTACGTAAATGTTAGAATTCGATTTTGATGGCATTACAGATAGATATCAGTGCCAAAGGTGAAAGTTTTAAGATGTCTGAGACATACGTCGACTCTTACGTGATTATGTCTTTTGTATCTACACTATAAGTTTGACTATTATCTATCTCATAATCTATCACTAAGGCTCTATTTGGCAATACAAAAAATAACGTTTTAAGGAGCATTTAGTAGTTCGAACGCTATTTTTTATTTAATAAATGACAAAAATAATATTTTATTGAAAAGCTACTTTTGTTAATGTCGAGTGATTTATAATTTTTTTTCAATTATACCATTATTCAAATACATTATTTCTTTCTCAACTTATCTTATTATTTTCTCATTTTTATTTTATCATCACATAACTATATTTCTTTTAATATTAATAATTAATTAATTATAAATTATTTACATGTTAATCATGAATAAAAAATTAATTTAATAATATATTTATATCATGTGTGCACTATATAAAACTTATTGTCAATATATGAAAAATTAATTATGAGATTTTATTTTATTTTATTGAGATATAAATAATTTATTTATTTTATTATAATAGAAATTGTATAGTACTTAAATTAAATAATTTATCATATGTTTAATTATGTCATTTTATATTTATCAACTAATTCTATCGTTAAATTTATTAAACACTCACTACAAGAAAATTACCATTTTTCGACGGACAATTTCCGACGGATAGAAATCCGTCGTAATTTGCGACGGAAATGTTTCCATCGGAATTTTCGACGGTTACAACAGTCGAAAATGAAAATAATAAATTATGTAATTTATTATATTATTATTTTATTTTTTGACGATTAGGAACGTCGATGTTTTCGTCGGATATCCATCCGTCGTAATTTTTGACGAAATTTACGGCAATTACAACCGTCAGAAATGAAAATAATAAATTATGTAATTTGTTATATTGTTATTTTATTTTTCGATAATTAGGAACGTCGATATTTTCGACGGATATCTATCCGCCACAATTTTTAATGGTCATAACAGTTGATAAATGTATAATAATATAATATAAAAGTATTTGATTAACATAATTAGTGACAGTCCGAACCGTCATAATTTTCGACGGTTCTAACCGTCGGTAATAATTAGCGACAGTTCAAACCGTCGGTAAAATAAAAAATAAATATTATATATAACTAAATATAGTATTTTATTTTTGTAATTAAATAAATTTCGACGATCACAATCATCGGTAACTTTAAAAATAATTAATATTTGCTTTTTTTATGGTCAGAGTAGTTAGTAATTAAAATTTTATTATCCCATTTTTATTTTTATTTTCCCGCTTTCTCATCTTTCCACCTATATATATATTAATCTTTCTCAATCCACCCTTTATTTCTCTCCCTCTCCCTCTCCTTGTCGGCGAGCATCTCCCGGTCGGACTCAAGTATCGACTGCCAATGACCCTCTCCCGTCAGCGAATCTCTCCCCCTCTCTCTCTCTCCTGCTCGGACCGCCAGGCTGCCGGATCCAGTTGTTGGCGGCCGAATTCAACTGCCCGCGGTCGGATCGGCCACCTGGATCCCTAGATCTGACCGTGGCCTAGCGATCGGATCCGACCGCGGCCCAGCGGTCGATCCGGCCGATCGGATCTCGACCGAACTAGCCTTCGGATTGGTCGCCTGGCGGCCGAATCTGGTTGCTGGCCGCCAGATCGGCCGTCGACTAATTTTTTATATTATAAAAATTCTTTACGACAATTTTGACCGCCGAAAGTTTCGACGGTCGTGCGATGACCGCCGAAACTTTCAACAGTTGCGACGACCGTCGAAGTTTCGACGGTTTCATCGACCGCCGCAAATATTGGCGGTCGTGACTGTCGAAAATTTCAGCGGTTCGCGACCGTCGAAAATTTCGACGGTTGTGATCGTCGGACTTCCGTCAAAATTTTCAACATTTTTTTCCAACTGTCGAAAATTGATTTGCAATGATCATTTTTCGGACAAATCGATTCCGTCGAAAAAATCATCATTTTTGACAGTTTTCGAGAAATTACAGACGGTTTCGATCGTCTGTAATTTCCCTTTTTCTTGTAATGACTTATTTGTTAGAACCTCTAATTGCTAATCATCATTCACTATCTGCTAACCGCTAGTTAAATCACTATCCGCTATCAAACTGCTATCTGCGTGTCAATCAACTAATAATACCAAACATAACCTAAATCTATATGCATTTTCTTATAGTTGTTAATGTTAATAATTTATGTATGGTTAATTACTACGTAATTGTAAATGGATATAAATTACAATCCTATCAGTGAACCTTTGCCCAACCTGATCTCACTAATATGGAAAAATCTCAACTTTTCCATCCCATGATGATCCAACCATTTTTGTTCTATTTAAAATTTTAAATCATTTTTTATTTATTTTAAAGTATTTATTTAATAAAGTGCTATGCATACTCCTTTCTCCATATTAATTAGATTCTCAATTTCAGCCTCAGGGTTAGAATATTACCTTCCTCAAGCGTGATAAGTTCAAATACGTTAGCATCATTTGAGCCCAACGACGAACCACCGGAGGCCCTCCCAAAAATTTTAAGTTCTTAATTAGGTAAGTAATTAGATACATGCTAATTGAGAAAATTTTTATTAAATATAGTGTATGTAAATGTCTTGACTGCCCCAAGAATATTTTTGCCCTCGCTATTAATTTTCATTATATTTATTTCATTATTTTTGAAAAAAAATTATACCAAATGTCCTCCAACTTTTAAGTTTACTCTGCGATACTTTCAAACTTCACTTTGTAACAACGATTTTATGTCCTCTATCTTTTAACTCATTTCACCCGATGTCCTTTTTACTTGGGATAGACAGTCTCTCGATCACGGAACTGACGTGGCACAAATATGACGCTGATAGGACATCTTCTCTTCTCTCCACGATGATATGACAATATTAAAAAAATAAAAAAATTCCACATTGAAGGTCGCAGGAAGGGGGGATCTCTTCCCGCCGGGACGCCGACGAAGAGGGTGAGCCCCCCTCCCGCACGCCGACGAGGAGAGGGGAGTGGGGGGGACTCCCCGTCGACACGCGAGAGAAGGGGGGAGGTCCCCCTCCTCACGATCTCAACATGGTATTTTTTATTTTTAATTAATATTTTTAATATTATCACATTAGGGTGGAGAGAAGGGAAAATATCTTGTCAGTGTTATATCTGCGCCACGTCAGCTCCACGAATTTCAAGTAAATAAGACATCGAATGAAATGAATTAAAAGATGAAAGATATTTAAAAATTAGAGGATATTTGGTGTAATTTTTCTTTATTGTATCTAAGTGGAAAAGTTGCCTTGTAGCACTCGCGAGTGATAATTTGCAGGGGGAATTCTCTGCCACGATCTCTCTCTCTTGTGCCCCATCTTGAAGGGAAGATGTACACATGGAGCATCCTTCGTGACATTTTATTTTTGTCACGTCCCGCGCTTGATGATAGGAACCAGTTACCAACTATGCCTCCTTGACGTCGCCTTCTAGATTCGTGTAGTAACACACAATATTTGTATAGTAAGGCGCAAATTTTTTTTCTCAAAAGTTACTGTGTAGTAACTAGCTAGCCGTATGATTGGCATAACTATTTAGCAGTACGGGGACTCATTGAAGGGTTAATAATAATAATCTCAAATTCAAATTCCTAAAGTCACCACCTATATAAAATATCGTTCTCTTTTATTCCAACTTCGAGATGTTAAAATAAAGAGTTACGGTGTACTTGACATCTTTTTTTTTATTTATGAATGAAAAAAGCCATTTGATCAGTAAATTTCATGTATTTTTATTTATCTTTCTTTATATGAGATTCGTGGCATTTTATTGTAAATTACGTAGAGCAAGAATGCAATACCTTCATTTAAAAAAAAAAATTTCTTGTATTTGAAGCACCACATACATACAGACAAGACGCTCTAACACGTTCAACGGAAATTGGCTTCATTCAAGGGAATTTGGTCCACGGGTCGCAGATTCCATGCTCCATTAATTTACTCATATCAGAAAAAAAAACGAAATGAACATATTGTCCACCTATGCACAATATTTCTCTGCTCAATTATCTCAGTCATGGATGGATGCACTGCACGCTCAAATTGGCCGTCATAGTTGTATTAAGTTTGACGAGTATCCTTCACAAATAATATGTTGGTGAAGGTTACATTACATATATATATCATGTTATTGAACGTTAACGTAGCATGAGGAAGCACTCGAAAATCCAACTGCAGTAGATGGGATTGTACGTGTTGCTGTCACTTCTGTACTATCTGCAGGAGTGGAACACAGTTAACGCCAAGGTACCTCACACTCCATTCCTCTGGCTTCACTGTTCTTGCGTCCTACACTCCGTGCGCTCCTGTTTTCTTCTCCTTCTGCAACATCGCATTTATATTGGTTTACCTTCTGCAACATTGCCTTCTTCACAAGCAAAATCACGTAGAGAGAGAGAGAGAGAGTACTTGTAGGAATGAAGTAACAAGACTCTATCCGTTTCTTCTGTTCATACATCTGTTTAAGATGTATAGTGAGGTACGAGTTCCTGTTCCTATACGTGAGCAGTCGCAACCTTTCTGCCTAATTAGCTTTGCTCTCCTCTCTTTCGCTGTCTGCCTAATTAGAATGTTTTCGTTAAAAATTTTATCCATCATATCCGAAGCAACATAATATTTCTCAGACCACTTCATATGACAACCGAAAATAATCATTCTTGTGAATTGATACGAGGAACCGTACGTACCTAGTTATCTACATTGATTATTTTATGGCAATCTCTCTCTCTCTCTCTCCAGCTGATAGCATTTGCTTCACCATATCATTTCTTTTCGATCATCGATCACATTTATCGCGTTGAACAGAAATGACGATAAGGAGGGGATGGGCTCGTGCTGCAGCTTGGGTTTCGTGTTTGATGATAGCCATGGCCGGAACATTCTCGCATGGGTTTGCTCGAGAGACCATAAGAGAGAGGAAGAATGGAAGCAGGGCAGTTGAGGGGTTGGCGATTGGTGCGCTCGGCATTGGCATCCATAGTACTAGTAGTAGTAGTAGAAGAAATGCAGTAGTCGACGTCGACGACGAGAAGCGGATGGTTCCGAGTAGCCCAAACCCCCTGCACAATAGGTGATGTGAAAGAGTCAAAGAATGCGACCTCGACATGCATGACACACAGGCATGGGAGAAGCACCGAGGAGGAGAAGAATGAATTGCCTGCCTGCATGCTGCTTGTTTTGCTTTGCATTGCTTGGGGTATTTGCTTCTTCCTTTGGATATGGAATCCTTGGTTGTGTGCATGCGTGAAGTGTTCTATAACATTTTTTGTTCTCCTTCTCTCTCCCTTTTCTTTGGTGAATATGTTTCTCCCAATTTCAATTTCGCCAAATATTGTGTAGGAGAATTGTTGAAGCTTTGAATAGTAAAGTGCGACTTTAGAGTTTGTGGTTTTTTATCATGTTTTTTTTATGTTGGATATTTTATATTTAATTATAGCATTTCTTTAATCTTCTATGTTTAATACTAGGAGAGTTCTCCTAACTTCTATTTTCTTTCCTCGATTGTCAACGCAATATCCTAACTGATCAGATGCATTTGGCCAACTTGATGGCTCTTTTAATTCCATTACATTGGCCATGAGGCCTCAAGAACTCAGAGTTCTTCACTAGAACACAATGGGATTTTGTCTTAATAAATAACCAAAAGCTGTTTCTTAAAAAGAAAAAAAAGATGCGATGCGGATGCAAAATGTTGAAATAGTTTCCAAGCTAGCTAATTAACCTCTGCTCTCAGCTTATCATTCAACGCTCCATAATCAGATACTTACGGATTAGTGAAGTGCTGGAGAGAGAAATAATAAAGTGTGAATTAGTAAAATGAGAGAGAGAGCTCTGCACAGAGCACAGGCGAGGATATGACAGAGAGAGAGAGAGAGCTCTTCAAGTTTCTGCACACAGGCGAGGGTATGACAGGTTTGCAATGTTATGGCCGACATATTTACCTTTTCACCGTGCCTTGCCTCAGTTTTACCACCAGAGTGAAATCAGTCCATTGAATTGGCACGGGGGTGATACTGATAGAGCAAAAATTTCATCTCACTACAGCTTCAGCTGTGACTTCATAAATTGGGAAGCAGTCCAGAGGAGAATTTAGCAACTTCATAAATTTCATTTCACTACAGTCGAATTTTATAAAAAATAATGGAACATTGTACCTAAATAACTGACAGCATTCAATCCTTCTTCACCACTAATACATTGGGTCAGGACAATCCTTATTTTCTTACCAAAGAAACTCAACCCGTCCTATCTCATTGTGCAATGTTTTATATAAACTCGTGGCCAAAATTCTAGCCAATAGGCTTAAAGTTCGCCCTTCCGACTCTTATTGATCCCGCTCAGGCAGTTGGAAGAACTATACAGAATAACATATTGTTGAAGGAGATCACCCACTCATTGAATTGTGGTAGGAAAAAATATTTTTTGCTGAAAGTCGACATGGATAAGGCTGATAGAATTTCATGAAATGTTCTTATTAATGTTTTTAATCTTATGCATTTCCCCTCATAGTTTGTCAACTGGATTATTGCTTGCATTAAATCACCTACTTTTAATTGCATCATAAATGGTGTGCCTTTTGAATACTTTAATGCTCAGCACCAGTGTCCCTTTACAATTGGAACTTTCACTTTGAGTCATCTCTTATACGCCGACGACTTACTCATTTGTATTTCCTCTACTCGTGCAACTGTAAAAAGCTCAACGACATCTTTACACTTGACAAATTACTCACAAACCAAAGAGTCAATTTGGATAAGTCTGAGCTTTACTTACCTATCAAATTTTCAAATCGGTGGAGAAGTCAAACACTATTGCTGAATTCTCCTCTAAACTTGCAGAATGGAAGGCCAAGTTACTAAATCAAGCAGGGAAGGCCACATTGATCAACTTGGTTCTTAACTCCGTGTCGGTTTACTCACTTAACTCCACTTTTATATCTTTGGGTATCATTTGCTCCCTTGAGAAACTTTCCCTCTCTTTTTTTGAGGTTCAGGTGACCGGGATTGAGGCAATCATCTTATTAACTGGCGCATTGTCCAAATGCCCAAGGACGTTGGGGACATTGGCCTTAGAAATCTCCATTATGTCAGGCCATCTTTGCTTGCTTAACGTATTCAAGGGCATCTAAATAAAAATCAATCTCTTTGAGTGTATCTCAAACAAATATGGGACTATTCATCCCTGGATATCTCTAACCTGAATATTACTAAGTTTGGTTTTATGAAATTGGTTTCTAATGGATGCCTATAAGTGTCTTTTATGATCCCTGGATCTCTACCATTCCCATGGTTGGTCTCCCACCTTTATTAATGTAGAAAGTTGCAATCTTTGTGTTCTCTAGAAGTTTTTGAGCTGATTGTGAACTGTAATTGGAATCGTGTTTTATTCAAGGATTTATTTGGCTCTTTTCTAATTGATCAAATTCTGTCAATTTTTTTACCTGTTGCCAACCTGGAACTGCATGTAGAAGTTATCGATGCCCCCAAGTTGCTCCACTTTATTTGGAAATTTGCTCATAACCGCTTGCCCACTCTTGATATTGTCACTCGTTTTAACTTACCACTTAGAAACCACCCTCATCTCTTTTTACATTGCCCCTTCTCTGCTCGCCTTTGGCATTAGTTCAATTTAAGCTCAAGTTTACCTTCGAGTTGAGTTCATGGGACATTGGGTCCTGACTACTCGAGGGCTCTTCCCTTGACTCTAGCTCCCATACAAAGTTGTTATCTCTCCTTGTATTTTATTTTTGGGCCATTTGGGGGTTGCGAAATGACATTCATTTTCGGGGCCGACAGGCAACCATTCAAACAGCCTAGAAAAAGGTGGTGACCAACTACTTGAGCATGCATGTAGCCACAGTCCTGAGGCAAGATTCCCCCCACAATCCAATTTGGATCGAGTGGGGGGAGCTCCTGCCAACCGACTGGGTTAAACTGAGCTCATATGGTTCTCTTATCCAAGGGAATTCGGCGGGAGGAGCTGGATATTTACTACGATCCTTTAATAGTCTTTTTTTATGCAGGGCCTTTTCGATGAAATGTTGTGTCGATCATTGAGCTTGAGACATGGCTCTACCTTGAATCGAACTCGAAGGCGCTGGCGACTCGATGTCCATGGCGAATCAGAAATCTTGTGAGGGATATCTGCTCTCTACTGCAAGACTTTGTTTTTCAAAACATAAAACATGTATATTGTGAAGTAAATCAGACCATGGATTATATTGCAAATCTTGAACATTCACAATCGAACAATATTTTTTGAAAGCACACTCCCCCCTTTGGGGCTAGCCCAATTTTTGTATCAGGACCTTTCATCATCATCTAATAGATAAGATAATGCATCTTCCTTAAAAAAAATAAATAAATTGGGCTTCGCAAATATTTGACGGGCCAGTGGAAGTACGAAACTGGCAGACAAACATCAGAATGCTAATTGTAAAAAGGAAAGGAAAAAGTAGAGCTTGGAAGGACGGGGTTATGTTAGAGCTAACAATTTCTGATCTTCAAATACACAATTAATTTCATAACTTATAAATTTACGATAAAATAGTTACCTTAGTCAACAATAGTTGATTATCTTACTTTGTTGGTTTTTCATATAACATTCTCATAAACTAAAATTTAAATTACTTTTTAATTATTTAACAATATAAAATATTTTAGTTTAAAATAACAAAAGAGAGGGGGCGTATCCGAGGAAAAGAGAGAGGAGAGAGAGGCCGTGTTCCTTCCCCTCTTTGGCCCCCTTTCTTGTGCTTCGCCTTTCTCCAGGGAAACAGGGAAGGTGGCCTTTTTTAATTTAAAATGGATACTTATATATTATTTATATTATATTTAAAAATATATATTTTGTACCGTGCGTCAACAACTCGGTCAACAAAATAACATAAAAACCTACTGTGTTTTTTTTTTTTGAAACGGGCATAAAAACCTACTGTTATAAGTTAAGGGAAGAATTTTATTAAAGTTGAGGGATCCAATTAATTACAAAATGAAATTGAAGACTAAAACTGGGATCAAGGCAAAGTTGAGAGATGAATTACGAAAATTACTCCTACTCAGCATATGTTTTATGGATAGAAATTCATCTGACATCTCACCTTAGTAACGGACGGTTTTGGAACTCAAATATACACTTATGGCTATCAGAGGTTTAGTTTATCAAACAGGAACGAAAGAGAATGCGTAATTGCACATCTGGAGAATGCAACCACCTTTACACTATAATGTATGCATCTTTTGGATACAACTAGAAAATAGCATTCTCTCACTAGTTAATTAATAATTTCTCTGTATCCACGTTTAAAAGGAATAAACATGTAGTCACTGCAACAACAACAACAAAGCCTTATCCCACTAGATGGGGTCGGCTACATAGATCATACGACGCCAATTCGTTGATCCATGTTCACAAGATTCGACAGAGTTTTACGCTGGCTGTCGGGGCCTAACACAACCCTCCTCCTTTATCCGGACTTGGGACCGGCTATAAAACATAGGCGGAGTTTATACCCGAACATGATTCCAAAACAGAAGAGCCAAGAACATACATATACCCGAACCAATGGGGAGAGAATTTATTGCATGTTCTATTATCATATGCATCCCTCCTTTAGTTTAAACTTTGAGATAATGAAAAAGTGATGTGGGAGACTAACAGATGGAATCCAAAGACTGTAGGTGTTGATGGAGCCAAGGTCAGTCGTCTCAAATCACAAACCTAATCTCAATCACACTGGCAAGGATGCCAATCACTTACTCATCATGATAGAAAAGGGCTAAAATGGGAACAAGAGCTGCTCTTTGGGCAACAATGTAAGAAACTAGGAGGCACTGAAGGAGTTGATGAAGCAGAAGCTAGTCAGCTTCACAGATTTCAATCCGACTCCAGAAGGCCCGGTTAAACAGTTATCGTTTACACTTAATTAATGCCAATAGATGACTACCATTGGAAACAAGAGCATCATATCCTACAAGTCCTTAATCGTCTCAGTTGGGTGAAAGATTTCCAAGACGAGTTGAAATAGTTCAGTTAACTATATTCATCTGAGGTAAGTTATCTTTGTTAGACATAAAACCTAGAGAAATATGGAAAATCAACTAAAGATCATTGTAATCTGTAAGAGTTGGGGGGAGCGATTATAAGGTTCTGCCCAATAGAAGTTATTACCAGTTTATCACTATCATGATTGCAAGTGTATATTACCAAATAATCTAACATGAATTTAAATTTAAATGTTTCATAAAATGGCCAAAATTGATTGATGTTGAAACTATTTTTATACCATAATGTCTCATCTAACATCATATTGTTTGGCCTTGTAAATTGTAATTATCCTATAACCTCCATTATCGTATTCAAATGAATTATAGGTTCTCAAGAAACTTCCAGAATATACACATCTTATCACCTGGTTGGCAACTTTTGTAGCATCAACTTGGTAAAAGACCCTTTTAAAAAGAAAAAAAAAACAGCATTCAAAGGAATCATGAGCCTGAATCCTTTGGTAGCATCAGTAAGCATTAACAGTATGTAGAATTAAGAACTTCAAATATTTATACCTAGTTAGAAACTTTAGTTCGCATCAACTATAGATAAAAAGTGTTAAATTTGATGTGTTGATCAATTTTCCTAAAAGTTTAAGTCATTAGGAAGAACAACAACAACAAAGTCTTATCCCACTAGGTGGGGTCGGCTACATGGATCATACGACGTCATTATATTCGTTGATCCATGTTCATGAGATTCGACAGGAGGCCTAATACAACCCTCCTCCTTTATCCGGGCTTAACAATCAAAGTGAAACTGCGAAAGAAAAATTGTGAATAGAAGTACGGAATACGTACAGCCATTAGGACCATCATTAATGACGATTCTATAACCATCTTCTAATCCTTCCTGTTTTGCAACAAGTTTGGCGACAAATAAAAGGTGCCCAAGTATCTGCACATGCCGCTCTTCTGCCTTTTGGGTGTTAGTTCACATAGTAAATAACAGAGTTAGTTAACAAAGACCAGTAAAGTTGTACTGACCAAGTCAATTTTTTTTTTTGAGAGTGACCAAGTCAAAGTTACCTTTTTTTGTGTAGAGAGAAATCAATTATCTTCTTGTTAAAAAAAATATCAACATTTCAGAGAAATCACACAGATAGAAATATCTTCTGTAAAGAACATGACAGTGCATAGAAGAAATTTGAAAAAGTGGTGAGGTCCCATATAATGACTAGACATGTCAGCCCGTGATCATTGCAGTTAACTATGTTGAAATATCCCAATTAAAAACCTATGTTGATATGCACATATAATTATAACTTCTTTGGAAGAAGATAAATTAACAAAGCTCAAGGCCACCATAATCAACTACGTTATGACTCATGTCATACAAATGCAAGCTAAGAGAATAAAAAATATATGAAGATGAGTAGTTTTCATGATTTATTTCCTCCCATTTTGGTCCCCCAACTTTGTTTTGTAACCAAAAGCTCTCCTAACTTTTTAACGTTTTCACTGGACGATCCCTTTTACCAGATATAACCAGTCTTCCATCTTTCATATTTTCTAGTTAGGGGCCTTTTGGTTACAAGCTTAAGTTTGTTTAAAAGATTAAGTTGGAGTACCAAAATGTAAAATGAGCAAAGTTAGAGGATTACACATGTCATTTAACTGTCACGTCATTCTTTTTTTGTTGTAATTACGTGGTAAAGCCACATCAATATGAAAATTGGAAGATTGGTTATATCTGATAGAAGGGTCCTCTGGCGAAAATGTTATAAAGTTAGGCACCTTTTTGTTACATATTTAAGTTGGGGATCAAAATGGGAAGTGAACAAAGTTTAAGGACTATACATGAAAATTAATTGAAGTTGAGAGCTTGAGATTCCATTATTACTATGTCCATGCAACTTTGATTTTCTAACAAAACAACTGTAAGTAAAATTTAAAGATCAGATTTGCAAACATGTTGATGTAATATGCAGATGAAAAAAAAAACAAGCAACGAGCTTTGAAACAAAATCCAAAGTATGAGGAAGTTATAAAAGGGCAGTATGTCACTCAAAATCGGTTGAGCATGATTCTAGGGTAGAGAATTGACTGAACTCAATCTAAATGCAGAACTACATGTGAGAAGGTATTAATGCATTAAAACTGGTTGAAATAATTCAGTTGAACTAAACGCAGAACTACATGTAAGAAGGTATTAATGCATTAAAACTGGTTAAAATAATTCAGTTGAACCTTTCTGACATTGAAGACATTTTCAAAAAATAAATAACCCATGTTATTTCTTTAGCATTGCAAGGACAATTGTCAAAAAAATGATTCCTTACTATCAATGTGATCTCTCTATCGACATTTTCTTCTTGAGGAATTCTATTCTCATCAACTCACTGGATTCGAGGCAATACTTTTGGGTTTTCGTTCTCCACGATTGCTGAGTCAGTGTTGTCACTGCCGACAATGGCAGAGGCATGACAACAAGGATCAATCAGAGGCACAGTCAATACCCAATGAAGAAACATTTAAATCAACCGATCGAGTTTTCCCATCCTCATGTTCTGATCTCTTGTGATAGTATATCAGTATATGCTTGTCAAAATGAAATCAGTTTCATTTGTGACCTTTGTCCTGAACTTCTCTATTGTTTTAAGTGAAAATGTGAATTTGATTTATTTTACATTGTTTTCTGGGATAAGGCTTTGTTATTGTTGTTTTTTGACATGAAGCTTATTATTTCAACTGTCCGAGACTCGGAGTTCTTCTGTTTCGTTTCGCTGCAACAATAACAACAAAGCCTTATCCCACTAGGTGGGGTCGGCTACATGGATCATACGACGCCATTCCGCTCTATTCGTTTCGCTGCAAACAGGATTTTTGTGCTTCAGTGACTCAAAAACATATGCAATAAAAGATAGATTTTTGCTGGCTCCACTTCTTTTGGTAAAATGTGCCTTTTAGGTTCTGTAGCTATTTTGTTGAAGAACTTATTTAAGCTATAACTATTTTATCTTATTTGTCATATCATGACATGATCAATTTTGATACTGAAAAGAAATCAAATGCTACCATTAGGAAGAGCAACATCATTTATTTTATATTCTTAATACTTCTCCTGACGTGTGAGCTGTTGACAACTTTTGATCTAACCCAAGCTCAACACGTGGACAACTAAGGGAGGAAATTACTTTTTAATAAAAAGCTTAACGAGGTTTAAACTCTTGACCTCTAACTCTGATACCATGTTAAATTTGATGTGCTGACCAATTTTCCTAAAAGCTTAAGTCATTAGGAAGAGCAATATCATTGATTTTATATTCTTAACAAAAGGAAATTATCAAAAATAAAATAGTACAAAAAGGAAAGAACTAGATGCAAGAACACTTAGAAGAACCATTATTGGAAAACCCCCTCCAAAAATTTATTAGAAAAGTTACGTAACTGCACAGAACATGCATTCTTAGTTTGAATTAATTATGCCTAAAAAAATGTTCATGAGATATGTAGACAAATACAGATGACAGACTATTACCTGTAATCCAGCAGGCAAGTCTTGGACTATTGGACAACTCAAAGACACTTTGCACATTGAATCTTAATAAGCAGTCCGACATTTATCATAACATCTTGATTTAAGGCAAAACACAATGCAAAATACCAAAGCAAAAACTTACTTCATAGATTTGTACCTTGATACTTGACTAACATCTTTCTGACCAATTTAACAATAATACCAGTTATGGTAGTAGTTTGAAAAGAGAGGAACATTTGTTTTAGGAAGAGAGAGGAACATTTAATCACATACAAAAGTGGAGCTCATAGGTCTCAAATCGATTTTTTCTTGACAAGAAATACTGATAAAAGACGCTGTACTAATTGCAAAGTAATTCCTAGGCATGTGGTGACTACACAACATAGATTGTTAGTTCTTGATATGCAAATAAAATGTATAAAACCAAAATCTCGAACAGTTTTTGATCGAAAGATCAAGTGGTGGCAGTTAAAGGGGGAGAAGCGAGAGACTTTTAGAAGTAAGTTATTAGAGGAAAGTGTGTGGAAGTTAGAAGGAGATGCTAGTATCATGTGGGAGAATGTGGCAAAAAAGGTTGAAATGGTTGCTAAAGCCATTTTAGGAGAATCAAAAGGTTTTGGACCACGAGATAAGGAAACTTGGTGGTGGAATGAGGAGGTCCAAGAAAAGGTGCATAATAAGAAGAATTGTTTCAAGGCGATACACTTGGACAATAGTTCTGACAATTGGGAAAAATATCGTTTGGCGAAAAGGGAGGCTAAAAAGGCAGTTAGTGATGCTCGTGCTAAAGCATATGAGGGGTTTTATAAGGAGTTAGGGATACAAGATTGCAAGGAATAAAGAGGAGTCGAGAGATTTGGATCAAGTAAGATGCATAAAAAATGAAGTTGGCAAAGTTTTAGTTACTGAAGGAGATATTAAGAACAGATGGGAAGAGTATTTCTATAAGCTATTTAATGATGGATGTGAAGGTTCCCGTTGTGATTTGGAGGACTTGACAGTTAGCGAATGTGAGCTTAATAGGTCATTTTATCGTAGAATTAGAGTTTCGAAAGTTAGCGAAGCTCTTAAGAAAATGGAGAATGGTAAAGCCGTTGGACCGGATGGTATACCGATTGAAGTTTGGAAATGTTTAGGAGAAAAAGGTATGTTGTGGTTATGTAAACTATTTAATGAGATTTTACGATCGAAAAAAATGCCTGATGATTGGAGATTAAGTACATTAGTTCCTATTTACAAAAATAAAGGGGATATTCAGAATTGTGCAAATTATAGAGGGATTAAACTTATGAGTCACACAATGAAATTATGGGAAAAAGTGATTGAACATAGATTGAGAATGGAGACTAGTATTTCTGAGAGACAATTTGGGTTCATGCCAGGAAGATCCACTACAGAGGCGATTTATTTACTAAGGGGGATGATGGAGAAGTATCGAAGTAGGAGAAGAGACTTACATATGGCTTTTATTGACTTAGAGAAGGCGTAAGATCGGGTACCAAGGGATGTACTTTGGAAAGCCTTGCAAAAGAAGAGGATGAGTGTTGCCTACATTAAGGTAATACAAGATATGTACGATGGGGCATTGACTAGGGTTAGGACACCCGGAGGTGAGACAAATGAATTTTCTATAGGAATTGGCCTACATCAAGGATCAGCTTTAAGCCCGTATCTATTTAACTTAGTTATCGATGCTATAACCGAGAGTATCACATAGGAGGTACCTAAGTGCATGCTATTTGCGGATGATATAGTACTTTTAGCGGATTCAAGAGAAGAGATTAATACAAAATTGGAAATATGGAGAAATACGTTGGAGTCAAAGGGTTTTCATTTAAGTAGGAATAAAACAGAATATATGCATAGCAATTTCACAAATAAACAACTTAGAGACGATTTGAAAGTTAGGCTAGGGGAGGATATAATTCCTCAAGTGACAAAGTTTAAATATTTAGGATCAATTGTAAGACAAGATGGTGAGATTGATGACGATGTTAATCATAGAATTCAAGCTGATTGGTGTAAGTGGAGGAAAGCCACTGGAGTTCTTTGTGATAGAAAAGTACCCAATAAAGTTAAAGGAAAATTCTATCGTACTGCTATAAGACCAGCAGTGTTATATGATAGTGAATGTTGGGCTATGAAGGGACAACATGAACGTAAAGTGGGGGTAGCCGAAATGAGGATATTGAGATGGATGTGTGGTCATATAAGATTAGATAAGATTAAGAATGACCATATACGTGAACGAGTCGGAGTGTCTCCTATTAGTGATAAAATGGTAGAGAATCGTTTGAGATGGTTTGGTCATGTTCAGAGAAGACCATTAGATGCACCAGTAAGAAGAGTAGATCAAATAATCTGGAGTCCGATTAAAAGAGGGAGAGGGAGGCCAAGGCGGACACTTGACGAACTAATAGAGCAAGATCTATTGGTGAATAATATACCGAAAGGTTTGGTTACTAATAGAGCGGAATGGCGTCGTATGATCCATATAGCCGACCCCACCTAGTGGGATAAGGCTTTGTTGTTGTTGTTGTAGTATGGTAGTAGTTTGAAATTGGATGTCCAACCAAAATTCATTGCAGGACCTTGTTACACTTTCTTTGGCTCCTCCTAAACACTTTTCCCTCTATTTGGTTCAGGGGTCGGGGTGAAAACAAGGTAAAGGAAGGGAAGGGAAGGGAACATAAAGGAATTCATTCCCCTTGTTTGGTTGAATTTAAGTTGGAGGGGAATGGAGGAGAAAGTTCCCTCATTTACCCTCCATCAACTCTAGTTCTCTTTCAGCCCCGAATCGGAGTGAAAAGAAAGGAAAAGGAGTTATTAACACATTGCGATCTTTAACCATATAAACTAAACGTATAAATACACATATAAAGGATAAAATCGTCTATCACTAAACATTCATTTTCTTCCATTTCATTTAATTATGTCAATCAAACCTGAATAATAATTCACCTTCATTCTCTCCATTTCCTTCCCATCATTCCCCCTTCCCCTTCCCTTCCCCTCAATAACTTTGAACCAAACAGGTCCAAAGGTTTTCAAATGCATTCTGATTTAACATGATGAACTGACTATGTCTTTGTAAACAACAAAAACATCCTTTTTCCCCTAAAAAAACAACAAAAATATCCATTTAGAGTTGGTCGCGGTGTAGCTAGGCGCACATTTCATTTGGTGGATAAGTTTAAAGAGAGAAATCAGTCATACAAAATTTTCATTGTAACCCTCAATTCATGCCAGCCTACCATAGACGAGTCGTCCTACTGATTTTATCAAATAAAGCATACCACACAAGTTGTATGTATGAACTTGCAACTTATGAAGAATTTGAAAATGAAAAGTTTTGGTAGACCAAGCATGATATATCCATTAATTTTCCTATTTAAAAGAGCTTAAAGTTTAAAAGTTTGATTTACATGCTTGGTTATTAGGTCTCTCAAGTTAAAACTATAGAAAATGCAACCTCATGGGTCATCGATAACAATGTCGTCAAAATCGCATCCCAACTTGTAGAATATTACCTCTGAAAAATGTGCTTGATCCTACTCTGAAACGTTTCCAGCCAGCATTCGATAGAATCATGTGCTAGATGGTGGAATCGTTGGACATGCTCGTGTCCAGCGATCCCACGCTTTTTTTGGAGCTGAGTTAGTGGTCACGTGGTGTGACCATGTGAGCCCAAAGCCATTAAGGAAGAAAAAAAAAATGATGCCCTAGTTTTTTTTTGCCCTAGTTACCTCCGCCTGCCGCCAGTTGATGCCATCTGCCGCCATGTGCTCCAGCCATCTGCCGCTGTTGCCACCGCCGCCACACCTTGCTGCCGCATGCCATGAATCGCCGGTACTCCCTTACTCCTCCCTCCATCTCTCTCTCTCTCTCTCTCTCTCTCTCTCTCTCTCTCTCTCTCTCTCTCTCTCTCTACGTTCTTTTCCTGTCGCATAACGCCAATCTTTTTCTGTCGCCAGTCTCCCTGCTCGCAACCTCAGCGAAGGCTCCTGCTCCCTGCTCACGAGCAATGAGGCCTGTACTCTTGTCTCCCTGCTCCCGGCCTCAGCGCACAGGGAGCAGCACAGGGCTCCCTGTTCACGAGCATGGAGGCCTGCACCGAGGTCACCCTGCTTGCGCAGGGCTCGCAAGCCTTGTGAAGATATGCATGTTTAAATCTTTAAGTTAGGAATTAGGATTATATATCAGTTATTGTCCTCAAATGTGCATGTTTAATTAGGTTTCGATTGCTGTATGCTTGTGTAGAATGTTACAAATGTGTTACAGATTTAGATAATGGAAAATGGCACTTGACTTGTGATGCGTCATGTGACATTTTGTTATTCTGAATTTTGATGACTTGGATGTTAAAGCTTATTTTAGTTTTGGTAATTTGGAATTTGGTATTAATCCTTTGACATGTTGCTTAATATTTGATAACTTGATGAAAATTTTGCTTTATTATACAGAAATCATAATATTATATTCAGCTTCGTGCTAATTGATATATAAAAAATAATCATGTTATGTGTTCACGATTTACATTTTTTCCTTGCCCTCTGTGTGGCATTTGTTGATAACAAATATATTCAAGTCGTGCCACCAGCGTACATAAGGATTAGATGCCTTTGCATTTCAGACCAATGAGCCTGAACAGCTCTATCAAAACAATCTTAAGTTGGTCGTATTGGAATCCAAGTAACCTGAATCCCAACATTCCAAGCTCATGAACTAGAGACTAGCTGCACGAACCACATAAATATACTGCTAAGAGCTATCAAGAATTGAGCACACTTCTGGAGGTTTGAACAATTGGCCTCTAGAAACCATTTAGAAGATCAAACTCTTAACCACTAAGAAGTAAGAACAGCCATTCTCGGTTGTACCTGCGACA
Organism: Pontederia crassipes; assembly: GCA_030549335.1. NCBI lineage: Eukaryota > Viridiplantae > Streptophyta > Magnoliopsida > Commelinales > Pontederiaceae > Pontederia > Pontederia crassipes. Next base: position 21,243,391 of record CM060184.1, on the reverse strand, counting down.
TCTACAATTGGCAGCAACAAACAGAACAACCAACTAATTTCCGAATGGAACATTTTATTTCACATGACCAACAAGACGTACAACGCAGAACTATTCGTACAAGAACAGAAAACTACAACAACAAGAAAGCCTGAACTACGGCCTACGGGCTCAATCAAAATACATCTATACATATTTGATAAAGCCAACACAGGAGAGATCAAAGAAGGAACCTTCAAACGGCCGGTATGTTAGCAAAGGAGAAGCCCTTGTAGCCCTTATAGGCATAGTAGGCGATCCGCGTGTAGTAGAATCCCGGTATGAAGAGCAACGCCCCAAGAATCACGAAGAAAACCCCTAATTGCATCAAAATCGCGCACGATTCAGCTGAGATTTGACGACTAAACAGCCCCGGGGTTTAGGGAAGAATGGATCGATTACCGTGAGCCCGGTCGCCGCCGACGCGATCGGCAGCCATGACGAAGCCGACGGTGATCCCGAGGACGCCGAAGACGAGGAGGCCGACGGCGAGGCCGATCTCCTTGAAGGGCGCGCGGTTGCGGAGGACGTAGGAGGAGGAATCCATCATGATGTCCTCGTCGGAGATGGAGAAGGCGTGGTCAACGTACGCCATTGGGGGCGGCGTGGAGGAACTGGGTCGAACACCTCGTGGTCGATCGAATCGAGAGAGTTGTGCTGTTGAAGCAAGAGGAGGAGAGAGGCGCAGGAGGTCGTGTTTTATTGTTATGATGACAATGGTAGCAAAAACACAGCCAATAAAAATGAGAGCAGAGTCTACCGAAAAAAAAGAGAGCAGTAAAAAAGACGAACGTAGAGAGGTGACAAATTAATGAGATCATTAATTGAGGGGAAATAGCTACTTGGTTTGCGAGAATAATATGTTTTCTCACAAATTATTTTAATATAATCACCGTTCATTTAATCTTAGTCTCTTAGATGATAGTTTGACAAATTCATCTATAAATCATGATCATGAAATTAATTAATTAATTAATTAAAAACAAATGGTCTGCATCGAGTGCTAACTTTTTTAACTTATTATATCGATCTAGAATTATTATCTAATTAAACTTTATGAAATATATACTATTCTATCATTAGAAATAATAATAAATTATTATTATTATTATTATTATTATTATTATTATTATTATTATTATTATGTTAAGGACGAACAAGTGAAAAGTAAGATAATCCTTTTTAAATATAAATATGTATTTATGTATATGTTCTCTTTGTAGGCCTTCATACAAAGAATTTGTTATAGCAAAATGTTATGTAAGTTTTAAATTGTTATAAAGGAAGGTCGTTGTCATGATACAAAAGATATTAAAAAATTGTTATTCAAGAATTACGGAGAACAAATTTCTTCATAATTACGGAATAACCAAAAGAATTGACCCGCTATTTTAACAAAAAAAAAACAAAACGAAAACTCCACATGAACGAAAACTCCGCTATTATAATTGGAATAATAATAATATGGTATCGCGAAATATTAGACCTAACGTACTCACGAGCAAAAATGGAGCCTCCCCCGGAAAAATCATCACGTTTTTTATTTGCATATGGGCCAAATGAGCAACTGAGAGCTCACCAAATTAAACTTTAAATTTGAATATAATTAACTTTAAAACCCTGTAAAAAATTATAAAAATACAAACTTGTCCCAAAATGAATTCACACATCTACCGTAATTTACAAATCAATGATATTTTTATTATATTTTTTAAAAATAAATTTATATTTATCATAATTTATAGATCAGTAATAATGCACATATATAAGCTTGAGTTCTCAATTTGGGGGTGTTCACTTATATTCAGCCCTTATTTTCTGGATTTCGTCCTTTCTCAAGGGGACTTAATTTTTCAAAATTTTAGTAAATTTAAAATAATAAACTAAGAAAAAATATTTAGTGTTATTTGATTAATTTGTAAATTAGACAAATAAATTTATCAATCTTGCAACTTGATTCCCGACTAAAAAGCATATGTATAGACCAACGAGAGTTTGGGTGGAATGAATAATAATTTCTCATCGTTTAAGTAAAGATCTCGACTTTAAATTTTTGTGAATGTAAAAAAATTTCGTTTGAAGCTTCATCCGTTATAATTAGGCATGCTGCTCAAGACGAGACTTTAAAGATAAGTACGTATAACTCTTAGTGTCACGTGGATTGAACGATCATAACCGTTTTTTTAGAGTGACTAACGGAAATAAAAAATATACGAGTAGAATTCGACCTATAAGTCAATTAGATTTAATGGACTGATGGACCTATTCGGGTCCGAGCTCACATCCACTAGCAACAGAGGATAGGTTCTTTAGTTAAAACTTCTCGATCTCTGTTTTGTCCAAAAAAATCCTACAAGGACCAAGAAAATATGACTTACAGTGTTCCATAATCACATAAATGGGGTTTTATTATTTAGATAAATAAGATAAAGTAACTATAGGGATCATTTTTTTAACTGTAATATTTTTATATTATTGATAATCTGAACTACAATTATATCTATCATATAATCTTGTTATTTTTATTTTAATTTTTAATAATATGTATTGCTTATCAGCTCATTGGAAACTTAATTTTATATTTTATCCAGATGAGCAAATTCGGGTTCAAGCACGAGTTCTGATTGTCCCGATCCCAATCCAATTTGCTTTGATCTTTTAACAAAAATATTCCGATCCTCATCCTTATCGAGACGACCTTCAGATCAAATGATCACAAAAATGGAAAATTTTTTATCATCCCAATTTGACCCATACTAAATAAATATTATTAACATAATAATAAAAAGATATTTATTATTATATAAATAAAATAATTATTAATTATATCATATATATAATAATAATACAACATAATATATGTTTAAGAGATATAAAATTTTAATTAATATAAACATAAATATATTATTTTAAATAATTTAATATATTAAATAAATATTATTATCATATCGGGACACGATTCGAGTTTTATGATCTAGATATGGTTCCGCCCAGGTCCCTATCTGATTGATAATGAGACCGAAAGAAAACCAAAAAATTCAAATCAGTTCGAACCGAGACGATCGGATCGTCCGAGTTCGTTCTCACCCCTATTTCCATATATACTCTTTCTAATTTTACACAATTAAAATACAAAATAATTATTCACCAAAAAATGGTTAAAAATTATATAACTACAACAACATTATTAGCATTGTCATCGTAATAAAATATTATTATTTATTTATTTTAATTTTATTAGTATTATGAATATAATATTTTTATTACGTACAATAGTTGTTTTGAATGTTTTATATATGGATAGTATATAATCATTATTCCATTCAAAAATATGCCAAAGGTTTATATATTTAATTTATTATTTTTATGAATTTTAGTTCAATTTTCAGCTGAATTATATAAATTTTCAAGTTAAGATTATTGATAAAGTTGTAATTTAGTAAAAAAAACTTATGTTAATTAAAAGGTTGAAATTATTTGTCTATGAATTGATAACTAAGGCCATTCACAAGGCCTGCTAAGGTATGTAACGAATTTATTTGCCCATCCTGACCTTGTGTAATTTTTTAAGTAAGAAATAAGAATGACATATAATAAGATAAGTAGATTGAAAGTAAAATTATATATAATGAATTTAACAGAGAGAGAATGAATTTGGTTAGATAATGATATTTCAATTTACTAGTTGATTGATGTGCTACTATCTCCCTATTGACATGTTCATTAATTTTAGGTACATCTTATGAAATTATCGTCTTTATTGTTAACTATGCATCTAAATTGAATAATTTGTGGCACAAAAATTAATTTTAATTTATTCTTCAAATCTATCGATTATTCTTAAATTCTATCCACCTTCTTCTTTCCACAATTCAAATTAAATTTTCTCATAAATATAAATTAATTTTATTTGTTGACATAAATTAATTATCATAAAGCTTTAAACTAGAATGTAAACTATAATATTTTTGTATTTCAATGCACATTTTCACTTTACGCCTCCCGTTCTCTTTGAACGGCCCAGTCCATTCATCGAAAAAAGAATTAATTAGCCATTCTACGATTAATTTCTCTCTTCAAAAGTAGTATTCACTAGGATTATTTTTTTTTAAAAAAAAACCAACTTTACCTATATCATCTATCCTAGCACCAAAGAACGTAAATACATGACTAATTTTCATGATTAGTCTATCAATTCTCACTCGACCTTATTTTAGGGGCGTTTGATTATATAATAAAAGACAGAATATCTCCATATTTCGAGAATATTGCTAAACGCAATGTAGAATAAAACTATCTCGGTCAAATTTCGAAAAACACAAAATCACGTTGGAAAATATAAAATCGCTGTTTTATTCTCGTGAAACAGAATAAATGTGTTCTTCTAAAACAGAATAATACACTTTATTCATCTTTTTTTAAAAAATTCAATCATATATTATATATAAATATTTTTTATTATTATGATATTGAAAATCACATATGTATTCTAAAATATTTTAAATATAAAATATTATACTTTAAAAATTTATTCTCCGTAAACCAAATATCATATGAAATAAGAATATCTTTATTTTTTTAGAATACGATATTCTTCTACTTTATTCTTCTTAATCTTATTCTGCATTCGAACAACCCCTAGTGTTCGTAACAAAAAGATCTCCTTAACTTATAATAATAAATTTCCAAATTAATGTATTTATTAGGATGCTGATGTGACACCCAAATTAAATAAAATATTATATATTTATTAAAAATAACATATAATTATTTTATTTAAAAAAAATAAAAATAGAGGGGGAGCAAAAGGATGTTGAAATCATTTATAAGTTGAATTAAAATAAAATATATTTATTAAAAGAATATATAAACATTCATTAGGTAATTTTAAAAAGTTTTAGGAGAGAAGGTATGAATAAGTTTTTAGAGAGAGAGAGAGAGAGAGATCTTAATTTCTTTATTTTTTAAATAAATAACTATATATTATTTTAAATAAACATATTATGTATTATTTGAGTTCAGAGCCCCATTCTCATCAACACATTATTAACTTAGAAGAATGTTTTGTTACAAATTTATAAGTTAGAAAATTTTGATTTGTTAGAAAATAAAGATGGGGCTTATGATTGAAAATTACTCCATAATACATAGCAAACTAGTCACATGCCACAAAAACACCGAAAAAGCGGTCAGAAGTGGCAGGTGCCACGTTTAATTTTTAGCAAACCACAGCCACAAATTTGAAATTGCATAAAAGTAATAAATGTAAAATATATCCTTCAATTCACGGAGAATAATGGAAAGAAGAAAAAAAGGTTAAACACACGAAGAATCTCGTGGAAAGTCAAGAAGTAGAAGTCATATTTTAAATGTAAGATTACACGAGACGAAAAAACGATAAATTCGAAATGGAATTAAGTGAGAAAATATCAGAAAAGAAAACATACTTTGGATGAATTCTCAAGGCTTCAATGAACTTGGATTGCTTTCGAAGGCCCATGTCTTGATGTGGCCCGCAAGGTGATGATGATGTGCCCTTGGGCTTGGGCTTGGGCCCTTCGATTACATGAAAAAAAAGGATGAAAAAAACCGCCATGATGTCATCAACGTTCTTTTTATCTTTTCAATTAATAATATTCTTCAATTAAATTTAAAACACAATAGGACAATCAGTTTCTTAAAATATTTTGAGAAAATTACGGTACTTTATCTCTTGACATATGGGAATTGGAACGGGAGAAATTTTTTAGAAATATTTGGAGAATATGACTCTGGCTTCATGCTTTGACGCGAACTGCTTAAAATTCCGGAATGTTCCACTTCCTGTATTTCTTTAAAAAAAATGAAGAAAAAAAATTAACCAAATTTCATTATATATAATTGGTCAACGAATCATTTGTTTTGAACCATTTTGCTAACTCTTATCTATGTGACTCACCAGGAACCCTGCGCACTCATTTGTGTTCTTTATTAAAACTAAATTACGATAAGCTATGTTAATGTGTATTCACGGCCGTAGAACAATCCAATGGATATGGCAGCAATGAACGAGTAAAGGCTTCTACGAGAGGACATGACATGGGGGTCCGCCGGTAGAACGTTCAACGTTGTCAGTTCGGGCACAAATGGCGCGGATGAACAGCGACAAATAATTGTGAGCACGCACATGCAACGAATTCGAGCAGAGCCAGAGATCCCCGAATAAATTTTTCACTCTAAGCAGAGCCATCACATCACTGATTTTTTTATTGTTAGTCTCGATTTGCAGGAACGACGTTGACGATTCAATTCACACAACACTAATGATTATGTGAATTATCCACCAATTAAAAGTCGATTCATCGTTGAGCTTAAATACTTATTATGTATCACATACTTAACTATGGTGATGAAAATTCTAATAATTTTCTTTTGTATTCAAAGACACTCTAATTCAAAACCTTACTTAACGAACTCTCTTATCACTCTACCTCAATTTCACAAGGAGTGTTGTGCTTGTTACTTCATCCCAAGTTCTATTATAATGTTTCAAGATTTTTTTCTTTTGTCTACCCAAAAGGTTATTTCGGTGACATCACTTAATTTTATGATTTAACTTTGACCAATCAACAAATTAGTTTATATAAGCAGAAGACTAGTTTTACAATAAACTCTATAATATGGGAAAGTTATTAAAACTCTATACAATGACCTATGGGTCAGGGCTCACATATATACAATAATGAACCATATATCCCTGTGCATGTCATCAGTCAAAGGAGTCACCAACCATCGCATCATCGTCATCATCTCATCCTGCACGGATTCAGGTATAGGAAAATATCCATAAGTATAAAAATACTTAGTACGTAGAGTATAACCATGATTAATAAATGATAATCAATAATGCTCAATATATAAATAATAAATCGATTGAGCAATAAATAATACTATGTAATAACTAATAGATTGATATAACAATGATCAATATAGCAATGAATCAATATATCAATGTTGAATAGATAGAATCAATAACATTACAATTGAGCAAATGAACGAATACAATCATCAATGAATGAATATAATAATATATCGATTGATCGATATAATGTTGAACCAATATAACAATAATTATGGATCAGTGGATTAACATACCAATAACCCAATGTATCAATGGATTAATATGCCAATAAATCAATAGGATTAATTAGGCTAAGGTCGGAAAATCAATCAATAACAATTTCAATTTATCACTATGATCAATTCATCAATAATGCTCAAGATAGAACTAACAAATTATTGCATATGAACAATGCCATATGATAATCAATGAATCAATGTACAATAAGTCAATATAATGATGGATCAATATCATTGTTATGGAACAGGTAAGGCCAAAAGACCAATCAATATCGATAATAGTTAATAATTAATAATTGCCTAACCAATGTGGCATTGCTCAATTAACAATAGAGCATTAAATTGATGATTCACCAATTCAATTTATCAATGTTCGGAATTATCCAATACAACAGGGAGTGCTCAATCAATTAAGAGAAATTTCATGTTTCTTTCATGTAGGCCAATGGGGGATCAAGTCACGACAAGCTGTCCTTCAATAATATCGCTAATAATAATTCATGATAATGAGAGACCATGACCATCACATGACAATCACAACTTCTCTAAAGAATGACGTCTCGAATCTTTAGATATAATATCTGCTCCATATAATATCAATGGAGCTTAGAGACAATCGGAGAACATAGAGACCCAACAATTTTTATCTTTTATCTTATTCACTTAACAAATCTATCTTTGACAATTTACTTTAGGATTTTGAGTTTAGGATTCGACTACCACTTGGATCTTGTTCTCCTTTGTTGGGGTTTCGAAATGGTATATCGTCCGCGCTCTTAGGAGCTTCAGTCTGTGAGAAAATGAGGATGAAAGAGGGGTTATCGTGTAAAAATTTTGTAAAGACAAATAATACTTTCTAGTCACCCTTTACGTTCTATTTATAGTTCTCAAGTAAGGTTTTTTACTTCTATTAGGTCTTGTACTATTTCTCCATCAATGAAGACCATCCATCATTAATTATCATCTCTTAAATATTCAGATTTAATTGAATCCGAATTTTATAATTTATTCCAAAACCATGCTTAATAAAATTCATCTCTATTCAAATTCCTTTTTATAGTTTCCATAACTTCCCTCAATCCAACTCTATCTCTATCTTTTATTAATAACTTATGTAAACCAAACTATACCTTTATTTTATCTTTTTATTTTCTTCATCTATATATTTTTTGGAATTAATGAATATAATAATATTTTATCACCTAATTGTTTGAATAAAATAATAATAAATATTATTTTAAATGACTGAAATATTTTTAAGTCATAAACTCTCAATACTTTTCTTATGTCCATTAAACATTCTTTTGTATCTCAAATCACATTAAGATCCCTAATTTCTATCTAATCATAATTCTCACTCCCAATAAGATTTAGTCTCTCTTTCTTTTCATATTTCTTTTCTAATTATATTCCTATTCTTACTCAAATTCTCTTATAATCTATTATAATACATAATATTTGCTAATTCAATTAGCAAATTATTTTGGGGATAAGGACCCTGTGGAAAAAAAAGTGACTCATAGATATGGGTCACTGTTGAATCGTGATTCGATGGTTCACAAATAAGTGTCATCAAGACCTATATAAATAAATGCTTATTTGTGAACTATTATATCACGATCTAATGGTGGCCCATACATATGGATAACTTTTTTCCCCACACAATTCTTATTTCCAATTATTTTATAGCCCCTATTAAAATCTTAGGGTGTTACATCTATTGTTTAAGCGAGAAGATCCCTTCCTTGACTTTTTACACTCCTTTCTCTCTTCCTCTATTTCCTTGTTAGCCTGTTCCCAATTCAAGATCTTCTTCCTTTAATGAGTAATGCGTTGTACACGAAGAGTGAACTCTAGCGATCATCAGCAACTTCCTTAAGGCATGAACGAATTTCGACTCCCAGCCTCCTTCAAACGATCGTTCTACTTGTTGATCCAAAGACCATATTTAAAGTATTTTGATTATAACAAATAAGGGAGATGATGTACTAATGTTGCTTAAAGTGTTACTTTGAACAAGTTAAATATTTTTTTAAAAAAGAACGTCGTAAAATTTCTATAGTTAAAACGGACGTCCGAAATATTATCGGACGTCCGCTAGACATATAATAGACGATCGAAACTGATGTCGAACGATCACATATATCCAAGAATTCATAATTTTTAAAATGGGTGACCAAAAGAGTTTCGATCGTCCGATCTGGGTGACAAGTTCAAAAGATAAGATATGAGTCGGACGACCGAAAAGCCTCTACAATGACCATTAATGTTCGAGAAATCTATATTTTTAAATTGGATGACCGAAAGAGTGTCGGTCGACCATTCTCGAAGTCAAGATCAAAAGACAACATATCATACGGACGATGAAAAACTTTTACAACAACTGCTAATGTCCGAGAAATCAGTATTTTTATATCGGATGATTGAAAAACTTTTGGTCGACCATTCTAAATGTCAAGATCAAAAGACAGTATGAGACGAACGATCGAAACACTGATACAACTACCGTAGAAGTCCAAAAAATTGACATTTTTAAAACGGACGACCGGAACATTTTTTGAACGATTATTATGAGTAGTAAAGACAAACGACAATGTCTATTTTAGCTACGGACTACTGCCAATGGAAAAGACAAAAGACAATGACTATTTTTGTTCACAAAATGGACGATCGAAACTATAATGGTCGATTGCTGAGCATACGACAAAAAGCGCAATGAGTAGTTTCTGTTCAAAACAGGCGTCTGAAATCAAAACGGGTGACCATTTCAGAAGGCACAACTTTTTTTAAAAAATTTTTAAATGGCCATATTTTTAAGAGAAGCCTATAAAATGGGTTCAAAATACTTAAGAAAGCTTATCCAACTAAGGGAAATCATTGTATAGCATATTTAAAGTCCAAAGCATTTTTAAGAGCTCAATTTTGAAATCATCTCTTCCCACTTCTACTTCATAAGTGTGAGCATTCTTTGTAAAAAGAGAGAATTGGGGAAAATTATTGTGTTATTGTTTAGTGAATTTGAGAGCTCCTTGTAAGAAAATGTGTGTCTTACCTTTTGAGCAAAGAAGAACATGGTTTGGTGTAGAATGAGTTATTATTTCCCTATAAGAAAAATAAAAACTAGTGGATCTCTGATGATATCGAGGTCGAGAAGTCGGAGCGATGACGTAGGCTAACGAATTGCACTGAACCTCATCAACATATTGTGCTTTCTTGAGTTTGATCATTCTTACTTGCATTTTACTTGCTTGCAATCGTATTTTCTAAAGTCAATTTTTACGTTTTTCGATTATAATTTTTACACACTAATTCACCCTCTCTCTTGATGCTTTTGATCTTACAATTAGTATGAGAGTCAAGTTGCTATTAATTTAATATTTAAACATATTTTGAGCTATGACATCAAATGATTTTACTTTGGGTGAAAGTCAATCTACAAATCGTACTCCACTTTTTATTGCTTCAAATTTTGCCTATTGAAAAAAAATTAGAATGCAAATTTATGTATGTTACATTGATATTGGCATTTGGGATATAATTGAAAATGGATTTCATTTACGTGGAAAATCACCTTTGGAATATATCGAATGTGATATATTACTTGTAATGTTATATTGGAAAATAAAAAATCATCTTTTTGTGCTAACAAAATTTAATCGTATTTCTAATTGAAATATGTAGAAAACTTATCGTTACATATGATTGTACCGATAAGGTTAAGGAATATAGACTAAACATTTTGAATCATCAATATAATTCCTTTAAGATGCATGAAAATGAATTCATAAATGAAATTATTGTACGTGTTAATGATATTGTGACTGACTTAGCCGCTTTGGGCGAGCTATGGACTGATTCTCAAAAAGTGAAGAAATTTCTCAGATGTCTTTCTTCCAAATGGCATTCGAAAAGAACCGTGATTAAATAGAAGGACTTAAGCAAGTTAAATTTTGATGATCTCTTTTGACCTATGAGATTGAAATCAAGTAAGATGAATAAAGAAGTGAAGAAAACCTGGACTTTGAAAGCAAGGATGGATGTAGACGCGAGTGAAGAAGATGAAGATCTAAATGAAAAGAAACTAGCTAAGAAGCTTGACAAATACCTTAAGTTTGTCAAGCAAAAAAAAAAAGAACGGATTCGCCAGGAGAAGATCCTTGACAAATAAAAAACAAATAACTTATTTTGAATGTAAGAATGTTGGACACTATAAGAATGAGTGTCCAAATCAAGCAAAGAAAGAAAATGAGGAAGAAAATTTAAAAAAGAAAAAGAAAGCTTTTCAAGTCATTTGGGATGAAAGTGAAAATGAAGAGAATGGCTCCACCATCTCCTTAAGTGATGATGAAGAATTCTACATATGTCTAATGACATATAGTCATGAGGTATCATCTAAATCATCTGAATCTAGTGATAGTTGATAGTGAAAATTACGGGGTTGAATGATAACTTGCTGATTTTTGGGTCAAAAGTCAATTTTTTTTCAATTTGTGTTTCAACTCCCTAACTCACTCTCTACTGCAGTGCACAAGTCAATTGTAATAATCATAAATGTTGTATCCATAGTGATTTGAAGTCCTAGACTAACTAAAAATAATTTAGACTAATCCTATTTAAAGTGGCAAAAAACAGATTTTTTTAAAGGAAGTGAAAACATATTTTTTTCCTTTTAGGAATGCAGAATGATGACTTGTTGTAGATTGCTGAAAAGTTAATTAAACTGAATTGTAAATGCTAATATAGAGTCTAAAAGGATTGATCTATCAATGAGGAAGGTCCTCCTAGGAGTTGGGGTTCATCTAAATTAGTTATGGATGGAAATGGATAAGTTATCAATTTTTTAGTCAAATCCAATTCAACCTTCAATATGGTTGTTTTCACAGCTCAATTAGACCAGAACTAAACAATATATTGTTCAGCCAAGTTGAATTAAAAAAGGATCCTCACTGAAAACCAAGTTATCATTAAGTTCAATTCAAGTCACTTGCTGATTTTTTTGGCAATTCAATAAAAATCTGAATGATAACTTCTAAATTGCACTTTGAAAATGAAAGTAATGCTTCAATCAACTAAACAGGGATGAAATCAAATTAATTTCAATGCTAGTGTTCCTTGGTTTATTTCTAAACTATAAGAGGACTTTGATTCAACGTCTCAGCTGCAATTAAAAATGAAATCCACACTTAACATTAGATAATTGGAACCAATATGCATAGAATCTCAAGTTGGGAAATCAGAAATTGTCATTGCTCCTTGGCTCATATCTGAATATCAAGGAAGGCCTTAAAATCATCTCTCAATGGTGGATTAAAGTGGGGCTTAACAATGGCAATTAGATTTCAGGAATTTCAAGAAACCAGAAATCAGCAATTCATAAAAATCAGAAAAGCTAATGGTGATTACAAAATTGAATCATAAGAATGTCAAACTTCTCAATTCATTCCTAAACAAGATTAGGACATATGACAACTTCTCAATTGTTCAGTTCCCAAATGACAATCAGATTACTCAGAAAATCAGAATTCAGGAAATTCAGAATTTAGGAAAATAGAAATTAGATTCCTAAATCAGATTTGGACTTAGAACTTGTCATTGATTCTTGTTTCATTTCTGAATCAAGAACAGATCATAAAACAACCTCTCAGTTGTAGATACAAGCAAGATCATACAATGTCAAAGTAGGATAGAAATAGATGAGTTCTGAATGCAGAAGCAGGAATTAGAAAACCAGAAAATGAGAAATTAGTGCAGGAAAAAAGAAATGTCCAAATTCATCCACAATTAATCTGGACTACTACCCTATCCTATGAGACATGGAGTTTAGCTCCTCATAATTACAAAGTTTGATACAAAATAGATTAAAGAATAGAAGGAGATCATCCTAATTTTTGAATGATGTTTTGCAGAAATCAGCAACCCTTCAGCTCCTTCCACTCCAATTCAGCATCAATTCTTCCTTCCTTCTTGCAATGGCCGACCCCCCTTTGATCCAGGGTTTCTTCAGTTTATATATGACCTTTAATCACCCTTAGATCAGCATCTAGATGTCCCTTAGCCTCTGATGTGAGTCACCTGTCCAGTCCTGACATTCCAGTTGCAGAAATCAGCAACTTTTTGGAGTGGTCCCCCCACCTTTTTCCACCTTTATACATTTTATTTTCCTTGCTAGAAGAGGTAGAACACCAAGCATCAAAATTCTCAAATAGAAAATGAACAAATAAAGATAAGAAAAGCCACCAGGGTCAGCTCAAACATCAAATAAAATATGGTATTATGAAGATGTCAAATCAGTAATTAAAATGATAAGTTTGAGAACCCGGAATGATAACTTTGCATAAATCTTGAAAAATTATCAAATATGAATGATTCAGAGCATTGAAGGCATAAAAGGAATTAGGATGGCAAGTGAATAATGTCAGAAATCAAATATATATAAGATTTCATAGGAATGATAACTTGGGTGCCAAAACGATAACTTAATTGCCTTAAAAGCGATAACTTGTGATAATTTTAGTTGTGGTTATCCAAATATGATCAAATTTGAACAGCAATGAGTTAGGACAATAATATAATGATTGCCTAAGGTCTTTCTTTGTGCAGAATTGATGGTTTTGCATGCCGAAATGATAGTTTTCCCTTTAACGATAGTTTGGCATTGGAAAAATGATAACTTGTTCAAATGGACTTAAAATTTTGCACAAGTTGAGATATGATCATCCAAATATGATTCATTCATGATAATAATGGATTTAGGGCCAGAAAATCATTGAAAATAAATTCACTCAAAATAATGATAACTTGGCCTATTGGAGTGATAACTTGTCCTAAAAATGATAACTTGGCATAGAATTGAAATATTTATGGATTTTGACATTTCAGAACCTCTATGCACATGGAATTAAGTATAGAATGAGGAAGATCAACTAGTTATCACAATCTATGCATTTCAAACATAATTGGCCAAAAGTTGGGCAAAATAGGTATTCGATATGGGTGAAATGCATTTAAAATGGGATAAAAATCTATAGTGATCAGCTAGTGATCAATAGTGAATCATTTTATTTGCATGATGAGTTTACAATTATTATAGATGAATTTTGAGAATATTAGAGTGAATATAATGATCACACACTTTAATAAGGCCTATATATTTGAATTAATTTGTCCATAGAGTTTATTTTTTAGTTGTCAGGATCCCAATCCAAATAGTAAAATCTTACGATCCTTCGGAGAGAAAACAATCTTGATCCTATATACCTGGAGGATCTTAAACGTGTGATCTATACTGAATTTATAGTCGAGTCCTGGATCGGTAGGATCTTATGATATCCTAGGATATTAATACTAATTTATTTATTTGAATAAAAAAGAAGTAAACATAAAGGTCCTTGAGAAATTAGATTTAACTATTTTATTTATATATATATTGTATATGTTAGTCTCACTTTCATAAATTTTAATATATTCTAATAATTTAATGTTATGTTATGAATCTAATACTATATTATCTTACATCAAAATTATTTTTTTATTATTGCACATATACTAAGAATTATATTGCACTTTAAAAAATATTATAGTTCATTAAGATCAAATATCATATATTATTATTTAGTGTTTTTTAAGAAAATATCATATTGCCTTTCAGATGATATAAAAAGATATATATTAGACTTGAAAATATGAATAAGTATTAATGGTCAATGTTTAACTAACTTATATATAAACATAATATTTATTAATAAATACAATATTTTATTATCTTATATTAAAAAATAATCTTTTATTCATAGAGTAGGATCTTACGATTCTCGATCATCGATCCGATTCTACAATCCTCGAAGCCCCTTATGATTTTACTTTGGAAAGCGATCCTGACAACCTTGACTAGCTCATGTAACATTTTTGTTTAGTCATTTTTTTCTTGCAAATTTTTTGTCAGTTACATTTCAAATATTTTGTTAATTTTAGTATCTTCACCAAATGAAACCACATAACTTTTGTCATATTAGATAATATTGTTTTCAAAGTTTTTATTAATGATATTGGAAATTAATATTCGTTTGAATTATATAGAAAATTGAATCTATAAATTTAATGAAATAACCGAGAAAAGAAAGAAGGAAATGAAGATGAAACAACATGTTAACACTTCCCTCAAAGAAGTTAACAAATATTAAATTCAAAATCATAAAAACACCACTAACTATGATAATTATTTCTACAAGTATGGGCATAGCCAGAAGAGCACCATCTCCCCATCTTCTCTTGGAGACCTAATCACTTGCAACCTCCCCCATGCCCTCTCTTCTATTCAATGTTGTTAAAAACTACTTTTCATTCTTAAAATCTTATGAATTTACATTTTTATGGGTAAAAAAATGAGTCAACTTAATTCAAAATCATAAAATGGCATAAAATCATATTTAAATGTTTTAACTCGATGAAATAGATGAATATGTTAACAACTTTTAATCAGCACGCATTGTTTATCAACTAGGTGTGACCTTTCCAATCCATGTGGTTATAGGTTAAAAACTTGATAGTAATATTTTTTTTTCATTTGTTTCTTTACTAATTCAAACATACATATAAAGTATATAAATTTCATATTTATTAATTTTTTTTCATTATTATTTTATGATCATACTAAATTTATCAAAAAATATTATAATAAATTAAAATAAAATAGATTTTTTAAAATATATATAATTTAATATAAGTGGTTCCGATGAATTGTATTTATTATTTTATTTATTGGACCATCATACATAAATAAAAATTAAACCATATGATGAAATTATGGTATAGTGGTTATGACAATATAACCAACAAAATAATATTATTTTAGACTATATTATTTTTTATACATTTATCTATTTCTATGTAAATTCATTAATTTCATTACAGGAATTTATGAGGCTTCAATTAAATTTACATATATTTTTTAATCTTGACAATTTTGAAATAGATTGCATTTGAAGTTGTTTCAACCCAATAATTTGTGAAATTTTAATACCTAATTATTCATGTTATTTTAATTTATTATTTATTTACTACTATATTTTTATATGGTTTAATAATTATTATTATTAAATTAATATTATATCTAAACTCTATGTATTTACGTATCAAATTTATAATACGAGTTCATCCCCTCCAAAACGAATTGTAGAAACTCGAACTTGACAATCTTGCACTGGAATACCGAGCTATGGCGCGCAATTATGAGGCAACACTAGGATGAGATCAGAAAGAAACACGAAGAGAAACCAATCCAATCATAAATGTAACGCCCCAAAATTTCACCCTCCTGTCACGTGACAATTAGATTTATTTCAGTCGGCGTTACCTACAATTCTACTTCAATACATTGGGCTTTCACATAATCCATAAAGAAATAATAAAATAAAGTAACAATTTGCTATCATTAACCAATTAAACAAGAGTGCGAAAACTAACATAACTAACATCATATGAATGCGGAAGCTAACATGTTAATTGTTCCCAAGTGGTCCTCCTATCTAATTTTACTACATGAAGAAGCAACTAAAATGGAAATGAAATAACATAACTAAATGTCTATCTCATGTGCAACTAAATCACCATGAACATTTTTAGTTGCACACGCCTCCATCCTTATCTGTTCAATCGTCTATGAGATTCAAACACAATGACATAGAATATCCATGAGTATAAAATACTCAGTACATAAGATAATACTAACGGATAAGAAAACTTAATAAAAGTAGGCACGCTTTCAATATGAGAAAAACAATTCTATTCTTTCCTTTCTATTCCTTCTCTTTTCTATTCCATTCCATTCTTCCAATTTTGCTCCTTTATTTTATGTTTTTTTCAATTGTGTTCTTTCTCTACATTTTTTAGTTTAACACAGTCCTAGGAAACTCATGTATGTTGTCCTATTACAAGCTCGATTTTTTTTATTATAGATATTTATGACACTTTCATGTGAGGGTCAAGATGGATCAAACCATGACCAAAAGTGGACAATTACGGGCCCAATAAAAAGAAAGATAGTTTACTTTGATATAAAGGGTGATGGGGCTATTAATACTCATCTACACTTTTTCCATTTCATTCCATTAACAATCAATGCAAATAAATCCCCGATTTACATCTTTTATTTATTGACCTAATTAATGACCTTACTGTTCACAATTTAGCAGAATTATCATAAAAGATTAATAATCAAATCATAAATAATAACCATATAACATTTAAACTCCAATTAGCAATGAGACAATCCGGGTCGGGCACCAGTAAACTCGGGTCGGGTCATTGGTGTTACACTCCTCCTTTTTCCCGGCACAACCTAGGCCGGGTCCAAGGTGGCTCAGGATACTTAACACATTAGCTACAACACTGCACGGGTTGATACGCACACTCCTAGTATCCATCGTTTACAGTTACAACTACTGGGGTATCTAATCACATTTTCTACCCTAGCTTTCATCTCTCAGTGTCAGTGTCGACCCACCAGGTTAGCTAGCATCATCATGCCATATAATGACGAGTGACTACCCGGGTCGGGTGTAAACCCAACTTGGGTCGGGTCATCGGGAAAATGATCCGAACGCCCGAAGTTCATCATGACAAAGCTCGGGTCGGGTTCCCTCCGAATTCGGATCGGGTTTGGAAGAAGCCGCGTCGGGGTTTGATTTTATACCTGAACCCATGTCGGGTTCATCGTTACACATGTCAAGTTCTGTCGGCTAAAACTTCAGTGATATTTTTCGAGACTTTGATCTACTGTAGCTTTCGGTACAATACTTTTCTTAGCACAAAAACTATATGAAACTATTCATGCATCATAGGAGAACACAATTCAATCATCTTATCTATTCCATTGTAAAATCGTATGCAAAAGTGAACCCGTAAACTTACGTACCTGAACAGTTTCAGACTACCTGAAACCTTAACTTTGGGACGCGAAGTTCAAGAAGCCGGAGATGTTACTGATGAGAAATCTAGTGTCCTTTGAGATCGAAGATTAGGTGGTTGATCGGAACTCTCACGTGCACACACCGAGGTGGAGAAAATAAGGGCTCAAGGTGGAGAGAAAAATCTATTTCCTAGCAAAGGAAGGCTAAAGGCTAAAAAAGGCTTTTTTATATAGGAGGGGACTCCCCCCGCCCTCACTAGGCTTGACTCAGTGATGGCTCTTTTGTGGAGTCATCTGGGGTTGGAGGTACTAGTTACATCCTCTGAACTCACTCTGGTCATTTTATTTTTGTAGGTTCAACCTGGCACTTCTCGGGCTCCGCCTTAGAATCGGAGGCGCGGAGCATGCTCCTAGGTTTGCAGCGTTGCACGGCTTGTGGCATCAAGGAGATCTGCATTTTCTCTGACTTAGACACGCTTATCAAGATTATCAACAGAAGTTGCCACTATCCATGGCGGATAAAAGGGATCATCGCTGACATCTGGGTCATATTGCCTGTCATAGCACCTATTCTTGTATCGCATCGACTGCGCTCTTATAACCGGCCGACTGATTACTTTGCTAACTTTGGTCGAATAAATACTTGCGACCTTTTTTGGGAGGAGGCCCCCCCCCTCGAAATCTTGTCCATCTTTTGTATGACAATTTTTTAACAATTCCTTAATGAATATTAGTTTACTTTAAAAAATATATATGAGGGGACTTTGACTCTTCCTGGGTTAAAAATCTAATATAGAATTTAATGTTTAACCACCTCCAACTCTAATTCTAAATCTTATCTATAATCTTAATTAATAATCTGTTTTAAATACTTTATCTATTCCTTTTTTTTTTCTTTCTTTTCTTCTTCTCAAAGTTCTTTCTATACGCAACTTTATCTTTAACTCCTTAACCTTTATGGTTTTTCCTTTAAACTGAATTTTCATAATTAATTAATTTATTTAATTAGGAAATCTAATAATGGATGTTACAATAAAATCTTAGGATGTTACAATAAAAAAATGGCGAGTTCAATGAAATCGAATAATGGATAACCTATTAGGATAACCATGAAAATATGTGGGGTTTGGTGTTCCATTTATTTTCATCATTTCATTTCGTTTGAACCTCAAACAGTTTATATCTGAAGTTTACAGTTTGGTATTATCGGCATAGATCATGTTATGTGCTAGTGTATGATTGATTGGGCGAGTTACTCATT
Organism: Pontederia crassipes; assembly: GCA_030549335.1. Taxonomy (NCBI): domain Eukaryota; kingdom Viridiplantae; phylum Streptophyta; class Magnoliopsida; order Commelinales; family Pontederiaceae; genus Pontederia; species Pontederia crassipes. The sequence continues at coordinate 21,224,087 of CM060184.1, read as the reverse complement.
ATGTTAAGCTTATGAAGAAATTGGTCCTGATGTTAATATGATGTGCTGATTGGTTGTGAATTTTCTTACTTGATTTATTGTGTGCTCTTAGGTTTAATCTGATTGGTGTGTTAATTAGATAATTATTAATATTCTTCTTGTGCACCGAGTGGGTGTGCCTATCCGGTTCTCGAGATATATGGTCAAAAGAAGAATGTCGCACAACTAATAATGTGATGTTGTGCTTATTCTATAAAGGATTTTGATTGACCAAACACTATTTATGTTGAACTTATAAACCACCTAAACTATAATATAGGAAAATTTTGTCTAACAATAATCTTTTTTTTACCTATCAGTTTAGTTACTCTTATTATTATAATTCGAATAACAATAAAAGGGAAATATCGCCTCATATGGGTCTCTTTGTTCCACGGGAATATGTTTGTGGATGCTCCAAATGTTATTAAAAAATTACGATTAGAAATTTTTTTTTCAATGAAAGGAAACTATCTATTGAAATAATAAGGAGACATGTCTTGAAACAAAAGATGGCGAATGCCCAGAGGAGGGAATCGCTCCTAAAAAATATCTTCATAGCACAACCAGTATTTGCTAAACAATCAGCTACTTGGTTAACCTCTCTAAAACAGTGTCTAAGATGCCGGTGCTCAAAAAGACTGAGATACATTTGGATATAAAAATGAGATGTTGAACTCTCCAAGGGGGTGGAGAACGATGGTTGATTAAGCTTGCAAGGACAGCTGAGTCGATCTCCCAAATGCCAGCAATGTTTGATACCCTCCAAGAGTCCCCAGGCCTCCATCTCAAGAATGGTGTTCGCCTTACGCGAGAGAGAATCTGCAGCCACGAAGGAGTAGTCATAAGATCTGATTACATAGTCTGCACCCCATCCTCCATTGGTCCAATAAGGGTGTGTTTGACAGCGGTAGAACATTGGATTTGAAGTTCTCAAGAACTCTTCGATTTGACGACAAAGTTCGCGGAAGCAGTTTGGCAATGTTCTGCACTTATGCGAGAACTTGATAGTCGATTTGACAGCTGAGTTCGGCCAAGTTCTCGGGACCGTTTGGTGATAGTTCGCGCTTATCCGACGTGGGAGAAAACAACCGTCAACCGAACAAGCAATTTGCGAGAACGCACGGCAATTCGTTCACTGCCACGTGAAAAAAAAAGTTGCGCTAATGAGTGGACCAAGAACAACAATTGTTCGATACACAGCATTATGGAACTAATTGCAATCCATCATAGCACATAACAAAGCAGGCAGGTAGGCAGTATTCTCTAATTCCTAGCATAACACGCTAAGGCATGTAGTACTCACTACTTAAACATGACATTAGGCAATCACAACTTAAAGGCAATCCAACACTTGCACTACAACATTTCTCCAACCAGGCAATTGACAAAAGTAGAAAGTCTTACAAAAGACGACCCACAGCACACGGACACCACAAGAAAATCGTGATTTTTCAACGGGCAATTTCCGACGGTTCGAAATCCGTCACAATTTGCGATGGATATTTTTACGCTTTTATTTCCGATGGATTTTTCGACGATTATGATCGTCAGAAATAATTTATGTTATTATTTATTTTTTTGAGGATTAGGAACGTCGATATTTCCGACGGATATCCATCCGTCGCAATTTCTGACGGTCATGACCGTCGGAAATGAAAAATAAATTATATAATTTATTATATTATTATTTAATTTTTCCGACGGATTTTTCGACGATTATGACCGTCGGAAATGAAAAATTAAATTATGTATTTTGTTATATTATTATTTAATTTTTTGACGATTAGGAACGTCGATATTTCTGACGGATATCCATCCGTCGCAAAATCTGCCGCAATTTCGACGGTCGTAACCATCGGTAAATATATAATAATATCATATAAGAGATATTTTATTAATATAATTAGCGACGGTCTTAACCGTCGCTATTTCCGTCGGTAATATTTAGTGATGGTTCAAAATATCGGTAAAATAAAAAATAAATATCATATATAATTAAATATATAAGTTTATTTTTATAATTAAATATTTGCGATGGTCACAACCGTCGGTAACTTTAAAAATAATTAATATATGCATTTCCGACGGCCAGAACAGTCGGTAATTAAAATTTTGTTATCCCGCTTTATTTTTATTTTTCCGCTTTCTCGTCGTTCGAAATCCAATATATACCCTCTCCTCTCACCCTCCTCTCCTCTCTCTCTCCCTCCTCTTCTCTCTTCCTCTACCGGCCACTCTCCCTCCTCTCCTCTCTCTCTCTCCCTCTCCCTCTCCCACTCCCGGCCGACGAGCCTCTGACCGGATGTCATCGACCCTCTCCCGTCGGCTCCCTCTCTCTCTCCGGCCCGGACCGCCAAGCGGCCGCTTCGGGCCGGATCCGGACGCCGACGGCCCAGATCCGACGCCGACGCCCGGATCCGGCGCCAGGCGGCCCGGATCCGGCGCCGATGGCCCGGATCCATCGCCTGGCGGCCGAATCCAGCCCCAGCGGCCCAGATCAGGCGTCGGCTGCCCGGATCCACCGCCTGATGGCCGGATCCGTCCCCAGCGACTCGGATCAGGCGCCGACTGCCCAGATCCACCGCCTGGTAGCCGGATCCGTCCCCAGCAACTCGGATCGGGCGTCGGCGGCCCGGATCCATCGCCAGGCGGCCGGATCCGGCCCCAGCGGCTCGGATCGAGCGCCGGCGGTCCGGATCCGGGCGCCAAGCGCCGGATCCGGCCCTAGCGGCCCGGATCAGGCGCCGGCGGTCCGGATCCGGGCGCCAAGCGCCGGATCCGGCCCTAGCGGCCCGGATCAGGCGCCGGCGGTCTGGATCCGGCCCCCAACGGCCGGAGCTGGCCGCGGCCCGATCCGGCCTCTAATTTTTTTATATTTAAAAAATTCTTTGCGACAGTTGCGACCGTCGAAAGATCGACGGTTGCGACGACTGTCGAAAGTTTCGACAGTTGTGATCGTCGAAAACTTTTGACGGTTTGAACTGTCGGCCTTTTTTGGCGGTTGCAACCGTCGAAAACTTTCGACGGTTCGAACCGCCGGCCTTTTTCAGCGGTTGCAACTGTCAGAAACTTTCGACGGTTCGAACCGTCGGGACTTCTCCGACGGTTCTGACCGTTGATATTTTCGACGAATTTTTTTTACCGTCGCAAATCGATTTGCAATGAGCATTTTTTCGACGGATTGATTTCGACTGAAAAACCATCGATAATTGCGTTACCGACGGTTTTCGGGCTGATTACCGACGGTCCGGACCATCGATAATCAATATATTTCTAGTAGTGAGAGGAGTTCGGTTCGTAATACAAAATAGAAAGTGTTACAACATTTGCTCAAACAGCCCTACAACACTTACCTACTACGAGACCAAGTAAGAATGAAATTACGCCAACAAAAAGTAGCATCAAGACATTAACCCTACATTTGCATGGACACTTCACATAAGAGACGATGTCCTCCGGTAGAGTAACCGTGGGCTCTGCATGCTCCGTTGACAAATTAGTACAATATGGTTCAGAACAATGCATACTAAAGTAACTACGCAATGAAGAGGAGGCGGCATCATAGCTATCAATTTTTTTATACGCATAGCCACGATAACCCAACACTTGCGCTTGGCAATAGCCCACGTGTCAAATACTCCGATATTACGACCTTCGTAGACAGCATAATATTTTCTTGTTGTCATTCTAACTCTCCGTGTCCTCAACTACTATAATAATAAGCAACATCAAACTCTTCAAATGTCATTGTAAGAATCGTGATAAGTAACAAATTCATAAGTTCTGAAATGTGGTGGAGAAATGTGTTAAAGTGTGTGTAGCATAATTTGAACAAGGTATATGGACCAACAGTTTCAATAAAGTTTCAATTAAAATGTGTACACAAAGTTAGAACAAGGTATTTCGAAAGCACATGATAGAATGAGTGGTAATGCAAGAGGGGTCCACAAGTGTCTTGTGTTATTCACATAATTGGAACGCAAAGTACATTACATGAAGTCCCACTACATGACACAATATTAAGATAATATAGGAGAGAGGAATAAAAGAGAAGGAAACACAATTTCAAAAAGTGACTGCATGATGCTATAACAAAATCTCTACTAGATTTACTATAACGAGAATCCACAAGTAAGTAGCTTGATTATGATGTAGTTATATGGATCAATATATGTGAAAAGGTTGTGTAAGAGCTAAAGAAAAGTCATATTAGTACAACATTTTTAAACATAATTCTCACCTCTACGCCTCCGATGATCAACCCAAATCCTAGAAGCTATCCCATCCCGCATCATGTCCCCTCTGGTTTTCTTAGACGTAGAGGTGGGCATAGATGGCAGCAGGTCACCCGCACGTACCGCTTCTGGTTCCGGCAAAATTGTCATGTTGAAGTATTTGTCGTCCCCGGCATGATGCCTTACAAAATTGTGAATGATGCAACATGCGATGACGATATACTTCTGTAGCTTCAACGGATACTGGATGGGGCTACGAAGCAACCTAAACCTCTTTTTCAAAATTCCGAAGGACTTCTCCACACAGTTTCACAGTTGCGCATGTCTATGATTGAAAATATCTTTCGCATCGCGATACCGACCTGCTGGGGTGCTCTCTGTAAAGGTCCCCATATGGTACCTCCCATCCCGATACAGTGCTATGAACTTATCGGAGTTTGCGTAGCCGAAATCTACAAGATAGTACTTTCCTACGTCGGACATGTGAATTTGAGTTAGGACAACCAAATAGTGTAATGGAAAGAGGTATTTTGGGACTGAGGTCTACAGAATCATACCATCAGGCACCAACGCAAAATCTTCGTATCGCCGGCGGAGCCTTCCCAACCAGTGCATACAAAGAGAAAAGTGTGATCGTAGGCTGCTGCTGCCATCACGTTCTGTGAAAGGAATTCCTTACGATTTCTATACGGTACTGTATTTGACTTTTGCACGTGAGCGGGTATGTGGGCCCCGTCGATGGCATCGAGTGCATTCTACAACACACGTAGGAAAAATGCAAGTAAACGGTGTATCCAAAAAATGAAAATAAAATGCAAAGCATGAAGAGCAATTTACCGCAGTATGGATAAACTCTGCGGGAGTCCCGCACTCGTGGATGGACGCCGACATCTGCACCAGGTAACACAATGAACTCCTCACATAGTGAACATATTGCTTTTAGGACATTACGGAAGTGACGTGATATCGTTTCATCGGAGTGCTGGAACTCCTCTTGCATGTCTCTATTTGTCTAATCACAGCGAACAACAAATAAGAAAATGGCCAGTTGTTCCCTCGCGCTGACATGCTTTGTCGACGCAAGGAGACCTCGCGAGACAAGCAGTTCCTCAAACATCAAAAAGGTTGTGTTCTTCAACCCAAAATGATGGTAGCCTCTTTTCGGATGTCCATTCAACATATCATTAACTGCCTGATCCCCTATGAATGGCAGTGTCCTACACGACATCCTCGGAATGCTAACAGAGGTCGCAGCTGAGCTAGAGTAACCTAGCAAGGAAAAAGTATCATTCTCGAACAATTCACCCTCAACCAATAAATCCCACATCTCGTGAAGTTTCATTTAGCACAGCATAATGTAAAGTGAAAAAATAGAATATAGGAAAGACAAAGCTGAGCAAATTGAAGCACACATCTAAAACATTTTAAGACAGCCGAATCTTTGGTCACAAACTAATACATAGCATACCAAATTCGAAAACACATGATAATAGTCATACTTCGAGACCACTAACGACCTCATAATAGTCCTCGGACACACTAAGTTGCACGACTCGTGCAGACAAAAGTACAGACTACTAACGACATCATAATACAACAAGAAACAAAAGATACTACTCTGTGTCGCTCGAGTTAGCCCCGGCCCCACTAGATCTTGCAGGTGTGAAACGATGAGAGGGTACCGCGTTTGGGGGATTCGCAGGGCTTACAAGTTTGCTGGGACTGAAGTAAGGATTGGAGACATTGAGCGGAGATGGCATGCTTGGGAAAGTTGGAAAAAGGTTTTCCATAACACTCCCTCCGGAGAAAGGTGCACGAACGTCTGCTACATGGATTGGCGGGGGCGCTGCATAAGTGACGGCACTCCCAAAATGTGCTGCCCCAAATGGTACGTTCGACCTCCCTTGACAGCACCGAAAGGTGTCAAACCAACTACCGGCGGCGGGGGAGGTGGTAGACTGTAGTACTCTGACACTTTTCTCACTATCCAAGCTTCAAGCATGCGGTCTGGCCTCCAACTTCGCCCAACAAGCATCTTTAGCCCCATGTTTTTTATTCCTTAGCGCCGGCATTTCTTCCATCAGATGTAACTTCTTCATGGCTAACTCTTGTGCCACCCAATCCACGTTCCTCGTAGGTTTTTTCTTCTTCCTCTTCGAGGAAACTGGAGTGGATCCGGATCTAGTTCTCTTTCCGGAAGATATTGTTCCGTACGAAGCTGGTTCCCATGGGTTTGGATCATTCTCTTGTGGTCCTTCAATTTCGACTATGGTCATATCGATAATGTTGTCGTCGGAGCTGTCTTGTTCTTCTTCTAGGTCTACTAGCTTCCCGGTCGTACAGGCCCCCTTCTTCGTGGCTGTGTTCTTTGCGAACATGAAGATGAAATCATAATAAGGAAATCGTTTGTTTTCACCCTCGCGTAGTCTTTGTTCCCCTATCATAGCAAAACAAACAGTGTCAGTACGTCTCTAGACCAAAGGAGAGTGTGCATTTGTGAACTGAATTAGTACTCACCGCAATGACCTCATCCCACATTTCCTCTTCCGGTGGCTCGGGCATGCATTTTTTCGGATCCCAACCTCATCTACTCTTGTTGGCTAGAGTTCTACACAACTCGAAGTTCCTTTTCATCACCTTTAGGTGATTTTTCATGTGCTCAATTGTCATCCTCTCGCGAAAGTGTTCGTTGAACCTATTGCACATTCTTTTCCATGCTTCCAGTGCGAAGGTGTTACTCCTGAAGAAACCGTCAACATTTTCCTGCAACATCATCCCTACGAAGTAGGAATCCATATTACCCGACCAGTGGTTAGATCTTACCTTATCCGAAGAGGCCACCATCTTCTTTTTTTCCTTTTGTGGAACTCATTTCTGTCTAGGGAAGAGCAATGAAAGAGAACTGTAAAAGATGACCAATATCATACTACTCGTACGATAATATTTTCTTATTAAGGTCATATATTCTGTTGGATAAAATCAAGGACGATAGCAAAACTTTGCTAGACTCCCTATGATGTGGAAGTGCTGGGATAATAGAGTGTCGACCTACAAGGGTGAAGTGTGATTCTACTAGTGTTCTATTACTAATAACCTGCAGATCTTGTTAAGGTTGAAGTTAGTTACAAAGATCATGCAATCCTTGTTAAGGTTAAAGTCTATTAGTAAAATGGCCTCGGCATGATTCTATGGAATATTAGGCAATTGGTAGAGTGAACATAGTCCACACGTTGCAAACAATTGGTAGATGTACATTATAATTTACAAGGATATGTCATCAGCAGGAGACAACAAAGAAGACAAACATCTCATGCCCAGGGAAGAAGCTACATTATCATTAACTTCACTACTATTATAGAATCATAGGACAAGGGAGGTCGCTTTGGCATTACGGAATTACCTCCGCGGAGGTTGCTGGCAGGGAACTCGTCGTGGAAGGGCACCGCGGGATCCCTAATTTATCTCGTCTGACCTGCCCAAATGTGAGACATTAGAAGACATACGTTAATATAGCACGCATATAACAATGTCCACAAGTCGTTGTATAACTCATCTAAGCTCTTCTACGAATGTTGTTTGCTAGTAAAGTAAGTAATAAGAATGACACAGAACAAAATAGTAAACTAAGTAATCAGAATGACAATGACTCAGAAGAAGCATAAATGTGACATATATCCATTAATTTCATAGTTTAAATATATGTGTGCCATGGAGCACATTTTGACGAGTTGCATTCATACAAGAGGTCATTGCCTTTGATTCATAGACAGAGGACTCTACTTGCACACGACACATCCTCAAATTATGAACACAGACATGAGCTTTTTACCTACATCTACTAACTAAATTCAAGCATATAAAAGAATAAAAACAAAAGATATAAAGTTGCATGCCGCTTATAACATGATGAATTAATTGTCATGAAAATGCTTTATATCAAACTCCAAAAGCTTTTTATCCACCTTCCGAGCCAATATGATAACATTCAAAAGCACTCGACACCTATCGTTATCCCGTTTAAGATTGCAAACAATATCTAAAATGTGGAACTACAATTATGATATCTAAGCTCAGAGATGATTTGTCACTCATCCGAAACCCACCTTTTTCCACTAGTACTGAGGAGCGTTATGAATTTACAAGAAGAAAGAACAATTTCCAGCAAATTCAGTTTGGGGTTTTTTACAAAATAAATATCATATATTTCATATGAAATTGTATAAATTTGTTGGAAGAACATAATCCGAAAGTAGTATGCCCCAAAATATGGCGGTTATGATGACTGGTTCCTCAAAGACAATCAAAGTGTGCCGGTATTTCCGTCTCGCCGGCAAAAAATGCAACATTTGATTATATGTAATGCGTACAAACATTGAAGAAATTTTGAAAAATTTGTGGAACTTAGAACACAAAAGGGGTCGAAATCATGTTCTACGGCCCCAAAAAATGGCAGTTCCGATCGCGATCATGAAACCCTAAAATAGGAAATCACGGATCGGTCAGCTTCGTTCGAAAATCAGGCGTACGATCCGGAAAACCCTAGGTAGCCGGCGGGCAAACATTTTCGTGAAGATGAACAACAACGGCCGCCGGTGAACCAAATCTCAGATCTGAGAAATACAGATGTCGTCCTACACCAAGGCCACTCGGGAAAGGCAATAAAATTGTCCGACAACAGAGGTTGCGGCCAAGAAATCGACTGGCGATAGAAATTTCAAAAGATGACGCGGAAAAATCTTCTTGACGGAAAATGAAATCGGGATCTGCAACGAACGAAAGACGCCAGTGAGAGGACTAACCTGCGACCACGGTCTTGAAGCAACAGGAGGCGCGTCCTGCAGCTGCCGACGGAGAGCGATAAGCGAAGCGTCTGAGAGTTGCTCAGGCGGAGGGTGCGAAATGGAGAAGACATCGGCCTTTTCCCAACGAGCGGCGTGGGAATCAAGGTTGTTCGCTGGCCATCGCGAACAATCCGAAGTTCTTGCCGTGAGCAAGAACTTCGGTTCGGGAACATTTCTCGTTGACCAGAACAAAAAATTGCGCGGGCCCCACCTCAACTCGCGAGTGTATTTGGCAGAACATTCTTTTGTTCTGATGATTTGTTCTCATCCAAACACACCCTAAAGGAACCATCCGAAGTAATCTTAATTCGATCGGGAAGAGAGGGCTCCCACCGGACTAGGATTGGAGATGAGTGCCTCAGATATAGAAAATTAATTTAACATGATCCGATATCATAGTTTCAATCATATTTGAACTTCAACTTCTCCATCGTGCTCCTATTAAAAAAAAAGTTCCTAATTGTCCACGTGGCGAGTACAACTTGAAAAGGGGTATCAATAAATGAGTCAAACTATTAAGAACACATAAATATGATAAATTATCTCCTTTGATAAAGTTCTTTACATAATTCGATATACCATAATTGTTCAGGGATGAATTCAAATGTGCTTTAGAAAAAAAAACTTATTAACCCAAAAAATACAATGGAGGCAAAATAAAACTCGGAAAAATAATAATACTGATATAAAAAATGACAGATAATTAGTAAAACTGATAGCTGCAAAAAAATAACGACAAGGGCATTTGGTACGATATAATTTGGATAGATTATTAATTATTTTATTTAAAATTTTCAGAACTTATCATATTATTTTATTTGGTTGACTCATTATCGATAATTGTAATTAATTTAGTAATATTAATTATCATCTCATGTGACTTTCTAAATTCCTAACTGGTGGGAACACATTTTGTAAAAATATTTATTTAATTGATTTTTATTTTAAGTATTTTATTAATAAAAATAAATATATCATTAAACTCCATCTTCTTTATTATTTGAAATTTTTTATAAATAATTCTTATTTTTGTCTCATCTTTTTTTAGATATATATTCATTTTTCTATTTTTATTTATTTATAATAATATGTTATTAAAGTCTGAAATAATTTTTAATGATATTTTGATAAATTTTTAAATTTATTTTGACTATTATTTATATTATCAATACTTATCAAATATTATAATATAATATTATCTATAATTGAAATAGTGATAATTATTAAATTTAAATTACCTACTGGTCAAATCAGTAATGCCCGAAACTACGCCTAAAAGTTTTCATCGAAATTAATTCTAGCAAAACACCAAAATGCATGGGATAATAATTGCAACATGGGATATGTTTGATTCGACTATTTGAAGTTTGAACTTGGTAAGACCATGCCACAAGATACACTGTCGGAAAATATTCGCTTAGCAACTTGTAGATATCAAGGTCAATGACAACAAGCAGAAATGAAGTATAATTATCAATAATTGTAGAAGTAAACACAAACCCAAATAAAAAGACAAAACAGGACTACGAACGTGATTAAGTGGAGGAGTCCAAGTTCTGGATTCTCTATAAACCAACCACATAAGAGTTCACATTGGACACTCCAAAAGTCTTAACTAATGCCAAAAGAGAAAATGTGTGATCACTCAGCTTCTAGACATATTTCTAGTTGTCATTTGCAAGCTGATTAAATTTAGTAGTGACAAAAGCATTTTCGAATTATAGGTAGGGGAATCGGTTTTTCCAATTTAAAAAATTGCTCATCATTTTCAAGTAAAATTTTAAAATATCAGCCTAAAACTGTTTAAAAATTTTTAAAAAAACAACCAATCATTTTTTTTCAAAGGGCTTATTTTTCTATATTTATATTTTAAAAAGATATAATAATTTAAAATTAATATAAGCATATTTAATAAAATTATCAAAATGGAGTTCCATAATGTGATGGAAAATATTAAATTATATATATAAAATATTATATTCATAATAAAAATAACTTATGAATTAATTATTTAAATAAGAATTATGAATGAACAAGGGGCTTCGTTTGTCTTTATCTTTACGATTTTTTCAAATGGGTCCTAATTTTAGTGAACCGATTTTAATCTATCAAAAAATCGTTCTAAATGATCATATTACGATCCTAATTATTTTTGTTTGATTTTTTGAGCTGAGTAACTTTTTTAGGTTAGGTGGGATTTTTTCTTACTCACCTACTTCTAATTTTGAAAATGTCAGTACTGGGAAATTAATATTTTCTTCATTTTTGTTCACATAATTTAGTCATTAATAATGTCATACTTTTTCTTACATATTCAATTGAATTATGGATGTTCTATATCATTTTATTTTTAATATTTGTGTTTTATTAAGTTATTAATTTTATTAGTGCTTATATTCCAAATTGATATGAGATAATATTTATATACAAATTGAGGATAATCTTCTTTCGTGGAGGAAAAAACTCTAAGTTTAAATTAAGAAATAAATCAATATTTCCTACCGGGATCATCAAACACACCTATGAGTCATAAATATTGAAGAGATTTTATCAGTCAATTTATGAACAGCCATTGCGATTAGCAGCTGGTGGCTTCCGTATTACACTGGCATCCAGTGGATTCCAAAACCCTATTCCTTTTCTCATGTTAGAGTTATTATTGTTCAAGATATGAATGGAAAAACTTGTCAAGTAGGTCATGACGTCCACAAGACATCCCCTCTTTTTATGTTATGGCCAACTGTTGAAAGTTGACTCTCATAAGAAAAGAAATCTCTCTCTCTCTCCTCCTTTAAGTCACGTCACCTTTTAATTCCTCCACACGTTGACGGTCAACTTTAATCTTACGGTTTGGGCCGTCCGATCCTCGATTGCGCATCGAACGGCGTATATGGATTTATGGGCTTTTCCCGGTTCCCTAGACGAGTTCTACGGAACGGTCAACAGAGCCGTAGCGAAAGTTAAACTCACACCTCTGGGACCCACCGGATTTATTTTTTTATTTTTTTCTAATTATAATCGTTGCTTCAAGATAGAGTTATTTTGGCGAAATTAGTTGTAATTATTATTTTAACTACATCGTTCACTATAATAAATAAATTAATACTCAAGACTAAGCCACTGAAACCTTTGAAAGAGGGTAGGAATAACTTGCCGACGTGGTCGTCTGACTATATAATAATCTATTCACTGTTGTTTAGTGTTATCGCTTTACTTTCGATCAATAAATTTTAAAAAATATATATATCGACATTTTTAAAAAACATCAATAAAAATAATATTAAACTCAGGAAGTCCACCTTAACACTGAAGCTGCCCGTCATCGGATCCCATCACGAGAATCGCACGCCTCTTGAGGCACATCGTGGCCATCCACCTTTTGACTCGAATCTATCAGGTCTCCCCCCACTCCACCCACCTGTTCATATAACCCCCCCATATCTGCTCATCTCCCCCCCCACCCATCCGACTCCTCCCCCACCGTTCCTCCCACCACTTTAATGGTCTCCCTCGCCGTCGCCGGAGTCCTCGTCGCCTAGTCGTACCTCGTTGGTGTCGAAATGGCTGTTGATCTGATGGGATACTCCAAGATGGACGATCAGATCGCAATCCAGGAAGCGGCCACAGCCGGCCTCCGCTCCATGGAGCACCTCATCTTCCAGCTCTCCCAGCAGGCTCACCGGAAGTCCGCCGCCTCGTCGTCGTCGGCGTCGCCGCAGCAGCAGACGAACAACTACCGAGAGATCACCGACTATACGGTGTCCAAGTTCAAGAAGTTCATCTCCGTCCTCAACCGCACAGGCCACGCCCGCTTCCGCCGCGGCCCCGTCTCCCCGTCCACCTCTCCGGATTTTAGCCGTCCGGCGCCGCGGGAGCCTGTCCCGCCTCCGCCGTCGGGGGTCCGCGCCTTGAGCCTTGCCCCGCTGCCCCTCCAGGCCAAGCCGCCGCCTCCGCCGCTCTCTCAGCCCCTGACCTTGGATTTCACCAAGCCTATGGTGCCCCCGGCCCGCCTTCCGGGCTGCGAAACGTCGTTGAGTGTCTCCGCACCTATGTCCTCCGCAACTTCGTCGTTCCTGTCCTCCGTCACCGGCGACGGCAGCGTGTCCAACGGAAAACTTTGCGGATCGCTGCTCACTCATCCTTCCTCAACCGCAGCCGTTTCCACTGGGAAGCCGCCGCTGTCGACGTCGTTCAAGAAGAAGTGCCCCGAACACTCGCACTCCGAGCAGGTCGGCGGCGCCGGAGGCCGTTGTCACTGCTCCAAGAGGAGGTTAGAGATCGCTTTCCGTCCTATAATTAGTTAGCGTAACGTATCGCTCTCACATACACAAACTGAGTAGTTAGCGTGATCAATCTGCAGGAAGTCGCGAGTTAAGAAGACCATCCGGGTGCCGGCAATAAGTTCGAAGATCGCCGACATACCGCCGGACGAATACTCATGGCGCAAGTACGGCCAGAAGCCCATCAAGGGATCCCCTTATCCGAGGTAATTAATATTCCTCCGACTTGTTTCTAAACAGTTCAATCTCGAACACCTCCGATCTCATCGATTTCTTCGTCTTCCAGGGGATACTACAAGTGCAGCAGCCTGAGAGGATGCCCGGCGAGGAAACACGTCGAGCGGGCGCCGGACGACCCGACCATGTTAATCGTCACCTACGAAGGGGAGCACCGCCACAGCGCTGCGGCAACCGCGGCACCGCCTCAGCCGGAGTCCGGCGACGCCCTCATGTTGGACCCGAAGCGCGAGATCTAACTCGAATTTACTTGTTTATCTTTCTCTCCCAATGTCGTGATGTCTGTAAAAATTATTTTAGCCAGAAGAAAACGAACAGCGCCAAAATATTTGACCCGAACTGAACATTTTGTCGCTGACATGTGCGTTGATGCGTGAGCTGGAAATGTGAAACTTTTGACTTCCGTTGACTGCTGTCGGCTTTTGATTCGGTGGATTTTGGTGTTGTGTGTTGGGTCGCACTGTGTTTTGCAGAATTCAACTTTTCTTTAATTATGGCGAATTTGTTCCCTGTGGCCGGTAAGGTGCGTGATGGTTTTTGACTATTCTGCGGTCCACCAGTAAATATCTATTTATCTATTTCTGCATCTTTTTTTTTTCTTTCTTTTATAAACATATATGAATTCCACCAATAATAATTGAATAAGTATTTATGAGCTGAGTAGTTTGGGAGCTGCTGCAACCAATTAAATGTGAGCAGTTGTCATGGAAACTTCTCGCCATAGGTCAACCATTATCTTAAGCCAAGCAAGTGGTTGGACGTCTTGCGTGGTTGTCATAGATATGGTGTTGAACGACTGCTTGGAATTAAGTGTTTGATACTATTTGTTCTGGTTGCAGTTGGGAGTTGAACCGGGCTCTTTATTCTTGCAGGTGAGGAAAGTGTCATGCATGTAAGTAAGTGAAGCTTCTCGCCACAAATGGATAACATGAAAATGTGGAGCACGAGATTGAAATTTATGAGGGAATATGATTAAAGCAAGTATGCTGGAAGCAAAAGTCTTCAGTACTGAAGCTTGGAGTTGAAGTGTTCATTGTGGTGTGATGGATGCCGCTAAAAGTTGGTGTGAGTGGGAGAAATTGCTCATCCTTTTTCTCTCTCTTTTTTTTTAATGTTTCAATTAGCCAAATTGCCAACAAAAACCACAACATCACACTTTGGTTTTGTGACATGGCGATTAAGATTTTTTTCTGATGACATATTTGTTTGAACTTAGATATTCAAACCTATAGAACTACTGATTCTCGTATTAGTCAGCACTCAAGATCTCTATTTTGGCAACTTGATCTACTGTGTTTTTTATATGCCTTTCAACTTAAATCCTCACAGCTTTTAAGCATTTACTCTGAACAAATTGGTGCCCCTTTGCTTGGCACTTTGGTGTATATTTGATTTTTGGTGGGCGAACTTTTTGAGCAATTGTCTTGGTACATATATTAATGATGGTGGCAGTGCTGGTGGAGGGAGGCCAAGTCCCACTTCAACCACACTTTTGGTGTGTGAAGGGGGCATCCTATCTGCGTCGCTTATGTATAAATCAATCTACAGAAGTTTGCAGCACCATATGCATGACTTGTGTATATTTATTTCCTGGAGTGAGAACGGGGATAATGTCTCATTGACCTATTGACTTTTCATTTCTGATCGAGCGTTATAATTTTTTGTTTTCCTGGAATAAGAACGGGGATGATTTATAATTAAGATATTGACTTTTCATTTAAGATCGAGCGTTTTCTAAATGTGAGTCAAATAGTCACCAACAAGTTAATTAATTCAGAGGATTTTTGTAAGAGCATGTGTTGATTTTTCTTTTGTATCTTGATATGCTTCATGTTATGAATAAAAATAGTCATTTTTAGAAATGTTGGTGCTTTTACTTTACCATTATTTTAGAGAGGATGGAGAGGTCATATGTTTCAATAAAAAATTCTTATTAGAAAATATTGTCTTTCTTAATATTGCATATAATGGATGACCTGAATCAAAATTATCAACCTCTCACAATGGAAGTACTAAAACTACAATATAAAAAAGATTCTTCATAATTATTTAAGAATTTAAAATAATCGATATTCTTCGTATTCAAGTCATTTCTTCTTTCAATTAATTTTTTTCCTAACAAAGCATATTAATTGCTAGTGCAGTCAAGATAAAAAGACAAGGTAATGTTAAAAAAATCAAGCTTTATGGAGGCTTAAGACCCTAAGATCACACCAATAAAGGATAATTGTCCTCTCATTTCTCTTGTTTGTTGACAATATATGAGATTATTAATCAATATTACACAATCGCTTCACCTGTAGCACACAAAATAAGAAAATAAAAAACAATGGAATTATATGGCAATGTAATCTTTTGGCAAGGATGGCAAGCATGTTGTCCTGATCAGTCTAAAAATAAGGTTGTCTACTTGTATGATTTGTATCCCCCCAACAAAATTATTATCTTTCTATTTGGGCGAAGGTGGGCACTAAAAATAAAGGTGGCGGAGACCCGTGAGGCCATTGACATCCATGACATTAATTTGACCAAACTTGTGGAGCAGCGAAATATGACTTCAGTGCAAAGCAAAAGCCGAAGCGTCAGCCTTTTCTCGCCCTCTTTTTCTCATGCATGCACCACTTGTCTCGTATTAAATCCAATCAATTCCTTGTAGCAACTCTCTCTCTCTCTCTCCTCTTTCCTCTCTCTCTCACACACATAATTAGTAGTTTTCGTTTTCGATTGACCTGCGCGTACAACTGCGGTGGGGCCGTAGAGAGACCATTATTGCAGCACGCGGGACCCATGTTATGTTGGATGACATATCATTGTATGCAAGTCAAGGGGGGGTTTGGGTTCCGACATGCGTCGTACACGGTTGCGTGCGATCGGGGCTCGCTGCGACTTGTGGATTGTGTTGTATTGCGTGGTCTCACATCACACTGCATGGTGGCAGCATCACGTGTGTCTCCTACTTAATCTTGCTTTAGTTCTACACGTTACGTTTATACTCGACGAAACCGAGGACTCATTTCATTAAATAAACTAAATAGAGCGATAATTTATTTTGGGTGCTCTTAATACTACTACATAATTCTTAATGTCACTGTACTTTTATCCCTTCTATCTTTATTTTTTAAAATTATAAAATCTTTTATAATAACGGAAGATAAAAAATCTCCTATCTTTTTTTTTCAACGTAGAATTTATTATTTTATAATAATTAGCATTAAAAGTCTTTATTTTTTTATAATATTAGAAGATAAAAAATCCCTTTTCTCTTTCTTAAAAAAAATTATTATTTTAAATGATTAACATGAAAAAATTTAACATTATAATTTTTACTTTGTATATAATTGTTAACCGTGTCTATATTTTATTCAGCTTATTTGATATTTTAATATTTATTTTATTCAACTTATTTGATATAACATCATATTTTAGTGTCATAATAAATATAAAAATATTAAATAAGCTGAATAAAATATAAGCACCGTGAAACAACGAATATAGTAAAACAAAGTAAAAATTATAATATTAAAAACTTTTATGTTAATTATTTAAAATAATAATTTTTTTTGAAAAAATAGAAAAGGGATTTTTGATCTTATAATATTATAAAAAATAAATACTTTTGACGTTAATTATTATAAAATAATAAATTTTGTTATTGGAAAAAGAGAGGAGACTCTTCAACTTTCACTATTAAAAGAATATAAGTTGATTTTATAATTTAAAAAAGTAAGGTTAAAATGGGTAGAGATGAGTGACATTAAGAATTATGGAGTGACATTAAGGACACCTTTTATCCTGACCCAATTGATTAGCGAAATTGTGTTGAGTGAATCGATGAGTGTTAATAATTCTGAAATTAATTTTTAGAGTTACCGTTCTATTTTTTTCATTCTCTTATTGAACATCGAATTAGTCAGATGTTAAATTTTATAATAATTAAAATTTTGTATTAAGGCATTTTTAAAAAGTGTATTACTATGTGTAAGGGAAAAATTAGTGTTTGGGGTACAGAAAGTTTTTGAAAAAGTAAAGAATAAAAAAGTAGCAATAATTAAATTGATACATAAGTCATTGTTGCCTTTCCACTTGTCATAAGAAAATTTACAGGGATATGGCTTCATTTTTTTTTACCTCGAAATTTATTATATATTATAGAATTTTAAGTATCTTTGATTTTAGAAATAAAACAGGAGAATTCAAAAGGGAGCAGATGAAATTTTTAGATCTACGGTGGAGGTGATTTTTTTCCAACTGATAATTTACTTTCTTAATTTGATGTTTAGAAAAAAATTAACTTGTTTTTATAAAAAAATGGCTACAGCTAAAATTTGTGCCTTATAAATAACTCATCAAGTATTTTTTTTTTTGGCTCCATGCAACTTTTGCATAACTTTTTTCTAAAGCTCGTTGCACCTTGAAAATCTTCGCAACAACGCATCATTTGTAGAAGGATATAATGTGTGTCCCCACATTTAAAATGGGGGACTGTGCACCCATTTCTCTGCGCCCGTCTGATCCGGATCGGACGAGCGCGGAGAAAATAAGTTTTTTAGTATTGAACCGGCGTTTCGATAGCGGTTCAAAACATCGGTTCAAAATCTTATCGGATCGGACCGTTTGGAGTACAAAAACCCGTTGTAAAATTTTTTTCCCATTTCTCGGCCTCACACTCTCTCTCAACTCTCTCGCTCTCCGATCGACACCGCTCTCTTGCTTTCAACGCATTCCCGCATGTCCGACCAGCGACCAGACGCCGACCAGATCTGGTCGTCGGCGGCCTCGTTTGACCAGATCCGATCAGACGCCGACTGGATTTGGTGGTCGGCGGCCTCATTCAACCCGATCTGACGGAGGAACGGCAAGATATGGTCCTCGGCGTCCTTGTTCGACCAGATCTGACGGACCCCGATGAGATCTAACGGACGAACGACGGATCTGGTCCTTGTCAGAAGCCGCCGCCCGCACATCCCCGCCTGCCCTACCGCGCTCGCACGACCCCGCCCGCACGCCGTCGCCCGCCTATCGCGCTCGCACGACCCCGTCCGCACGCCCCTGCCGCCGCGCTCGCACGCCGCCGCCCGCACGCCGTCGCCAGCCCTACCGCTCTCGCACGTCCCCACCTGCACGCACGCCCCCGCCTACCTGTCGTGCTCGCACGACCCCGCCCACGCACCGTCGGCCGCCCTACCGCGCTCGCATGACCCCGCTCGCACGCCGCCGACCGCCCTGCCGCACTCGCACGACCCCGCCCGCACCTTGCCCTGCCGCTCTCGCACAACCCCGTTCACATGTCGCCCCCGCCCCCGCACGCCCTGTCGCTCTCGCACGCCCCCGCCCGCACGCCCTCATGGTATCTTTCCAAATCAAAAAAATTAATACTAAATTTGTTCCATCTGAATAATGCATAGTAGGTTTTGAAGATGCTTCCTTGGTAGTGCGCATTTAGATCAAACTTTTTGTAAATGTCGAGTAACCGAACTTGTGATCGTAAATTGTACTTAATTATGTTGTTTAAACGAACTTCAATTGTACTTAATTATCTTGCTTCAATAGTCGATACCTTATTTGTTCAATATTACAAAATGAAGCCCTCAAGCTCGTGTCGTGAGTCAGTTTCATGATACTTCATCGTGTTCATGCATGTCTTCTTGCTTCACAGGTCAGGGATGTCATATTCTACCTCCTTCATATCACGTCAATTAGATATTCCTTTTTGTGTGTGTGATGATAAGGTAATATTACAAAAATTATGGACAAATAATAATCCCGAAAGATGATTTTGGGGGTGCTCTCATTATCGGGTAAATATTTTGATTGCAAATAAGTAATGTATTTTGGCCTTCATTTCTGTTTCATCGTATAATTTTTTGTATGATGTTCTTATAGGGTAAGCCCCCACATGAAGATTGTAATTTTTTTTCAGTAATTCGATCCAACTATGGATGATCGACATAAGAATATTTTAGGAAGCTTGCTAAAGGATGATGAAAAAACTCAAAGACGAAGATCGAATAAATATATGATCATTTTAATAAGATTGCTCAATAAAATTATCACCTATGAAGATGTTTCAAGGAGAGGTAAAATCATGTATTTACTTCTTGGAATGAACTTGTATGTTTTTTAGAAGCTGATGTTATATATATCTTCTCTTTGTGACAAAGCAATAATGTTTCGATATGTCCAGCTATATGTTGTGATATGTTCAGTTATATACTGCGATATGTTTTGGTGCCTATTATGTTGTGATATGTTCAACTTAAAATTTTGCGATATGTGCAGCTTAAGATTGGACATGTAAAATGGCCAGATGCAGTTATGTTTTTGTAACAATATCCACAATATTTTTGCTGTGAAAACTCGTATCATTGTAAACAATAATTATTAAGCAAACATATTTACACATGAAATAATTAAAAAAGTGATTAACTCGCATCATTTAACTAATCCTAAGATAATTAACTAGTTACAAGATGATTAACTACTTACATGATGAAGTTGATTAACTAAGCACAACATGATCAACTACTTATAAGGTGATCAACTACTTACAATTGAAGGTGATTATTAAATAATTACAAGGTGATCAACTAATAACACGATGTTTAACTAATTGCACGGCAACACGGCGACAGGGCGTCGGCGTCATGCGAGAGCGGTTAAGGCGTGCGCAGCGGTCAACAGGGGTGGAAGGGCGGCGGCGTGCGACGAAGGTCACTGGGGGCAGAAGGGCGTTGTCGTCATGCGAGAGCGGTCAAGGCATGCGACGGCGGTCAGCGTGAGCGGACGGGAGGCTGCGTGCGATGGACCTCAGCGGGGGCGGAAGGGTGGCGGCGTGCGATGAAGGTCACCGGGAATTGTGTTTCCAGTCGTCGAAGACAAAGGTCGGTCCGACTAAAAAATGGAAAAACTACATATGACATATGAGGGGAAAGCACCTTAGATCGTAGATTTGGTCGGCACCGGAAGTAGGTCATAGATCCGGTCGGCATCAGACCAGATCTGGTCGGACGTGGTCGGGAAATCGCACTCGCCAACGATCAAAGTCGCACGGATCTGTTCGGACGTGGTCGAAGAATTGCAGATCTGGGATGGTCGCACTTGCCGATGGTCGTCTTCGCATAGATCTGGTTGCGCCGATCGCGGATGCCGGATAGCGAGCACCATGGGACGACGAAGTGAAAAAGAGAGAGTAAAAGGGACTAGCCGACGGTCGTCTTCGCACAGATCAGGTTGCGCCGATCGTGGATGTAGTCGTCGGCGGTCGTGGATGCCGGACAGCGAGCGTCGCGGGACGACGAGGGAGGTGAGCAAGAGAGAGAGAGAGAGAGTAAAAGGGTAAAAAAATTTTCACCACCCCTTTTGTAGTCGGCCGATCCATCTTTTGAACCGAAGTATCAATGAACCATCTGATCCATCTTTTGAACCACCCATTTCGCCGGTTCAACACTAATAATCCCATTTTTCATTTGTGCCCGTCCGATCCGGACCGGACGGGCACCAACAAATGGGGGGACTTTCCCCCCATTTCAAATGGGGGGATACCCTTTTAACCCTTTATGAAATCACGAGGAACATTTATGGAGAGATGCCACTAACAAAAATGTTATTATTTTAATTTTATAACTGACTTTGATATGGATTCAAATTTTAGTCACTAAAATAAAATTATCACAAAGAATTAAGGAAGACAAATATCAAATGATCACCCAAAATTATTATTATTGAAATAATTAATGAAATGCCTTCAAATCGTCTTTGTAACAATATAAAATCTAATTTGAAGACACAGCCAAGTATACGATGCTCTAATTAAATCATTAGCTTTAACTTGTACTTTTGACCGAAGTAGAAAATATGCGAAAGACTTAAAATAACAATTAAGAAATATATCATTAAAAATGAAAGTCCAATATAATATATGAAATAAACTTAAGTCACTAACATAAAAAAAATACCGAAAGTAAGACAGAACTAAGGCAACTTAATAGGATGAGAAAATAAAATAACTAATAACAAAAGACTATCACGGATGACTTATTGTCGCTTTTGTCCATCCTTCAATAAGATGATTACCTATAGAATTAATAAAGAAGAAATAATAATTCATGAATTTTACAGTTCAATAGATGAATAATAAATTAATAATTAACTAATTAACAATAGAGAAACATGAGATCGATATAAAGAGTAATGTATAATACTTTTAATCTTCAATGCAAATGAGATCAGCTATAGGATCAATAATAATAAGCGTGATTATAGTTAATGATAATCATCAATGAAAAACAATAGAAGAAATTCATGTTATGATCTAAATAAGGATCAATGCGATGTAGCTTACTTCTCAATCACAAATGATGAGAGTGTAATCAAGTTGAATATATGGCACTCATATAATAATATAATGAATCACTATGTGAGGATAGTAATTTAAGGATAAGTCTAAAGTCAAAGTCAATAAGATGAATCAGTGCGAAAATTGATAACAATATAGCTAGCAAGTTCATTAGTTGCTCAAGTCATAAAGTGTAATAAGTAGAGTATCGAACTCACGAGAAATTATTTCACTTATCTATCAAATTCCAAATGCTAATAGGAGATGACATATAATTTAGGGTAAAGTGTACATAATAATAAAATTATAGAAAGATAAAAATATAAATCTAACGATGCGTAGGTCCTTAGGATGATCCACAATGATTAGAAAAATATATAACTTCTGTTAAATTAATTATAACAATAAATTCAAATTAAGTTTTTAGATGGATTAGGAACACCGAAGATATGATCTCCCGGCCTAATCAGGTAAATCAACTGTCTTAATATAATAATAATATGAAAGTATTCCATCCGGATCTACCCTTAGTTAAATTGAAATAAAGATGCCATATGCTATAATTCCTAAACTATTTAATCGTCCACCTGGGTCAATTAAGTAGACCACACAATCAAATATTTCACATGGTTCTATTAAACTATGACATGCATTGTTTCAACATAAAAGCTAATAATAAATTTGAATAGAAAATTATGAATTAAGAATTGATTATACTACTCAGTTAATAATCGACCTAGAAATTATTAAAATTTGAAGGAAAGTATTAAGCATAACAATCATGTTCATAAAAACTAAACTAACTATTATTCAATTAACAAAAAATCAAAAATTATTTTTACACTAAAAATCTTGCAACTAAAACAAAAAGATAAAATAAAAACTAATAATCCAGAGTGCTAAGATAGATAGAAAGAATGTGAAAATTTAAAATATCATTCAAACAATATGTAGAACAAGAAGTCTTCTTTTTTGTTCTTCAGAAGTGCTCCTTCATTCTTGGCTCGAAAGCTTTAGTTGCACGTCCTAGCATGATTGTTTCTGACTGCTAGACGTCCCTTTTTATATAGGCTCAGGTTTCCATGTAGTTGTAGAAGAAACAAAAATCTTTTTCATACAAAATAAGGTAAATACAGAGTCCTATTGATTTTGAAATTTTTGCCTTATAAAACTCTAAATTTTTTTACATAATTTGTTTCCAATTGGTTCCTGAGATGGATGGTAAGATTTGAAGTCCTTGTGCGTTGATAATTCTTCTGAAAATATATTTTCTTATCAGTTTTGATGTCCGTCACTCCTTGACTAGGTCTTCACGACTCAAATAGACTCATATTTGGAGTTGTTTGCAGTCATCACTAGGCGTGAAAATAGTTTCACGATCGTAAATCGAGTTTTTCTAGCTAAAGCGGGCGACTTCTAGTGACTTCACGACCTATAACAGAGATCTAACGGCCCGTGAAAGTCACTATCTTGATACGGAGCATTCTTGTCGACTCATTAAGTGATAACAATTTGATTTCAATCCTTATGTAATGATCGGTAAAATATTTGTCTTTGAAATGCTACAATGTGTAACCGCCCACTATGTATACCTCACTGCCCGTGATAACTCTGTTCCATATCCGACTCCTTGTAGGAGCCGTGAAGTTGTGCGATCTGTGAATATCCGTCGTAATGGTCGTGAGAAAAGAGTCATGGCCCATAAGTTTACTCAGTCGAATGTAAAGTCTCCTTGGTCCATGAAATGTATGGATGATGCATGAAAATCATCTTTCTTGATCATGAGAATAAATTAACGACCGGTGAGATGCTAATCTTAAATTTTTCGAATGCTGATTTGACTCTATTTCACGTTATTCTTCTTTTATTTCCTTTCTCTGCCATTTTTTATCAATAATTCTTGCAAAATACACTAACTAGAGGTAGATGACTACTTCAAATGAATTAAAGAAATAAATGTAAAAATAGATGCATTAAGCAAATTATACAAAATAAGCCTAAATACAATCCTAATTATATATTGTAAAATGCATACATCAATTATCTTCACTTTGCATTTCAATAATGCTTTGTAGAAGACCCTGAATCCAAATTTGTATTTTAATGCTCTGACAACATGTTGTATTCAAATTCTAAATCTTTAATACTTTCATGTAATATCAATGTTTAAAATTCTAGTTGCAATGAAGTACTATGGTTTCTGGATCAAGGGATAACATCATAATTTCACTCGATGTACACTTATTGGCAATGTTTGGATGGTAGAATTTAAGCTCAGAATAGTTCTTGAAATTAATTGATTAGATAGGAATTTTTTTTTGTATTTGGATGAAAAATATAATTGACTGAGCATTAAAAAGTTTATTACACAATAAATTTTAATATGTGTTTCAATAACAAGTAAAACTAAAGAGATAAATTTAATACTTAAAATAAAAATTAGTATAATAAATATAAATATTATTCAAAAATATATTTACTATAATTTAATGAAATAGTTTATGAATAATATCAAGTTACCTTTTTATGATATTTTAATAAAATTTAATGTAAAATTTAACAATTTACACAAATATAATATTATAAATTACATTAAGTGAAATCATAAATTCCATTTAATTAATAGCAAAATTATTTTAATTACATTAATGTTATAATGATAAATATGTAAGAAAATACTATTTCTTATTAAATTTAAGAATTTTTTATAACTTGGGTGATGATGTATTGATAATATATATTTATATTTTAATAAATTATGTGAAAGTGAAAAAAAATAAAAAAAGTCAAGAAAAAAATTATCCTTGTTTCCAACAAGAACCAAGTTCTTGCTCGAAAAAAGAACTTAAATTCTCAAAAGCAGGACATTTGATTAAAACATAAGTTCTGGTTGACATTATTCTTTTACTAATGTTTTGCTAAACGAACTAGGACTTGAACAAGTTCTAACCCTAGTTTCAACCCCTAAATACAACAAAAAATGTGTCGATGCACTCGGGCCAGATGGTTTTATGATCGAATTTTATTAGAACAATTGCCATGTTACTATAAATAGGATATCACAACCGATCAATGAACATCCTTTACGACTCTTTATCAAAATTTTACTTAGTTGTTTGAGGTCGACGTAGAAAACAATTGCTGACCATGCTCAAAGTACCTTCTTGCCCAATTGATCTATACTGGTAACATCCTCCTGATAGAGGAAACATTTCACTCCTTGTCTCTTGGCAAAAAAAATATACTTATCAAAGTTTACTTGGCTAAAGCATTTGATTGTGTTTCCTAGGAAGCTGCCCCCTCAACCTTAACCATTATGCAATTCCGCCCACAATACTTTAAGTGGATTATGGTTTGTGTTACTTCACCTTCATATACTTGTGTCATTAATGGATTACCCTTACGGTCTTTCACCAGTGGGTATTCTCTAGGGAGACCCCCTCTTTCCCTATTTATTTGTCATCAATTCACATGTCCTCTCCTCCATTATGAATCACCATGCGACATTCAGTTGTCTCACAACTTTTACCATAGGTGATGTCTATATTAACCACATTATGTATGTAGATGATCTCTTGATTTGCCTTATCACTATTAAAAAGAATTACAAGATCCTCTTAGATATCTTAAGGCAGTATAATCTCCTTACCAATCAAAAAATGAATTATGAAAAATCTTAATAATATCTACCTAGGACAACTGCACAACATAGAAGATGTCTAAATGCCAACTTGTTGGGATCCGACTTGTATCATTTCCTTTGCCCTATCTTGGCATTAGGATATCATATAGGCATGTAAAAGCTCAAGAACAATAGGAGCTTCTAGGTAAGATTTCCTCCGGGCTTAGCAAATGGAAGCGACATCTTCTTAGCTAGGCCAATCACACCACTCTAATCAACTCTGTCATCAACTCCATCCCAACTCACATATTAGGGGTTGTACATGTTAATATTGGAACCTTTGCGTCTATTGAAATGATTGCTCATTATTTTCTTTGGGAATAGGGAAGTTGTAAATGTTTGCATCTCATTCGCTGGAAACTAGATGATGGTATTGGAATTAGAAATCTAGAGGATGTTAAATTGTTATTATTAGTTAGAATATGTTAATTCCCCATGGGCAAGTTTGGTTAGAGTGAAGTACGATCAACTTCGCCCATGGCAACTACCACAAACAAATAAGACACCCTTGAGATATTGGAAACTTTTTATTGCCTCTCTTCCTAAAATTCGCCTTGCAACGATGAGGGTACATCCGTCATGCGTGACCTATGGATTTTCTGTTACCCGTTTCATTTTATGCTCACGTTCATTAATGTTCAAGCACACTTAGATAATTTGATGACTAAAGATTTATGTTCTATTTGTAATTGGGATGATTCGGTCCTCTCTCACAACTTCGGTGAGGTTTTTTGCTCCCAAATTCACACTATTTATTTTTCTGGTAAAGCCGATGATGATAGTTGGATTTAAGTACTAGACATCATTGGACTGGTTGATATCAAATATGTCTATAATTTCGTTAGACATTAAGATCGGACTAATTAGTTGCTGGAAGACCCATATGGAAAGAAGTGCGAAACCCCCTCCCTCCTAGACTCCTTTCCTTCCTTTGGAAACTATTGGATAAAAAATTGTCTACTCTTGATAAAATCATTAGATTCAATCCTTCCACTAACACTTCATGCATACTCAATGGTATGGATTTTGAGACTAATGAGCACCTTTTCTTCTCATGTTGTCTCTTGTAACTTCGGCTACATCTTCAATAATCACTTAACTTACACTTCCAACATCTTTCTTCTTGGGTCGAGGGCAATTGGCTCAATGAGGGTTCATCCCTCGACTATCAATCTAAGATTAAGCTTCGTTCTCTTTTTCGTTTCTGTTTTAGGAGGTTTGATGACTAAGAAATGACACACATTTCATCTCCAAAAGGGCAATCATGGCCACGATTTGGACTCAGGCCTTGGCACCTTATGACGACTTGTTAGAATCCACATGCCTGAGATGCTCTCCTCCTCAAACCTCTCTGGAGGTTGCGTGGGAGTTTCTTCCCCATGGATGGATTAAACTCAATTCGGATGGATCCATGGGATCCCGAGGGGATGAGGGTGCTAGTTTTCTCATTAGATCTACCAATTGCGCCTTACTTCATGCAAGGTCCTTCTGACTTCATTTCACCACTATGCTTGAGCTTGAGACCATCGGGTTGTTGCTTGGGCTTCGTGTCATCTTGGACCTAGGTTACACGTGGATTTGGGCCAGATCGGACTCCCATAATCTCGCCAACACAATTCACCTGACATCATCTAAGGATACATGGGATGATGAGCGATATCTTGGAGCTTTTATAATTTTTTGTGGACATTAAGTTTACTCATTGTTTTCCTGAATGTAAACGATGGGCATGTTTTTTTTTACTAACCAAGGTCGCTTGGATGTGGCTCGTATTTTTTGGAAGTACAATCCTCCTTCTAGGTTGATTCAACTCTTGTCTAACAATAGTTTGAGAATTACATATAATAGATAAGTATTTTTCCTTAAAAAAAGTACTATGGTTCTGTTTACTATATTGCTATTCAAGATTACCTAGTAATGTGAATTGTCTTTAAAAAAGATTGTCACTTATTAAATTATCAATAATGTACATTATTTTGTTTAGTATGCATAAGTAATCTATCTTACAATTTATATTACTTATTTATAATAAAACAAATATTTATAAATTAATATACATTTTTTACTAATATACTTCTAATCAAAATAGTTATGTATACACACACACATATATATATATATATAATTTATTTTGAACTTCGTAAACTTAAAACACAAACACATATTTTCACCCATAAAATTTAATTTATAAAACAATTAATATAATTTTTAAAATATTATAATAATATATTTATAGTAATTAACTCAAATTTATTTTATTTTATTTATAATTTCTTTAGAAATTTAAAGGACAAATGCGAAAAGTAAAATTAAAAATATTACAATCAAGTGACAATTTGAATTAATGTCCCTCTTATAGGAAATTTGCATTACCATTTTATAGGCAACGTGCATTCGCTAGGCAATTCAGATTATTCATTACCCATCACAAGTGAATAAGATAACGTGATGAACCCAAATAATCTAATATAATATTATTGGTAATCTACAAATGTTATTTATAGAGAAATGCTCTGTATGTATTTTATGAGTGGTCAATGATTGTGTACACCATAATAAATGTTTTCTTTAAAAGGAGGATATCATTTTTAATGATATGATGGAAAAAATCATGCAACGGCGACAAGTAAAATCCCAACCATTTGATGCCATTTAATTATCTTTCGTCAATTAATAGTATGAGCATCCAGACTTAGGTTTTCATCTCATCAAAACTTTGATATCAGAAATTTAATGAAGTAATCAAGGTAAAAATTTCGTTTGATTGGTGAAGTCAGAGAGATTTTAAACCTCATATTTGATCTATGCAATGAGATAAAAAAATGGTGATTAATGGTTAAAAGTTCATTTAGGATATTAATAAGTAAGTGTTCAGTAAACTTAGTGATAGAATTAGTTGATGAATACATATGATAAGTTATTTAGCTCAAATATTATACTAGAGGTGCTTAACGGATCGGACGGGTTACTAATAGATTATGACAATCGGACGTTGATCGGATATCGAACGGACCTGGCTGACCCTTTATCTTATCGGACGGTCATCGGGTTGCCAACTAAGTGTCTAGTCTTTAAAGGTGTTTATTGGATCGGGCAGCCCGGTCCGGGCAGGCTCGGGCCTGTCTGATTTCTTAATGGGCTTGGGCCTATATTAGGTTGGACAAGATTATTCATCCGTTTGCTCGGTACCGATAGTTCGATATCCGTCCAATATCCGTCCGATAATTTATAAGTCGTCTGCTAGTCCACCCGTTAATCGTTAATAGATTAAACTTATTAAAATAATATAAATATCATTGTACAAATTTATTTTAATTAATTCATGTGATGCCATTATGTTATTTAGCTAATGTTAATTGGTTATGCAAAATGCATTATTCTAATTTTTGTTCTTTTCTAATGATACGATCATATATTTTATATAATGATATAATTTTTATTCTTCTATAATGTTATTTATGCTTAATGCAAAAGTAAGAATGCAAGATCAATTTATATATGATGAAAATAATGAAGATAGAGAAGACGAATATTTTACCAGTGTTGCATAATGTATAATTACCTCTTGGTAGTAATATTTGATTGTTGTAAATTTTATTATACTTAATATGATACTAAATATATAATATTTCATTTTTAGTACAATTGATTTTCGAGCTCCTTCAGTCGTGGACGTAGGCTATAAGCCGAACTACATAAATATTTTGTCTTTCTTATTTATATTTGACAACATAATGAGTAAATATATGATAATAAATTGTGGAATAATATATTATGATGTCATTTTACTACATATTATAGGACAGATGATTTTTCAGATATTGTAAAAAATATTAATGGATTAGCCCGACCCGTCTAATTGTCGGCCCGACCGTTAAGGTTCAATAGACCTTAATGGGACGTACAAGACTAGACACTTAGTTGGCAACCTGATGTCCGTCCGATAAGATAACGGATTAGCCGGGTCCGTCCGATATCCGGTTGACATAATCTATTAGTTACCCGTCCGATCCGTTAAGCACCTCTACTAGTCTTGTCCGCCTCATTAAGGTCTATCAGACCTTAACGATCGGGCCGGCAATTAGATGGGTCGAGTTAGTCCATTAGTGTTTTTTACAATATCTCAAAAATCGTCTGTCCTATAATATGTAGTAAAAGGACATCATAATATATTATTCCTCAATTTATTATCATATATTTACTCATTATGTTGTCAAATATAAATAAGAAAGACAAAATATTTATGTAGTTCGACTTATAGCCTACGCCCACGACTGAATAATTCGAAAATCAATTGTGCTAAAAATGAAATATTACATATTTAGTATCATATATTAAGTAAAATAAAATTTACAACAATCAAATATTACTACCAAGAGGTAATTATGCATTATGCAACACTGATAAAAGATTTGTCTTCTCTATCTTCATTATTTTCATCATATATAAATTGATCTTGCATTGTTATTTTTGCATCAAGCATAAATAACATTATAGAAGAATAAAAATTATATCATTATATAAAATATATGATCGTATCATTAGAAAAGAACAAAAAATAGAATCATGCATTTGCAAACATATAGACGAGCATGGCAATCGTCCCTAACTTCTTTTCTCTGTGTAAAAGCTTGTGTCTGCTTTTGTCTAATTCTCTTGTGCCCTTGTTTAGAACAAACATACTTTACATTGATTACCTTCCCTATAATCTTATGCCTATGTGAAGTTTGTTTTCTCCCAAAAAACCCCACTAATTTAGCATAATGTTATAGTATTTATAGGCTTCTTCATCTGTGTCAAATAACATTCCAACGTAGGGTTTCGGTAACTCATATGCTTTGACAACAAAGTTAACATCTTCTTCAGGTTTGTCATATTCAATATCGTCTTCATTCATCCATTCTTCTATCAATTCTGCCATGTTACTAGCACTATTCTCATCGTCCATGTGCAATTTTACCTAAAAAATATAAATAAATTCTCATTAGAAATTCACAAACATGATGAAATTGATGAAGATTTTGATCACTGTTGCATGATATAATTAAACAAATTGCAAACAAGAATGATTAAACAAACATATTTACACATGAAAATTAACTCACATCATTTAATTAATCTTGAAATATTTAACTACTTACAAGATGATTAACTACTTGCATGATGAAATTGATTACCTAAGTACAACATGATCTGTGATCAACTACTTACAATTGAAGGTGATTATTACATAATTATAATGTCACTACTTAGCAAGGTGATTATTATATAATTGCAAGGTGATCAATTAAAAAGTGTTTAACTAATTACACGGCAACCCGGCGGCAGGGTGTCGGTGTCGTGCGAAGGGCGGCGACGGCAGTCAACGGGGGCGTGCGTGCGACGAAGGGCGGCGGCGGGGCCGTGCGTGGGCGGCGGCGGGTGCGTGCGTGCGACGAAGGGCAGCGGCAGGGCCGTGCGTGCGACGTAGGGCGGCGGCGTGCGTGCGACGAAGGGCGGCGGCGTGCGAGCGGGGAGGGCGACGACGTGCGAGCGAGGAGGGCGGCCGACGACGAATCTGTCAGCAAAGACAAGGGAGGGCGGCCTGAGATTAAAATTGACAAAGGAAAGAGGACAAATCGGCGCATCTATCGGAAAGTACCTCGTGGTCGTCATCGCGTAGATCTGGTCGGCCGGCGGTCGAAGATCTGGTCGAAGAAGAGCGAATCTGGTGGTGGTGGCGCGAATCTGGTCGGCGGTGGTGGTGGTGGCGCGGATCTGGTCGGCGGTGGTGGCGGTGGCGTGGATCGGATGATCGACAGCGTTCGTGGTGGCGCGGATCGTGTCGCGGCTGGTCGTGGTCGCGCGGACGTCATCGTCGTCGAAGATCGTCGGTCGTCGTGCAAGTCGTGGATGGCGGCCGGTCGTCGTCGCGCGAGGAGGGAAGAGGGGGAGAGAAAATGAGGGAGAAAGGGCGACGATTTTTATTGCGCGGACATTTTTATAATCGCGATTCACGCACGATCGGTTCACCGAACGTCCGGTTCACGCATTTTCATGGGGTAAAAATGTCAGTTTTTCAGATCTAAAATGGCGCCCGTAAAATGGGAGGTATATTCCCTATTTTAAATGGGGGAACCCCATTTTTCCATGTATTTTATAGTGAAAATAGTGGTGCAGGAAACTTTTTTTTGGGGATCACTAATATAAAATTCATCAAGTTTTCTCGTTAGAAGAGGGAGATCATTTATCCACATTTATTATTATTTGATTACTTCGATATGAGAGAAAAATGATACATAAAAGAACTTCTCATAAAAAAGAATGTGGCAAAATTTTGAACTTGCCTTGAAAAGTAAAAATCCTTACTAGGGTTGTAAAATTCGGCCAAGTGGGTCATTCAAAATCTGATCGTGGAATTGACCCAACTAATTTGGCAGGATCAAATTGTAAAATATAAAAATATTGAAACATAAAAAAGTTATTAAAACTTTTTAACGATCAATGAAATCGGTGCTGACATCACATTGTTTGGTAGTGATTCTTCTAGAAACAAATTATTCCGGCTCATTACTCACGTCCCCATGAATAATAGCCCACCATTGCAATGATAATTTCATGAGCACATCTAGGGGTTTGAAACAGGACTTTCTTCCTGTTTTACTTTTTTTACTTATTTTAATTACCATTGCCATTCTAAGATACATTATTATCATTTTATTTTATTTCAAAATAAAAATGTTCAATATTAATGGAGTGACAATAATGTATTTTATAGTGAAAATAATGGTGCAAGAAACTTTTTTTTTGGGGATCACTAATATAAAATTCATCATTTTTTCTCGTTAGAAGAGGGAGATCATTTATCCACATTTATTAGTATTTGATTACTTCCATATGAGAGAAAAATGATACAAAAAAGAACTTCTCATAAAAAAAGGATGTGGCAAAATTTTGAACTTGCCTTGAAA
Organism: Pontederia crassipes; assembly: GCA_030549335.1. NCBI lineage: Eukaryota > Viridiplantae > Streptophyta > Magnoliopsida > Commelinales > Pontederiaceae > Pontederia > Pontederia crassipes. The sequence continues at coordinate 21,191,506 of CM060184.1, read as the reverse complement.
AATAAAAATCCTTTCTAGTGTTGTAAAATTCAGCCAAGTTCGATCGGTCGGATCTGTTTGGACATTAAAACAAGTCAGGGTCATTTAAGACCTGATCGTGGAATTGAAAGGATCAAATTGTAAAATGTAAAAAAATTGAAACAGAAAAATGTTATTAAAACTTTTTAGACATATTATATATATTTGTTTGAAATTTCTATTTCAATGTCTTTCTTGATCATATATATCTCGTTATTTTTATTTATTTATAATTAACTCACAAGATTCTCTTATTTACTAAATATTTAATTGATGATTTAATTTATTATGTTATTTGATCTAAAATATTTTATTTAAATTTATTATATTATTTTTTTGCTAAATAAAATATACATATTAATAATACTATAATAATACTTTTAACTTATATTTGTATTAATTTATATTATCAGGACCGATGGGTAAATTACACGAATGGTCCCTCAACTTTGAGTCGATTTTCAATTGATCCCCCAACTTCATTTTATAATCAAAACGTCCTCCATCTTTCATTTTCTTGCACGCTTAGTCCTCTTGACCGGTGATAGTGGATTTTCCGGTTGTCTTACTTACGTGACGGATTTTCTCTCTCCTCCACATCATTTTATGTCTGTCACATTATTCTAAAAATTAAAAATAATAATAATAATGGATGAAGTTTCCACGTCATTTAAAAAAAATTAAAAATAAAAAAAAATCAGGAGCGAGAGGAGAGAGAGGAGGGGGGCGAGCACGAGAGGTCGAGCTCTCTCTCTCCAGCCATACTGGAGAGAGCTGGAGAGAGGGAGAGGGGCAGAGAGAGGGAGGGGGGCGGTCGCCCCGCTCTGCTTGAGCTCACCGGAGCTCGAGCTCTCTCTCTCCAACCGTGCTAGAGAGAGCTGGAGAGCTCTGCTCGAGCTCGCCGGAGCTCGAGCTCTCGTGCTGGAGAGAGAGAGGGGGGCGATCGCCCCCCTCCTCTCTCTCCTCTCGCCTTTGATTTTTTATTTTTAAAATTTTTTTAATGACGTAGAAATTTCATCTATTTTTATTATTTTTTTTAATTTTTATAATGACATGACGGACATAAAATGACATGGAGGAGAGAGAAAATTCGTCACGTAAGCAAGGCAACCGAGAAATCCACTATCATCGGTCAGAAGGACTAAGCGTGCAAGAAAATGAAAGATGGAGGACGTTCTGGTTATAAAATGAATTTGGGAGACCAATTAGAAATCAACTCAAAGTTTGAGGACCATCCGTGTAATTTACCCCAGGACCCACGGTTCTATTCGATTCGTACCCACCAGTGAACTAATTCTTCAAGGTCTTAAAAGATTAATATATATATATATATATATATATATATATATATATATATATGAAAGAAAAACATGAGAATAATTAAGCATAAATCATATGATGGTAGGGTGAGATAATAATTTATTATAATTGTCGGCCATTATTCTTCATTGGGTTTCTTTATAGACATCATTTGGTCATCTAACTTTTGTGATTAAATAACTTGACAACACGCATAACATTCCTCTCTTAGTCATGCTAACGAGCATGTAATCATTGGGACATTAAAGAAAATTTATTATTATTACGCCGTGCTCGATTTTATTCTACAGGAAATATCTGGTTCTTTCTCGTTCCTTTTATTCCAGTAAAATGGGCGATCGAATTCTGACCTTCGAATAAAAGAGCATCAACAATTAAAATGGAATAAATAAATAGCACGATCTTGAATCCTAATGATGTGCACCATAGAAAGATTAATCTTTTCAATGAACTTTTCTCAAAAGAAACATGAAAGGACCAATTAAAGCACCAAATAAAGCTTTGCTTTTCCCTGCGGGACCTCCCCGGAATTCCCGAAAAACAAACTCTGATGAAGCCCAACCATTCCAAAAAGTTAATGGCAACGTCAAAATTAATGTATTATTTAATGGTTCAAACGTTAATTTTATAAATGACAAAATAAATAGCATTTATATTTTTTATAAAAATATTGAAAAATTACTTCTACTAGCATTTAACGATGGGAGGTTAACGTTTTATATTTTTTTTTCAATTTTACTTTTATTCAAATATATTATTTCTTTCTAACTTATTTTATTATTTTCTCATTTTTTATTTTATAATCATTTAATTATATTTATTCTTATATTCATGCTTAATTAATTACAAATTATTTAAATGTTAATGATGAATAAAAAATAATTTCATAATTAATACTTTTATATCATGAGTGCACTATATAAAATTTATTGTCAACATAAATTCTATATATTTTAACAAAAAATAGTTGTCAATTTATTTTATTTAATTGTGATATAAATAATTTATTTAATGTATTACATCGAAATTTGTATAGTGCGTGAATTGAATAATTTATCACATGTCTAATCATGTCATTTTATATTCATCAACTAATTATACCACTTAATTTATCAAATACTTATTTGTTATAACATCTAATTAATCACTAATTATCATTTATTATCCATTATCCACTAGTTAAATTACTATTCGTTTATCAAACTGCTAATAATGCCAAGCACAACCAATACTCATCTTCTTAATATATATATATATATATATATATATATATAATGGGAGTAAAACACCCTTTTTACATTAGAACACTTCAATATCAGCTCTTGATTTTGGATCAACGACTTTGATTACTACCATCGTAAAAATAGCAAAAATAACTCTTTGATCCTTCTCTCTCCTACTAGATGAAGGAAAAAATTACTCTGTAGCATTTTCCTTTCTGTGATCACTTTCGTAATTTTGTGCCCCAACGAAAGAGAACTCCACATGATCATGCTATCGTCGCCACCGTGCCCTCACATCAATCCCCTCCCTTTTGGAGCCATTTGTTTTATCGCTCTAAGCCAACCCCTTTAAAAATTCATGAATTTTCAATTGATGCTACAATATTATTTTTCTGGAGCAAGTTTAATGAAAGTTTCAGTTCATGCTAATAGAGAGATGGACATTGCGAGCAAATTTTCTTTAATGTTTAGTAGTTCCATTATATGTACCATAATCTTATATCTCAATTATATGGGACCATTAGACTTAGATATTCTCCTCCTACGTTTGGAGATCAAGTTGTGATATGTGGGCAAACTTTTAGTTTCTCTCCAATAATCTTGTTTCTCTGATAGTTGTTCATTCTTGGGCATCCTTAGCAAAGGCGGAATTAGGTGAAGTTTATGAATCATGGAGATTATGTGATCTTGGAGTAGATGTGCAACTTTCTACTTAGAGATGGTTAAGTCCTTATCATCTTCTAATCGCCCACCATAGCAACAAGATTATTGTCAAAAGTTGTAAGCTCCAGTGCGTCGTCAAGTACTCGCCATTTATCGCCAAAAGCAAGGAAGAAAGGCTTGACAATTGTAGAGGAAGAAAAGAGAGGAGAAAAGGAAAACTAACGAGAGAGTAGCTTCCATTGAAAATAAGAGTGAACTGCAACTAATCTGGCACACCTAACTACAACATTAAGGTCATATTGATACTAAAGAGCACAAACTAGATTACAACCGATATATGGAAAAAGACAACACTGCTACAAGGAGATGAAAACATGACGTCTATCTCAGATGACACTCCATGCGACAGGAGCAGCCTTTGTTCGATGATGCCGAAGATGAAGATGAGGATGGTAATATGGTGACTTCCAACGGCCCCCTCAAGTTGACTACCGAAAGAATCCGTTGGAAGGTGACGACGGGTTGTCACTGTAAGTCGACAACGGAACTAGAGCACATTTTGTTGAACACCTGTAAGTCGCTCGAAGACGAAGGTGGCGATGTGATGCATGCATTGGACTACTTGTTGTCGAACCTCTACAAGAAAGATGTAGAACTTTGCAGCATTTGGAGAAGCCATACAATCAGAGAAAGAAGATGACATGAAATGTAGGGAGGAATGCAAAATCAGGAGTGAATGAGAAGAAGGGGAAAGCCAATATGCCGAAGTCGTGATCGCCGGAAGAGAAATGTGATTCCATCACAAAAAAAAGGCGACCTGAGGAATGCTTGGAACACATTTACATCACCAAATAAATGGTGAGCAAGGATCACTTTAAAATAAGACTTCCACAAATAGAAGATTAACCGGCGATGACGATCAACACATCTAGGAAAGAAGGTCGAGGGGATTGTGCGGTCTCACCGTTGTTGGATTTGGAAGGAAGCACCACAGATGAGATTGGGAAAATAGAATGAAGAAAGAAGCAAACACGAGTGGAGTTCGCATGGCGATGCCAATGAATAAAGGAAGAATGAGATCCAATTGGATCGGAACAAAGAAGAACAATAGTAAACAAACATAGGGAGAAGGAAAAATGATAAAAAAACAAACTACAAGAAGAGAACAAGAACGATTGATGAGAAACTCGGAGATGCCAAATAAATCAAATGCCAAAGAAATTAGAACAGACAAAGGATGACCAGAGGATCGCCAGTCATGTGCAAGACAAAGGCGAAGATGCTGAGCTAGACATTGGCGAGCCAAGAGACATAGGAAAGAATAATAGAGAGTGACACATTGAATAACAAACCAGAAGAAGTGTTAAGAGAACCTTGTGTGAGCTCCCAAGATCTGGCAAACAAAGATGAGGAAGAAGACTTGTTCGACGACAACACCAAGAGCGGCCAAGCCTTGTCGTACAACACCCATCATGGATGAAGAAAACTATATCGTGAAATTTACCTTGAGCTTTGATCTGGCACCGATCTTGATGTCGCTCGGGCTTTCAGGCGCCATTACATCGATGGTTGTTCACTGGGAGGCGATGAAATTCACAATGGAGATATGTGATGAGTTTTCGGCAGCAGCGTAGTGGGATAGACGGTAGAGCTAATATTCAAGTTACAGGTTTTGTTACCATGTAAAAAATCATGAGCTCCAATGCACCCTCAAGAACTCGTTTGTTGTCGTCGGAAGCAAGGAAGAACGACTCGACATTGCAAAGTAAGAAAAGAGAGGAGAAAAAGAAAATTGACGAGAGAGTAGCTTCTACTAAAAATAAGAGTAAATTACAACTAATTTGGCACAACTAACTACAACATTAAGGTCCTATTTTTGTACTAACAATCTGTTAATGTGTAAAAACACAAATCGGATAACAACTGATATGAAAAAAGATAACATTGCTACAAGGAGATGAAAACATGACATGTTGCGGATGACACTCCATGCAGCAGGAGCAACCTCTGTTCGACAATGCTAGAAATGAAGATGAGGAAGGCGATGTGGTGACTTCCAACAACCCCCCTCAAGTTGATGGTGGGAAGAACCAGAACAATAACAACTTGAAGATGTCAGACATCAAGATTATAGTCATAGCAACAAGATTATAGTCAGCTGCTATACATCAAGATGTATTGTGATCTGGCTCATTGACAATTGAAACAATATCTTCACATAATTCATGAAGTATTATGGTTTGCCAAGTCTGTGCTATATATGATGAATGATGACGTATTGTGGAATGGCTCAGTGAGATCAAATGAATGACTCTTCGGAGAGATTGGGGCGATGGTGACTTGGTCATCAAGCGACGGTGGGATCAAGCGGTGGAATCTCTCGACAATGAGAGGATTCGACGAATGGGGAAATAGGATTGGCAAAAGAGGATCAATTTTAAGGGTGTTCAGATCTAATCTGATGGCGAGAGGTTCACACTATTGGTTTGCGAGATGTCACGAAAGAAATCCTACAAGGGGATGGGTATTTTTTATTTATATTGTTCTTCAGTGATTTTGGTGTGAGTCCTCGATATAAAATCGACGTTCCACAATGGAACACCCAAAGGGCATTTCACATTCATAATACCCTATATATATATGGGTAAAATGGACGTACGAAGTGGCTTCTGCTCAGCACACTGTCATGCACGATTTAAATCGTCCAATCGCGATCCAAGGATACAGATTGAAGTGCCCATCCAGATCGCATCACACGGTCAGACTACATCTCGTGAGATTTTTAGGGCCGTGCGACTCTTCTTCTTCGATATCGTGCCTTGGCCGCCGGTGTGAAGCACTCTGACGTCCTTTGCTCCATCGTAGCTCGACCATCAACGATATCGAGAGAGAGATAGAGATCGGGGAGAGAGAGAGATCGAGGAGCGAGAGAGATCACACGATGACTCGCCCTTCACCTCCTCTCTGACGGCGGCGTTCGAGAGAGATCACAGGAAGGAGAGAGAGGGGCAAAACCTTCTATTCGCCCTTCACTTCCTCTCCGACGATGACAATGGCAACGTTCGAGAGATCACTCGCGAGAGAGAGGGAGAGGGAAAAAACCTTCAAGAGAGAGAGAGAGGTCCTCCACATGCAGAGCGTTGAGTTCGGCTCTTGCACTCGAAACATTGTCTTCGACATCTTCATCATCGACCTCCAAAATCACGTCGACGTCGTAGCAGAGAAGGCCCAGAGGAGAAGGCGTCCTTCGCTCTGTCTCTCAAGTCGCCGGCTCCGAGTTCGTGCCCTAGTCGCTGCTCTGAGATTTGCCTGGGGCCTCCAGATCACGCGAGAGAGAGAGAGCGTGAGGGAGGGATGGAGGGAAGAGAGAGAGGGGGATACCAAAGAGATGGGAGAGAGATCAAGATCCACAGAGAGAGGGGGGAGGGAGGACATGGCGCCGACGGGGTTCGAAAGGGGAGAGAAAGAGAGAGAAGAATGCAAAAACTCACGAGATGAACGTTGGCCGGTAGATCCAATCTGAACGACACTCATTGCGGGTACATGTTGAGCCATTAAATTGCAATCGGACGGTTTGAATCGTGCGTGACAGTGTGCTGAGCAGAAGCGGCTTCGTACGCCCATTTTACCCCATATATATATATATATATATTCGAATAGATCAACTTAAAAATAATGATATCAAAATTCATGGATATGCTCAGATCAGATGGACTACAAACTTACTCCATTTTACATTTGCCAAATATATTTACTTGATCATTATAAGTTAATATTCATTTGTCAATCTATGGACATGAAATTTCGATTTAGTTAACGATGTTCAAGTAATGGAGTAGTAGAATAATTTTGAAGTTCGTTAATATATGTTAAGTCGTCCACGCCGAGTACTCTCGGTCCTTGATAAATAAATTAAGATTCGAAATCCAAAAAGCTGGAAACCGTAATGATTCTTTTTTCTTCTGAAAGGAAATCCGCGAGTTTCTTACATATAAAAAAATATTAAACTATGAATGAAGAGACGATTCAAATTATGAGAGAATGACAAATTAAATCTCCTAATCATAAAAAAATTCTGAGGTATAACGCAGTGACGCATCTTTTTTATCTTTTATTTTTATATATTACACATCTTTTTTGTTTCTAACCGAAAAAAAACCAATTTCTCTAATTTTGTTTTTAATTTCTTTATTAAACTCAAGAAAATATTATGAACTGTCATTTTTCTTTTAATTTCTATAATTAATGCATTTTTTTTCTTTTCGAGCGTTCATCAGTAGGGCAAACACTTCCCCTTTTAGAATATTCTCTCTCTCTCCTCTCTCCTCTCCCTCTCTCTCTCTCACATCCATCTCCATCTCCAAGCTGCCGTTGCTGCTTGCGCCCGTCGCCCCCTTCCTTTTTCTTGTCCATGTCGTTCCATTAACCGGTCAACAGCAGCAGTCCATCCACTGCCGCACTGCGAGCACCATGTTTCTTCTCACCTGACTAGACAACAAAGGCATGCAACCCCACTTCCTCTCCCTTCCGCTCTCGCTGCCGGTTCCACCTCCAGACACCATTCCGCTGCTTTTGTAGTAGCCCCCCATGGAAGGGCACTCCATCCAACGCCTCGCGGCCGCGCGTCGGTCGCTCCGAGTGGGCCTCGACAGGTCCCGCGCCCTCGCGCCCGCCCTCGCCCTCGCCGGCGCCCGCGTCGACGAGGCCCTCCAGCGCCTCCTCCCCCTCGAGTCCGCCGTCCGCCCGATCCGTGCCGACAGGGAGGCTCTGGCGGAGGTGGCCGGCCACATCGACTGCGCCGTCGGCCCCGCCGCCGCGGTCCTCAAGGTGTTCGACGCTGTGCATGGTCTCGAGCCGTCGCTCCTGTCCGACCCCTCCGCCGACCTGCAGGGTTACCTGGCCGTGGTGCAGCGCCTCGAGGAGGCCCTGCGGTTCCTCGCTGACAACTGCGGCCTCGCCTTGCAGTGGCTCGACGACATTGTGGACTACCTCGACGACAACGCCCTCGCGGACTCTCGATTCGTGGCCCGGCTCAAGGCCTCGCTCTCGTCGCTCGGACAGCCATCATCGGAGCTTGATGGTGGCCTCCTCGCGGCCGCCCTCGATAAGCTCGAGTCCGAGTTCCGCCGCCTCCTCGCCGGGCACACAATTCCTCCTCCCACGTCCTCGGCGTCGCCCAACTCCGCTGCAGCGGCATCCTCGCCCCTGACGTCTTCCACCGTACACAAGCTGGTCGCCATCCTCGAGCGAATGACTGTCAACAACCTGCTCGACCGCTGCACTGCGATCTATGTGGACGTCCGCGGCTCCAATGTCCGCGCCAGTCTCCGGGCACTTGGCATTGATTACCTAGAGATCACCTCGGCCGACTTTGGCGACGTGCAGAGCATCGAGGGCCATGTCGACAAATGGGGTCGGCACCTCGAGTTCGCAGTGAAGCATCTTTTTGATGCTGAGTACAGGCTTTGCAATGAGGTGTTCGAGCGTGCTGGGCGGGACATGGCGGCTTCCTGCTTCGCAAAGATCGCCTCGCAGGCTGGCGTGCTCGCTTTCCTTCGGTTCGGGAAAACTGTGACAGAGGCGAAGAAGGATCCCGTCAAGCTCCTCAAACTGCTGGATATTTTTGCATCCTTAAACAAGTTAAGACTGGATTTTAATCGGCTGTTTGGAGGCAAAGCTTCAGAAGAGATACAGAACCAAACAAGGGATCTTATCAAGAGAGTAGTGGATGGAGCTTGTGAAATATTTTGGGAGCTTTTGATTCAGGTTCAGCTCCAGAGGCAAATGCCACCGCCGCCTGATGGTGCTGTGCCAAAGTTGGTGAGCATCATCATGGACTATTGCAACAGACTTCTTAGTGCAAATTACCGGCCACTTCTTATGCAGGTTCTGATCATACAGCGCAGCTGGAAGCAGGAAAAGTTTCAAGAGAGTCTACTGAAGGATGCGATTTTGAACATAGTTAAAGCTCTGGAAGAAAATTTCGATACTTGGTCAAAGGCCTATGAAGATGTAACACTCTCCTATCTGTTCATGATGAACACACGCTGGCATTTCTTCAAGCATTCAAAGGGGACGATGCTTGGAGATATGTTGGGTGATTCGTGGTTGAGGGGGCATGAGGAGTACAAGGACTCCTATGTTGCATCGTTCTTGAGGGAGAGTTGGGGGAAGTTACCTTCTCTGCTCAGCCGAGAAGGCCTGCTCTTGTTCTCTGGGGGGAGGGCGACAGCCCGGGATTTAGTTAAGAAGCGATTAAAGAAGTTCAATGAGACTTTTGATGAAATGTATCAGAAGCAATCACATTGGGTCATATCTGATAAGGAATTGAGGGAGAAAATGTGCCACTTAGTGGTGCAGGCAATCCTTCCAGTTTACAGAAGTTTCATGCAGAATTATGGACCTCTGGTTGAGCAAGATGCAAGTGCAAGTAAATATGTAAAGTATACATCAGAGGACCTAGAAAAGATGCTTGGGTCTCTCTTCCACCAAAGACCTGGGAGATCTATGAGCTTAAATGTTAGGCATTCCAATGGTAAAGCTAATAGTGTGGTGACGGGCCTAAGTCGATCTGCTTCTACTTTGACATAAAGAAGTTTTCCACTGGCTTGAAGAACAAGGCTTTTCAGTGGATACTTATCAGCATAAATCCCCATTTGGCATGTGTTGTAGAGGCCTAATGCCATTATTCTTGTAGAAACAGGTTAGCGGTGAAATTCAAGGTCTGTATTAAGCCCTTTCTATAGGATAAGAATGCTAGAGAAACTTGGCGAATCAGAAGCAAGATATTATAGATTGCAACTATTTATCTCAGTTTCAAGTAGATAATTGGAGAATATGCTGGCGATAGCGTGTTAAAAGTTTAAGGGCTAATTATCATTGCCTTAGAAGCTGCGATTCCTTCATTATTTTTTCATATTTAGCCTGCACTAGTTGTTTTTATTTCATTTGTTATCACTTGAGTTTGTGGAACACTGTTGTTTCTGCCTCAGAACTTGTAAAGTTCTATTGTACCTTAGATGATTCATGAGTTGCTGCATCATCTTCTTGCCATTGCTGTTTATTGTATTTTTTATACTTTGTAGCGAAGGTAGATAATCTATATTTTATGCATGTTTTAGTGACAATGAATTGAGCTTTATGGACCGATTACATATCTTCTATGTTATCAAATAGTTAATCCTGCAATATGGTGTTCAAATTGTTCTCTTATCCTTAGTGAAACATCTTTATGATGTAAAAAAAGGTACAAAGCAAATTGTACAATGCACGCAATGGAAATTCAGAGAAATTTATATCTAGAGATACCATCTTGCAATCTCAACCAGAGGCCTTGCTCCTCTACAGTGCAGGAAACAAAGAAATATGTAGACCTGGCAATGCAACCAACTCATGGTACCTAGATGCACTCTGATCAGCAAAACTCAAATTATGTAAGTAGTTTTTTCTCTTCTCCTTCGTTCAAGATGTGTCCAACTAACGAGTAGCTCTGATGTTTGTATGATCCCACTTATTGAATTTTCGTCTTCTTACCGGATTGGATCTTGTGACTGGTTTCCAGTGAGACTGCCTCCTGGAGTCTGCAGTGTCTTGTTGTTCTGGTGATAATAAATTGATGGTTTTAACGTGTATATTCAGATAGCTGAATATGGTTGGCGCAAAATCTTCAGGGGGGACTTGACATTCCATGTATAATATGCCTACAATGACATTTATTTCGGTATAACAAAGAAGAAAACACTAACCGAAAAGAAACCAGAAACCAGGGTAAGGAAACTCAAGATTTTGACAACTTCCAATATGTGAGAATATTTGTAATGACACATCTAGAATTCAAATAAGGTATCTGAGTTCAAACTCTATTGTGCCTATTTATATTCATATTTTATCTTTCCTTCTATCTTGGTCCTTAGGCCTTCATTTGTAATGGGGAAAAATATTGATAAGTTATATTTTAGCATAACATTTCGGTACTCATGCAGTATTGCATTAGATGATCTATCATTAATTTCAAACTATTATAAAGATATTTATCCTTATCTTTACATTCTCTGACGTTCTTACTATTTTATGTGTGCATGTACCTTTATTATTTTTTATGTTAAAATTAGTTTTTCTTGAAAATGTACTTGTAAGAAACTTCAATTCTGACGGCATTCGTTCATCCTCTGGGTTTGAATTACTTGGTAACTACTCATAAAATTCAGAGGAACATGCAGTGAGAAATGCTGTTTGGCGACATTGACATTGTGAGCTGTGCTGGAGCCCCAAATCTGCAATGTCTGATAAAGCACGGTCATGCAGAATAACACCCTTTAGTGCGTAGCGTCGTTGATTCTTATCCAAGACTTTGCTGCAAAAGAAAGAAAAGAAAAAGAATTGTGTCTCAACTTGAATCATCCTCCAATCAGCATGTGTGTCCAACAATCCTACATTTGCAGATAGTCTATTAATTATTCATCATTATAGTTAATAGATGGTAAAAGACTCCTGGAATGAGCGTGTTGTTGAATGCTGATTTCCTAAGTGTTTCTTAAGGAAGACCCTTTTGTATAGGGTAAATTATATAAAAGGGATTAAGTTTCTACTTAAGTTACGTATCTAGTTTAGACTTTTGTTTTTGTCTTAAAGGTTACAAAATTTGAAGTCAGTTATAATTTGATAAAATAAGATCCTTAAAATGCTGATTCAACGATTTTTGCATTATAATTGAAAGTTGTCACCAATTCAATATAGTAAACTTTGATTTTATATAACGACAAAGTTGCATAAAAGAGAATGATAAAATACTAATTCTAGTCCTTTGTAAAATTCAGAATTTTACGGTATCATCCACTTATTCATTTAGCAAGTGTTGATTTAACACTTACTAGTTTGTTTCAATAAAAATATAACAATAGACACATTTATAATTCAAAAAATTGATGGTCTTTTACAAAAATAACTAGGATAGATATGAGAGTAAAAAAATGCCTTTTTATATAATTTCCCTTTACATTCACTCAAGGCCTAGGCATTAGCACACGAATAATTCATAATCAATAAAAAAGGAAATGATAATTTTTAGGGTAAGTGGATGATTTTAAGGACTTATCTCCGGACAAGTAGTAGATGTTGTCTTATTAACTAATTGTGCTGGTCAAATTTGATCTTTTCTCTATTTTTTTTGTCAAGATTTTGTAAAGGTCCCTCCAGCCTAAAAAGCAAAATGACTTGGTGAAGGTACTTGTATTTTATTAGGACATCAAGTATCTTTATCAGATCACAAAATCGACCTTCTTTCTTTGAGGAGAAAGAGGAAAAAGACACTGAACTTAGCTTCTAGGTTAACTAGTTGATGAATTGATCTCTATCCTATACACTAATAGGTTAATAGTCTCTCTTAATAATAATAATAATAGAGAGAGAAAAACAAACAAAGCATATATACCAAGAAATAATGTGGACTGAGTCCAATCAGTTGCCTGATGTGTCTACAGAAATCTCACTCCTCCATCTTTGGAACTGACTCCACTGTGGATGATGCGTGCCTTTCATGGATCCAATTCGTCCTCATTCCACTGGTCCATCCCTCTCTTTCTCTACCTCCCTCTTCTTATCCTTCACTCTCCTGCCTCCATCCATGAAGTTTCCTAGTTGTGAGAAAGTTACTGTCCTCCTTAGCAGCCTTTCCCTGCTGCAGCAGAGACCAATCATGCATAGCTTTTGTTCAGAATACAGATGCAAATCTGGGATATACATATATATATATATATATATATATATATATATATATATGTATTTAATGGCGTCATACGCCTTATAAGGCGTATGATCCCCATACGCATTCCGCTCCCTGTCCGTTAGATTGGACGATGGGATCTGATTGAGACTGGCGCCCCTCCCAACTCCCCCGCCCTGCGATGTGGCCAGCCGTGCCTTGATCGGCCGCCAGGCGACCTGGGCCGGCCGTGGCTTGACGATCAGATTGCAGGCGGTCGGATCCACCATGATGTGTGACAGCGACGAGGTGAGGTATGCAATCTCTCGATGGCAATGACGGGAGAGGCGAAAGATTTATAATCTCACTTCCATTAAATCTATTTTTTGAGGTGGCCATTTGTCAATCAAAATCAAAATCATGATTTTTTAGAGTTCAATTGAATTGATAAATTAATTCAAGTTGTATTTGAATGAAAAAAATTATTAATGTGATAGAAAAAAAAATATGATAGATTAATTTTAATGGACGTTTGAATTAAAAATAAATATTATAAATATAAAATATAATTTGTTAAAAAAATAAAAGTATATATTAAGAATTTGTTAAAAAAATATTATTTAAATATGAAAATCATTTTAATAAAATTATATTTAATATAATATTAAAAAATTTTATTAAATGATAATTAATAAATAATAATATATTAATCCATTATTATAAATATTATATCTATAATAAATAAATTATTTATATAAGAAAGGTAAAAAAAATATAAAATGATAAAAGAAAAAAGTTTGTGAAATAAAGAAAGCCAAGTGAAAAAAAAAAGTGGAACGAGAACTTATTCCACCACACCTCGAAGAAAACGTTTGGGAAATTAGGTTGAATGTTCCACCAAGTTCCAATTGCAAAAAGTCTGAAGCAAAAATTAAAAAAGATTTTGTTGTCGTTTTTAAATTATTTTTATAGGTGAGAGAGAACATAAGTATTAACTCATTTTCAGTAATCTGTTGAAGCTTTGAACTTGGAGTTAATAATAAAACTCAGCTGGATTTGATATATTGTCATTTTTTAGTTTTTTTTTTCTAAAATACGGTAACTAATTGCAGAAATTGAAAGAGACAATATATATATATATATATATATATATATATATATATAAATAAGCACAAAACAAAAAGAGAAAATTAAGAGAAACTTAAACATGATGCAACTACCGCGAACGACCGAGTGAGCAGTCATCAATTAATTTGGTAGTAGCGCTCTGCCTCCAACAACTTACATGCGGATGCGGCTCCGGCAACGGCAGCGTTGTCATATGGATTTGGAGCTCTCTCTCCATGTACTGGGCACTGCTGGTACTACTACGTTTGATTAGTCTTTCTTTTGAGGTTGGAGTTGGACCCAAAATAAAAAGCAATAATAATAACAATATAACACATGCATACCTAACCAGGGGCAGGTTGAATAAATGCCAGTTTGCTTTCAAATTGTGTTGAAATCAATTGTAAGTCTTAATCCGTTCTAGGGGTGAGCAGGGTTCCGGACTCAACCCATCCGAATCTTCCAGAAATATTCCCGGCCGAGCGGAAGCGATTCTAAATTGGAATGACTCCGATCGATTTTCGACGGGTCTATCATTAAAATTTTTGACTCAAAATTCCGTCCGATTAAAAACAAAATATAATTATAATAATATATTAAACTTATATAATTTAAAATGTCCTAATATAATTCATGTAAATATGATCCTTTCCTGATTCAATTCTCGCTTCATAACTAAAGTATAATTATAATAATATAGTAAAATATCTAAACTTTAATTAAATTAAATTAATATTAAATTATTTAATTTTACTTAATTTCTAATTTCACTCTCAGTTTTAGGGTCCAATCGGTCCTGGTAGCGGTTTTACAATTTTCAAGCCCAGCATAAACTAGGTCAAGACTGGTCCAAGTGGATTTGGCAAAATTAGAACGATGCATAGAAGAAGATTAGCATTGACTCTTAAACAAGGATGATATGCACAAATCGATAAATGATCCAATTTTTTTATGCATTAGGTATGCTTTGAATTTGTTCCAAATGCATAAGTTCTAAATGCAAAAATCACAAGAGAGACGTTGAATATATATAAGAATGATTTGAGTGATGTATTTTGACAAAATCATGCTAGACTTCAGTGCATAGTTGATTGCGATCACTCAACGAGAACATTGAGTTTGGGAAGAATGCATGAGCCATGTCTTTGATTGGTCTTGAGTGATATTGTGTATATATGAAAATATGATCTTGATTAGGCGTGACACATTTTGACAACATGTGCAGACCAAAATTCGAAGCAGATAATATAAAATATTACATAATTAGTTTTGAATTGTAATTTTATGAATAATATGAGACTTTCATTCTTGTTTGTTTGTGTTGCTTGGAAGAATATTGTTCTTGTATTTATAATCTTTAACATTCTCTCTGACTTAGCATAATTCATTGATGTGTGTACAATTGAAGAGGCAACAATTTACTATGAATAAAATAGGAAGAGGAACATCATCAACTCTATATTTAATAGGTCTCGAATGAAAATACATTACCAATTATATAATTTTATGAATTTACCTCCATTGTCATCCATGAAAAGAATAGATGAATTTATCCACCAATAATTGCTTCGCCAAATTGATTAAGAAAAAGAGGAAGCTTGGAGAATAATTTAATCCACAAAAGTATATGACAAGAATATTTTAGCATTTTAATAATAAGAATGACCATAAACTAATCATTTCTTTTAATATCAGCAAATTATCTACTGGTCTAGCTCAAAGGAGACACCCAATTAATGAAATAAAAACAAATGTGTGTGGACAACATGTATGTATGTGTATATATATATCCACAAAGTTTTATCTTACGTCATATTGATGTCCCATGTGAAGTTGGAACACGTATGCCCCCATATTTGTGTTGAGAAAATGTGATGACAAAACTCATTTATCACCACATTTTATCCCCTTTCCCATATCCAAATCACAAGGGCACCTAGTGGCAGCTCATTACATCTCACTAATTATATAAACCTACTAATTGTCCATCAAATCAAATTGTTCGCAATATCTTCTCATCTTTTAATTACTAAAATGATTCCATGGCAAGAAAAGCGTGCATTAATCTTTTTATTTTTTTGTAAAAAATAAATCCGAAATGGATAGCCGCAAATGTATAGATGCATTTTACCGGTACGACAATTCTTGTCCAAGATTTGATATTATCTTGATCCTTATTCTCGTAGGATTTGCAAAAGGCATAAAGTGTTTATTCTTTATATATGATTATTGTTTTATATTGTTCCAATCCAACTAGTTGGGCTCATATTATTATTTATTCTAAAAACATTTTTTTATTAAATCTTTGTTCCCCACAATTCTCAGAGCACCATGTATGCACTTTTTTTTTGGCAACCCTTGCAAAATTAAGTCTGCCATTAACTCTCAAATTATGAGTCGTCGATCCTGATTATTGTGTCGTCAGCTTAATTAACCGGACTAAGATGCTGATCTGGTCCAATCCGACGCTAAATTCTTTGTATAATCAATTGAATATGTGTTTTTTCGTTTAATTACTTCCTTATTTTCATTTTCATCACTGAATTAATCGCTTGGCCTCTCTAATTAATTGAATTATGATTATTTTCATTATATCCATAAGTCTTGTTTTATTTATGTATCCAATTGTATTACCTTTTATTATCATTTTAGTAGAAAGTAAATGGTTAATTTTTAATATTCTATTATACTTTTTGAACATCCAAGTTTGCTTCAACATTTTTTCATTTAGTTTGCAATAATAATAAGCAAAAGTGAAATGAATAAACAAATCAATGAATTGAACTGAAAATTTGAAGATGGGTAGTAGGTAAGTTTTATAGTTAAAAAGGTAGGCAAATAACTAAAAGATGCAAGTAAAAATAGCAAAAGTTTGTTTTGATCCTCATAAACTCGATTTGTGTACCTGTTTTTTCATTTAACTTCTTTGATTAGATCATTGTCCCTCCTTTATAAATCTAAAAGAAACACGTCTTTGAAAATTAAACAATATATTTGAAAGCTAAATACACATTCTAAATAATTTAGCTCATATTGTGGATATGGTCCATGGAAGTGTCCACATCATATATTTTTGCATCAAAGCACTAGAAGAATGATGGATAATATTTTTTTCAGGACAACTTGTCCATATTTTACAAACGTTTAAAAGGAAAATAACGGGGGAAATCAAATTATTCCTTCCATATATCTTGTTGTAATTTTTTTTTCTAGACGAGTAGATAACTATCTTCTTTGGCCCTTTCTCTCTCTCTTTTTAATCCAAACATCAACTTTATCATACAATATCATTCCTCTATTATCCCTAATTTTTTTTACCGTAGTCAAAATAAAAAGTATTCCCCTTATCAAGTGGTGGCTCCATGAATCGAACACGAGGCTACTAGTTCCAATTATTCACTTGAAAATAATCTTACTAATTAATTGTGTCAATCAAGCTTAATTTACTATCCCTAATTCTTGAGTGAACGGATAAGATGAACTAGACTAACCAAACAAATCTAAATACGATATGTTGTGATACTTTACATATATTAAGTAAAGATAAAGCGATCATTTTTGTATGACGTTACGTGCTGTAAAATTAATTAACTAGTACTAATAGAGTCGTGTTACCAACGTTAACCTGTAATTAATACTACCGCAAAAGAAGGTAAACTTTCATACATAAAAAATTAACTTAGAATAACAACTCACTTGCATGAAGGAAGGACGTGCCTAATCCCAAACGTAACCAATCCTTTCGTGTACGTAAACACTACACGCCACCAACGTGCATGGGTCACTCGTTAGCTCAATTATCTCCTACCTAATAAATGCTTACAAGAATATGACGCATATAAAAGCATTTGTGTGATCTTGATCAAATCAGAAAGGCATATCATTGCAACCCCAAATTACGACAACACCTTGCTATAATGCTATATATATAGGGACACCCATTAATTATTCTCTTGTTTAACTATCGATGGCGATTTTGATAGCATACAAACACTAAAAGCTAGCTAGGATGATGAACATGTGAAAGTATTCGTGATGTACATATGAATGCTTCACAATTATTGCTCAAGAAAAAAAAAAACACTCATTTCATGTATATTGTGCATTTAAATGTGATGGAATGTTCTTGCGTACAAATTACCATCTCTTCAATTTTGTAATATAATAAATTGTCAGATGATATTGCTTATTAATTTTCGAGAGTTTAATTAGAAACACATATACTGTATACAATGTTATACGAATAGAAATTATCGCCTAAAAAAAATACAAGGACCATATGGAGTTTACTTTAAGACAATATAATTAAGTACTTCAATTAGGAGTTGTACGTAGTGCACATATTGCACGCATTACATGACTATACACTTGTCCGGCCGGATTATTATGGACCTTAGGAGAAGTTGTAATTAAAAATATTTTAGGCCATAGATTAATCGAGTTGTACCATATGCTGAAAATCTTATTTGGAGAAGTATTTTTATTTTACAGAGAAAATTAGTGTTTAATAAGTCATATTTGGCAGTGTTAGTGTTTCATGTTTCGTTTTCTAACATTGTGGACAAATAGAAGATAACGTGATAAATATTTAAAATGTCTTCTCTATTCACACACAACAAAAGAGCCAAATCAGAAGATAGAAAAGAGAAAAAAAGTTAAAATAGTGTGGACATACTTAGCGCATCTAATTAATTGTGCCTTAATGAGTCGCTAAGAATTAGTAGTCCTATGTTCAATTTCAATTTCTAGAGTCACAATTTGATCCGAGAAATAGTATTTTACTTTTTATTGTAACTTTAAATTAATCAAATTTTAATAATTTTAAATAACGGAGGTCCGAGGGGATATAAAAAAAAATAGAGTGGCTTAGTCGTTAGATGTCTGTCTTAATTTGAACACTAATGTTTCCCAATTATATATAAAAAAATATTCTAATAAAAGATAGACATGATTATATATTTAACACTTAATTAAAAATTGAAAAAGAGAAACTTCGCCACAAGGCCCACATGATTTGGGATTTGTCAAACATATTTTGAATACAATACTCGAGAAACAGTCTCATGACATAAATCATAAACTAAGAATAATAAAGTTCTTATATTTTTCGGATAAATAAGCTCTTGGATAATTTCGTCGATTACGATGTTAAGAAAACTTCGCCTAACATTGTCTAATACTATTTGAGACGGGTTCCGTAAGTAACAATAAATTACTTTGCCAACATATATACCATCATATAGCTAGATCTAATTACTTTATGATTTTTTTATATACACACACTTTAATTAGTATATATATGGGTTATTATTGTACTCTAAAACACCTCAGTTACATATTAGTTTTTTTTTCGATAAAAAAAATTAAATAAAAAACTTCATGATAAATGTCAACCACTTGTTATATATCCAAGTCAGCAAGGAGGCTCAAGTGCACATAATACTAATATGAGCCAATTTTAAAACTAAAAAATAAAACATCATGATCCAAATATCCAAACACACGATAGAGATGGAGACGGCATAAGATGACGAGGCAGTGTGCACAGCGTGTCCGTATAAAGTATTAAGTACGCGTACGAGCGTATTTTATACGCACTTGTAAAAGGAAAAAAGAAAAAAAAAGGTGCTGTCGTGTATTTGGCAAATCCTACGGGGGGAGTCATGCGAGAAGCATGCAAGCAAGCAAGCAAAGAGGAAGGGCGCGTCAGTTTCTATTCCGTGGTTTCGCGGCCGCGTCGCTCTCGCGCGCACGCAGACACGTTCCGGAGCTCCAATCCGAACGTGTCAAACGCCTTTGCCTTATCACACCACCCACCTTATCCTCTCTCTCTCTCTCTCTCTCTCTCTCTCTCTCTCTCTCTCCCCCCCCCTCCTCCCCCTTCTTCTAACTCCTTTATATTTCCACCTTCCTCTACTTCGTCTTCCTCCTTTGTTTTGTTTTATTTCCCATCTCCTTCCAAACTTGACAAGGCAAATTACGATATTTTATATTGCTCCAGAGGGGAGGAAGAAGAGAGAGAACGACGAAAAGAAAAAAAAAAAGAAGCGAAGGAACGCAAGAAGGCATGCCGTGGTAGGTCATTCGCCGCCGGCGGGCCGTTTCGGACATTTATGACAACAGCGCCGACGGCGCTTGTCCTGTCAACGAAACCTGCGACGAGGAGGAGGAGGAGAGGAAGAAGGAGGGGAGGAGAGCGCCGATGTCGTCGTCTCTCGTGTTCACCGGCGCCGTGGGATTGAAGGAGCGCGCCCTGGGCATTCCCCCCGCGGTGTACCTCCACGGGGAGAAGAGCAAGATCGACGCCGGCGTCAAGGCGGACGCGTCGGCGAGGAAGAGGAGCGCCGTCTTCTCTTGTTTAGAGGACGAGGAGGAAGACGAAGAGGAGGCGCCGGCGGGGCCGGACGAGGAGTCGTCGGAGAGCTCGTCGATCGGCGCCGCTTCGTCGTCTTCCTCCTCCAAGCAGGACGAGGAGGAGGAGGATGGAGATGAAGCGGAGAGCAGGAAGAAAGAAGGGGGTTTCGGCTCCTTCGACTCCTTGGAGGAATCGCTTCCCATCAAGTAGGTCCTTTAATTTGCTTTTCGTTTCTTTGTTCATCTTCTGCATCATTGCTCATGCGATCTTAAGATTCACAAACGAAACGCTAAAATAGAAATTTCGCTTGTCCGAATGCAATTCGGCAGGAGAGGGCTGTCAAATTTCTTCTCCGGCAAGTCGAAATCGTTCGCGAGCCTGTCGGACGTGGCCACCGCGAGCGCGTCCGATCTCGTGAAGCGGGAGAACCCCTTCAACAAGCGTCGGAGGATCCTGATGGCGTTCCAAGCCAGACGAGCTTCCTACGGCTCCCTCGTCTCCTTCTCCACCTCGGCGTCCTCCTCCATGTCCTCGACTCTTCTGTCGCTGGATCAAACCGTGGAGGAGGAGGGCGGAGAGCATGGCAGCTGCGACGACGACGAGGAGGAGGAGGACGACGGCGGCGACAAATTTAGCACCTCGAATCCCATTTTTAGCAGTAAGAACGGCAAGAAGATTACTGTGATGGGCCGCGAGGGTTGTTTCAGATCTCCGAGGTCGTTCTCCCTTTCCGATCTCCAACATGCTTAAAAATATTATCATAAATATAAATTATATTATGTATAAATATTAACAATGATCCAGATCTAAGAAAGAAGAGGTAATTTGAGCTTAATTAATAGACCTCTTTTTTGTAAGGTCGCATCTTATTTGCGTCCCGAGCTGGTTTGACCAATTAGTAGGTGCTTCGCTTTTGCTTTGAAATGAATGAATACAAATATTTTAGCGTCAGAGCATCCATCAACAATTTATCTCTATCTTTTATTGCCTCGAATATTTGTTTATTTTTTGGGATTAAGGAGGACTAAATATTTATATTTATATATAATTATGTTGGTGGAAAGGGAGGAGAGAGAGTGAGAGAAAGATAAGAGATAAGGTTTCGTAATGTGTCAGTGGAGGGTGGGGGCCACCGGAAATGTGCATGTCGTGGAGATCTTATCCCTTTGCAGCCGACCGACCATTAAAAATAGGCCCCCAAAATTCGTACGTTATGTTCAGCATCTTCCCTTCTTTCCACATGATCGATTCTATTTAATTTGCTTCTACGGGTGGAAAATTGTACGTATACAACCAACCGGGGGGTCCCAAACTTTTTAACCGGGAAATTTTTGTTTTGTAATTTTAATTTAACGAAAAACAAAAATATCCCGGCCCGAAAAAAAAAAGAACAGGGGCGGGTTCAGAAGATATTTTGTGAGAAAAAAGGCAGACCTATAATAAAAATATTAAATTTTAAATTTTAAAACAAGTAAATAAATTAATATTTTTAAAAGGGAAGTATGTTATGTTATTAGAACTTAGAAGTAGAGAAATTAATTTATTTTTACGTGGGGGTCGGAAGAAAGAATATACGTGAACAGAAAAATAAAATGTTCTTTTTATTATGTCACCCACATTATTTAAATGCCATGTGTTTGACTTGACTAATTTAAAGCACGGCTCAGGGAAAATATATATATATATATATATATATATATATTTGGGGATTGCAGTCTTTATTAGGCTTTTCAAGAAGAAATAGATTTATGTAGCGGAATTATATTAGACCAATTTTGATCTAATTTTACATATTTATTATCTCGAAAATATGGATTAGATAATTGTATGTATATTTGGAATTGGGAGGATTAATATAAAAAAACGTAGAGAAAACGCGAAAAGAAACGAATAGATAAATTAAGAATACGTTTCAAAGATGGTTCCCGCAGTCAGTTATCTTATTAATTAAGTGTGAATGAACCTAAATTACAGCATCTATGGGATAAATTTATGACAAAATTATTAAACATAGAATGAGATTTAACCCGTGTTCAACTGCATCATTTATAGTTGAATCGTACACGGGAAATTTTAATTGTGCCGTGTTATGGCGTATTGAGGTGCTCCCAGATTGTGCTTTCATAAATAAATTTATAACATTTAGAAACCAAAATTACAATTACTTGAGCTCTATTGGGAGACCAAAGACGAAATTATAGAATTATTTTATGTAAAAATAATAATTATTATATTTGATTTCTTTTAAAAATTTTAATATGAAAACTTACAATTATATGAAGATCATAAGTAATAGTTTCTTAAGTGCAAGTCTTCAATGCAAATAAATAAATAGTGTAAATTGTGAACAAAAATAGTAAAAATATTATTTGATTAGTTATGAGAAAAATATTTAAATTATTATTGATTGTTGAGAACAAAATAAATATCAAAAGAGCCAACAAATCCAATTGAACGATAAAATATATTTAATCATTATGAATCAATGATTATTTATGTTAACGATATTATAAATGAATATAACATACATGTTTATTGGTGACTTTTTAAATTAATAAGGGTCTCTAATTATTATGCCTGATTAATAGAATCATATACAAAAATTTGTTATAATGAGAAAACGAAAATAACTAACTTTTGGGGAAACAAAAATGATAAATAAAAAAATTTCCTAAATTTTATTTATTTAAAACCTTTTTCCGTGGTTGAATAAATTCTTCCGAATTTACCACGTTTTTCTTACTCTTATTAGAACCACTTGGTGGGAAAGTTTAATTGCAATTGAAACATGATTAAGTGCTGATAAGACAGTTAATGGGAAGAGTAATTGCCAAGGCAACTGATCAATCGACGGAATAATTCTTGGAATTCTCACTTCACCATCTGATAATGTCAAGTGAACCATCTCGACCTTGCAACCTGATAAAACAACGCCCAACATGATTATTAATTGTACCACTACTAATCTTAAGCTTATAAAATCAATTAATAACTCGTCATATTTTTTCCCCTGATAATTAGCCCATCAACTTCGTCGACAGCAAAACTCCAAATACCAGTTAATATATATACATTAAATTAAATTAACATTTCTAATAATAATAATAATAATAATATTGCATATATGACGTTGAAACGATTATTATGTGTACGTACGTATGTATGTGCTAATTAGCTGTTGGATTTGAGACGCTCCAACTAATTGGAAGAGGCGTCTCGGGGTGTTAACATTTTTGTGAGCTAATGGCGTTGTCCATATTATTGGTCTACCGGGGAAATCTTTTGGCTGATTTCGCAGTACTTACTGTAATAAATAAATAATATAATATAATCCGAATTATTTATTTAGTCATGTCCTTTCGTTCTGACTTCATTTCCGCCTAAAATAATTTTCTACCCTACATTTTAGGATTTTTTTTGTACTCGGATGTATGACCCGTTAAATAATACACGAAAAATTGTCATCGATAAAAAGTAAAAATGAACAAGTAAAGAAATTGTGGCGCATTGATAAAAACAATGTTGCATAAATAAAAATACATATAAAGTTTGTTCTTAATTGAGCTAGTAAAATTTTAATAAGCGACACAATTTTTCATGATTCGTATATACCAATTACCACACCTCATTCTAATATCTTGTGAGCTCATATAATCGCTTATTTTACGAATGCTTAAACTTTTACCTATATTAGCACTCCACATTAATCTTTTTAGATATAGAGAAATTTAATCTATTCCAAGAAAGGGAAAGCACCAAGACACAATAAAGAATAAATAAATTTACATCAAGATATTATCATCACTTACAATATTTCGTATTTTAATTTCATTAATATAATATTTTTTTTATAATCAGTCTTCGAAGTTGCGCCAATCATTTAACTCGTGTGACGTTCGTCAATTCATCAACGAGCTTAATTAGACTTTTTTACATTTATATAAATTTAAATTCGAAATATTTCTTTTGATGGTTAATCCCTCGTGTATGAAAGAATGGTACCGACGATTCAACTCCCGTGATGCTAAAAAGTGCACCGATCAATCTATCATCAAATTTGAAAGATTGCCCTTACCACTCGCCCTCGCCCATATATATATATATATATATATATATATATATATATATAAAGTTTAAGTTGTTTTCGTCACAAGAAAAAGCGTAAGAAAAAGACAGCTATTTGAACCAAGCGTCATCGGTTGCTTCCTTGTGTGGGAGCTGCCGTGGGCGTAGGTGTTCTCATTGTGATGTGTTGTTCATCTCATCTACCACAAAGTATGGACACAAACAATTTCGGCCACGGTACGAATAAAGTTTATTTTAATCTGAAATAGTCACAATCCATTTCATATCATTTTAAGCGTAGAAATTAATTAGTTTCCCAAACAATTATCTGCATAAAAAAAACAAATCAAGTTAATTTCGTGAGTTCAACTAACATGATTTTAATCTCTTTCTCAAGGTCAAGGTTGTCTAGAACCTTTGAAATGTCTGATGGAACAGAAAAGAGTTATTGGCTTTTCTTTTTTTTTTCTTCTTCTGCTAATTGATGACGATTACATAATAAATTTATTTAGATATTAAAGTAAAGTTTATCATCATGATTTAACCCAATTCCATTGGGGAGAACTCGGTCAATCCCGTTTGACCAAATCCATTTTCTAAAATATTTTTAGGGACCATTTTTTTTGGTCGGATTGGATGAGACCATTATTTTTAATATTTTGGGGGTCGGATAATAGCGGAATAACCAACCATATCGCAAGATTCTTGTCCATTAATATTCATTAAATGGAAATAAGAAAATTACTAAACACTGCATATAATTACTAATATTTTTAATAGTAAATTACATAAAAGACTATTTTTTGCTTTATTCTGAAATCTAGTCTATTTTTTTTTATTTTTACATGAACCTTTAAATTAATTATAAAATAACATGTTATTATAATTTTATTGAAAATTATAGCCTATTATTATAACTTATCTTTTGTAACTTTAACGTTGAATTAATTTTAATTTTAGTGTATGTTATAATTATATAAAATAAGATGATTAAATATCCATTCATTGATTTTATCACATAAAGTCACATTTTTTTTACTTCATTACATATACAATATTGTTTTAAATTTATATTAGGATAAACTTTGGTTGCTTTTTTTTATAATATTAGCATTTAAAATAAAATGATAAAATATTACTTTTATCTTATTTTTAATTTGAAAATTTTATGATATCTCATTCACTTATTTATGTGATGATCGTTGAATTAATGTTTTTAATAAAAAAATATAATAATATGCTGGATATACATTAATTTAAAAGAACATGATTTTTACATAAAAAATAAATTTTTAAGTAAATTTGTGAATAAAACAATAATTCAGATTTTTTTAAAATAACTTGTCCTATCATTAATTAACTAATGCTATTATATTGATATTATTTCAAATATCATAGTCTTCATTAGAAAATCCAAATTATATAAAAAAATTTAGTTAAAAAATATAGTACAATGACATGACCAAATCCAACATGAAGAACAGTTGGCCTGTTTTAATCCTAAAGATCTCTCGAGTTGGTACTAAAAAACTTTAGACTTCGTCACATACTTGCCTATAATATCTCAAGCGCTATTGACAAAAACATTAAACAAGAAAAGAAGAACATGCACAACAAAAATGCTAGATTTACATGTTCACTTTTTATAGAGTTTAAGTAAGGCCAGACCAACTAATTCAGTATGATATTCCGCGTGCATAACTGACATTCATAAATAAAATTCTCAACAGAAATTTTCTACCCAAACTTTCAATGGAGAGAATTCTCAAACATTCCTAAAATCCTGGAGCTCTTTGTACAAGAAACAAGGTTGGTGGCAAATGGTGGTCCAATTTATTATTACTTATGTCACCATCCCAATTAAATGTTAGTTTAATTCTAAATGTATAATTGAACGATTAAATAAAATTATAAAAGTGTGCTATAATTTTTATATATAAGACCATAAATCAAATATTATTAAACAAATTATGTAATTTATAATCAATTTATTTCTAAAACTTTATATTTTACAAAATATATTGTCTACTTATAGTATGCCAAATAATACACATATCATGCACATAATTATTTTTCTTGAAATCCTAATAAAATGACATGAAAGATACAAATCTTCTTAATACCTTACTACCAAGAATGTTATAGAATTCATCTACGATTATCACCTGTACAGTCACACATAGATACATATTAATTTTAAAAAGATTAGAAATAATAAGATGAGTAAAATAACTAAGTTAATAGCACATTATTTATGTGTTACCAACTAATCAACTCGGAGAAACATTAAAAGATTTATATTGTTCATAGTATCAAGTAACAAATATTTGCATATTTTAAAACTAATACATGTAATACTCTAATAAGAAGTATCACTCTCATATGAAACACATTAATATCATTAGACATGTTGAACATGTTTATGCATATGCAATACCTTCATACAAACTTAGGGATCACCAAGTAATCAATTTATATAGGCCATAGATGAATTCTAAAGAGGGCTTCTATACTAAATTTTCATAATGTAGCGTTTAACTCTGTATGACACAGTTTCTTTCCATCTCATATAATTTTTTAAGAACAAAATAATTGATTGGATTTTAGAAGTGACTCCCATCCAATGTTTTCAGAATTAGATCAGCGACTGTACCGGACTTCTTACTGATCGCGGTTGGACCGATCCAATCGGGTTCGACTTGATTGAATCAGATTTTATTAAAATAATATTATTTATAATAATTATAAGGATATAATATAAGTTATATGATATAATATATTAATATTGTACTAATAACCTATTAAAAGTATTAAAAAACTAATATAACATAATTTTATTTATTAAAATTTTTAATAATGATAAATCATAATGATTAACATATAAATATAAATAGATTATTATTAATTTAGTATCTATTATTTATTAATGATAGATGCTATATTAATAAATTTTATCCTAAATTATTCTTATTTCTTTTTTCCTTTAACACTTTTCTTTTTATTTCCTTTATTTATGCCCTTTAATAATTTTCCATTTTAACGTTAATCAATTTTGAATACTTACCTTTTTTATTTCAATTCCTATTTAATTTTATACATATCATATTCCATCCTTTTTTACCTTTCTTATATTCCTTTCTGTTTTCATTTTTTAACTTTCCTATTTTTATCATTTTTTTAATTTTAATTTTTAAAACTTGAATTGAACCGAGTTGAACTGGTCGGTTCAATCGGATTTGGCCAGTTCAATATAAAAAATAATTTTGATATCAAACCGAACCGGATTATCAACCGGTTCATGATTGAACCGGCCGGTCCGATTTAATTTTGATAACATTACTCACATCATGACTAGCAATGTAGCACTTAAATTCGATCATCGTACAAATTACAAAGCAATGGATGGATTTTAGAAATAACCCCTAAAATTTTAGAGGTGGCACATCCCATGATTTATCATAATGCATCACTTAATTTCGCATAACACTTAACTCCATACTGCCTCATCACAATTTTAGAGAACAATTTGATAGTCAATAGATGAATGATCAATTTATATAGTCGATAGATGAATTATAAAGATGACTCCTATCATAATTTTAGCTCTATGCGACAGTTTCTATATAGCTCATGTCATTTTTTAGGAACAAACTAATTGATTGAATCTTAAACATGGCTCCCATCATGACTAGCAATGTAGCATTTACATCCAATCACCCCACAAATTAAAAAGCAATTGATGGATTCTAGAAATGTCCCTAAAATTTTAGAGGTGGCATATCATAATGTAATTCTTAATTTCGCATAACAGTTAACTCCATACAACCTCGTCATATTCTTTTAGAACATATCGATGGATTGAATTTTATAGGTGATTGTCATCGTGATAAGTGTTGTAGCACTTAGCTCCAACGATTATATATATATATATATATAGATGTATGACTCATCATAACAATCATATCTCATGTACAAGATGAATCATGTAGACCAACGAGAAATCGAATTGTCTCTTATATAACATCATTCCATTACATACGACATATACCTTTTGAATGCACAAATCATTCAATTCTTTCAAACATACTTTTCATAAAAATTGTGTCACAAGATATGTTTAAAATGTATGTCAATTAGAATCATACCCAAAATCACAAGTGGCGAATACATAACCTAGAAGAAACTAATATACCTTGTGTGAGTTCAAATAAAAAAAATTCTCCCACCTTTTCTTACTTTGCTTCTCTAATTCTATAACCATAATAATAACAATTATATTATCATTATGATTTGTAAACGAACATATTATATATGCAACATAATAATTACAAATATTGCATATCATTCATGTATTCAATCTTATAGCCTAAGTTATTACCATTCACAAAAGTTGATCTTACATTATGATAAATTGCATATTTAGTAAAGAAATATTCATATATTCTAATATTCATAATTAAATTTCATCATCTTAAATTTGCTTAGTTCAAATTACAGAATCACTAAGATCTAAAAGTTTCATATTTTATTTTATTATGATTGGTTCTAAAAAAATCAGTATTTAAGCTTTTGTGTATGTCGTGTGTTTTGATAGATTGAGTGATATTGATTGTGTGATTTATATCAATTAGTAAACAACCCATTTTCTAGTGCTTTCAATTTTATTTATAACTAGACTTCATAAAATTTACTTTATAAAATTTCTAGAATTTATATGATTTTGAACTAAGTATAATAAATTTAACAAAAAATATCATGCTTATCTTTGATGCTCGTTTCTAGATTCCATCTTGAGAGTCTGAGTAATATTAAATTAATCATTATAACTTTTAATACACCTATTATTTTCAAATGATTTCAATTGGAGATGAAATTTTACAACAGTTTGACCTCTAAGTTATCAAATAACTTAGGCTATAACCTCGAGTAACAATTTCATCAGACAAAATATAGTACCCTAAAGATGCACAAATAATTTTTTCCTTTAAATGTTTGATTAACCTTTAATGAAATTAGATTCAAAGGGGATTAAGCATAATTAATTTTATAATTTTTATGCAACCTAAAAGCATGCAAAAGTGCACCTTCAAATTTTCTCCAAATTAGGTTTGTTCTTTCTCATTAGTCCATAAGGTTTGTTTTTCCCTCGAATCGACTAAAATTATGGGATGACAAGGATAGAGAAGATTTAAAAAGCCTTATTTACAAACATATTTAGTTAAAATCAATAAGGAATTATGCAAGGACTCACCAAAAGTGAAAAATCCAATGTATTCTCCCCTCCTTCCAATTTCTCCAATTAGTCTCGAGTGCTTTTGGGTCGGATGTTATGATAAAGAATAGAAAAGAGGAAATAAAAATGAAAAATAAGGTAGAGAAATATCGATTTTAACATTAATCAAATGTGTGGTACCAAAATACCATTGTACTTATGCATTTCTTATTATTTATTTTTTATTAGTTTACTTAAAATGTTAGAGGTAATAAAATAATCCCCTATATTCAAATAACAAATTATAAAAAATAGTCGATAAATAAAAAAATTAAAGTTTTTTCTAAAAAAACAAAAACGACAAATTTCTTGATTTTCATCTTTACGATTTCTTTTTACCTAACTCCACCTAATTAAAATTCACATTAAATATACTATATATATATATATATATGAATATTATCGAGCCTTATTTTATCAATTTTTCAAACTTTTGATGAATTTTCGTCGCTTTCTACAATCAAACAGCTAAGCCTCAAACCGATGGATTGGTGTACCCCCTCTCCCTCAGTCGAGTCAAGCTATATAACTGGAAACTGTGATCAATTCATCACTCTCTTTTTTGAACTGGCATCCATTTTCCTTGAACGCGCAGCAGGGGTCTCAAAAGACAGATCATGTGATGGAAAGGCAGTGTGACCGTAAGCATGCAGAAGAGGTACCCTATCATTGCTCCAAGGCTGAGATACACAGGTGGCGGGCGCATCATCAGGGAGTTCAAAACAAAGCTTGTACCTTAACACATATATTATATATATAACTTCTTAAATACATGTTATAATATTAAGAAATATGATTATATATAAATAAAATTTAAGATATTACAATCTAGACACAGTATGAGATTGAGACTATATTTATCCTTTATGTATAGCCAGTTAGACATCGACTAGCAAACCTCAAATCTCATATAGTTTTATGAAGAAAACAAAGTAGTACCAAAAGTATATAATCTCAGTAAAAATAATAATATTGAACTCAAATAGTATATATATATATATATATATATATATATATATATATATGTCCAAATTCTAAGCACCTCTCTTCTTTTCCATTCTTATATGTCCCTTTTGAATTATTTTAATATTTCTTTGACTTCATAAACCTAAATGGGAATCTTTTGATAATTTAACTTTGAGTGGAGTATTAAATTTCGTTTCAGCAAAACCTTCAAATTTTGTTTATTATAAAATAATAGTTGTTACATTATTTCTATTGGACTTACTATAACTCTTAAACATTTTTTATTTTTAAAATTATTTTAATTCATTATAAAGCTTTCCTACATATTTGTATAACTCAAGCCAGGAATCGCGACTCTTTTATTCTTTCTTCTCATCCATAAGCTTGTTAAATTAGAAGATTAGTATAGCTTAACTCAATTAGTGGATTGTAATGTATAATTAAGAGTCATGACTATTTCTTAATTTGAAAGGACGCATGTTCTATCATTTATTTATAGCGTACCTTTGTTGCTAAATTCAACAATCAAATATAATTAATTGTTATTAAAATAAAAAAAAATGGGAAAGATTTGTTCTTGTCGTCAGCACCAATATTATTGTTCTCATTTTAGTGATTTTGTAAGTTTCAAGGTGGTTTTGAAAATTTGAAAAATTGACCAAAATAGTCCATTCTTTGGATGTTTTGATGCTAAAGTAAGAAGAAGCGCTCCCCCCCCCCCCTATTCCCTATCTTGTTTATGCACCAAACCGCAAGGACGACGTCTCACCTTTAGTTGCCACAATTTTTAGTAGTTTAGTAAATTATCGTAAGAATAATTAGAAAGGGTAAAAATGTTATAAAAAATAAATAATAATGTAGATTAAAAAGTTGACTTCAGGCGACAGGAGGATCTAGTCCAACCAAAATCTAAAACAAGATTTAGGAATAATATATATATATATATATATATATATATATATAATTTCAACCGAAAGAAGTTTTAGCAAGACACAAGAGAAAATAATTAAATTTTAATTAATTATATAAATATATTTATTTGGCACGTGTACCTTACATGGTATTTATATATGTATATATACTTATTATCAAATGTGTAGTATCGATAGAGAACAAATTGTGAAGAAAAGATGTATTTTTATATTTACAAAGTATTTTCATACGACATGAGAAGCCCATTTTGTATTTAAGGCCCGGTAAATGAAGTAGTCAAAAGGAGGCCCATGAAAAATCTTGCAGGGGAAAATAAACAAATAGATCGTCTTCCATTTTTTTCCCTGTTTTAGGGTTGGAGTCGGAGTGGCGTCGAAGGGAGCTCTCAGCAGATCTGTGGACATGACGGACGAGGCTAACAGAGCGGTAAACTTGCACTTATTGGTTCCTGTTACATTGCAACAATTAGCCAGCGTTCCTTTTTTCTTTGGTTCCTCGTTTTACGTTTCCCGTTCTCTTCCGTAGTTGATAATTGCTGTGATCTATGCTTGATTTCGGGACAGGCTTTCGTGGAGCTGCAGGCCCGCATGATCGAGGTCGCAGGAAAGCTGAAGCAGGTTGGTCGTTAACCATTCAGCTCTGCGGTCTCATTTTAGCATCTTGCTATAGACGTTTACATTTCTTGGTCTATTAATATATTTGGATTCATGGCTCCATTCCTATGATTTGGGAAGAACTCTATAATTTATTGGATTTGTAACATTTCATGGAGTCATTTTGATCTATTCAGATATTGAATTCCAGTTAATTCGGTTAACATGACAATGCTATGTAAGAGCGCGATGCTTGATGACTACCAAAAAAGTTATAATATGAGCTGAGAGGGGTCCATAATATTTTCCACTGGGAGAACTCAAACGATATCACTTCTCACTTGGAGCGGGTTAAGTGGCAACAACTTGTCTGAGCACCAGGCAGCAGCTCTTTATAATTTGTTGGGGTGACTATAAGTAACCATTCATTAGTATTCCTGGGGATAACAGAGCACTGCTGTCCTGCGATCACGAATATAAATGATAGGATAGGAAGCATCGCTGTGCCTTTTAGTTGAGGATGGTACTTTCAGTCCGACTAATCCTACATGCCCCATGGGGAACTTGACCAGCCAGTCTGACTGGACAGATCCATGTACCGGGTTTTGGAATTAATTGTTTCTTCTACTTTGAAAACAAACCCACTATCTTCCTTGAAGTTTATGTTTATGTAAATGAGTGGATAAATTGATAGACAAGATAGAGATGGACGTTTTCCTTTTTTTGGTTGTACAACAACAACAACAAAACCTTATCCCACTAGGTGGGGTCGGCTACATGGATCATACGACGCCATTCCGCTCTATTAGTAACCAAACCTTTCGATATATTATTTACCAATAGATCTTGCTCTATTAGTTCGCCAAGTGTCCGCCTTGACCTCTCTCTCCCTCTTTTAATCGGACTCCAGATTATTTGATCTACTCTTCTTACTGGCGCATCTAATGGTCTTCTCTGAACATGACCAAACCATCTCAAACGATTCTCTACCATTTTCTCATTAATAGGAGCCACTCCGACTCATTCACGTATATGGTCATTCCTAATCTTATCTAATCTTGTATGACCACGCATCCATCTCAACATCCTCATTTCGGCTACCCCCACTTTACGTTCATGTAGTCCCTTCATAGCCCAACATTCACTACCATATAACACTGCTGGCCTTACAGTAGTACGATAGAATTTTCCTTTAACTTTATTGGATACTTTTCTATCACAAAGAACTCCAGTGGCTTTCCTCCACTTACACCAACCAGCTTGAATTCTATAATTAACATCGTCATCAATCTCACCATCTTGTCTTACAATTGATCCTAAATATTTAAACTTTGTCACTTGAGGAATTATATCCTCCCCCTAGCCTAACTTTCAAATCGTCTCTAAGTTGTTTATTTGTGAAATTGCTATGCATATATTCTGTTTTATTCCTACTTAAACGAAAACCCTTTGACTCCAACGTATTTCTCCATATTTCCAATTTTGTATTAATCTCTTCTCTTGAATCCGCTAAAAGTACTATATCATCCGCAAATAGCATGCACTTAGGTACGTCCTCTGTGATACTCTCGGTTATAGCATCGATAACTAAGTTAAATAGATACGGGCTTAAAGCTGATCCTTGATGTAGGCCAATTCCTATAGGAAATTCATTTGTCTCACCTCCGGGTGTCCTAACCCTAGTCAATGCCCCATCGTACATATCCCTAGTCAATACGGGCTTAAAGCTGATCCTTGATGTAGGCAAATTCTTATAGGAAATTCATTTGTCTCACCTCCGGGTGTCCTAACCCTAGTCAATGCCCCATCGTACATATCTTGTATTACCTTAATGTAGGCAACACTCACCCTCTTCTTTTGCAAGGCTTTCCAAAGTACATCCCTTGGTACCCGATCATACGCCTTTTCTAAGTCAATGAAAGCCATATGTAAGTCTCTTCTCCTACTTCGATACTTCTCCATCATCAACAACAACAACAACAACAACAAAGCCTTATCCCACTAGGTGGGGTCGGCTACATGGATCATACGACGCCATTCCGCTCTATTAGATATATTCGTTGATCCATGTTCATAAGATTCGACATGATTTTATGCTGGCTGTCGGGGCCTAACACAACCCTCCTCCTTTATCCGGGCTTGGGACCGGCTATAAAATATAGGCGGAGTTCTCCATCATCCCCCTTAGTAAATAAATCGCCTCTGTAGTGGATCTTCCTGGCATGAACTCAAATTGTCTCTCAGAAATACTAGTCTCCATTTTCAATCTATGCTCAATCACTTTTTCTCATAATTTCATTGTGTGACTCATAAGTTTAATCCTTCTATAATTTGCACAATTCTGAATATCCCCTTTATTTTTGTAAATAGGAACTAATGTACTTAATCTCCAATCATTAGGCATCTTTTTCGACCGTAAAATCTCATTAAATAGTTTACATAACCACAACACACATTTTTCTCCTAGACATTTCCAAACTTCAATCGGTATACCATCCGGTCCAACGGCTTTACCATTCTCCATTTTCTTAAGAGCTTCGCTAACCTCCGAGACTCTAATTCTACGATAAAATGACCTATTAAGCTTACATTCGCTAACTGTCAAGTCCTCCAAATCACAACGGGAACCTTCACATCCATCATTAAATAGTTTATAGAAATACTCTTCCCATCTGTTCTTAATATCTCCTTTAGTAACTAAAACATTGCCAACTTCATTTTTTATGCATCTTACTTGATCCAAATCTCTCGACTCCTCTTTATTCCTTGCAATCTTGTAAATCCTTTGTTCACCAGCCTTTGTCCCTAACTCCTTATAAAACCCCTCATATGCTTTAGCACGAGCATCACTAACTGCCTTCTTAGCCTCCCTTTTTGCCAAACGATACTTTTCCCAATTGTCAGAACTATTATCCAAGTGTATCGCCTTGAAACAATTCTTCTTATTACGCACATTTTCTTGGACCTCCTCATTCCACCCCAAGTCTCCTTATCTCGTGGTCTAAAATCTTTTGATTCTCCTAAAATGGCTTTAGCAACCATTTCAACATTTTTTGCCACATTCTCCCACATGATACTAGCATCTCCTTCTAACTCCCACACACTTTCCTCTACTAACTTACTTCTAAAAGTCTCTCGCTTCTCCCCCTTTAACTGCCACCACTTGATCTTTCGATCAAAAAAGATTTTGGTTTTATACATTTCATTTGCATATCAAGAACTAACAATCTATGTTGTGTAGCCACCCCATGCTCAGGAATTACTTTGCAATTAGTACAACGTCTTTTATCAGTATTTCTTGTCAAGAAAAAATCGATTTGAGATCTATGAGTTCCACTTTTGTGTGTGATTAAATGTTCCTCTCTCTTCCTAAAACCAGTGTTGATAATCTTAAGGTCGTATGCTAAAGAAAAATCAATAATAGTTTGTCCTTCCTCATTCAACTCCCCAAAACCAAAATCACCAAGAACCCTTGCATGTGGTCCTGCCTCTTTACCAACATGTCCATTAAGGTCTCCTCCAATATAAACTTTCTCGATTGTTGGTATACTTTCAATCAAACCCTCCATATCTGTCCAAAACTTCTCCTTGAGATGTGATTCTGCCCCTACTTGGGGTGCATATGCACTAATAATGTTCATAGTCTCCTTTCCAACAATTACTTTCACGGATATGATTCGATCCTCAATCATTTTAACTTCCACAACATTCTTCCTCCATTCTGCATCCGCGATAATACCAACACCATTCCTTCCATTTACCTTACCTGTGTATCAAAGTTTGGAACCATTTAACATAATCTCTTTACTTCCCTCTCCTACCCATCTAGTTTCTTGCAAGCATAAGATACTAATCTTACGCTGGTCCATTACTTGTGCCACCTCGAGGCGCTTCCCATTCAACGTCCCAATGTTCCAGGAACCTAATTTGACCTTAGTCTCATGAACTAGCTTCTTTAACCGCCTCCGTCCATTAGAGTGCGGTAGCCCTTGCTCATTTAACACTGCATTCAGGCGAGGATGCAGCGGCTCTTGCTCTTTTATCACTGTACCCGAGCTGTACAACGCGTTACTTACGGGTAACGATCTAGCATTAACACAATATATTCGTTGATCCATGTTCATAAGATTCGACAGGATTTTATGCTGGCTGTCGGGGCCTAACACAACCCTCCTCCTTTATCCGGGCTTGGGACCGGATATAA
Source organism: Pontederia crassipes (assembly GCA_030549335.1). Lineage (NCBI taxonomy): Eukaryota > Viridiplantae > Streptophyta > Magnoliopsida > Commelinales > Pontederiaceae > Pontederia > Pontederia crassipes. The sequence continues at coordinate 21,155,087 of CM060184.1, read as the reverse complement.
AATATAGGCGGAGTTTCACTATCCATACCATCATATTAACAAATTTAGACACAGATTTAAGCAAGCATGTCATGACTTAATCATATGGTTTTTTTGGAAAGTACAACTTTCCGGGGGTCAGTTCATCTTTAAATAAGTTTTAACACTTCCAAATGCACCTTTCGGGAATGTCTCTACGGACGGATGTGGGTGTTATGCCAACCGTAACCGATGTGGGCCAAGTTATGAACAACGATAGTTGTTTAATGCCTTTATTTATATCCTAATTCAATTGTTAATTGGTTTTTACCCAATTTTGATAATTTTAGGATTATTTCGAGTAATTTATTGATGTACTATTATAACTTAGACACAAATTGCAAGGACAAATGTAATTGGTAATTAAAATATGTCACATGTTTGCTATGATTGTATGTATTGATGACTGTACTCAAAAGACGAGATTGATAAAATGAATTGTTGCTATTGTCTAAGGGAGACGGAGTCTATGCTCCACTAGCAAAAGTGTAAAGTCTTTGGGAGGCAAAGTGACTGACTAGTTTTCGATAGTACTTTTGTCGGGATGTCAGGCAGAAGCTTGATCGGATGGAGGGAGATGTTCGAGTGTTTTTCGTCGAGGATGAATTCTCGATCTCTGTAATTCTTAGGAGGAGAGCATACACTTTACATTTATTTTTGTCCTATATTTATGGCCATTCATCTAGAGCAAGGTGATGAGATGTGGCTTGAACTAAATGTTCTTCAAGAATGCTTTGGTAGCAGCTTGGCTGGGACTTTAACATCACACTTAGATAGGAGGATCGCCCAATACCAAGAAGAGGAAGGGCTGCGGGAGCAGAAGACTTTGCTGATTTCATATCGGACCAAAGTCTAATTTATTATTTGGTTCCAAACTGCAGGTTCATGTGTCATAGCTCCTTCTGGATTGCAAGATCCTGCTTGGATCGTTTCTTTGGTTCAGTTGAGTTGGCAGAAGCATTTCAATTTGCAAGTCTGGTAGCAATGGTTTACCCCTTCTCTGATCATACCTATTATTATGTGGAGCTGAAATGAAGCTTAACAAGTCAAACTTATTTGAAGTTCGAAAAAGCCTGACTGCTGCAACAGAGTTTTCAAGGGTTTGGCTGAAAAATGACACGGGCTAACCTCATTTTCCCTGGCAACCAGCTCCCTATCGAAAAAACTGAAGCTCCTTAGACAATTTCTTTCTCAACATAAGAATCAAACTAAAACAAATAGAGATCGCAGAAGATCTGATTCTCTCCTGACCATCTCAAATGTAGACTATACTGGGGACACTTGATTTTGAGGGGGCTAAGTCGCTATGCAATGACAAGCCCAGGAGGTTGTGGCAATAGAATATCACAAAATAGATATATCTTGGCCGCAAAGATCACGTCTATTATGGTTATGTGATGGTGATTCCAAGAGTCAGTTTATTTTGAATGTATGCTAGTGGCCGTTGACAGGCAAATCTATTATGATTGTGTATGAAGAAGTTGTTGGAAGGAAGAATATCAGCAAGAGAGTGGCTGATTACTTTCATATTTTCTACGAAATAAGGCCTCCAGGGGATTATCCATGGCAAGATAGATAGCTTGTTAGAATCAATGACGAGTAAATAATGAGGTTACAACCTGTTCAAAAGCTCTCCAAACTTGATATCTGCACTCTTCATTTTTCATATATTTTTCTTTTTTTGACTACATCCTTTTTCATATTTGGGAGTGCCCTTATATGATAGATGCATCACCTCTCAAAATTGGAATCCAGTAGTAGACCAAGTGAAGTGTAGACTCACATGTTTGAGCTCCAGATACCTCCTGCAGTGAACGTATTGCCTCCAATTGATGATAGCTCGTGGCAACATTCAGCAAGCTGGTGAGGCATTCATTTGGTATCATGGGAGGAGGTGTGTCCACCATGAAGGGATGGGGTTCTGGTTGGTCTTCTGTTTTCAAGAATGAACGATGCGCTTCTTGTAAAATGTGTTGTACATATCATAGATCCAGTCATAAACTTGTGCTCTTACTGTTATCTTTTCCTGCTATAGTCACTTTATCATAGGTATTTTGGGTCAGGACTTGCACAAATGGTTCTTTTTGGAAGGGCATTACTTTGCTTATCTATCAGATGTTACGGTTCTTCACCAGCGTGCATGGGTCTGACTCAGGTTTTAACTATTTTCTGGATAATAGTTGCTTTTGTGATTATATGTCCAGAGGTTCTCCCCATTGTCTGTGGATCATCTCTGCACAGTTCCTGCTGCAAGAAATGAAGGTGGATGGCTGCTAATATTTTGATTAACCACTATAAAGGCGAGTGGAGAAGCTTTGCTTCTTTTTAGAAAGTCTTGGGCCATATAATTTCATCAACAATGCCAGGGACGGGTGGGTATGGTCATCAGGAATGATCACTGTGAAGGAAGTGTACTCTCTTCTGAATGAAGGAAAATCCCAGGTGGATGCTGATTTTTGGATTAGTTGTAAGTGGTTATGGAGTTGTTGAGCTCGACTGTCAATTAAATTTTTTTCTTGGCTACTTCGGAGAAAACGTGGTGTTATGAGGACTTTAAGTTGAAATGGGCCCTTGGAGCGAACTCCAGTTGTGGGCTATGTGATCTGTAGGAGAAACGATATCTCAGATATTTTTTAATCGCCCAATTTCCAGAGAGGTGTGGTGTGAGGATAGTGTATTCGGTTAGACAAGCTCGGAGGATGGATTTTGGAATTTTGTTAGACACTAGGGTGTTTCTAGAGGGAGCAATGCTATGCACATAATATTGTTTTGCATGCTCGTTCTCTTCTGTAATACTCACTGTAGTATTGTTAGAAACAATGTACATTTACTTTTCTTTATGAATAAAAATGGCAGCTGGGTAACCATCCTTTTTTCCCTCATAATCAAGTATGATATGAATCTAACAAATGGTGATCTCAGTTGAAGCTGAATACAGAAACCCCATGCCACTCCCTGGTGGTTAACTATTAGGAGCCACATACCATTTTTATATCAGATAATAAACTGGTTTAAATTTTGGTTTCATGTGACAGTACACAAAATGTGCCTGGTTGTAGTGTATTTGCAAATACATAGCCAGCCACAATATTCTATGATGTCAGTATCAAAATATGAGGTGCAACGCTAGAACTTCATACCGCCTAAAAAAATGCCAGAACTTCATGCATACAAGCAAAATAAAAAGTCAAGTGAGGTGTCTACAGTGGTTATGCTAGCTAGCAGGAGATAGTATGGCCTGATTTAGATATGATTATAATTCAACAAGTCAAATACAGGAACTTTTACCTACTTATCAAGATTTTTTATGTGAAAAAACCTGTCGTCAATTGTGGATGTCATCCTTGTTGAAACAAATTCTTAGCAAAATTATCGATCTCTCACTCTCAACACATTTATAAGGTGCTTCTGAGCACTTTTATAGCATGTCTCTTAAGTAACATATATGAGATGATAGTAAAACAACAAAAATATTCAGCAAGATGGGTTTATTTTCTCTATATTTTTCTGTCAGATATTGGACAATATCAAGATCAATAGTTAAATACGTGCATTAGAGTTCATGCTCAAAATTCCTACAAATGGACTTGAAATAACCTGTAAAAATAAATCAGTGTGGGTTTTGCCTTCGTACAAGACTAGTCTGGCTTGACAACCAACTCTTTGAAGGGCGCCTGTGAATTTTTTGCTGGCAGTTGAAAAAAAAAAAAGAAACTTGCAAGGGTTTCCCTGTGTGATTTAGAGGCAAACATTTTTTCTTAGTTTTTGTTGTTTCACCGTATGAAAACAGCAAAAAAAAAGAAGAGAGAATTCATCTTCTGATATTTAGTTCTTTAGCATGAGCATAGTGATTCTGATAGCTGTGATCTGGGAATGCTAATTGTGCGAGTTAACGAATGTGTTGTTGCAAGTCTTGGTAATCTGATTCGGCCTTCCTCCTATCAGGTGCAAAATCAGGTGCGGTTGAAGGAAACTGACAAGAAGAGGACTTACCTTACCATGGAGGAGCTCCGTCAGCTGCCTGATGCTGCTAACACCTACAAGGCTGTTGGTATGCACAAATTGCTTGTTTCATGATCCTCCAAAATAACGCATGAACATGCACGTTCCCCTCTTTTTCAAAATTTTATTATTGAAAGAAGCTGTAAAATCATTTCTCGTATTACCTGTTGGCTTCATGAATCTATCATGATTGTCATTTAGACTTTCATTCGGTATGTGATCCAGATTAGTCCCAGTAAGGATATTGTGATGTTGGTGATTATGTGGATCATCCTGAGTGACCAAAGAATCTAGATTGCCTACTTTTTGTGCATCAGTGATGTTTGTTCTTTGTGATTTTTATCAATGCCTAAAAGGGGAAACATAGTTGCATTGTTTGAACTATCATTATCTAGGCCATTTATAGCAAAAAAAGATATTGCAAAGGATGAGAATATGTTGATATATACCCTGAATTAGAATTACGTAACAATAGAAAGTTTGATCTGACCTTATTTTAAGAAGTAAAAGTATGACTATGAAGCTTCGATAATCATTCGCCTGTATTAAGCTATGCAATTGGGGTGATTTACAAGTGTGTATGGAAAGTCAAGACAAACAAAAGGATGGCATAAAAAAATTATCCGTACATCACTCTTTAAAAAAAGATATGATGTACCATATGTAATACTGTTTAACTTTGAAAGTAATGCAATTGTGTTGAAGCCATATGACCCACATGACCACTAGAGCGGTCAACGAAATGTCTCGTGTCTTTCATTGTCCACGATAATAAAGATTGGTTTAACTATTTTAAGTATTAGTTGGGAACTGGAGATGCACTTGAATAATGGAAACCAGTAATTTTGTTCTCAAACCACATCGAGAAAGAGTTACTAGGCTTAAAATAGCTCGATAATCATTGCAGGAAAGTTCCTCATGCACATATACTGATGCTCTTCTCTGTTTTCCGTGCAGGAAAAGTGTGAGTACTCAAGCACCAAGAGGCTCTATAGAGGAGAATGATGTTAGTTCTTTATAATCCAATAACAGCTGCTGATGTCTTATAAATGCCCTTATTTTAATGGTGACCAGGTTCATATTGGAGCCGAAATCAGCTCTACTGAAAGAGCACCAACAGAAATTTAAGGATAGTGAGAGTGCAATATCTTCTTTGCAGGTCTGCTTTCTCTTCTATTCTCTTCTTTATGGAAGATGTCAATGGATTAATCTTGTTAATAACTTTTTATACGCAGAGTTCCATAGAGTACCTAGAAAAGCAGCAGACAGAGGTGGAGAACAACATTAGAGAACTCCTCCAGCAAGATCCTGGCCTAGCTCAGCAGATTATGACAATGACAATGGCATAATAGTGGTCTTGATTTCCAGAAGGCTTCATTCTCAGACCATTTCGTTAATGTAGTTCTCTTCCATTCGCTCGTTTGTAAGCAAGCAAATTCTTACTTCTTATTCACTTGCTAAACTGTATGCGAATCTTTTGAATCTTATAAAGTATGTAAAATTATGTAATGAAACTAATTCGCCGTCTAGTTTTTCTTTGTGATATTTTTTTTTACACGCGCTGAATGTATGAAAAAATTGGTGCAATAGGGGCGTCTACCTACATTTTCAGTTTTAATTACATTTTCTTTTCCTGCCCATGGCCCGAGGAAAAAAACATGTGATGAGCTTTTTGTGGCAAATATAAATGTTTTAAATCTTTGAGAATGAGGATGTAGCGTAGAGCACACCTTCATTCGACAAGTTTGAATTTCACCAATCTGTACTATGAATCTTTCGTGATCTCTGTAAAGGAACTCCCCCTAAAGCAACCATATTATGAATGGTTGCAGATAATGTTTGCTTGTAGATGCCCAATTTAATTTTAAAGGTTAATGCGAGCGTGTACTCCCTAATGGGTCTTTAGTTTATTCTCAAGAGATGTTGCATGGAAGAAAATGGCAGGTCAGGAGTCTTCAAGGAAAAGCCAAGTCAAGAAGGGAAACCAAACTTGTTTCGTACTGCAAGCCGACGGGGCGACGGCCGTGCCAATTCCAAGTGCATTGCTAAGGTACGATGTGGTTTAAGTTGACATGTAGATTAGGAACAAGAGAAGGCTGCGCCTGACGGAAGAAGTAAAATAGGTGACGATTATTTGTAAAAGAGAAGTAACTACTAAACTTTCTATCGGGCAAGAAATCAAACCGGGAATTCTATTTGTAAAAGAGAAGTAACTACTAAACTTTCTATCGGGCAAGAAATCAATCCGGGAATTCAACGGCCATTGCACAGACGAGCTCAGTAAGACTTGAATTAGAAACCCATCGGAGCTGCAGCCGGCGCATTCGCCAAGCTTCCGCATCCGGTGCGGACTTGCGGAAACAAGATTAATCGAATAGTTATAAGAGCTCGCAGCCGACTCTTCTTTTTCTTATAACAATTAATACTTTTCGGATTGCAAACAATTAAAGCTTGTAAGTTGGCACAATTTGAATCAATCGTACGTGGATAGCTTCCTCTATGAATCCGGTGCATCAGCAAGAATGACTGCCAGCTGCTAGAGCAAACTTAGCTCTGAACCAAACAGCCATTTGCAAGCGAGGTACGGCTTCCAGTTCCACACACGAAGTCTTCATAACACAAACACGGAGCCCTACGAGCTTGACGTTTGAAATAAAAGCTACGAGGTACGTAGGAGTAACATGTCAACCACCGTCCCCACGCTCGGAGGAGACGTTCAAACATCAAACAAGCGCAAAAACAGGGATTCCGATGGCATCAGAGCCCGCAATTCCAGGGAGGTCGATGTATCTATGCGGCATATTATATTCCTGTTCTGACCCACTTATTCGAAAAGGAGAAAAAAAAATTTTCTGAATGATTAGGAATTACTATTATTCAATTAAAACGAAAGCCCAAGATATTCGAAATCTCATTTTTGAAATTATGAAAACAGGTAACGAAATTGTGGTCTGTTTAATTCTTGTATCTCGTTTCCTTTCTGTTCTTATCCCTGCTTTCGCTCCAGCTGAATAATTGATTTCCCCCAAAGTCAGCACTTTTGCTTGTCTTTCATTAAGGTAATCCCTGTTGACAGACATTCCAAATGATCTAAGCAAAAGAACTGTTGGACGCCATGCAAAAATCTTCAATGTAAAGTAAACAAAGACGTGATGCACCGATCCCAGCGTCCAATCATTCCTCGGCTTTCTATATAACGACCACAAGAGATCTCATGGAAAACAACATCAATCATCTCTCTTCGTTTTTGTTCACCATTCATACGTTATAGTGCGCAACGAATTAGGAGGCCCAATGGCATCGCCATCGTGCGTCCTACTGATCCTCGCCGTCAACTTCTCTGCCACATTCTGCTTGGCTGCCACCTCCGGGGGCAACTCGACCAAGCTCAGCCCGGCCGCTGTCAAATCCCAGTTCGTTGAGGCCCACAACGCGGCGAGGCAGGTGGTCGGCGTGCCGCCGTTGACGTGGGATGCGAAGCTCGCCAAGTTCGCCAAGGCCTACGCCAACAAGCGGCGCGGCGACTGCCAGCTGGTGCACTCGCCCGGGTACGTCTACGGGGAGAACATATTCTGGGGCCAAGGGCGGAGGTGGAGCGTGCCGGACGCCCTGCAGGCGTGGATCGAAGAGAGGCAGTGGTACAACTACGACAACAACTCCTGCTCCGCGGCCGACTGCAGCCATTACACCCAGGCGGTGTGGCGCAACACGCGGCTCATCGGGTGCGCCAAGATCATATGCGACACTGGCGACACCTTCATCGTCTGCGAGTACTACCCGCCAGGGAACTACGTCAACTCCCGCCCTTACTGATGCAATACCTCATCTGTTGTTTGTGCTGTGTGGATTACACTACAAATACGGCGTCTGTATGTAAATTAACATATTCGATTTAACAATAATGATGCCTACTGTTTACATCAGTCAAGGTTACCACCCTGCCACCATTGAGAAGAATCACAATTCATTATTTATGAACTTCGTTTACAGAATACAAATGACAGTGAGCAAATCAATAGGGAATATTTTATCGACTGAGTAACACAATCAAATGTTGAAACTAGAAAAAAAACAAAGAAAGAAGATAAACCGTGTGATGATACTAACAGAGGCAGCGACAAAGGAACAACTATGAACTGGGAAAAAATGACGGAGCCTTTCAGCAAGAAGGATTCTATATGGGCATCAGATTCTAACATTATTGTGAAACTAACTGCTGCCTTTCTGTTTGACAGTGATCTTGTCCCCTAAACTGAGGGCGATTCCTTGAGTTTTGCTCCTTATCCTAATGTAACCGCTCAGCTTACCATCGGTCTGCTTCTCAACACTAACATTGACCAAAGCATCTTCCCCGAACACGCTCTTTGCATAGAGATTGGCTGCAAGGAATCCACACACCCCTTCCAGAGCAGAGCTGAAAGGAAGATGATCACAAGATGCAAATATAAAAATACAGATGATCAAAATGAAACAGTTAAAGAGACTAACAACTAATCAAGATGTTGTATCTTTTTATAATTGAAGATAAGCAGGTGATGACAGTATTACAAGTTTCATAACTTACAGAGGTGTTAGACACTTCATGTTTGTAGACTTAATTATGTGATCGAGGAATTCCTTTTCATTCTGTATTATGGTGTTCACAGCAACCTGAAAGAAATCAACAGGGATGAGTTTATTGACAATCAATCATGTAATTATAAATTAACTATTTCATTGACAGGAATCATGGACAGAATGCAAAGTATCATCAGAAGAAAATGGGAAAAAAAAGCCGAAGAAACAGATCAACATGTTTTTTTTTCTTTTCATAAGAAATAGTGATATTAATTCTGCCTTAACAGATCAAGTAAATAGCTAGAGGCATTCATATATTTGCAATTATATCTGACAATAACAAAAAGAAAACAACTTATAACATACACGCTAATCAAATGAGTTCCTTTAGAAGGTAGTACGAAATGAAGATGATAGAAACTGAAAAAAAAATTACTGTATAATTATGAAATTGAAAAACAAGATTTGATATCATTAGGAGTAAACAAACAAAAATCTTAAACATGATTACTACTAATAACTTGTCCGTTCGAGAGGACAAATCTCCACAGTAAACTAGTCCGTGCGGAGTGGACTAAACTTCTGTTATATAATTTATACACACATTTCAAAGGTTGCTCCTAAAAATAGAAACCATCAATACATTTATAACATGAAGCATCAGTTTCTATAATTATATAACACAGCTAAAAATGGAGAGCATGAAAATGCAAGTTCCAACTAACTTTTATTCTCTTAATTATCCCACTATCTCTTTAACAAATATAAAGTAATATCTTATCAATACACCCCTCTCAAAACTTCACCTTATCTTCATAACTGAGAGAAGAAAATTGTTGATAGTTTTCAGTAAGTATAATGTTGACTCATCCAATATTAAGAAACTCCATAATGGAATGAAGATGTTGGAGATAATGATTTGACCACCATTGACTTTCATTTGTGACGTGCATTAAAACTGATTTCTCATTAAAGTATTCTTTTTTTGAACTTCAATGATGTTAGAAACTTTGTGGCTTTGGCACTAATGATAAATTGAAAAACAACTATATGATTATAAAATTGATATTATTAAGTAGTGAAAGTGCAAGAATCTTAAACACAATTACTACTTAATAACTCATCCATTCAAAACGACAAATCTTTGTAATAAAATAGTCGTTGATAAACACATTTGAAAGGTTGCCACTAAAGGTTCCGGCTTTCGAGCCAGTTTCTGTAACTATATAACATAACTAAAAATGGAAACATTGTACACCACTCTTCATTTCTTCTTCGGGAGTGGGGTTTCGGGTAGCCATTTCCATATTTTTGTCACTCTTCTTGAGAGCACTTCACCTGTACATGCTAATATCTTTTACTAATATATATATACGTGGATGACAACCGTAAGTTATGGTGGTCATCCTTTCCCTTCTCAAAAAAAAAAAAAAACTAAAAATGGAAACATGAAAATGTAAGTTCTGATTATTCGCTGTTCTCTTAATCAGCCCATTATCTTTTTAACTAATACAAAGTGGAATCTTATTAGAATATATGTTACATGGGGGGATAAAGTTTTCAAGTGGGAAGTCAACTTTCCATTTCTAATTACCTGCATATAATAGGAAGTTGATTTCTACAAGTTTGTCTTAAAATGCATCTAAGTTCATGTAACGAAGATGCTCAACACTTACTGTGGTAAAAATAAGGATATGATGAACTTTACAAAAATAATTTATGTTTGCAGTTGCACAGGAACTCCGCCTATATTTTATAGCCGGTCCCAAGCCCGGATAAAGGAGGAGGGTTGTGTTAGGCCCCGACAGCCAGCATAAAATCCTGTCGAATCTTATGAACATGGATCAACGAATATATTGTGTTAATGCTAGGTCGTTACCCATAAGTAACGCGCTGTACAGCTCGAGTACAGTGATAAGAGAGCAAGAGCCGTTGCATCCTCGCCTGAATGCAGTGTTAAATGAGCAAGGGCTACCACACTCTAATGGACGGAGGCGGTTAAAGAAGCTAGTTCATGAGACTAAGGTCAGATTAGGTTCTTGGAACATTGGGACGTTAAATGAGAAGCGCCTCGAGGTGGCACAAGTAATGGACCAGCGTAAGATTAGTATCTTATGCTTGCAAGAAACTAGATGGGTAGGAGAGGGAAGTAAAGAGATTAGGTTAAATTGTTTCAAACTTTGGTACACAGGTAAGGTAAATGGAAGGAATGGTGTTGGTATTATCGCGGATGCAGAATGGAGGAAGAATGTTGTGGAAGTTAAAAGGATTGATGATCAAATCATATCCGTGAAAGTAATTGTTGGAAAGGAGACTATGAACATTATTAGTGCATATGCACCCCAAGTAGGAGCAGAATCACATCTCAAGGAGAAGTTTTGGGCAGATATGGAGGATTTGATTGAAAGTATACCAACAACCGAGAAAGTTTATATTGGGGGAGACCTTAATGGACATGTTGGTAAAGAGGCATGACCACATGCAAGGGTTCATGGTGGTTTTAGTTTTGGGGAGTTGAATGAGGAAGGACAAACTATTATTGATTTTTCTTTAGCATACGACCTTAAGATTATCAACACTTGTTTTAGGAAGAGAGAGGAACATTTAATCACATACAAAAGTGGAACTCATAGGTCTCAAATCGATTTTTTCTTGACAAGAAATACTGATAAAAGACGCTGTACTAATTGCAAAGTAATTCCTGGGCATGGGGTGACTACACAACATAGATTGTTAGTTCTTGATATGCAAATGAAATGTATAAAACCAAAATCCCGAACAGTTTTGATCGAAAGATCAAGTGGTGGCAGTTAAAGAGGGAGAAGCGAGAGACTTTTAGAAGTAAGTTATTAGAGGAAAGTGTGTGGGAGTTAGAAGGAGATGCTAGTATCATGTGGGAGAATGTGGCAAAAAAGGTTGAAATGGTTGCTAAAGCCATTTTAGGAGAATCAAAAGGTTTTGGACCACGAGATAAGGAGACTTGGTGGTGGAATGAGGAGGTCCAAGAAAAGGTGCGTAATAAGAAGAATTGTTTCAAGGCGATACACTTGGACAATAGTTCTGACAATTGGGAAAAGTATCGTTTGGCGAAAAGGGAGACTAAGAAGGCAGTTAGTGATGCTCGTGCTAAAGCATATGAGGGGTTTTATAAGGAGTTAGGGACAAAGGCTGGTGAACAAAGGATTTACAAAATTGCAAGGAATAAAGAGAAGGAGTCGAGAGATTTGGATCAAGATGCATAAAAAATGAAGTTGGCAAGGTTTTAGTTACTGAAGGAGATATTAAGAACAGATGGGAAGAGTATTTCTATAAGCTATTTAATGATGGATGTGAAGGTTCCCGTTGTGATTTGGAGGACTTGACAGTTAGCGAATGTGAGCTTAATAGGTCATTTTATCGTAGAATTAGAGTCTCGGAGGTTAGCGAAGCTCTTAAGAAAATGAAGAATGGTAAAGCCGTTGGACCGGATGGTATACCGATTGAAGTTTGGAAATGTTTAGGAGAAAAATGTGTGTTGTGGTTATGTAAACTATTTAATGAGATTTTACGGTCGAAAAAGATGCCTGATGATTGGAGATTAAGTACATTAGTTCCTATTTACAAAAATAAAGGGGATATTCAGAATTCTGCAAATTATAGAGGGATTAAACTTATGAGTCACACAATGAAATTATGGGAAAAAGTGATTGAGCATAGATTGAGAATGGAGATTAGTATTTCTGAGAGACAATTTGGGTTCATGCCAGAAAGACCCACTACAGAGGCGATTTATTTACTAAGGAGGATGATGGAGAAGTATCGAAGTAGGAGAAGAGACTTACATATGGCTTTCATTGACTTAGAGAAGGCGTATGATCGGGTACCAAGGGATGTACTTTGGAAAGCCTTGCAAAAGAAGAGGATGAGTGTTGCCTACATTAAGGTAATACAAGATATGTACGATGGGGCATTGACTAGGGTTAGGACACCCGGAGGTGAGACAAATGAATTTCCTATAGGAATTGGCCTACATCAAGGATCAACTTTAAGCCCGTATCTATTTAACTTAGTTATCGATGCTATAACCGAGAGTATCACATAGGAGGTACCTAAGTGCATGCTATTTGCGGATGATATAGTACTTTTAGCGGATTCAAGAGAAGAGATTAATACAAAATTGGAAATATGGAGAAATACGTTGGAGTCAAAGGGTTTTTGTTTAAGTAGGAATAAAACAGAATATATGCATAGCAATTTCACAAATAAACAACTTAGAGATGATTTGAAAGTTAGGCTAGGGGAGGATATAATTCCTCAAGTGACAAAGTTTAAATATTTAGGATCAATTGTAAGACAAGATGGTGACATTGATGACGATGTTAATCATAGAATTCAAGCTGGTTGGTGTAAGTCGAGGAAAGTCACTGGAGTTCTTTGTGATAGAAAAGTACCCAATAAAGTTAAAGGAAAATTCTATCGTACTGCTATAAGGCCAGCAGTGTTATATGGTAGTGAATGTTGGGCTATGAAGGGACCACATGAACGTAAAGTGGGGGTAGCCGAAATGAGGATGTTGAGATGGATGTGTGGTTATACAAGATTAGATAAGATTAGGAATGACCATATACGTGAACGAGTCGGAGTGGCTCCTATTAGTGAGAAAATGGTAGAGAATCGTTTGAGATGGTTTGGTCATGTTCAGAGAAGACCATTAGATGCGCCAGTAAGAAGAGTAGATCAAATAATTTGGAGTCCGATTAAAAGAGAGAGAGGGAGGCCAAGGCGGACACTTGGCGAACTAATAGAACAAGATCTATTGGTGAATAATATACCGAAAGGTTTGGTTACTAATAGAGCGGAATGGCGTCGTATGATCCATGTAGCCGACCCCACCTAGTGGGATAAGGTTTTGTTGTTGTTGTTTGCAGTTGCACAGGATATGATATAAGGTGTTTTGTGACTGATATATGCTCTTCAAAAACATAACTGATTTATGTATGTTGTATAACATTGGTACGAAGCTAAGCACCATGAATGATCAATTATGCACGTTACACAAATTCATTACTAATGGCATAATGACAAGAAAAAATAAAGAACAAAGTTACCTTGTTCCCACCGAAAAAGCATAACTGATATATGTATGCTATATAATATTGGTAATAAGCTAAGCACTACAAATGATGGATAATACACATTACACAGAACCCCTAATTCATCAGTAGTGGCATAATGACAAGGGAAAAAAAACATTCGTAATAAGCTAAGCACTGTAAGGAAAGGTTACATGTAAGGAAAGGTTCAGTGGTGGGAAATTTAAATATTCAGGGGATCATATTTTAGATCATTTTTCTACAATGGACATGTCCCCATTTGAGAGTTTTTCACCAGAAGGGTATGAAAACATATGGTCCCTGATACCTGATTTGAAGTTAAAGTTGCATACTCATCAAAAGAAAGCTTTTGAATTTATTTGGAATAAGACTGCTGGATCCCAGATATTTTGGGATAATATCTTTAATATTTTAGAGTAATATTCTAGTATATTCTCCTTTCTTGTATTGCCTACCTTTATTATAAATAAGGAGGCACTAGTGTTTGGTGAATAACAAGTCAAAACATATTTCTCAACATTATATATCTTTAACTCCGCCTATGTTTTATAGCCGGTCCCAAGCCCGGATAAAGGAGGAGGGTTGTGTTAGGCCCCGACAGCCAGCGTAAAACCCTGTCGAATCGCATGAACATGGATCAACGAATGCGGAATGACATCGTATGATCCATGTAGCCGACCCCACCTAGTGGGATAAGGCTTTGTTGTTGTTGTTGTAATAAGCTAAGCACTACAACAACAACAACAACAACAAAGCCTTATCCCACTAGGTGGGGTCGGCTACCCATGTTCATAAGATTCGACAGGATTTTATGCTGGCTGTCGGGGCCTAACACAACCCTCCTCCTTTATCCGAGCTTGGGACCGGCTATAAAATATAGGCGGAGAATCAGAAAAAAAGTTTAAAAAACTCATTGATTTTTCAGCGTACAGAAACAGTTTATGGCTTTGAGAACATCATGTATACCTTGAACAAGATTTTTTTCCCGAGCAAGCTAAGCACTACAAATGATCAATAATACATTAATTCATTAGTAGTGACATAATGACAAGGGAAAATAAAGAAAAAACATTACCTTGTTTTCCCACTCGAATTCTGCCCACATGTTTCTAAATGTTACATCAGCACAAGTACCAGGAGATATATAGTCCATGATGTCAATGTGGATGTCATTGAGTACAATGACAGTTCTCTCATGCACGTTTGAAGTCTCATAAACAATATTCCCAAAAATGACTCCAGTTTCTGTTGAAGAAACTTTGATATTAGCGCGGATTTGCTTGCTCGACTCAGGGGCTAGAGTACAATTCTGCGGGCGATCTACAAGTTTGAGGTCTCCCATTGTTGCCAGTTCCAAGCATAGGTTTTGTAGAGTTTCCTTGGTTCGGTTAATCACAGTAACATCAAGGACAACATCATAGTGATTAACTGTTACATATGCTTCAGCATATACAGGATCACTAAACCCTGTCAGCTGAAGGATGCGATTCAATTTATTTGCGTTGTCAGCATCCTTTGTGAACTCTCCAGTTGCACGCTTCAAATCATCTTGAACCTCGTCTTCCAACTCAAGCTGGCTCATGCCCTACAAGCAAAAGTAGCAAATACAACAATTAGATACAGATCACTCTAGTAATAGCCCATTAAGCAAGTGCAGTAAGAAGGATAGGTTTTTTTTATGAGAAGAGTGAGAAGGATAGTTATACACAGAGAAACATTGTTAGTATGAAAAACCACAATGAAGATGAGAGCAAATTGAAGGTCATCCTAGTCACAAAGAGTAACATGATAAAGGCCTCTGAATGAACAAGTCCATTTGTTGTTTTATGTTGCAAAGCCTTTTGAAAGTTCTGAAATCATATTCACAATTCAGTATCTGTCCCACATCAGGTACACAGAAAGAAATTTGAACTTATGTAGGCAGTTCGGAGAAATAAAAAGGTACCATAACCGAATTTGCAAGACCCAATTGATATCTCATTCTACTCCAGAAAGAAGAAGACTAATTCTGAAAGTACAAGGAACTAACACCATAAGATCTCCTTTGGTGCTCAATATGAAGCTAGAAGATTCTCTCTCTCTCAAAAAAAAAGAAACTAGACGATGTTCATTCTCCTTTAATAAAGGGAAGAAAAAGTTCATTTGACATGTATCATATCCTTTGGATTGAATTGCAGACTACATAAGTTCATGTATGCTCTCAATGGACATTCAACTTATAGTGGTAACCAAAAGGTTAATCAACAGAAAGGAAGTGCTTAGAAATAATTTCCAATTCCATAAAATAGTTATAACACCTTGTATGTTCTAAATTTCTAATCATTCTTGCATGTCAGTAAGCAAGTAAAAATTATAGTTACATCTTTGGAAAAGCTTGATTGTGTGGAGATTTCCCAACTGCACTAGTTTAGATATCCTTTGAGAAGGATTTGTGGTTAGATACTCCTTCATTAGTCTTGATGAATATAGAATCACTCTCAGTTATCACGAAATCATGACTAGAAGGAATTGAGAGATAGTTAAACAAAAATCAATCTAGAAACAATCCTTGCAGCATCAGGTCAATGCTATTTTAGACACCTCAGGACCTCACATGGTTAGGAAATTCAAATTCATAAATTTATTAAGTATATATTAATGTTTATCTCAGGATCAAATAATGCCATCAATGTAAAATGATTAATAATGTTACCTTCCTGCTCTTTAAGTGGTAGAAATCTATAAGATCATCAGGCTGTGCACTAGCTATCTGAGCTCTTGCTTTAATCTCTTCATTTTCTTGGAATTGCTTCTCGGCAAGCATCTTTGCAAAGCTCTGACGACAAGAACGCAACCATATCTTTCTCATCTCATCACCAGTGTTGCATAGTAACCTTATGCAAAGAAGAATTCTGTCATAAGAATCATTATCTATAGGCTGGGAAAGAAAGGAAGACTGCCCCAACTGCAGCATGGAAACCAAGATCAATAAAACTCCTGTACATGCCTTGTTTGCTTCAGCCTTTGATTGCTGTACCTCCTCTAATCTCAGAACCAACTTGGTCAATGTCGTGGCAACAACTGCTCCTAAAAAGAAGTCACCAGAAAGAATTAATGACCTCAGATTTCCAAGTGAAGCCAAAGATCCAGAAAGAACTGCTGGGGCAGAAATGGCGGTTTCTGAGGCAGCACTCTGCGTGGCGTATGTTCCATCAGCCAGAACCACAGGTCTTCTTGAAGAGACAGTAGCAGAAGAGTTAATTGGTTGGACCTGCTTTGAAGAATCCACCGTTGCCTCGCCCTCATCTGTGGTTGCAGTGTAGAAGGGGAGATCACCAAGGCACTGCTTAATTGTAGTTATTCCACTCTCCACTTCTGATAGGGAAAGGCAATACTCGCCAATGATCCAAAGAGCACAAGAGCAGACTCTTGTTGCACGAATCTGATAGAATGTGTCGAGCAGTCGCGTGATGATGGAAACCCTGAGCTTTGGGTTGGTCTCAATGATCTCCCTCACGAATAGGATCACGTCAACAGCGGAAGCCACATTACTGTCTCCGAGGAAATCCATCAACAAATGAACAACCGTGCTCGCAACCTCTGGAAACTTGACAGCACAAGTATGGATGGCCTGCACCAGCATCTGCCGGTACTCACCATTCTTCTCGAGTTCACCGCTTTGTGTCTTCACAACCTCCTTCTTGAGGGTGAGAACCACTTCGTCTATGTTCCTCGGCGTGATCAGTTCAAGGGCAATGTCGAGCGTCTTGCGCCGGATGTCAAGGTTTGGGCTCGAGAGCGCTCTGAGCACGTCCATTACCAACTCCACCATGACCTCACGATGCGCGGACATGAGCTCATTGAGGCGGTCGAGCACGATGAGCTTCACATTGTTGTCGCTCTGAGAGAGGAGGAGCTGGCAGTAGGTGCCAGCAGCCTTGCGGATGGCAGAAGGGGCGGAGGACAGTGATACGACAGTGCCCGCGCACTCGTAGACCACGGCAGCCGAGGGGGCGTCGAGGAGCGCAACGATGATTTTGATGCACTTGCCCTTCTCTGCGGGGTTGGCGCGGCAGACCTTGCGGATGAGGTCGAGCACGGCCATCTGGAGCAGGTCTCCCCACTCGAGGACCTGGTCGGCGTGAGAGAGGAGGTACCTGACCGCGCGGTCCTGAGCGTAGGCTGAGAGCATGAGGAACGCGTTGCGCCGGGCTGATGAATCCTGCTCGGAAGCGAGGGTCTTCTCAACGAGCTCCGGCGCGTCCGGCAGCAGCTGCTCACCGGCGCCCTGCGGCAGGCGGTAGATGGAAGAGATCGCAAGGAGGGCATGGCGACGAACAAACGGGTGGCGGTGCTCGAGATTGGCCAGGACGGAGGGGACGAGCGGTTCTAGGATCTCTGGCTCCGAGATGCGGCAGAGGAAACGGAGCGTCACGCCGCGGATGTACTCATTGGGGTGTTGCAGGTTGTTGCGCAGGTTCTGGCAGATTAGAATCATCTCAGGCAGCGCGCGGCCGGTGCGGGCGTCGGTCTTCTCGATGGTCTCCAGGTAGAGGAGCAGCAGCTTCTGCACGGCGTGGTCCTCGGACGGCAACACGTAGCGGACAATGGTGATGAAGATCTGCGGAAGCGTCTCGCCGTTGAGAAGCAGCATGATGGCCCGCCTGAGCGCGTCAGCCTTCGCCTCGGCGTCGTTGCCTTCCAACGCATCCTTGATCTCGTTCGCCATCGCCGGCGACCCCTTGTCGAAGTGGACCAGAAGAGTGCACGACTTCTCCATCTACGTTCGTTCGAAAGAACGCCGCCGGACCGGATCGGCTGCGGGGATCTGGGAGGAAGAAGGACACCGAGGCAGCGGGGGCGACTGAGATCTGGGCGCGCACACGGAGGAGATGCGAAGGGAGCGGCGCCGCTGTGGGATCCGATGGGAGTTCCGAGCGGGAGAGCGGAGAAGGCAGGGGACGTGGTGCAATGGCGAGTCTGCTGAGCGTTTCGGCGGGGGACGAGACGACGACGGAGAAGAGAAGACGACTCGCTCCAAGGCTTCGCCCGGCGGTTGCACGGATGGATGTTGGATTCGGATGCGCGCGTCTCTGCTCCACTTTGTCCACTCGCCAGGTCCGATAACGGTTTGGATGGGTTGGGTTTGAAGCGTCGGAATGGGCCTACGGTGCCAAATTGGGCCGTCGCGGTTTAAATGTTGGTGGTCTTGATTGAAAATGTGGGATTTAGTGTTTTTCTCATCATTATTGTCATTTCAAAAATTGTTATTACCACATCTTATAAACATTTTTAACTTTATAAAATAAAATAGGAAGTCAATAGTATAATTTTTAAGGGACAATAATATCATATTTTTTTTATTTCGTTAATCAAAATTTCCGTGTACAATAAACTCGTTGCACAGTAAATTATATGGATTTATTGGAGGTGAACAATTATACCATAAGATAGTAACTTTAACGCTTTTACTTTAATTAAAATTTAAATATTTGACAATGAAATAGAAAATTTATATTTAATTATTTCACAGTGAAATAATTTCTTAGATAGGAAACGGTGCTACGCCAAGTTCACATATAGTGGAATAATTTAATTGCTTCAAATCCGATCTTTTTCTATGTAATGCGTAAGGGCTTTTATTGTCTTATTACTTGAATGCGTGTTCAACTTGTGATTATTATAGTTTACCCAAAATTCTCTTTAATGATAGTAATGTCACAATTCGTGAAGGCCATGTGAAGCTGAATGTGACTCTTAATTTGACTTACGGTACACAATATAATTAATTATAAAGAAATGTTTTTTTTTTAATTTTAGCCATGTTTGATTATTGATGATGACCAATTACTGAATACAGTAAAAGACTAAAAAGTATTCAAACGAACTCTAGAGCTAATAAATTTTCTTTTCATATTTCGAAAAGGGTGCTCAAATCCATAACTCCTAAAGAATACAATCATATTTGGATTATAGAGATATGATTGTTTACTTAGATTATAGAGATATAACAATGTAAAATGAATACAATCATAACTCCTAAAGAGAAAATTATATGAGCATGCAATCTATTATTGTATATTATATTTGCTTGACCTCTCCTAGATTTTCTTTTCTTTTTTTTCGAACCAACTTTATTCCTAGTGTTTTTCCCTTGGATTTTTTCCTTTGACCTTTTCTAAATTATAATTTTTTTTCACATCTACCAACGACTTTCAAATATTTCATGAATTTTTCTTGAACTATGCCACTTTTTTCATTTAGGTCTATCCGTTATTTTTCATTTTTTTTAATTATGAAATAACCACATACCCTCTTAAGTTTAGATAAAATGAGCTTATAATGAAAAAAAGTTTCCCCCACCATCTCTTTGCCACGAGAGTATTTTGAATATTTCATAATTTTAAAAAATAAAAAATAATAGAAAATTTAATAGACATTGACAAATGAACTTAAGTGAAAAAAATGACATAGTTCAGGAAAGATTCGAAAAATATTTAAAAATCATTTATTGACGTGAAAAACTGAAAAATCCTCTTTCCCTTTCTAAAGTACTTTTATGTATTCCATGAGTGGCACAGTTATCATTTCAAAAATACAATTCTCACTTCATTTTATTAGACAATAATGAAAATGTTCATGACTCATATTGAAAAAAATGTCAATAGTAATGTTTGGAATGGCAATAATGTTATCCATATTAAATGTATAGTTATTATTGCTAGCATAAACTATGTATGGACTTGGATGTATCATTTTTTGCTGCACATGTTGCAAAATTAATGAGAAAATGGAAGAACCATTAATACACTTAAAACTCAAAGAAGATGGAAAAGAAAGAACCCAATAGAACCTAATTAATAAGGTGAGAATTTGCAACATGTTAGATTTCTAAAATTGCTGCTCTCCATGTGGACCCCAAACGTTCATGAACTACATGGTAGGGTTCAGTGAAGGTCTCTGAATGGGATTTTTAAATTATGATAGGTTCAATTTCCTTCGTCAGAAAATGTCAAACACATTTTTGGTGTCAATCATGTTAAATTAAAAAATAATATAGTAAATGCTTGTCGAAACCGATCAAGGAATATCTGACAAAAAAGAAGAATCTAATTAAAAAAAATCGTACGACGATATCAATTTTTATGGCTTTGGTGAAGGGATTAAACTTTTCAAAGATATTGAACATGTCACAATTTACTCTTAACAACATATGAGCTCTTTTATGGCACTTCGTAAAATAAAATTGACTGAACTGTATATTTTGTATTTTGGGTCTTGCACATCGATCACTTGCCACTCTACTAATAGATTTGGATTCGAGGTGAAATGCCTAAAAACTAGATGCTAATAATATTAAATTAGATGTGTTATTAAGAATCTTACTTTGTTAAAAAGAATTATTTTCTTAATCAACGTGTTCTAATGGCTTAGGCTAGGACATTATATCATATCCAAAAATCGTTC
Source organism: Pontederia crassipes (assembly GCA_030549335.1). Classification (NCBI taxonomy): domain Eukaryota; kingdom Viridiplantae; phylum Streptophyta; class Magnoliopsida; order Commelinales; family Pontederiaceae; genus Pontederia; species Pontederia crassipes. The sequence goes on along the minus strand of CM060184.1, from coordinate 21,133,971 downwards.
AAGGTCTATTTACTATTCGCAGAAGACATCTCCCCAACATTTCAGAAATAAGCTCTCAACCTCCACAAAATATATCCATTTTATTTTGGTATTTAAGTAACACAATGAATAGTTTATTTTTATCTTGCAAATAATTTTATTTTAAGATAATTTTAATATAACATCATACATTTGAATTTTTCTTTTGTTATAAACAGACAGTATTATGCTCATTTGAAGTTTTTTTTAATTATATGCATAATTTGAAATAAGATTTTATTATATACATTTTTTTACTACAATACAAATAAGAATTTTCTGTTGTGTAATTTTGTGAAAAATTATTTTAGTTCAGTTTAAATAAGAATGACAAATACATTAAAATGAAATATTTCTAATTTATAAAATAACAAATACATTAAAATGAATTATTTCTAATTTATAAAACCAGGGAGACCTAAAATATTTACGCGTCATTTGGATCAAGGATAGAGTCGACAGAATAAACCAATATATTTCAACGTTTAAAGTTTATTTGAAAAGATAAAAAAATTATGTCATATGTTATTCCACTATCGCATTTGGATGACTAGAGAATAGTTCGTGTGAAATGATAATTAAATGATTAATTTTAAAATGTGTTCACCTCTTACATGAATAGTCAAATGACGTTCATATCCTCACGTGATTATAGAATATAACATATTCTATCATTTTTTTAAGAATATGATAATTCCAAAAATAGCAATCTGACAAAATTAAACACGTCTTAAATTATGTGAGTTTTGTCGGAGATTATTCCTATTCCTCATGTTGTTTGATAATTTTTCGTCCAATAACAACTTATTCACTCTTATAACCTGCATCCAAACGACACCTTAAGATTTTTTTTTTCACAAAGCTTAACTTCGGTAGAATTCTACAAGGATTCATTTTTTCCCATTTCAAAGAGATGTGAAAAATGTGAATAAAATTAAAGTGAGAAAGAAATATGGTTGGTCAAATAAAATACAATCAATAAAATATTAAAAGGACTATATTGGAATCAAGCATTAAAGGCTTTAATTGAAAGTGTACATTGATGCAATCAACATATTAAATTTTGTATCTTAACCTTTCACTTGAATTGTTAATTTGGTTTACCAAAGAGTTGACTTAGTCAATAGTCTAAACTCCTATCTACTTCCCAAAAGTATCTCACTTATTCTATTTACCATCTTCTTCATATCATTTCCCTCCATATGGAGAAAATTACCATCTCAAAAAAAAAAAAGAAGAAAAAGGAAAAGGAAAAGGAAAAAAAGAGCAGCAGAGGTAATTACTTTCATTAATAACCTTTTTCCATCTTAGACACCATCATTGATTTTATAGATTGTTGGAAATTATGAACCTGAGCAGATCTCGTCTTGGCAACATCAAGTTGTAGATCTGCATGATGTACCCCATAAATCTCGATCTGACAAGCCCACATTGCCTTGTCTGTCAGTTTCCGACCGATTAGCACCCGCTGTAATTTGAGTGAGGCCCCATGCATTTACATTCATGCGGTGCACTGCGCTGTTCGTGTAGATTACGGAGGAGATATAAAATGGGCGAAAATAATTGCAGTTAAACCTCCCAAATCCCAAACAAAACTATCTGAAATCTAGACTTGGATTCGCAGTATCCAGTGCGTTATTGCCACTTGCCAGTAAAAAGTAATTAACAGTAAACAAGTGTTTCCTCGCGGCCTCATTTTTCTTGTGCAAACCACTCGAATGCTAATAATATAAACGTGAGCTTGTCGGCAAGCAAGCAACGCCGCTGCTCTCACTCAGGCCACTGCTTCCAAGCGTCCCTCGTCCCCCTGCGCGAGCTGTCGTTTTGGCCGGGATCCCGGCGAAATGCTCGCCTTGCTCCACCTCTGAGACCGCCGGCCACTTCTTCCGCGCGCCGTCGCTCGCTTCCTCGTCGGCATTCCGCCCGCGGCCTGCGCTCTGCCCCGTGTTCTTTTGTCGGTGCGGAGAGGGCGGGAGATGGCGGTGGACCCTCGCCAGGTGCTGGCCGGATTCCTGACGATCTCCATGTTCACCATGCTGGGGAACATGGTCAAGAGAGACCACTTCGACACGGTCGAGGTTGCTGAAGCTCGTCTTTTTCTCCGTGTGAAACTTTTCCTTGTTTTGTTGCTTTACAGTTGCGTTCGTATGGTTTGATGTTGGGTTGGGTGCTCTGTCGACTGCTGGATCTTGTTTGTTTACTGCTTCTTGGTTCCCTGCATGCTGCTCGTAGTAGTCTTCCCTCCATCAGATTTAGTCTTGAAAACATTTGATCTCTGAACTTGCTGTTGTTGGGAATGCTGACGCTTGTGCTCTCTCAATAATGCATAGCTGAGGGAACTGATGCCTCGACAATGCGTAGTAGTCTTGCCTCCGACTTTTGAAAACTTTGTTAGTTTTGGTACTTTTTCTTCAGGTTGTGGTTGCATCACTTATTCTATGATGTTTGTCTAAATATTCGCAGCGATGAGCCTTTTCATCTCCAGGAGTTGGAAGGAAGCATCATTGCTGATTTCTTCAAGCATTAGAAATCCTGCTTGATCCCTATTGTTAATGACAATCCAGGGTTTAATTGATATTCTACAATCTGAATCCATAATTTTTTTTACTGTTATCCATCCTCATACTATACTGATTACTGAATTGTTATCTATGGTATCTAGAAAGTTCAAGTTGGGGAACTTCGGTGCAAAAAAAAAAAAAAAAAGAATAATAAAAAAAATAGACTGCCTTTAGATAATTTTGGGTGGTTCAGAGCATGAGGAAGAATCTACAATCGACTTAACTTGTATCCATAGCACATATTAGCTGATGCACATATACTATAATTGATAAATATGCATGTTCCTATTATTGAAAAAATATATATGATTGTTCCAAGATGATAATGTAAAACAGCCTGCCTGAATTTGTTTTCTATAGCACTATCTCCAAGTAAACTCCGCGTATGTTTTATAGCCGGTCCCAAGCCCGGATAAAGGAGGAGGGTTGTGTTAGGCCTCGACAGTCAGCGTAAAATCCTGTCGAATCTCATGAACATGGATCAACGAAGCGTCGCATGATCCATGTAGCCGACCCCACCTAGTGGGATAAGGTTTTGTTGTTGTTGTTGTATCTTCAAGTAATATTTTCAAAATACAGCATCTTTGTTTTGAACTAGTTGCATGCTGGATATTCTTGATGTGATGGATTTGTCATTCTACTTGTAGAATTTGCCACTATAAGATCTCTGTGTTCAGCTGAAAATATCCATACTATACATAAGGATAGGAAGCTGAATAAGCTCAGGGAGGTTTCTTGGTTTGCATGTGTGGTCGATAAAGGCAAAAGATACATAGATTACCTTCAAGTTCATGCAAAAGGGAAATAACTCTGGGTTTTGTAAATATTTCCATTATGAAGTTTTATACATTATTTTATTTTACACGATTGCTTCTGCAAAATCATAAATACACATTTTCACAAATTATCAATTCTGTTCATTCGCTGTACATTTTAACTCCAGTATTCATGATTGCTAATCATGCATCTTTACTTTTAATATGTACAGATAAAGCTTCAAGAAACAACAAATGTGCAATTTGACGCGCTAAAGATGGAAGAGAAAGCTATTCCTCAGGTGTTGTCTAAGGCTAGCAATGAGCCTTGGAAAGAGGATGATCGAGAGCTTAAGCCTTGCTGGGCACAGTCTGATTCAGGCAAGTAGAAGAGTCCTAATGGAAATCCTAAGAACATTCGTTTGTTGTTTTAATCATTCAAATTATTTTAAAATTTTCACATGATTGGCCTTGAATCTCCAGGAATGACAGAACAGACAAAAGGTTTTATTACGTTCTCTCTGACAGGCAGTTCAGAGTACCATGTTTCAGAGGTATCATAGTCACCAATCAAGTCAATTCTACAAATAAAAAAATCCACTGAAGCATCTTTCTCAAGCTGCCAGCTTTCTAAGCTAGGTCATTATGTAGTTTCTCTATCTATGTGTCATTAGTTTATTTTTATTGGCCTAAAAAAGATAGTTGAACTAATTAACAGCAACCAAAATTTCATTTTTACTTCTGTTTTTTCACTTTTCTCCTTTATTATAGTGTGCGTATTTGGTTGTTCACCATATTCTAAGTATTTTATATTACGGGATTTATAGTGAGATTTGTATGCACAAGAATGCATTGTTGGTGATATGTACTTTGATCAGGTCACAGATGCAGTTGTGGTTGCAAGGTATCTTGGTGCAACATTGGTGCTCCCTGACATAAGGGGAAATGAACTTGGTCGAAGGAAGTAAGTCCTTCACAATCGTTGTGCATTAGTCACATCTGAATTTCTTGATGGTTTCAGAGACTGCCATGATATCTTTCTTGTTTTCTTTTTCTACTAACAATTTTTAGTATTGTTCTTCCTTGTTCCTTAATACACTACCTGATTTTAGCTTATGGGATGAAATAAGATGTGTGTGTCATATCTACATATTTTGTTTATGTAAGCAAGTCAGAAATGAACCAACTTTTCATAGTACAGAGGAATAATTGGCTCTCACATCTCAACATCTTCTTTCTTTCGTAAATCCAATAGTCATATATGTTATCGTACACAGTTGTTCTCTATTTTGGGACTCATGAACCTTTGAAGTTACCGCCGGCAACATTATCTTGTTGCTTAATCTTTGATCATTCTGGTCCTTTGTGTTCCTTTTGTTCACGAGGTATTTCAAAACTTGTCCCTCTCCCTTTTCAATTATTAATACTTTGTTCATCTTCAGGACTTTTTCTGATATGTATGATGTTGACAAGTTCATTGAGAGCCTGAATGGTGTTATTAAAGTAGTTAAAGATCTTCCTGCTGACTTAGCTGCAACAAAGCCAGCTGTTGTACGAGTCCCGAACCGGGTGACAGCATACTTTATAATGAAAAATATTGAGCCAATCTACCGAACAACTAATTATTTAAGGGTTGCCAGTATCTTCTCTTCCATTGACTTGAAAGCGACAACTAAACATATGGGTGACTTGGACTCAACTGCCTGCTTAGCTATGTTTGAGAGTCTTAAACTGAAGCAGGAGATTTCAGAAGTTGCAAATTGGATGGTTGAGAGACTGAAAACTCTCAGCCGCGATATGGACAGCCAATTCATTGCGGTCGACCTGAGGACTGACATGCTGCAGAAAAAGAGCTGCAAAGAGACCAAAGGCACCGGCATAAAGCCCTGTTACAATGCGCAGGAGATTGCAGATTTTTTAAGGAAGGTTGGCTTCAAAGGAGATGAAACCATCTATGTCACTGAGACTTGGTGGGATGAAGGCCTGAATCCTTTGAAGCAAGTGTTTCGCAAAACTTATACCAAGGTAAGAAACTTTCTTCAATCAATTGTAGAACCCCTTGTTCAACAATGTCTCCTAAAGTTTGACACTAACTTCAGAGGCCATTCCATTTCTCAAGCTGATACATGAGATGTGTCTTTCCCATTATTTATGTCACATGTAGAGCACATGGACAATTTCTCGGATTATTTCTGACTTTCTCAGTCGGATGGGTACATTTCTTTATTGTTTCATTCATTATGATGCCCATGAATCTTGCATGCAAGCTAATTGTTACGTGCTTCTTTCCTGGCTGTTAATTGCTCACCTGCTTTCGAACTGTTACAGGATGATCTTATACCGGCAGACAAGAAAGGTCTATTACTCAGTTCAGGAAATGCTGAACTGGAGAGATCCCTCGACACGGAGATCTGTTCCAGAAGCAACGTCTTTGTGCCGGCAACTTCTGGCCTATTTTACGGCAATGTCGCTGGCAAGAGAATAGCTAGTGGAAGGACACAAATACTTGTCCCGGATCGAGTCTTTGGTCCTTCGGCCAATGCCTCTGATTTCCTATCAGACTATGTCGTCAAGAAGAACCATCTTGCTTACTCTTGTTTCTGTTGACGGATTTTAAGATGAAGCACAGAAGCAGTGATGAAGCTTCCCATTCTCCGAATCGCTGCAGTGCTACTTTTCCAATGGTGCAATGGCATGAACGGAAGTTGACATATTTGAAGCTATTTAACCTGCACAATCAAATGCTTGTTTATTATGCCTAATAAGGAATCATGATGGCGCAGGGTTGTTATCTTTAGTTGCAACTTGCAAGGGCATTGTATAGTTTTTGCTCGAGTAAAGACAGATTTGAAAACACTGTGCTCTTATCAGTTCTGACCTCTTGTAGCGGGTCATACACTAAAACTGTCTCCCCCCGAAAATAATAAGGTTAATGTAATTGGTTTACATAATGCCACAAGTTCTCAAGGGAGCAATCATTTTACATTACCATTTGATGAAAGAAGTGATCAAAGAAGACAAACGGAACATCTCATCTGACCTAAAACAACAATTCATAGCTATGCTATAAAGCAACCACAAACCGCTACAAATATCAGTAGCCATAGTGAAGTCTCCACATAAGACCTGAGAGCCGGATTCTTGATAAAAAGACGTTCCTGCTAATTCTCATAATACCAAAATTCTGCTGCTGTGCTTGTGTAAATTTCTTTATCTAGCTTCCCAAGGATAAAAAAAGAAAGCCTTTTGTGAGCAAGATCCATATCATGCTAGGACTGACCAATAAAAAATGGCTTGACGACCATTTGATTAGGAGTGTCCAGTCATGTTAGCAAGGGCTCTACATTAAGAGCCCCTCAGGATTGTGTGCCTCAATATCAACATGTCTGATCCCTGGTACAATTTTCTGAATCTCCGACTCCAGCCTGTCTACTTCACTGCCTAAAGCTTCAACAACATCCTCACCTTGCATTGTAAGCAAAATTAATAGTAAGTCATAAATTGAAAGTTGTCTAAATATATAATATGATACTCATTTGTGTTACTTAAGGATAGTGAGTTGGTTAAGAAAATAGTGGGGTTAGCATATTATCAGGCATCCGATTTATTAAGATGAAAATTTATATACAATGATGCACAGGTATCAAAGAATATTTAAAGAAATCACTCGCCACCCACCATTTGTTGATCTCTACGTTTGGCTGAAATGCATGTGGGAACGGGCAAAGCTAAAGGATCTCCAAAACCCACTCGCTGAGCTCACATTTAGTGCAAATTGTGGCATCATCGACCACACATTTTATGGTAAAACCACAATTAAAAAAACAGATGAGTTATTCAACTAATCTTTGTATACGAGCGGAATTGCTTTGTTAGTTGTAGTAACTAATCTTTCGTGTCATGAATATATTGATAAACTTTAAATTTAGGACATCCTTGAAGAAGTGTATTTATCAACCATGTAACTGTAAGTTTGGATCACTCCATGCAAACAATTTTATTGTGGAGTTTGTCCTTTCAAACGAACAAATTATTAGTGGCGAGTGTGATTAAGATTCTTGTGCTTTTACTATTAATAATATATTTTTATTTTTATTTTCATAATCATTTGTATTTTCATCATCTATCAACATACTCCCAAAAAATCTACCTACCATAACTGGCCATAATGGTTTATCAACTACGAATATATTGTTCCCTCAAAAAAAAACTATGAATATATTGATGTTTCCAAAACTTCATGCTATAAAAATATTGATCAATTTTGGATTTAGGATAGCTATGGGGAAGTGTGTTTACCAACTATGCAATTGAAATTTGGACCATTCTATATAAATTATTTTATTATGGAGTTTTGTTCTCTCAATCAAACAAGTTATTAATAATGATTGTGTTTAAGATTTTGCACTCATACTAATATTTAGCTTACTTCTATTTCCATAGTCATTTATATTATCAGCATCTATCAATATACTCCAAAAAATTCTACCTACCATAACTAGCCATGACCTTGAGCAATGCCATGTCATCTCCAGATTTTGCTGCCTCTCGAAACTGTATAGAGCAGTAAATGCTAGTGAGTTTTAATTACAAAAGATACATCTACCTTTTCAAAAATAAAAATAGTGCACTACAACCCAGCTTCATGGATCAGCAAGAAAGAGAAAGAAGGGAAAAGAACCAAAATTAGTTGAAACTAATTTGTGAATTAAATAAGAATCATGGATAAACTGATGATAGGTGTTGAATACCATCAGACAGCTAAATGAATTTCAAAATATCAAAGACCAAAGTCACAGCTTAATTCTTTGTTGAATAATACGATAACCTGTATTTAAGAGAGAGAAAGAGAGAACATTTGGAATCCAACAAGTCCATATTTATAGTACCAGCCACTAATCAAACATATTTGGGAAGAGATATTCTGTTGGGATCACTAAACACTCGAAGTTCTCAGGGAAGTTCTGGAATCCAATGAGTTCATGTTAATAGTAGCAGCAGCTGATCTTTTGTGAGACATTGCTAGTTAGGTCAGGTCAAATGGATCAATCTATTTCCAAGACAGGTATTTTATTACATATATTTTATAGGTATTTTTTGCTTTGTTCTTTTAGGAAAATATGCTCCCCTATTCAATGACTTCGAAGAACATAAAAACTTGAAAATTTAGAAAGCCTAAGGTTCTTATGCATCTGTACAGTACATAACACACGCAAAGGCTCTCAAAACACTAAGATGAACAAAACAGAAAACAAAGTTAATAGTTGAAACAGCAATGCCTCGGCAAACATTAACTAGAAGAGTGTAGCCAAGCTTGCGGAGATCCGTATCTCACATAAGAATATAAGGGGATCTTAAGAACAAAGATTGAAGAAAAGTAAGAACCTATCTATTAATAAAAAAATATATTTTAAAAAGAAAAATAAACTTTTTTCTACAAATGCCTCACACTTAACTCTCTCGTAAATTGCACTCAATATGTCATAAATCAATCAATTCATAAGCCGAAATATAGTAAGAAATGCTAAATATTACAAAATAAGAAAAGTTTACTGAATTTCATGTAAATTAATTCAGACATAAAATATCATGCTGAAACGAATGCAATCATATGAGATCATATAAAATTGCATAATGTTGACTTCAACAAGTTATCAATAATCCTAAAGCTATTAGAGGGAGCTTCATTTTTATATTTATGGTCATGCGATCATATGAAAAAGTAAGCTCATATTATGATATTACCAATAAGATTAATGTAAGATCAGATTCAGTTGGAGGCCTGAGTAACATAAGATTGTAAGATCTTTTAATGTAAACGGAGACTTTAACAATCTTGAGCACAATTAAGGAAAGCTTAATTGTTAATGCAGATGATGTACAATTTCGCTCAACTTGGCATCATGATGATGAGAACAATTAGTTTTAAACTCTTAGCATATAAAATTAAGAAAGGACACAAAAGAAGGCATTAAAAGTGCACAAAAAAAATGTAAGTAACAATAAAATGAACTTCACCCAGAAAGCCTTGTATAAAAAGAAAATAAATTAATATACATATATAGGGGAGTATTAAGGTGCACACAAAAAAGATGTAGACATCAGTCTATTTATGCCTGTATGCACATTACATACCCAAAAAAAGAACATGTACCATATTTCTAGAGAGAGAGAGAGAGAGAGAGAGAGAGAGTACTAGCATAAATTTTTGAATGCATCTTAATATTCCCCATATATATTATAGTGTTAGAATATGCTGTCAGCACACCTGCTTTGCCCATTCTTCACGTCCAGTTCTATCCAAATAATTCTGTACTACCATGACACCATTGAAATCTGTTGCCACAAACATAAAATAAGCACCAAAGTAGCTATGATTGATGTTTTAACACAGCATGAAATAAACTGAAAGCAAAGAAATAAACAATTAATAAGTGCCTTTCTGACTGGACTTATACAATCAAGTGAACCCTTTCATGATGTGTTTTGAAGAAATTGAGATTAGGAATCTGCCTAAACTTTCAATGACTCATAATATCATAATTTTGACCAGATCATAGAAGTCTCTAGAAACTTCACACACAAGAGAAAATTTTTTTTGAGAGGCTCAGAAGAGAAAAATTACAAAATATATGTATGACAATACCTATTTCTGCTTTGAATCTAAAAAATCCAGGTCCAATCACCTCACTTTTGCAATCATATAGAGCATCTACAACCTGCATATTATATAAATTAACCATACTATAGGAATTCAAATGAATGAGTGATTCTTCAATACTAGAATTAGCATATTCACCGGATCTGACTTCAAAAACTTTAGTACTTTTTCCATGTCGTGATCATCAATTGCTCTACCAATTAAGGCGTGTCTATTCCTCTGAATGAGAAATATCGCAACCTGCAAAGCAAAGTCCACTTCTGTTGTATTACATCTGCATCTAACACCAAGTAAACATATGAACATAGAAAAAATCTGATGCTCAAACATATTTTTCTGACAAAATGCTAGTGGAATAACAACCTATTTTTCTATGCCATAAGAACCAAGTTTGCCTGATTATATCTAGTTAAAAATTATAATTCTTTGTCTACAGATGCCCAAAAGGACAGACATGACAAATTCTACCTCATTCCCCAGAAGTTAGACACCTTCTGTTCTGGACGATGGCATAAGCATATACAGGTGTTTTCTTAGGGGTTATACATAGATTTGTCTTCCCTTGAGCAGGTACATAGACAGGTGTATTGACAACAATAACTTAAAAGTAATGGAACTTACATTAGCCTTCGGGTGTGTTAGACTCGGTCACTGTTGGTTTCTAATCGAGAACATTCAATAAGTTACAAAGAGTTTACACCTTTCTCGCTTACCATTTGTCAGATAAACATAAACACCATTATGCCCCACCGAAAGACTCTCACACAGTTACACTACTAAATTCCCTGCATATAGCTAATTTACTAGCTCTACCAACCATTATGCAAAAGAGACCAGCCAGTGAAAGCTTTCTGAGTCAAAGACAATGACCAAAACATAGCACATAATATCAGCAATATGATAAGGAAATGAAAGCCAAGAGAAATCTCTGTGATTTCAGATTTGGAGGGAGAGAAAGACATCAGATGCTACTACGAGCGTAGGCAATGAAGTGAAGAAATCTAAAGAGAGGTGCTAGCAATTATCAGCACTCATCAATTTTGCATTCTGTTATCATAAAAGTGTGTGAAGGATAAAATAAAATTGAAACATGAATATATCCTTTGTGTAACATCAAAATTGAATGGCATTGTTGTGAATATTTGTATGCAGATATTTGATTTTTGTGTACAACATCAACCTGCATGCAGTTTAAATACTTCCAATAAAAAGATTAGCATACCATTCCAAGCAAATTTCCAACTATGATAGAACCAATAGGGTCATAAATTGCATTTCCGGTTGAATTGACAGCAACCAGAGATGCCGCAGCAATAGCAAGTCCAGTAACTGCAGCACCATCCTGAAGAATAAAGATTAGTAGGAAAACCAATAATATAAAATGGGCATATTATCATTCACAGTCAAATGACAACAATAAGTACATGCAGAATACAAATAAGACATACTACATCTAGATGTAGCCCAGTATCACCTCAGTCATAACAGCTACAGATGTTGGATCATGGCCACGCCAAACATAGTCCCATACTTTCAACCCTTCTGCTGCTGCACCTTGTTTGACAGCATTAATAGCGACAAGTAGAGAGGCACCTGTGAAAATAACCAAGTTTAAAAAAAGGAAATCTAAAAGTTAAAACTTCCTGGTGAAAAAAGTGAGAAGTAGAATGCCATGACATGTACCTTCAATGAGGAACGAACCGCCAATGACTAGAGCAGCATAGTGAATATTCTCAGGTGGCTGGTACAGACATAAAAGGGGATATTTATAGTGAAGTGAAGGTATTTAACTGCTGTGTAGAGTCCAATATGAACAAAGGCATAAAATTTTCGAAAGAATCATGCTTGTAATAACAGTAAACTAGGACATTTCAGCACGGCATACATGACAGCTCCACAGGTTTTGAACTCCATGCACGATTGTGGCACCAGAACCCAAGCAAAAAATACCAACAGCAGATATGAGGGACCATATGAATCTCTCTTTTGAATAACCATAGCTGAAAGAAACAACAGAAATGCAATTGAAAATAGGAAGAGAAGAAGCTTAAATACAACCAGGTTTTTCTTCAGGTAACAAAGAGATGTAGACAGAGAAAACAAAAGATTGATTGAAGTTTCCACTCTTAATTTGGGACATTTTGGCAGTTCATTGAAAACAAGAGGTCAAAGAAGAATCAAGTAGCACATAGTATGAAGGAAAGAAACATACGGGTGCATAGCGTCTGGAGCACGCTTTGAGCTATTTAAACCATAAGCAAGAAGAGCCTGCAGCATCAGCAAATATGAGTTGCAACAGAAACATTTCAAAGATAACTATGGATTCTATCCTAATCATAAGATCATCAAAAGACAGCCACAAGTGACAAGTACAATAAAGTAGTAACAAAGTCCTACCTGGTTTGCAAAGTCTGTGACAGAGTGCACTACTTCAGCTAACATAACATGACTAGAAGTTGCAAGCCACACCCCAAACTTAAGAGAGAAAACAAGAAAGTTGCACCATAGTGCAGTGGTAACTGCCCGTTGTCTGAAGTAAGCATCTCATTAGTAATTAAAATTTGCGGTCAGCTGCCAAAGCACATAAACTTTTAAGAAAGAAAATTGAACTTGAAGACATTATAATCTTTGATTTAACAATGAACCAAGGTGGTCAAAGCTAACAAGATTTTATGCTGTAATGCAATAATAATTTTTTTATTTCTTTGGACTTGGATCATATGGTATAACTGAAGCTAAAAATGTTCCTCCCAAAAGTTTATAGCATCTTGCATAAACAGCACTGCAACATCTATAATATTATCATCACTAGAATTGCATGCCCATTAAAACAAATTTGAAATAGTTCAGCTATCAAATGTTCACATTCTGATAAAGAGAAACGGTTGAATGCCAATATCGCGAAAAAGTTCAGACTACTGTTAAGTTTTGCACAATGATGTCCATTAGATTAAAGCCGATCCTCAGTGCCTAAAGGTAACAGAATTCAATGACACAAAGGAAATGCTGCAAATAATCCATATCATTACCTGGCGTCATCAGCAAATTCAGCCTTTTTTATCTTTTTGACTCTAAGAGAATACTCTGCAGGTAAAATTTTAATGAAATCCTAGTAAATAAACTCCATTCCTTAATTCCGCAAAAAACATAAAGATGCGCCTTTGCATAAACAAAACAATAGAACTCAACTGCGAACAAAGGAAATCAGCACAGCGGATGATCCAATGCTAGGAGACCTCCCCGCTGACGAAGAGAAATCCCTAATGACGCAAGCCCTCAGAATGCTCGGAGGCGCATGCTGCGGCCTAAACAAGGGCGAAGCGGAGGCGGAGGAGAAGAGGAGGGCGACGCCCAGAGCCCCGGGCTCCGGAGGCTGCTCTTCTCTTCGAGAGTTGGTATGAAGAATGGAGAAAGAAGAGGACGACGACGGCCCAACAACAGAATCAGCACCGGCGCCGGCGCCGGCGCCGACGCCAGCAACGGCGAAGGTGGCCGAGGGAGTTCGCCGGAGGGTGGAGAAGAGGGGGTGGCGAAGGCGCAGGAGCGCCAGCGGCGAGCCGGACCCGCGCATTTAAAGAGGGGATGGAGGCCGCCGCCACTGCCGCCGTCGCAGCGCGGCTTCCATCAAAGTTTTCAAGGAAGTAGAGCGCACTCGAGAGTAGGGGAACAATTATTATACGGATGAATCGCTCGGCTCAAAAACGAATAAAGAAAAGGGCAACGAAGGGGAAAAGACGGAAAAGAGGTTCGAACGATGCAGTGCATGTGGTTCTAAGTTCTAACTACCCAAAATATGTACATACGCAATGTGGATGTGGTGCTGTAATTGATCAATTTGTTCTAAATTATTTTTTTTTCACTAAATGATTATTAAAAGGTATATAATTCTTTATTTATAATGTTATTTCTAGAAAAATAATATTTTTCTTATATCTATCTCTTAAAATTACAAATCGTTTATTTATTAAGTCCATTTTTACAAAAAAAAAATGTAAAATACCTTAATTTCGATTTGTAGTAGCGAGAAACCATTTTAACTATTTCATTTATTTTCGAACGTCATTTCGCCCTATTTATCTTTTGATCATTTGTTTGATAGATAGTATAAAGCATATCCCTCACCGCCAACGAATGAATCCCAACAATTATTAATGATTGATCGATAAAGTAAAATGTCCAAGTTGAAAATCGCACGAATTTTTGCTTTTAAACGATTCAATTTCATATGTAATCATGTTTAAGCGTATGCATTTTCGCATGAAAAGCATAGAGAAAACCCGTATACCAGAAAACGTATCCTTTCTTCAAATGAACCCAACACCAAATCAGTTGAGGTAGATAATCTCCGTTAAGGGTGTGACCACAAATGTATCATCGTCTGCAAGCCACCAGCATCAGTAGTAGTAGTGTTAGCTGGCAGCAGCCCATCCAGCGTGGCCTCACCAGTCGTTTGTCATCACCTGAAGGTGCATTGATCTCTAGTCACCTATCAAGAACATATCCAATTTCATATGACACGGTTCTTTTTTTTTTCCTTCCTGAATCCTGGGTCATCGACTAAAATTGAAGCATTAACATTATTAACTTTTGAAGTGTGTAGACCTTTCATTTGATGCTCCAAAGACTCTTATTATTGTTGCAGAAAATCCTAAGCTAAAGACTATCGATATTAATTCTAAAAGAGTGTTATATCCATTGCGAACTCACTCGAACTTGTTCTTGCCAGACTGACTGAGCCTCTAAGAAAACTAAATGTTGAACAAATTTTAAATTGATAAAATTTAATCCTGCCTGGCACTTAACTTTGACCAGAGACTAAATCAGCCTAACAAGAGTTAGCAGAGCGAATTTATGACAGATGTTATCAGGGTTCTCCACAGTAATGATAGAAGTCATTAGAACGCCAAATGAAGTCTTATGCACAATACTGTTAGAACCAAATTAACTTCCCTCCCTCTCATTTCAATTCAAAATAAGCAAGACACCGATTGAACATACTGCTGAATTCTCATGTTTGCAATCTGATGGCCTCCAATTGATTTCCATAAACAGAAGTTAACCTATTCCGTTGCCCCCCCCCCCCCCCCCCCCCCCCCCCAAAACACCATGACGATGGAAAAGTTGAAACATACAAGACAACATCGATGGTCAACCGGCTTCTGCTGCCATGAATATATCAGAAAACAAGATATCATAAACCACCAGATGGTGGATCTACGAAGTATTAAAAATCCACAGGAATAGATTGAAATAATGTCCATTGTCCATGGAAAAACAAACTCAAGAATTGTACATCCAAGTGAAATTTCCATGGAAGCAGCGGCAGGAAATATAGCTTAACCATCAAGCTCATAAATTATATGCAAAATACAAGCTAGCCAACATGCTGCGCCAAGGGGTTTCCGATTGTAACTTCTGATTCAGTCCCTTAGTGAGGTACTCGTGAAAGAGGAAAGAATTTGCACATAATAGCTAGGTCCTCTCAAACAAATATATTGCAAGATTCATTTCTGAATTCCAAAGGTCCCATTAGATGCATCAAAATCACCTTTGTTGGGCAAAACCATGAGACCTGATTTGAAAGAGGGACTAGCGGTGGAATAGCAGATGTTCCTTCGGTCCAGTGGGCCTCAGCATAGGCATCTTGGAAGACAATTAACATACAGAGAGCCTATAAGCTCCTGTAGTCTATAACGGTTACTTCATCCTCTGGAGCATCAAGGTCTTGATAACTGCAAGTTGAAGAGGGTGCGTGCAATCAAAAACCAAATAAATGAGGGCAAGACTAAACATTCAAATTATAACTACTGAACAAGTCCTTTGATAACTAGTCACTTCGAAGGTTAACAAAATGTAAAATGAATGACACCAATATCAAGAAGGTTAAAAGAACAACAGTGTTATCATTCCATGAAAGAGTACAAAAATATGCAATATGACAATGCTGAAACAAAATGAGAGATGCATTTCCATAAAAGAGTACAAACCTCCGAAGTCGACGAGGATCAGGTCTAAAAGATGGGGGGACAGGAAGAATTGGTGCAGGACCAACAGGTGGGCCAAGCCTATTCCTAGTACGAGGACCGCCACCATTTGATTCAAACGATGGTGGGGCCCCCTGCTCCCTCAGCATGCGCATGGCCACTTCAGGCGGAGCAGGAACAAAAGGTCCCAGTGGACTACAAAAATAAAAGAACATGTTGAGTAAACCAATGAGAAACAAAGTCACAAACTTCAATGTTGTTAACCCACCCAGCACCAGGAACTGGCATTAAAACTTGTGGTGGCATATCTGAAGGAAAAGGAGCACCATGCAAAGCTTGACCACCAAAAGCATCATACATTGGCTCGTCAATATTCCTGCCTTCACCTCCACTTGGATCTCGAGGCGAGCTATCATCATCTCTATCAGCTCTATCATGCTCTCTCCTATTCCCTCGGTCATCTCGAAGACGGCTATCTATTGGTCTTCGTCTAGGTATTCTTCCCCGCTGCAAATGCAGAAAGATAATTTCATGGCAAGGTTTCTAAAGAGCAAAAAAATGCTACACAATCCAATTCAAGAATGCTTTATAACTCAAAATGCTGTAATTGCAATTCCTCCATAAATCTTTGGAATGGTTGTGTACAAAATGGATGACTTTGTGTAACAATAAGTTAAATGATCAACATTGCATGATATGAAAGGGTTCCGCTTCAGGCAGGAGAAAAATGAGGTAAAGCATTCAAGAAAAAACAGGTTGATAAGCAATCTCCAACTTTCCAAATGTCCTGCGTGTATAGCAACATGCATAGGAAGCATGCATTATGGGACCAAAGTACATCACTTATTTGTTCATTTTTTTGACCCAGCACATCAACGAGATTATTGATCTCCTATTTGTTTCAATTATATTACAGCAAACAATCTCAATCCACGAATAACACTCACAGACACTTGAAGTTTGCAAGAAAGTCACTCTTCATTTGCTAATTAGCAGGCATAAATTGAAATGAATTTTTTTTTTCCGATATTTCTAAACAGAAAAGGCCAGCAGGGTAGTGAATGTTGGGCTATGAAGGGACAACATGAACGTAAAGTGGGGGTAGCCGAAATGAGGATGTTGAGATGGATGTGTGGTCATACAAGATTAGATAAGATTAGAAATGACCATATACGTGAACGAGTCGGAGTGGCTCCTATTAGTGAGAAAATGGTAGAGAATCGTTTGAGATGGTTTGGTCATGTTCAGAGAAGACCATTAGATGCGCCAGTAAGAAGAGTAGATCAAATAATCTGGAGTCCGATTAAAAGAGGGAGAGGGAGGCCAAGGCGGACACTTGGCGAATTAATAGAGCAAGATCTATTGGTGAATAATATACCGAAAGGTTTGGTTAATAATAGAGCGGAATGGCGTCGTATGATCCATGTAGCCGACCCCACCTAGTGGGATAAGGCTTTGTTGTTGTTGTTGTTGTTGTTGTATTTCTAAACAGAAAACAATGCAACAAAAAGTTCACAAGGCAGAATGTGTTATATGCTTGTATATTAACTATTTACATGTTTTCAAGTAAGCAAGATCATTTGATGAAAATCTGACAACCACAAGGAACAAAAGACAAATGAATCATACTGGTGCAGGTTGCTGCATGATTGGAGTTCCACCAGGTGCATTGGGATCACTGCAACAACAGGGGAAATGAAAATTAATAGTCCAAATGCTAAGTTCTTTTCTCTTCCATTGGAAAAAAGTTTACTTTATCTACCTATATGCAAACAAAAGAAATTATAAACTTACTCCATATAGTTCTGGAAATAAAGATCTTCTCGAACTTTAGATGTCAACTCCATCATGAGTTCCGGATGTTTGAGTCTCAGATGCTTATGAACAAATTCAGGAGCATGGAAAAGCTTAGTACAGCCCTTAGCACCACAACCATACTTCCACCCATATTTTTCATCTCTTATTTTCCTGACATATGGATCCAGAGCCTCAACAGCAGCTGCATCAATCTTATCTTTAGCTGTCAGCATTTCCAAGGGATCTTGACCATCCAATCTTGCCTGCCAAAAGGAATCTAGTTTCTTTTCCCAGTTGGATCCATTAGTATTGGTTCCTTCATGAGCTTTACTGTCTGCTCTGACATAGCGAAGACCCTTGGCCTCATTTGATTCAGACATACCATAGTAATCAAGACCGTGGACACGCCAAAGATAAGTAATTAAAGTATCCAACAGCTCAACACCTTCAAGGCCCTTGACAGTAGTCAGACCACGTATAATAATGATTGGGCCCATAGATCCTCCATGGGATTTATCAGAATCCAATTTATCACCATCACTACTTGAAAGAATGTTGTCTTGGATACCCTTCTCACTGTCAAGTTTGCGAACTAGTGACTGAGCTTGTTCAATGTCAATCTGAATTCGTCTAGGCTCAGAACTGACTGGGTGTGCCTTCGATGCAGTAGAAAGCATATCCCCCTCCTTTGCGGAACCCCTACCATGTCTTCTCCTCTTACCACCAGAGTCTGTTTCATCTTCTGAATTTGGTTCACTGCCATTGCCGGATTTACTTGCTACTGCAGCTGTCAATCCTGGACCACTTCATGTATAAGAAGAAACATTCAGAAGGATTCAATAAACAAAAGTTGATGACAAACTTCATTGAAAAGAAATTTTTTTAGAGCATCAACGAAGAGAAATTCTTACAGATCAAGTGTTCCACTCTGTAAATCAAGCATGAACTCTTTCGCTACAGATCTTGCTTGTTCATTTCTCCTATAACAGTGGAAAATACATAGGTTCAATGCAAGGAGGCACTGAGCAAATGAAAAGGATGCAATGAAGACAAACAGATAGCACACAAACTGCAGCAACAGAACTCAATGGAAAATTATGTTGCCAATGAGAAACTCGCCTCTCAATGACAGCCACCAAATAAGTTGGATGATATTTGTTTTTCAACCTACAACCAAAAAGCAATCAGCATACACTATATATCTTGGACCAGAGATGAATCAAGATGCATAAACAAAAAACAACATAAGGATAAGAAACACGTTATTTACCATTGTTCCTCCTTGTGAGCTTCAAAATAAGAACGCTTCTGGGTAGAAATATATTCTGATTTATATTCGTCATACCTATGAGATTGTTAAGCAGTTCAGTAAGAATTCAATTGATATTAATTTGATAATAATTATTATAAATAAATATGTCAATAAAAGAAGATAAAGAGGTAGATATTGTTAATAGCTTGAGCAACGCCTGCATATAAAACTCCCACTGGATTATAACAAACTGTCATTTCAATACCTGCGCTCAGCTTCAGATGGCAGAATATCATCTTCTAGTTCTTGCATGAATTGCTTGTATGTCATCAAGCCTTCCCTATAAGTACAATGGTATCATTCAGAGACTGGTTAAAGGAACAGGAATGACAATCAGCTAAGCAATTTTCATGAACAATAAAAAACAAACTCAAAATAAAGATATTGTTTTGATATAAACTAGGCATAAACACAATGTTCAATATAACATCTAGCACCACCACATATAACTTCAGCTCACTGGGCCAAATGCCCCAAGAAAAGCCAACTGCTTATCCTCAGCAACCTAGACCTATAAGTAAAGACCATATAAGAGCACATGTTGACAATTTGAAATCTCAACTATATCTAAATAGACAAATAACAGTCCATGGAATCAATTTATGAAGGCAAAAATACAACACAATTGTGTTGACCTTGCTGCACAAATCAAAATAACTAGTAATTCTGGATAAACTTAAAAAAAATTTTAAAAAACACTATTAGCAGAATTACTAGTAATTCTCGTAACATGGGCAGCATACCCCTTGCCCTCTCTTATCAATGACATTAGACGTCTTTCCTTGATTTTATTTCAAAGTTTGAGTTCAACTAGGAAACCATAAACAGTAATAAATCAAATAAAGATCAGAAAGGAAGATGAAAGAAAAGAAACAACAATTTTAAACTCCATCTGCTGAAAAATAAAATCAAATTGAACAACACGAAAAAACTGTAATCTAAAATCAAGATCAGTAGCACTAGAATTGCATCACATGAAAATTAACAAACCTTTGATTATCTAAGCCATCTGCATAACCACCATGACCTGGAACCGGCCAATCTGAAAAGCAGAAAAAGCACATTTTGTATTGAGACATCTCGAGGTTCACCAAAGCAGCAATTCAAGATGGTACAAATTTCAGTTAATCATATAAGCTTCTACTACGAATCAGAAAAGGAAGATAATAGTCCAGGGACTGCTTGGTTGAAGAATAAGTCCAGAATAAGACATTTTCCCTTCTTATTCTGCCAAACAAAACGTAGAATAAACACTAGAGTAAAGCCTATAAATAAAACTAGAATTTTTTAGAATAATCTTTCTAGAATAAATAAGCCTATAAATAAGACTAGAATTAAGCCTAAATTAATTATAGAATAATCTTTCTTACTCTTATAGCCGGTCCCAAGCTCGGATAAAGGAGGAGGGTTGTGTTAGGCCCCGACAGCCAGCGTAAAATCCTGTCGAATCTTATGAACATGGATCAACGAATATAGCGTCGTATGATCCATGTAGCCGACCCCACCTAGTGGGATAAGGCTTTGTTGTTGTTGTTGTAATCTTTCTTACTCTTATAAAATAACGAATTTAGTATAATAAAAATTCTTAAGGTGTTGGTAATCATCATTCCCTTTCTCAAAAAATATTCTGATTCCTGGATTCATAATTCTCCAACCAAACCCTCAGCCCCAGCCCCTCCACACATGCACACACAAACTTATAAATCCTTAACACTCCAAAGCTATAGATCCTTAGCATATTTAGGACCAAATACTTTTTTTTAGGAGAAGGATCAAGTACTTGCAATTTGAAATTTCTTGACTTCAGATATTTTTTTTTATTTTGAGAGGTAAAATGATTTCTACCAAACTTGACTTCAGAAACTGAAAAATATCAAGATAAACAGCGACACCTTCCTGACAAACTCTTGGCCAAACATATTTATCTGAACTCTGAACTCAACATGGATTCTACACCTCAAAAAGTAGTGTCAACATAAGGAACATTCGACAATGAGATTGGTACTTCAAAAATGGGAAGCCCATTTGGAATTAGATAAGTCTGATTATCCCACTTATGTCTGGTTATGATAGAAAAACAAACATAAGAAGTGACAATAATAGCAAGTGCACTAAGCCAGGTCGACAGCACTGTCCCCTAAAAACCCCATATCTGCATATTACAAAAATGCACAAGGTGAAGAAAATAGCAAGCATGTGACCGTGCTGAAGTTACTGGCTAATCATCACCAAAAATAGAAGTACAAACAACATCAGCACTTGCCAAACATGTGAAGGAATATAAAGGTAGAAAGACAATATGTTGGGTAAAGTAGCCAATAGAATTTTTGGTTCTCAAAAAAAAAAAAAAAAATAGAATTTTTGGTCATTGTGCGTGTTCGCTTATGTTTGGTGTTCGCTTTTGGTGTTCGCTTCCGCAGCCCCCCTTTCCTGCACTGTTCGCCGCCTACAGCCCCGCCCCCGTGCTGCTGCTGCTCGTCATTGTTCGCCCCTACTTGTGCTGCTGCTTCTCGGCGTTGTTCGCCCCTGCTTGTGCTGCTGCTTCTCGGCGTTCTCTCTCTCTCTCTCTCTCTCTCTCTCTCTCTATGTGGCTGCTCACTGTGCCATCTTTCTCCTTTCTATGTGCAACCCACTGTTCGCCGCCTAAGGACGCCCTGCTCATGCTATTCATCCCTGCAGCCACCGCTGACCTCCTGAAGCCGTCCACCCTCTCTTTCTACTGCTGCCGGTACGCCCTCCCTCCCTCTTTCTCTAACAGAGGCACTCCCTCGGTTCCTCCCTCTTTCTTTGTGTCTTTGCGAACAGCAAAGCCTCCCTCGGATCCTTCCTCTTTCTCTGTGTTTGCAAACAGAGGACCGAGGTGTGTATTTGTGATTAGATGAACCATGGGGGTTGGAACTCAGAATGTTATATTTACTCTATTTGCGTTGTAGCCTGTAGACATATGATCATTTGACAATTCGTTATTTTGTATGAACTTGCCTATGTTTTATAGCCGGTCCCAAGCCCGGACAAAGGAGGAGGGTTGTGTTAGGCCCCGACAGCCAACATAAAACCCTGTCGAATCGCATGAACATGGATCAACGAATGAATGACGTCGTATGATCCATGTAGCCGACCCCACCTAGTGGGATAAGGCTTTGTTGTTGTTGTTGTGCGTGTTGGGTCCTTTCTGGGAACTTAATATTTTTTTTAATAATTAGAATGCAATGCTTCACACTTGTTTAAGACATTTCATGTCAAGAGAATATTCAAGACTCTTCTATTCAACAGAAATCATGTTATTGGGTTCATGACTTTTTGGTTGACTAGACATGAAGAGAACCAGGGGCACAAATCCATTTATGCATCATTGATGAGCATTACAGGTCGAAATCCTGACAAGTTCATGTAAAATAATAATAAATAATAATTTTCCTTTGAATGGTTCAAGTGATGGTCTGGAACAGTGTTGTCAAAAACGCGTGATAACTCGTGAAAGTGTCCAATTTTACGTTTTCACCTTTGCATTTCGTGCTCGATCTCACCTAGAAATGTTTTTGGCCAGCATGCACGACTCCACCAATCCCACAATACTTTTTTATTATGTTTTATAAGCGTGATAGGCACTCATCTCTTCCTTTTTATTTGCTGTCCGCCGCTGTGCCCTGCTGCTGCCACCACTGCTGTCCTGCTGCTGCCATTCACTGCTTCTGTTGCCGCTGTTGCTCGTCTGCTGCTGTGGCTGCTTCCGCCGCCGCACTGCTGTCCTGATGCTGCCGCCACTGACCTAACAGGTTCCCCCCCTCCCCTCTCCCTCTCTCGTGCTTTCTCTTTCTCTCCCCTCTTCCCGCACTCTCTCCCTTTCTCTTTCTCCCCTCGTCTTCCCTCGCCCTTTCTCTTTTCCTCCCCTATCCCACTCTCGCTTTCTCTCCCTCTCCCCTTCTCTTCCCACACTATCCCCCCCCCCCTTCTCTTTCTCCCCTCTTCCTCTCTCGCCCTTTCTCTTTTCCTCCCTCTTCCTCTCCCCTCTTCCCACACTCTCTCCCTTTCTCTTTCTCCCCTTGTCTTCTCTCGCCCTTTCTCTTTTCCTACCCTCTCCCTCTCTCGCTTTCTCTTTCTCTCCCTCTCCCCTTCTCTTCCCACACTCTCCCCTCTTCCTCTCTCATCCTTTCTCTTTTACTCCCTCTTCCTCTCCCTTTCTCTTCCCGCACAAGAATACGTTTTTGTTCTCCCTTTCTCTTTCTCTCCCTCTCCCTTTCTCTCTACACATCGAAGTAGGTTCTTTTTTTTCCATGAACCCAATCGTTCTCCCCATTGGTGGACAAGGGTCTTGGCTACCTTTTTATTTTCTATTATGTTATAAATTTAAAACATTTTTTATATTTCTACTATGGTTAATATTTTCTTAATAAAGTGGAATCATCAATTGCTTTTTAATATTCTGAATTTACTATTGTGTTAATTTTTTATATATTAATAATGAAAGTTACTTATTGATGTGTTAATTTCTGTTATTATTATAAATTTATTGATGTGTTAATTTTTCATGAATTAATTATATTGATGTGTCTGTTGTTATTCTGTTATTATTACAATTTGTTAAGGTCATGAATTAATATATATATAATTAAATAGGCATTAATATCATGAAGTGATGTTAAAATTAGAAATTTGCACATGTAACATTGCATTTTCTACTTATAACTTCAAAGAGAATTTGCATCTCACCACTAATATCATGAATTTATATATATTATTATATATTAATATATACATTTAATATTAAAAAATAATCTGGTAGAATCGACTGTGTTGTGTTACGTGTTCACAATTTACGAGTTTTTCCGGCCCTCCATGTCGAGTCCCTTTTACTTGTTTGACAACATTGGTCTGGAATAAAAGATGCCAACACTACATGACTTTTCAGAAGAAAAAACCAGATGTGAGAATTGTTAATATAATAAATATGCATGATAAATTTCTTCCTACAAGCTAAAATTATCAAGAACATCAAGTTAAAAATTTAACAAGGATCACTTTCTGCAGTCATTCTTAATATATCTATAAGGATTTTTCGTGTCATGCAAGAAAAATTTATGGGGGCAAATAATTTTATGCAGTCTCATAGTTCCCAAATACATTGTATTAGTTGTATCTGTCATTGCAAGAGTGATATAGATAGTCTTCCACAATATTTTGCATATAAAATTGACATTGAAATGAACAAAACATGCATTCTGATGAAGCATCTGATGCAGGAAAGAAATTATCTTCCAGAACCATCTAAGTACCGCAACGAACTAAATTTCCAGAACCTCTTTGAATAAGTAATTCCCTAGAAAAAAATCCTCTGATACGCAAGCAACAAAGTGAATCATACAATTGCAATCTCGATTGATTCCATTAGACCAATCCTTGTTTATTATAAGAGATATAAGAAAACGTACAAGTTATGTCCTTGTTAATCATATTGTGCGTTTATCAAAATGCAAAAGCAGATACAGAAAAGATGGAATCATTTAATTTTACCATTTGGGCGATTCATGTAGCGTCCATGAGGCCTCTCATCACCATATCCGCCTCTATTACCACCTCTATCATATCCCCCGCCATAATCATAACCGGATCTAAATTACGAACAGATATTAGCAGACAAACCAAACCCAATGTCATAATTACCAGGAGATGCAGCTTTCGAATATTAAGAAACCTTAAAAATGTGTTCGTAGCTCACCTCCTATCATCCACTCCATAGTTCCCTCTCGGACTTCCCCGCCTCCGGTCGTATCCACCGTCCTCCCTCCTAGCACGCTTAAACGTTCCAGGTGGCGGGGACCGACGCGGAGGAGAGTGCCGGCGATCCCGCTGCGGGTACGGTGGACTGGGGCTGCCTCGTTTCCGATACTCCCGATCCCTATCCGCCCGTGGCGGCCCCAAGGGAGGCGGCCCAGGCGGGGGAGGTGGCAGGGGAGGCGAGCGATTCCTGGGTTCGGGGTACTCGTCCCGACGACCCGGCGGTCGGTCGTCCTTCTCATCCCTCCTTTCCCTCGAATCCCTATCATTTCGCCTCGGCGGAGGGGGCGGCGGCAGCGGAGACCCGTCGCCGGGGCTCCCTCCGCGCTCGGGTTGACGCTCCCGGCGGCGATCGAGGTCCTCGACAGGCATGTCGATGACCTCCGCCATCTGCGGTGGCGATTGGAAGGAATCGCGTTCGTAAAACCCTTAATCGATCTGTGAAAGACGAAACCCTAGGTAAAGCTTAGACCTGAGAAGAAGGGCAAAAGCAAATGCGAGTTCGACGAGCTCATAAGCCCAACAACTGGAAGGGGAAAATAATTCGAGCCGCGCCCGGGGACGGAACGAGAAACGAGACCGGGAGAGGGCATTTTCGTTATTATAGCAAATTTCTCACCAGGGGCATAGATAAAAAAAGATATACATTTTTTTTAGAAAATGAGAAATTACATTAAGGTAAAAGATGACAGCTAGAGTCATTGTACAAAAATTAATGGAGGTATCATCCATGTAAAAATGCTCATCATTTTGATGATCAAAATTAACTAAATAGTCTACGACAGAATTGTGCACTCGTGAGCATAATACAATAGAAGTAGGTGCTCGGGATTGTCCCATATGTCTAAAAGAAAAGTTTGTAGGTGACAAGGACAAGGGCGGCAGCGATCAAATGAACTAAAACTTTAGAGTCCGAGTGTATGGTCACATGAGTAAAACATCTGGCAACGCATATGTAAATCCCTTGAAGTAGAGCTCAGGCCTCAGAGTGAAGGGCTGGGTGGCACATGCACTTGTAAAAATAAAAGAACCAGAATGAGAACGAGGTTAAAAATCGTATCCCCGATCCATTAGCCCGAATGTACGAGCCGTCCGAATTGAGAGAGATCCAATTCGAGGAGGGGAGCTTTCACTGGATTCGCGTGTCACGGGGTCATTTTTCGTTTGACCGACCCGTGCGGCGTCTAGACGTGCTCAACGTCTAGGCAAGCTCTTTTGAGCGCTTTGCGGAAGCTTGCTTATGCCACTTTTTATATGCCACAACTTTTGGGACGCACGGTCCCGAGTGGACGCTTCTTCGGTGGAGGCATTTGTGAACAAACGGGCACCTCGGCATAACGCTTGATCTCTTGGGACGTTTTGAGACGCTCTTTCGTGGGTTGTCACCCCACGCTCGAGGCACGGTGCTATTTTGGAAAGCTTGAAATCTTTGTTTAGTAAATATGAATGATTACAATGCTTCGGGGGAGCACTAGCGGGTCTCCCCTGCTATACCACCGATTCGAGTGGTAGATATGCGACGTGTGTGTGGAGGACCATCTCCGGGGGTGCACTTTTCTGGAGTACAAATTACAAAACTGTCACTATCACACTTAAAAAATAAACTAAGTACAAAAATTGGTTGAAAAAGGAAAAAATACATGAAGTAAGATAACTCGACGTGCCCCGGGAAAGCCCCCGGGACATTCTATCACACTCAAGTCAGCGACGTCCCTAGAGCTGCAGCTTAAAATTCTTCAATCTTCTGCTTGAACTGCCACAGGTCTTCGGCTGTCTCCCAACTTGTGTCGGCGTTCAGTCTTCCGCTTCATCGAACAAGATACTTCTTCTTCTGATTCTTCGTGCGGACGACGAGTACTTCTTCAACTTGATTAGTGAACTACTGTCGGATGGCCGATGGGACGCGATCTGAAACCCCACGCTCGGGATCTTCAGGGTCTTCGACGAAAGGCTTGAGTAGGCTGACATGGAAGACGGGATGTTATTACATCTGAGGCGGGAGCTCCAACTTGTAGGTCACCTTGCCTACCTTCTTTAGGATCTTGAAGGGGCCCTTGTAACGTCTAACGAGGCCCTTGTGCAGATTCTTCCCACTTAGCCGAAGATGTTAGATCAGCTTCACTAGGACCAAGTCTCCGACTTCAAAGTTGACGTCTCGTCAGGCAGTGTCCGCCCACTTCTTCATGCGCTTCGATGTCTTGTGTAAACATGCTCTCGTCATGTCGTTCTTCTCATGCCACTCTCTCACCATGCGGTGAGCAACGGTGACCTTGCCACCATAAGAAGTGGTGACGGCCTGGGGCGATAGAGGTTGTTGCCCCGTCACTATCTCGAAGGAACTCCGATTGGTCGACTCGCTTCGCTGTAAGTTGTAGGAGAATTGCGCGATGTCGAGTAGCTTCGCACAGTCCTTCTGATTGGCACTCACATAGTGCCGCAAGTAGATCTCCAAGATATAATTCACCCTCTCAATTTGGCTGTCAGTTTGAGGATGAAGTGATGTCGAGAAATGCAAGTTGGAGCTCATCATCTTGAACAATTCCTTCTAGAAGTTGCCAACGAATTGCCCATCCCGATCGTTGACGATGCTTTGTGATATGCCACAATACTTTACTACATGCTTCATGAATAACTCCGCAGCTTGAGTAGTAGGATAACTCGCGGAGCCGGCGGCGAAGATGGCATACTTGGAGAACCGATCGACGATCATCATGATGGTACCCGCCCCTTCAGACTTGGGCAGGTCCGTGATGAAGTCCATGGAGACATCTTTCCATGGACGCTCTGGGATAGACAGAGGTTCCAGAAGTTCGCATTTCGCTTGATTGAGGTTCTTGTCTTGTTGGCAAATAAGGCAGGCCTTCACGAAAGCTTCAATGTCGTCCTCCATCCTTGGCCAGAAGTAGTTGTCTTCGATAAGTGTCAAAGTGCGGCGGATGTCCGGATGTCCCGTCCACTTAAAGTCATGGCACTCT
The DNA here is from genome assembly GCA_030549335.1 of Pontederia crassipes. Classification (NCBI taxonomy): domain Eukaryota; kingdom Viridiplantae; phylum Streptophyta; class Magnoliopsida; order Commelinales; family Pontederiaceae; genus Pontederia; species Pontederia crassipes. The sequence goes on along the minus strand of CM060184.1, from coordinate 21,106,133 downwards.
TGGATGATAGTACGTCGCAAGTTGTCGAAGAGTGAAACGTAAATGCGATGTTCCTTGGTGAAGATCAACCCATCTTCCACCCAAAAGTGGCGTGTCTTGCCCTCCGTCGCTTGCTCAAACAAGTTCTTCGCCGTGGATCTGACTCCAATCCCTTCTTGATCCTCTCGATGAGGTCGGCCTGAGAGGAGCTCATGGCCGCCAGTTCTGTGCGTCGGCTGAGGGCGTCGGCAACGACATTCGTCTTACCATGCTTGTACTCCAGGATGTAGTCGAACTTCGTCATAAAATCTTATCATCTTGCTTGCTTCGGCCAGAGCTTCTTCTGTGTCTCGAAGTAATTTGTCGTGACATTGTCTGTCTTGATGTGAAATCACAACCCAAGAAGGTAGTGCCGCAATGTTCTAAGGTAGTGAATCACCACAGTCATCTCCTTCTCTTGAATGGCGTAGCACCGCTCCGTGTCGTTGAGTTTGTGATTCTCGAACGGCATGGGATGCCCCTCCTACACAAGAACTCCTCTAATGCCATAGTCAGAAGCTTCTGTCTGTACCTCGTAGGGCTTGGTGTAATCTAGCAAGATGAGCACAAGTTCCTCCGTCATGGCCTTCTTGAGGGTGTTGAACGCTTCCTAGCATGTCGGCGTCCACTCCCACTTCACATTCTTCCGGAGGAGATTTGTCAAAGGAGTCGTCACATGTGAATACCTCTTGACGAACCGCCTATAGTAGTTCGTCAGGCCAAGGAACCAACGCATGTTGGGAACCCGCCCGGGGGGCTTCCACTCCACGATGGCCCGAATCTTCGCGCCATCCATCTTCAGCTTTTCACTTCCGATGACATATCCCAAGAAGTGCACTTCCGGTTGAGCGAAGGCACACTTCTCCCGCTTGACGTAAAGCTCATTTTGTCGCAACACCTTGAACACTTGTCGAATGTGCTCGATATGCTCCTCCAAGTTGCGGCTGTAGATCATGATGTCGTCGAAGTAGACAATCATGAACCTGTCAAGAAATGGTTACAATACCTTGTTCATGATGGTGCAGAAGGTCGCTGGGGCGTTGGTGAGGCCGAAAGGCATCACGAGGAACTCGTATGAGCCATATCTTATGACACACGCCGTCTTCTGCACATCGTCTTCTGCGATTCGGACTTGCCAATAGCCCGAACGAAGATCCAACTTGGTAAACCATATTGCACCGCCAAGTTGGTCGAACAAGTCCGTCACCAAAGGGATGTGGTACTTGTTCTTCATCGTAAGCTTGTTGAGCGCCCGGTAGTCGATGCACATCCGGAGGGAACCGTCATGCTTCTTCTGGAAGAGAACCAGGGCGCCATATTGGGACTTTGAAGGCCGAACATATCCTGCTGCATCCAATAGTTCGGTAAGTTGCTTACGGAGTTCTACGAGTTTCGGAGGGGCGAGCCGATAGGGGACTCCATACGGGGCTTTCGATCCTGGGACCAAATCGATGACATGATCTACTTCACGCTTCGACGACAACCATTTTGGGAGTTCCGATGGCATGACATCCGCAAAGTCCTCAAGGATTTCAAGGACTTTGGGAGGTGTTGGAGTGGAGGGCCCCGGATCTTTCAAGGTGGCTGTCGCCAAGAAGGTGTGCTCTTATTTGCGCAACCCTTCGTCACATGCATGGCGAAGATGGTCTTCTGTTTGAGATCTCCGCCTGACCTCACACGGACGTTGTAAGGTCCCTTGGGGTCGAAGATGATCATCGAGTTGGTGAGCGGGATGACACATGCAGCGATGTGTCGCAGAAAAGAGATGCTCGCCACCACTTCATAGTCATCCATTGGTGTCACCGTCACGTCGAAGCTTCTCGACCCCTTGGGATAAATTTCACGAATGGTCCCTCAACTTTAAGTCGATTTTCAACTTGTCCCCCAACTTTAATTTATAACCGGAACATTCCTCATCTTTTATTTTCTTGCACGATCAGTCCTCTCGACCGGTGATAGCGGGTTTCCCGATTGCCTTGCATACGTGGCCGGCACGTCAGCCGTTTCTCTCTCATCCACGTCATTTAAGTCATCAACATTATTTAACGCTTCAAACTAGGTAAATTACACGGATCATCCCCCAACTTTGAATCGATTTCTAAATAGTCCCTCAACTTTGATATTATTGCACGATTCATCTACTTGACCGGTAAAAAATAATCTCTCGATTATCTTGCGATGTGACATAATAAAATATAATAAAAAATTAACTAGTTGACATCACACAATAAAAAATATTATAAAAATTTAAGGACGCGGATGAGCTGGCAGAGAGGGAGTGTCGGCCCCCCTTTCTAAGCTCGCCCTTTGGCGAGTTGGCATAGGGGGCGCCGGCCCCCCTCTCCAAGCTCGTCCACTAGCGAGCTTCGCACAAGGGGCGTCAACGTCCCCTTGCGAGTTTGTCAACACTTCTATCATTTTTATATTTTATAGTCTCTCAATTTTAAGTCATTTAGGGTCGTTGACGAGCTCGCAAGGGGGCGTTGACGCCCCTTGTGCGAAGCTCGCTAGTGGACGAGCTTGGAGAGGGGGATCGGCGCCCCCTATGCCAACTCGCCAAAGGGCGAGCTTAGAAACTCGTCCGTGTCATTAAATTTTTATAATATTTTTTATTGTGTGATGTCAACTAGTTAAATTTTTTTATTATATTTTATTATGCCACATCGTAAGATAATCGAGAGACTGTTTCTTACCAGTCAAGTGGATGAATCGTGCAATAATATCAAAGTTAGGGGATTATTTAGAAATCGATTCAAAGTTGAAGGACGATCCGTGTAATTTACCTAGTTTGGAGCGTTAAATGACGTGGATGACTTAAATGACATGGATAAGAGAGAAATGCCTGATGTGTCGGCCACATATGCAAGGCAACCGAGAAACCCACTATCACCGGTCAAGAGGACTAATCGTGCAAGAAAATAAAAGAAGAGGGACGTTTTGATTATAAATTGAAGTTAGGGGACCAGTTGGAAATCGACTCAAAGTTGATGGACCATTCGTGTAATTTACCCCGACCACTTGCCGATGCGAACTTTCACTCCAGGAGAAATTCCTGTGGTCGAGATAGATTTCGCGTTCACCGTCTTGAACGTGACATTTGTCTTCTGTAGCGCAGCTTCAGCTTCTTGACGGTCACTACCGACACGAACAACTCCGATGCTCCCGTGTCGATGAGGGCGTTGAAGACTTGTCCGTTCAACTCGATGTCTGCATAAAGTCGAACAGCCGTTGAAGGACCCTTCGAGGCGTTGATGGCGGCATCGAACTGAGACATGCCTCCTTCTCCTTCTCGTCGGGGTAATATATTGCGTTGACTGTCACCTTCTGCGGACAATCGCTTGTCCAATGTGGACCCTTGCAAATGTAGCAAGGTTGTGGTGGCTTTTCGTCCCTCTTGAATCTTTCATTGTTCGGCTTCTTGTCTTGATGTCCCTTGCCTTTATCTTGATAGTGCGTCTTGCCTCCTTGCGACTTGGACTTCTCTTCCTCACTATTGCCCTTGCTCGAGGGCTTTGGTGGTGGTGCGCTCGCTTTGATGTACTCCACGAGCGACTCAGCAGCGACGACTAACGAGCGGATATTGGGGCAATCTCGTCGCTCCAACTCTATCCTAGCCCATAGCTTCAAACCCTTCACGAAGACCGCCGGCAACGTGTCTTCGTCCACTTGGGAATTCTGCAGGCGGAGCTCGGTGAACTCTTTCACGTACTCCTTCAATGTGCCCTTCTGGCAAATGTTGAAAAATGCAATCTTGGCTTCCAGTCCCGACTTGGCAGGGCAGAAGTAGTTGGTAAGCTGTCTCTTGAAGTCGTCCCACTTCTCAATAGGATCAACGATGCCACGCTCCACGTCGTCGCAATGACACCGTCATCACAGACTTGCCGCATCTTGCAAGTAGAAGGATGAGGTCTTCACCATCCTCGCTTCGGACATCATGTCCAATGCCTCCATGTACCTTCGAACGTTCCACAGGAAATCATTAATCTCCTTTGCCGACCGCTCGCCTTTGTAGGGCCGCGGCTTTGGTACTTCAATCCTTGCCTTATGCGGGGCGGACGTCTCGGGACGCCGCCCATCTTCATAGCGTCTTTTGAGTTCTTCCCGTATTGTCTTGAACTCTTGCTCCATCTCGAACCGCATGTTTGAGAGACCATTGTCCAAGGTCTCCCGCATGTCCATGATCGTTGCCTCCATGGACTCGAGCCGTGTATACAACGGCGCCATCTCATCCCGCACCGTCGCGAGATCCACGATATTCTCCAACTTCCGCTCGTGCGTTGCGAGTGGTCTTGCATCTCGCCCACGTCCAATTGGAATTGGCCGAGGCGTTGCTTGAAGACGGACATGGCGTCCTTCGAGCGGGCGTGCCCTCGCTCCTGACGGCTCTTCTCCGGTGCAACGGGTTCATTCGTCATCTCCGAGTTCAACGTCATTCCACCTTGATCGTCGAACGCCAACTTGAGCAGTCTTAGAAACGTTGCTCTGATACCAACTTGTCACGAGATTATTTTTCGCTCGACCGACCCGTGCGGCGCCTAGACGTGCCCAACGTCTAGGCAAGCTCTTTTGAGCACTTTGCGGAAGCTTGCTTATGCCATTTTTTGTATGCCACAACTTTTGGGACGCACGGTCCCGAGCGGACGCTTCTTCGGTGGAGACGTTTGTGAACAAACGAGCATCTCGACGTAACGCTCGATCTCTTGGAACACTTTGGGACGCTCTTTTTTGGGTTGCCACCCCACGCTCGAGGCACGGTGCTAGATTTTGGGAAGCTTGAAATCTTTATTGAGTAAATATGAATGATTACAATGCTTCGGGAGAGCACTAGCGGGTCTCCCCTACTATATCACCGATTCAGGTGGTAGATATGCGACGTCTGGTGTGGAGGACCAACTCCGGGGGTGCACTTTTCTAGAGTGCAAATTACAAAACTGCCACTACCACACTTGAAAAATAAACTAAGTACAAAAGTGAGTTGAAAAAAGGAAAATACATGAAGTAAGATAACTCGACGTGCCTCGGGGAAAATCCCCGGGACACGCGCAAGATCATGGGAGTGAGTTGTCTCAGGGGCATGAGTTGTATATGATGAAAATTTATGGAAATTGGCCAGAGCTTTATCCCAGATCAATTGGATGATTGCAAACTTGGATTGGAAATGGATATCATCCAAGTATAATGCTTAACAAGAATCCTTGCTCCTTGATGGGAATATAGTTGGCAGAAATAGTGACACCCAAGTAGGTGAAGGAGAAGAATCATTGAGAGATCCCAAGACAATGGATGAGGGCCTGACGCCGATGAGAATTGACGCGACATGGAAAATAGATAGCATACTTAGGTAAATTGATGCGTTGATTCATATATAGAAAGGATAGTTCTATGACATTGTTTGGTTGCGGGTTAGGAGGTGGATTAAGGAGATATTCATTGGAATAGAACCAAACAAACGGTAGAATATGATTAACGACAGACAAGCTATGCACGGTTCACGATGAGTGTTTAATCTTATCGAGCGATTATTTTTTGGATTTTTTTATTCTTCACTTTCGATGGATTATAAATAATCCGCTGACGACGCAAATAATCCAATCGCGCATGTGGATTACGAAACCTTGACCTTGGATTAAAAGTTTGACATCCAAATGACACCTAAGTTGTCTACCATTAGCCTGAGTGGCACGAATGCACACCAACAGATCATCAACAAACAAAAGGTGATTGATGGAGAATAAGTTAAGTTTGAAATGGGTGATGCGCCAAGATCGACATGCTGCTATAGAAGTGATGTGAATATCTAAGAAACAATGATAAAGAGATATGGTGAGAGCGGATCACCCTAGTGGATGCCTCGATGGGGCAGGAAAAAATGTGAAGGTTTTTTATTGATAATGCATGAGAAAATGGGGACCTGATATAAAGATTAATCCAAGTGATAAATTGTTGGGGAAAGTTCATGAGATTTATGATATGGATGACGGCATCACACGAGACACGCAAAGCTTTTTCCATCTCAAATTTAACCGAGTTAGGTCTAGCACGGCCAGAGAGGGAGTGTGAGAGCTCTTGGGCTAATAAAATTTTTTCCTAGATGTCTTTGCCAGGGATGAATGCATATTGGGATGTACTAATTAGTCTATCCAAGGTGGGTTTAAGGCGATTGACGAGGATCTTGGTGAATACTCGATATAGAGTATGGCAAAGGGAGATGAAGCGATAATCTTTAATGGTTAAGGGCGAATATTTCTTTGGGATAAAGGTGAGGGAGGTTTTGCACCAATCAGTAGGCAAATGAAACTTTTCAAAAGCCTGAATGGCATGGGCAATATGGATCCCCACGATATCCCAGTAATTATGATAAAAGTCGAGAGTAAAACGATAAGGGACAATGCCCTACCAGATGACATACTCCAGATGACCGAGTGGACTTCATCATCAGTGATGGGGCAACAGGTAAGCGAAGGAAAAAATATAGGGTCACAGGTGGGTACATCAGGCCGGACGTTATGAGGGATGATTTGATCTGGTAGTGGTCTCTAGAGGTTTTCATAATGATCAACAAAATGTTTTTCGATTAGATTAGATTGGGTGATGACCTCACCAAAGTCCAAATGGACTTGGCGAATGAGATTCTGCTTATGACGGATAATTGTCTACAGGTGAAAAAATTTGATGTTTCGATCACCATGATGAAGCCATGCAGTGTGGGCCTTACTCCATCGCCTGACATTGATCTGGCATAATAAAGTAGCGTGAAGGTGGTAAGTGGCCTTGAGAGAAGCCAATTCAGGAGCGGACAAACCTCTGGAAACGTTAAGGCCCTCAAATAGCGAGATACGGTCAAGACTTCTTGAGCACACACCTCAAGCCGCCCGAGAACTTCCCGATTCCGGCGGATAGTACCTTTCCAGATATTCTTAAGGGTTTCCTGAATGGAGTGGGTGCACGAAGGAGACAACCAGTGGTAATTAACAATATCCTTAACCTTAGGATAAAGAAATAAAAAATGCTCGTATTTGAACGAGCGTGAATGGGTAGCAAGAGGTCAAATTGGAAGAAAATAGGGGTGTGGTCCGATGCACAGCGGGGAAGGGTCGAGAGCTCAAGCCCAAGAAAAGCATCAATCCAAAAATATTTGACCAACATTCTGTCGAGTTTACAAAGGATACAAGCTTGGCCTACGCGATTATTGCACCAGGTAAAAGGAATCCCAGAGGGCTTGAGGTCAATGAACCCTTGGGAGTCGATGAGATTTTGCAATAGGATGGAGGATCTAGAAATTCTAAACTGGTTACCCTTTTTGATTTTGCAATTAAAATCGTTGATTAAAGTCCACGAAAAGTGATTTCTAACAACAGGCAAAGTACTAGCGTAAACATAGGATAATAGGAAATGAAAACCATCATGATAAATAGTGGCATGAAGAATATGATCGGAGTTTAGGAGAGGAGTAACTTGAGTATCCCACTCACGCCAGGCAAGGATAATACCTTTGGAGGAGACAGAGCCCTCGTAGTAGGTGCCGGACCACGAAGGTTCGAGGCGACGGATAAATGTTTAGCTTTTATAGACCCAACATGACTTTCTAAAAGAATAACAAAATCAAGAGAAAATGAATAAATAATATTTCTAAATCTATCCCTAACTTTCATCCGGAACGCACCGTGATAATTCCACGCGAGAATCTTCATGGAGGGGCAGGATCTAACGCGCCTCCCGAAACTTGAGGCTGGATAATAGAAGACAAAAGTGAGTTATCTGAACAGAAGGTTTTTTCTTATTTTTTGTCCTTTGCCGGGGCCGACAGCGGCCGAGGGCGGAGAGAGAGGGAAGGAGTGGGGGAGTTGGTTTAAACATGCGGGACTTCTTGTGCTCAGATATGGGGACGGGGCAAGATCTGAATCCTCCAGATCATCCAAGGAAGAGTTCCTCCGTCTGAATGGCCGGAGAAACAGACGCGCACAAGCCGATCGACGCCTGCGCCACCAACGTAGAGTGATCGGCTATGGCGATGTACTCCGAGGATATAGTGGAGGGGGCATTTGCAGGGAAAAACATCATGGAGGGCGAGAAAACATTCGATTTATTGGTTTAGAGAGAGAGGAGGTGTTGAGAAGTTTGCAGTGGATTGAGGAAGAATGAGGGGTGATTGAGCACGTGGAGGAGATAATGTGAAGATGAGAGGAGAGGTATGATCGATTGGGACATGTGTAGGGCCAGGATTTAACACGGGTAGGAGCGTAGAATCTTGACCGCTGTCGGAATTTGTCTCATCAAGAGAAGAACAAATATAAAAAACCAAAATGGGCGCATCATGGTCGCCCGAGTGAGCGATCAAGGATCGTTGGATGGCCACATCCGGGATAGCAGTGGGCGAGCCAGCACACTGCGAATGCAAATCGTGTGATCCAGGCGCAAAGGACCGTTGGATCTCGCCCTGGCACCATGGTCATGCACCGAGCCTCGCATAATGGGTGTGATGGCGCTACTAGCAGTTAGGCGAGCACCGATCGACCGTTGGCCTTCCATACAATGGGCACTACTAACTGTTTGGCGAGCACTTGGCGAGGAAGGAAGACCCTCCGGGAGGTTGAGGTCCATGGATGGACGAGGCAGGTCCTCCTGTCGCGAATGTTGTGGTGGGAGGCGGTAGGGTTCCGCCTCACGGAGCCAAGACCCAAATAGCATCTCTGCCATCGAGGAACCCTCCTCCAGCATCCGTGGACAGACCTCCAAGTCCAAGCGATGACCGATGATGACACAACGGTAGCTGAAGGTGGGAAGATTTCATATGTGGCCTGCTGGAAGTACCTGTCACCATTTGGTAGTGAATCCAAGTAGCTTGACGAAGAGGGAAGAAGAGAGTTACCTTAACACAAGCGCGGATGCAAGGTGATTCAATCGAGTACATGACCTGTTCATTGATACAGAGTAAGTTGTCGAAAGCTATAGCGATCTGCTTGAGGAAGGTCGGGTTGCGGAGCTCCAGGTGAAGCCTTGGGAACTGGAGCCAAAGCGAAGAGTCGAGTGAAGATGCTGAGTCAAGGCGGAGGAAGGGAGAGATTGAAGACGCACAGAGTAGATGGCCGTCGAATTCCCATGGCCGCCGAAAAGGACCTGCAGACGAGCTGCCTCAGATTCAAATGCGAAAAAGGAAAAAAGAGTTACCTAGGGGTGAGATAACACAATAGTTAGCTAGGCCCAGAGCAGGTGGACGCCATCCCGAAGCGCGATGACACTCCCCACAAAATGGTCGATGGGGCAAGATTTGAGGTAATCGGAGCACTGGGAGATATCTCAGGTAGGGATAACAACTTCAGAGGATGTTGTCGCTTGGAGTTTTCGGATCTGACGAGGAGACATATGCGATGGAGGAGAAGAACGAGAACTCTTGACGACAGAGAGCGAGGACTTAGGCAGCTGTTGAAAAAGAAGGGAGTGACAGGATGCCTGAGCAGGTAGAAATTTGCAGAGGGCCAGATGTGGATGAGAGAGGGGGAAAGGGGTCTGGACGATCTGCCACAAGAGATGGGAGCGTCATGGGGTTGGAGGAAAGAGACGACAAGGGCTACTCCGCGAGAGGCCACAGAGCGGCCAACGAACTTTGGAGTGGACACAGGCTATAATGGGACACAACAAGAGCAGATCCAAGCCAGCAGCGAGGAAAATAGAGGAACATGAACTTCTCCTTGCGTTGAGGTGTTCTTATGGGGAGCTTCTCTCACTTCCGCTCTCTCACAAAGTTTTCACTATGAGATGATGGCCTCTGCAACATTTTATCGTAGTGGCCGCATTCAAAGGGTTGGAGTACTTGTTTGGTGAGAGAGGGTACTTGTTTGGTGAGAGAGGGTACCAGATATACATTTTTTGGGAAAGTGAATAACCATAGGGTGTATTATTGTATATTTTTTTACAAAAATATTTAAAAACTTTGAAACTTACCTTATTAAAAATGGCTCACAAAACGTATTAATAAACGGAGAAAAATAAATTAGTTCTATTGCAAATATTTTCAGTATAATAATTCTGCTCTTGACTCTTGATGGAGGTTGTCATTCATAGATCAACAGCTCTAATACCCAACAAGTGAGCAGATCAGCAGTGAATCCCAACGCAAGTGGAATAAAAAAACAGAAGTCAAACCGCTGTTTCATTTTACAACCTATTAGCTTTAAAAACAACACCCAAACATCAAAATGTGTCGATTTCTTGTGTTTAGATTATCCGAATTTTTTGAAATAAAGAGGTCCATGAATTTTAGGGGAAAAAGCTAACACAATGCCTATTTATTTTATTTAAAGAAGACATTTTAGAAAATATCATATGTAAAAATATATAGAATAACTTTTTTTAATTCATTGCAATTTATAATTTTCATATTAATTATTTTTGGTTTGGAAATGGAAGTTTCTTTTGAGTTCTTCTGAAAAATTGAATTGATAGATTAGTTCGGAGTGTGTTCAAATATAGTGCGGAGGAATAAATGAGTTGTAATAGAAAAAAATAGATGTGATGAATTAATTTTTAATGAGTGTGCGAATTAAAAATAGTTATTATAAATATAAAGTATAATTTTATCAATTTATAAAAATAAATGTAAAATTAACTTTTTTGTTAAAAATATATTATTTAAATATAACTAATAATTATAAATAAATAGTTTTAATTAAATATTAATTTTTAAAATAAAATGATAAGTAATAAATAATATTATATTAATCATTTATTATAAATAACTTATATTTAATAATAAATTATTTTGTAAGAGAAAATATGTGAGAGACAAAAAATAAGAAAAGAAAAGAAAAAAAATGAAAAATGAAAATATAAAAAAGGTCACATCAACAAAAAGAAAAGAAAAAGAGCACTGCTACATCATGCTTCGATTCCACAAAAACCTTGGAACCAGATCACATGACTCTGATTTTGATATCACTTGACTCTGAATTAAATGTTGCATGATTTCACTTCGAAAATCAAGTCGTTGATCCTTGCTTGGGGAACTAAGCTAAATCAAACCTGGTTCAACTTAGTTTCTCAATCAAATAAGTCTTATGTAACAATAAAATTGTTATTAATTATAGTTCATAATTATTCTAACAGTAAAATTATAATAATTGATATAATATACAAATTTTGAAATATTATAGTTCATAATGTTGAAATATACAAATTAAAACTTAAGATTTATTTAATCGATATATTATAAGGTACTAGAGAGAGGGGAGAGAGAGAAAGAAGTGTGTTCTTTTTTTTCAAAATTGGATAGTGATTATTCATGTATTCTTCCTGTTATTATTATTTTTTAAATAAAACACTTCATTCATTTATTGATATAAGTACCTATTAGCTACATGATTGGCAACCGAGTTCGCCTCTCGACAACATTGCGTGCATTTGAAGAAAGCAAAAAAAAAAAGAGAGACTAATTGTTGTAGCTCATCGATGATATTCCAAAGTCGCCAAGGAGCTTGAACTTGGCGGTGATTGACGATATTCGCCAAGTTGGTTGAGTCTGATTCCAACCAGACATGAGTGTATCATTTCTCCTTTGGTTTACGCAAGTCCACCAATGCACCCCAGATCTCTAAAGTACAATAAAAGTATATAAGCTGAGAGCACCTGCATAAAAGAAAACAGCCATTAGGAGACTGAATTATGAACCCCGCACTAGCTACCTCATCGACTCGAGTGAATGATCTGTCTGAGTTCACCTTTACCTAGAGAGGGGATGGGGGCTCCCACCAGACCCAAAAGTTCATGGGGGTAGGTGCCTTAAGAGGGTGGATTCTCGCATATTCCGTATCAAATGTCATTGCTCAAGTCCAAACAGCGGAAATGGTTGCCCTCCTTGAGTCAAAGTGCAGATCATTTCTCATCTGCCAAATCCCCCATAAGCAAAAAATGAATAATGAATGGATGACGTGCCTAGAATCCAGAGAGAACAGCTCACCATCCCAAACTCACATATCCTCTGCCTAGGAGTCACGAAAGACAAAAGTATAGTCAATGTGATTATGAAAAGTTTGTCACAATTGATAGGAAACTGGGCACTCAAAAAATAGATGCTTGTTGGACTCAATATGAAAATTGAAAAGTGATACCATTGTATGATCAAAAGCACCAAGAGTAGGGGGTTAATTGGTGAAAAAAAAATCTTCTCAAAGATTCACTTTCGGAAAAATTAATAAAAACGATCACAAGCAAATATAGATAAGGCGTAAATGAAAGATAAAGAACAATCGCAAGGAGACACAATATGATGACGATGTTCAGCCTCAACTCTTTGGTCCACATTCCCGCTCCGACTTCTCGACCTCGAGACTGCCGGAGATTCACTATCTTTATCTTTTCTTGTAGGGAGAGAACAACCCTCTTTTATACAATCACGCATTCTTCTCCGCTCAAGAGGCAAGACACACTTCTTATACAAGGAGCTCTCAATCATACTAGATCAGAAAGTAAATTTTTCCTCTAACTCTTTTCTTTCACAAATTTTCTCTCTCACTCACGACTAAGAAAAGAAAAAGGAAGAAACTTGCAATTTTATGCTCAAAAACTTGATATGAGCTATAGAATGTTTTTTCTTGCTTGAATGCTTTTCCTTTAGGCTTTGACACTCCTTATATAGGCTCCTGGAGATGAGAATTCGTTCAAAATTTTTTCCACAAATTTCTTCTAAAAAATTCTAGCCGTTACTATTCATTTGACCGAGAGGTTAGTCGACCGCTGGGATGGGTCGGTCGATCAGTTTATGTGATCGTTGTCTCATTTTTACATTTTGATGCTTGTCTAGTCGATCGATCCTTCGATCGATACATCGACCAATAATATCTCGACGTCGATCGATATAATTATTGTCGATCGGTATATCGATCGGTATAGTCTCGATGTTGATCGGTGTAATCTCGTCTTTCCTTCCACTAAATATCGATCGACCGGTGCTTATGGTCGGTCGCTCGGTGGGTCGACCGGTGGTGTCTAAAAATTTTTTCTTGTGATTTTAATTTGTCGATTTCTTCTGCGAATGTGATAATATCAATCCTACACCTGCATTATCATCACTTGAGCATATATTAGTAACTTTTATGTCCATTTAATTTGTTATCATTAAAACATAGGATTCAATAATCTCTCCCTTTTTTTATGATGGCAAATTAATTGGACGATAAGGAGAAAGAGAAAGAAAGAAAATGAAAATGTAAGTTTAGATAGAAAGTAGTGATCAAACTCCCCCTACATTTATGCATACTTCACATTTTCTCCCCCTAAATAGGTGACATTTATATTTTCATATTTCCTTGGGACAATATGAACATATGGCGAGATATGAAATCAAAAGTGAAATCAAAAGACATTTCATCATGAAGAAAAAGTCATTACATTGCATTCATAGTTAATAATACATCATGTGTTCATACACTAACAAATGTGACTATAGTCACTACAAAATGGTGCACGACACAAATGCAAACAACATAAGACACATAACATCACAAAGTCATCATAACATCATAACATCATCCTAATCTTCTCCCCCTTTTGACATCATCAAAGAGGGAGACAACTCAACTACTCCTCATCGGGACTATCATCCTCACGAGCTATGGGTGGAATAAATTCCTGCGATGCATAGTATGCTTGTAATGAACCAATAAGGTAACGAGAGTCACACTCCATCCGTCGAACACGACGATCCATTTGGGTCACACGATGGTCTATGGCAGTCACTTACTGTGAAAGATCCGTAAATTCATAGGTGCCATAGAAATCTGAGGTAGCGTGCTGGGAAGGTCCAACATGCTCAGCGGGTGCCGATGGTGGCGAAAAGTTGGGGTCAACCTCCGGTGCATCCTGAGTGTCCATCGGTGCTCTGTGGCATCATCTTTATCGTCAGAATCTAGCGCTGTCTGCTCACTAAACCTAAGATCTTTTCGGTGTAAAGTCCCGAAACCAATTATTTCAGTGGGACGAGGTCGAATGTACTCCTCGTCAGCAGGGATCTCGACACCAAAATGGAGTAAAATCTTCGTGATCCACGCACCAAAATATAAGTGGTGTCATCCACGAGTAGCAGAAGAAATCTTCTGAAAGGTGTAGTCCATGTGATAGAAGACATAATGACCGAAATGAAGAAATGACGCATCACAGATGCAGAGACAATGAAAAAAGAAGATATCAAATTGACTGACCTCTGTATAGTGCCCGACTCAAGGAGTGATCATGCGGCTAAGGAGGTGATGTACCATTTTCATGAGTGGATGAAGATGTCAATAAGCAGTTTCGACGGTATACTGGACGTCTTGTCCAGCAAAAACTGTACGAATTTCATCCGCGATCGAAAGATAATCGGAAGACCAGCCATGAGTGACAATTGAATAAATGCCAGGTAAGGGGCATGCAACGCCAAAGATGCGACAAAGATGGTCCGGATAAAAGAGAATGGGCATACCAAGGACATAAGTGATGATGGCCTCTCGAGTGATTATCATGTTCGCATAAAAATGACGAACAAGACGGGGATACACATGCTCTGTGAGAGAGAAGTGGCAACCAACCGATGGTTGCGAACATCTCCTGAACATCTGGAATGTTCAGAGCGTCCCAATCAATGGTATAAGCACGCCGGACTTCGCGAGAAGCGTACAAGATTTCGAAACTAACATAGACGTCCCTAGTGACAAAAAAGATGACTATCAAACTCAGTGGGCTCGGGGGAAGATGACTGACGAGTACATCCACGAGATCCTCCTCGTCCACAGCCTCATCCACGTTGGATAGGTGTGGATTCGAGTTTTGGTGCCGGTTCAGGTGGGAGAATATGAACGGTACCACCTGAGCCGTAGAAACGATGACGACGCTGAAAGACAAGACGGGGATGGGGATACTCTTCATCGTCGGCCATGGGTTTCAACAATGGTGGTCATAAGGTGTCGGAAATGAAGTTGATGTCGGTGACTCGTCGATCGAGAGGGAGATGTAGAGAGCTATGACGAAGAGAGAAGGACGAAACGACCGGAGGAGAGAAGTACAGTGGGTGAAAAGCCGTTGACGGTGAGAGGAGGTAAAGAGAGAGAGAGTGAGAGGCGGACGACCAGACAGAGAGAGAGGAGGACAGAGTGAGAGAGGTCGGCCAGCGGGGATTGCCGGAGAGCAGAGGGACGGTCGATGGAGAGAAGAGAAAGAGAGGGCTAGAGGGAGACAGAGTTGATGGAGACGAGAGAGAAAGGGCAATCGGACAAGAGGGACTACCGGCGAAGCCCCGACGGTGAGAGAGGAGAGAGAGAGAGAACGATCGGCCGAAGCAGATAGGGCGGTCGATCGAAGGTAGGACAATCGGTCGGCGGTTGTCGAACTCGAGAAAAAGGGGGCGGCCGGTCGCAAGGGTTTGACGGTGGGCGGTTGGCCGGAGTTTGGTCGACGGTTGTCGAAGGAGGACGAGTCGCAGGGGTAGTGGTCGCGTGAAGAGGAAGAGTTTAGTCGACCGATTCGAGCGGTCGATTGCTTATATCGCACGATTTTGACATATACCGATCGACCGATCCTTCCCAACGGTTGACCGGATAGTTCTTTTCCAAATAAATGATCTAGCGGTCGATCGATGTCAGTCGGACGCAGTCATATACCGATCGACCGATTGTAGCATATCGGTCGACCGATCGTTGTCATTGCGCATTTGAACTTTTTACAGTGTTCGACCGGTCCTTCCAGTCGGTCGATCGGTCCTTCCAGTAGATCGATCGATCCCTGTGTTTTTCAAACTTTGAATCATTTAAAATCATTTAAAATCATAAAAATCATATTCCAGAGATATTATACAAATGTAAGTGTTGTGCAACACTTTTAATGTGCAATTCATATCAAAAGTGATATTGTATAACCAAGTCACTTTTACTTTAAATTGATATGCAATCAAGAGTTAATCATTCTTAATTCCCTTCTAAGCATGCAAAATCGTTCTTCACTTAAGGGTTTTATAAATATGTCTGCAAGTTGAACTTCGGTGGACACATGTTCAATGACAATGTCCTTAAGGGACACATATTCTCTAATGAAATAATATCGTAAGTCAATGTGTTTAGTCCTAGAGTGTTGAATTGGATTTTGATCATTTCTATAGCACTTGTGTTATCACACTTCATGGGTACATTTGAACAATTTACACCATAATCAAGTAATTATTATTTTACCCATAGTATTTGTACACAACAATTACCGGCGGCTACCTCAGTGGTAGAAAGTGCGATGGAGTTTTATTTCTTACTAGCTCATGAAATGAGAGAACTACCAAGAAAATAATGCATCTCACTAGTGCTTTTTTTATCAATTTTACACCAGCAAAATCTGCATCGGTGTAGACATGCAATTCAAATGGGAAATTTCTATCATACCAAATGTCTAATTCACTTGTATGCCTTAAATAGCGTAGTATTCTTTTTACGATGATTAAGTACGATTCTTTGGGGGCGGATTGAAACCTAGCACACAAACACACACTAAATATTATGTCCGGTCTAGATGCCGTCAAGTAGAGCAAACTACCAATCATACCTCTGTACCTTTTTTGATCAATGGACTTGCCTTTTTCATCTTTATCTAATTTTATAGTAGTGCTCATAGGAGTTGTGCTCGGCTTGCATTCGTTCATCCCGAATCTTTTAAATAGTTTCCTTGTATATTTTTCTTGATTGAGAAAAATGCCTTTCTTGGATTATTTTACTTGTAGGCCTAGAAAGAAAGTGAGCTCTCCTACAAGACTCATTTCAAATTCTTGTTGCATAAGAATTTCAAACTCTTTGCATAGGCATTCATTAGTGGCACCATACACAATATCATCAACATAAATGTGAACTATTAAAATATCATTTTTAAAATGTTTTAAAAATAATGTGATGTCAACTTTTCCTTTTTGAAAACTATTTTCAATTAAAAATGAACTCAATCTTTCATACCAAGCTCGAGGGGCTTGTTTCAATCCATAAAGAGCTTTTGAGAGTTTAAATACATGATGGAGAAAATCTGGATTTTCAAAACCTTAAGGTTGTTCAACATAAACTTCCTCATTTATAAAACCATTCAAGAAAGCCGATTTAACATCCATTTGAAAAAGTTTAAAACCTTTATAGCATGCAAAAGTCAAAAGCATTCGAATTGCCTCAAATCTAGCAACAGGAGCAAAAGTTTCATCAAAATCAATCCCTTCAATTTGTGAGTAATCCTTGACCACTAATCTAGCCTTGTTCCTCACAATGATATCATTTTCATCTAACTTGTTTCGAAAGACCCATTTGGTTTCAACGATAGGATGATCTTTGGGTCTTTCTACAAGTTTTCACACTTGATTTCTTTCAAAATTATTTAATTCCTCGTGCATTGCATTTATTCAATTTGGATCTTCAAGTGCTTCATCTATATTGTTAGGCTCAAAATTTGTAAGGAAAGCCGAAAAAGCACATAGATTTTTTTAAAGAGTTTTTAGTTTTTATACCTTCATTTGTATTACCTATAACTTGATCAAGTGGGTGTGATGAGACATGTCTCCAATTTCTTTGGATGATTTGATTCTCTTCTCTTTGAGGTACTATTTCTTCCACCTTTGAGGTGTAAGCTTTTGCTTCCTCTATGTCCACAACTTTAAGTTTTCTTTGTACTTTAACTATTTCTTCTTCATCATCATGTGCTTGTTTGCTCAAAAAATTATTAGTTTCATTGAATTTAACATTAATTGACTCTTCAACAACTAATATTTTTTTATTATACACTCTATAGACTTTACTTGTACTAGAATAACTAAGAAAAATATTATCTTCACATTTATCATCAAATTTGCTTAGTTTATCTTTGATATTCAGAATATAACATTTACATACAAAAACTTTTGAATAGGAGATATTTGGTTTCTTACCAAATAGCATTTGAAAATATGTTTTCTTTTCAAGAGGTCTAAGTAGAATTCTATTGAGAACATAGCATGATGTGTTTATGACTTTCGCCCAAAAATATTTTGGTAACTTGCTTTCATTTAAAATTATTCAAGTCATTTCTTGTATAGTTCTATTTTTTCTTTCTACTACTCCATTTTGTTGAGGTGTTCTAGAAGTGGAAAAATTATAGGTAATTCCATTTTTTTTTGCAAAATAATTCAAATTTATGATTTTCAAATTATCCTCCATGGTCACTTCTAATTTTTGAAATCTTTTGTTCAAATTCGTTTTGAACTCTTTTTGCAAATTTGGAAAACATATTTAGCATTTCATCTTTACTAGCGAGAAAAATTGTCCAAGTGAAACGAGAGAAATCATTAACAATTACAAATACGTATCTTTTTCCTCCTAAGCTTGTCACATCAATAGGTCTAAACAAGTCAAGATGTAAAAGTTTCAAGGCCCTATGTATATTAATAACTCCTTTTAATTTAAAAGAACTTTTAGTTTGTTTACCTTCTAGACATGAATCACAAACATTATTTTTCTCAAATTTAATCTTAGGCAAGCCTCTAATCAATTCATCATTTGAAAGTTTATTTAACAATTTATAATTTACATGTCCTAATTTTCTATGTCACAAGTTTATGTCATCATGCATGACACTAAGACATTTTTCATTTTTCAAGTTATCAAAATTAATTTTATATACATTGTTGTACCTAAAATCCATGTGTAAAACTTTGTTGTTTTCATCTAATATTAAACATTTGTCCTTTTTAAAATTAACAAAATAATTTTTATCGCATAGTTGACTTATGCTAATTAGATTATATTTTAAATTTTCAACAAGCCAAACATTTTCTAAATACACTTTGTCATTCTTACCAATATTACTTATACCAATCACCCTTCCTTTGCTATTGTCTTCAAATGTGACTTTTCCTCCATTTTTTTTTTCAAATTGATGAAATTTGAGGCATCGCCGGTCATATGTCTTGAGCATCCACTATCCAAATATCATTTACCTTCATTGTACTTAGAAGCTTCCTATAAGAAAGAAATTAGGAGTTTCATCTTTTTGGTACCCAAACTTGCTTGTGTCCATCTTGGTTAGTCACAGTCCTTTTTGGGACCCAAATTTTCTTCATTCCTTTATTTATTCCTTTCCTAATTCTGCAATAATAAGAATAATGTCCTTCATATCCACAATGAAAACAAACAATATGTGATCTTGTATAATCATGTGATGCTTTAACAAATAAAATTCTTTTGTCATTCTTCTTTTCAAAAGATGTGAAATCAAGTCCCTTTTTGTTTGAAGATATTTTAGATCCACTAAGCATGACATCTAACATTTGACTTCCATTTGAGAATTTTTCAAGTTCAACTTTCAATTTATTAATTTCTTTGTTCAAGCATGCAATTTTTATAATTTGTCTTTTACATAATGATTTTAGTACACTATTTTTCGTTTTCAATTCTTCAATTGAGAATTCTAAGCTAGAGCTTTTTTCATTCAATATATTACACTTTTCACATGCTTTAACATTCTTATTTTTCTTTTGCAAATTTTCAAACTCTATTTTTATCTCATCGTATTTCTTTTTTAAGCATCCATATTTATTAATTAGAATTCTAAACTCCTTATGCACATTGAAAAATTCACTATCACTAGAGTTAGAGGAGTTAGATGATACCTCATGGCTATTAGTCATTAGACATATATAGGCTTCTTCGTCATCACTTGAGGAGACGTTGAATTCATTCTCTTCATCTTCGCTTTCATCTCAAGTGACTTGGAGAGCATTTTTCTTCCTTCTTGAGCTTTCTTCATCTTTCTCCTTTTTGATCAAATTTGGACATTCATTTTTATAGTGTCCAATCTTTTTGCATTCAAAGCAAGTTATTTGACTTTTGCTTGATGACGATCTTCTCTTGGTGAAGCCTTTCTTCTTTTGCTTAGCAAACCTGAGATAGTTATCAAGCTTCTTTGCATATAGGGAAAATTACTTTTCATCAAGATCTTCATCATCTTCGCTTGTACCTTCCTCATCTTTATTTATCTTTAATACCAATGTTTTCTTTTTTGAAGTATTTGCTTCTTCATCTTCCTTGATCCCGATCTCATAGGTTAAGAGCGAACCTATAAGATAATCAAAGTCTAACTTGTTTAAGTTCTTTTCTTCAATCACCGTCCTTTTTATATGCCATTTGGAGGAGAGAGACTTGAGAAACCTTTTCACTTTTTGAGAGTTAATTCTTGGCTCGCCCAAAGAGGCTAAGCCATTTATAATATCATTAAAGCGAACGACCATCTCATTTATGGATTCATTTTCAAGCATTTTGAAAGAGTCATATTGATGATTTAAAATGTTTAATCTAGACTCCTTAACTTTATCCGTTCCTTCATGAGTAATAATACGTTTCTTCCAAATCTCTTTAGCACTTTCACAACTAGAAATCTGATTAAACTTGGTTCGATCCAAAGCACAATAAAAAAATATTTTTAGCTTTTCAATCTAGTTTTACTAAAAGTCTTTCTCCTTCGGTATATTCAAAAGTAGTTTTTTTTACTTAGATCAAAACCTTTTTGAATAATATTCCACATATCAATATCAATAGAACAAACATAGGCTTGCATCCTAATTTTCCAATATGCAAAATTTGATGCATTAAAAAGTGGAGGACGATTAATAGATTAACATTCGGAAAAACCGGAACCACTTGATGCTATAGCTCTAAAGATATTTTAAATCTTAAAGCTAGAGTAACTTGGCTCTGATACCAATTGTAGGATCAAAAGCATCAAGAGGGGAGGGTGGATTGGTAAAAAAATTTTTCTCAAAGATTCACTTTCGAAAAAATCAATAAAAACGATCACAAGCAAATATAGATAAGGCGTAAATGAAATATAAAGAACAAACGCATGGAGACACAATATGATGATGAGATTCGATCTCAACTCTTTGGCCTACGTTCCCGCTCCGACTTTTCAACCTCGAGACCGTCGGAGATTCACTATCTTTCTCTTTTCTTGTAAGGAGAGAACAATAATCTTTTACACAATCACACATTCTTCTCCGCTCAAGAGGCAAGGCACACCTCTTATACAAGGGGCTCTCAATCTTACTAGATCAGAAAGTAAATTTTCCTTCTAACTCTTTTCTTTCACAAATTTTCTCTCTCTCTCAATGCTAAGAAAAGAAAAGAGAAGAAACTTGCAATTTTATGCTAAAAAACTTGAGAGGAGCTATAGAATACTTTTTCTTGCTTGGATGTTTTTCCTTCAAGCTTTGGCACTCCTTATATAGGCACCTAGATATGAGAATTCGTTCAAAAATCCTTCCACAAATTTCTTCTAAAAAATTTTAGTCGTTATTGTTCATTTGACCGAGAGGCCGGTCGACCGCTGGGATGGGCCGGTCGACCGGTCCTTCGACCGATACATCGATCGGTAATGTCTCGACGTCGAGCGGTATAATTGTTGTCGATCGGTATAGGCTCGACGTCGACCGGTGTAATTTCGTCTTTCCTTCCACTGAATATCGATCGACCGATGCTTATAGTCTGTTGACCGATGGGTCCACCAGTCATGTCTGAAAATTTTTTCTTGCGATTTTAATTTGCCAATTTCTTCTGCGAATGTGGTTATATCAATCCTACACCTGCATTATCATTACTTGAGCATAGATTAGTAACTTTTATGTCAATTTAATTTGTTATCATCAAAACATAGGATTCAACAAGCATATCCAAATTTCATTTTTTTTTGGGTGGGGCGCGGAGCCAAATTAACTTCAAGTTGGGCCATCCACAAGTCTGCTATTGGCGAGTTGGCGATCAAGGGAGTTATAGACAGATTTAGAATCATCCATGAGTATCATGCGTCCAAATCCACCTATTGCCATTGGCTTTCGCTGGCAAAAAAATACATGAAATAAAAACAACCAATGGGGCCAAAAACATTCATTCAAAAGGGCCAGTCCCAAGACCGATTGACAATAAAATCAGAAACCAAATTATTATGATAAGGAACATTCACATTTACAAAGGTTGGCGTAAGAGATAGAGACATAGACAATAGCCAAAGATCAAGCATAATATTAGTTTGATTTCTAGAGCAAATAATTTTTCGTTGACCACATATAGTGTCAGCATAAGCCATCTTCCAATTCCAGGAAGGCCTCCTGCAAGCAAGTGGCGACCAGGGGTGGGATGATTCATATTTGGCATTAACCAACATAGCCCAAGGGTGGTTATCATTATTTTAGACATTCAAAACCTTTTTAATAAGTAAAGAAGTGTGTATCAGTTGAAACTTTCTAATGCCTAGGCCCCACAAGATAGTGGTCCAGAATTAGACCAAAGAAATTTATGAAAAATTTTCTCAAGTGAAGCTAACAAACCAATGGAAAGGTAAACATTAGCTAATGCATGAGGAGTAGAGTTTAAAACATATTTTATAAGAACTGGCTTACCCGAATGATTAAGTAAACTACTCTTCCATCCCTCTAACTTTTTAGAGATTTTATCAATGAGAACCTGGTGTTGACTGCTAGGGATAAATTTAAAGGAAATGGTCATCCCAAGGTAGTTGAAAGGAAAGCTAACTGACTTAATATTTAGCACCCTCTTTGTAACGTTCTTCAAGACTCATTTTAGATGAAAAAAATATCAGACTTGTCATTGTTCATGCATTGGTTTGTCAGTTTGCAATAAGTGTCCATAATTTTTTCAAGCTATTCTTGGCAGTAGCATGCATACATATGAGTAAGTCATCAACAAATAGGAGAGGACTAATGTTGACATGATTATAAGAGAAATGATAATCGATTGATTAAGTAACAAGGAAAGGACTTGAGTAGTTAAAATGAACAAGGGGAGGCAGGGTCCCTGTCTAATGCCTTTCGAGCTGGAGAAATTTTCAAATTGAATTCCATTGACTTGCAAGAGAAGTGTGTGGACGAAATACAAGGATTTATCCAAGCCACAAAAGGGGATGGAAGTGCATTCTATTAAGATCAAAGATGAGAGTAATTTTCAAGATTGGTACCCAAACTTTGATGTGCATCTCAAGTTAGTACCCTAACTTTGTAAAGTAACAAATTGATCCCTCAACTACTTAAACATTTCAAATTTAGTCCCTTTCACATATTAATCATTTCTAGTAACATATTACATAGTAATCTTAAATTTTAAGTTATTTGTGATAGAATAATTGATAACATATGTAATTTTCTTAAGTTTTATATAATTTAACATTTTTTAACTATAAAAAGTGACTTATTTATTTATTTATTTATTTTTAAAATTGATAGCATATGTTGCATTAGACTACTCTCATTTAGTATAATATATAACTATAGATTTTTATTCTTAAAATATTTTTATAGATAATTTATTTTTTCATAATTGTGTTTTGATTAATAGAAAATTATCTATGTACATTTTTCCTTAAAAATATGAGATAATGACACGTGGGATGATAAAACTTTCATTTTAATGGAGTATAGTAAATATGTGTTGTTTATTATCACAATAAATATTAAATTATCACTTATGATTAATACGTGAAAGGGACTAAATTTGAAATGTTTAAGTAGTTGAGGGATCAATTTGTTACTTTACAAAGTTAGGGTACTAACTTGGGATCAACATCAAAGTTTGGGTACCAATCTTGAAAATTACTCTCAAAGATGATTGCAGGAGATGTCATGTCAATCTTAATCATTATGTGCTTTCTTTTGCCAGAGGTTAAGGAATGGGTTACGAGAGCAATATTATCTTGAATATTTCTACCTCCACCGAGTATGATCAATGAGTTGGGCTAGGGTAGGTTTTAGTCTATCAGCAATTGTCTTTGTAACTACCTTATATATTATATTACAAAGGGATATGAGTCTATATTCTGTCACTTGAGTGGGGTGGAGTCTCTTAGGTATGAAAATTAAAGAGGTTTTGCCCCAGTCCTGCGACATATGACAAGTTAAAAAAAAGATTAAATTGACTTATATCATGGCTCATCCAGTTATGCTTATAAAATTTCATGGCTTTTTCATGAGGCTGAGACTTAGGTGTTTGGAGGCCTCAAGTTCCAAACTCCTAGTGTAACAAAATTACTAAGGATGTCCTTATCATTTGTGACCATGCCACCACTAAGGGTTTTAGTTAACAAATTTGATTCTTTCTCTATGTGATTATGGCACTTAAATGAAAAACTTGATGCTTTTGTCACCATACATAAGTCATTTGATTATATACTTACTCCACCACTTAAGGTGAATCTGCCTAAGTAAAGTAGAGTATTGTTGGTAAAGGCTTCTAAGAGTAAACAGTTCCACTTAAGGCTTCCAATCTAACCAAGTCCTGTGAGTTTCATAGAGGGTTATTTGCTTAATTAACTTAAGAGATTGATGAATGGAGGATTGAGGGGTTCTATGTGCTCGGACAAATTGGACAATCTCCTTAGGTTCAAGGTATTCTAACTAAAAGTATTCATATATAAATAGTTTAGATTTATACGCCACAGGACTATTTCAATTTGAAAAGGTGAATGGCTAAAGACACCACATACCAAGATGTGGATTGTCATGCCAGGTAAAAGAGAAGCCCAATTATAGTTAAGTAGAAATCTATCTAGCTTACAATTATGACAAGTCCAATACAATTGTTGCACCATCTGAAGTATGGTTCGGAATTAGGTAAATCCACTAAGTCCTAGTGTAAGATAAGGGTTGTAGTGCTCTAATAAAAGGTGAGAGGTGGAAGGGGGAGCCTCCCCTTTTGTCCTCAGGATAAATAAAACTATTAAAATCTCCTAATATACCCATGGAATGCTATGTAAGGGGAGAGAGGAGAGTTCGTG
Source organism: Pontederia crassipes (assembly GCA_030549335.1). Lineage (NCBI taxonomy): Eukaryota > Viridiplantae > Streptophyta > Magnoliopsida > Commelinales > Pontederiaceae > Pontederia > Pontederia crassipes. The sequence continues at coordinate 21,081,323 of CM060184.1, read as the reverse complement.
CCAAAGAAGTCTATGTTCTAACAGTTTTGTGCTAGTATATAAACTAGTAAGGAAAAAAAAAGATGTTATCCTAATATACAACATGAATATATCAAGGTGTAATAGAGATAGGGGTAACCTAGGCAACGTCTTGCTTCCATGCGAGAATTAGGCCACTAGCCGTGCCAGTTCCAGGGCGCGTGAAGCATGTCCAAGTCTCCTAACAATAGTAGCAGATTGAGTATCATTGGTGTGGGTTTCAATTAGAACTAGTATACCTGGTTTATTCTTAAAGTTCAAATCTACGAGCTTGTCATGAACTTTACTCTGGCGTGCCACAACAATTCCATATTATGATCTTCATGTGTTAAGGTCTAAGCTCTCGAGCACCCTAGTGCTTAAAACTTGCCTCCTTGAACAACAGACATAGAGGAGGATTTAGTTTTACTCTCATTTAAAGTAGATATTTACTTACCTCAATGTTATAATGAGAATATTTTGCTTCTTTTGGGCTTAGGGGGATGGGGATTCAGGGCCTCGAGATCCATGTCCTCCTCTTCATCCTCCTCCTCACCTTGCTCTCACGAAAGCTCCCCCCTCCCCCCCCCCCCCCCCCCCCCCCGTATGATTCGTTAGCAAACTAGTGAGAAGTGGAGAGTGGGGGCAGATGGAGGCGGTAATTGAAAACAAAAGATATGTGAGGGGGAGGAGCTGTTTCAGGGGAAAGAGGAGCGTGAGATGAGTGAGCCTTAAGAGTATCTAACTCAATGCCAGAATGCGGAGATGCAATGACGTGATGTTTCTCCATGGACGATTGATTACTTAATAGGTGGGGGTGTCAGAGTCGAGTGAGGCATGTCGCAAGTTTTTCTGGGGTGGAGAATAAGGTACAATTGTGTTAGGTTTAGGTGTACATGAAAGCAACAACAAGTTTCAACCATTAGATTCGGTGAAGAATCCAACCGTTGAGAGGGTTCCAATGTATCCACCAGATGATGATTGGGATAAAAAAAGGGCAAGTTGATTACTAGTGTGAAACAGTTCACCATCCTGGATGGCTGATCGTGAACCGGACCGGGAGATCATCGCGTCTCACGATTGCACTGAGCAGAGCCCTAGGGTGTCCTACGATTGGCCATGGTGTGCAACATCCAACGACCATAGAGGAGGACATTGGCACCATGTCGAGAGGCCTCCAAGTTATTGCCAGTGCCATCCAAGCGAGTCTTCGACGACACCTACAAATATGTTTCAAAATGATGACCGATAATGCCCATTTGAAATAGAAAGTGCGTAACTTCTCATATGTAGCATGCTAAAGATAATGTGAGCCATTAGGGAGAGAAACCCAAATCCCTTGTTTTACTGGTTTCGTGATGTCCAATTCAACGCATATGCGAGGAGAGGTTCAGCTATGAGCAGCAAAGAAATCTTCATCCACGTGCAAGACAGAGCCAAAAGAGGACGCAATGTGACGCAGTGTTGTCGTGGTGCACAGTTTCCACGCAAGCACCGACAGATGCATCCACATGGAGATGTGGAGCACTCCTGTATTGGTTCAAAGAAATTCTTTGCCTGAGTAATATGTAAAATGATTGTCTTTTAGATTCCATGGCTGTCTTGATGTGCAAACGATCGTCATCGTCAGTAAACACAAACATATAATACATGTTACTCAATTCCGTGAGCGATAGGTTCCCTTCAAGTGCCATAAGGAAGTGAGATCCTGACAAAGGCTGCCCTGCGAGTCCACATGGTTAGTAAAATGCCCTTTAAACTCCGTGCTAAACATTGCAATCTATGCACAATTTCTTCTGCCAAAGTCACAATTTCTTTGGTGACTGAGCGCTTGATACCCCTGATCTGGTTGAGGGCGATGAGGGTGGTGGTGGTGGGGTGAGGTGGAGGGTTAGGACCATGTCCTCTGATCATTGAGGCACATGAGGTTTTTTGAGATAAGGTTAATGTTGCATGAGGCATGGGCAGGAGTGGATAGGTGGGGGAGTTGATATCTAGCTAGAGGATTGTGTGTGTAGGGTGGGGTGGGGGGAATAGTGAGGTGGTTCCGCCATCTTTTGGACTGTCTCCAACACTAAGTGAGTGAGTGTATTTCTTGCACCAAAATATTTCTCTTAATATTGTTAAAATCATACTAGATTTATCGGTTGGATTATAAATCGATGTTTGATTTACCATTGAACCAAAGGAAAACAGCCGAACGGGTAAAAGATAGTGAACTAGCGAATAAAAATAAAACTTTCTTTAAATTAAAAAAAAATGAAAACAACACCCGAAAATGCCACAGAGAAGTAAAAGAAGAAAAATATAAAAGGATAGTAATAAAGGAGAAAAAGATTACACCACGCATGTAAAATCAAAATGAGAACTAATAGATAGAAATATTAGGAAAGAAAGCAACAATGAAAATAAAAAAAAGATAAGTGTTAGGAAAAGAAACAAGAGTGATTTAAGGTACAATAAATTAAAATATCATTATTAGCATTAAATGATAGTTATATAATTTAATGATAACCTATTAATATTGACAAGTGGGGTTGTCGTGCCAGGGCTAGACCATGCCCGACTGCCTAGCGGGATGTTGGGCATGGGCTGACATGAGCCCGAAGAGCACAAGCCTAATCTAGGCCAGCTCGATGAGCATGAAGTGATAGAGTCCAAAGCCTACTAGTCGATGCCTCTTCTCTCTCCTCCTACTTCATGGGATTACTTGCGAAGGGCGGCCTCAAGGCAGCCAAAGGTGGCGCCAATGAAGAAACCTTCATGGGAGGCATCAATGGAGAGGACACGTACCTTACCTTTGTCGAAAAAGTTGATGGCAATGGCATTGGTGGGCAGGGACACCATAGTGGAGTGGAGAATGCGAAAGATCAGAATAGGAACTTGCTCTCAAGTATGAAGAAGATCTCATAGCTCAACTTGTCCACATCCACGCTTTGCTGAATCCAAGGTATCGATGATGTCATCATGGAACCCCCTCGAAACTGCAGGGCAAAAAGAAATGGGCATACAATTAGACATGACCTGATCCAACCGATGAAGTTGGGTTGGCCTGGAAGTCTAGTGCCAATTCGGCATGGCACGACCTAATTTTAAAACAGATCACGTCGATATGACATGACTCATGCCCCAATCAAATACGATTTGACCGGCTCATGAATGACAGGCACAATTAGTCTAATCATAGTTCAGGGTCTTAGGTTGGAATTATGAAAATGTTACTTCTTCCTGATAACTCAAACCTAGAAACCTTTTTATATTCATTCTACCTTATCTTTAAAATATAATTTTTCCAGTAATATTAGTTCTTCAACTTTATCTTTTTGGCTTTTTCTCAACCATCCACTTGTTTCGACTCAAGTATAAAAAAGAAATAATACAAGAAAAAGTTTGGTAAAATACCTCATTATTTCAATAACATAGTCAAATGTTGTCAAAAAATAAAATAAAATAAGTCAAAACTTCATTTTTTTATTAAAACTATTTTAAAAAATGAGTTACTACTTTCTTGACCCCCAAAATTGGAATATAAATATTCTTCAACATTTCCATATTTCTAACCATTTTTTTATTTTTTATAATTTAACCAGATATTGTTATATTATTATAATAAATGTCAACTATTTATAATGAAAATTTTAATTATAAGATATCAAATGCTTAAAACATATTCTGTTTAATCCAAATAGGATGTAGAATAAGAATATAGTTACTTTCTCAAGAACATTATATTCTTCTACTTTATTCCATTCAAATTTATCATCTTCCCTTTTTTGTTTTAAAGTCTTCTTTCCATTGTAAAAACACTTTCCATTGTGACAATAGGAGTAAGGCCTTGGAGAAGAGCATGACCAACATGGAAAAGAAGTTAAAATATCAAGAGGGGGACCAATGGTAAAAAAGTGGAGTGGAAAGAAATTAAAATTAAAATTTTAACTTAAATACCAATGGTATTTAAAAGGAATTTCATTCTTACAGTCTATGGTTTAGTGTTTTGATTGATTAATTAGATTGGAAAATTTAGGAAACAACTTGATTTCCAATATGATTGGATTAGGAAGTTGTGTCAAACGATTGGAATTGCACAATTAATCATTTTTCTTTATTGATGATTAGTTTAGTTATGTGAATAGTGATTCCCCCTACTTGTACGTTATCCATGTCATTTGAATACAACCATATTCTAAATGTACTATGTTATGATTGTTTTAGGTTGAGTTGAAAGTGTTTGAATATTTTGTAGTTTTTGTATAATCAAATACAAAGTGTGTTCACTATGACTCAGATTGCATTGATATGGCCGTAGAATGGTGCACTAGAATTAAGGTGGAATGTGCTATGATCGTAATGCACATCGCTAAATGTAATGATTGTGAGGAATGACTACGGGTCATAGCGACATGTGATAAGATTGTAGTGCATGTGATTGGGATCATATCAGTGATACTCAAGACTATAGTACATGAAAACAAATCATAGCAACATCGATCTGAAATGCATCCTTATGTTAGTTGCGTACGATTGATTCATAGCGTACAAACTTGGATCGTAACAGGTCCAATCGCAATGCCCAATTATAATTATTGTTTGATTATTAATTAATTATTATTTATTTACCAAGTGATTATATTTTTATTTATGAACTTGGTCAACTATTGAAAGTATTGTGATTAGTTAGGCATGTGATGGATCAGTTAGGCATGTGATGCACGGACAATTGTAGTTAAAAATTAAAAGATGCAATATTTTTCCTGTGATTATATATTAATGAATGTAATTAAAATATGGATCAATAATAGAACAAGGATGTAGCACAGTGATGTACATCATCACTCAAATATTGAGATGTTACAAGTTCGAATCCTACTAATGAACATATGTGCTCTTTTATTTTCAATATTTACTCTCATTGAATTAGGTCCATGGACCTCCCTTTGTAATCTGAAAAAATGGATTGATAGAGATGTTTTGTTAGACACATGGAAAGAGACAGTGTCTACACCAACATAATATGAAGTCTCAAAGAAGCAAATTGTTTCACATAGTTTTTAACTCAATGTTGGGTAAAATGATAACATTATGATATAGCTAACTATCTAATGCGATCCCTTGACTCGTCATTCAAGCATGATAGTGAGTTACTTTATGAAAATATGAAGGATGAAGAAACTATAAAATAGTCGTATGATACGACAAAAATGTAATAACTTGGATAACAGTGTAATTGTTTAGAAAGCATTAAAAGTGTAATGAATCTGTCGCTTCTCATATAATAATAGTGTTCTTATATGATATGCAAAGTCATAATTATTGTATAACATGTCATATACAGTGCATGCGCATAAAGTAATTTGTAGCATGCATAACTTGATAATGGATAAAATGGGGGTGAAAACCCTTCTAATTTTCCACTTTAGAACATCTAAGTTTGAGCCATTGATCTAAAATTAATGGAATTGGATCGAAAATCAATGACTGATCAAAACAGCTCAAGTAGTGGAAATTGCTCCAGTGCTTAACAAAAAAGACCTCACATCATGCATTCTCTTTCTCACACTCGGTGCCACGATGACAAAAAATGTCATTGATCCACAACTCCCTTATTGCCCACCTCCCATGATTGATTTCATTGCTTTTGCATATCAATGGAATTGGATTTTGATAGCACCCTACGGTGAAAGAAACAAGTTTGGGAGTCTAAATGATTCAGAACAATTGATGAAACAAGTTTGGACATCTAGATGATTAAGAACAATGTTGTTGATATTGTATGGAAGTACGTAAATCTACTGTTGCCAATGAAAGTTAAGTTTTTATTTTCTCTTTTGTTAAACAATTATAGCCCAGACGTCCTGTAACAATGAAATCGCTTGTTACTTATTCTTATCATATAATTGCACATGCCAGGTGATGCACAAATTATGGTTTTAGGTGTAGTATTTGCATATTCTAATCGAAAATTTCTCTCTTATATCCCATAGATCGTGCAAATAATGAGGTGTATGCTTAACGGTGACATTGGCCATGATGAAAAATGGTTCATGATTCTGTATCTATAGCCTATGTGTCTCTAATCTCATGTTATCTTGAGTCTTCATATTATGCCGAGATTGAACTATTAAGTCGATCCAAATCATGAATGGCTTATGGCCTTTAAGTTGCATATCATATCTAAATTTATTCATATTTTACGTATTATGTTGAATTCTTTGTTTGGGTGACTCCTATGGTGTGTGTGGTGGGAGTAAAATGACGTAAAAGTGATATAAAAGTCACGTCCCACGTGGAAAATTGGTGATAAAAGGACAAAATGCCCTTATGCACATGGCTCGATGCAGGGATGGGCCCCCAATTTATAGGAGGATTTCGAATAAGTTTTTTTTCGGTCATGGTCAGTGATCCACCGATGTCCATGGCTACTAGCAACCGACTAATCCAGTGTTCGAGCTCGAGCGGCAAGAATACTCTGGCCAAGCGTGGCGACTCTGGGAATCGAACCTAGGGCTACTAGCACCCAGCGTCCCAGGATTTCGAATAAATTTCAAAATTTATAAAAAGTTTAATTTCATAAACCTCCTTGAATTATAGCGATTTTTTGCTTCTAACTATGAAGCATGAACTAATCGTATGACGTCAACAAAATTTATCGCAATTTTCACTTAGATTCATTTGTCAAATTTTGTTAACTTTTTTTATTTTTCTTTTTATGAAAAGACTAAAATGCCCTCTTTTGAATTAAAATAAATGTCTTTCTTTTTTTGCTTCATTCATACCGATAAAAATTCAAAATCATAAAAGGACATTTTAGTATTTTCATAAATAGAAAAAAGATGATATAAAGTTAATAGAATCTGACAAAAGGATCTAAGCGAAGACTGTAGTAAAATTTAGGAACGTCATACGATAAGTTCATACTTCCTAATTAGATGCAAAAAATCTCTATAGTTAAAGGGAGGCTTGTGGATTAACCATTTATGAAATTCTTATCACATATGATGAGGCTGCAAGTACACAATGGTCAATGTAAGGCTCATCCCAAGGGAGTATGAGTAGAATCCAATTCAAAGAGATTGCCAAAAATGAGGAAACCAAATTCGAGAGAAGGAAATGTAAAGATAAAATAAGAATACAATACGAATTTTCGAAGAGTGAAGCTACAATAAATATTTTTTAGTTATTTTTAATATTAAACAAAAAACAAAATGGGGAAGTGAGAATGAGAAAAGATGAATAATCACTAAGGATTAGGGGGACTGTGCCAAGATTTCCATTTCTTGAACTAAGCATAGAAAATACGTAAAGCGACAACAAATGCCCCTATTTCCCACTCTCGTGGCGGATGTCGTCTACCAACCAAATCATTTTTTCGAAATGATGATTCATCTGCATATCCTAGCATGGACCCAACCTCTCCACTCATATGCCTTATCTAGGGACTATGAACACCCTCGTGAGCGGGAATCACCATTGCCGAAAGTAGTCTGAACTAAACCCATGGGTTAAAAGGAAATATAAAATAAATTGATAAAGAACTAACTAACAGTGTGCCTTGCTCGGGCTAAGACAACAATGGATGGATGGTCGGAGAAACATATCCGATAATAAAAAGTCTATCGCGAAAACCACAATAGTAAGGAAACAATGAATGCTACAACAAATTGAAATGCAAAGTTGTTCAAATATATATTTTTTTTTCATTTTAATATTTAATATATAAATTAACATATAAATTCATAATTCATGTACTTAATTATTAATATTTTTTTAAGATAAGTGTTAAAATCTTAACAAAATAATTATATTATTTAGCATTTTATTTTTATTAGAGGATGCATTTTTTTTTTGTGTTTCAACATTGAAATACAGTAAACAAAATATTACTATGATAAAGAAAATTGATATAATATATTCAGTAGAATTTCACGTTGTAGATAATAGTCAATTGGTAGGTGTGCACATGAAAGACTTAGGTGTAATAGGTTCAAACCTCTCTTCCACCATATATTTTTAGAAAAAAATTGTTAAGCCGACACAAGAACTCATCCCGTTCAACAATTGAACTCAGGTTTGACCAAGTTTGTTTGGTACAATTCTGATCAAAGGCTCCATTGGCTCAATATTGATTCATAACCCATTTGGACACATGAATGGCGATCGGACTGGTTCATCCGGTCGGTCCGAGTTTTACAACATAACCGTGAGTTAGACCATCAAAATCGCTTCCTAGAAATTGGGGGTTGGCGAGATCATATTCCCTGTTTTACTATCTCCATGAAACTTAAAATTTTAAGGCAAAAGGTTTAAAGATCCTTGAGGTTGATCCCTTTTCAAAAGGTACAAAAAAAAAAAGAATCCTACCACTTCTTGGAAAAAAAATCATACCACTTTTTCATGGCAAAAATTATACCACTTTACGGAAGAAAAAGTTAATATAACGCCAACATGGTGCAACAGAACCAAGCTCAAAACTTTTTAGCATTCACAAGAAATGCAATCCCGAGCAATTTTTCACATCGATAGTCCAATAATTGGAACAAGAAACATGATAGTTAACAGGAACAAGGTATGACACAGGGAAAGAGATTCACTTTACTTAGGAAGGATATGGAAGCATAAAAAGGATGGTGAATAATTTGTCAACCATCCGTTAATATTATCTCTTTATAAACTTTCTCGATGGAATATCCAACAAAATTAGTTCTCAGTCCCTAATCAGCGATCCTTCTACTTCTGCAATGTTTTTTGTATATCCCCTTTCAACCATGGAAAATGCAAACATTGCTCTAAGCACAGATCTCCTTTGAAAGATAATTGATGCTGCCTTCTTGCGAGAAGAGGCATATGAATGAACACTTTGTAATGAATCCTATTCTATAAACGATTGCCAAAACCTCAACTTTGAGCTCATGTCTAGCATGTTATTAGCCCAACCCCACTACTAGCTGCAGGCCCATTTCTCCAAATCCATGTGAATAGCATCTTCTAGAAAATTCCACCGAGAAGCCAATATAAAAAGGTAAAGTTGGTGAAGTTGCTGACCTAGTTGCCCTTTTGATCCGCCGTCGTGAGTCTTCTTCCAGCTAGGGCTTTGATCTTCAGCTTTTCTTTCTTTGATTCTTGCTTAAGGAATGTACGCAGACCAAGTTGTTTCCTAGCTCTGATCTTGGTGTGCAGAAATGGTATGGATCAGACACTTTCAAATGCATGAAGCTCTCTCCTCAGCAACAATAGCAACCACCCAAAGCTCTATCTTCTTTTTTCCAGTAGTTCACGTCCAGGTGAGACTCCTATTGTCTTATCTACTTCTCTCTCTTCTTGATATCTCCTACCTCTTCGTGATGTGTAGGATTCAAAAAGAGAATGATGCTGGACAGCAACCAAAAGGAGAGACAAACAACACTCACAAGAGAAAAGAAAATGAAAACAAAGCAAGAAGGAAATTGGGTTTTGAGCACCCAAGAGCTCCAAGAACACAAGAAATGCTCACTTTTAGAATGGCTCTGAGATATTCCTCCTCTCATCCCAGCCTCTTATTTATAATTTTTCAGTTACAAAGCAACCAACTAAAATCATTTATGGTTGTTATGGGCTAAAGTTGTTACACACAATATTAAAGCTATTACATGTCTAATGTCAATTCTAACTATAATCCTTGTATTTATTTAGATGGAACCATTATAAAGTCTTTAAGATATAAAGGCTCTTCTTCATCTTTGTCGTTACTTCATCTTCTGGAAGCTGAATTATGCATGGCTCATATGTTATTTGCTCTATTATCTCCCGTCTTTTATTATTTGACAACCATAAAAGGAATATTATTTGTTTACGAGTTTGATTGACTAATAATCCTTTGATAATATGACTTATATGTCTGTAGATTAACCTATCTTTTAAGTTGGTGATGAGTTATATAACATATATTTTCCTTACATTTGGCCATTATTTCTGCAGGGAACAACTCTTTTACAAGCATAGCAGATGTAGATAATGCATTTGAATTGACCACAGAAGCAGAACTAGGAATAGACTGTGCATTCTTCAACTTTTTCTCATGTAAGACTAATTCATGAGCTTGCATAAAAGTTTTAGCTTCAGATTTGAATGGGACAAACTTTTTTTCTTAGAGCTTTCACAAACTGAATCCATGAACTTAATTATTTATTTTGATGCATCCATTTGTACCATTGTTGTGCTTCCCCTTAAAAGCCATTGAGACCAGTGTGATTTTAGATCCTTCAGAAATATTATAAAAATTGTTCAACCTTCAAAATCCATCCCATATGATTATTTCTAGAAAATTTAGAGAGCTCCACCTTAGCATTACCAATACATGCATTAGAATCCATACAACTAAGATGGCTTGAAATATTATCTCCAACATTAGGATTACCACCAGAATTAATATAAGTAGCATTTAATCTACTGTTCAAATAATCAAATTCCATCCCAAGAGCTGCTATAGAATCATTCACAAAAGTAAACTTTTCATTAACAAAAGAAATTTGTTGTTCCATCAAAGCCTCAAGTTGTTTATGGACTCCTCCATTCTATACCATCTAATCTCATCTGCCATGATAATAGAATGCAGGGTATTTTCTAAATTGCAGAATCCTTTCTAAAATTGAAGAACAACACGAGTCTAAAAATTCTGATCCAAAAGCTTATCAAGATTTGTAAAAATTTCTCCCAATTTGGTCAAAATCTTATTAGAATTGCAGAAATAAATCAATGATCGTAGAAATTCTCCTCAAGAATGCCAATATCAAGATTATAGAAAATTCAACAAGAACACCAAATGTTATAGCTATTGTAGCCCAACCCATTACTACAGGCTCATTTCTCCAAATTCACATAAGTAGCCAGACTGATCTTCTAGAAAATTCCATCGAGAAGCCAATATAAAAAGGTAAAATTGGTGAAGTTGATGACCTAGTTGCCCTTTTGATATGCTGTCGTGAGTCTTGTTCTAGCTGAGGCTTTGTTCTTCAGCTTATCTTTCTTTGATTCTTGCTTGAGGAATGTACGTAGATCAAGGTGTTTACTTTCCTAGCTCTGATCTTACTATGCAGAAATGGTATGGATCAGTCACTTTCAAATGCATGAAGTTCTCTCATCAGCAACAACAACTACCCAAAGCTCTGTCTTCTTTTTTCCAGCAGTTCACGTCAAGGTCAGACTCATATTTGTTACATAACAGAAGATAATAGAGCAAATAACGGATGAACCATGCATAATTCAGTTGCCAGAAGATGAAGTAACGACAAAAATGAAGAACCTTTATATCTTACAAACTTTGTAATAGTTGCATCTAAATAAATACAGAGGTTATAGCTTATAATTGACATTAGACATATAATAGCTTTAGTATTGTGTGTAACAACTTTAGCACTTAACAACTAGAAATGATTTTAGTTGGTTGCTTTGTAATTGAAAAACTATAAATAAGAGGCTGGGATGAGAGGAGGAATATCTCAAAGCCATTCTAAAAGTGAGCATTTCTTATGTTCTTGGAGCTCTCGGGTGCTCGAAATCCAATTTCCTTCTTGCATTGTTTTCCTTTCCTTTTCTCTCTTGTACGCGTTGTTTGTCTCTCCTTTTGGTTGCTGTCCAGCACCATTCTCCTTTTGAATCCTGCACATCACGAAGTGGTAGGAGATTTTATCAAGAAGAGAAAGAAGTAGATAAGACAATATGAGTCTCACCTGGACGTGAATTGTGGGAAAGAAGAAGACATATTTGGGTGGTTGCTATTGTTGCTGAGGAGAGAGTTTCATGCATTTGAAAGTGACCGATCCATACCATTTCTGCACAACAAGATCGGAGCTAGTAAACAACTTGATCTAGGTACATTTCTCAAGCAAGAATCAAAGAAAGAAAAGTTGAAGAACAAAGCCCTAGCTGGAAGAAGACTCACGACAACAGATCAAAAGGGCAACTAGGTCAGCGGCTTCATCAACTTTACCTTTTTATATTGGTTTCTCGGTGGAATTTTCTAAAAGATCAGTCTGGCTACTCATGTGGATTTGGAGAAATGGGCCTGCAGTAGAGGGTTGGGCTACAACAGCTATAACATTCATGTTGAAGACATGAACCATCTATTGAGTTTTCAATGGCTTGTGTGGTCAGTGGCTCATAATAACATGCTAGACATGAGCTCAAAGTTGATGTTTTGGCAATCGTTCATAGAATAGGATTCATTATAAGGTGTTCATTCGTATGACTCTTCTCGCAAGAAGGCAGCATCAAATATCTTTCTAAGGGAGATCTGTGCTCATAGCAATGTTTGCATTTTCCATGGTTGAAAGGGGATATACAAAAAATATTGCAGAAGTGGCAGGATCACTGATTAGAGAACTGATTTTGTTGGATATTCCATCGAGAAAGCTTATAAAGAGATAATATTAACAATGGTTGACAAATTATTCACCATCCTTTTTATGCTTCAATATCCTTCCTAAGTAAAGTGAATCTCTTTCCTGTGTCATATTCCTATTAACTATATCATGTTTCTTGTTCCAATTATTGGACTGCAGATGTGAAAAAATGCTCGGGATTGCATTTCTTGTGAATGCTAAAAAGTTTTGAGCTTGGTCCCTGTTGCACCATGTTAACGATATATTAACTTTTTCTTCTATAAAGTGGTATAATTTTTGCCATAAAAAAGTGGTATGAGATTTTTTCAAGTGGTAGGATTCTTTTTTTTCGGTACCTTTCGAAAGGTATCAACCTCAGGAATCTTTAAACCTTTTGCCTTAAAATTTTAAGTTTCATGGAGACAGTAAAACATGGAATATGGTCTCGCTTGAAAGGAAGAGTTTGACTTCCAAAATGTAATGAAAACATTATGCACTATTGGTCTCAAATGACAACTATTAACATTCGATATCATTTGTATAATTTTGCACATTATTTTCTTTGCAAGATAAAAACATTATTACATAGTAGCTCATTTTGTCTTTCCTCTGTTTGTTCCGGAAGGAAATTATTTCATTTTTCAATCATCTCATAGAGGTTCATTGTAACGCCCCGAGATTTTTTTCTTTTGTTTGTCTAGAAGGCTTTCTCAGTGACGTCACTCAATTCTATGACTTAACTGACAAGTCAATGTGTTGGTTTACAATAACGAAAGACTTAATTTATAATGATTTATACAGCATACGGAAGCCATTTATACAATATTCAATAACCTGTGGGTTATGGCCCACGTCTATATAATAATTGATCCTATATTCATGTGCATGTCACTCGTCAGTGGAGATACTAACCGTCTCACTATCGTCATCATGATCACCTAGTTTGTGAGAAAACAAAGGAGAAAGAGAGGTTCTCGTGTAGAAATTTTGTAGAGGTAAATAATACTTTCTAGCCATTCTTTAGACCCTATTTATAGTTCTCAAGTAAGATTTTTAACTCTTATTGGGTCTTGTGCTATTCCTCCATCAATCATGACCATCCATCATTAATTATCATCTCTTAAATATTTAGATTTAATTAAATCCGAATTTCACTAATTTATTTCATAACCATGCTTAACAAAATCCATCTCTATTCAAAGGATTATTTCCTCTGACCACCCCTAAATTATCGCGAATTAACACATCTAATCCCAACCTACGAACTTTATTTTTTGGAAACCTAAACTATCACGATTTTTCCAATTTGATCCTTCCGTCGACTTCTCCGTTATTTTTTATTTTTCGTATTTGTGAAAAATTCATTATACCCCTACGTTAGTCCACTTTTACATAAAAAATATAATCTCCCCTTCATCGACGATGACGAAGGGAAAGAGAAAGGGGGGGGGGGCCTCCCCCCCCTCTCTTTCCCGACGTCGGGAAAGAGAGAGGGTGGGGGGTCGCCGCCCCCCATCTGCGTCGTCGTTGACAGATGAGGGGGTTTTCCCGGCGTCGGGAAAGAGAGAGGGTGGGGGGTCGCCGCCCCCCATCTGCGTCGTCGTTGACAGAGGAGGGGGAGGGGGCAACCCCCTCATCGACGAAGGGAAAGAGAAAGGCCACCCTCTGTGTCGTCGTCTCGTCGACGAAGAGAAAGAGAAAGGCCCCCCTGTGTCGTCGTCAACACAGGGGCGGCGACCCCCCCTCTCTCCGGCGTCGGGAAAGAGAGGGGGCCCCCCCTTGCGTCGTCGTCTCGTCGACGAAGGGAAAGAGAAAGGGGGGGGGGGGGTCCCGCCCCCCTCCTCTCTCTCTTTCCCAACGTCAGAGAGAGGGGGGACGTCGACGACGACGCAGAGGGGGGCAGCGACCCTCCTCCCCTTTCTTGTTTTTTTAAAATTATTTTTATATTTATTTTTATATTTATTTTTATATTTTTTTATGTAAAAGTAGAATAACGTAGGGGGTATAATGAACATTTCACAAATGCGAAAAATAAAAAATACGGAGAAGTTGGCGGAATTGGACGAAAGGACCAAACCGAAAAAATTACGATAGTTTAGGTATTCAAAAAATGAAGTTCGTAGTTTAGGATTAGATGTGGTAATTCGCGATAATTCAGGAGCGGTCAAGGGAAATAACCCCTATTCAAATTCCTTTTTATCCTTTCCATAACCTCTTTCAATCCAACTATATCTCTATCTTTTATTAATAACTTATGTTAACCAAACTATACTTTTATTTTATCTTTTTATTTTCTTCATCTATCTAATTTTCAGAATTAATTAATATAATAATATTTTATCACATAATTTTCGAATTAAAATAATAATAAATATTATTTTAATAGCTGAAATACTTTTTAAGTCATATGACTCTCAATCTTATCATATTTGGAAGTCATATAATCATTAAACATTCTTTTGGATTTCAAATCAAATTTAAATATATAATCACAATCTAATCATAATTTCTACATTCAATAGGATTAAATCTTACTTTCTTTTCCTTTTTCCTTTCTAACCATACTTTTAATTTGTAAATGATTTTATTGCCTCTATTGAAATTTTGGGATGTTACTGATGCGTAAAATTTATAACAAATAAATTTGCTAGTAAGTGCACTAGTTGTATCAAGTAATAAAATGTAGAGTAGAGTTGTCGATCCTACGAGGAACTAGTTAAATCTAATCTATCTCAATAATTCACTAAGAGAAGAAAATTGTGTTGCGATATAAAAGGAGAAAATAAATGTGTAGAAAATTAAATAACAAAAAAATAAAATAAAATAAATAGGTGTTGAGCCTTGGAAATTATGGATGATTAATGTAGAGATAAACGTGTATGATCCTCTGTAATGGTTGAGTTATAACAGTAAATAATAACTTTGATTCTTATGACGGATTATGAGTACCTATAGTATTGACCTTTCAATATGAGTAAATCAAACTACCTTAACTTCTAATAAAACTAATAACCGCAAACGATAAGTTAATTATTAATTTTACAGAGAATTAAGATGCATGAGTAGGTATCTTCTACACTATTATTCACCCATAAATCTGAATAAAATAATAGACTGCACAAAATTCGATACAAACGTCGAGTTATCAAACACACATTATGTATGCTTCAACATAGAAGAAAAAGATCAATTATCAAATCAATAATAATTTCTGAAACTAATCACTCATCGTACATGTTTGTAATATAATCTCAGAAATAAAATTACTCATCAAAAGGCAATAAACTCAGCATGCATAATCAAAAGGAACCGAAAAGATAAATTAACTTAACTAATAACAAGGTTCAAACAAATTTTCTTCTTAAAAAGAATAAAAAATATCTATTACAAAAATAATAAACTATAATAATTATGTAAAAGAGCATCCAAATAAAAGATAGAAGAAGAATTCTCAATCTTTGGGACTTATGGACTGTTGCACAGCACGAACGACGTGTTACTGCACAATCTTCTCCTTTGGTTGATCTTCAAGTTTTGAAATTCATCCTCTGCAATATGGCATGGCTCCCAGATCTCAAGCACACCCAAGCACTATCAAGCACACATTTTTTCTGTCTTTTAGGACCTCTATTTATAGCCTACAGGGGTCTCAAGAGTTTTCGTGGAGTTTGATTCGAAGCACACCCGATTTGATTCGAAGTCTTTTCATGTTAAAATAATAAAAATTTGAAATAGACTTTGATTGGACTTTGAAATCATCCAAAACTTCTTCAAAATTGAGTAAATATATTTCCTAATCATCCCTGAGGCTTATGATAAAGTTTGGGTTCGATCTAAAATTAAAATTTTCAAGAAAAGTCGAAGAAATCTCGAAAATAATCTTTGTAACGGCCTGTAAATGCTCTGTAACGGCTGAATATGGCGATTTCACGGTCCTAACAGTGTCCAAATCGAAGTAGAAGTGTGATTTTAACGCTTCGTAACTTGAATTTCATGGTACGTAACTCGGACAAACTTTTTAAGCAAAACAGATTATTTAACGGGCCATTACAGACCTCTCACTGCATGTTATATTCAACTTCCAGACTTTTGATGTAACTAGAGATTTAACGGACCGTTAAATAACTCTCGTGACCCGTTATATTCAACTCAGCACTGGCAACCTCCACTAATTTTTATTTTCTGGCTCCGTTTGAACTTTGATTTGAGCGCGATTTATTTTTGTGACTTTTTGACTCAATTCTCTTCCATTTTTTGTAATAAAATATAGAATTTGAATAGATCACCATTTTTATAAAATTAAAATAAATAAGGCCTTAATTGATGCATGCTATATAAAAAGAAATCGAAATGTGATTAAATGCATGGCTAATTATGCATGCATCAATTACATTCGTAATTCTGTCCGTGAGTTCACCGTAATCTTAGGATTTATTCACCGGCTGATGGCAGGTAAATGTCATTTGTGAGTGTCTTGCTTTATGCATTTGCCTAGCTTGATTTGGGGAAGTTAAGGTAGAGGCTTTGGTTGATAGGAGGTGTACATTCGTTCTTTGGATAAGCAAGATGATCTATGACTGTGAGTGGAGTGGGGTTGAGAGAGAATTAAAGCAGCTGTAATTCTTTTATATGCTTTCATTGCTGTTTCTGGATATCCTGAAAAATAAACCCCATATATGTGGTTTTAGAACAAAGTTTCAGAACTTTCAAACACTCTATGCATATGTGAATAGTAAATCGCAGTTACCTATTGTCTTTTCGCATCCGTGTGTTTGAACGTTTCTCACCTTGCTGTCCTTATAACCGGGCAAAAATAATTACATGCATTACCGAGTCCCATATACTTAATCCGATATGGTTACAAAAGTGAGTTGCAGGGTGCAACACAAACGTATGAATGCATTAGGGATACTATATGTAATTTTTAATTTTATATAATAAAATAAAATATTATATTATTTATAATTGGTCATATTTTAATATGCATTATTTATTACTTTATTATTTTTAAAATGTTTGTTATAATTATTGTATGATTATTACTTATTTTGTAAATAAAATGCTAAGAGTTCAAGGTCTCCGTGGAAAATTGGGACCCGTGGGAGTTGAAGACGGGGATAAAATTAGCCCCTCTCCAATAATAGAGGTCAGGCTCGGATGCTGTATCTTCCGCCCCGGATATTACATGGGATGTTCTTTGCATCTCCCTCTCTTTGATCTATGTTTAGATATTACTTCAAGAAACTAATGAGTAGTTTGACTGATAATTTCAAAAACATCATTGGCGAGAAAGGTCAACTTTTAACTCACTAACATGAACTTGACACTGGTTATCTTCCAACCATTTAAATAATGTAAGTAACACTAATTAATTGAAATCTAACTAGAGAAGGAGTTTAATCTCCCAAATTTGTAGATTATATGTTTGCAAAGACTAATTTTATCATTAAAAATATTTATACTACTGCCAATTTTGGGTATACGCATTAATAAATGTAATATATAATAAAAAACATTATATAAGTTGAAATAAATCACAAGAATTATTCATTTTCAGATAAACATAAATCAAAATAAAAAAATGAATACAGCGCCTATAATCAAAGTACATCTACTCTAATCAAGTTTAGTTGACACAACTAATTAGTAGGAATGTGTCCAAAGAGTCATTAACCTCACATTCGATTCCTGTAGCTACCACTTGGTCAGCTCTTTACCCCGGTTTCAAACTAATAATACTAAGACTCCAAGTGAGCATTCAAAAAATAAAAAATAAAAATGGAGTTCCCGGGGGAAAAAACTTTACACTTCCACAGGTAAGACACCATATGAAAAGATGATGTACAAAGAAAGGTAAGTACCTAACATTCAGTATATGTTGATACTTGATAATGGCTTTTAATTGTAGCTTATTATTCATACATGTTCCATATATATATATATATATATATATATATATATATATTGTTGTTGTTCATTTGTTTGTGATGGATGAAATTAATTTAAGAGAATCAGTTTTCTTTTGATTTTTTTTGGCCAGCCTCGATGTCTGAGAAATAGTACCGACGATCTAATTCATGCGACGCTATTGAACACATTATCCACAGGTTGAAGGTCAGCCCATCATCGAGCCCAACTAATCCGATAAAATCACCTCGAATCGCATACCTCGCAGTGACAGATGAAACTTCTAACAAAATTTTTTTTTTAATTTACAAAATTCGAACTCAAGATCTAGCTTAAGCAAAAGGAACTGTTTACTAGTCTCTCCCCACTCTTATTAGTCCATTCGTTTTATTTTATGCCTGTTGATGTCATCTGCTGCTCCTGCGTCTGCATGCATGTCTTTACTCTTTAGCCCCAGGAAGCAACAAGGACCGCGGAGCACGTCTTTAGCTGCAGTTGACGACTTTTTGAGCGTGCATGCAAAGTTCATCCAAGCAGAAAGGGAGCAAAAAAGAGGACGTCAGAAACTTGTCGCTCCCATGTTTACACCGATAAAAGGGGGAGGGAGACATTCATTTACGAGTGTATATATCTCATACATGTTAGTAATTTTTAGAGTAACTTGAATAAAAAAGGTCCAAATTTTTATTTTATTCTCAAATTTTAATCCGAATTTTTTTTACGTAAAAAGTCATGAATTTCAAGTTTGTTTTAAATATAGTCTAAAATTTTATTTTTACATAAAAAATCATAAACTTTAATTTAATTTTCAAGTCCACCCTAAACCTTTATTTAAAAAATTTTAAATTGATTATAAATATATTAAAAAAATAATAACTCAGCGATCGTTATATAGATAAGTTGTCAAAAAAAAGTATAAAGTTTAAAATATATTTTACAACTTTGATAGTAAATTAATTTAAATTATTATATTTTTCTACATAGTTAGAATATTATTTTATCTAATTACAAAATTAGGCTAAAGTTTAAACTAATTTACTATCAAATACTGTTTTATTTTTTACAATTTTGTCTATGAAATGATAGCTAAAATTATTATTTTTCTATAAAAATATAATAATAGGCTATATTTATAACCAACTTAAAGTTTTAAAGTAAAGGTTTAGGCTAAATTTGAAAATTAAATTAAAATTTATGACTTTTCACGTGAAAAATATAAGTTCATGCTATTTTTAAGAACAAGCTCAAAATTCATGATTTTTTACGCAAAATAAAATTTCGGACTAAATTTGAGAATAAATCAAAGTTCAAACTTTTTTCATATAATTTATCCTAATTTTTATATTGGATCTCTAAATTTTGTTTTGATCCTATTATAATATCCAATTTCATTAAAAAAAACTTATAAATTTACAATAAAAGCGAGACTATTAACTTATATTTTGGATTATTGTGTTGACTAAACTGCTAAGATGTCATCTGAGTGAGTTGAAGAGCAAAAATGATATCTTTAATGTCATGTGAGGGTACTCTAGTAGGTCGATGGATCCACTATTTAGTTATTGTTCATAAAAAAGTAAATTTAGGTCGATCAGTTTCAACCATCTCACTTACTAAAAGAGGTGGAGAGGAAGGACTCTAACTTCCTCCCATCAGTCTTCTCATAAAAGGGGCCATTTGGTTTAATTAATATAAAATAGCTGATAAATTGAAATGTTATAAGTAGTTTAATGTTGAAGTTTTTACATATTTGATAATAAAATATTATGAGTCATTATTTTAGTCAAATGACCAAAAGTTCTTAATATTATGATATAAAAATTATGTGAATAAAAGTTATATATATTCTAAGCATAAAATAGTCCATTTATTGACTAATTAATTTTTTTCTTAAACAAAATAATTGGTTCCTTCAAATTTTTTTACTTATAAACATATAAAATAAGTATTTGTCGATCATTTTTTCTAATTATTAAATATGAAGAAAATTTTAAAACTATTTATAAATTATTTTGAGTGACTTATAAGCTTAACTAAATAAAAGAATACATATAGGAGAAGGGGCAAGACATCCACGTAAACTCTCAATCAATAAAATAATATATTAAGGGGATTATTTTAGTGTGAATTTATAAATTGAAGGATCGATTGATTATAAAATGAAGTTGAAAAATTAAAATACAATTAAGACAAAGTTGAGGAACCAAACATAAAAATGACCCCTTTTATATATGAGAACACTCTCACCAATCATAACTTCAATGTTTTTCGTTATTACATTGCTTTGACATTTGAATCTCTTTATTTGTATATGTATATTTATTTCATCAGAATAGTACGCTACAAATGTTTGGGTTAATCCTATTAGAAATAATAACCAACGATCCTGTCCTAAACAAGTAGTTTAGCAGAATTCAAGTTTGTATAAAACCTATAATTTTGCATGAATACAAATACGGGTTTAGATGATATACTTAACTTTTAATTAGCATGAATATCCTTTTAAAACTTGATGTCTGGTGGGATCAAGACTTTTATTTCGGTGAGAATCAATGATAAAAGTAAGAATCTCATGTGCTTAGAAGCATTGTTTCTACATTTGAAAACTTTAGATGTTTAGGTATTAATAGAACTATTAATTCGATAACACATTTTTTGGCTGGCTTTGCAAGATTGTCCGGACCTTTCTCAGGGATTTTTCCATATTTTGTATTTAAACTCTGATTAAATCAATAGATAATATCTTTTATTTAAAAAAAAATGTGCTCAACAAGCTACAAAATGAAGAAAATGAAGTTTGAAGAGGATATGTAGGAGGATTACAAAATGAAGTTTCAGTAAATAAAATTTCATTACAGCTTAGCAAGCTACAACTTAAGCGCTAATTGGACAAAAAAATGACGAAAAACATATGAATAAATAAATAATAATTAAACGGGGTCACGTTCCTGCCATTTGAGTCTGTTTACAATTAACAGTAAAAAGATGGAGAAGAAGGGAGAGGAAAAGGTGCCAACCAGCGCTGGTTCAACCCAAGCGCAACCTCTTGGGCAGAACCGAACCCATGAATCCCAACTCCCCAACATTTCCCTCTTTGCCTTCCGCCACCAACCTCAGGTTCCCGCCATGTTTGAACTCCACCAGGCTCTTCCGAAACACCTCACTCACCCACCTCTCGAACAAGCTCTCCGAGAAGAATCCGGCGGAATCGGCCAGCTCTTCCACCGCCGCCCGGTCGAACGACAGATGCCCATCCTCCTTTTGCTCGTTGCTGGTGCAAGCCTCGTCGAATGCCCGCCGGAGCTTCGACTGGATGCCCTCAGATATGCAAGCGTCACGCTCATCACAGGCGTACAACGTGAATTGAATGGTGGATTCCAGTAGTTCACGCGGCAGGAGGAGGTCGCAGGAAGCTGTAGCGACATCCTCGTCGGCAGATGCCGCCTCCTCCGCGATGATGTTAAGGTCGAATGGGCTCTCCGCTGCTCTCCGTGGTTTCTTCGATGTGTTCTGCTGCACATCTTCCTCCTCGGGTTTCCTTTTGAGATTACCAGAACTTGGAACATCCAGAAGGAGTCTCATTTTCAATACCGCCTCAGAGTTGTCTCCGGCGTCCAGGGATTCTGCCGTATCAGAAGTGACTACAATGAAGACTGCATCAGCCAAGATTTCTCCGCGGCCAGAGACTTCAAAGGGTCCAGCTTTTAGGCCATCCAGGATAGATTCAATCACATTGCTGCAAAAAGCTCCATTGACGCCTTCGATCAGAAAAACACTCTTGGCTTGCTTTTCCAAGGCTTCTCTAATCGTGTCGCCATATGTGGTTCTGCTGTCAGACGCCTTCATCCGAATCCGGATTAGCCTATCAGCAGATCCAACAAATGAGTCGACCATGACCTGAGCTAACCTTCTCTTGGCAATGTGATCACTCCCATGTATCAAAGCCCACATTCCACTCTTCTCGCTGCTTCTCCAATTCTTCAATGCTTCAATGATCCGAGGAATAGTTCTCGATTGCCAAGGGATGTTCTCCTGCAATCGATTCCTCACCACTGGCAGGTCCGACATCACTTGTCTCGTTTCATCTTTGAATGTTGCCGAATCTGAAAACAGAGTGCTGCCCAAAACAAGAGTCGTTCCAACCTCCTGCATTGCAGGCAGCTTCCCGGAGCTAAAGCTCGATTGTGATAACCATTGCTTCGGTTCATCTTTCGCCTGCCACACGTCTGTTGAATTCTTCCCATCTACTATGCTGCTGCTACTGCAGAAACCACCATTAAGTTCTGTTTTGACACTGGAAAAGGAAGTGGAATGTGGTTCCAGAAAATTTGTGATGTGGCTGGAGGGTTTGCTGTTAGCCCACAGGGAGTGTGATAAACTGTTGTCCTTGGTGATAAGGTTCTGATTGAACAATTGAGAAAATAAATGAGCATGGCTATTTCTATTCTGATGAAGCTTCTGGCAGAGCCTGTGCCATTTTCTTCTCAATTCCGTCGAGGCATCCTGGAAAGATACTGATACATGAGTCATGACCTTATTTGCTCAAGGATTGTTCTGATGCAAACACTTGTATTAAGTTTACCTTTTGATCGTTCTCAGGCTTAGGAGGCTGCAGCCAACTTGGCAATAGATGTGAGCTGTTGTGTGCTCCTTTCACGTCTGACTTGACAGCCGATGCCTCTTTCTCAAAATTTGAAGTACACTCAGCACAGCAAACGAGCTTCTCATCTTCCTTTGCGTCAAAAGCCTTTGGTTCAAAAAGTTGGAAGCCATTGTGACTTGCTTTTGGAACCCTTGATTCCAGGCCACTGCAGACAACCGTGAAAACACGAGTTAGTGCCATCTACAATGATTTTTGTCCTTTTTTTCTTCTTTTTTCAAGAAATATTTGTGGCACGACCATGCAAAATCTTTGGCCAAGTATTTGTGATAAAGTGCTCTCTGTAAGTAAGTAATAACTAACGACATTTATTCATCTCAATAAGCACATCCTAGAAATGACATAATAATAACCATGACGAGGAAATAAATATTGACTGCAGCAAAAGAACTAACATAGATGACAGTGAAGAAGATTCAACCGCACAAGAGAATGAAGGTTGTGTGTTCGAAGGAGACCTGATTTTACCTTGAAGCTTGGAGGGTTAGAGAAAGCCCACCAGAGGGAACCACCACAGCTTGGAGATCCCATTGGTTCTCCAGGGATGGCTGCCTCATCTGGCACCTCATGTATGTTTGGAAGCTTGCAGTAGCCAATAGCCAAATCTTGCTGGTTTGAACCCCACAATCATTGCTGAGGCTACTTCTGAACTCGGACAACAACCTTCCCAGCTCTGCTACCATATGTTCCACGGGTTTAAAGCGACAGCCATCTTTAGCTTCCTCATCCACTGCCCATCTCAAGTCACCTGCATATATGATCACACTTCCACCAGCTCCATCTGATGCTAAGGAGCTAATCTTTCTTCTAAGATCAGTCAGCTTCAAGTCCACATCAGTCTTGTTCATGAGCCTGAGGTGAACATAAGAGAGCTGAAGATTTATGAAGCTAGCAGACTTCAGCTCCTCAGGGACTTCTCCTCTCTCTACTCTCCTACTGAGCTCCGCTACAAGCCCCTCAGTCATGGAAACGGAGTCTCCCACCACTACAACGCTGGTCCTTCTTCCCTGTCTCCTGAGCATGACATCCAACACCACCTTTAGGTCTTCCTTGAGGGAAGACTGTGGAGCAGCAGTGGGGTTATGACCAGAAGGTAGCTTTAAGAGTGGTGCTTGCCAGAAGTTGCTTCCCTGATTCATCATGTCCTTCGGGGACTCGAACAAAAATGGCGGGGTGTGAACCAAAACAGAAGTCTCGTCCTCCAAGTTGCTCTTGACAGAGTTGCTGGAGAAACCAGCTTCCCTCATCACCCTGCTCACACTCGGATCATCCAAGATGGAGAGAATGAGCTGCTCCAACTCCACTTTGATTGCCAGCAGAGGCTGCTGCTGTTGCTGTGCAGGTTGCTGCTGCTGTTGGTGCTGCTGCAGCTCGATGCAGCCCCTCCTCTGGTGAGCCTGTGCTCTCTTGAGGGCCGCAATGAGGGCATTGGACAGGGAGGGCTGGGGTTGGATGAGGGAGCCAGAAGAAGGTGGCGGGTTGGTGGGCAGCCTGTTGAGGGCGACATTGAAACAGAGCTCTAACGCCCTGCATTGGAGAGGATGCGAGGCAGGGTGGTGAGGCTGAGACTTGAGGCAGGCTCTCCTAAGGAGGTTGGAGAAGGAGGATGAGGAGCTCAGGAGGGTGGCGGCGACATGGAGCGGCGTGACCTGTGCATGGCCTCTCCTCCTGGCCAAGTTCAACGACTGCTTCAGGACTGAGGCAGCCTCTGCTGCAAGAGCCTGCTGCACTGTGCAAGCCCCCGTACGCATCGCGCAGCCGGCAGACGCCAACACCTCTCCCCGACTACCAGCGCCACCAAAAGGATTTTGGTGTTTGGCTCCTTGCCTCAGTTCAGGAAGCACTCTATTGGTGCTCCTCCACAGTTGCGATAGGTTGCGGCAAAAGGCTTGCTTTGCTTGCTCTTTGTAGTTTATAAGCTCACTTTGAATGAGCTAACGGGATAGGATCAGTGATTACTACTAGGCTTCTGTCTAGGTTGAAGAAATGGAGTGGAATGGGGTTGGAGAACAGAGTTGGGGGAGCTTTATACAGCCATAACTATGTCCTCCCCCTGTTACAGATCTCTTTCACTTTTTCTTCTCCTTTTTTTTTCAGATCATCATTTTGATCGCGCATGATTTTTAACAGTGTGCATTACGATGACGTGTAAAATCGTCATCTGAATCATGAAATGTAACGAAGCTTAATGTGCTAGTTCTGCTAATCTTAGCTTACAGGATCACTTTTTGGCCTAATTATGTTTCCTTTTTGTTTCCTAAGCTTTGTGCAAAAGTAATGAGGCAAGTTGAATATACGGGTGCGAAATGAGCAGAGGCCAAATGACTAGTAAACAAAATGAAATGATTGCTAAATAGCAAAAGAACGACTAAATACCATGTACTCCATGCTCTACCATGTACAGACTACAGAATGTTGCTTTCCATCATTGCAGATAAACCAAAGTTAATGACAGAAAAGGTTCTGCATTTTAGAGCCAATCTGTTGGCTCGAACGACGTTGAGAGGAGATCAAATGATTGCCAACTTCAAACTGTGAAACCTATAACTTCTCAGCGTAGTTAGGTGTTGATCTTCTAATTGAATCAACCAACAGAATGCTAGTAAGGAGAAGTTTGTAGCAAGGTTTTTAGGATTATTATTAGTAACTTTTAAGCTCGATTTTACAGTAACTCAACATAGGACAGACGCACAATATTAATACTGTGCATAAAAGGATATATTTTAAAGTGTCAACATATTCTGAAAATTCACTCCACTCCTGGATCATTCTTTCTCAAACCTTTTCCACAACTTGTTCCCAAAATTAATCTATAATATTTATAAGTTGAATGACTAATCAGTTTGCAACAAAAACAATGAACTTGATATTTCATTATATTTGGATGGAAACTTTTTCATTAGTCCCCGAGAAATAATCGATTAGATAGAAAAAATTTAGGTTTGGCGTTTGGATGAAAAATATAACGATGGAAATTTAAAAACTGATTCGATAGATAAATTTTAATGGTTGTTTGGATAAAAAGTAAGAATTAAGAATATAATTTATTATTTATGAGATATAAAATTATAGTATATAAAAATATTATATATTTATTTAAAATTTACTTAAATCTTAAGATGCAAATATAATATAATTTTTTTCTAAAAACAATTGATTATTTTAATTAATAAAATTCTATTATAATAATACATAAGATTTTACATTACTTTTATTTAATTCATAATATAATACAACAAATATAATTATAATGTTTACATTAATTCAGTGAATTGTTTTATAATTTTATTACACTATAATACTAACAAAATATTTTAACTACTTAATAAAACATTTTTTAATTATTAGAACTAAATAAAATTTAATTTTTAATTAATAAAATTGAATAAATAAGCTGAATAATATATTAATAAATAAATAATATACATATTAAAAATAATTAAAAGTAAAAAGTAAAAAAATACAAGTTTTTGCTTCTAGCAAGAACTTTGGTCATGACTTTTTAGTTCTTAACTTCTAAGAATGTCATGTAAGTTTTATTAAGTTTGGACATGTGCAGTGTTAGGAATGACGCCCACTTTCGCAACGGGTAATCGTCAAGATAATATGGGAGAAAATCCTTGTTAGCTTCAATGAGTACGCTAGACATAAGAGGCATTCTTCCTCAAGATCATATTTTGATCCGGTGAGAGCCCCCTCCCTCTCATTGGCTGAAAGTCAACTCTGATGACTCTTTCACATGTGAGAAAGAACATGGGGTGCATGATTTGCAATCAAATCTTCTAATGGGCAACTTGTGAGCCTTTCAACATTCTGCTTGCTCCATTTTGGAACTTGAAGCTCTAGATCTTCCGGAAGGCATCAAGCTTCTTAAGCTCTAGATCTTCCGGAAGGCATCAAGCTTCTTAGACTCACGCATGTTATAATTGAAATGGACTCTTATGTTCTTGCTGATTTAATCTTGAAGGCTGTGTTTGGTTGACGAACATCGACCAGAACCAAGCAAAGTTCAGCCAAACATGTGGTAGAACATTGGTGGGGCTCATGAGAATTGTAATCCCGGTCAATGCATATTGTTCTGCTGGAAGAGTTCTCGTGAAGTGGCGGGACTTTCCAAGTACGCGCGGCCCCGAACCAGCCTCGTATCCCACGCCGACATTCACTCATTTTCTAGCCTCGAAACATCAAATCAAGAAAAAAAGTTTCGATACATGTCGAACTTTTCCAAACGCTCGGTCTAAACGAAATCATCATTTCAATAAGTTCTAAGAACCAAGTGGAACTTTTGTTCATCTATCCAAACAAAGCTAGATCTTGTACACCATTGAGAATCAGGCTTTACATTGGAGATATTTTCTTTCATTTTTCATTTTTTAATAGTGAAAAATTCAAAACTTAAAGAAATGCAAACCAAGTAGTTGGCTGGTTTGCAAATTTTGGTCGCTCTCTACAATGCGATACATTTTGAAGAACTCCCCCTTGGGAGGTCCTCTAGCTATTCTACCAAGACCATTCTGAGATCTGCTTTAATAGATAATCTTATGTTTGTCAAAGAAAAAGTGTCATATACAAGGTATAGGATCAAACTTATTCTGAAAATTCACTCCACTCCTGAATCATTCTTTCTGAGATCTTTTCCACAACTTGTTCCAAAAATTAATCTATGATATTTATAAGTTGAATGGCTAATTAATTTGGAACAAAACAAAATTTGAACTTGAGATTTCTTTGCTAATTAACTATGATCATTTGGAAATACTTAAAGAATCTATTTCAGAGCCGAATGTGAAGAAAAGTTTTTGAAAAAGTCGGAAACCACTTCAAGTAGTACATCCATAAGGATGTATTATTATATCAGTGATTGTCCTAAGGTGCAGGCCTTCAAGGACTACAAAAATGTCACAACCTTCTTAAATGCCCCAACACATCTTTGAAAAAGACTTGATGGATATTTCCTCGAGTTACAAGTAAGATTAAGATGCCGATTACTGCACTGCCCAATCATGGATAAGATAAAGGGGGAAAAGGTAAGGTATCACACTTATAACTTTGTATTTGATGTGAACATTGGATAGCTTCAAGAAAAGTTACAGAACAGGGGAAGCACCTTTTTCAAGTGAGGTCAGAGATCTTCCCCTCCTTTTGTTCATATCTCTTCTTTGAATGGGCACACAATTCCGTCAGAAATTATAAGGAAGCCCAAGGAAAAGCAAAGAAGCTTAAAAAAAAAGGAAAGGGTAACAATTCACAAGGCATTTTTTTCTTTTCTTTTGGGGTACTACAAAGGGCTGGGAATTTTAATAAATTATAAAGTCCCTGATCTCCACCATTTTTTTTATTTGAATGTTCATCATTCTGAAAAAGTAGGAGAAAGAACATTATTCGTGTACTTGCACCAAAGCAATAGGAAATAAAGCCACATTAAAGGTTTATTTTCATAATCTCATTTGATATCCCATATTGATAGGATTTTCTGGTATAATACTTTAAATCTGTCCATCTTCCGGATTAAAAAGTTATTATATTTATCTCATACACAACTTTGATTTAGTTGTTATCTAATTAATAAGGATATAGGGGGAGGTCGAGGATCACCCTCCCCCCATCCACGTCCGTTGAATCTCCATCCAATGGGCGCAAGTTTTTTTGCGCGGTTCAGGGCGTAACGTTCATTTTTTCCATTTTTTTACGTGGTTTTTTTTTGCAGTTCATGTCTGGCAGCAGCAGCGACGACCTCACGGCGGCAACAACCGGCGTTGGCAATGACCTCGTGGCGGTGGCGGCAGCAAGCGTCGGCGGCGACGACCTCGCGGTGAGGCGGCAACAATGTCGTATCGAAGAGGTCAGAACTCGCTGTGAAGATGACGACGACGGGAGTCGCTTCGCTGGTAAGACGAGGGTCCCACGGTGGGGGAACGGCGACGGTCGCGCTGAACGACGAGGATCGCACTGAACGACGAGGACGCTCGGCATGGTGGGGAAGATTTCGATCAGCGGGGACGGCGAGCGACGAACATGCGGCGAGGGCGGTGGGACGATGAGGGTCGCATGTCAGGGACGACGAGGGTTGAGGGAGCACAACGACGGTTCGCGCGGCGCGGCGGGGATGAACAACGCTTTGCTGGAAGATGACGGGAGGGTGGTGGGGATGACAACTGGCACATGATAGGGACGAACGACAAAAAAAAACTCGTTCTTCGATGTTCCCGACCCATTCTCGATGAAAATCAAGCAAAAAACTGGTTTTTTTACCTTTGAATCGGCAAAAGAAAAAGCGCTCGTCAGATCCCCATCCGACGGGCACTAAAGGGGAGGACCTCATTATATCCAATTAATAATATTTTAACTTCTCTCTTAATTCTTAATCTAGTCAACACAAAATAAGATACTACATTTTCTTACTAAAATATCCTAAAGAATCATTAATAATGTAATATACATTTCATTGAGAAAAATTATCTAGAATCTTTTCAATCAATTGTGATAGTTTGGCAGATAGATATTAAATTATTATATACCAAGGGGTCCTAATTGTTTCTCTTTACTTATACATGCACTGTGTTGCTCCATTGCTCCCTCTCAGTGCACTCCCAACTCCTAAGCTCCCCAAAAGCAAGTTCATGTCTGAGCATTGTATAACTATTTGCATGTAGCTTGGGTCCTTTTCATGACCCCTCTAAGGAGCCATCCAAATCTTCTTACTTGTTCGTAGTCCAAAGTTCATTGATTTGCCAAATCCATCTACATTCCCCCACCCAACTTAGGCTGCACATTTGTCCCACTTCTTGTCCTTCTCTCTGTATTTGTTCCTGGTTCAAGGAGGAGGTCATACGTCAGAAACAAAATTGACCTCCTTTTCGACCAAAAGAACAGAGATCTGTATGCATTTGTCTCCTCATACAGAAGACACATACAAACTATGTGCAGTATTATCTATTCACGTTTTTCAACCTGTTAATTATGAGACCATATGCACAAGAAATTATGCAGGAACAATCTCCATTCATTTCCATGAAAAGAAAAAAAAACAGGGGCAAAAAGATATGGAAATGTCACCCATCAGTTCAGCTTCTCAGATTCTGCATTGAAGTAAGGATCAAGGTGTACATGAATCATATACATTTTATTTTATATGCGTGTCGTTGCATTTATTAAACATTCTCTTTCTTTTTTTTTCACTCATTCTGTTAAGCTTTGTGTGTAACTTTTTGACCAGTCTTTTTTTTTTCTAGTTCAAACCTTTTTTTTTTAACGGTAGAAAGCTCAGACAGTTTTAGAACCCGTGAAAGGTCCCTCCATGCTTTTCCTTTTTCCTTTCTCTTTTCACTTTACATAAGTATTTGTTTTTTTTTTCACTCCAACAAACAATTAATAATTCACATAAAGTCCAAGTATTTGGTGTCAATGATGAAGTCCTGAAGCACATCTTGTTGTAGTTTTAAACATGCGTCTGAAGACTCCACAGTCCACAGTGGACTGTAATTAATCTAATAATCATCCGGTGGTTTCAAATGGCACGTTATTTTTGTCTCATGGTTCAAGATGAAATGTTCATAAACGAGGAAGGAGATTGACTGGACCAGCAGATCAAAGCTTCCCCGGCTCACGATAAAGGCATCCGCTTCCTTTGGACTTCCTCACGATGTTTCATGATGTTGATCATTATATGTCAATTTATGAGAACTTTGCGAGATCGATCGTAGCTTTTGCGGCATGTTCATAAGTACTTTGGTTTGGTTACTTTACTGTCTCTATATCTTTTCCCCCTTTACATTCCACCTTAGCAAAGTGATAACTGGTTCGGATTAATGTCTTCATGAGTGGTATCTAAAGGAAGATGCATGCACATATGCATTGAGGTTGTGACAACTCAAACGTGAAGAGAGAGAGGAGAGAGAGTTGATATGATCACACCTTCACGGCTCATAGGAGTTAATGGCTCTAAAAGATCAGAAACCTTTTCGATCATACGACTTTGGGCAGTTAAACATGGAGATATACTTTTGAAAACAGTT
This sequence comes from Pontederia crassipes, assembly GCA_030549335.1. NCBI lineage: Eukaryota > Viridiplantae > Streptophyta > Magnoliopsida > Commelinales > Pontederiaceae > Pontederia > Pontederia crassipes. The sequence continues at coordinate 21,050,391 of CM060184.1, read as the reverse complement.
GGAAGAACTACTTCTTTAGGTGCTTCACACTTTTAAAGCAGTTTTGAGGAGGAATTCCACCATCTGCCGTGCTGCAACAAAAGAGTAGCAAGGACAGAGTACTTATTTGAACTTGCAGACAGCATATGAATACAAAGACCGATGTACCAGTGATCACAAACAAGCTACATGGTTTGTCATCTCAAAGATTTTTGGGACCTTAATTAGATTCTAGGATTCGAATGCATGCCAAGATGACGATAAGACTCCAAAGTTAATTCCAAACTCTGCTCGCATATGTGGTATCTGGCCTGTTGCTGGTGCTGGCGGATAGCTCATTAAATTGCTATCATTGGTGATCAAAAGCTATGGACACATCATGAAAAACAACTGTAGAAAAGCAAGATGGTGACGGAGAGGAGGATTCGTACACAAAAGCATATAGTGCAGCAGATGGAGTGAGAGCGATAACGCATCATAAAAAGCATGCCCTCTGCAAGAATACAGATGCCCCGAAGGAAACATATATATATGGCAGCTACCTTTTAGAGGCTTCACTTTCTAGTTTCTATCATGCATTTAAATTGACATGTATGCCCTCTCTCTCTCTCGCTATCTCCACTCTACTGAAAAGTGCAGACTGCAGAGGACCCCTCTATCTCTCTCTCTCTCTGGAATGGGAACCAATAAGACACTGCATAATTCAACACCAACATTTTACTGAAGCATTGACTCATTCCTTTGGCCAAGATTTGAACTGCTCCGATCGTCAAAATAATAGTCCAGAAGTAAAACTAGTCTGTATTCCAGATCAAGTTTACAGCCGTCTCCAAAACAGATTAACTTTACAGCATAAGAATTTAATGAAGTTAAACGCTATTTCTGCAGTTCTATGCCTGTAAGGAAAAAGCAGTTTTAGCAAGACTGGTGGATTTTCATAGGTGGCATCGTGGCAAGGTCAAGTTTTAGGATGCACAGAACGGAGTGGTAGGTCCTCAATCCGACCTGAGGATACAGCAGTTGAACTGCTGTGAGTGCAGAGGTAACAGTTCAGTGGTACCATTGAGTCCTGAGCGGAAGCTTATGGGCACACACATTTCTTTGCCACAAAGTATAGGACGAAGAAAAATAAAAAGCTTGATCATGCGTAGCCTTTCTGTTGATATGGTTTGATCAAGGTCCTTGCCGAATATGTGTCGCCGCATTGGGACACAGATTTCATAGGTCACATTGCTTAGACCATGCAATCATAACAAAGAATATGAAATGAAAGTATATACGAATCCATGCACAAGTGCCAATCTTTGTCAAATATGTAGGCAATGAAAGCTCTCGGCCAACGTTGGTTCAAGTACCTACAAGTCCTACAACCGCTTGGGGGACTCTGATCATACATACAACATACAGCTTAATAATAATTCCGAAGCTATTAGGCAATGTAGGGTAATTATGCATCATGAATAGCCTCGTTTTTGGACTCCATCTCTTTTTGTATCAACTCTCAACTGATGACACAAAGAGAGTTACGACTCCGCCAGTCGTTTGTCATGGAAGCAAGGGACATAAATCAGACCCAAAAAGCAAAGCACTCAGCATGCATTCATCCTCTCTCTCTCTCTCTCTCTCTCTCTCTCTCTCTCTCTCTCTCCTCTCTCTCTCTCTCTCTCTCACTCTCTCATCCTCTCTCTCTCTCTCTCTCTCTCTCTCTCTCTCTCTCTCTCTCTCTCTCTCTCTCTCTCTCTCTCTCTCTCTCTCTCTCATTTTTTTATCGAAAAACAAATCCTCCCTCACACACACAGACTTAGTACTCTCTATATCTCTCTCTCTCTCTGCTCCATGGGGGATGAGACCGAGGAGGAATGAGTGATGGAATGTTTTTTAGCTCTGCTGCCTTGAGAAGCACAATTTCCAATGCCACTGCATGAGGACAAAGGCATGAACAAAAGGGTGGTGAAATGTGGGGGGAGGGCAGTGAATCAGAGATTGGTGGAGGATTTGTGATCGTTGCATAGTGAGAGGTGTGCGTCTAAATGGCAAAAGTATGCATGTAAGCAGGGCACTGTTGCTTGATAGCTAAATGGCATGGGGGGAACAAATCAGCTTAGGATACTAAAGGAATGTTGCTAAATGACAGAGCAAGGATGAAACCCGAGACCCTAGACTGAGTCACTTAGAGGGAGGGCCATGGCCATGCTAGTGCTACAATCGCGCATGCTCTCCTCTCTCTCTCTCTCTCTCTCTCTCTCTCTCTCTCTCTTCTCTCTCTCTCTCTCACTCTCTCTCTCTCTCTCTCTCTCTCTCTCTCTCTCTCTCTCTCTCTCACTCACAAAATGGGCTCTCCTTTTCAAGTTCCCCTACATGGATTCTCTTTTATCAGCAGTATAAATCCCGACGCTCCTACCAGGGCTTCTGTACTCTTTGTTGTCCTCGGCTAAAGACCATGACCACTCTCAGGCCATCTACACTACGGCAATGCTACAAGCCATAATTGCATTGCATAGCCACCAAGCATGATGTCCATGTCTGAGTATACTTACATCCTTGTATCGTTAAAATTACTAGGAAATGCATACAATATATAGTAAATAAATAAAATTCCAACTTGAGATGACTGTCTGACTTTAAAACAAAAGAATATTCACAGAAAACTATTTTTCGTTGCTTAGTGGAAAATCCAAGATATATATTCGAAGATTGTCAATATCTAAAGATTTGTTTAAAATCGTATAATGAGAAAAGAAAAAGAGATCTTAAAAACCCAATATAGTCCTAGGGGCAAAGCATTCTGTTTACTGCTCTATATACTGTGAAGCATTCAGAAGCTTGGTCTCACTTCTCAGAGTGGCAAAAGCCTTCAAACAAGATAAGTATATGAAGAATTCCAGGGAGTGCGCAGCCTTTGTCGGAGCTCTACTCATACTCATATACTCACAACTCACACGCCACAGTGTGCATGGTCAGCATGGGAAGATGCAAGCAGAACTGAAGCTGCTGTGTTACGTCGGTATCTGGTCATGTTCTTGCTGTCCGCAAAAGCGCCAAGACTTTACAAAAGGATGAGCCAAAAGTGGATGGGGAGGGGAGAGGCGTCGATCTTGCTTTTGCTAATAAACTTGCTTTTAGCCTTTTCTTATTGATAGGATTGCCAACTTAACAATTTAAAATAAAATAAGAGAGAGAGAGAGAGAGAGAGAGAGAGAGAGAACGAGGTTGTCTCAGTACTATGGAAAATATATGTACATACGTTTTTTATGTATTACTTATACTTTTATAATTTATTATTTCAAAATATCTGTAAAGGTAAGTTGCATATCATCATTTCATTATTTTCCAGTAAATTATATAAAGAAAACTTTCACCTTTGTTTTAAAGTCAAATATAGTCTCAATTTTTATTTTTATATAACAAGTCACCATTTTAAAATTAATTATGATTTACCGTATGTATAATTCGGCAAAATAAAATAATTAAATAATATTTTAAATTTTAAGACATATAATTAAATATTAAATCACTAACTTAGTATTTTTTTACTTCATTATGTATAGGTATATTATTATTTCAAATTTATATAAGCTACAGTTTGATTGATTTCCTACAACGTTAAAATTGCACAAAATAAAATAAAAAATATATTTTTATTATTTTTTAACTTTAGAAATTTGTGATGTGTCAATCATTTATCTATGTGGTGATTGCTGAATTAATATTTCATTTTTTCCTAAGAAAAAATATAATAATAGACTACATTTATAACCAACATGAAATTTTATGATTTTTTACAGAAAAAATCAAAGTTTAGGCATCTAAGGCCAAAATTAAAGTTAAGACCTTTTTATATAATTTACCATAATACTCCTTGAAGTATATTCCTTTATTATTAATTTCAAATGATAAGCTTACAAAATATTAGAAATGATCCAAATTTGACATTTAAACTACTTAATTGAATTATCATGTTTTATGTGATCATTTTTAAAAAAATATTAAATAATATTTTGACCAATACAATATTAAAGTATAGTAACATAATAAGAAAATGCCAAAAATTATAGATTAGAAGAAAATGGTAAGATAACAAATATTGAGATAAATAGATCGGAAGTGTATAAATTAAAAAAACAATAAAATCATGAAATCCATTTGAATTGTGATCCGAACTTGACCATCATTGGATCACATCAATGTTTTAAAATCGGACTGGTTCAATTGGTCTGATTGGTTTATCTGTAAACTAGTCTCGGTTCAGCCCGACTCAACAACAAAAAATATTTTGACAAAAAATGAATTGGACCGGGTCAAGCAGATAGGGTTAGACTAGAAAATTGGTTCAATAACATTTTTTTAAAAAGATAAAAAAACTAAATTGATAGGAAAATAGAAAATAAATAAAGTATGTTATAGTATGAAATGTGGAAGAATTGGACGGAAAGGGAAAAAAATGATTAGATTTTATGGGTGAATGTAAAAAGCGATATTAAAGATAAGGAAAGTAAATTTGAATTGAAAATAGAATATGGGAAGATAATAACAAAGACAAACTTGAACAAAAGAAAGAATTATCATGAACTTAAATTACAAGATGATAAATTTTAAGCCATTACGAATAATTGATATTAAGAATATAAAAAAAACAAACATAAGTAATATATTGGTTCTATTGGACGAATTTAAAAAAGGAAATAAATAAAAAAACACGAAAAGAAAATTTGAATTTGAAAATATAAAATGTGAGAAGATAGTAATAAGAAAAATTCTAAACACAAAAGGAAATTATTAAATAAAAAATGATAAAATCAAATTAAATGATTATGTTTTGAATAGAGTTAACCTGGTTAGTTCAAGTTAACAATAGAGTTGAATTTGATCCCACCCGAATCCCTTTGAATCAGCTGGTCGGGTCACCACATTATATCTTTTCCTTTTTCCATTATTCTTTTACCAAACAAAAAATAAAATTTTCCAACATCTACAATAACCTTCTTATCTATACGTTTTATTCTCTTTAAAGCAATTTGAATTTTATAATGGATTAAATTTCCGAAATTTCAAATAAAAAGATATTTGTCAAGAAATCAGATTACGAAAAAAGTCAATATATGCAAGCAACAATTTGGTAATCACACTCCCACCAAATCAAACAAGAGATCTAAAACTAAATTTTCAATCATTTTACTTACGAATTACTCCCAAGTTCCAAACATATGCCTATGGCTATGGAAACAAGTCACGGACAGCTCCGGACAAAAAGAAGTCGATGAAATATGGGAATGCTAGCTTAAATCAACACAAGCATATAAATGAACCTCCTGTTGAATACAATTAAACCATGCACCAGACCAAACTTATAAATTACCACATCGACATTATACAAGCTCCAGGATTTGACAAGAGTTACAGATAGACAGCATTGCACCACCTATTGCAAGTCCAGATGTTCACTTTAATACAGATTAGAAGAGTACACGAGCCTAAAGTCAGGCAACTCCCATTCTCCCCCAAAGTATATCACCATCTGAGAAGATATTACATGCATGTATGATAATTGAATTTCGATCTAACAAAGATCTCTGTATCAGGGTGCTGGGGTTTCGTGACTATTAGCAGTGATACACAGAGGCTGCTGCTCATCCACAGCTGCTGCTGTTCCATTCTTGGGAGTTGAAAAGAAAGATAGTGTTAATGGAAGGAACAGAAATACAAAAGCATGCAAACTAAACATCGAGATGTATCCATCTCCAGTGCAGCTTTAAGGTGGCAGCCAAGAACTTTTTTTTAATGGAAGGGGCAGCCAAGAACATGAGATAAATCATATAAAAAGTTCTACTGGTTCCAGTTAACCTAAATAATTTTTTTAGAACAAGTTAACCAAAATATTTGTATTAACCAACAATCAATGACCTACCATTCCAGAGGTGGTGGTTTGTGTTGGAGGGGATGGATTTTTCGAAAGGTCCCTCATTATACCCTGCAAAATGAATGGAACATATGAAGTGTAATATAAGGTTAACAAAGGCATATCATTTTCTTTATACAGTAACTTAGGAGTCCTCTTTATACTCATAGCCCGTCCACCATAATGCTGGCTAAAAGTTGTATAAAATCTCATTCAAGCTTCTTACACTAAGTGGCAAATTCTTAGTTAATAACCAATGAATGTACAACAAGAAAATACACTTCTAAGCTTGATATGGTATCTCTTGCAGATCACGCAAATAACTAAAAGGCCAAAACAGGTCAACTCATGTTGCAAGCTCAGTAATGGAAACTAGCTTAGAGCTGATCTCGAAGCCCTTTTTTTCAGCAGCCTAGGAGCTGGTCTAAGACCATACGTACAGCATCCATGCAACACATTCCAATTTTGCAGCTTCACTTTGCATCTAGCTTTCAATCTCCAAAAAAATAAATGATGTAAAAGTGGTTATCTTCAATAGGGAAGCATAGCCATTACCTCAATAGTTGAATTCTGGACTTAATATATCCATATTTAACCTTTTTTCAACTTAGATTTAAAACGTCACATATTTCCTGGAGTCAGCCACCAAATTTAGACGTGGCAAACCCTTTTGAAAAACTATCATACAGCTGAGAACTGGTTACTCTGCAGATTTCCTTGTCACCTATATTTTGCAGGGATGTTCCTTGTTACTCAAATCTGTGAACTTCCAGTCACCAAGATATCGAGCTTCCGCTTGGGAACTGGAACTGGAACTGGAACCAGGCCAGAACCTTGGACTGGTTCGGGTGGGTTCTGGCATTGCCAGAACTTGCGCCTAGAACTTGGCTGGAACTGGAAACCAGGAACCCTGGGCAGTGCACGGGCAGCCTGGTTCCCATCTTGCAGTTCAATATTTGGTGGCACCCAGACAGAACCTCATGCTGATTTTTTTTGCTTCACCATCATTTTTTGTTGAATGTGGAACCACAGGTTCCCGCCTGTGCTGTCTTTTTTTTTTGCTTCACTGCCATTTTTATACTTTTCCTATTTGTTTTTTTATTGATCGACAAAAGAAAAAAATGACCCTCCTTGTATCCAAACACCCACCTTTTAATTTCCATCCTTTATTTCACCTTTACCCAAGCATACCATTGTTTAATCGGTCAACTAAAAAAGCCGGAGAACCTATGATTCCCATTCACATTGCCAAACTCTATCCTAGGATTCATCTCATTGAGGATCATGCCATCTAAAGGATCAAGTTATTTAGTTGCGAGGCTATTTGTTAGAAAATTGAAACCAAATCATTATTGATATGGAGAGCCTACAAGGGTATAGAGTTTTCAGATAATTCAAAGACAACAATCACTCACTATATCCTGTTTGACTATATATTCAAGCTAAAGGTTGGCAGAAAGTTGGATATAATTACTTGAATCAACTTAAGATGTGGGGATTTTGAATCTAGGTACTCAACTAACATTTTTATTTGAAAAAAAAAAAATCAGACAAACAGTTAAACTTTAGAACATTCACTAGAATTTCTTTTTGAGGAGTGACATTTGCTAAAGGAAATGATGCCTTCTGCTCACAAATTATAGTTAAACTTGGCAACTTTGTCAAGTTTATGTTGTTTATAGCCGGTCCCAAGCCCGGATAAAGGAGGAGGGTTGTGTTAGGCCCCGACAGCCAGCATAAAATCCTGTCGAATCTTATGAACATGGATCAACGAATATATACTAATAGAGCGGAATGGCGTCGTATGATCCATGTAGCCGACCCCACCTAGTGGGATAAGGCTTTGTTGTTGTTGTTGTTGTTGTATATATGATGTACACAAATTTCCTGTTATCCCAAAATTGTCTTATTTTTTTCAAAGACAACGTATTGATGACAATGCCAGATTCATAGCCACGAACAAGAACATGGGAGAGACAACATTAGGAGAAAGGATCAGTAACACAGTACAGGAAGATTTATTTCTTTATTTATCCTTGAGAATTAACAATATTGAACACTACCATGTTTTTTTTTCAAGAAATCAAACTCTTCAACAATAAGGAAATTAACAAGATAGTTCACAGTAATAATAAGCAGTCATGAAAAAGAGTGTACCAAAAATAAAAGAAAACAAAAGTGTCCAAAAGAATATGCACACCTTATTTGCCCACATAAGACCACAAGCATTGCAGAGCGTCCTCGGTCCTTCAGGACCACGACGCATCATTGGTGTAGCTTTAGAACTGATTCCGCAATGGTGGCAGCTGAATTGAAATGGGAAATATAAAAACAGATTCTAAGGAGAACATCAAAATAGATTATAAAAGATACAGGATAACTAAACAAAGGCAAATAACAGGCAGCTTTTTAGAAATGTACTGATCAACTTATTAGAACTTTCTTAGCTCAAAGGACAACGAAATGTGCATAATGCACAATTGGATCATCTAGAAATGACAAGGTGCTTAATACTCAATTAGATCATCCAACACTTTAAAAGATCTAATAAAAATACCATTAGACCTGGTAGTAATGCAACAGAAAGTGAAAGCCATATTGACATTCTGTTTGTGACTAAAATTAACAATAGACTTTTTAGAAATAAGATGATGTACCAAAGTAATTGAAAGGTGATTGTATTGGACATTGTTTTTGTGCAGAAATTTCGCAAAGTTGTCAACAGGAACAGACCAAATATGATGTCCTATGCAAGTGAAATTACTTTCAGGTAGCAAGGGCCACCAATGTCCACTATATGCAGTTATACACAGGAAACTTTTCATTAGCCTACTATTATATGATAAACTGGAAATAAGCTTATGAAAACATACTTCGATGCTGACGGCGGACGACCTTCAACTGAGCCCCAAGGTTCCAATGAATCTGGACTTGTAACACCTAATGCTGTGTCCTCACTCTTTGATTTTGAAGAAGTAAACTGACCTCTGTTTCGTTGCATCCTGCAGCCATATGGATCATAGATTAAAATCACTGTGGAGATGCCATACTAATGCCACTTAACTTGTAAAAATTATCTAAATAATGATTTAATAAAAATGCAAAGCAGAAAGACCATAAACATTTCAACTGTTCAACAGGACGCAAAACCATATTAATTAACATGGTGATAAGATACAATTGATAGATTAGAAGACATGAAACATTGCGAATAGGGAAAAATTAATCAGCTTAATGAATTAGTTAAGGATTCTGATTTGTGATGTGCATTGTGTCCCATCAAACTTTGCTGCCTCCAGTTTGAGACTCACTTCATAACCCTTTTTGTTTAACCTAAGCCTTAATGTAAGTGGACATAAATAACAACAGAGCAGCAATCGTTTCCCGAAAAAAAAAAAACAGACAGCAGCAATCCATGGTTCCTAAAAGGCTGATGAGACATGCAACACTATATTGCTTCATGGTCTTTTATGTTATCCATTGCACAATCAGAGTTGTTCAACATTCCTGCAACTTAAGCATAAAAATTTGCCCGCCAGCTGCAACTGAAATGGTTGGACGCCAAGGGACTTATGAATGCTATTGTCGAAAGGAATGCATTAGTGCAACCAAAAAACAAAAAGATAGAGACAACATAAGCCACCTCCAATATGTAACTAAAGAAACGCAGTCCTTCAGTCCTACCTCATAGCAACTTCTTTCCGGACGGTATACCGTATTTTCTTGTCAAAGTTTCGCTCTTTCCTCTTCTCCCGGAACCTTAGCAATGAAGCAACTCTGTGAGGAAAATTCAAGCGCTGCGAAAGAAACAAACGAGCAGGATTGAAATTCAGAGACACTCCCAGCACTTTTAGCAATGCGTGGAAACCCATTTGAGCAAACAGTTACCTTAGCATTGGAAGATGTTGCAGATGAGTTCATCCCAGTAGTAATTTCACGCCCTCCTAGTAGCAAAAGCACGGCTTGAACCTAGGTCAAGAAAAAAACATAATTTAATGTCACATAAAAGAAGCAGACGTTGAACAACAAACTATAGACCCTTCTGGCACAAGATACAGGAGAAAGATGAAAAATGTCACCTTTTCTGGAGAGACCGAATCGAAAACGTAAACTTCCCCTTGAAACGAAAGGGTGAGCTGGTTTCCGATCAAGGGGGCCGCCACCAGGCCATGCGAATCTCCCATACCGCCGTGGGCGACCGCGTATTCCCCTTCCATCCTCTCGTCGACGGCCGTTCCGTCGTGGTCCTCCTCCATCTCATCTCCGGCGTCGCCATTGTTGTGCTCGTGCTCGTGAACGTACGGCTGGATGCCCCCAGCGTCAGCTGCGGCAATCAGGTGACCATCGCCGGCGACCACACGGACTCCGCTTCCGGCGACCGTATGGGCTCCGTGGGGCTCCAGAATGCGTCCTCCACCCACCAACGAGCTTTCTTCGTGCGGTTGCCTAGGATTCTCGCTCATCCGGCTATAAGGTAGCAAAAATTGGGATCAAAATCTGGGAAATACTCGAGATAAATTGCTCAAACTTTTGGGATCGATCGAATGTTTCGAAAGAGGAGAATCCAGCGCCGAGTGTATCTCATCGGACACCGAGGAATCGAACCGAAGAACCTCAGAATTCTCGGCTTTCGATCGGAAGCAAAACCCTAGAATTTTTAGGGGCCGAGAAGGAAACAGAGAAGTGTCTGAGGACACGATTAGGCGGTGACGTCAAGTCGCCCTCGCGACGGTGCCAAATACACTGAGATCTGATCACGGCCGCCGATTGCGGATCGAACGGTTCACATAAGCCTACTAACTAAAATCCACACGGATTTTGCTAGGCATTGTTACTTTATTGCGTGGACTCTCCGTTATTGTTGTTGTGACTTTAAAACGGATTCTCATAACAAAATATGAATTTTCAAAATACAAGAAAAAAAATCGTTTTCGCAAATTTTTAAATTTTGAAAAAATATTCTTCACCTTTTTGATGCCTCATCGGGAAATATTTAAATTTTGTTTGATACACTATTGAATGAAAAACATTAAACTCGTTAGTTTAATAATAATTTCGCTCAAATATTCTTTTTTATATAAATTTTCTCATAACCACATATTTTCAGTTGTTTAGTTAAAAGAAACAAAAATGAGTCTAAAAAATATTTTCCGTCTGAAAATATATTCAATATTGTTTGGTTTCGTATAAAGAAATTGTCGACCTATCATTTTTTTATTGATTTTAACCCTATTTTACTACAATAATATCTTAAAATTTTAGATAAAAAAATAAATTTTGATATAAGTTCATCTACTGTTATAACTAAAATGTAAAACTTAGCACTACACAATGTAATAGAAGAAGAATAGATCATATGAAATTACTGTTATAATAAAAGGTTTATAAATAAAAAAGAATGTCTCTCGAATCTTGAAGTTTTTCTATCTGCATTATATTTGAACGGATTAGTTTTTATTAAGGCCTATTTGGCACCTTTAAAAACAAATACATAACTTTTAAGATCCCATAGGAAGATCCATCGTAAAATGTCCTAGCACTTTCTTTAAAAAAAAATCTTTCTTCAGGATTATATGCATTCTAAATGTTTGAAATGTCCCATTGTTATTTTTATTCCGTTGTCAACATATTCATATATAGAACCGTTATTCTCTATTCACTACATAACTAATTAATCAACTTAAAAATCTTACAACAATATTCAATAAGTGAAGATATTTATTTTGATCACATTGCAACAAAAAGATCACGATCGAACTTTGAAACATAAAACTTAGGTGGATGTGTTATTCATAAATGGTAGATTTGTCAAGTGTTCAAGTTGAATCTCAAACATTATACATCTTGAAAAAAAACATCATCATTATTTTTCTTAAAATTAGCAAAATTTGAAGAAAAAATAAGCGCATAAAATGAAAAAAAATGATGAAATGCTTAATTGGACACTACAAGGAGAGAAAGAAAAAAAATTTGTTGTGCCGATGAATGGTGGTGGCCACGTTCACATTCAAGTTTTCTTTCTTTCTTTTCTTTTCTTTTTTTCTTTTAACCAAATTGGGTATCTAAAAGCAAAATTGGATGGTTAAAAGATCACTCCTCGACTAATTCAATGGTTGGTTTAGAATCAATAGAGGAGCCACGTGAGTGTCAGTGTGTACACATGCACCCACTGACTAAATATAATATTAGTAGTATTATAGATGAGATTTTCTGTTTGTCTTAGTGTTAAATGTATTGGTGTCAGATGAAAAGCTCTAGGTTCGAATATTTCTTTTTGTAAAGTGGATATTTTTTTCTTTTTGCATTAGGTTTTATAATAAATACAATTTATTTTTATTATAATATGAATCATATTAGATTAAATAGAGAAATATTATTTCTCTCTTAAATTATATATTTCTCCTTTTTATAATCTTTATAGAATATTATAGTATTGTATAATTAAATAAAATAATATATTTCTTAATTATTATTATTTATCTCAATTAGCTTAAATTATATAATTTCATATATAAAAAATCATTAATATATCATTGGGAGAATATATTTCACGATCTTATTAATTGAATATGCCAACACATCATTTTTCTTACTTTTCATTTGATCATAAATATAATTTATTTTTATTATCATCATAAATATATGAAGCACATTACACCAAATATCATGAAAAATATATTTCTTTTTAAAACTATACATGTGTCCTTATTAATTTTTTACATAATATTATTATATTTTCCTTTAAAATAGAATAATATTTTAATAATTATATTTAGTCCCAATTAGCTTATATTGTGTAATTACATGATAATGTAATTTATTTGTATTATTTATATCACTAATAATTTTATGATCAATAATCATGCACTTAATTTAGATTTTATACATAATTTTTTGTATTTAAATATAAATTTGATATAATTTTGGTAAACTAAACTTAATACTTTTATATATTATAATTGAAAAAAATTATGAAATTTTTATCATTTAAAATTTGTTAGAACTATTTGTGAACCATTGCAATTTTAGACTCGTACGTAATGGAAATAATTGAGATTTTATATTTTTACATTAATAAAAAAATAAAAACCTTCCCTAAGTAATGATAAATTACTTAATCACTCGAATCCAACATCAAATAATTCTTCTCCATTAATGTTACACAAGACAAATGTGTCCCATCAACTTTCCTTATACTGTGATGGAATTTCTAGCTACGAGGTCTGCGTTACAATTAGGGGTGTTCACCGGGTCGGCCAGTGAATCTGGAAATTCGACCCGACCGATCTTAGTCGGGTAGGGTCGGGTCTTGGGTCGGTGGTCGGGTCGGGTTCGGGTTAGAAAATTCCAACCCGAGTTGACCCAACCCGACCCGATGACCTGATTTTTTTTAATTTTAATTATTTTTTAGTTAAATGTATAGTTTTATATTATTTAAAATCTAGAAAATATGAAATAAATTATTTTATATGTAGAAAAGTATATATATATTTAAAACAATATTTTTTTATATTTAAAAATACTTTATTTTGTATTAAAAAATAAAATAATAAATACTTTTTATATTAAAAAATAAATGAAAAATAAAAAAAAGGATGGTCATGTAACCTGACCACCCGACCCGACTGGCCCGGCCCAAGTCGGGTGCAGCCAAAAAAAGGGGACCCGACCCGACCTCCTTCAAGAGTGGAGGTCTGGATTGATCTACCTATATCCTCTCATATTCGAGGAGGGATGCCCTAGCTATCCCTATGACTCAAGAAGAGATTAGGACATGGGTGTGGAAAGTGTCAGGACCATATAGATTTGTTTTGAAATTTTATTACAATATTAAGACTTGTTAGACCCATTATTACTATTGAGATTTAAAAGTTCTTTCAGCTTAGGGGATTGCTAAGAGAGTGGGTGAGGCATTACTTATTTTCATACTAAAAAAGAGTAATCAATAGTAAATGTCTATAGATCCATATCCTTATGTAAAATTTTATATAGAGTAATTTCAAAGATCTTTACAAATAGGACAAAGCCCATATTGCGCAAAAGAGAAAATACTAGGGGGTTCAATCAATGTTATAAGACTCGACCCGGTCATCGATCCGGATTGATCAAATGGGTCAGGTCAGACCGATTAGATTGGATCGAACCGGATGGTCAGACCGGATAATATAAATTAATAAAAGAATAAAATAAATTAAAGAAATTGTTATAATCTTATTAATATATAATATCTTATTTAACAAAAACATAAAATATAGTATAATAAAGTAAAATAAAATAATTCAGATTAAATAATATAATAAAGTAACATAAATTAAGTCATCAACATAAATAAAAAATTATTGTGAGGTAATTATAAATAAAAATAGTGAAAAAATGATACATGTGACAAGAGGACATTAAAATATAAATTTCAATATATATATATATAACGTCTAAATATTTTAATAATTTTGTTTATGTTTCAATTTTTTTCATTTCAACAATTGACCCGGCCGGGTCAGTTAAACCCGTCGGGTCGGCCGGTTGAACCCGAGTTTGACCGGGTCAAAGCGGATCGAACCCTTCTCCGAATTCCAACCGACCCGCGGGCTATTTTAGGCTCCGGACACGGGTCCGACTAATCTGATCGGCCGAGCTGGGCTGAGTTTGATAACATTGGATTCAATATCTCAACTCATTAAATAAAAAAGATAACTTTATTAATAATAATTATTTTATTATACATTTGTCACGTCAAAAAGAGCTCTACACTCTTTTAAATTACAAAAACCATCTATAAATAAATTAATACGAATTTTTTTTTGCAATTTCTTCTCAAGATAAATCATCAAACAATTAGAAAGAAATTCATCTTCAATCTTATTGCGAAGCTTATTTTTTATTATCTTCAATGCTGAAAAGGATTGTTATGTAGTGGTTGTAGAAATTGGAAGAGTTAGAATAAGGGCTATACAAGATGATAGATTTGAGATTTTTTTGTTTTCACCAACCATTGACTAAGATGAGTTATAGTTCATAATTTTTTAAAACAAAAAAGTTGCCTAGCATGATCAAAATGCTCAATTTGCATCCTCAGTTGTGACATCTTATGTTCAGAAAAATATTTCGAATAAAATTTCTATAGCAATTGATAAATATCATCAATTCTCAATGACAAGCGCATCTCTCTTGGATCAAGAGCTGAATTAAGAGTTAATAATTCTACAGTGTGATCATTAAATTTATTGTTCAATTCTTGCAACTGAGAGTTGATCACAACATTAAAAAAAATTAATTCTGTAATGATGTTCCAATGTTATGCTGCCTTATTGATGCTGTGTCCTTCTTCTAATGACATAAGGAGTATTTAACTGCGGAATAGGTATGTTATCTCTTTCACAAAAGTCTATCATATTCATCGTCTCTTAACTTCTGAATGCTCAATTTCATAGATGAAACCAAATACATTGCATTTAAAATATTTTGAGATTGAACTTGTATAGTCTAACATAATGAATCAGATATTGTAAAATTTTTTTCATAAGATGTAAAATGAAAGCAAACTCAAAAGTGGTTAATGTCTCATATGTTGCATAGATGCACGTTAAGCGAAAGTGGCACCATCATTAATAATATTCAACAAAATTTGACTTGTTGCACTGAAGTACTTAATTAAGCTTAAAACTGATTTTAAATATGAACTCCATCATGTATCTCCAGATTTTTGTAAAGTACCAATTTGATTATGTCCTTTTCCAATTTGAAGTTCATTATTAGAAAGTAAATGAACAATATTTACAGCATGTGCATCTTTCAATTGATCCATGTGTTTACTTGAAGCAAAAGCAATATTAACAATTAAACTTAACTTATTAAAGACATGATGAATAGGGATCACATCTTTCGAAGTGACGACTAATGATAACTGTAGTTGGTGTGCCATACGATGAACATAATAAGAATCAGGACATCTATTTAAAACTAACACTTGTAGTCCATTCCATTCTCCCCTCGTATTATTTGCACCATCGGCCTTTAATGTTTTAAATATCAAGATTGTGATTTGAGAGTGCCACAAAAAATTTATGTTTTAATGTTAGCGCAGTAGTATCTTTAACAGAAGGTTGAAAAATGTTCTTTTACACATCCTTTCTGATCAACGAATCTTAAATCGATAGACATTTGCTCTTTTTTAAACTCATCCGGAGCTTCGTCATCCATGATACAAAATTTTGCATCACCAATTTATTCATGATTCATATTTTTTTATTTTTTTTAAAATAACTTGTAAATTTTTCTTTCATATTTGTTGTGAAGTGTAGGAAGCATTTTGTGGAACTTTATTTGGACATTTTCTAGCTTTATCTAGATATTTTCTTATTTCATCGTTGTAAGAACTCAATAAATTTAATAATTCATGAAAATTTTATGGTATTTGTGATGTTTTGGTTTCGTCATTCCCTCGAAAAGCACATCCTCGAAATGCAAGCACTTAACTGCATCAATTGATATTTTTAAATGAATCATATTCTCCTTAATCTATTGAGATGAATACTGCTCCAGTCTATTATGAATATGTGAAGATTGGTCAACTAAATTCATCCAAACTTTTTCAATATTTCGATGAGGCGAAGTATGATCTTTTCCTATGTGAGCTAAAAATGCACAATTTTTACCGTCTTTCACCTTTTTCATTTTTTGAAAACCATCTACACTGAATGCATTTGACACAGAAAGGCCATTTTCCTTATGAAATAAGAAATATAGAAGACAAAATATTGCATCCTTAGATGGAGAATATTCCAACCATGACGAAATGGTTTAAACCATTTCTTAGATATTTTTCCCCATATTTTGGATACTCCGAAAGAATACACTGATGTGGACCTACATATAAGCTTTTTGAATTTCGTCTCGTATATCAATAGGATACTTCTATATTTGTTTTCATAAATCAGGATCACATGCAAATGAATGTACATCAAAACTGTTATTGATGTCAATTCTACGAGATTTTATAGAATTATGATCATTATTTAATTGATCAGTATCTATAGATGTATTTGATTGATTAGTTGAACTTGAGCTTTTGGTATTCTTTCTTTTAAAAAATGCATCAATGGATGTTGATTTTTTTCATCTATATAAAAACATAAATATGAATAAAATATTTAAATAACTTTAAAAGTTGATATTTAATTAAAGAGAAATGATATGAAGTTATGTATTAGTTGATGACAAGGGAGAAATAAAAAATTCCCCCTAGATCACGTGGCTTTGTCCCTGTCCTGCACAATTATCTTTCATAGGTAATAGATCGATACATGTTAATATATGTCAAGATATTATTTATTGTATAACAAAATGGACTAAAAAATGTGTGCCAATTAAAACATATATGACAAAGGCATACAACAAAGTGGCTTTGGATGCAGTTCATAAGATACATGGATTTCATATTATTACATACAAAAAGCTCATTAATAGCATATAGTGGGCAAGGTTACCAAAAGAATTACATGATGCAAAATAAAAATTGTAAATATGGCAAATAAAACTGTGTTGATTAAATAGATCTTAAACTCCTTTCTGAATCATGTTAGAGGAGTGTCATATATATCAAGGAGAGTGCTTGATTCTATTGAGAAGTTATCTATGGGTTTTTTACGATCTAAGGAAAATGGAAAGAGGGGCATGCATTTCCTTAATTGGCGTATAGTTCAACTTTCAAAACACTATGTGGGGTTGAGCATTAGGAACCTCAAAATAATAAGAATTGCATTTTTGGATAAATAGGTAATGATGATTCTTAATGAGAATGCTTATCCTTGGGTAAAATTAATTTTGAATAAATATGGAAGATAATACCCTTGCCATTGTAATAGATTAGATAATGTATCAAATAGTGTTACTTGGTCATGGAAAATGTTATTAAATGCACAATAGGATATCAGACATGGCATCAGGAACCATATAGGTAATGGATGTACTACTAAGGTAATGGAGGACCTATGGTTATTTTGCATTCCTCTGCTGTTTAAGCTTACCTATATAAATGTGAATATGCCTTCGGATTCCTTCTTTATTGTAAATCTTATCGGTAGTAACCAATGGGACACATTATTTATATAAGTGCTTTGCTATTGAGTCAGTTTCTTTTGTTTTTGTTATTTATTTGTCTGCTTATGCTAAGAAGGATAAGTGTGTGTGTGAAGAATATCAATGATTGTACAATGGCCCGATCTATTTATAACTCCATTAGCAACCAGGTGAACCCAATACAGGGATCTGGACGACCAAATTGGAGGGGCAATTTGATCCACTTACATTCCTTCCAAGTTGCATTTATTTTTGTAGAATTTTTTCACATAATAGGATTTCTACCAAAGTGTACCTAGCTAATTTAGATGATGGCATTTATGTTACATGTACTCTATGTGGCCTTGGACCTAAAATCATTACACACCTATTCTTTGCATGTCCAGCTGTTAGGGAGTTGTGGTTATTTTTTATCGGGAACAATAATCTTATGTATTTGAATGTCAGGATACCTTGGCAAGTGGGAAATGGATTAAGAAAGACTGATGCATGAGTCTAGCTGTAAACTATAGTCCCTGTTTGCATTCTCAATGTGGAATGTTTGGAATATGGTAATGATCAATTGTTTTCCTCCAAGATGGCAACCATCCCATTATTTGGGCAAGAGTATTGGCAGGCTATGCGGAGTATGATGAAAACCATATGTATGAGGCTTCCCCCTTCTAAGATCCCTTTGGGACTAGTGGGAGCCCCCTTTTCCTACACGGGTTAAGGTTAACATAGGTGGTTCCTTTACATGGGTCAAGGTATTAGGGGGAGCAAGTTATATTATCCGAACTCACTTGAGCTTTTTTATTTATGTAGGTGTGTTAAGGAGAATAGTGACATCCATATTGGAGATGGAAGTTTGGTGCACATTGAATGTCATCATATTTGAAGTTGATTTGCTCATCTTGGTGCAAACGCTCAACCAGAATGCACGTCATCATCCGTGGGGATTATGGAATGTGATTGTTGAAATCTAACATTTAGTTAAATCTTTTAAAGATTTTGTGTGTAATAATTGCTTTAGATGGAAAAATCACGTGGCATACTTATTGGCTAATCTTAGTTGATGAATATTGACAGATAGTTTTTGGGAGGTTAACCCCCTCTGGCCTCTGTTAACTTATGTTTCTGGTCTCATAGGACTTTTGATCAATAGATAATCTTTTGTTTCATAAAAAAACTCTTTGTCTTGTCCTTGTGGCTTAACCTTCACCCGTCATTATATCTCTTCACTCCCACCGATGATCCCTTCTTTCATTTCCATGATTGATTGGCAACGAGGATCACTGGTAATGGTCACCTATGATTGTACTCTACGAGGCATAACAAAATCGTCATTGAGAAGTCGCCAAATGAAGAAGATGTGCTCATTAAAATAAAGGGTAGAAGAAGAAGGTGGGGTGTGTCATGAGGTCATTCTCGGACACTAAGGACGTGCGATGACTTTGAAAAGGGGTACATAGACAAGCTTATTTCGAGCATGTGGCAGGAGAATTCTTGTCAACACGACCTATCGATGGTCACTCTCATAGGTTTTTGATTAAGATATGATGAAAGTGTTCAATGAATCATCATGAGATCGTGGCACAAACACATTATCTTACCAATGTAAATATTTGAGCATTTGACATTTGAAGGGTCTTCCGACGGATCATGAGTGCCTTGAAAAAGATCAATAATGAGAATTGTCACCTCACACTCAAGGCACATGCTCTAGAATTAAGAAGTTTGGTTATATTAAGTAAAAAAATTAAAACATATGAGGTACTAGTGAACTCTTCCATAATATATCGTGAGTATGAAAATTAAGTTAGTGATGTATGATGTGGAGGATAGTCTCCAATGGTGCAATTTTATTTGTTCCCATTATTTCAATATTGTCTTTATCAAATTCTAGCTAAATCTAAGTACAAAAGAAAAAAATATAAAAGACTAATGCTATATCGACAACTTGTTAATTCACAAAAATGGCCTTACAAAATTGTACCACAATGGAGAATATTTTAGTACTCCATAATATTGCGTGGTGCGAGACTAGTATGGGTAAATATTGAATGACTTTAAGTAACCACAAGCTTGAGTTGAGTGGCGTTGACATTGCGAACCTTTGCGCTCTGTGTTATGAAAAAATACCTCTTGACTTTCTCCACCACCAAAATCAATGACACCCTCACACTATTATTTTGGCTCTTTGGGGTTTTCGTCCAGTTGAAATTCATCTTTTTTGCTTTGACTTCTCCTTCATAGCGTCACACAACACCAAGAATGTTTGTGTCAGTTTGGGACACCTTCGTATTTGCTTCCCTTATTAATATTTCATTCAGTCTATAATTGTCACTTGTGCAACAATATTAGAGTCTACAATGTGAGAAATTTGACTTCATCAAGTAGCTATTAGTCCTTCAAGTTTTCCTTAGCTTCAACTTCTCTAAACTCACGTAGTGTCAATTTGATTGATTTGACTTATCAAGAAAGAACAACTCATGGATGACGATATGAATAGCTTGGGAGAAGGATTTACTTTGTGGTTCTTGTGAGAGCACGATGAACGTATTGTCATTCTATAAGCATGACTTGACTTGATGTCTTCATGTTGCATATTGCTACGATTTGGTCCATCAAGTTGTATGGCATAGGACCACTTCACCCTTAGAAGTCACTTGAATTTTTGATAATTTGAAGCAAAGCGATGTTTCTTAGTGGGACACCATAGGACTTGTTTGCTTAAAGTTGTTGTAGGGAGAGACGAGTCTTCTCGCATCCGTTGTGTACTTGTTTCATTCCTCCATTGGCGTGCCTGATAATTGTAGGATTTACTAACATGTGCTTTCTTTCGATGATGGGATCTTTTTTAAGCTTCGGCATCACCTTTGGACATGAAATAAGGTGATGTCATTGTGCTCATCGATGAATATGATGCATCTTTGACACTAATCCATCTAATGGATTTGGACAAAATGATGTCATTGTATTTGTTTGACATACTCATACATCATGTAACTGATTCTCATGAAAGAGTAGTCATTTTGGGTCTTCGTAAATTCATAGGGATGCTCATGAAGACTTTCTATTTGGTGGCAGGTCGAGTTGTGTTGAAGAACTTGTGGTGAGAGTTTTCACCTTCACTTTCATAATAATTCGTAATGTCAGGGTCAAAGATTATTTGTCATATTGGTTATATGAATTGTAGCATATTCATTTCAGCTCTCGACAGATGAAATTAAGTTGCTTGTGGGGGGACACTTGACAAGTCGAACTCAGCTAACAGATCGTTCGAGAGTATTTACAAGTTGTTAATGCTTTGCCCGTTAATGAGATTCGTCTACTACGAAAAGGTAAGTTGGTGACATGTTGAGATGCTTGCAAATATTGTTTTGTGATAAAAAGGTACGTCAAACCTTGACGCCTAACACGATGCTAATTTCGATCATGAAGTGGTCGAACACTTCACTTGACACAATTGGTCAAGTGATGAGACATCATGAAAGGATGAACAACGTCGATTTTTCATGGCTAGGTATGTAATGCGACCTTGCGGTATGAGTGACGCAATACCATCATGACTGTGCATGAGGACACTTTTCTTAATGCAGTGTGTCACTTTAAGATTCTTGATGAGATGTAAAGAATGGTGACTTGCTCTTGTGAATGACGTATGAACATCTTGACTGGGCAAGACCAACCATGACAGACGCTCTTTAGCACGACATGGGCACATAAGGAACTTACTGTGGACACATTTGGTCATGGGATGATGAAATTTGTCAAGTGTTTGTCATTGGCGTCCATGACTAGGAACGGTTGCGAATGCACTTAGACATTGAGCAATTTGCGAACGAAAGCATCTTTGCATGCCACAACATGTTGGGACAACATGAGGGAGTCATTATTGCATAGATTTAAGAAGAAAAGGCTGCTCTCATACTCGAAAGTAAACATAATTGAGGATTGATTAGGAAAGTCTGAATTTCATTGGATTCAATATAGGATCCATTAAGATAATTGAGAGTGATTTAAGAATAGAACACAAACCGGATTACACTTGATCGAGTTTCGATTGTTATTTATATAGTTTTTAAGTTAACATTATTATTTATTATTATAATTACTATTTCATATATTACTAGCTTTATCGTTAATTGGTTCATGATTGTTTGTTTCCATTACTAAGGCTATTAATGATATAATCTAAGAATATCTTTATAGAGCTATCATGTACACCTATAGTATGATAATGAATTATGAATTGTTATGTTATCTAATTGATATCGTCACTCATTAACATTTAATTGATTGTTATGACCCCTGACTGATATGACACAATGACCATGCAATTGCTTCATGATGATTTTTAGGGTGTCTTGAATATCGTGTTATGAAGATTCAAGAGTAGTCAATAATAGAGGTGATTGGTGAGATTTTGGTATGATTCTCAGACTACTAGTTTGAATTTTAATTAATGCTAGATTCCCTTGACAATTATTTTCCTTATAAGAAAAGAGTGGATGATTTTTATTATCAAATACTCGAATCTTAAGATCGATCCTAAGAAAATTATACAAATTTATTTATTGAAATAAAAAAAATTAAAAGTAAGCATAAAATACTTTGACAAAAAATTTGACTTAACTACTTCATTTTTATCTATTGTGCATATTATCTCACTTTTATGAACTCTAGTACCTTCTAATAGTCTAATGTTAAATCATGAATTTATTGTTTTTCATTAAAATTAAGTTTTATTTTTGCACACACACTAAGACTTATATTTTTTAATAAACGTTATGCTTCTTTAAAACAAACGTTATATATTATTATTTATAATGTCTATTTAATAATATCATATTGTATTTCATATGATATAAACATATACATTGAATTTGACCATATGCGATGAAAATCTTGATAGTTGTTGTCTTAATTAACTCATATATATACATATATACATAAAATTTATGAATGAATATATTATTTTAATTATTTTATATTTTAAAAATATTTTTATTTACTAAGTAGATTTTTATGATTCTCGATCCGATAATCAACACTCAAAATTCTTTATATGATCCTATCTCGAAAGTGATTCTAATATAAATTGTTACTACTACCTAACATATTATTACCAATATCAACTTAACCTATTATTTAAGAGGTTAATGAGTATTTAACACATACTTTAACTTAATATATAATTATTAATCTAATAAGCAAAATGAGTGCTTTACACCCGTTCTACAACAAAT
Organism: Pontederia crassipes; assembly: GCA_030549335.1. Lineage (NCBI taxonomy): Eukaryota > Viridiplantae > Streptophyta > Magnoliopsida > Commelinales > Pontederiaceae > Pontederia > Pontederia crassipes. Next base: position 21,027,207 of record CM060184.1, on the reverse strand, counting down.
GCTCTACATATTCATTTTTCTCATTATTTAAATGAGTCAATGATTTTATTGAGATTTACAACATTGGATCAAAATTTTGCCTTTTGATAATTTGACCCACTCTAATGCCTAATTTTCTTAAAAGGATTTCTGATCTTTATTAGCTGAACTGGCAACAATTCACTACTTAAAGCCTGCACATGTGATAGAGTCTTTGGAGGTAAAAGGCTAGAAAACTTTGTCTCTTTGTATATTTAGAATGCATGAGCAATAATGACACCACATGTTTGCATACAAGATAGTCAAAATCGGGATCTTACGTAAGATTAGAAGGGTCCATAAGATCGAAAATCATAGGATCAGATCGAAGATGGTAAGATCCTTCATATATATTTAAAAATAGTTTAATATATAAAACTATGTAAAATAATATTTTTTAAATAAATTTGAAATGTTTCAAATTATAAATAATGTTAATTTGAGTACTATCCTATTAAGACTTCTTACAAATGCAAATATATGTATTATTATATAATAGTAATTTGATATTGATTGACAAAAAATGACAATAATATGATGAATATGAAGTAGCATTATATAATAAATTTTAATATACATTTATAATAGAGTTATTTTGTGCAAAATTATTTTTAAAATTTTAATTATAACCAATAACTTTATTCTTAATTTTATTTTTAAAAAAATATGTTGCACTTGGTGTAAATTTAAAAAAAATAAAAATTGAAAAAAATGAATTAGTAGGATCAGTGGGATTTACGATCTTACGATCTTGCTATTATGATCCTACCAATTCTATAAAAACGATCTCAAAGTTGAAATCAAGATAGCAGATCCTAGGTAGGATCGTACGATCTTACGATCAAATCACGATTTAATTTGATAACCTTGTTTACATGTATGTTTAACTAATATAACAATACTAAGCGTTTTTTAGATGATATTTTTAAGCTATTTGTTGGCTATATTAATTTTTTTGATAAACTAATCCGCTTATACTAAATATGTGTCAATAATCTTCATTTTTAATGACATGAAACTTAAGAGGTTCATCAAAGGACCCTTTGGATAGTTTTGAAAATATATTTTGCAACCATTTTGGTTATTCCTCATTTCTTCAAAAGAGGAAAATTAATATTTTCATACATATATGCATACATAGTACACACATAAATACATACATACATATGTATGTGTGCTATTAAATAATTAACTTCAAAAAGTTGAGAATAAATACATATTATTTATGTACAAATATTAACTTTTTCCAAAAGTCTAGAGTGAGTGACAAAAATAAACAATAAATATGGACCACATAATATGTGCTATATCACAATGGGATATATGCATGGCGTACATCAATGTTCCACTTGATTGGATGGTGACTCCATCGGGTGATGTTATCTAGTAAGAGAATGAGGACATCGCGTGAGGGAGAGAATAAAACGTGATGTAGATTGCCAGAGGGAAAGGTTGCAAATTAATCATTGAGAGAGAAGAAAGAGAGATGAGAAAAAAGATAAAGATCAAGGGACTTAGTGAGATAGAGAGAGAAAGGAGAAAGTTCGAGAGATAAAGAGAAAAGTATGAGGAGAGTGTGGTGAAGTGCCATCAAGAGTATTTAATGTTCTATGTTAAGCATTCTTATAGTTTATTTCATTAGCAATGTAATGGTTTTAGGTGTTATAAATTGGGATTATATATTTTTTTAAAGAAAATGATATAGTAACTACAATAGATATGAATGTTTTTCGCGGAACAATATGAAAGAACTATGATTTATTTCTTTGCAAGTCTCACTCTTCCATTCCTTGTTCTTATGCATTTGAGTACAAACATGTTCAAATTTTAACATGATATTAGACATGACTACAAGAAATTAATATTGAAAGACTCTTAAATTAGTTAGAAATTGAGAAGATTAGTTAGTTTTATTCAAGTTTCCAATCGGTCGTTATTTAAATTGCTTTCTAGTGTTGTTAAGTTGTTCTTCCACTTGAGTTATATAAATCTTAGAGAAATGATTTTTCTTGATATTTTTTTTGTTAATGCTATCTAGATTTGCAAACTATTCCTATATGGCTTCAAGTGATATTTTCAAGTTCATTGTTCTTAAATCGATCCGATTCATGTCAACACTTGAGGCCCTTTTAAGGTTTAAATCTATATGGGTTTTCTTAGTTTGTCACTATCGTGGATGACTACAACAAATTGTTATTTGACCAAATAGAAATCTAAATGCAGTGATATATTTTGTTCAATTCTTGTGTTTTGGAGAACATTTATAATGCTAGGATTAGAATTATAAGAGTAGATAGTGACTCCATATATACTAATAATATTTGTGAAGTGATCTTCATTAAAAGAGGAATTTTGCACTAAACAAGTTGCATATGTACAACCCTATGGTGGACTAATAGAGATAAAATATAAACACGTACTTTAAGTGACTATTCCAATTAAATATTACAATCAAATTAGGGGGGGGGGGGGGGGGGGGGGGTATTTAGACGGTTATTGACATTCATAAGTAGAACTACTTTGTAAGTTTTGTATAATATATCTTCATATGAAAAATTCTTTGGCCAATCACCTAATCTTCAACATTTGAAAGTTTTTTGTTGCTTGTGTTACATAAATAACAAATAATTTTTGGATAACCTTGATGAGAGAGCAGCTTAGGTGTTTTCTTTGATTATTATATGATAGAGAATGAGTACACTAAAAAAATATTGACTAACATATATGTCAAATTTTGTAAAATATTTTTTCCTTTTGAGTTGAAAAAAGGCCACTTCAAAACTCTCTTAAAAATTCACTTCATCACTAATATGAATTTCCTTGAATTAATGATTCAAAAAATATTATTAACACAAAACTTGAGGTGTGGGTCCTCTCATGCCATCTTTAGATGTTATATCAAAAGATTTCACTCCAAGATTCCAAAGAGTTCTTCAAATTTGTATCAAGAATTAGTTTATTAACATATTCTAATCCTTATGGTGGCTAGAGCACAAAGGCCTATTAAACCATCCAATTGGCTTTAGGATCATGTTACTAACATTGAACTTCGTTCAAACGCTATATATGCTATCATTAATCATCTTTCCTATACCAACTATTTAGTTCATTATCATATTTTTTTATCAACATTATCAACTACTTTTTTTTGCCAAATTCATATTAGAAAGCTATTCATGGTAAAAAAAGTTGGGTAACCGCAATGAATAATGAGATAACATGTAACGCCCCCAAATCAACCCCCGTCACGTGGCGAAGGCCAACTTGGAAATGCTACGACATGCTATGACTTTGACCATAATATTGATCATATCTCAGTCAAGATTCGAGACACGTCAGCGGAAGAAAGAAAAATAATAAAATAAGGAAAATAGAAGGATAACTTAAATTTGCGAAAATCTAAAAGTGGCTATATCATTTCTAAGAAATAAAATAAGTTTTACATCATGAGTTTATGATGCGGAAGGTAAAGAAAACTAATAGACAATCTAAAAGCTCTGTGGTTCATGTGCTGTCTTGCCGCCAGAACTTCGTCACCACACACCTTCTCCATCTCGTCACTTACCTAGTCCTGTGAAAATCAGACATAGGGGAGGAGGTCCTCCCGTAAGTTTTACGGTCTAGTGGGGAATGACATGATATACAATGCATGACATGAATAGATATAATATAAATAATCATTCTTATTTTGAATGTGAAAAGAATAACATGGCAGTATCATAAATCAATATAAGAATAAGAATCAGAGGATATCATGAGAATCAGATGATGCATAGTAAAACTTGAAATCATGACATAATTGGGAATCATGACGATAACTTGACTTGACTTAATCATGCTTCTTGATCTTGGTTTGTTAATAGAAATTAGAGTGACTTTAGGTGCCTTTAGTTCTTGGGGTATGCCGAGCAAACGATACTGGTCAGTGGGTGATCAAACCATGACTAAGAGACCTACCTTTATCTTGATGCACTTGACTTGGATTGGCAACCCATTGTTAATTTTCCATCTGAACTTATTAATTGCTTTTAACAACTTGTGGCTCTTAGTTCATTATTCGGTAGATACGATAAGATCAATAAGAAATAAATCGTTAAAGCAATAGATCTTGACAATCAGGGATGGATCACTGTGGGGACATAAAATAGGATCAATAGTGTACAAGTAATATTCAGATTAGAAAGGGGATTAATTAATAAATCTAATAAAAAAAATTACTGAAAATCGGTCGACCGGTTCTGGAGAATGGTCGATCGGTTGGCTTCGGGTCAGTCGACCGGTGGATTGATTCTGACCTAATTCAATTGGTCGATCCGTTCAGTTGAACAGTCGACTAGTGGATAGGGATCGGTCGATCGTTGAGTAGAGATCGGTTGATCAGTCGATGTAAAGGAGAAATCGGTTGGGAATCATTATATCGATCGACCGGTTGTCGCAATGCATACGGACCGGTCGACCGGTCCGCGTCCTGAAAAGTCACAGAATTCGACTTTTCCTAAAAATTTCTAAATCAACTCATCCTAATTTAATTCCTAACTCCTAGCAATCAATCAAATATAATAGAACAGAAAGAATTAATTCAAGCAATAAAAAATTAGGGATCAAACAAAACAAATAACAATTCAAATAATCAAATGATAACCCTAGGAAACCTTCTTGTTCTCTTTCGTTTAATAATCGATTAAGGCATGAGTTAGAGCAATTCAGAGGTCATACAAGGTGATTTCAGTTCACCCACCTGTTAAGCATGATTGATTTATTTTCTCGTTGATTCATTATTTTTCCACGGCATTTGTGCTTCAGCGTGCGCCTTCCTCATGGTGCTCACTGGCTGCAACAAATCAGCAGCAACGAGAGGGGTATGAGGGACTTAGGTTGGGCGTGAGCAAGAGGGAAAGAAAAATAACACCTTTGTTGTTCCTTGAAGGGGGCGTGTGCATGGGGCATTGAGGCATGAAGGGATGCATGTTGAACGTGAGGAGAGAAAGGGAGGAAGAGAGAGGGATTGAGGTGCTTTTGTGTGGGGGAAAGGATATGTCGTGCGGCGCTAGGGAGAAGGAGGGTTTAGGGGGTTAATTAAAGTTAATGTTAATGGGCCATTAAACGAGCCCATTACTTTATGTTCTTTTTTTTTGTTGTTACATAACAAATTTGCAATATTATAAAACCTACAAGATAGTGGACCTACCACTAGAGAAAATCAATTGATTGCAAGTGAGTTTATAAAATGAAAATTACAATCAAAAGGAAGATAGAGATGTACAAAACAAGGGTTGTGGCAAAATAATTATTCAGCAAGCAGGGATGAATTATAAGGCAACATTTTCCACAATTGCTAAGTCACTCACATTTTGAGCTATTATAATAATGTCTGCACAATGCAAGTGTCTATTTTAGGACGTAAGTAATGCTTTTTTGAATGAATATTTGTATGAAGAAATTTACATAATCATTCTTAGAGGAGTTAATAGAGAGTAGGAGAATAAAGGAAAATATGCAAGCTCTTAAGTTTGTTGTATGACTTTAAACAATCATCAAGATAGTGAAATATTCAATTTATTAAAATTTTTGCATCAGGTAGTTTCAATCATAGTCAAAATGTTTGAACTTCGTTTACAAAATAAGGACAAGATTTTTTTACTTTTTCTATATGTGGATAATATACTAGCGATAGATAATAACTTGCAAATGATTGAAATGGCCAAGCAAGCTTCAGAGTGTAAATCAAACTCAAATATCTAGGTGAATAAAAAATTTTCTTGGGTATAGAGGTTCTAAGATCAAGTGCTAATATTATTCTGTCTCAAAATAAATATGTCCTATCTATTATATGAACTTGGATTGTCAATCATGAAATTAGCTAGACTTAGAGTTTGTTATATGAACTTATATTGTCAACCATCAAAATTTTAATTATTTTAACACATATATATTATTTATTTATTAATACATTATTATTAAGCTTATACACTAAATTATTAATTTTATTAATTAAAAAATATAAAATTATTTAGTTCTAATAATTTAAAAATATTTTACTAATTAGTGAAAATATTTTGCTTAGTATTATAGTATAACAATATTATAAAAATTCACATTAATTAACTGAAAATTATGTAAACATTATAATTGTATTTATTGCATTATAATATGAATTAAATAAAACTAATGTATAATATTATATTTATTATAATAGCATTTTATTAATTAAAATGTTCAATTATTTTAGAAAAGATATATTATATTTAAATATTAAGATTTATGTAAATTATAATATTAATAACATAAAAATATTTAATCAAATTAATACTAATATATTGCGATAGAACTTATTTTTAATAAAAATTAAATTAATAATCACATATAGTATTTTTGTATGCTAGTAATTATTATTTCAAATAATTAAATACATATAATATTTTTATTTACTATAATTTTATATCTCATAAAATAATGAATTATATTCTTAGTTCTTACTTTTTATTCACACACCCACTAGAACTTATCTATCAATTCAATTATTTAAAATTTTCATCACTACATTTTTCATCCAAATACCAATCTAAATTTTTTTTATCAAATCATTTAGTTCTCGAGAACTACCAGGAACTAAAAATTTTCATGCCAAAGACAGTCCAAAGTTTGATCAAGTTGTCTCATGTTAACACTTTTACATTCACAATACAATTATCTGACAATTGAGTTGAGGTTGTTTAATCCATTATAACCTCCAACTTGAAAGGGAGTATTAGACTTTAATGTAATGTGAAGCGTAGGTTCTGTGTTTAGCATTCTTACAATTTATTTTCTTAGTAATATAACAGTTTTGGATGCTATAAATTGAAATTATATATTTGTGAAAGAAAATGATATAGTAGCTGCATAATATAAATAGTTGAGGCTATTACGATTATCTTTTGTAGAACAATATGAAAGAATCGTGTTAGATTTTTTACCAACTCATGTGTTTGTTCCTTGTTGAAATGTTCAGATTTTAAAAAGAAGAGAGATCACATGATGGACTGAACTAATGAACTCGCAATGAAAAGAAAAAAAAAAATTCATAACCTGTTATAGATGGGATGTCAAAGTACCTAGCATGCAATTAATTTTCCCACAACTAATATATATGATCCCAACATATCAAGATCAAATGCATATAAAAAATTTGCTCTTGTCCTTTGAGTTTAATTCACATTAAAATTATAACTATAAAGTCTCTTGTTTAGAATCAAATGTGACGATACTTGATAGTCTGAGTATGTAAAAAAATAAATACAAGATGTACTTGTTTCCGACCACCCAAAACAAGATAAAAGATGTATGTGGCTAAATTTAATTAGTTGGGCTCTCTAAATATCATATCAGTTGAATCCTTCAGGTGGTGATCTGCCTTATACAAGTGCAATGTACCAAATTGGCTTGTTAATTAACTTAGATTCTTTGTTTGTTTGGTATCCCACTTGCATATGATATGTGTACACACGCACCCAGGGCCAAGTTGTGCTATTAAATTGATATACAAGAAATATCATTTAACATGGGAGCTCTAGAGAGGGGAACAACATCATGTGCCATACTTAGAGAACTACTATGCTAATTGAATATAATTTTACTCCAAGTTGGTTGCATACACGCTACATGGAGAGAGAGAGAGAGAGAGAGAGAGAGAGAGAGAGTTCGCCCATTGGTCAATGCGTTGGATTTGGAGTTTTCACGTTCACATTTGAACTTTGAACCTAGAGGCACAGGAGGCGAAGTTTTTTTTTCTTTTCCTTAAAAAATAACTCGCAAGTTGTTGTAAATAAGAATTCAGGCTTGGTTCCAATGGATACTCGAAAAATAAATAAATTTTCAACGTGTTATAAAATTTGTAAAATATAAAGTCAATTAATGTTATTCCTTGTAACCGCTTCAATTTTTAGAAAAAAATAATTAAAAAGATGAATAATTCAAAACCTCATTCAATTTTTATTAAAAAATATTTTTCTCTTTATTATTGTGTGAGTTGGGCTAAATTAAAATGTTAGAAAAATTGATTAAATAATATGGTAAAAGTAAATAATAATTGTTTACATATTTGGGAAAAAAGTTTTAATTATAATAAACATTTGATAATCGAGAATTCGAGATCAAATTAAACTTTGGAGCTCAGTAAAATTGAATATTATCGAGGCATAGACGAAGAAGAGATGCCAGAAGCTGCCCTTGACTGGCCAGTAAAATTGAATATTATCACAAAGTATCTTCTTTTAATTTAAATTGGCTAGTTAATTATGAAATATATTATAAGAATTATGAAATTAAAAATATATTTAGTCTTTGCATTACAAGAAAACTGAGATTTTTCGACGGACCATTTTCGACGGAAAGCAATCTGTTGTAACACTACGGGTCCGTTTGGCTTAGCTGATACAAAATAATTGATAAATTAAAATGCTGATAAGTATTTTATTGGCTGAAACTTATTTTTAAAAATAAACAGTTACGCGTTTGAATAAAATTACTTATATTAATAATAACTATTTAGTTATGAGACAACTAACTGACTTATTTTTTAGAAATAAAATAAGCACACATCCCCCTGCTTATTTTTTTTACTTATAAGTAGATATCAAATCTACTTATCAGTAGCATTTTTAAGTTAGATTTTTTTAAATTAACTTCTAAGTAATTTATAAGCTTAGCCAAACAGCTTCTACATCATAAAAGCTTTCTAAAAATCAAACACATTAGTTCCTAAAACCTCAATTTTAGTCTTTAAAACTTTTTGAGATCAAAATATCTTGGTCCCTCGTGGTCTCTACAAGCTGGTTATTAAAAATTTTTAATGACCAAATTTTTTCCATTAGTCCTTAAAGAATAATTTATTAGTGACCACAAATTAAATTTTAATTTCAAATGGATAAGAATTTGGGACTAGTATCACATTAGTCTATAATATTTATACTTTTAAGAATCAAATATAATTGGTCCCTAAAAATTAGTCAATAAATCATAATTTTATTGTAGTGTAAATTGCGACGGAATTTGAGATGGATAGCAAAACATTAGTCTATAATATTTATACTTTTAAGAACCAAATATAATTGGTCCCTAAAAATTAGTCAATAAATCATAATTTTATTGTAGTGTAAATTGCGACGGAATTTGAGATGGATAGCAATTCATCGAAATTTTTGACAGTCCTGACCATCGGAAATATAAAAATAAATTATAAAATTTATTATATTATTTATTTTCTGACGGTTTGGAACATCGAAATTTTCGACGGCTCCCTATCCATCGCAATTTCCGACGATCTAACCCGTCAGTAACATTATGTAATATATAACGTAATTAGTATTTTATTCTTACACGGTCCGACGGTCCAGCCTGTCGAAAGTTTCGATAGTGCTGACCATCGGTAACGAAAAAAGTAATTAAATATTATAATATTATATATCATAATATATAATATAATTAATATTTTATTATTATAATTACCGACAATTCGGATCGTCGGTAACAGAAATAGTAATTAAATATTGTAATTTTATATATCATAATATATAATATAATTAGTATTTTATTATTATAATTACCGATAGTTCGGACCGTCGAAAGTTCCAACGGTCCGGACCGTCAGTAACGAAAAAAATAATTAAATATTGTAATCTTATATAACATAATATATAATATAAATAGTATTTTATTATTATACTTATCGACAATTCGGACCGTCAAAAGTTTCGACGGTCTGGATCGTCAGTAACTGAAAAATAATTAAATATTATAATCTTATACATCATAATATGTAATATAATTAGTATTTTATTATTATAATTATCGACAGTTCGGATCGTCGAAAGTTCTATCGGTTCGAATTATCGGTAACGTAAAAATATTATTTTATTATTATATTTTTTATGATCAAAATCATCGACAATTAAAAAATAATCCCGCCACACTCCCCACTTTTTTTTCTCTTTTCCCACTCTCCACTCTCTTTTTTATTCTATTTATTCACGTTCTTTACTCTATTTTCTCCGCTCTCCGCTCTCTCTCGGACGATGACCGAAGGATGCTAACGACCTCTCGCCCGTGGCCGACGACCCATCACTCTCTCTCTCAAGCCCCGTCGACCCCTCTCTCTCTCTCTTGTGTGGCCGGCGACCCCTCTCTCTTTCTCTGTCTCGTCCGTGGTCTGCGACTCCTTATATCTCTCTCGCTCGTGGCCCGTGGCCGGCCAGATCGGCCGCCAGGCAGCTTGATCGGACGCTCGGCCTGATCCGGTCGCAACCGGCCAGATCGGTCGCCACGCGACTCGATCGGCCGCTAGGCGGCCAGATTGGCGGCCTGATCCGGCAAGATTGACTGTCGGCGATGGGCACATTCTATTTTATATTTTAAAAATTATTTACGATGATCGTAACCGTCGGAACGTATCGACGGTCAGCAATCGCCAAAATTATCGACGATCATGGCCGCCGAAATGTTTTGACGGTCTCAACCGCTAGGAACGTTTTGACGGTCGCAACCGCCGGAAGTTTCGACGGTCGCAATCGTCGGAATGTTTCGAGGGTGCAACCACCGGAAGTTTCGACGGTCGCAACCGTCGGAACGTTTCGACGGTCGCAATCTCCCAAACCTTCGACGGGTGTTTTTCGAACAGTCGGAAGCCACCTTTCTCGATCGATCGATTTCGTCGATAAATCCATCTAAAACCTCTATTTCCAACGGATTTTCTTGATTTTTCGATGATTTTAATCGTCGAAAAATAACATTTTTCTTGTAGTGTTATAGCTCAAGACAAAGAAAATATGTTATATTTAATATATCTTACTATTTAATTTTTTAATTAACTTCAACAGGTGAAATTAGATAAATAATTTATCTCAAATTTCAATCAAACAAAAAAATTAAATTTTTTTGCCCAAACATTGAAACGATACAAAAAAAATCCCTTATAAATACCAATCATCCAAGTTATTTTACCTCAAATCGAACTAAAAACAAAGAAGGTTTGAACTCTCGCTTTTTTTTGGCCAATCACGATTTATTATCAAATTTGACTAATTTAATATTGTTGGGACTACTAATGAGAATTTTCTTTGATCATCTTTTACCGAAGTGATGATAAATTGTTATCCATTTTGAACTTGCAAGAGCAATGATGTGTACATTATACATAGTACACACATGTACTATAAAACATGTAAAAAATAAGGAAGTCACAGATGAAGCTGTACCTGGGGGATCAGCAAGACAGCAACTAAACATTAATTAATTGACAACAAAAAAACTAATTGAACATTAATTTCGCTTCATGTCGCCTTCCCCCCGTATTGTTCTCGCCGAGCTCCGTCTGGGTATTTTTTTTTTATGTCCATCTTCTTCCACTTGCACTATTCACCATTTAAGAAGACCCCACACGACCTTCCAAAATATTAATGTAACTTTATTACATGTCGATTTATCTTATGTTTTCTTTTTACTCGAGGACCCTATATATATGCAGCAACTTACTGCATGTGGAATCATTCATATCTCTATATTACTTTAACATCCACTAACATGCATATGCCCTTTCTTTAGCGATTACGTCGCATATTCCATTATTGATTTAGTTGATTAATGAATTAGTTTTAGAAATGTTTCAAAATTAGATCTCCGACTTGTAGTATTAATATATAGTACTTTAAGTATTAGAGTTAACTCTTAGATGAAATAATTAATGCTGTGCTTCCTCTCGGCCTCCAATCTCGTACATATATGAGGCCTCATGCTTCCATGACCACCACCCCCATTTTCCACCTCCCTCGTCTCCAAAATATGCAACACACCTCGTGACGTGCCCAAAACGGTAGACTATGGATGGCATCGGAACTTCCAAGTACGACTTGTACTGTGACGCCAAGGTGTTAATAGGATCTGAGGAGCTGCCAAGGTGTTTACAAACCCCTTCTCTACATCTCTCTCTCTCTCTCTTTCACTCACTCATTCACTCACTCACTCACTCGACACATTTGTACCTCATACTTCTAGATCTACTTATCAGTGTTCAATGACTCAATGTTTGTTTTCAACTTTTTGAATCTTTGCTTGATTCGTTTTCCCCGTACGTATTTTCCATGAAATGTATTGATTCTTCGCGAGCAAATAAATATATCGTTTGATTTTATTCAATCCCAAGACTCGCATCTCTTTCTTTTTTTTCCCATAGATATCTTTTAGTTTATTCTTTTAATCACACACATACATGAACTGTGTGTATGGTTTTTTATGGATGGAGCAAGCAGTTGGTCACTGGACGAGTTGCTATCAGAAGGCGATTGCGATGATTCGAGCATCTCAGAATCTGCATCCTGCAGCAGCTTGGTCGCCTCCAAGAACATCATCATGGAGCGGAACAGGCGAAGGAAGTTTAACGAAAAGCTATTCGCCCTCCGTGCAGTCGTCCCAAATATAACCAAGGCATCTATCTGATCCTATCCACACATTTTTTTAATTCTTTCTTTTTATCATTATTAATATATCTCAAAAAAGTGACATATTATAATATGTATAGTATATATATGTATGCATATCTACACACACATAAGTAGCATTCTATTATCGGGGGAAGGCTCTAAGTCACCCACCCAGATGAAAATCATACAATGGAACTGTCAAGACGCTGCTCATAGTAAAGTTCACGACTGCCTAAAAGACCTAATCAGGACTTATAAGCCAGACATTATGGTACTGCTTGAAACTCATACTGATCTTAATAAATCTCAATCTGTTATACATAGATTAGGACGTCATTGGAAAGGCACCTGCTGTCCCGGTACGGGGGCTGCGGGAGGAATTATTCTAGCATGGTCAAATGTTGACATCCAGATAACTTCGGTCCTCTCCTCTGGACAGGCTTTACATGTTGTGGTCACTTTTGCAGATTTTTCTTTCTTCTTAACTTATATTTATGCTAGTACGTCCCCCTTAAATCGCAACTTGCTTTGGATGGACTTAATGAAACTAAACATGAATGATTTACCTTGGGCTATCATTGGTGATATGAACTGTATTACTAACTTGCAAGATAAAAAAGGGGGTGCTCCTTCAGGCTTACTAAGTCAGTTCGAACCTTTAGAAAGCTTATTCATAATCAAGGACTTTTTGATTTACCACTAATTGGAACACAATTCACTTGGTGTAACAACCGTACTGGAGGTGCTAGAATCCTATGTAGAATTGATCGCTTTCTTGTTAATAAAAAATGATTATTATACTATCCAAATCTCACTCTACATACCCTGCATAGGGGTGTCTCTGATCACGCACCCCTATTTTTTGACACCAGAAATCACAAAAGGATACCTCGTACCTTCAAGTACGAACACTTTTGGTATGAACACCAGCAAGCCAAAGATATTGTCCGGGATGTATGGAGCCAATGTTTCCTTACTGACCTGCAATCCCAAAGGCCTTAAATGACATAAAAAGCAAAACTCTATACTGGAACAAACACATGCTTGGCAGTTTAGAGTTTAGGGTTGAGCAGACAAAAGCAAACATTGATCACCTGGAAACCAAGGATGCCATTGTGGGTCTCATCCAAAATGAATCTTTAAAGCTTAGATCCTTATATAATCAACATGCTGCCTACCTAAGGCAAATTACTTTAAAGTGGTAGAGTAAATTTAGAGTGAGTTGGCTTAAGGATGGAGATAAGAACTCTAGTTTCTTTCACTTAACTACTGTGGTGAGGTCTAAAAGGAACCTTATTAACTCCATTGAAGATAGTCAAGGTAATTGCCATACAAATGATAAGAATATCATCAAGGTATTTTCTGAGCACTATACCAATCTCTGGAGAGCTGAACCTCTACCCCCATTGCATCCAAACACCTGGCCATCCCTCCCTAGACTTGATGACTCTTGGCACACACCTTTGGTTACTCATGTTATCGCCGAGGAAATTAGGTCATCTGGTCTATGCCCACTAAAAAGGCTCCCGGCCCTGATGGCTTCACCACTGAATTTTTGTAAAACTACTGGGATATCATTGGACCTAACATCACTGGGTACATCCAATCCATCTTTCAGGACTCTCACATTCCTGCTACCCTTGCTCACACATTCCTGATCTTCATTCCTAAGAAGAATACCCCTAAGAAAGTAACTGATTATATGCCAATTGCCTTGTGCAATGTCTTGTACAGGCTTATTGCTAAGATCTTAGCAATCAGGCTCAAACCCACACTGCCTTCCCTCATTGATATGGCCCAATCTGCTTACGTGGCAAACAGATCTATACAAGATAATATCCTAATTGCTCAAGAACTTGCACATAGCATGAAAAAAGGTAGAAGAAAGCATATGCTTATTAAGATAGATTTAGAAAAAGCTTTCGACAGATTATCTTGGAATGTCATTCTTGAGGCTATGCACAAAATGAATTTTCCACCCGATTTTTAGCATTGGATTAAAATGTGCATCACCTCTCCTACCTTCTTCTGCTCTATAAATGGCCAAAGATCCACCACCTTTAAGAATTACAAGGGCATCAGACAGGGAGATCCACTCTCACCCTACCTCTTCATCCTTACTACTCAGATTCTTACTGATCTAATTAAACATGATGTCTCATTCTCTAAGATCATTCCTTTCACTATAAATAACTTCTTGCTAAGCCACTTACTTTTTGTTGATGATGTTCTTATCTCTATGGCCGCCACTTCCTTAAACTGCAAGAATCTGTTGAGAATCTTTGAGAGATATGGATTTATTACAAATCAAAAAGTAAATTACTCTAAATCTGAATTTTACCTGCCTCAAAAGTTCAACCATAAAAGGAAAGAAAGACTGAAATCAATACTACATATGAATCTTGGATCATATCCTTTTACCTACTTGGGAGTTCCAATCTCAAACAAAAGGCTTTGTACAAGTGAACAGTTATACATCACAGAAAAGGTTTCATCCAGACTTGCAAGTTGGAAAATGAAAACGTTGAATCAGGCAGGTCACACTACTCTCATCAAATCTATTCTTGCCTCCTTGCCTAATTATGCCTTAAGCTCTATAAATGTTTCCCCAAGCATCATAAATCTACTTGAGAAGCAATCCAGAACCTTCTTATGGTCAAATGATGAAAGTAAGAGAGTATCCCACTTGATTAACTAGAACATGGTTCAGAATCCTAAAGCTAAAGGTGGCTTAGGCATTAGAAATATCACACATATTAAAGCCTCCTTGTTAGCTGGAAGAGTCTTAAACTTGTTGAATAATCATAACAGTACCTAGTGTCAATTGGTTATACACAAGTACTCACCCATCCATCCATGGTCATCCCCTAACTATAACTTGATGCCCACAGCTCCTTCTTGGAGGATGATTGTAACTGCAATGCATGATATTAAGGGGGTCTAAAGAGACACATTGGCAACAGTAGGACAACTAATTTAATGAATTATCCTTGGATTTTTTGTACTCCACTTGCCTTAAAACATATGTATGTTAACTCCCTTGTGCCTCTGCTTTCCATGAATGTATGCGATTTGATTACGAATTCTGTTTGGAACTCTAATATGCTTATGGAATTTTTTGGTGTGGATTTAATGGCTTCGATCTTATCTATACATTTACATACTTATCCCGAGGATGATCAGTGGATATGGGAGCCAGACCCTCTGGGTATCCCAAATGCTAAATCTGTGTATCAGTTCCTATATAAGCCTGTGCCAGTTGCACCTGACAGTAATGATGAGGGAAGTTGGAAAATCATTTGGAAAATTTCAGTGCCTGAAAAAATCCATCTATTCTTGTGAAAATTCTTTCATGGTCATTTGCCTACCAAAGATATGATCCTTAAATTCTCTAACATTACAAACACTTTTTGCCCCCTCTGCAACCAAACCTTAGAATCTTCTAACCACCTATTTTTTTACTGTTCAGTTAGCCTACAACTTTGGACGCTGGTACAGGATACACTCAAGCTAACTTTTACCCACTTTCCTACTTGGTCCTCTGGCACCTGGATCCATGAGGGTTCCCACCTACAAATGCAGTCTAGACTCAAATTGTTATCTTACATCTCTTTTTATTTTTGGGGCATCTGGAATCATCGAAATAATACTCTCTTCTCCTCCTCTACCCTCAACATATCTACTGTGTGGCTTAGAGTGCAGGCTAATACTAAGAAATTTTCAATATCCACTACCCTGAGGGCCCACATACTGATCCTCCGCAGATCAAGTGGGATCCCCCACCTCCAGGTTGGGTCTTACTCAACACTGATGGTTCCTTCGCGAGGCCTGGTGAGGTGGGAGGAGCAGGTTACCTGCTCAGAGATTCTAATGGCAATTTCCTTGGTGCAGGTTCCTCTCCCGGCAACTTCAAATCTGTCTTAGCTGCTGAAGCATGGGCTTTGAAGTTAAGAATCTCAAAATGCGCTGAGCTGGGGCACACTCGAATCCTCTGCCACACTGATTCATTGCTACTGGTCCAAATTTACAACAATTCAACCATCTGTCCATGGAGACTCAAAAACGTCATGCTTGATATCTGGAATCTGATTAACTATTTTGATCAAATTATAATTAAACATATATCTAGGCTGCTAAATGGAGGAGCAAATTTTGTTGCAAATCATTGTAGACAAACCTCTATTGCTTCTTTTTGGCTGGATGAGTCCCCTCAGGGTCTCCAAAGTTTCTTGTATCGTGACAATATTAATTTCCATATCAATGAATGAAGGACCACTTTTTGTTTAAAAAAAAACTTTCTAAACAATATTATTCAATGCAATATAATATATGCTGCTGCATGGTTTCAGATGGACAAGGCATCAATAATCACGGATGCCATTGACTACATTGAGAACCTGCAAGAACAAGAGAGAAGCCTGAGAGCAGAAATATCTCAGCTGGAGGCAGCTGAAAGGAGGGGGATTTTCGAATGCACCAATTCGAGCTTCACGAAGATGGATGAACCCGTGGGCAGCTTTGTTCATCAAACGTCACGACCCATCCACCTCGTGGACGTATGTATCCAATCAGATTTAATTAACGAACAAATCAAGTAATTAAAACCTTTTGTTTCATATATAATATGCTCTTAATTTCTCTTTCCACGTACAATTGGATTTTGATTTAATCAATTGATCAACTTAATTAATTAATGGCATCTCCATGCATGCATGCAGCTTACGGTACGCGAAGTTGATGAAAAGATCGTGACCGTGAGTTTGACGTACCAGAAGAGGCGGGGAGCCATGAACGCAGTCTGCCAACTTCTGGAGTCCCTCTCCCTCCATCTCAAGACCATCTCTTCCAGCATCACGGCAGTCCCTGGAAGATTAATAGTGCACACATTAATTATCGAGGTAATATCTATCTCTACATATATCCCTGATATTTAATCCTTCAAGAATTAATCTTACACAGATAGTGATAATGATATCTTATTTTTCTATTTGGTCTCACGATTAGTGGTAGCTCACTAATTCGATATCAAAGAGGAATGCTAAATCAATCATACCTCAATTAACAAGTTCGAAATTAATCTTATCTTTACCCAATGATAGCCCCACTAATTATATAGTTATACATGTACAAATTTATTGCCATAACCCAATCTTTAAATTAGTAGCCCGTAACAAATTTAAAGTAAAATTGCATGTATAGAAGCAAAATAGACTTTTAAATATTAAGGTGCGTTGAGATGATAGAATATTCTATAAGGTGCGTTAACATAACATTGGCAATAAAACATATAGTGTAGACTTCGATCATAAAGTATTTCCACTAGACATCTTGAACTATCATTCACCTTTTGTATGTGTGTTTGATTCTTGAAATTGAGGAGGGCCAAACTTGCAAGATATGTCTTCTTAATCTTCGCGTCTTTTTTTTATTGATTTCTATAATATACAAGGGATCCACTGGTTCGCCAAATTTTTTTTAAAAAAGCATATCCCCACTCAATAAAATTTTATTCTGTCATTTATTTAATTCTAGCTACTAAAGAGTTATATCTGAACAGTAGATGTAAAAATAAATGTCATGATGACATCAAAGGTGAATTATCTTTTAGATTTTATGGTTAATGATGCATTTTTCGTCTTTATCTCCATAGCATCCCTTAATTATATCTTTTACATATAGTATAAATTATAACTAAATTTTTAGTTCCCCTCTAATTTCTTCCAATTTTTTAATTAAATTTTAAATAATAAAAATATCATTTCTATCTTTATTTATTGGATAAATGTGATCCGAATCAGTTGATTTTTCAAATCTAAAAAATCAATCGACATTTTTTTTGTATCAGATTAGAAAATTTTAAAGCCACCTTAAAATCATTAAAAAATATCACTCTCTAATAGATCATTATGATCATATTTATAGAATTGAAATAAAATAAAGTTAATATTAAATATGTTTAACATTTTAAGTAATATATATATAACTTAATATTAGACTTCATATATATATATATATAACAAAAGAATATTAAACTATAGAAATCTATTATACGCATAATAAATTAAGAATGATCCTCTTGACTATAAACAAAATATTTAAAATGAAACGGCTTCTAAAAAACTTTTGGATGGGCCTATAGTTTAGGAGGGTCAAATTTCATTTATTAAAAGCTAACTTTAAATTCTAATCGGGATTCTATTTTTTAGTCCTTTTGCTTCATATTTTTTAGTAGAGTAGATTTTTAGGGTTAGACCGATTTCCATTACACCTATATTATTTTGGTGTATTTTTTTATATTTTTCATACTAAGAAATTAAGGTAAAATTAAAGTTTTATCTAATAATTAGTAAAAAGTAAAATTAATAAAATTTTGGATTGAAGCTAAATTACTAATTAATTGAGATAATTTTAGATATTAAAATTTTAAGAGTAGAATTGATAGTTATTAGGAGATACTAGAGTTAGGTTGACTTGGTAATAAATGTTGATTAATTATTGTCACTAAATATGTCTTTGTGTTTCTCTTTCTTTTTTATAATGAGACATGTTTTGGAATTTCGAGATTTCATGTTAATGGTCCTTCAAAGACCTTGCTGACCCTTAGATATATGAAAGGACATGCAAAATATTAAGGACGACGAATATGCAACAAAAAAAACCCATTGACATGTTTAAAAATATTTAGCTGACATTCCCGAAGGAATCAGATATATTGTAACTATAACGAAAAAAATGTAATTTAATTTGGATTACATCCAAAGCAACGTAGCCGTTCAAATAATTAAATAATGTCGATTGAGGGTAGTGATGATATATGCACGCAAACAGGTGAAGTATTGCTAGAAAGTTGCTTAATTCCTACGTCATTAAGTGCATAGTTAATTAACTGTGCACATTTTATTTATTCACTCGTTCCGTCCGTCAACACCCGGACTCGAACATATATATTTCTTATTTGCAATGTTATCCGATCAATATAGAGTTATTTATAATCCCACTTTTTTTTTCTGATTGGGGATCAAGGGAAGATAAAGAGGGCTGTGGGAAATGATATGTCCCTTATTGAGTTTTGAAGAAGGAAGTTGGAGATTTTTTCTTCATTTCTAAGATGGAAAGAAAGAGAAATGTATAATTAAAACAAATTTTCATACAAATATACATATGAAAAATAAAAATAGTTTAAATTAATTTATTATTAACTTTTTATTTTTTTTTCATTACTCATACCATTTAAACAAGATTAATTATTCTCCTTTATTCTCTTTCCTTTCCTTTTTGTCTTTTCCCTTTCCCTTAATAATTTTTTAACCAAAAAGTACACAGTGTCAATTTGGTCTTTCAATTTTCTTATTCATCTAATGATATTGTTTCCCTTAGTTAATGTTATTAAAAACTAAAAACATGAGTTACTGTTGGTAAAAAAAAAGAACATGAACCAAAAGCAGCATACCTGTTGGACAATATGCATGGTATCAAGGGAACGAACATATTGATACCATAATTGTGTACATGGTTTTTTTTACCAACCAAAAAATAATTTATATTGACAATTGATTTCTCATGGTGAAATATGGAAAGATTTTTTTTTTAAAGTTCTAAGTGGAGTGAAACCTCTATTCGCCTTGCAGACTGATGAAACGGACAACTACGCCATGATGAAGGAAAAGATCGAGACATCAATTTACGATAATTTGATGTGTTCATCAAGGAGCTCGATCACTTCGCCCAGTTACGAGTGCGAACCAAATGCTTGGAGATATATGCCCTAATTAAATTAATTGTTTCCGTAACAGCTCATTAACCACTACTAAATTAATTAATCTCGATTAGCTTGTTTTAGAGCATTAATTAACTAATCTTATTGTTGTAGTAGTAGTATGAACAGGATTGTATGCCGCATGGAGGTCACTAACGGTTCATGGAACCGTTATTGTCTCCATTTCATGTCATGTGTTTACTAGTTGGTTTAAACAAAGAAGATATAATTGATTTGAAAATTTGAAACTTCATTCACATTCGAAAATCAATATGTGAAAGAGTTCCAACTCATATATAAAGCTCACTTCGTCGTCTTGATTCGCCCACTAGAACGTTCCTGTATAATATCTTTCACTTGATCAATTTGATCATGCAATTATAACACTTTCACTTGATCAATTTAATACTCCTACTATTCATACAATATGAAATAGAGATGATACTTTGAACTTGAAGTTCATTATTCGTGAGATTTCATTTTGACTCAAATATTCTTGAATTTCATTAAATCATTCTCTTATTAAGAGAATAAGCTAATATATCAGTAGGCATCAAGATTGTCAAGATTGAATTCTTATACTAGATCAAAGAGCGGTCATAAGATCGAAAACTATAAACTCATATCGAAAATCCTACATATTAATATAAGATTTAATTCCTTAAATCTTTTTTCAATTATAATAAATTTTCGTATCTAATCCTAATATACGAACTTATCGTCGGATGTCTCTAAATTATATCATAATTTTCACTTGAATCCATTCGTCCATCTCACTATGTTAATGTTTCCATTTTTCATATTTATGAAAAGACTAAACTACCCTTCCATGTGTTATCTTATTTTTTAATATCTAAAAATAATATATAATATATAATATAAAACTAAAAAATATTACAAAGGAGGAGTGTTTGGTATTTTTTCTTATTTATTATTATTATTTTATTCTTTTAAACATTAAAAAAGAATATAGTCTTTTCATAAATAAGAAAAAATGAAAAAAAATAGAAAAGTTAATCGAATCAGAAGAATAGACTAAAGTGACAATCTTGGTATAATTTAGTGATGTTCTACGGTAACTTTATATTTTAGGGTTAGGCATGAAAAAATCGTTATAGTTCATGAGAAATTTAAGGAATTAACCCTTAATGCAATAAGTATATTTAAAAATAATAAATATTTTTTTCATAAATTTATTATATTGAAATCTTAATTACACCTCACTAAGTTATTTTTTTTATTGATTCTTTTAGCCAAATTATATTAAAGCATATTAAAAATAAAGAATATATATATATATATATTAAACTTCATCTAAATTAATTATTATTATAAATATATTTTTAACTAATAGTTAAATGATTATATTAATCATATGAGATAATTAGGATCGGATAAGATCATAAGATCATGTGATCATATTAAGATCTTACATATAAAATTCTTAATACAAGATCGAGATCGATTACGAGTTGTAAGATCGTAAAATAGTAAGACCACTTTCTTCTTTTCCACCATATCTTGTATATAGTGATGTTCAATTTACTCTACTGTGTAAAAATTTATCACAACTTGATTACAATAGTACATCGATAGGGCCCACTATATAAATTGAGCCCAAGTTTCATAATAAAATTCTTAATTCATACCGCATGAGTGACTATCATACTACAAGCAATATATTCAACATTTTATGTGTTTTAACTACACATCATTATTTTTTGCTTCCCCAATAAATTATTGCACTATTCAGCATAAACAAGTGATACGATGTGAATTTTTTTTATTATCAATATCTTTACTGAAATTCGTATTTGAATAACCTATAACCTCAAGTATATCAACTTGATATGTGAATTTCAATTGTGTAGTGTCTTTTAAGCATCACAATTTTTTTATGGATTCTTAATGTGTGGTTCCGAAATTACTTTGAAATCTATTAACCAAATTTATATATAAGTCAAATCAGGGCACACAATATATATATAGCTTGTGCACATGGGACCTCTAAGAATTTTTGTCCTGGATTAGGACCTTAACTCTTACTAAGTCTCTTCCCAACGATCAAAGGTGTTGGTGCTGAATTGCTATTATGCATTTCAAATATTTTCAATATCTTGTTGAGATACGATTCTTGAGATTTTGTCTCAAATAATTTGAATTCCAAAAACACATGAAGTCAATTTTCCTTTGTCTTCAATGAGTAATGTAACACCATTTCTGACGAGCAAAATGTCATCGATATATAATGACATTATAATAAACTTGCTCTTACTATTCTTGATGTGAACGCAATAATTCCATCTGTTTGCGATGAAATCAAATTGGATGATCGTCATATTGAACTTTTGGTACCATTGATGAGATGCTTATTTCAAGCTATACAATAATTTTTTGAGTTCATCTACCCTATTCACTTGATCTTCCACCCGAAAACTATATATATATATATATATATATATAGTGTCTCCACTCAAATCTCCGTTAAGGAATGTAGTCTTAACTTTCATCTATAATAATTCTAGATCCGTATGTGCAACTATTGCTAAAATGATCATAATAAATGCAAATTTAGCTACCAGTGAATAAATTTTCTGAAAGTCTACATTGACTTGCTAAGTATAACCATTGACGATCAATTTGACTTTGTGCTTCTTAATAGTACCATAAGCTCGGTATTTTTTCTTGACAATCCATTTGTTCTCTATGCATTGTCGATCCTCTAGCAAATCATACAATTCTCATACTCCGTTCTGACAAATAGAGTCTATTTCATCTCTCATGACGATTGTCCATGATTTTAACTCAATTCGATGTTATTGTTTTGCTATATTAAAATAGGGTTCTATGTCCACATTCACAGAGTAACACAAAGCCTCACACTCATATAGAACATACTTATAAAAATGTGTGAATCATGTTCTGAGTCTCTTGTTGCAATTATACTCATGAGTTATATGGATCCACCCACTTTTTTCGAAGGTTCCATAGCATGTATAGCATCTTCTTTCACTATTTGCATCTCAGAGTTGACTTCATTATACACAAGGATAATTAGAGGCCTATTGTCCTCTTTTTTATGCACTTTTTCCTTTTTATTTTTTAAAGAATATTGCATTGTGACTCTCAATTAATCATTTTTCTTTGTGAAAAAACTTAGACCCTTTGTATTGTTGACTATATTACATGACTATATATATCAACATCCTAAAGTCAAGTTTGTCCCTCAACCAACTTAAAATTAGTATATTCACTTTATATCCCCATTTTTCAGAGATGACCTATATTATCATTTCACAATTCATATGACATTGTTTTTATTAACTTTGTAAAAATTTTATTCCATATGAAATTTGTTGTCAATACTAAGCAAGATCCGAGTGGGACAATATATCATTATTGTATTCATCAATGTTCTACTCTTTCTTTTTGTCACAACATTCTGCTGTGGCCTATATGAACATTGTAATTTGCCGACTAATGTCTTCTTGATTCCAATGATCATTGAATTTTTAAAAGATGTATTCTTATCATTTATCTCTCCTTAATGTCTTAATATATCTTTCCAGTTTCCTATTTTTCCATCATATCTTTTGAATGCATCAAAAGCTTCCAACTTTTTCTCCAAGAAAAACAAACATAGAAGAACTTTTGAAAAATCAACAATAAATGTGATAAAATATTTTTTATTATTTTATATCATGATTCTTAGAGGACTACAAATATCAAAAGGATTTGATTCTACTAATTTTTTTTGTCCTTATTGCTTTCGAAAATGACCTTTGGATCAAATTTTTGATCAAACCATGCTCACAAAGTAATGTATCTGCACTTAAAATTTTAGGAACTAAGTTCATTGTTATAATTTGTTCCAACTTTTTCTTTCTTGAACGTCCTAATCGGTCATGTCAAAAACCACAATTACAATATTCACACAAGAATAATTAGAAATAACACCCACATTCATTGTTTCCTTTTAGTCACAACAAATAGGCAAAACAAGTCATGTTTGGAAACAAACTTCTTGACAATAAGGGCCTTCTTGTCCCTGCATATAGTTACCCTATCATTATAAAATCTAACCTCAAACACTTTCTTCAAAAGTATAAGAACAGACATGTTATTCCAATGAATGTCGGGAGTATATAGTACATCATTAAGAGTTAAATATAATCTCTTAAATCCAGCTTGTAATTATTCACACTTTCCACATCAAGTAGGTGTTATTATCTATGTATATTCCTTGTTTCCCCTTCTTCAATTCTTTGAAGTTAGTCAGGTCGTCCTTGGCTTTAACAATGTGGTAGATCGCTCCTAAATAAATTCACTATCCAATATTGTCAGTACTTGTAGTGCAACGAATTCAAATTTTTTGCCTTCTTATATTGGTCTTACCCTTTTGCCTTTGTGCAATTCAATTTGAAGTGGCCAAACTTTCTACAAACGTAACAAGCACCACTTAGTTGCTTCCCACGATGTCCATTTGATTTTTATTTCGACCAAGCTTCTTGTATCTGCAACATTGGCTTCATCTTCAACTTCGAAGAGTGCATTTTTAGTTTACTATTGGTTGAGTCTTGCTCAATAGTCAATTGGGTTGGCAAGTCTATCACCCACTTAATATTTTCATTAAGTTTCGAAGTTGTGGCTACCATGTCAAAACTAGAAGGAAAACTGTTAAGTATTGTGACAACTTGTAAGGGTTCAAAAATCATCATGCTAGTGGTGGCTAAATCATTAACCATCATAATAATTCTATTGACATGATTTATCACATTTTTTTACTCTTTCATTTTACAAGTGTTATACTCGTGTAATAATTAAATGTTAACTTCAATTTTAGAGCCACATTTGACCTTTATAGTCATTCATAAATCATGTGATATTTTTTGGAATTCAAATTCTCATACCAAATTATGTTTCATGCATGTCAATATGAAATATATTGCCTTCTTATCCTCTCTCCCGCTTGTCATTTGCTTTCTCAAGCACCTCGATATCTCGTAGTATAGTGTTCTTGGAAAGTAGATGTTCAATAACTCTATCAAGGTTATCATGCATAAGCTCATACTTTATTTTGTGACTTTGCATCTCGTAATTTACAACATTTAGACATTCCAGTTTTGTCAACTTCATAGCAATTGATGTTTTAGTCATTTTTCTAGTATTGAATCAACTAACCGTGAAGGTTCATGCGGTTAAGACTGGTGACACTCGGAAGCTTTTATCACCAACCAAATGTGGCAATTGAAATGCACATAACTATTCAAATTGCTAATATCTCGATCAGTCTCCTTTTTTTTGTTCTAGTTGGCAAAAGGGATGTAAAAGATAACCCATAAAATGCAGCTCTCCTTGGAGAGAGGAGTCAGTCAGATGCATTCTTTCTTATGAATGACCACCATATAGGGTATGTTGTGAATTGTCTTCTCCATTGACGAGATCGTGAATAAAAAATAACGACGGTTTTTGAGTAATTTTAGCAACTATGACAATGAGATCTATTAGATCTTGGAATGATGGTTCCTCAAGCATGAACGGAAGTGTTGGAAGAGACAAGAAACTTTTGTTGCTTGTGAATTACTTGGTCAATTTTTCAACTTCTTTGTTCGTCGAGCCAGTTCCTATTCGCTAGAGAGAAATTACCGTGCTCTGATACTAATGAAAAAGTTCCAACTATCAATGGAGGCTCCTTGTAATGCCCTCTTCTCATGTATAAGATGCATTTCGCCGCCCTAATTCGTCCACTCATACCGTGTCAGTTATCAACGGAATATTGCAACATGTCATCGTGACAGTGACCAAAATCCATTATACATATACACCAATAACTTCCATAGATGGACTGGTATGATCTAACTGTGCAAGTTATTTAACCAATTCATTTAGTTGACTTAATTAGTGTTTTAATCACCACCACTGGATCTAAGTTACAATACACACTTGGCATTTTAAATTTTTATTTCTATTGAATGATTCGTATGTTACTTTTCATTTTAGCATACTATGCAATATATACTTTTTAAGATATTACTAGCTTTGTCTCACCATTTAGCATGAGTTATATCTTCTGAAAAAGAAAGAAATCAATTATACAGAGATTAAGATGCAATTAGGTTTTTTAGTCGAAACCTATGAACACTTCACACACCTTTTTAAACTCATGTGATCCAACATCTTAAATGAATGAATAGTGCTCGTAGGTTGCAATAAAAGAAGATATTAGCTACAAAACATTATTACACACCTTTATCTCATTATTAATATGAGATTATTAAGTTTTCATGTTTCCAGGTGGGTGGAAGAAAAGAGAAACATATTATATAGGATTTTAGGCGTATGACCCTCATACGCATGCTTGCCCACCATCCGATTAGATCGGACGGTGAGCACGATCGTTGGAGCGGACGCGATCTCTGGAGCGAGAGCGATGGCGCGATCGTCAGTGCGGCAGCGATCGTCGGAGGGGCAGTGATCCGTCGGAGTGGGTGCGATCGTAGGAGGGGGAGCAATCGTCGGAGCGGGTGTGATCATCGGAGCAAGAGCGATCGTCGGAGGAGGGGAAGCGACGACGATTACGATCGGCGGCGGGGGCGGGGTTGCGATGGCGATTGTGATCAGAGGGAGGCGCAGCGGCAACTGCAATCGCGATCGGAGGGAGGCGCGGCGGCAGCTGCAATCTGATCGGAGGGAGGCGCAGCGGCAGCTGCAATCTGATCGGAGGGAGGCGCAGCGGCAAATGATGGCTTGAACCATGTCAATGCCCTCGCGATTCCGACGGAGGATGGGACGAACGGCGCGCCGGCACCCCCATCTCGCCTGCGACCGCCGCCCCCATCGATCTCCTCTCTCTTCCCCTCCGTCATCGTCGTCGAGCTCACGTCTACGCGCCTACTCTCCAGATCTGCGTCGTCGTCCTCGATCCGCAGTCGACTCCAGATCTGAGTTGACACCATCCCCGATCTGCCGTCCGTCGCCGGCACCCCGATCGAGCCCTCCTGCGAGCACTCTCCCACACCCGAGCCCTTGAGAGCACCGTCGATCATCTCTACCCCGCTCGACCCTCGCCCCGCCGGCTGCACAACCGCTGTGATCCGGCGCCATCCATCGTTCATGGCGCCGGTCGTCCGCTAATCGGACGGTGGGAGCGACGTATGACCCCATTAAAGACAGAAGTGAGTGCATGGGTGGGTAGGTGGCGAGAGTAGGTAATGGCGGCCATAGGCAAAGAGGGAAAAAACACTAATTTAATTACTTTTTCATAATAAAATTATCCATTTGACTCGTTGATTTGACTGACTTCACCTGAAAATGTTGTTGCATGTATACTTGCATGGCGAACTCAACCATAAAAGTCCATCACAATAATATTTCCGGCACCATAGATGACGATCGCAATAAAATGCAAAGTCTTTCTCTTAATATAAAAACTATAAAGCTGCACGCCATGAATGACCTTAATGGTAACTCCATGTCGTAATTAAGTAATTAATTAATGAAAGGAGGAGTCCTCTCTCCATGTTAAAACGAGATACGAAGAAGAGGAACGAGGAGCGGGGGGGTGGTGGGGAGAGAGAGTATGGAACAAGGCCACTTCGATGTCATCATCGTCGGCGCCGGAATCATGGGCAGCTGCGCGGCGTACGAGGCCGCAAAGCGCGGCAAAAGCGTCCTGCTCCTCGAGCAGTTCGACTTCCTCCACCACCTCGGCTCGTCCCACGGCGAGTCGCGCACCATCCGCGCCGCCTACGCGAAGGACTACTACCTCCCCATGGTGCTCGAGTCCCGCCGCCTGTGGGAGGCCGCCCAAGCCGAGGCCGGCTACCGCGTGCTGACCGAAACCAAGCACTTCGACATGGGTCCTGCCGAGCACGGAGGACTCCGCGCGGTTATCCGCAACTGCGCCCCCAAGTCGGAGCTGGGCGCTCGCGTCGTCGGCCGCGCCGAGGCGTCGGACGCGTTCTCCGGCGTCTTCCAGCTGCCAGAAGGGTGGACAGGTCTGGTGACCGACGTGGGCGGCGTCATCAGGGCCACTAAGGCCGTGGCCATGTTTCAGGCTCTGGCCGCCGGCAGAGGAGCGGTGCTCAAGGATCATACGGAGGTGAAAGAGATTAAAAAGAGGGATGGTGTCGTCTCGGTGTCAACCAGTGGCGGCCATGAGTTCTTGGGGGCTAAGTGCGTGGTCACAGTTGGTGCGTGGACGCGAAAGTTGGTGAAGAGTATGTGCGGCCTGGAGTTGCCAATCCAACCTCTGCACATGACCATCTGCTACTGGAGGATCCGAGAAGGCCACGAAAAGGATTTCTCGCCGGAGAGCGGGTTTCCGACGTTCTCGAGCTACGGTGAGCATCACATCTACGGCACACCATCAATGGAGTTCCCGGATCTGATTAAGGTCATCCTTGACGAGGGTCCGCCATGCGATCCAGACAAGAGGAACTGGGCGTGTGCCGACGACGTCTCCGTCGTAGGCTCATGGATCGCTCAGTTGCTGCCGGGCCGCGTCGAGCACACGAAGCCTGTGATCAGACAGGGGTGCATGTACTCCATGACACCTGACAAGGACTCGTGATCGACTTCCTAGGAGGTGAGTTTGGGAAAGACCTGGTGGTGGCCGGAGGGTTCTCCGGGCATGGCTTTAAGATGGGGCCGGTCATCGGGAAGATTCTAGTGGAGCTCGCCGTGGACGGGGAGGCCACCATGGATACGAGGCACTTCAGGATAGATAGGTTTAAGGATGACCTTGGTGGCAATGCCAAGGGTATATGAGGAGTGCAGTGTTTGAACTTTGAACAGAGTCAAGTCACCCCTGGTTGCAAGTGAATTGCACCGTTAAATTGTAACGCTTGGGACATCCCGTCCAAATAAAAGGTGTCTGTTGGTTACATTAGCAGAGCATATGGTATTTACTGGTCACAATTTTTTTTTAATTTATTGGTCACACTTGCAGAGGCATACCCCTTACTGTGATACTTGCTGAAGCCTCATCTCTCTGCTTGGAGTACATGTCATGCACACAGAGTTGAGAAAAAACATCCACTTTAAACATAAAAGAAATAAGATCATATTGTCAATGAGCATATATCTGAATCTCAACAGATTGTACAATTGCCAAGCCAGTAAAGCTCATCTGAGTGCTTAAGGTCTAGATTTCATCCTGACATAAGTGCATAATACCCCTCGGAAATATTGTAGTAACACTTAGCAAATTAGCAAATTCTCAGAAGATGCTAGGATTGTTTCATAAGACAGACTGTGTTCTAGAAATTGCCAGCCAATTTGCTTGCACTGATTCACACAGATGACAGATAATGCCAGGGGATAACTTATTTTCCACAATATGACAGAAAAACAGAACTCAGAATATAAGAACTACCGGTTCAAACATCAAAGTATACTTCAGCCAAATCAATTTTTTAGCAGATCAAAATACATCCACATTAATCCCAAAGTGATCTCCATTAAACACAACAAAAGGTCCCCCTCAACTGTACTAATTAGGCCATCCATGAAATAAAAAAACAATGTCAAGCCCAGCACCCAGGAAAAAGGAAAGAAAAAGGAAAGAGGGGAACAAAAAAAGGACAAAAGACAGAAAAAAACTACATAAAGCTATACACCCAAGTTATATTACACCCCAAGGCTCCCATTTATGGGACCATGCAATATTAGCATCCTTTACTTCAAATATTTGCAAGCGCCAACAGCCAATTAACAAACCAGGATGTGGCAAGAACATTCTCTTAAACCGGTACGACATCAATCATTGAAGTGTCCTCACATCTTAAAACTATCCCATCAAGACTAGCTGGCAAGATACATCTGCTCCATTGGCATCCAGTGGAGACTGGCTCCGAGGGAGGAACAATCATAAGTACATTTTCATTCCTTCTAACCACGCCCATTACACTTACAGTGCTGCCTTCTTTGATATACCTACAAGAGCAAACAGATTCGATAATTTTAAGTTCATTGTTACCTCGTATAATGATTTGATAGGTGAAACATTTGTTCAGAAACAAGCATCAAGAAATAATTATGGTTCCAAAATGTCTCAGTTCCCATCTTGTGAGGTATATAGCACAAACTCTTTTCAATTTTCTCAAGTCAATGGTAAAATTATGAAGCCATGAATGATAGCATTTACCCTTCTTTCATGCGCATTACTCGATCATCACTGGATAGGTTCCTCTCGGTCAACCATCTGATAAATTCTGGAGAGAGATCTTTGTTGCTTGGACTAAAGTCAACGACAATAGAATCATCTACAAATGGTGTTACTCGTGCACCAAACCCTGTCTTAACCAATGCTCTTAACCCAGATTGGAAATCAGAAATATAGAAGTCAACCACATGCCTCTGCATGGAAGTCATATATTTGAAAGATTTCAGAAAATTAGTGTGGCTAACTGGAACTCTTTATAAGCTTACTAAGTGTGTAGCAGTATTATACTGTGATAGATCTCACCATCTTTCAGTGTACGAGAATGCAAAAAAAAAAAAGGGGGTGGGGGGATATTAGATGTATTACCTCCATTGATCTAAGTCCCCATGTGAAAAGGCGATGTTGAGGATTGGCAGCCTTAGAATCCCATCCTCTAAACTCAAATAGACTTGTAGATGTGTATACACATCTCGGCACCTTCTGGAAAGAAGACTCAAGGGGAACATTACCACATGTAACTACCTAAGATCATTTACATGCAAAAGATGAGGTCAGGAATGTTTATCAGAAAGGAAGATTGCACATTTTTGCACCAAGAATCATATTAAAATCTTATCGTTGCGCAAGATGCTACATACCCCGGTAACCTTAACATACTGACCATCTTTTGCAGATCTGAGTTCAGCATCAGGATACCGAGAAATGAACCATATCATGGCATTCCTTCCCCAGCAAGTATTCCAGGTAAAAAGTGCAGCCACAAAGACAGAGAAAACAAAGACAACAATGAGAAGAATGGGGTTGTGCACAGCTCCAAGAATAAATCCACCAGCAATGAAACCCATAACAAACAGAAGAATCACAGCCCACAATATTGGTTTTGGAAAGGTACTTTTGAAAGAAAAGTCTTCTCCCTGACTAAGTTTAGTGACAGCCTGATTGTGCACAATAGAAAAGCTATGCATCTTAGAAGAGAGATTGGAATCCAATGGGTCAGAAACTTTTCGTGGTGCACCAGATGAGTTTAGTGGACCTGAAAAAATAGGCCCAGAAGTGATCAGGCCTGTGGCTGGGAGCACCGGAGGAAGTGGCCCAGAGTTTTGACGAGCCATCGGGGTGACACCACCAGATTGAGGACCAGATGATTTTTTAATAGAATCACCATGCTTGTTCAGAGGCCCAGAGTTTGACTTTTGTCTACCTGAGTTTCCAATGCCTGGAACTCCAGAAGATGAAACAGGACCTGACGAGTAGCTAGAGCGGCCACCTGTATTATGCATGATGGGCCCTGAGGCAGCACCTCCAAAAGATCCGCTCCTTGTAGAAGCATTCATGATGGGACCTGATTTTCTTGACTTTGAACCATCTGTAGGGATGTCAAACATCTTTCCAAGTTCACCAGATTTTTTAATATCACCACCAGTGTATGGCATAGCCACAGAACTCATTGTTGGAGGTTTCTCCTTTGGCGGCTCAGGGCGGCCTGAAACATACAGCCCATTGCTAAGCTGATGAGATGCGAATCTAGAACCCATCGAGCTAAAGCTTTAAATGCCCTCCTGAATTTGAATAATATCTTGCAAATCAATTCAAACACAAGTCGGGACTACTCTGAAGATACAATCATCAGCACAAGCAGGCAAACATTCATCTAGTGGAGCCAACAAGCGTTTTGTGAAAGATATTCTCCCTGCAAAGCATTTAAAACTGATTGAAAGATGTATTGGCAAAATAGTGTTATATCTTCTAAAAAAATTAGTGTTATATCACGACTAAAACTAAAGCTAATTGAAAGATGCCTGAGCCAAATCATAAATATTAAGTTATCATGAAAAAAATGTTAGTTTCAGTATTACCTATGCCCAAAAGAGAAAAAAACAAGTGAAAAAAACAATCATATGTAATTCAACGATGCAGATCACCAGGATGTTGAACCAAGTGAACAACTTGGCTGAAAAGAAACATGTAACGCATTCTTGGGAACCCATGGAAAAGTTCCATGGGTTTTAAATCGCCAAGGGATCGTTTTTCAAAATTCGACTCTATTTCTTTTTTCCATGGGAATTTCTAACTTTAATACGCTTGAATATCATGTACTGATAACATTTCTAAGGTCATATAAAGTTATAAGAAAAATATAAAACAAACAATTAATAGAATAATAAAACATTTGCAATTTTTAAGTGAACAAAATCTGCTCTGTAAAATCCTTGCAGTGACACTGAATTTCCAAAATGTTAGAATATTCCTTGATCTCGTCACACAAATAAAGCAAGAATATTTATTAGCTTGAATTATAAGACATTCTTATGAGACGACCTGACAAAAAGAACAAAGTTCACTGCAAGTTGGGAGTTTAAAACCCAAGAAATAAGTCATCCTAACTCCACAGATTAAGAAGTTTTTGTATGAGATCATGCCCAAGAAACATGTCACCACTTGCCCGTTTATCTCATAATAGTAATATCCTAACATGATACCATCTAGAAAGCATATATACACTGTTTAAATCAAATAAGAGATTAGGACTATTTTCGAAAGAGAAAAAGGGACGAAAACTGAAGTGGCAGATCATAAATATAAACAAAGAAACATTGTGCAAAATATCATCCAGACAATAAAAATATTTTCAAAATATTTTGAGGCAACAGGTAGAGAAGAAGAAAACAAATCAGAAACGGTGAGCCCATGTTTTTGTCCGACGTCACAAACAAAGGAGGAAGGAGTACATGCAAGTGGTAAAAAAAGGGTTCGGATGGCAAAAAAATGCACATGAAATGAGCGAAAAAGAAGCACATTCAGGAAACTCTTGACTCATTTGTGTTTTCAGAGGAGCGGAAGACTTTCCAATGGATTTTGAGCCCACACATTGAGCATCAAAACAGTTATTTTGGAATATTTTACATGAAGACAAGAAAAAAACAAAGGAATGGTTAATTTCAATGGAATGGCATCAAAACAGGCCCTTAAGAGAATACCTTCAGTTATAAAGTCTGACTGCAAAAGGAACAAGGACAACAAAGAATGGGAACAATCTGCAATAAAAAGGCACATGCATTTCCAGTCAAACATAAGGAAGCTGACAGAAGAAAGTTTTATACAGAGTTTATCAAGAATTTTAACGAAGGGGTCACTTTAAGAATCACAAAGGGGGTGTTTCTCTACAAATAATCTTTCTACATTACTGATAATCTGTTGTTAAATTATCTGAGCCCACCACATTGCCTTATTTACTTTGTTTTAATTTGTAGGCAATATGGATTGCCCAGTAATGTAGATTGTCTGTGAAGTGGCAATCTACATTGACCAAGAGAAGGGTGTCCATCTAGATGGCTACTCAAGCAGCAATCTTATTTACTTTGTTTTAATTTGTAGGCGATATGGATTGCCCAACAATGTAGATTGCCTGGGAAGTGACAATCTACATTGACCAAAGAGGAGGGTGTCCATCTAGATTGCTACTCAAGCGGCAATCTGATTTTATCTCTCGTCCATTTCTATCCTTTCCAATCTTAGACAAATAAAAGATGAAATAATATAAGAAAATTATATAACAACAACGAAAAAAATTATTACCATTATTATCATAACTAATGGCATTAATTTATTTAAATTATTGTTTTATAATTATTATTCACATGGATTGCATATTATTATTAATCATTATTTTGAATATTACATATACTTATTACCAATATTTTTCATTTAAAATATGTATTAATTTATTACCATTACTATATTTATTTAATTTATTAATTTTATAATTTTTTGTTTAAGTTTTTAATCGGATTAAATAAACTTTAACGTGACATTAGTGATAAAGGGTATTTTATTAAAAATGTGCATTACCTAATAATATTTTATTATAAGCAAAATGTCATTTGAATTGTTGGAGAGATTACTTGTACATAGTAAATAAGGTAATGCGCATTGCTGATAATTTAATAAGTGACAATTTTTGTGTCAGGTAATGTAAATTGCTAAGTAACGTGAAAAGGTAAAGCAGTAAACACCTCTAAGAACAGTTGCTCAACCTGTAGCTAATAAGACATCTCAAAGTACTACCTCAGGAAAAAAGTTTGCCATTCTTTTTTTGTTTTTTCTTTTCTTGAGAGCAGAAAGATTTTGGAGAATATTTCAAATTTTACATGAAAGTAATGGTTGAAATTCTAAAGTAATTTCCTTCCTAGTTTTTTCAGTGAAAATTTAACGTATGAATATATGAAAAGAAAATAATGCAGCCATTTTGTTTTTTAAGTATAAAGTTCAGATGTGCATAAATATGAAAGTATGGTATATTTAAGTTATCAGGTTTTACTTAATGCAATGTTTAGTTTCTTCTTTTATGTATTGCT
Source organism: Pontederia crassipes (assembly GCA_030549335.1). NCBI lineage: Eukaryota > Viridiplantae > Streptophyta > Magnoliopsida > Commelinales > Pontederiaceae > Pontederia > Pontederia crassipes. Next base: position 20,992,461 of record CM060184.1, on the reverse strand, counting down.
CATTTATTGTTGGTTTGAGATCCTTTATCTGCATACTTCTTTTCAACACAATTGAATTTTTACTATAATACTTAATATGAAGAGATTGCTTTCATGCATAATGATAATCCAGGCCAGAGCCTCTTGATCATCACCCTTCTTTAAATGATTATTCTTTTGACATGTTTTCCCTTAAGAATACTGTTCTGAATGAAGAAGAAAAATGGCTAGAGCAGTACTGGTTTTAAACATCCACAACTAGAAGGCTACTCAAACAGATGCAAATGTTAAATATTGTCTCAGATTCTAAAGGATCACATAAATAAACAAGAAGCTACAACATCATTCAGAAGAAACTTATTTAGCCATAAGTCGTACAACATTAACAATTCAATGTTCGAAGAAGTTGACAACCCGTCAAAAAATGGAAGAAATTAAACCAATTTTAGGTACTAAAAAGTGATAAATATGATAGATTATAGATTTCATATTCCATGTGTGCATGGAGATATGCCTAATTATGTGAGCACAAACTCTATCATTATTGCATCTAATTTGTCGTATTTGCTTGAATACTTCCAGTAAAAAAAAGGGAGTGGAAGCAGAAAATTCCAACTCAAAAGCCGAAATCAACAAGTAAAAATTCCACCCTCCACCTCCCCTCGTTTTCACAGTTCGCACAGAATCACAATTGAAAAGTACCAGCAACCGATATGAAATAACCAAAGAAATTGTTATCAGATATCTCAATTGCAAGACAAAACACAAAGGGTTTTAGATCTAAACCTTTTCTCTGATAACCATCTGAAACACTAAAAACAGCCTTCATAAACACATTCTACAGAAACCAAAGAAACACATCGAGAACAGGCAACAAAACTGAACCAAATTCATAAAAACAAGCATGCTTGTCAAAGCAAATAGATCCGATATGGCGCACACCATTCTACTAAAAAAAGTCATCTTTCCCACCAATTTATCAGCAAATCTCCTTCAAGATGCCCAGAGAACATAAAAGTTCCAGAATATCTATCATTTCAGAACTCAAACTCGAAAATGCGGACTCACATTCTCACCGCCCTCGTCAAAGGTCACATGGCTCCAGATCTATCGCAGACACTAGAGATCCCAAACGCCATTGCAAAATAAAAGATCGCGCAACAAAATTGCAGAATAATAGCGAGAAGAAAACGTGTGCAGAGGGCAAAAGAAGAGATTTTTACTGTACCTGTGTAGCAGTAGTGATCCAACGGAACAAAAAACTGCGGGACTAAATTTTGCAGCGCATCAAGAATGAGAAGGAGAAATCTGCGTCAAAGAACAGTGGGCGTCGAGTGCTGCTGCCGTCTGTTGCCCAGAAGAGTACCAATTCGAGGGGGAAAGGAGAGTAGCACACTCACAGGGTTACCGGACGGAAAGTGACTGTAATAAGAAAAATATAATTACAGGAAAATGGCAAATGACTGTAATATCCCTACGTCTTCGTTTTTATTACTCTACGATCACATAGTATTTTGGTTAACACATCGAAAGTTTAAAAAATAAATGGAAAAGGATTCGTGAAAAAAAAAATTGTGTAGCATGTGTCATAAATTACATTATTAGATTTAGATTGTTCTAATGCTTCGTTTAACAATATGTCATCATATATGAAATTTTATACGAAAAATTTGAGTAAGAAGTAACATATTTACCCCAATAAACTTGTAGCCTTTTTTTGCTTTGATAGACTACCTCTAATGATGGTTTGTGGTCATCATTCATCCGTATATTACTTCTTACTAATTTCGTCTGATTAATGCCTAATTTGGGTAGTAAAAAGATTTCATCCAATATTTATAAGGAAAAGTATCTCATATCAATATTTTCCTTTCTAAGCATCATATATACCCCTATACATTAATCTTTTTTTTTAAAAAAAATAAGGGCATTAGAGATCTTATTACTAGGAGTGTAAAAAAAACTTGACAAACCCAAAAAATCTATCCGATTCAAAAAAATTAAAATTTAGGAATCGAAATATGATTTAGGGTGATTTTTAAAATTAAAACTCCACCTGAAAAAATCATAAGATTCGTGAATCCCATTTTTATTTATAAAATTATTTTATAAGTTGTCCAATTTTTTACTATGGATATAATATATTTTTCTTATAAAATTTTGTACTTTTCTATTACATTATTGAACTTTAATTCGGCAACTTTTATATATTACTAGTATATTTTGCATATAATACAAAATTAAATAGTTTTTATGTTAACTTTAATTTAATATATATTTTTTAAAATATAATTATATAAAAGTAGAGGTCCGAAAAAATTAATCAATTAGAGAGCAGTTTTTAAAAAAAAAAATTTAGGATGATTTTTTAATTTAAAAAATAATGAACGATTATTTAAAACTGATCCGCTCCCGACTATCTTCACCCCTACTTATTACTGAATCTTTTAACTAACTTTTTAGACATTATTTTCATTTGATAGCAATTCTTTTCCAGAATTTTGACTTAAGACCCTTTTTATATGATCATAATAAATAATGATAATAATAATCTTTACCATTGTAATTATTAAGAATGTATTAAATTCTTATGCTATATATTAGGCGTTAGGTGACCAGGACGTGAGGCATGCAGTATGCTTATTGCTTACGTTCCCTCAATCATGTGGCCACACCACCACTTGATTGATGCTGTTTTCTTTTTCTTTTTTTTTCCTTTCTTTTAGCAATTAATTTCCACAAATATACGTATATGTCCGTATTTAATAATTTTTATAAGGTAGAGGGAAATGTAACTCTTTCGCGCATAAGCAATGCCTTCAATTCAAATTTTTTATGAATGTAAAAAAGTTTAATTAAAAATTTTACTTATTACGAAGAGGCTTATCAAATTAATTAAACTCAATGATGAGTTAATTTGTAGACTATATGTATAATTACTAGCATTATACGATTAAATAGTTATCTCAAACAAAAAATATTGACATAATACATCAGAGAAAATAGAGTTACTTTTGTATGAGTTTACATCTAAGATTATTCCATAAGGTCCAATTTTATGTATTGTTCAAATAAGAAATAATCATCAAATTAATTCAGTTCAAATTTATGAGAACCAAACGCGTGACGCGTGCAAATCTCGAGTGCGCATGGCATTTATGGAAATTGTGCTGCACAATCATCTTTGGTTTGTCCGTGCAGCCAAAAAAAATTAAATTTTTATGACTTATCATATTCGTTTTATTTTTCTATTTTCTTAAATCATTCTTAAATTATTATAATTTTTCACATCTAATTTCAAATTTTAAATTTATTTTTTTATTCTTAAACTATCACGATTTTTTTATTTTAATCCTTTCGTCCACTTCAATTATATTTTTATTAATTTTATTTTTTTCTCATTTATAAAAAGACTAAATTACACTTCTTTTATAATACATCAAATAATAAATATAAAAAAGAAATAATTATATTTATTATTTGATGTATTTATGAAGGAAGAGATAATTTAGTCTTTTCGTAAATAAGAAAATGTAAAATTAACATAAATGGTAACCAAAGTGGATGAGACGATAAAGTAAAAAAATTACGATAATTTAGGAATTCAAAAAAATCGTTTGAGGTTAGATATAAAAAATTACGATAATTTAGAGATGATTTGTGAAAATAATCCTTTTTTTACGCAACTAGTCGTGAGTATTATTCATTTAATATTTTTATCATGTTTTTCATAGGTATATCCATATATGATTTTGGTTTGTATTCACGGCAAAGATTAAAAATTTAGACACACAGGTCGGGACGACCCGGTCGGGACGACCCGGTCGCCCCGACCCGCACCGACCCAGAAATCCGAATTTTTTTCCCGGCCCGGTTACCTACCGGGCCAGGACCGGGTCTCGCTCTTTGAGACCCGGCCGGTACCGGGTTCGGGTTGTAAAAACCCGATCCGGTATCATATAGTATAGTAATATATTAAATTAATTAAAAACATTATATTTACATCTATTTTAATTTAAAATTTATTATATATATTAAACATACAATATATTATATTATTATATATATGTATTTTAATTGATAATTATTATATTTATATAATAATATTAAATATTATTTAATATTATATTTATTTATTTTTATTAATTATGGTCGAACCGGGACAACCAAAAAATGTCCCGGTTTGTGACCCGGTTCGACCGGGTTGTCCCGGTCCCGGTCCCAATCGGGACCGGGTCTGGGACCGGGACCAGGACCTATTTTAAAAAAACTCGAGCAAAACCGGGTCGGAACCGGGTCGGCCAAAACCCGGTCCCGAACCCAGTTTTGTTCACCCCTAAATTTAGATATGCACTGGAGTTGTCCAATAATATATATATATATATATATATATGATTCATTTAATAAAAAAATTAATATTCACTCGGAATCATGGATATCAAGACTATCAATATTTTACTAATTCGAAGTCGGGATAAAAAATAAAATTATATATTTCTAATCAAATGTTAGTTTCTAAGAATTGAATTTGGGGTTAAAATTTTGATTATTTGGATGTTGAGATATATTTGGTGTGTTTCTAAACTTTTCTCCACGATTTGTTTTGCCTCCCACCAGGGTAGCCACGCGGTAACCAAGATTTTGTCCAACCTTGGCCTTTTAATAATAATAATAATAATAATAATAATAATAATAATAATAATAATAATAATAATAATAATAATAATAATAATAATAATAATAATAATTTATAATCTACTTTTCTTTATTAAATTGTCAGCTCTCCTTCGTGATAAGCATATTAATTGAGATAAAAATAGATAAAATAAAAGCATAAGCATACTTATTGTGTATCAGAAAAAAATATATGTTAACTAAATTAAATTCAAAAGTTGTAGCTTCATTTCTGGCTACACATCAAGTACGTAAATTCTAATTTCAAAAACAAAAAAAAGGGAGCATGTAAAATCCTATGCAGAGGAAATTCAGAACCGTATAATAACGTAGTAAGAGAAACGTTATAAATGAACTAAAATATTCAGTGTTCATTTTTAATTTATTTTTTTTAATCGTAATAATCTAGATTTGCAACCGAAGAAAATAGTATTATTATATGCATAACATTGGAATTTACGGTGTCAAATCCAGGTAGAATGTCCTTTGTAAATGACACTTCTTTAGATGGCATCAAGATGGATGAATTGATATTAAATTAAAAATATCGATTTTACAAAAAAATATAGTGAAATATCATTTAAAATAAATTCGTTAATATTTAAATTAACATAATAGTAATAAAATTATATGTATAATAGAGTAGGATTGTAGGAAAGAAGGAGAGAGAAAAAAAAAATAAACATAAGATGCACAACGATTTATTAGTGAAGTTCAGTCATATCATGATTTAATTTCATTAACACCCCTCTTTCCAAAATAAGACAAAAAAAATTCTTTACAATTATTGCATTTTCTCTATTTCAAAATATGCACACACCTCTTTTAAGTTTTCATCAGCGGACCTATATGGTCCCAAGTGAAGACAATTGACCCCACAAAAATATATAATCATATTTATCATATATATAATACTATATGTATATATTGTTAGGTTACGTAGAATTAACATATTTTTTATTTAAAACTAACAACTTTTTTTATAAATAACTTCACATAACTAATTTTCATATTTTCCAACATTAAGAGCAAAATCTGTTTTTATTATACTGAAACTTATTTGATTTTTTTCCTTTATATCTTATATTTTTTGCTCTTTGGAAACCATTTCACTCTTTACTAAAAAAAATTTAAAATGCAGAAGAAAACCATTAACTCTTTCATCTCTATTTTTTTTTAGAAATTCATTATTATTAGTTAGCAACTAACTTTTAATAATTTATGAAATATGACAATCCTTAATTAATTAATTAATTGAATTGGGATACTAATTTATAAGTAAATGTAAAAGATTAATTAAGTAATGGCATTTTAATTTTAGACGATGTAATTTATTAATTTAATTTAATTTTTAATTTTTATTATTTATAGCTTAATTCTATTATTATTGTTAAATATAATAAGAGGTTTCAGTTTGCACCTAAGGGTGAGCAAATTCGAGTTCAGGATGGGGTACCGACCATCTTGATTATGAAAACTCGGTATCCCGGTTAAACCAGGATAAAAATCGAAAAATTATTGGTTATCCCAATTTAATCATAAAAATAAATATAATAATAAAATATTCAATATTATTATATAAGTGTGATAATTATTAATTAAATCACATATATTATAATATATTTAAGATATATAATAAAAATATATAATTTTAATTAAAATAAACATAATTTTAATGTTAATATAATATATATTACTGGGTTGGGACTTCGTTCGGATTTTCACAACTCGAACTCTGATCCGATCTCAACTGGATCTCAAGAAATGAGATCCAATCGTGATCCGATTATCTATCGGGTCGAGAAAAAAATGAAAATTTCAAATTAGTGCGGATCAGAAAGATCTGATCATTTCGACTCGTGCTCATCCCTATTTGCACCCATACCCATTAGGGTCCTAGGACGGCTCCTGTCAGGAGCTAAACTTTTCGATCAGGTCCAATATCCTATGAGATATAAAACAAAAAATGAGGAAAGATTCTAAGTTAAGTTGATGTTTCTTGTTTTTCTTCTTGTTTTTTAAAACAAAAACAATTTGGATTACGATGCTTCTTGTTTTTCTTCTCTTTCTATGTTAAGTTGATATACGTCATGTGACGCATTAGTTTGAGCTCACCATGACAGAGGCCGAAAATTAAGAGTAACTTTTGAATGTTGCAAATTATATTTCTTTTTTATTATTAATGTGCATAATCGGCAGAATTGTACGCACCTTTGACACATTCAAAACATGCTTTATGTTAAAGGATCATGTTCATCGATCAATTATACACACACATATAGATATAATATATATTTGTTTATTATGGGTGTATGCAATAAAATAAATTGAAAATAATTTATTATGAAGGTGTATGAAAAAAGTAAGCAAATTTAGTTTACACGTTTTAATATGGAGGTTGTGCCATAAAAAGTTATTGATTTCTAATGTAATTTATAGAATTATTAACTTGGTTAGCAATTATTTCATTTATTTTTTATTGAAATATTGAAATAATCAAATTTTAACAAATATCAAAATTGATATGTGTAAGTTATAAGGCTTACAATATTGCATACGTGTATCCTGGCAAGTGTTGTAGTACTTGTAAAATTTTCAAGGTTGCGTGAGTATTAATAAGGACTTTTTATATATAAGTTGAATTTATATGAAAGATGGTGAGTTCTTGAATTTTTATATATTTTTTAAAACATATATTTTGTCTATTAATTTTTTTTAATGTAGATTCAAACCTCGTGATAATTGATATTTCTTCGTTAATTTATTCCGTGATATCTCGCCCCTTTTTTTGTTACATTCCTACTCTAACCTATAAACTCTAATTTTAAATATTCGAAACTAAAACTATAATTCACCGAAAAAAAACATCTTTAAGGACCAAATCATCGAATTTGAATTCTCTAAAAATCTGCCCCTTAATATCATTAATTTTTTTATTAATTCCAATGAAAACCCCCTCGACAATAATCCTCACGCACTATTTATTCCTTCATATCCTCCTCGCAATATTTAATGGTGCATCTTTTCTTTTCTCGCCTTTGAATCAATTGCAACAAGAGAACCAAATGGGGAGAGGATATCATTGCGTGAAATTCAAATGAAATTGTCGGAACTCCGAATAATCGATTGACACATCAAGAGGTGGGTGCAATGATATACACATTGAGTTGTTTCTTCTATAATAAACATAATAGATATGTCCAATCATGATTTGAATTGCATGAGTTGTATCTTGTTCGGAGATATGTGTATTTATGCGAATGTTTTCATTTTCATTGTGTTATAAGAATATATTCACCAAGAAAATTCTTATTCGACTCTATTTTAATATTTTTTTTAGTAATGATCCTTGTTGATTGTGCCTAATGTGTCTTCAATGATGATAATTTCAAAGCATGTTTGTAGTATTACTAGGTATCACACGAGGTGGATGAATCAGCTACAATCGAATTCCTTCCTCAAGAATTTCAACTAGAAGAGGGATGTCCGGTAAGGAAACCCTAAGGAACAATTATGCTTTAATATCCCCAAACGACATTTCCGGTGTGGAGTCATTGTCACGGTCATAACATTTGGAATATCAATATCATACTTAGGCCAATTTAAGTATTTAGATTTGTATGTTTAATTTACATTTTAGTTGGAATAATAACGACTCTAGTTTAGGGATTTTGTTGCAAAGTGTCTTTTAATTAAAAATATGATCTTCTAAGTCTTGATCCATGTTATGTGTTATTCTCACAAGAATCATCGTAGAGGTTGTTGCTCTGGTTTGGGTTCTAGTGATTTTGCCTCATGCATGCAACATGTTTTCTATTAGAAGTGTAAAATATGTTGAAATGATTACCAATAAAATCATTCTTATAAGAATATTGACCTAATTATGTTTGAACATTCCTTAGAATAAATCCTAAATTAAATCTCATATTTTTTATTTTGAAATTGTTGTTCTTGAAATCTAACCTAGGTTGCCTCAAATCGAACCAAGTTTGTCCAAATCCGATTGAGTTGTTCAAACCTGTTTCGAATTAATCGGGTTGAGAAAAAACCAATGTGAACTGAATTCGATTTCTTTTAAACTCGGTTCGAGGTAGTTGTCAATTGAGCCAATTATGATCGACATATTAGAACTTGGTTCAAGTTTCTTACAAATTGAGCCTGAGTTATATTAAACAATTTACATTCCAATCAGGAGAATCTTAGTGACGCAGGAGCTTTTTTTTAAATTAATTATTTTAATTAAAACTGGTGTTTTAGTTTATTAGTCATCAATGTGACCTTTTAATTAGTTATAAGGGTCATGATTAGTTATACCGATCTTAATTAAAAGTGGATTAATCAAGGGTGGAGATTGATTAGTAGTTTATAACCTCTTGTAACCTCAGTATTTAAGGCTGCCAATAGAATTTTCAGACATCATAATATCTCTTTTATCAAAATTATAGATATTTGTGGTTTTCTCATAAATCCTAATTGTTCCTCTAACAATCTTTCTCATATTCTAGCCTGATTTCTCATTATTCTTGTTGATTTTCTCTTCTTATTGCATCAAATTGGTATCAGAGCAAAAGATCCTACAAAATATTAGGGTTTTCTTTATTTTTGAACCATGATTGACGTGGTAGAGGCCGAGGACATGGCAACCCTGGACAGCAAGCAGAGATGGCAGAGATTCGACAAATGATTGAAGATTTGTTGCGAAGTGTTCAAGCCATACAGCGACAGGAACGTGTGGCAGCCCATATGAAGATTTCGAAAGGTGGCCACAATCTAATAGACATACTGGAAGGTAGTCTGGAAGATGATATTGATCAAGGGTATTTTGATAATCCCTTTCATGAAGCTGGAGCTGATACAAATTTGGTGCGAGGTTGATTGGAGGATAGGTTGATTCATGCCCTAGATCTGAACAGTGGTGGAATTACGATTGAAGTTGCTGATTTTCATGGAAAGATGCATGCTGAAGATTATTTAGATCGGGAAATAAGTCTAGAAAATTATTTTGAGTGGAAATCTATGACAGAAAATAGAAAAGTGTTATTTGTGAAACTGAAATTAAAGGGGACAGCACTTCAATGGTGGAAGAGAATTGAAGAGCAACGTGAATGACAAGGTAAACAGAAAATTGGAACCTGGGAGCATATGAAGATGAAGCTGTGAAAACAATTCTTACCCGCTGATTATACAATGGATTTATATGAAAAGTTTCATTTTTTGAAACATCGATGTATGAAGGTTGAAGAGTATACTTCAGAGTTTTACAACTTATCAATTTGTGTTGGGTTGAATGAAACAAATGAGCAAGTAACTGCTCGTTATCTTGCTGGGCTTAACCAATCTTTTAGAGATGAGATGCCTATTGCTCGTGTGTGTACTCTTAAAGATGCCCGACAGCAAGCTTTATTGGCTGAAAAATGAGTATGGCGATATGGAGTGCGTAGACCTTTAATAGGGTGCTCAGGAGGCATTATGCAAAAGGGTACTGGTGCTATTGGACAAAAAATAATACATCTACACAAGGAACCAGTCAAGGAACTCATGCAAATAAAAATGATGATAAGGGAAAAGCTGTAATGCATTACGGTGGACAAAATAATTCTGCACCTACGACTTTTAAAAAAAATAACACACAAATTCGTTGTTTCACTTGTTGCGAAAAGGGTCATGGTTCTTATGTTTGTCCACAATGAATAGTTAATCTAGTGGAGCTGCAAGATGAAGAATATGAAGAGTCGGAGCATATTTATGATCAATATGTGGATGAAAGTGAAGAAATAGATGTTCTCCCTGTTCAAGGAGAATCATTGGTGGTTCGAAGTGTCTTAACTACCACAACTAAAGAAGAAGAAGATTGGAGAAGGCATATTATCTTCAGAACACGTGTTCTTTGTGGCGGGAAGGTGTGTGATCTAGTTATAAATGGTAGCATGGAAAATGTCATTTCTAAAGATGCAGTAAAGAAGTCGGGATTGGTTATTGAAAAATATACACATCCTTACAAAATTCGTTGGCTTAAGAAAGTAATGAAATTCCTGTCACTACTCGATGTTTGGAACAATTTACTATGGGAGGTAATCTTCAAGATGAAGCTTTATGTGATGTTGTGCCCATGGATGTTGGGCATATTCTTGTAGGAAGATCGTGGTTGTATGATCATGACATGGAGCATCACACTAAACCAAACACATATTCTTTTTATAGGGGTAACAAAAAGTACACCTTGTATCCAATGAAAGAGGAAACACAAGATGCTAGTTCATCTAAAAATAATAAGATTAATGGTTGTTTGTGTGCTGAGAAGTTTGAATTAGTATGCCAAGAAGTTGAGATTGTTTATGTGCTAGCAAACAAGATAGTTGGAGGCGAACCACTTGGAGGAATATCCCACCAACCACTTGAAGTTGAGCAAATTTTGAAGGATTTTTCATATCTGATTGCTGGAGACTTACCGCAAGGTCTGCCACCGATGAGAAGTATTCAACATGCAATTAATTTGATTCCAGGAGCTTCTTTACCAAATTTGCCGACTTATAGAATGCCACCTAAACAACGTGCTGAGATGCAAAGACAAGTTGAAGAGTTGATATCTAAGGGTCTGATACATGAAAGCAAAAGTCCGTGTGCCTGTCTAGCTTTGCTTGCACCAAAGAAGGATGGTTCGTGAGGATGTGCGTTGATAGTCGTGCTATTAATAAAATTATTGTGAAATACAGATTTCCAATATCCCGTTTGAGTGATATGCTTGATCAACTAGCTGGCTCTAAGTTGTACACGAAGATTGATTTGAAAAGTGGGTATCATCAAATCAGACTACAAGATGGAGATGAATGGAAAACAGCATTCAAAACACCGGATGGGTTATTTGAGTGGTTGGTCATGCCTTTTGGCCTTTCTAATGCACCAAGTACATTCATGCGAGTAATGACTGAGGTATTGAAATCTTTCTTAAACAAATTTGTTGTCATTTATTTCGATGATATTTTAATTTACAGCAAAGATGTGAATGAGCACTTAGTGCATCTACGACAAGTTCTCGAAGTATTGCAGCGAGAGAAACTTTTTATCAACTTGAAAAAATGCTCTTTTATGTCTCGTGAAATGGAGTTTTTGGGTTTTGTTGTTTCAGCTGAAGGTATTAAAACATATCCAGGGAAGGTTCGTGCAATTTTGGAATGGCCTATTCTGCAAAACATGAAGGATGTTCGAAGTTTTCATGGCTTGGCATCATTTTACAGGAGGTTTATCAAGAATTTCAGTTCTATTATGAGTCATATTATAGAATGCTTGAAGCAAGATAGTTTTAGATGGTCAAATGCAGCACAAAAGGCCTTTGAACTCATGAAAAAACTGATGACGGAAGCCCCTATTCTTGCTCTACCTGATTTTGAGAAGTTATTTGTTGTGGAATGTGATGCATCTCATATTGGAATTGGTGCAGTTCTCAACCAGGAGGGTAAACCTGTGGAGTTTTTCAGTGAAAAATTATCTGATGCGAAGAGGCGATACTCTGCTTATGATTTAAAATTTTATGCCTTAGTTAGAGCTATTCAACATTGGGAGCATTATTTGGCTTACCGAGAGTTTGTTGTTTATTTTGATCATCAAGCTTTGAAGTCCTTAAACTCTAAAATGAAGTTGAATGAAAAACATGCTTCCTGGAGTCTTGAGCAATTCAATTTTTCCGTGAAATATAAAACTGGGCAGTCTAATGTTGTGGCAAATGCCCTTAGTAGGCGATCCACGTTATTGTTGGTGATGAATACTCAAGTAACTAGTTTTGAAGAGATAAAAAATCAATACAAAATTGATCCATATTTTAGCAAAATATTTGTTGACCTGGAATGGCCTAGAAAGTCTGAATTGTTGTCTTATCGCTTACACGAGGGATATCTTTTTAAGGGCAATCAACTTTACATTCCTCAAGGTTCATTGCGAGAGCAAATTGTGAGGGAACTTCATGGAAATGGACTAGGTCATTTTGAAAGAGATAAGACGATGAAGATGGTGGCAGATCGTTATTTTTGGCAAAAAATGTTTCAAGATGTGAATGACATAGTAAGAAGATGTTCAGCTTGCTAACTGGGTAAAGGCAACTCATAAAATACAGGGTTATACACTCCTTTGCCAATACCAGAGACGCCCTGGATACATTTAAGCATGGACTTCGTCTTGGGTTTACCAAAAACAGCAAAGGGATATGATTCGATTTTTGTTGCGGTGGATCGATTCTCAAAAATGGTATATTTCATTCCTTGTTCGAAGACTTCAGATGCTTCACACATTGTTGAGTTGTTCTTTAAAGAGATTGTGAGATTGCATGGAGTTCAATCTTCTATTGTTTCAGATCGAGATGTCAAGTTTGTAGGACACTTTTGGAGAACTTTGTGGAGAAAAATGAGCACCAAATTGCAATTTTCTAGCACATGTCACCCCCAGACAGATGGGCAAACTGAAGTTGTTAATAGGAGTTTGGGAAATCTATTACGATGTCTTGTTGGAAATCATGTGAAAAGTTGGGATGTGATTCTTCTGCAAGCAGAATTTGCTTATAATAATTCTGTCAATAGAACAATCAAGAAGACACTTTTTAAAGCTGCTTATGGATTGAAATCACAACATGTGCTTGATCTAGTTCTTTTGCCACCAAATGCGAGAATCAATGATGATGGAGAGGCCTTTGCTGAACACATTAAAAGAGTGCATGAGGAGGTAAAAGCTGCCTTGAAATCAAGTAATGAAACTTATGCCAATGCAGTCAATCAACATCGACACCTTAAAGATTTTGAGGAAGGCGACTTGGTCCTTGTACACTTGAAACAAGAGAAGTTTCCTAAGGGCACTTATCACAAACTAAAGTCAAGGAAGTTTGGACCATGCAAGATACTAAAGAAAATAAGTTCGAATGCTTATTTTATTGAGCTTCCATCAAATTTGCAAATTAGTCCTATCTTTAATGTCTCATATTTATATGCTTTCGAGGGCTTTGATATGGAAACAACTGAAGTTTTAAATCAATTGGAACAACATCCCAAAGTTTCTACTGATGTTATTGAAGATGTGTTGGATGTCAAAGAGGTCAGTTCTCGTAGAGGTAACAGATATAGAAGATTTTTTGTTAAATGGTTGGGTAAACCTACTACTGAAAGCACTTGGATTAATAAAGATGAGCTCAAGAAGATCGATGCCGAAATGTATGCTGATGTGGAGCAAGTTTTTTTCAAGGAATCAAAATTTTCAAGCTGAGGAGATTGACGCAGGAGTTTTTTTTAATTAATTATTTTAATTAAAACTGATGTTTTAGCTTATTAGTCATCAATGTGACCTTTTAATTAGTTATAAGAATCATGATTAGTTATAACGGTCTTAATTAAAAGTGGTTAATCAAGGATAGAGATTGATTAGTAGTTTATAACCTTTTGTAACCCTGATATTTAAGACTGACAATAGGGTTTTTAGCCATCATAATCTTTTTTTATTAAAATTACAAATTTTTATGATTTTCTCATGAATCCTAATTGTTCCTCTATCAATCTTTCTCATGTTCTAGCCTGATTTCTCATTATTCTTGCTAATTTTCTCTCCTTACTGCATCACTTAGGACCCAACCTAGGTCACCTATCAATCCACAACAAAATCAAACCAATCGAAATATCTCTCTGAATTTGTATACATTAAAAGCTTATCTGAGTTTTCCCTAAACAAATTTAGATTCCAACATAGAAAACTTGACCTTATGCTTTCATATTGTTGATTCTAAGCTCAATTTCATTTTCGTTTGATCCAAGTTAGTCCCTTCTCTAATTTAGTTAGATTTGAACTAAACCAACAATACCATAACACTTCTATGTGAATCAAGGATCTGGACCTTTCTTTCATGAGTTGCTAGAACACTTGATATTCTTCTAGAACACGATATTCTAAAGCACGTTGCAAATATTATAAGCTAATAAAACAAAATGGTGAAGGCTAAAGGATGTCATATTAAGTCTAATCCATTATCGTTTACTTGGAATGAGTGATGTATCGTTCTTCTAAAATAGAGCATTTGCCATAGTCTAATCAACTAATTATCGTCAGCATGAGTTTACATTTTTTTTTGCACCGCATATCTTATAATTAAATGAAGAACTCTCCTAATGGTAATAAAGAGATGTGACGTTGAATAAACACTTTGAGTAATCAAAGTCTATAAATATTAAATAGATATTGATTGAATTGTTTGTCTTGTCATTGAATCAATAAATCCTATTAAATATCAATTGTTATTAATTGACTTATTTCTCATATATAATGAATTGTATATCACCGAAAACATAAATGATATTATCTTCGAGGAAAATACATTTGGAGAAGGCATAATCTCCTTGCATGCAATTATTTAATGTTCCTCTAAGCCATATGATTAGAGGTATTCATAGATCGGATTGGATTAAAAGGATTTGGAGTGTTGAATTCGACTCAACCAGACTCTGTTCGGATCGGGTGTTAGTTTATCTGATCATTCAAATTTTTAAAATTTTTTTCTTATGGCTTTTATATTTATTTAATATAAAAATATTATTTAATATTTATTTTAAAACATAAAATAAATTTCCTAACTATTTAATGTTATTTTTGTACTTAAAATATTTTATTTTATTTTTAAAATTTTTAAAATCAAATATATGCTTAAGTTTAAATAATAAATAATCGGGTCTATCGAGTCGGGTCGACTCGGGTTGAAAAATTCAATCCGTACCCGAATTGACACACGATCGGGTCGAGTTCGGGTCGGGTCGGGTTCGACCTGACCATCGATCCGATCTGATTCAAATCGGTTCGGGTCGGGTCGGATCATCAGGTTCACAGGTCAACCAGATCCGGTGAACACTCCTATATATGATATTAACTAATCCCATTAATCCCTCATACAAGCAACCGTAGGGGGCGTTTATTTGCGGAACCGAGGTAGAATCACGCTCTTGTTCCATCCGGTTCCACCAAACACCCACCGGAATCGAGTTTCGGGGCAGGAACCAATCAGGTGGAACCTGGAGTTATTTTTTTCTTTGACTGCGTTTGGTACGGGAACATTAGTTCTCGAGAACTAATTAATTTGATAGAAAAATTTGAGTTGATGTTTGGATGAAAAAGTGTAATGACGAGGATTTAAAAAGTTGATGTGATTGATAAGTTTTAATAGATGTTTGGATAAAAAAGAAAAAATAAGAATATAATTTATTATTTTATGAGGTATAAAATTATAGTAAATAAGAATATATTATTAATATTATAATTTATGTAAATCATTATATTATTAATATTATTTTTATTTATTTTGATTAAATCTTTTAAATATTATTAATATTATACTTTAGGTATATTTTAAGATATAAATATAATACAATTTTTTTAAAAAATAATTGAATAGTTTAACTAATAAAATATTTATTAATTATTAGAGCTAATTATTTTATAATTTTTAATTAATAACATTTAATAAATTATGTTATAATATTCTTAAATTATGTTATAATAATGTATTAATTTATTCTATATTATATATGCATACATTATAAAATAACACACAGTATTGGGCTTTGTTCATCGTGGATTTTTTTTTGGTGCCTGCTTAATTTAGTTATCCAACTGGCCGAATTATCTTCCTAGAGGTTTCTCTGCACTTTTAAATCTTAATTTTTAAAAAGTGCATTCTGAACTTATTCTATTTTATCATTCAATTTTTTTAGTTAGACTTCCAAACCAAATGTTATTAACGTATTTGAATAAAAGTTGTGAAATAATACTTTTAATTTTTACCCATATCATCTCAAACAGCACACTTGGTCACAAAAATTAGGAGGAGCCGAAGAGATATTATGAGATAATACAATTGTGAATTGATAAGTACTTGTAATCAGTTCAATCTTTTATCAATTCATTTTCAGCTTAAAATCTCTTAATTAATCCTTAAATATATGTACATGTAATGATCTAAGCTATGAAAATGCGAAATATTTACTAACATAATATTTTGAACTGTCTAGAGGGGGACGATGCCTTATTTAATCTTGATTACATATCTATAATTGTCGTAATTTTTTTTAAAAAAATGAGACTTCGGAAGAAGCTTATATATATCACATTGTCCAATTCTGACTTCAAATATGTTTTTTTTTCTTAATGATAGAAAAAAATGGGACTTCGGAAGAAGCTTATATATATCGATATGCATTCTTTAGTAGCATTTTCCTCACTGTTTTATTTCTTATGACGATTGATACATTAATTAGTGATAAAAAAACGAAAAGAGAATTCAAATTCTAACATAGATATTTGATTTGGAGCATTGAGAGAGAGAGAGAGACCGCCAACGCCAACCAAGAACACTTCGAAGCCGTGACCCATGCGCGAGATGGAGAGATGGCTCCAAATCCCAAACACTCACAGGGCAGCGCATCGGCCATGCATGGTGATAGCGACCTTCATTTGGAGCCTTTCCACCGACAATGTGGCTTCTCAATTCGAATGCATTTTTTTTCTCTCTTTCTACTCGGAATATACCATCGATGATCGAACAATAAATTAGACAAAACACAAAAAATTAATATGATAAAATTCTATTAATATGAGTATAAAAGAAACATTCACGATTCAATGGAATCATCACCGGAAGAAATTCATTATAAACGAAAAAATACATCAAGATAAAATTTAATTTTTATACATAAAAATTCATACTGCAAGAATTTCACCCATCGTAATTGTACGACGATTAGTGACGCACTACCGGCTTAAAGCTGCATTTGGAAAGGTAAAAAAGCACTGCTTTTATCCACCATTTGTTGTTAACGATAATAATCTGCAGTGTTTTTTATCATTTTTTCAAAGAGAAGAAAAAGCTTGCTGTGTGAAAAAGTAATAAAATTTGGTGTGTGAAAAAATCATCCCAAACGGAGCTTGTCTAATGGTCAAAATCCTTCGCTTCCAACGTAACTTCAGTTTTTTTTTTCTCAATTTTAAATAGTAAATACAAAGTACAATAATCATATCACATCAGCACTTTCTTTCCTTATTTTTCTTTCTATTTCAGGTGCATTCTATTTGAACTTATACGGAGAAATAGTTAGGAGTTTTTCTTTATTGTCATTTCTCTATGGTGTTTTTGCATTATTATATTTCAAGATGGAGCCAAGGTTTAAACTGGTTAAAATATAAGACCGAGATGTCCCTTTGAACTCTTATCTTTTTAGTCATTATATTAATACTTACGCATCATGTTGAACTCCTTTTCATTTATATTTTTTAATTTTATTAATAAAATTTTAATTTAATAAATAAGAAAGAAAATCATATCATTGCTTTAATAAAGTCCTCAATTCAATTATGTCTTTTTATGATTTTACTAATTTTGAACCGAAGAAGAATGTATTAACTGAACTACTATACTTCAACTCAAAACAACTCAACTCAACTAACATATCTTATATTAGTTACAAATCATGTTGATATGATATCAAATTGTGATATGATATCTAACTGATATCATTACAGTATATGATATTAGCAACCTAGATTGCATGTATAACTATATATTCAGACATTCTAATGAACATAAAAAGAAAATATTCAACTCCTTTCATAGTATCTGAGCCAAGCAGCCATATGGCATCTTTGTCATCTTCCTCGTCCACCATAAACAACTCCAATATGTCAAACTCCACCACAATTGTGTCACTACCTATGATTGGCCAAATTCACCACTCAATTTCCATCAAACTATCAAGCACCAACTATCTCTTGTGGAGAACTTAGTTCCTCCCCCTCTTGTGTTGCTTTGATCTGGAAGGTCTAGTCAATGGGACAACACCATGCCCCTCTCCCACACTACCCATCATCTCAACACCCTCAGATGGTTCTTCATCTACAACTTATTAGAGTGAGACACGAAACCCATCATATCTTGAGTGGATATGTTGAGAACAACTCCTCCTCATCTGGATCCTCTCAGTATTATCCAAAGAGGTGTTTCCTCATGCAGTCAGGTTATAGACATTTGTCGAGGTGTTACATTCCTTGCATCAAGCCTTTGGCGCACCCTCCCACACCCGCATTCTCCAACTACATATGCAGCTCATAATATGAAGAAAGCTGACTCCTCGATCTCCAACTTCCTTAAACAAATGAAGTATGTTGCAGATCAATTTGCTATTGTCGGACATCCATTGTCCTCCTCCAGCTTTAATGCAATCATCTTTAATAATATCGGATTTGACTATAATGATGTTGTGGCTTCTCTTGTGGCACGTCCAACTCCAGTCAGCTATCTAGAGCTTCATAGCATCTTATCCAGTCATGAGATACACCTCTCTGTGCAAGAATCTTCTTTCAACAATACTGCTCTGACTCCCTATGCTAATTATATGCACACGGTTGCACCACCCTCTCGCTACAACTTGAGGAGCCAATCGAAATCTCGAGGACGTGGACGTGGATGTCCTCCTTCTAAAAGACGTGATCCTTGCCATCTTTGTGAAGGTCAAGGTCGCAACCCTTACAAATGCAAATATAGACATCCAAATATAATTCAGCCCACAGATCGACCTCATCCACAGGCTACATACAACGCGTTCATGCATTCTCCTCCTTCAACTAGTGCTATCTCTTCTTATGGTGGCTACCCTGAATGGATTCCTAACTCAAGTGCAACACATCATTCTACCTCAAATTTGCAAAGTTTGAGTTCCTCTGAGCCTTACTCGGGCACTGATCTCCTGCATGTCGGCGATGGCTCTAGTTTACCCATTGCCGATACTGATTTGTCCTCCATTCCTTCATCTTCTCGCTCTCTATTCTTACATAATATTTTCCATGTCCCTAAACTCTCTAAGTCTTTATTATCCATCCCTAAGTTTCCTGTTGACAATAATTGGTCTGTTGAATTCTTTCCTTCCTCCTTTGTAATCAAGGATCTTCACATGGTCAATCGTTGCTCCACGGACATGCTAAATCCGGCTTGTACTCTTTACCAGCTCCTCCGCCTCCCACTACTTTCACTACCAGCATTCCGTCTTATGAGTGTCTTCATCATCGTTTAAGCCATATGTCATCTCATATTGTGAAGTCAGTAGCGCGTCGTCAACACCTTCATGTTGAGTCATCAAACTCCACATGCAGTGCATGTTTGCAAGGTAAATCCACTAGGATCCATCTGCCATTCACATTCACTCGGAGTACTATTCCATTTGATCATGTCTTCGCAGATGTTTGATGGCATACACCCATACTCTCTTCTTTGTGGCATCGTTATTTCCTTATCTTTATTGATGACTTTTCTAAATTTAGTTGGTTATAACCATCATTCAATAAATTTGATGTTCACTCTCGCCTTCTTCATTTTAAATGATATATTGAAAATCAATTCAAAACTACCATTCGCTCCATTCGGACCGACGGTGGGGGCGAATTCCCCCCCCCCCCCCCCCCCTTTACAACAATATGGTATTGAACATCGCATCATATGTCCACACAGACATGAACAAAATGGAGTAGTTGAGTGCAAGATCAGAATATAGTTGACACTGCTCTCTCCATACTTGCGCAAGCCTCTGTCCCTCTTCGGTACTGAAAGTTTGCCTTTGAAACTTTAGTGTATTCAATTAATCGACTTCCAACCTCAATTCTTCACAAGTCAACTCCTTTTGTAACATTCTTTGCATACAGTCCTGACTACTCCTTCTTACGCACCTTTGAGTGCACTGCATATCCTTTGCTTCGTCCCTACAATGCCCACAAATTCTCCTTTCAAACCAAATCGTGTGTTTTCCTCGGCTACCCAAAAAACTATTTGGGGTATCGTTGCCTTGACATGGACAATAATAGGAATGGATATACATAGTGCGCCATGTTCACTTTGATGAATCCCTTTTCTCTTTTGCTACACCTCACACTCTATCATCCAACCAATCTAACTTTGAAGCCTCTCTACTCTGGCTCACGATTCCTTTTGTTCTGCTAGCATCATTACGTTCCTCACCCTCTCTTTCCTTACCTCCTAAACCTGTCAGTCCATCGCACTCACCCTCCACTGATCCACCTCCCCATCATAAGATGTTCCTTCAACCACGACAACTAGTCGATTATTGTCGCCTTGCAGGACATGAGTCTCGTCGAGTGTTGCTTGTGACTCCTAGCAATCTAATACATCAATGTGCTTCTCCAATGCCAATTTGGATCCAAATTGGCATGCCCCATGGTAGAAGAATACAATGTTCTCATCTCAAATGGCGCCTGGACTCTAGTTCCTCGCACTTCGGACATGCATGCTATTGGATGTAAATTGTTATTCCACAAAAAAAAGCCGATGGTTCTCTTGATTGTTTCAAAGCTAGATTAGTGGCAAAAGGCTTCCATCAACAACTGGACATTGATTTTTATGAAACTTTCAGTCCGATTATCAAGCCCACAACAATAAGAGTAGTGTTGTCTCTTGCTATATTGCAAAAATGGTCGCTTTGACAAATCGATATCGGCAATGCATTTCTTCATGGTACATTTGATGACTCTGTCTTCATGGAGCAACCCCTAGGATTTCAAGATTCTAACCGCTGCTCACATGTCTGCAAACTAGGTAAATCCTTATATGGTTTGAAATAAGCGTCGTGTGCATGGTATCACACTTTACATGCAGCACTCCTCTCTTTTGGATTCAGATCCTCTAGCACGAATCCTTCATTATTTATTTACACCCAGCATGATACAACTCTCTATGCATTAGTTTATGTGGATGGCATCATCATAGCCGGCTCTTCCTCAACAATAATCGACGCCTCCATCGATCACCTTCATCAGTTGTTAAGGACTTATGAAAGCTTCATTATTTCCTCAACATTGAGGTTCTTCCCTATGACGATGGTATATTATTGTCTCAGCAAAAATATATCACTAACATCATTCATCATGCTGGCAAAATCCATCATGTCGCCTATGTCAAAAAGTGTCGATACTCGTGGTCCCTCACCTATGTATTATGATCCCCTTTTATATGGACAAATTGCTGGGGCAATATGCAACAATCACACGCTCGAATCTCAGTTTTGCTATAAATCATATTTGTCAATTCATGCATGCACTGACAAAGAATCATTGGCAACTCACAAAGAGGATCCTTCGTTATTGGCAACACACCTCCAATGTTGGCCTTCTACTCACACCATCAGTTGATCGCACAATACATGCCTTCTCGGATGCCGACTGGGATAGCGCCACCAATGACAGATCATGATATTTTTATTGGTCAGAACTAAGAAGCAGAAGATGGTCACTCATTCCTCTATTGAATCAGAATATCACGCCATTGTTGACATGACTGTTGAACTGATTTGGATTCATTCTTTGTTGACATAACTCGGTTCCCCACCTACCCACTCACCAATCTTATGGTGTGACAATTTGGGTGCCACCTATCTCACAGCCAACCCGGTGTTCCATGCTAGAACAAAATATATTGAAGTTGACTATCATTTTGTTCGGGAGAAGGAGGTTGCTGCTCATCGCCTTTTCAATTCATCTCGTCAAAAGACCAACTGACAGATATTTTCACGAAACCTATCGTTGGATCTCAGTTCAAGTTCTGGGGTGACAAGCTTCGCCTTCGACAATGCGATGGCTTTGCTTGAGGGGATGTATTAACTGAACTGCTATACTTCAGCTCACAACAACTCAACTCAACTAACATATTTTATATTAGTTTACAGATCATGTTGATCTGATATCGAACTATGATCTGCTGCAAACTGTCACATATTATAGTGATATGATATTAACAACCTAGATTGCATGTATAACTATATATTCAAACATTCTAATGAAGATAGAAAGAAAACATTCAACTCCTTTCAGAATGTAAGAGGGACATGCTAAAAATTAGAGGAGCCACACTTATTATACTAAATCAATTTTTTACAAAATTATACTAAAAAAATGAAGTCAGTCCAACATTTTAGAAGAACCAACCTACTAATAAGACATTGTATATTTTAGAGCAGTAGAGGTTAAGCCACGTGATCCAATACAAAGTTAAGATGCTCATTTTATGTATATATGTGGTCAAAAGGATTATGTTGAGCATTTAGGTGTATTTGAGTTTAATGCAAATAGTAAATCAATCGATGTATTATGAAATAAATTTTTATTATTTTGCAAGTCGATGAAGTGCTACATATTTTCTACACTATATATAAATACATATGAATAAAATGTTTATATAGAGTATTTGACATACAATGGATGTAGAACATTATTTTTTGTATATTAATAAAATAATTTATATAATTTTATCTTATAAGTTAAATAGTGAATTTAATCAAGACTAAGATCTGATATTTGTGATCAAATTATTTTAGCATATATAACTACTTCAATGAACATGATTCACTTTTTATTGTTAAATAGTCCATTAAATATATATTATTCCATATATATGTTGTATGATTATTTTCATTATGAATTATAATCATTAACTTACTTAAATAATAAAAAATAAGCACTTTAAATCAAGATGTAGAATGAAGTACTACTAAATTTTAGGATTCAAATGCTAAAGATTGACTTTTGAATGAGCGGCCCTCCCCACCATTGCACCCGCATGAAACTTCGTCGGGGTTGGGCCGATCAGCTTAGCTAGAGCACGACCGTTGAGTCAAGCCTGATGTCGAGACAGCAGAATGTTGGGCACGGTCTAGCATGGGTCTAATGTACGCGAACCTAGCTCGGGTCGACTAGATGTAGCACAATTTTTTTATTTTTATTATATATTTAAATATTTAATAATATATTATAACTACATTATATATCTCATAATCATAGTATCATATATTATAATTTATTATTATTTTTTAGTGGTCCAAATTTTAGGATAAAAAAGTACGTGCACGACATGACATGACTTGTCCAGGGACTGTCTATGACGGGTCATGCTGGATTAGCGTAATACCAATCCAACATGACATGGCCCATTTTTAAAATGAATCGTGTCGGCATGACAAAGCCTACGACACAACCAAACCATGATGATCATGGCCCCCTGTTCATCCCTATCCAATGCCTCTAAAGATGTCAAGTGGATCACAATGAGTTAGGGTTGAAAAAATTATCCTATCTTGATTTGAAAAAAAATTAAAAAATCTCCTTTCATAATAAACTATTATTTCAAAACCTTTTTCCATAAGAAATATTTCTAGAGCTGAATATTGAGTTTTTCTAGAATGATTTTAAGAAAAATAAACAGATATAATGAGATGCAACTTTTTTTCAATGTTGGATGAATTTGAGAAGATTACTTAATCAATGGGGAAGTATATCTGATATGAAATTAGAGCCCTCCATTTTTTTTCTCGTGCTTTGCCATCTTGTCAAAATAGCTAAGAAATTATGTTATAGTATACAAAATATCAATTATTGCAAAATAGGCAATTTCTGATATCCAATATTTGTAAGTATAAAAATTAACTATGAAATTTGCACTAAGTATCCGCTCACTCAAATGGATTTTAGATTGGTGAGTCATATGCAAGGCCGGACCCATGTACAAACACAGGAGTTAGCCTCTTCTGGGGGATGGCACCGACCCTGCCCCGCTCTCATCCCCAGCGAGACTAGTTCTATCCTCTCCCTTAATCTCTGCATGTTCCTATTTTTTTTAGAGAGATCTCGAATCTTCATCGTCTTATTTGTAAAAATGATAAATCAATCATTTTTAAAATATATATACACTAAATCATCCAAATATAACTAGTTACAAATAATGCAACAATATCATTGCAGGAAGAAAAATCTCCACAAATGGATGTGTGATTGGGGATTCCCCGTAGGGACCATGATCAAGGTTATTAAGATCGCAATCTTGACCGTACAATTTGATTATATTTAGAATTCGGGATCCTGATATCAAATTTAGAATTAATTTTTTAGGATTGATAAAAAGATCAAAAGATTCCTGCTGATCTTATCAATCCATTTTTTTAAAAATTTTTACCAAGTGCAAACATGATTTTTGAAGAAATAAAATTAAGAGGAATATGATTTATTATAACTAAAATTTAACAAATATTTTCTTCACAAAATATTTTTATTATCATTGTATGTTAAAAATTATTTATGTAATAGCACTCCATATTGATCATATTATTTCTATTTTTTGTCAATTCATATTAAATTATTATATATATATATATTATTTATATGTGTTTATTTGTAGGAAGTCTTAATAAAATAATAGTCAAGTTAACATTATTTATAATCTAAAACATTACAAATTTATTTTTAAAAATAATTTTTACCAATTTTTTTATAATATTAAATTAAGATATCATGAACCTAATCTTATGATCTTTGATCTTACAATCTTCTTTCGATCTTACGCCACATTTCGATCTTGACTACCATGACCTTACTGTGACCTTCTAAGATTTTTACCACAGCTCCCTTATTTTAAACTTTGATTAATTATATCCAATATATTAATTTTAAATCTAAAAATTTATTATGATTCTTTAAAATGATGAAAATACTGTGAGTTCAAATTTGTTATATGTATATTTTTTAACTTGCTCTCCCAACCCTACACGCACACACCAAACCTTAATTATTTAAGTATGCAAATGTGTAAAAGCAAAGTCTTTAAAACTCGTCAAATATAAGATGTTTCCATTCTTAAATCTTATTCTTCCTATCTCAAAGTCGAAAATACCAAACAGGAAAGATATTATTAAGGGGAGAATATAAAATTAATCGCAACAAAATGGAAATGTGACTAAATTAGATAATTGTACTAATATATTTAATGCCAAATATTTCTAGCACTTGATGCTCTCTTCTTAAAAAGTAATTAAAATTTTATTAAATCAAACCTTTTACGAAAATTAATGGAATTCAATTTGAGGTAAAAATAAATAATAATTTAAAATCTCTTTCAACTTCAATAACCCCGGTTGTATTAGTTTCAGCCAACTGGTTTCCTTGTTAAAATCTTAACTAATTAACTCAATCGGCTCAACTGTTAGTAAATCCAATTTCATCACTACAATGAATCACTTTTTTTTTCTGTGAAAAGGGGTTAATTATCTCTTAAAATGGCAGCCATGCACCTGACTCCACCTCAAACAATTAATCAAGAAGTGGAGCCCTGCAATTCAAGTGAACTACAAGGTCAAGGAAGAACTCATAAATGCCTCTTAGCAACTAATGAATTATTTTCCAAATAAAAAAAAGCTAATGAATTATTTGATATAGATGATAATGACCAAAAAGTTTTATCCGATTACTTTCGAATGTTATGTTATTTGATGTACATAAAAAAGAGAAATGAATCATGAATTCATGTTCTTTTAATTAAAAATTACAATCTAGCTAGGACCAGCAAACCTATCATAAAAGATGTGGGGAACTTTTACTAGTGCATCTTGGTCTCTCTCTCTCTCTCTCTCTCTCAGCCTGCAACATGGCCATTGCATCTTGGTCTCTCTCTCTCCCCTTCTTTCTCATAGCCTGCGACCTGCACTTATTAACTTCTCCTTGTATGGAAGCGGAGGAAGGCAGAGACATTAGACATCCTTCTATCACATGCATCATGGAGGTGGGGGAGATCTGGAGCTGTCCCCCCCATGAACACATGTACTTCTATTAACTTTATCCAGATTAAGAGGCCATGACATCTCAAGGATAAGAGGAGGTGCAGAGAGTCAGAAAGGTCTGCATGTTAACAGATTTTTTTATTTTAAAAATACAGACAAACTTTACCAGAAGAACAGATCCGGCAGTGGAATTTCTACTTCAGATGGCCGTGGAATTCATGGGGATTGGCTAATTCTATTTTGTTGCTCTCTAGAGGAATGAAACTTTTTAATAAGAAACATTGAAGACAATTTGAAATGTGTTAAAAGTATGTAATATAATATAGTACTATATAAATTGAAATATCACGTTAACCTTATTTTCTTGCAATAACTATAATTATATAAAAAAATAGTATACTGCATTACTGCCTAATCAGTAAATCGACCTCTTATAATATACACAAGTGCTCTATTGTATTAATTATAAAACCTATTGGGATATAAATTTTAATATTAAAAAATGTTTATGCAATAACTTAACAAAGTCTAGAAAATATTATTGGTGCAGTATTATATTAATTTATGACATCACAAAGAAACCATTTTTACGTTTTATAACAAATTATGAAATCCTGCATTAACACGGCTACAAAAATATTTTTTTCAAAAAGGAAGCAAAAACATGGCTGTAACCAACAGTTCTAGCTTTCCATAGGAATTAGAAAATGGAATATAAAACAATTCATGGTAGAACTAATGAGTATTATATCTTATTCTCGTCCTACATTAGTTAGTAATATTGATGTGGAAAATATCGTCACCCTACTGTTGAGTCTGATATGTTTATCTTAGAAATTCGATGATTAAATTTATGATGAGCAGTGAGTTACCATATATAATAATCATCAATCGCAAACCTTGATATTTATTTTTCTATTCATTTTTTCAACAACTCGAATACTTCTTATTTATGTCTTTTGTAATACAAACGACAATTTTTATATTAATTATGATATCCAAAATGCTACTAGCCCTAAAAGAAATCATACTTTTTTCAAAAAAAGAAAGGATTGCAACAACCGATATAATTGAAATCATTTGACCAAAAAGAAAAAAAAACATGACATGTCAACTATGATTTCATGAGCCATCACTTCATTCATGGATGTCCCACAGAAGCAAAATAGCAGTAGCACTCAGATAATATTATAAGGTGGGTCGGCATAAATAAATTAATCCATCTCTAATTTTCTGTATATATATATATATATAGACAAAAGAAATGTTGCAAACGCAATAACCTCTTAAAATAAACAAATTTCATACCCACATTTATTAACTAAGTTTAGCATAATTTATTAACATAATTATGCCTGAATTTCGAATTAGCTTTTTGGGTCAAGATTCATCGATATTCAGAATTATTAATACTCAACTAATTCGATATTCGGATGGAAGTATCATGGATAGATTCCCAGTAAACTTTGAACTATTAGCCATCACCGATATCAAGATAATTTAAATAAAATAATTAATATTATTTTACCTTTTATCTGCTCCCAAAAATATATAATATGTATTATCTACAGTTGCATTGTACTATTTTATTTTAACCCATGCATAATTTGGAGCCTTCCTTGAACGCCCCCTATGCATTGTGAGGTGAAAACTCATGTCATCGTTACTGAATGAAATCGAAGGACGCAACGTTCGACGATGAGGAGCCGCACGTTGATGATTGACGAACCACATAACATAAAAAGGAAGAGATAACAGAAAGACAAAATTGTATCACTGCAAAAGCCAAAAAAGGGAAGCACAAAGGCAAATTGGTTGGGGGGTATCATTTGAAATCCCTCAACCTTACTACTATTATTATTATTCTTATCATTATTATTATTACGAGAGATCTGGAGGTGGATGGTCGCCCCTACACTCCAATAGTTGCCTCGATTCACGTGAAAGCCTGACAGCCGATAAAGTTCACGCCACCTGGGACGCAAAATCCAGTCAGGCCAATGAGAAGTCGCCATCTCAGCAGATAAGCGGAAGGAGCCCCCCTATATTGCTAAGGATCTTTGTTAGGGCCATTGGACTTTGTTATATTGCTAATTTGCCCTCCGTTTTTGACACAAACCAGAACACACGAAGTCGTCGTCATCATCATCTGGAAAGACATCATCACTGTCCAGTGATTGGTCCTAGATCGTCCACCTTCCTCACATAAATTTATTTCTAAATTTATTCGATAATTATTTTGCACACTATAAATGAAGGTAAAATGAGAATTCAATCATGTATATCGATCGAAGGTCTTATCATTGTAGCTCAAAAGTTATAAAGAGTGTGAAAAACTTGTTGGCTTTGGTGCCTTTTTTTTTCGTTTTCTTATCTCTGAATCAGAGTCCAAAAGTACTGACGAAGTACACTGAAAAGCCAGTGAATTATATGAACCGACATCAATCAATTGCAACGAGCAGACTACTTTTAATTTGAGAGGATTCTTCCAAATTCCAACTTAATATTTCTAAGAAGTCGTTTAAGAGCAGCATTTTTACAATGGGCGTATTATGCAAAGTACTCGATAATTAAAGTTTCATCAGATGCATTAGACAGCAAAACTTGGTGCCATTATGATATCGGCCGAGGTAAAGACTTGTGAACCAGATTTTGTAGGGTACATCGCCAGTGGCATACCAGAAGTTAAGAATTGCTGCTAAGGGGCAGTACAGGCACAGCACCACGATACCATATTGAGAGAGAGAGAGAGAGAGAGAGAGAGAGAGAGAGAGAGAGAGAGAGAGATCCATATGGGTCCTGCTGTTGTCCAGGAGAGTGCACAGCTGACTAATGAAAGCTAAGCTTGTCGCTTCCCCTGAGCACTCGGGCACTCTTTCTACAAACACCTCCCTGTGCTCTCCTCAATTCCTCATTCCCCCTTCCATTCCTCTTCCTCTTTCTCCCAGTTCTCTTCTGTAATGCTGCTGCCCAGCAGACGGTTTACCTACATCTCGTGATTGCCGAAGCTTTCCCCATTCACATCACTTTCTCTCCCGCTCTGTTTTCGTCCTTTCAGAATCCTACATGTTTTGATAACTGCGTAACAAAGAGGGTTCAATCCTTTTCGAGTAGTTCGCCATTCAATCATTGCCTGTCCATTCACAATTTCCTTCCAAAGTTGGGTTTCAACATGAAGTTCTGCGAATCCCAGCCCTTTTTTCCTTTTTTTCCTCTGTTTTAACCGTTTCAGGTGAGTACTCTGAGAGCGCTGACACTTTTGGAGTTGTTTTGAAGCAGAAACGTAAACGTTCGTCCAATTTGATTGCTTTCTTGCTTTTGTTGTCCTTTCTGCTGTAAAGCTACGGCCTTGTCATGATTTGGTAGCCCAGTTTCATCTGGAAGCGAACATTTGGTGCAACTTGCCTCGTTTCAATTTGTTTTAATGAATTGGATTTCTGGGGATGTATGTGTTACATGCAACTCCACTGTTCCTTCTCTCTTCCAAGAAAAAAAATATGAGTAGAAGTGTAAAGTTTGGTTCTTTTTGGCTGAGAAATTGCATATAGTCATACGGAACTATCCGTACAGCAGGCCCTTCTGCTGCTCTTGGAATTTGTCCCAAATCTACATTTGCTTCCATTCAGGAATTGGGGTTTAGGGTTTTAGCAGCTTCCATTCTCCAATCTTGTTGACTGGAGGTTCTTAGTATTCTGACACCAAATTTGATTGCCTTTGGAGTACTCGTTCTGGTTCTGAGGCGCGGAAATGCACTGGAGTTGTTCTCGTGATTTCGCGGGGATTCCGAAACATTTTTTTATGGCATTGGCATCATAAATGTTGCGGTTGTGAGACGTGCAAACAAATGCAACTTGAATTGTTCCCGTGAGATTTAATTTGTTCTGTTTCTTCTGCGAATTCCGAGAGCAATTTTGATAGTCTCAGACGCCATTTTTTTTGGTCCAAGTCCACGATGTCTTCCTGTCTCAGTGGCAGCGGCCGGACGTACGGCTTCGACCTGGACATCGTGAAGCCGTCGTCGTCGACGACGACCACGACGTCACCGTCGTCCCGGTCCTTCCACTCCTCCTCCCCTTCCTCCACCCTCTCCGAATCGAGCAACTCCCCACCTCGCAACATCTCCATCAAGAAAGCGCGCGCGCCTCGGAAGAGGCCGAACCAGATGTACGACGAGGCCGCTGCGTTGCTCTCCTCCATCCACCCCAACATCTTCTCCGTCAAGAGCCTCCGCACGAAGCCGCTGTCCAAGAAGGTAGCCGCCGCCTTCGGCTCCTTCCAGGAGGCTTCCGAGCTCCTCCCGCCCCTCCCGGTTCTCGGCGACGCGGCATTCCTGATACGGGAGCCGCCGCCGCCTGAGCAACCGGCCTTCTTAATCAAACTCAAGACGGCGAGCCCTTTTGACACGAGTTCCCCGAGCAATGATTCGACCATGGATTCGCCGTGCTCTCCAGTATTCCTGCTACATGACGACGACGGCTTCGATGCGGAATCCATCCTCGACGAGGAGGTCGGCGAGGGCATCGACAGCATCATGGGCAATCTGGCCACCGACAACAGCAGCGCCGACTGCAGCAACGAAGAGGAATCGGGCGGTCGCCGCTCCCGCATCAACCCGTACCTCCGGAGTCTGATTGGGCCGCGAACGGGCGGCAGGTATGACTTTGGTTCCAGGCTGAGGCACGACCGGAGCATGCAGCAGGCCTTGCGTCGAAGAGATGAAGGCGAGTGGTGGCGAATCCCGGCGGTTCCCGTGCCGATGGTGGAGCTCCTTCCGCAGTTCAAGCAGCCGCCTCCCCCGCCGCAGCCGGCGTCGTCATCGTCGGAGAAGAAAAGTAAGAACAAGAAGAAGAAGAAAAAGGCAGAGAAGAACGAGAACAAGGCGGACGATGCCACGACAACCAACGCCGCTACCGTCTCTTCATCGGAGGAGAAATCGAAAGGTGGGTTAGGTCTCAAATTGAGCCACGAAGAAGTCCTAAAGGCGTGGTCCGGCCGGTCGATGTTCTCCGACGGTCCCGACTCGCCGGAATCCTCCGCCGTCGCCATGGTACGTATTCAAAAGCTTTCCTTCGTTTTTAGTTTTTATATTGCGCCCTCGTGGATTCGACTTTCCCATAAAAGTTGCCGGTTTTTCCAACTTTCTTCATAATTCTAATAATGTGACATTTCATTTCTTTTCTCGTAGTTCAAATCAAAATAAAATAGAATGTCATAATTCAGAAAATTAGAACAGCTGGAAAAATAAATAATCTAAACAAAATTAAAAAAAGAAACAAGCACTCTTTCAGAAAAGAAAGAATACACCAGAATTCAACTTGCTTGGCCTCGTCGTATTACCAAATGTCCTAAATTACTATACCATAGAATTTTTGTGCAGTTTTCAGTGAAATATATATATATATATATATATATAAGTGGAATGGGCGAAATTAGAAATAAAAAATTTAAATGCCTCGTACAAAAATTGAATCTTGCTCAAATTAAGTTTGGAACCGGGTAAAAGATATAAACGTGGTTTTAGAGCTTGTGAGTTGGCATTCTGAATTGCCATCAAAACAGCAAGGCCATCTTTTTTCTTGTGCTGATGGATCGGCACCAATGCTGCATGGCAGGCGAGGCTAAAGGACATCGATTTGTCGCCGGACGGCGCCTGCGCCGGCGCCGTAAGGGAAGCGAGCGTGCTGAGGTACAAGGAGAAGAGGAGGAGCCGGCTGTTCGCCAAGAAAATACGGTACCAGGTCAGGAAGGCTAACGCTGACAGGAGGCCCAGAATGAAGGCAAGTAGTGTAAGATCTCTGTTGTCCCTTGCTCTCTCTCTCATTATTTCATCTGATGGAGATTTAGCGTTGTTTCGCGCTCTCTCTCTCTCTCACACACACACTATTTCATCTGATGGAGATTTGGCGTTGTTTTGCAGGGTCGGTTCGTTAGCAGTCCATCCCTGATCCAACAGGGAATGGAAGCTGAGGGCAGCCAGTGATATCAACTATTCAGCCCAGGCCGAATTGGTAGCTACAACTAGCAGAAAGTTAGAAAGAACAAAACATGGAGTACAAAAGTTTTGTTTACTTTGCTCTCAGCAAGAGTTTCTTTTTCCCCACTTTTCTTTGCGGCAGGAGATACTTTTTCCTTTTGAGTCCTTTAATAAGTTTAGTTTCGACTAATTGGCAATTGCTCTTAGCCTCGCTCGAGTTGAAAAAAAAATCGACTAATTGCACTCGAGCTGCATTTTGAGGCAGATGGAAAGGCAACAATTCGACTGATGTCTGAACTTTTTTCCACGAAGAATATCTTGAGGAAGATCTTATTTGAATTCGATGGTCCAAACGCACGTGGTAAATAAGACACATCAACCTTTAAAATTGGATTTTTTTTCCTTTTTCCTCTTGAATTTTTCATATTTTATTATGTTATACACTAATGATGTTGGTATTAAGGCTCTCTTTGTCGTTAATTGGAATAGTGTTTAGCAGTTGAAATATTATTTCATATGTTTGGTAGCAGCAAGTAGAGTTTAGTGTTTTGAATGAAAATATTAAAAACTATTTTTAATAGCGTTTAGTTTTTATCGTTTAGAGATTTATATTTTTTTCAATTTTATCCTTATTAAAATGTATTATTTCTTTTTCGATTTATCACCAACTATATTCTTTTTATATTCATATTTAATTAATTACAAAATATTTATTTATTAATAATGGATATAAAATTAATTTAATAATTAATATTTTCATATCATGTATGAACTATATGAAATGTATTGTAAATATATTTTAAAAACAAATTTAGTTGTAAAATTTTATTTTATTTCATTGAGATACTAATAATTTATTTATATGATTTTTAATAAATTTTGTATAGCAATAGAATTGAATAATTTATTATATGTCAAATTATGTCATTTTATATTCATCCACTAATTTTATCGCTAAGTTTATCAAACGCTTATCTATTAATATCTTAAATGAATCGCTAATCACTAATCATCAATTGTTATTTGCTATTTAAATTGCTATCCACTATTGGCTCATCAAATCGCTAATAATGTTAAACAATTTTGCTAATAAGTCAAGACCATGTCAAGAAATTTGAAGGCCTAAAATGAAATTGTACTAATTAAAAAATTATTTTATGATGATAACTCTGAACAGATGTCATGAATATTGACAAAATAATATAGAGAAATTGTATCCAATATACTTGACGTATATTTTTTCCATGTTAAAAATTGATATTAACATTAATTATCGATAATTTTAATTATTCTTGATTACTATCTCAGTGATCATCCAACCGATGTGCATTTCCATATTATTAATTGTCTGAACTGCATTTTGACAAAATTATTAATTCAATCAAAATTTTAATTTTAATGTTTTAGGATACCTTACCACTCTTTTCTTTTTGCAAGCACTAGAAAGACAATGGTTAAATTTGGCTTGGAAATCGAGGCGCGCGCTCTACTCATCAGCCTCCTGAAGTGCAAGGAGCTCGGCATGTCACACATCCAAGTTTACTCTGACTCGGCGACGCTTGTGGGGATTGTCAATAGGAAGCTTCGCTGCCCTTGGCAATTACACGGGATCATCGCTGATATCTTTGTAACCAGCCTAACAATTAGTCCCACCATTGTATCCCACCGTAGCAGAAGTGCTAATGGTGCTGCAGATTATCTTGCGCATTTTGGTCGCACACAACAGCATAGCGACAATTTTTTGCTGGATAGACCTCCTCCTGGTCTTGTTCAATTTTTGTACTCTAGCTCTAACCGAGCTATTATTTAATATCAATAATATTTTTTAAAAAAATGTTAAAAAATATTTTTTTTGTTTCCAGTGTTATTTTTCGTTAATATTAGTTTGTTCACTTGTTTCTTTTCTAAATAAAATATTATTACTTTTCTATATATATATATTATAAAAACAAATTAGTTCATTATAGGCTGTTTGACAATGGAAATTGAAGTTCCACTAAGTTCTCGTGAATAGTTGAAATGACAGATTAGTTCAACTTGTATTTGGTTAGAGTGAAATTTGATGATGAGGAATAAGATAGTTGATGTGATAGAAAAAGGTAGATGTGATGGATTAATTTTAGTGGGTGATTGAATTAAAAATATGTATTATACATATAGATTATAATATTGTTGAAAAATTAAACTACATAATATAAATGTCAAAAGTTTTGTCAAAAGTATATTATTTAAATATAAAAAGTAAAATTTTTAATAATTTATATTTAATGAAAATATTTAAAATTATAATGAAATAATAAATAATATTACATTAATCTTTTAATATTTATATTTTATGTATAATAAAATAAATTAACTTATATAAGAAAAGTTATAAAAGAAAATGATAAAGAAAAAAAGTTTGAAAAAAAGTCAAAACGTCATTTCAAAAAAAAAGTAAAAAAGTAAAACAAAAAAAAACACCAACTATCATGTGATCCTGGTTCCAAATTAGAACCCAATGGAAGTGTTTGGAGAAACCGGGGGCTGGTTCCATTTGGTTCCACTTTTCAAACACCCCTTATATGTATACATAATGACATACATTAACATAAATTGTTTAGATCATTATCACTATATTGTATTAAAATTATTAATCAAATGGCCATTCTATTCGTTAATTTAATAATAATTCTACCAAATAACTAATCATGACAAGCAAGATTTACGTGTTCCAAACCCTTTTCTTTAATTCTGTTTTTTTTTTACGTTCACGAAAGAAGAGCAAACTATGCAACCTCATTTTATTTACATCTGGCTGACTGACAAATCTAGGTCAAACACAAAATGTCCATTTCCAAGAGAGCGAAATTGATGTGAAACACAATGTATCGAATTCCTCACGACGAACATAAGACAACTTAGCATCATAACATGAAGGGTGTTCTGGTTAATTTATAAGTTATTTTCAATTTTTCTATATATTTTATAATTAAATATTTTAAGAAATAAATGATTATTTTTCCAAACTTATAAGTAAAAAAATGAGAACCCTAGATTATATTTTTTTTCTAAACTTGTAACTCATGTGATGACTAACTCGTCCTCAATTTCTCTAAATACTTATGACATTCTTTTTTTTTATTTGGATGATTAGGGAGGGTTCCTCCCACTCATTGTTTACTTTTATTTAACTGAAACATTATATATTAATAATAAATATCTATTTAATAAATTATACCACTACAATATTTTATTTATATATTATAAATAAATTAAAATATTTCAATGTTTATATGTTTCAAACACATTCGAGCCTTTGAATTATAAGGTAATTACAGTATTAGAGTTTTACAGTAGTTTTTTATCAGTTAAGCAAATGAGAATAAAAAGAATTCAAACAACTGAATGCATCATCCAAATTGAAGACCATTCCTGCAGAGGCTAAAGCAATATCGACCCATCAATTCATATCAATATGCACAATAGATTTTTTTTCTGATTGCATATTTCCTCTCTCCCGAGGCTCCAAAAATTGGCAGTTACAGATACCTGCTAAGTAAATATTACTAATACTTACTAAGAATTACGAAAATCTGACACAAAAATCTGATGCATATAATCGAGTTTAACCTCTCATCGTTTACAACCTTATCCCATTACCTTATCTCATATATAAACTGCAATCTCTTGTCGCCAGACTGGCTTAACCAGTCTTCTGCTTCTTACTGGCCAGCCGTGGCCTCAACTGCAACGAATAACAAAAAGATTTATGTCTGCAAGATAAAAACTTAAGAAGGCATAGCTACTGACATCAAATATTAAGTAAACATGCATTATGCAATGCCG
This sequence comes from Pontederia crassipes, assembly GCA_030549335.1. Classification (NCBI taxonomy): domain Eukaryota; kingdom Viridiplantae; phylum Streptophyta; class Magnoliopsida; order Commelinales; family Pontederiaceae; genus Pontederia; species Pontederia crassipes. Next base: position 20,956,395 of record CM060184.1, on the reverse strand, counting down.
ATAGGGGCATTGATCACACAGACTTTTTTTAGTAGTTAAGACTAGTTGACATACCATCTCTATATACTTGAGATGTCTGAGAACTTCTTCAGTCTCAAGCTCCTGTATAGTATCAAACAAACCAGGTTAAGTTAAACAATGTGAAGAAACAAGCCAATCAATCATCGCTCTTAAGAGAAAAGGTAACTGTATGTACTCTCGCTCATTGTCCTCAAATGAAACCACAAAGTGATTATTCAGTCAGTCGAACAAGTGTGGTAGAACTGGATTATTTCAGAGCATTACTAAGCTGAAGGTTATATTCTAGTTTGCAACCAACAAAGCGAAGCATACAATTGCAAAGAAAGTCAACCTCGCATTTAAAAAACAAATACCAAGAATGAGTTTAATGTCCAATATTGAATGTTGCAAGTTTTTTTCCCTTTTTCTTTTTTCTTCTTTTTGGCGAATGCTGTAAATTAATATTTCAAAGACCTAAAGTGCAATTTTTATTTCAAACATAACGCCCAGCCAGAAATAACAAACATGATACATATGTTTCCATGTAGAAGCTCAACAATATTTGTTTCGACGAACAGAGTAGAGAAACTAAGTTGGTCTCCAAAGACCAACTAAAAATGGGAAATCAGGGCACCAAACAAGGTTGATTTATCATGTAGATAGTTTCAATGAACTGGAACAATTAGTTGGTGGGGTGATGTATTTACTTGAGAGAAAAGGTAGTAAATCAATGTCAGAGGGATCAACAAAAAGTAAGGATACATATTATACAAGCCAATTAAACAATTTGTCCTCCCTTAAGTAAGTTCCGAGTTTTAAACTATGAGAACCAGTCTCCTGGGGCAGAAAGATTAGTCCGGGTGAAAGTGATGGCAAATGAAGGAAAAAGATATATGCAAAAAATACAAGAAAATAGAGAAAAATTCAAATGGTATTGCAATGTCGGAAATATTCTGCATCATCGTGATTAAAAAGGATAAACCAATCAGACAGCCTACTTAAAAGGGTAAACTCAAAGATGCAACCCCAATGTCAATTTCACCTGAGGAACAGCACAATCAGCATGTATTGGATCCCATGGCAAAGCACAGGAACAATCCCAACTATCAGTCTGAACAACAAACAAAGGTGCCCTGGGACAGAATATGAGAAAATCAGCTTACCTACTAGGATCGTACTGACACTATCAGTTGTACAAATTATAAAATGAGAAAGATCACGCATCCATTTTCCATTTACTAACAATATATTACTGATCCAGCAATTGCATTGTTCATTATGCAGATTCATTTAGGATTGCGGATTCATTTAGGATGCCAATCTATTACACTAATCATGCTGCCTTAGACTGGAGAACATACTCTGGATTACCAAAACCAAACCCTACCACGGTAGGCCAAATAATACATGTATTTGTTTGGCTTCAGACTAAATGCCAAAAATGTTGAAAGAAAATGACGGAGTGTCTACATGCATAAACGTAGTGACAAATTGTAGAAACCTCAGCGTTGTCATAAAGTATCAATGTTGCACTGTTTACTTCTCAAATTACCTGGTCGTATTTTTCTTCCTTTGTCCAAGGTGACAGGTACTAAATCTTGCACGTCTAACATATAAACTGTCCATTATTTCCAAATCAGCTACTCCTCACATGACCTTCCATCTATTATTTTGTAATTCAACTTTTTTAGACAAGTATCTTACACTCTAATCTATTTGCTGACAGTAAAATTTACCTCTAACATTATAGTTTTTTTTTTTTTCATAATTGCATCTCATTGAGGTTTTTGCCATCGTAGTCAACATCACTCATAGATCTAATATATGTAACAGTTTTGTGCACCTTAGGAGAACAAATTGAAAGGTCGCGTGCTTGGGAAACATTGGAAAGCTACTTTGCTTGACCAAAAGCACTAAACCAGATGTCAGTGTAAATTTTCGAAATGGTTATCCAATCGTACTCTCCTTCTCGACTCAGCCACTGAACTTTGATTTTTAATTCAAAAGTTATCAAATTTTCATAATATTACAGTTGTGTTCAACCTAACTGGTGATAGAAGGTTTAGCGACTGAAGTGATGACATTATACCCAAGGGTCCACACCTGTGGATCACCATTGATCAACAGATCAATGATATTCTTAAATTCATTTGTAAATATACTTTAAAAAGTGTTTATCAAGGACCACCATTGATTTATGAATCAATGACGGTCCCACATGTGGACCCATTTTGGGACCACACATTCCTTAAATCCAATTAGAAATTACTAAAATAATAAAATTGAAAAGGGGCTTCCGCCGCTCACCGGTAATGAGGGGAGCCGTCGTCCCCTTCCGTCCACTCTGAGGGAGTGGAAGGAGGGCTGCCACCCCCTCCACTCTCCTCCGCGAGCGGCTGTCCCCTTTTTTATCTTTTTTTGTTTTTAAATTTTCTTTATTTTATAATTATTTTATTAATTTTAATTTGATAGAGAGGAGGGAGAAAATGCTAAGGTGAGTGCTACGTCAACATTTTAATAGATAAATTTCTCTGACCAATTAGGATGATCATGATTGTAAGATTATAAAAGTTGAATGACCTCTAAGATACAAAACAAAATTCAATGGCCCTGCCTGGGGTGGATTGCAAGCTCATTTGGCGTTCTCAGATGCCGCTTAAAGTCAAGATTTCTGCTTGACTCTAACAGCATGGCAGGATCCTTACCAGGATGAGATGGACACCCAACTCATCTTGCGCACTATGTGGCGACATTACTCATTTATTTTTTTAGTGTTCTGCGGATCAGGAGCTTTGGACGTGGATATGTATAACAAGCACCTTTTCATCAGCGGTGACCGCCTGGGCAGTCACTCGGATAAAGTGGTAGTCAGAGGCACAGATGGAGAGCATCCTTGACAACCTTTTTGATTGATGCCAGGACTATTGGGTAACCGGATCATTTTTTGTGATGATAGATGTCATGTTGACAATATTGTACACCATACTTCTTTTCTTCTTTGTGAACGAGGATTTAGTTAGTGGATGTACTTTTCTCCTCTTCTTTTACCGCTCTTTCTTAAGGGCATACACTTGTACATGTCGGCCCTTTCATAGTGATATATACGCATGGATGGCAACAACAACTCTTGGCATCCTTCTTTCCCTCAAAAAAAGAAGACCAAATTGGGACTGAGAGTAAGTTGGATGACTGTATAAAAAATTTACTCACAAATGCCAAGAACCTTCGTCCTAAAGTGGTTCCATTAGAATTAATCATGCAATAAGTTGTCAATTTTGAAGAAACTTCATGCTAGGTGATTCCTCAAAACAACCTATTTATGTCTAGGTTCATGCTAGTCTAACTGAGTTAACTAACTCCGTTACCTGTTACTACAAGTAATATGTTTGTTAGAAGATTACCTGCGCCACTTTCCGCACACAGTCCGTTCATCATCACCATGTCCAAATATCACTTCGCGACATTGTACCCAGTTACCAACAGAAGATGGTCTCTTTCGCTTACCATAACGCCAGTCCTAAAAAGAAAGAAGAATGTCAAGAAAAAAAATTGTCAAAGTCAAACATAAGCCATAAAAGTTAATTTCTTACATTATGATTCATATACTCAGCAGGGTCTAGTTTAGATGGTTCTTTTGAAGCATCAAAATCACTGCATGCATGAAAAGCACAAAAGCTTAGAAGCAATTACACAGAATATTGATGAACGTAGGTTCCTTCAAAAAGTACAAGCATTTGGGTTAGCAAAAAAACAATACAACAACAACAACAACAACAAAGCCTTATCCCACTAGATGGGGTCGGCTACATGGATCATACGATGCCAATTCGTTGATCCATGTTCATAAGATTCGACAGGATTTTACGCTGGCTGTCGGGGCCTAACACAACCCTCCTCCTTTATCCGGGCTTGGGACCGGCTATAAAACATAGGCGGAGTTGTTAGCAAAAAAAACAATATGGAAGCAAAATTTATTATAGTGAATTCTTCTACTTTTTGGCTCCTCTTTCTCTTGTATGGTGTTTTTACTTTATTTTCTCGATGTTTGATTCTTTCTTTTTGTCTGATGTGTTTATTTTGAATGTCTGATATACTGCAGCTTGGCACCATCAGCAAGAGAGATTTTGATTTGGCAATAGAGGTTACCAAATTGACAGGAGAAGATGTGAGTTTTTATTGTTAAAAGAAAAAATATGGTTAACAAACTCTCAACATCCCAACCAACAACCCTTCCAAGTAGCATGGAGGTGCTGTCAATTTCCTATAGTTCACAGTGATTAGTTAACCTTTTCCGTGTGTATGCATGACACAGTGTCTAGTAATGACATGTGGGGCTTCCACTAGCACACTATAATTGACACTTCTTTAAAACTTACTTCAATATCAATAACTAGAAAATGGAGTAAACCCTTTCTTTTAAGTAAAAATGGAGTAAACCTTTCGAGAACACATTTGACATTTCTAAACATACCTATGTACAGGACCTGACCACTCAGGAACTTCAGCTTGAAAGTCTTTGCTGATGCGAACAGCAGTTGTATAAGGCCTACAATCTGTTAACATCAGTCGTATTGGGCTTTGATCACGACACAGCAATCTTCTACTGTTGCCAGAAGGTTGTCCTTCTGGTTTGTTTCCAAAAGGGGCTTTTGGAACTTTTTTGGAACATGGATGGCAATACCAGTACTCATCAGGAAGTTTCCGAACTCTAGGGATGCAACAAGAAATGTGAAAGGCTTCTTCACAAAGATCACAAATCAGCATCTTTAGTGGACTTCCAGAATGTCCACACCCCTTACATAATTGAAAAGATTTTGCACTGTCCTGAACCTCCTCATCCAGATTTTCATGAGGAGCACATGTATCATTTGCCCACAATCCCCTAAGTAATCCATGACTTTTAAGGAAAAAAGTACACATCTCCTTAACCAAATTAAACTTTCCAAATTGTCCAAAGATATTGTCTGAGGAAGAGCACTCCCCATGGTCATCTGATTTATTAACTTTGAAATCCAAACTACATCCATTGTTTGATTTAGATGATGAACACCTATCGTTGCCACTAGAATTGTGTTCGAGTTCAGGTTGCTGGCAGTAAGTAACAGCTGGTTTTACACATAATTTACATCCTTCTCCAGAAATGTTATTTGGCACAGAATTTGGATCAGATTCAATATTCTGAATGAAGGTCTCTGACTTGAGGTCAGTTTCCTGAGCCCACAAATGGTGTTTTTGATCATCTAGCACATTTTCTTCTTTAACACCTCTCAAATTTGCACTGAGTGCCACCGTAATATCAGATTCATCCTTTAACACTCTCACGCTATGATCTTCAGAACTGACATTCGATTGACAGCAAAAACTTTCTTTGGATATTTCAGTTGTATCCCCTTCTATTAGAAGAGCAGTACTATTCTGCTGCAGCGTCATACGACTGTACACATAGCCGCCTGTTTCAGGTGAAAATTTGGTGCACGTATCAGCATTGCAGCTATCCAAATGGCATTTATCACATGCAGAAATACTTTTATCAGCATGTGACCAATCATATAGCACTTCTTTGTTCTGTTGCTTCCTATCAGAGAGGGAAGATAGCTGAATTCTGATACAATTAGGATGAGAGCTCTCAATCAATGTTTCACCCATTCTTGTACTCTGAGATTGATTTATGCTATAAATATTGAAAGAAAATATAGGCATCAAAATTTGATAAATACAATTGTAAAACCATTTAATACATGCATTACAAAAATTTCTGCAAGGAAATGCAAATGAGATTTCTAAATGCTTTTTAAGAAACTACTGATAAATCATTTGAGCACATGCTCAAAGAAGTGATCCACCATTACTATGATGAGAAAGTGAAAGATTAGCAGGTTATGATTATTTCTCAAATGTCTCTGGATGGGTTAGTGATAAGATACCACTTTGTCTTAGTTAGTGGCTGGTTAATTAAGTAGTGGGTAGTTATAAGCAATGTTGTCAAACTCGTAAATTGGAGTCAACACGGAAAGTCGGGGTAAACACGTAAAACGTGAGATCGTATCACGACTCGTCCGATTCTACCAAAATCATATTTTCAATTAAATTAATATTGATTCTACTTAGAACCTAATTTACCTATAAATTAACTCCGCCTATGTTTTATAGCCGGTCTCAAGCCCGGATAAAGGAGGAGGGTTGTGTTAGGCCCTGATAGCCAGCGTAAAACCCCGTCGAATCTCATGAACATGGATCAACGAATGCGTCGTATGATTCATGTAGCCGACCCCACCTAGTGAGATAAGGCTTTGTTGTTGTTGTTGTTGTTGATTTAGAAAATCTAATAATAATTAGTGATTAAGCATCTATGATTTAATAAGTTATAATAATTAATTTAAAAAGTTATAATAATTAATAAATTAGCAATACATTACATGAAAGAGCAGAAAAAAAAAGCATGGAAAAATATGAACTAAAAATAAAATAAAGAGACTGCATTCTCTCTCCTCCATGAGATTACACGAGTCTTTTCTTGCTGTCAAATCAGAAAAAAAAGGAGACTGTATCCTCTATACTCCCACAGAGAGTTTTCTGGAAACCACAAAATTAAAAGGTTACCGAGCAGAGTAGACAGAAAAAAAAGAAAAAAGGTCACAAACCCAAAAAAACCTGGACAAAAAAAAAAGAACTGCAGGAGAAGATAGGTCGAGTCATTTCCTCCCTGCTCGAGCAGTGGTTCTCCCTCCTTGTGAGCAGAAGAGGAGAGGGAAGATGAGAGAAGAGAGAGAACAAACGACAGAGGAGAGAAGGGAAGATGGAGAGAGGAGGGAGAAGGAGCGAGAGAGAGGCGAACAAATGCTGGCGCTGGCGAGCTGCGGCATGTGCCGAAGAGCGACGGCGAGCAGCAGTGTCGAACAGCACCGGCAGCGACCAGCAGCAATGGCGGCGAGCAGCACCGGCAGCGCACAGCAGAAGTGGCGAACAGCAGGCAGCAAACAGTGGCGGCAAACAGCAGCTTGGTTATGGGACTTAACTGATTAGGGCATCGTTTTTCTTCGGCGAGATCATAAAATCGTCCGATTCCACGAGTCAAATCGCGATTTTGACAACATTGGTTATAAGTTGTATGAGTTAGTGGGTAGTTAGTTATATTTGTATTTGCATGTTATAAATACATGCATAGGTTTTAGATTTAGGGGAGCCTTTGAAATGTGTTTATCAGTTATGTAATTGGAGATTGGTCCACTCCAAACGGACTTATGGAGATTTTTCATCTCGAATTGACAAGTTATTAGTAGTAATTGTGTTTAAAATTCTTGCACTTTTACTATTAATAATAGTTATCCTAGTTTTACTTTAATTGTATTTTCAGTTTGTATCAATTGGTATCAGAACCTCAAAGATCTGTAGCAAAGCACAAAGAAGTAGCATTCATTCATGAGAAATCAACTTTACATATTACAAGTGAAAGCTCATTTCATAAGAAGAAAAGCTGGAAGTTCATATTGGTTAAAAAATTCCTCTCTTGGCCCAAAGATGGAGTTTCAAGTTTGGAGGCTTCATTTGCACCTGCAGAATATTATTATTACTTTTCTTTTCTCCGCCTCAAGGACTAGGCAAAATTTTAGGAGGGGTGTACTGATAAGATACCACTTTGTATTAGTTAGCGGGTAGTTAGAAGTTGTATGAGTTAGTGGCTAGTTAAGAAAGTAGTGGGTAGTTAGTTATATTTGTATTTGCATGTTAAAAATACATGCATGAGTTTTAGATTTAGGGGAGCCTTTGAAATGTGTTTATCAGTTATGTAATTGGAGGTTGGTCCACTCCACACGGACTTATGGAGATCTGTCATCTCGAATTGACAAGTTAATAGTAGTAATTGTGTTTAAAATTCTTGCACTTTCACTACTAATAATAGTTATCCTATTTTTATTGTCAGTCATATATGTAGTATTTTTAGTTCGTATCAGTTAGTCTCTAGGGGTGTTATAATGCATGCTCATCATAAAAGTGTGGCATGGAAAGGAAGTCCATTATGTCTATCCCCAAAAGTTATTTTAGAGGGTACAATTTAAAAGCAACCCTTAAAATCAAAATATTAATCATCAAGGTCATTCGTAGTCTCACAATGGGTGTTAAAAACATGTAAAATGGACTCAACACGGAGTGGCCAGGAAAACATTATATTGCCTACACATAACACAACATGAACGTTTCTACCAGAAACATGCTTATATATTGAGTAGCAAGTAATCCAAAAAAAAAAATTTATGCAATCTAATACTGAAAAACCTAACTCCTTTAGACTGAAACAATAACCCCTTCCTCTAAGGAGTTGTTGTGTAACGAATACATAATGTCCACCAGAACGCCCATGGATGGTTGACTCATTCCATACTAGACAATCACAGGAATCCAGGTTGAAAAAGATAAGATGAAAAGTATGATTGTCCACTATTGGATGTACTATTAAACCTAAATTGGGGTTATATGCAAAGAACTATGGTAGAGCGGTTTATGAATGTTTACGTGGCGGGCACACTTCAGATTGTAAACAATAACTTAAAAACCTCACTCCACCTAGTGACAACAATCCTGGTAGAATACCAAAACTATCACACTACAAGAAAATTTGATTAGCATAGCAACAAAAATTCACCAATTTTAACAAGGAGACATGCATCCAAATCTCTGAGGCACAAATCGAACATTCTTAGATGCAAATGAAACTATTAATCAGAAATCATAATAAAATTTCATGCACAAATGATCAAAATTCTCAATTAACAGAAGTAGGCAGTCTTTGCTGCTCAGTCTCTGGGCCCCTGAGAAAGGGAAGGAGGGCACCGGCGGCAGGATGCGAACGGCAGACGGCCGCAGTAGGGGATGAAAGCGGCAGATGAAACGGCGAGGACTAGGGTTATCAATGGGGGTGATTATATGGAGCCGTCCAAGAACGAGTTGGATCGCGATTTTTATAGCACTAGAAACTTTTCCATGTCCTTCCCACTTAGGCAACAATCGATGCAAGTGCATATCAAATTTTCTGATAAATAATCCAAGAAAGAGCAAACAAGAGAAGGATTTGAACCTGTGTTCGAGCCAAGGCATGGAGGGGAGATCTTCTTAACAGCGGACGAAGGCACCGACAAGAAGGTCAAGAAACAGTCACAGAAGAGCGAATTTGATCGATGGCTCCTTTATCGGGTGGGGGATTGTAGGTTACTTTTCGGAATCAAAGGGGTGCTATAGGGTCTTTTTTTTTTTGTTGGGTGGGGGCTATCAATTTGGATGAGTTCAAGAATATATTTCAAGCTATTTTAATTTTTTTTTAAAAAATAGTTTTAAATATTTATGAAATATAGTTTATTTTCTAATTATGATTATTATTATTATTTGCTAGTGCATCCTCTCTTCTTTATCTTAAGTAAAGATAGGATCAATTTGTTTATCCTAATAATAACTACTTTCCTAAGGATTGAAATTAGCATAAAAATACAAAAGAAATTCATCCTAAAATAATTGAAGAATGAAAAACTACCTCAAAGAAGAACACCAATATTGTTAATCCTTTGAGAGTGATCGGCAAAACTCTTGGGCCGATTTGGCAACAGAATATCACTTGGGATTATGGTCTAATTTCCATCAATTTATCCAAACAACTAGTTTTTTACCACATTGGCCCCACGTCAATAAATGCACGAACGAAGAAAATATGGTGGGTTAGAGGTTCTCTCGTCCAGTAAGAATTTGCGATCATCTGTTGGAAACTTTGATCTTGATTATCTTTTTGGGCTTTGGAGTCTTCAAATTCGCCTTAAAATTTTTAAACTTGTCGTGTGGAAAATATGACATTTGCATTGCTGTTTGCAGTTTTGGAGGTATCCCAAGTCTTGTTATGATTTCTAAAATTTTTAAAATATTTTCCTAACCAAAACAAGAAAGAAGATTATGTTTTCAAATTTATAATCCATGAAGAGTCTTTCAAACATCTATAACATTTTTTTCTCTCCAAATAGTTGATAAGATTTGAGGTGGAGTTGATAAGATTTGAAGTCCTTCTCCAACTAAAATTAGTTAAAACAAGAGTATATTTTAACAACGATTCTTGAATTTTGATTCTTTAAAAAATTTATAATTGTCCTCCCTAATTTTTGAAAGAGAGAAGAAGTGTTCACCTTCTCCCGTCCTGGCACTCTTCTTCATTGTACCATACTAGCAATGATTTGCCCGAGGGCCATTTTCGGATCGAATCCCAAACCCTCTGTGCCCGCACCCTAGATCTATAACACCCTATCAAACTTTATGGAACCATGTCAATGATCCGTGGGCCTTTGTGCAGTCCATGTCACTAATCGCATTCTCTCACCATGCCCTTGGATTCAAATTTGCATTTAGGAAACACGCCGACATCGATGGAAAGTAACAAACACACTTGGACACGTGGAAGCCATCACAAACTCGTCTTGCCTGCATCCTCACCGCCCATCTAACCCTAAAGTTGGAAATAACACTCTTATCAACTTGCGCATGACTTCTAAACCTTCGTTGGCTCCCCTCTCTCACCCCACATTCCACCACACTCTCTTGTGGCTCGCACTTCCCTCCATTAATTCATTCTTAATTCCCTTACCATTGATATTATCTTCGTTATCTCCATGCTCCAACCATTGAACATGGCATCTGCCTCTTTGTCTTCCTCACATCACATCCTTACGAGATCTCAATACTTCTTCATCCACATCCTCTTCTACTATGCTCTAGAACTATCCTCACTCCATCTCAGTTATCGAACCTCATTCCGAGCAGGCAAGTGCTCTCGGCCCCCTCACGTCGGAGCCTACCATGTTGAATCTGCGCTTGCACTGCTAGCTGAGGACCATGAAGAGTCAGTTTCTATAGTCAAACTCAGTTTCAATCATGCAAGTATGACACAAATCAAATCATGAGTCATCAGAGAAGGACCATGCTGATGTTGATCTCCTTCTACCAGCATGTGCGGAGTGGAAAAAATCATGTGTGCATGCTAAAAGCCTCGATTTCATCCTTATTCCTTAGGAAGAAGCCCAAAATTGCAAAGACAAACCCAAAAAGTAAGAATACGTCCATCACCTCTTCGATCCGAGCCTCTCAAATTGTCCCCTCCTATGCAGTCACATGTGGCACCGATCGATGATAATGATGTGGCAACACCCATTCCCCCTCTGGATGATAATACTAACGTGGAACTATCACGATGCTTTTAGATTCAAAATTAGGTATATGCTTGTGAATGTAATAAAAATCGAGCTTGTAATTTTAGTAGAATTGCATGTATTGTCTATAAAAGCTAAATAGGTTATCCGACTGTAACATCCCGATACTCACATAACTTTTACGTGCTCGAGTCGTATAGAGACGCTACAAAATCTTCTATCAAGTAATTTTATGGAAATATAAACCATAGAATGCGGAATAATATGAACTAAACAACGCAATAAACTCAATTTAGAGTCAACTTTATGCTATGTGCAACATCCATCTATCTACATAATCATCCTCTATATCAATCCTCTCACCTGCACCGATCCAGGTGCAAGAAAAATCCATGAGTATATACTCAATACGTAGAGTTTAACTATGATCAATAGACAATAATCAATAATGCTCAAGATATAAATAATAAATCAATTGAGCAAATGAAACAATACTATAGTATGATCAATGGGTCATGATACCAATAAATTAATAAAACGATAGAATGCCATAATCAATAAGTCAATGAGACAATAGATCAATATAACGATATAACAATATATCGATAGAACAATGAATCAATAATCAATGGATCAATATAGTGATTGATCAATATAACTATGGATCAACGTAACTATAGATATGATGGATCAGGCTAAGGTAAAAGACCAATCAATAATGATAACAACTATCCATTAATAATTTTAATAGGCACTATTCAATTAACGATTTCCAATTCAACAACAAATAGTTATTAGCCAATAACAATTCAATTCATTTTAATGAGCGGAGGCAAGTATCTGAATCGATCTATACAATTAAATTTCAATTCAATTATCAAATTTAGAAATTATCCAATACAATAAAGAGCGCTCGGTCAATTAAGAGAACTCAATATCTATTTCATGTAGGCCAATGGAGGATATCAACCCACGGCCAGCTGCCCTTTAATGATAGCGCTAACAATGATTCATAATGATGGGAGACCATGGTCAATTAGTCATAACTTCTCTAAAGTATAACTTCTCAAACTTTTAGTACACTATTTGCTCTATACAATAGTAATAACAATAACAATATAGCTCAGAGGGCTTAGAGACAATAAGAAAATATGAAGACCCGATAGTTTTATATTGTTTACTTAACACATATTTCTTTGACAATTTAATTTATGTGAAATAAGACCCAATCAGGATTGAAAACCACCGGATCAATAACATGTATGGATAGCCTGACAATAAAATCAATATGGTGTTGATAGAATCGTGTGTGTTCAAACGAAAATCAAGATGGTCAAATACAATACCAATATGATCAAATATGACAAATATAACATCAAATATCATGACAATATAATCAATATGACGATGATATGATCCAAAATGATTAACATCAATAAAAATTGAATTAACTATAATCCAATATCCCAAACTATATTTTCAGCCTCCAAAATCCAGCTCGTGCCGGGTGGAACCTAGGCCGTGTTCGAGGAACATCTGACATGCCTCGGCCAGGGTAAACCCGGGTCGGATATGATGTGAACCAATGTTGTTAAAATCATATCAGACCGGCCGGTTCAACTGATTCAATCGCGTACCGATCGGTGATCTGGTCCGATTTGATGTTAAAACTCATTTTGATATTGAACCAAAAAATCGATTGAACCGATTCGACACGGTTCAATGCAGATTTTGAAAAAAATGATAAAAATAGGAAAGTTAAATGAGAAAAAAAGGAAAGGAATGTAATGAAACTTAAAGAGGAGGGAGTATCATATGTATACAATTAAATAAAAATTGAAATAAAAAAGGTAAGTATTTAAAATTGAATAACATTAGAATAGAAACTTATCAAAGGCATAAAATAAAGAAAATAAAAAGGAAAATGTTAAACAAAAAAAGAAATAAGAATAATTTAAGATAAAATTTATTAATATAACATCTATCATAATTGAATAGTAGATATTAAATTATTAATAATCTATTTATTTTATCATTATAAAACTTTAAATTAATAAAAAAATATGTTATATTATTTTTTAATATTTTTAATAAGTTATTAGTACAATATTTATATACTATATCATATAACAAAGTCTCAATCCCAATGTGGCTGATCATCCTCTCGGACCAGCTATTGAATGCAGGCCGGTTCATCCTATTCAGATATTCATGACCAAGAGGTACTGGATTCTCTTTCGGATGGGCTCTGAAAGAGAAGGAAGGCAGGAATGCCAACAGACGTCTGTCTATTCTCTAATTCCCTATTTGGCCGGATCATTTCGGGGCAAATGGATCATTTATCATAAAGAGGATGAGCTTCAAGAGAATGATTCGGAGTTCTTGCAAAGTGGAACCATGCAGACGAAGAGAAATGTTTATCTATTTTCTTTAGTTATTCAGTTAAACGGGGCAACCGGAATATGTATTATCCATAGCGGGGATCTTCCAATTGAGAAGATCGAAATGGTCCATTCAAAAGAGGATCATACACTTTTTGGCAAGTATTTTTGCTCATTCTCATCATTGCAAAATCGGGTTCTTTTTTCGAGTGCAAAAGATCCATGGTGGTTAAACTCTACTACGGTGACGATACTGTAGGGGACATGTCTGTGAAGATGCGGACTACTTGCACCTGGACAGAAAGACCCCGTAGTTCCTACGAGGTGGAGACGATGGGGTCGGTCCATGGATTTTCCTTCCTTTTGCCAAATTTAGCTCAAAGGATTGAAGGGAGATAGTGCATCAAGATATTCGCAAGGGCCAACTTGATCCTCTTCCCCAGGGATCCAGATGTTAGGGAGATTGTCATTGCTTATGGACCCGAACTTGGGTGATCTATCCATGACTAGGATGAAGCTTGGGTGAAACTAAGTGGAGGTCCGAACCGACTGATGTTGAAGAATTAGCAGATGAATTGTGATTAGGGGTGAAATGCCACTCGAACCTAGAGTAGGTGGAAGGGGTCGTGTAATTGATGTGAGATGGATTCAAAAAAAGGGGATTCCAATTATAATCCAGAAATGATTCGTGTATATATTTCACAGAAATGTGAAATCAAAGTAGGTGATAAAGTAGCTGGAAGACACGGGAATAACTATATTATTTCAAAAAAATTGCCTAGACAAGATATGGGAGAGCAATACGAGCGTCGAGCTGCTAGGCGAAGCGGTGGAATACTGCACCCTAGATGGCGAAAGTCCAATAGCCGAAAGCATCACTAGCTTATCCTCTGACCCGAGTAGCATGGGGCACGTGGAATCCTGTGTGAATCAGCAAGGGACACCTTGCAAGGCTATATACTCCTGGGCTCCATTGAATCTGATTGGGATGTCCCCAGTTCTGACATGTGTTTTGAGAAAAGTAACCCGTCCTCAGTTCGGATTGCAGGCTGCAACTCGCCTGCATGAAGCCAAAATCGCTAGTAATCATCGGTCAGTCATACAATGGTGAATTCGTTCCCGGGCCTTGTACACACCGCCTGTCACACTATGGGAGCTGACCATGCCCGAAGTCGTTACCTTAACCGCAAGGAGGGAGATGCCGAAGGCGGGGCTAGTGACTGGAGTGAAGTCGTAACAAGGTAGCCGTACTGGAAGGTGCGGCTGGATCACCTCCTTTTCATGGAGAGCAAATGCTTATGCTTGTTGGGCATTTTGGTTTGATACTGCTCTGATATGATCAAATTTATAAGTAAGCATTTCTTCTAAAGTCATCTCACGTTCCCCTTTCAGTTTACCTACTACTGTACCAGAGTGAATATGATCTTGAAGAGGACTTGAACCTCCACGCTCTTACGTGGAGTAACTCCCAATATAGCAGTAAAAGCAAGATGTGTAGGCGGATCGACTCATCAAGTTCCTATTGAAATAGGATCTACACAAGGAAAAGCACTTTCTCGAGAAGAGAGGAGCCGTGGTGGTTCCCTCCAGACCGTCCGGATCCCACGAGTGAATAGAAAGTTAGATCTACATTGGATCTCACCTCTTTCGATTGTTAATACGAGAAATCATTCTCTTTCGTGACTACATAACATAAATTCATTATTTTTTCTATCCAAATCAAATTCTCGAAATACCAAAATAGGGTATTAGTTCCTTCTCTCGTTCTTTATTATTTTTGTTGGAACGTTGATAAATAACTAATGGAATACTTATAGTAGTAAGAGCATATCCATTACTTCCATTTTCCCATTGAGGCGAAACCTAAACTTGTGCTCGAGAGATAACTGTTCATACACTGAATGGTGATTGGATTGATGAGAAAATAGAATCCTGGGTCACGAACAGTGATTCGATTGATGATGAAGAAAGAGAATTCTTGGTTGAGTAATAGCAATGAAATTCCCCAATATCATGCTAAGAATAGCTAGGATTTTCAAAAGAAGATGTCATTCGTTTGATGAGAAATTTTTTAGGTCCCATTCTTCAACCCTTGGCTGCTTGGCCTGTAATAGGTATCTGGTTCATTGCTTTAGGTATTAGTACTATGGCTTTCAACCTAAACGGTTTCAACTTATTGAGAGGACCTTTCCCTGAGAAGAGATGGGAAACATGCTCAATATCATTTGATGAAATAGTTGTCTCAGCTCCTTGTTGTTTGAAGAAACCCCCCCCCCCTTCAATTGGTCTTTTTTCTAGATCTCTAGGCTTCGATTGTCGAGGAATAGAAACTTTACAAATAAAAACGAGTACTACAGCCTAGAGTGGATTTTTGTGTTATAAGAAACAAAAAATGGAGAAAGAAGAAATATTTTTTTATCGAAACATATAAATTCATTCCTCTTACTTATCTTAATTTCTTTTTTTATCTTCCCGGAGAAAAAACTCTGGGGATTTCTATTTCAACCATTCCTGTATTGTATATCATAGTCATGGTGCATCTCTTGCGGTATAGTCAAATAGAGGCCCACATGTAAGAATGCGGCACCCTGAGCCCAAATCCAGTTTAATTCAGTCGGACCAGTCCAACCGCAACCCAGTGATGAATCCGATCCGGTCGTCAATTCGGTTCTAAAAACATTGATGTGAACTCGGTCCATGTTGGCCTCCGTCCAATGCACCACAACTCGAGCCATGTCAACGCTAAACCCAGGCCAGGCTATAGGGGCTAAATAGATTATCCCACACTTGGTTGTTGCATGGTGAGGCATTTTGTCAACGCGGGTTAGTTTGAAGGTTAAAACTGGACTACACTTTGGATCGGGTTGAACCAGTCAAACCCGATCAAAATCAGATTAAATCGCGAATTATTTTAATCGATCGGTGCTCGATGGTGTTGCATTGCCACAGGTGAACTCATGTCATTGGGAATTGAAGGAGACGTGTGTCCGTGCATGTGAGAGAGAGCGTAAAGGTTTAGAAGAGAGAAAGGGATGTTGGGAATTCGACGAGTCATCCGCGTGATGGTCTAGAGGAGAGAGAGAAATATCTTAAGTTTGTAAGGAAATAGAAGTATTAATGGTTCCAATATTTTTATTTTGTAATTTAAATTTGTTAACTTCAAAATATTATGATTTAATTTTATTATAATCTTTTTATCTTATTATGTCTAAATCTTTTTGGCATATGTTTGTCACATAAATAGTTTAATAACTTGATATATCATATTAAATTATAATATTTTATTATTGATCGGTCCGATCGATTCGACCAGTTTGACCTAAAATGGAGACTTTTTTAGTTTTCAATCTTAACAACTGATCAGTATTATTCATGCCTTGGTTGGGTAGGATACACACATTACCCTTATACTCACATGTGATCAAGTCATGTATGTTGCTACAACCTAAGATGATTTTTATTTTCTATTATCTAGTGTATATGATAATCCCCTACCCTCGCTGCAAAACTCTTTACTAAATGACCTTAGTGGCTTGAGCTATGGGAGTTTTCCTAGGCGCTTGTTGATGATTTTAACTACCTCTTGCCATTGGAGGACAAGCATTGCCGAACACTCTTTATGAAAAAAATATGTTAACGTCTTTAGAAAACTTATTGATTACCATGGTCTCTCAGATGTCATCCCCTCCTGTATAAAGTACACTTCGTGCAACAATCGGATGAACATGACTTGTACAACACTATCATTTTGGTAGGTTACTCCTTAATAAGGCTCCTGATATAGATGGTTAGGATATCTAACTCCAAACTAGGATATCTAACCCCAAAATTTTAGGCACGATACAAATCTTCTTTCGACACGGTGTTTTTCCTTAGGGGTGATTTGATATTGCCATTATCTTCATTCCGAAATGCAACAACCCAAAGTCTATCAAAGACTACTAGCCTATCTCACTTTACAATGTTATATATAAGCTACTTGCCAAGATCCTGACAAATCCCTTAAATTTAACATTAAAAAAGTCTTATAGATAAGAAACAATTTGTCTTCATCTCGGGAACAAATATCCAGGTTAACATCGTACTCACTCAGAAATTAGCACACTCTCTAAGATTAGGAAAAAAACAAATACATGCTAGTTATCGTTGATATGGAGAAAGCTTTCGATAAAATTTCATGGGCATCAATATCAACAATGACAATTATGAATTTTTCCCTGGAATTCATTAATTGAGTTTATTTCTGCATTAGATCCCCAAAATTCACTTATGTTATCAATGGTATTGTCTCCTCGTCATTTTCATCACATGGTGGTATGCACTAGCTTGACCCTCTCTCCCCTTACATTTTCATTTTAATATCTCATATTTTTTTAATTCTTAATGTCCCAACGCATTGTCTTAGGAAACATTATTTCTTTTACAATTGGTAATTTCCCCTTAACTACCTACTATACTCGTACGACTTACCCGTCTACATCGGTTGCGACCAAGTGAAAGTGAAACTATAACAACCTTAAGAGTATTCTTGATCAATACTTTCAACTTACAAAAAAGCGATAAATCCTCAAAGATTAGAACTATATCTACTATAAAAAAGAATCACCTTAAAAATAATCTTCATTTTTCTCTCAACATCTTCCCTTTCCATTAGCTAAATGCACCTATATCTCTAAAGTATATCCCAAAAAAAGATCAGCTTTTTGTTATTCATAAGCCAACTTCTGGATTGCAAGGCTAGAAACAGAAGATTTTAAAGCAAGCAGGACACACAACTCTCATCAAGTCTGTCATATCGTCTATACCACTTTACTCTCTTGGATGAATTAATTTACTTACCCAATGTTACACTTTCTTCGCTAGAGAAACTCTCTTGGTCCTTCCGGTGGGATTTGGGTAATGGCCCTCGTGATTTGGGCATGAGAAACCATCGGATTATTCGTAGCTCATTACTCTCCAAGCATATCTTAGATCTACTTAATGGCGCTAGCACACCTTGGACAGAGTTAGTCCTTCATAAATATGATAAGCTTCAACTTTAGAGTTTCGGGTAGCCTTATTGAAAAACATTCTAGTCTTAGCATATGATTATGAATGTTTTTGGGTGTCTTAAGTTGGGATTTATGAAAAACATCAACAATGAATTAACTATCTTTGTTTTTTTTTCGACCATGGGTTTTTTCTGACCTACTCTTTTGGACTCGACTTTTCTAAATATGCAAGTCTTCTTCATCTCAAGAAGAAATATTTAGGATAATATCGTAATCACTAAGAAAATAGCACTCTCTCTAACATTAGGAAAAAAATAAATACATGCTAGTTAACGTTGATATGAAGAAAGCTTTTGATAAAATTTCATGGACATCAATATCAACAGTCATGACAATTATGAATTTTTCAGTGGAATTCATTAACTGAGTTTATCACTGCATTAGATCCCCAAAAATTGCTTATGATATCAATGGTATTGTCTCCCCACCCTTTTCGGCCATGGTGGTATCCACCCATGTGACCCCCTCTCCCCTTAAATTTTCATCTTAGTCTCTTAGATTTTTTCATCACTAACTGTCTTAGGTCACATTACTTCTTTTACAATTGGGTAATTTCTCCCTTAGTATGTGTACGACTTACTCATCTACATCAAGTGCGACCATGCAAAACTGTAACAACTTTAAGAGTATTCTTGATGAATATCTTCAACTTACAAACATGAACACCCAAAGAAAGAATCACCTTTAAAACAATCTTGATTTTTCTTTCTGCATCTTCCCTTTCCATTACCTAGATGCACTGATAATTCTAAAGTATATATTGAAAAAAATCTATTTATAAGCGAACTTCTATATTACAAGGTTAGAGATGGAAGGTTTTAAACCAAGCAGGACGCACAACTCTCATCAAGTATGTCCTCTCATCCATACCACTTTACTCTCTTGGATGAATTACCTAGTGGTACACCTTCTTTGCTGGAGAAGCTCTCCCACTCCTTCTTGTGGGATTTGGGCAATGGCCATAAGGGTGCTCATCTCATCAATTGGGCCATCATTCAGCTACCAAGGGATGATCATGGTTTGGGCATGAGAAATCGTCGAATTATTCGTAGTTCACTACTCGCCAAGCGTATCCTAGATCTACTTGGTGCTAGCACATCTTGGACTGCCCTTCACAAATATGGTAAACTCTACCTCTAGAGATCTGGTTAGCCTCATTGCAAAATTGATTGGCTTTGGCATATGATTTTGGATGTTTTAAGGGATCTTAAGTTGTGATTTATGAAAAACATCAACAACAAACTAACTACCTTTGTTCTTTTCGACCATGGGTTCTTTTAACCCACTCTTTTGTACCCTCGACTTTTCTAAATATGAGTGTCCCTATGGATAACCTATGCATGAATATCCTGATGGGTAGTAATGATTGGAATGTTATTTGTTCCTTATTTGGATCCACCTTATGCAAAGCTATTATGCATATCTATATTTCGAACTCAGCCTGTGATGATGTTTGGGTCCGATGCATCAAGATTGAGCGTAGGCCGTGGAGGATGATATGATGCATTCAGGTCCCCCCCCCCCCCCCTCCCCCCACACCAAAATCCATAACTTCCTTTGGAAACTCCACCACAACAAACTTATCATCCTCCATCTCAATATTGAGGGCTCCTATTTGGAGGCCACTGGGAAGGGGTACTGGATATATCTTGTGCTTTCACATTGGTGATTTTATTTTTGCATGATGCTCAAAGCAAAAGGATAAATCTGTTATGGAAATCGAATCTTATCAATTCAGACTCTTCGACCTAGATGTAAACTGCGCTACACCCTTGTTCCCTCTAAAATATGATTTTTGACATGATTACTTAACTATGGATTCTAGTTAACAAGATCATTCAAATAATAATTTTGTGAAAAATATATTAATTTGTATATAACCTATTAGTTATTTATCAACATCATAATGACTAACAACATGCACATTCACAACATTCCTCAATAAGATAATATTCTAGCATGACATGCAATCTTTAGACTAATAGTAAAAAACTAATTTCACAATCTATGTTAGTAAGAAAATGAAATTGTTGAACTAAAATACCATTCATGAGTTTTCCTTTCACCCACACAAAAAAGAACTTCATGTAATATAATGACGAAGATCTAATTCAATTAAGGAAGGACACCCATCAAAATTTTCAAAAGGCATTTTTGCGACGATGTCACATGTCGAAAGTACATATAGTTTTTACGTGCCCATGAAAAATCATCACCGACGAGCATTTTTTCAACAACGTCGTCTTGTCGAAAAATTAAAAATTTGATGAATTTCATAGGATTTCTGATGGTTTTGACCATTAGAAATCATTAAAAATATTGTAGCGTTGACTTTGAATGCCGCATCGACAGCTTCAAATAGCATTCAAGTACTCTAAATTTGTTATAGTGATATGTAAAACATTTGTTTGACATTATTCACATGTGATAATAGGAAGAAGATAAACTTTACAATTAACATTCATAATTTGCTTTTATACTTACTTTTAAGCCACCAAAACTCATTATCAAGGGGTTTTAAGTTTAAAAGTCTTTTTTTTCTAAATAACATTAAGAAGAAGAATGATATGTATAAAATAGCAGAAAAATTAATTACTAACAAGTGTACTAATAGCTCAAATAATATAATTATGAATATTAAGTATCAAACTCACCAAAAAAATCATTATTAATTAATCATATAATTTGATAAACTAATAAGATAAAATAAGATTTTTCAACATTGTTTTATTAAATAAAACAAAAGAAAAAGAAAAAAACTAGTGACATCAAGATTTGGATAGAACGAGATAAAATTAGGATAAATTTCTTCAAAGCACTTGTTAGTTTGAATTTCAATTAAAATAAAAGATAGTTAATTTTTAAAATGGATTAAAGCTTTTAAGATGACAGATATAAAAATATTGTTCTTTCTAATTGCTTAAATTTTTAATAATTTAATATATTTCACATGGTATAAGAATTAAAAATATTAAGTGTGAACTTCTTAAGATAATTGTTTCTCAATGGGGGGTGACATTCTTATTTCTCCATCATCTCCATCTTGCAATTACAGTAAGGAATTAGCCCACACTATCCTCTTAGTATGCCACCAAGTATCATTTCTAAAAATGTCTAAATTCTCAAAACTGGTTGAGAAGCTATCCATTATCTACTTATTGAATTCTTGAAAGGTTTTGGTATCTTGTTTGTTAAATGGCACCAACTACTTGTTGTGGACGGTGCGAAAAAATTGTAGGATGACCTGAAAGAAAGGTTCTACAAATCAATTAGACTTAGCATTCACCAACTAAAGTCATCCATGTGTTTACTAAAGCAAGACGACAAGTCTATATAAGAGTTCTTCACCAAATTTAAATGTTTGCGGAATGAAATAGACAAATTGCAGAGGCTCCAATGTGCACATGCAGGGAATATACATGTGCACTTGCAAGTAAGATAACAACCAAATCAACTTCTAATGAGATTAAGCGTCCATTTAGCTCATACAAAATAGTTAATAAGTCGAATTGATGATAAGAAATTTAATAGTTGAAACTATTTTAAAATACACAGCTACATGTTGCACATCTACGCGTTTAGTAATAAAAAACTTTTATTATTTTAATTAAATGACAAAAAGGTTCTTAATTATAATAAAGAAAAAATGTGGAGAAAAGTTATGTATAGCTTAAGATCAAAATAGTGCATTCACTGATCAAATTGATCATTTTTTTCTCTCATAAAAAAAGAATAAAATAAGTGACTATCAACTCTCCTCTTTAGTTGCCAAATATGGAGAAAATTTAATACAACTTATAACTTATATTTATTATGCATTAGAAACAAGAAAAGAAACTGCTTATTAGCAACTCACTCCTTGTTGTAAGTGTTTTTTATGTCAAAAATAATCATAGGACTCCTAGTAAGCGTCTACTCTATGAGCATTGTGGCAAAGAAAGGCACATTAGGTGATCTTGCTTAAAGTTACATAGTTATCTAGCCAATAGGGAAACCATCATAAAGAATAGAAAAAAATGACAACCAATCAACACAATGCAACGTGGACAAATAAACAAATAATGCATCAAATGCTGTCTCTCATGTTGTATTAATAAATGACGATAAGAATGAACACAACGTGAATGGTGCACTAGCCACGCTATCTATCACACAACTTCAACGACTCATCGAACCGGATGAGAAGATGGTAGAGCAATTATTCGGTAATACTACCTTGATTTTATTTTCTTAATAAATTGGTCATATCATTGAAACTAGAGTCCAAAGCATATGGTAAATCCACAATATTTTTCATAGACAATTATGGTCGCTATTCCTAACAGAAAATCTATTTGTGCCACCAAATATGGCATAGTCCATCTTATTGATAAGATCACTTTACTTAATGTTCTCTTATTA
The DNA here is from genome assembly GCA_030549335.1 of Pontederia crassipes. Taxonomy (NCBI): domain Eukaryota; kingdom Viridiplantae; phylum Streptophyta; class Magnoliopsida; order Commelinales; family Pontederiaceae; genus Pontederia; species Pontederia crassipes. The sequence goes on along the minus strand of CM060184.1, from coordinate 20,933,385 downwards.
TTTTCATTGTAATTTGACCTCTATGGAATGATTACTTTTTTATATGAATTGTGTCAAAAAAATTTCCTCCGATTTCTATTTTCTTGAGGGTTGTGTCACTAAGCAGCTGACTGGCCTGGTTGAGCCCTAGGGAGATGTATGTAATTTATGAAGCGTGACACATGATGCTCTTGCTAATTTGTCAACTGCTAAAAGACAGATAAAACGGTTGTAGATTTAGTTTCTTCTCCTTTGAGCACTTTATGGCACCATACACTCTGTCATCCATCTAATTCTTATGTTTTCGTAATAATAAGTTGTTATTGGGTTGTTCTTATGATAAACACAAAACAATCCAAAAATAAATTTCCTCAATTTTAAAAATTAAGCTAATGCCTTTTTATTCACCTTGATATTTAGGGACCATATGCAACATTTACTTCAGGTGCTCATTGCTTTCTTATTATTATTATTATTATTATTATTATTATTATTATTATTATTATTATTATTATTATTATTATTATTATTATTATTATTATTATTATTATTATTATTATTATTATTATAGTAGTAGTAGTAGTAGTAAAGGAACTTGGCTTTACTTAATGTTCACTAAGTTTGTTAGGCACAACCTTCTTGTCAACTTTTTTTGTTATACAAGCATGATCATACAAAACTATTAAAATCATCCAAACAAATAATGATTTAGATTTTTATCTAAACAATTACAAGACTTCATTCAAGCTAAAGTACACAACATCAAATGAGTTGTCCATACACTCCTCAACAAAATGGTCAGCTTGAGTGCAAATACTGACATCTACTCGATGTTGCTAGCGCCTTGCGATTCAAACCTCTTTACTCCTCGAATTTTGAGGAGAATGTGTTCTTGTTGCTGCATACATTATTAATCATACCCCCGGTTCCACACTTTTCGGTTAAATTTCTTACTATTTGCTCTTTGATCATGCTCCGTTGTTGTATGATAATTTTTTAAATTTTTTGTTGCCTTTGCTATATTAAGAATAATGCTTCAAATATTGAAGGAATTTTGGTGATTGTCCATGTTGTTGCTTTTTTATTGGCTATCCATTTGGGAAAATAGGATGGCAAATGTAGGATTTAATGACTAATCATATTTTTGTGTCACAAGATGAATATTTTTGTGAAAATATCTCTCCATTCTCTTCATCATTCATCACATCCTTTAATTAGTCTTCCTCTACATCTCGATTATTTACTAATACAAAAGGGCCTCTTGCAGGGATGAAACTACGTTCAACTGCGCACCCCCCTCCCAAAAAAAATAGAATAATAAAAATTAGCAGCATGATATAGATTATATATACTTATATATTTGTCCATACACCTGTTTCACCCTTACCTTCTAAACAAGTTCATGACCAATTGGTCATCCCTGAACTACTTCCTAATCACTTAATTACCTCTACACTAACCTTATTATTATTATTATTATTATTATTATTATTATTATTATTATTATTATTATTATTATTATTATTATTATTATTATTATTATTATTATTATTATTATTATTATTATTATTATTATTATTATTATTATTATTATTATTATTATTATTATTATTATTATTATTATTATTATTATTATTATAGTAGTAGTAGTAGTAGTAAAGGAACTTGGCTTTACTTAATGTTCACTAAGTTTGTTAGGCACAACCTTCTTGTCAACTTTTTTTGTTATACAAGCATGATCATACAAAACTATTAAAATCATCCAAACAAATAATGATTTAGATTTTTATCTAAACAATTACAAGACTTCGTTCAAGCTAAAGGTACACAACATCAAATGAGTTGTCCATACACTCCTCAACAAAATGGTCAGCTTGAGTGCAAATATTGACATCTACTCGATGTTGCTATCGCCTTGCGATTCAAACCTCTTTACTCCTCGAATTTTGAGGAGAATGTGTTCTTGTTGTTGCATACATTATTAATCATACCCCCAGTTCCACACTTTTCGGTCAAATTTCTTACTATTTGCTCTTTGATCATGCTCCGTTGTTGTATGATAATTTTTTAAATTTTTTGTTGCCTTTGCTATATTAAGAATAATGCTTCAAATATTGAAGGAATTTTGGTGATTGTCCATGTTGTTGCTTTTTTATTGGCTATCCATTTGGGAAAATAGGATGGCAAATGTAGGATTTAATGACTAATCATATTTTTGTGTCACAAGATGAACATTTTTGTGAAAATATCTCTCCATTCTCTTCATCATTCATCACATCCTTTAATTAGTCTTCCTCTACATCTCGGTTATTTACTAATACAAAAGGGCCTCTTGCAGGGATGAAACTACGTTCAACTGCACACCCCCTCCCAAAAAAAAATAGAATAATAAAAATTAGCAGCATGATATAGATTATATATACTTATATATTTGTCCATACACCTGTTTCACCCTTACCTTCTAAACAAGTTCATGACCAATTGGTCATCCCTGAACTACTTCCTAATCACTTAATTACTTCTACACTAACCTTAGACTCGCCACCACCTCGCACTAATCATAGATGTCGAGCTATCTAGAGGACAATGCATGTCATTCTGCACTTGATAATACACCTCCTAGACTTTGCATTTTAGCAGCTTATTATGTGGTACATTATCCTATTGCGCAACTATATCTTATAATAATTTATCAACGAGGGAAAAGCTTATGTTAATTTTTGAAAGTCTGACCATGAAACTATAAACCTTTTTTTTTTTGAAACCATGCAAGATATGAGAAGGTAGGATGTTATGGAGTTCGGGCTTGATGCTCTTCATTCAAATGACACATGGTTTTTGGAGCCTCTTTTATCTGGCCAACATCCCATTGGCTGCAAATGGATTTACAAAACCAAACGCAAAGCTACTGACAGTGTTGAAAGATTTAAAACTAGGCTCATGGCTAATGTTTTCAGTCACGTAAAGGGTTTGGATTTCCACGAAATGTTTGTGCTAGTAGCTAATTAATGGCATCTCAATGTCTTCTCATAGTGGTTGTTGTTCGTGGATGGTTCATTTATCAAAATGGATATCCTGAATGCATTCTTCATGGCGATTTAGTTGAGGGAGTATAGATTACATCTTGATTTTTCGGCCACACAACCTCACACTATTTGTCTATATGCAAATAAACAAGCTTCACATAATTGGTTTGCCAAACTCACAAATTCCTTGCTATAGTATGGCTTTCCAACAATGTGGTGTAGATAATTAATTATTCACTGTTATGAGTCATTTTAACATTACGTCATTTAAATTAATTAACATCTACTTGAATAGAAATATTTATGAGTCAATTTTCATTATTATTTTTTATCAAATTGACAGTACAATTTAGGAAAAAAAGAAATCAGAGAATGAAAACTTGGTAGATGGTTGGCTCAACAAAAACAAAGCAAAAAACTTAACAAAATGGTGTATGACAAGACAGAAATACTAATAAAATAAAATAAAATGGTATTAAAAATGCATCGCTAACAATAAAAGAGCAAAGAAGAAAAAGTCAACAAAATTGAATGACAAGTTGAACAAAGAAAAGAAGTACTTAAAAAATACTTTAGAAAATGATTGAAAACAAGTCTCAAATGAAAAATACAGAATTTTAGGGTCCGGTCACGGTCATGCTCAACATTGTGTCGTGCAGGGGTGTTCATCGGGTCAGGTCGACCCGTGAACCTGATGATCCGATTCAACTCAAATCGGTTTGGGTCTGATCGGACCCGACCCGACCTGAACTTGACCCGATCATTGGTTGGGTCGGGTATGGGTTGAATGTTTCCAACCCCGAGTCGACCCGACCCGATCAACCCAAATATTTTTATTTTTTTTATTTTTTTTATTCAAACTTAAGCTTATATTTGATTTAAAAATTTAAAAATTAAAATAAAATATTTTAAGTGAAAAAATAATATTAAATAGTTAGAAAACTTATTTTATGCTTTACAATAATATTAAATAATGTTTTTTATATTAAATAAATTATAAAAGTAGTAAGAAATTTTTTAAAAAAATAAAATTAGATGATCGGATAACCCGACCACTCGACCCGGATTTGGCCCCAAAGATCCCTTGACCCGACCCGACCTAATCAAATTTGATCGGGTCGGGTCGGGTCAGGTCGTGAACACCCCTAGTGTCGTGCTTTCATACAACGGGCTAAGGCAACCTGAGTGCATTCTGTCATGGCCATGCTAGCGCATGTCACGACCATGCCTGAGGAGTTAAAATAAGTGCAAAGAATATCATCTTTTGTCATGGCAGTCAGACAGTTAGTTACGGAGCAATTTTATCCACTTTTCTTATTGGAGATTCGATTTCTTTCTTGGTTGGACGGAAAAACTAAATAATGTAAAGAAAGAGCATTAAAAATCATCCTTGGAGCATTTTTTAAGGCCAATAAGAGAGAAAAGTCTAGTAATGATCGTGAAGCTCAATCAGAAACTTAAGGGAGGACGTGCTTAGCAGCTGCACTAGTTCTTATTTTCTTTTCCTGAATTAAATTTGATGTTATTTTTGTTAGATTTGTTTCTTTATTAAGGTCATCATAGTTGAACCCTATTGATGTATTGGAGTTTTTCTTAATTTTAGTTTAGTTTGAATTTTTAATAGATGCAAATGTGTTTAATGCTTTATGACTTATGAGTTAAGTGTTATATGAGAAGTAGTAGTTGAATTCATAATAGTTTCTAGGATTAATTTTATTTCATGCATGCCAAAGTTATGCAAATCGAAATATACATAATTTATGTAATTATTAAGGTGATTTGAAAAGTCCTTAATCTTAATTCCAATTGAATGTGTCTTTTAATTAATTATGTAAGTTAAAAATCTAGAGGAATAATTTATTCTAATTATTCTTAAGATAGTAGTTAAAATCTCAAAAATTAGGTAACTAAACTTTGGAAATTGAGCTTTATTAGTGATTTAATTAATTCTAAATTGAGAAAATCCATTAAATTGTAGTGGTATAAATTAGATGCCTTAACCATCAAATTATTATTTCTCCCAATGACCAATTCTTTATTTTATTTCTTTGCTTTATTCACAATTGAAAATAATCAATTCCTTAATTTCTCAGCTAACAAGGTTAAAATAGAATCTTAATTATTAATTATCCTCGTGGAAATGATACTCTGTACACACTATTTTATTATTTGAGTGACTAGTGTACGTGTTAACATTTGTTACAATTTGATCGCATCAAGCAGCATCACTGGGAGGCCTTTATAGATGTTCTTCGCTATTTGAAATCCTCTTCAGGTGTTGTTCATTTTACAACCATCTAGCTCTTTGCAATTAGTTGGCTATAATGATTCTAATTGGGCAAAAATCATCTTCAATTTCTTTTAAGCAAGTTGGGCATTCTAAATCTTCATACTCCAACTTAAGAGATGTCTTAACTAAACAAAATTCTACTTGTATATGCTTGAGGTATCTCCTGAAATAGAATCAATTATTGATAAGTGCGTTTGTTTGTAACAATAGATGATTAAGCAATCTATTGTCATAAAGTTTGTATTAGAGTTAGAGGTCTCAAATCTTATTGTTGCTTGCATTAATAAAATTCCCTTTAATTGTTCGTGTGATGTTGGGTTGTGATAAACTAACAGTATCAACAATCCACACAGTGATTATAAATAAAAAAATATATTACTTTTCTTACTTGTTTAGCCTACACATTTATTTTCATAAACATATCTAAAATATATTTTTCTCTACCTGATGTGTCAAATATTTTAATTTAAATTATGTGAAATCATTATCATTAACCTTATTTACTAGATATTAAAATATATTAAATCGTAGTTTCTAAACTATTGATAATTCCTTTATCTGACGATAATCAATAGACCACATAAGAATTAAAAATTTTGACTAGAATAATTCATCCATATTTTAAAAGGCTAGAAATGCATGTCCTTACAAAATTATGCATTATTGTTAACTAATGAAAAATAACATAAAACTAAATACAAATGAACAATGCCATTGTGACATATAAACAATCATGCCTGGACTTAGTAAATGGCATCACACCTTGTATGGGATCTCATATTTGTATTTTCATTTCTCTTTTTTGTACTCCCAGTATTATATAAAATTTATTTTGCCTCTAATAATATTAATCATTTACAATGAAATCGAACATTAGGCAGATTAATAACATAATAAAATAATAAAAATGTGTTACATTATGCATGCATTAAGGAATGACATCTTTTTTATTTTATTTCGGAGTTCTTTTGAATTTTAAAATTTCAGAAGTCTTTAAAATCTAGTGTAAATTGATTTCTAATAGTCCTACTTGTACAATGTTCTAATATATTTTGATAAAATTTTGAACATTTTGTTAATAAGTTTTGTCAAAACTCTTTGAAAGAATAAATATGTAATTGAAATAGAAAAGAAAGTTTTATCCAAATGAGATCATCCTTTTTAATTTATTTCTATTTGAAATAAAACTTTGTAAGTTATTTTTTAATAGAATTTTCTTAAAACAACATTTGATAATTGGGATCAGGCCAAATCCAATGTGCCATTCTAGATAGTTCATTCAAACACTTATACACTTATAAGAACAAAATTCAATATGATCAAGAAGGCAGAGTCTTTCTATTGAAATCAGATTTATGATCTTTGTTGAAAATTGGTTCATGATTTAGTCAAACACATACTTAACCTTTGAATTAAAAAATATTTAATTCATGAGAATTGATGAGAATTCTCGATGCAACCTAAAAATATCAACTTCTACATGAATAGAAATATTATGAGTCATTTTAATTATTTTTTTTTATCAAATTGACAGTACAATTTCATTGCTCCATCTTTACATGATGGGAAAAAAAAGAAATTAGAAAATGAAAACTTGGTAGATGGCTGGTTCAACAAAAACAAAGAAAAAAAAACTTAAGAAAATGGTGTATGACAGGATAGAAATACTAAAAAGATAAAATGATATTGAAAACGCATCCGAAGTACGCTAACAATAAAAGAGCAAAGAAGAAAAAGTCAACAAAATTGAATGACAAGATGAACAAAGAAGAGAAATACTTTAAAAAATAATTAAGTTTGGTTACCTCGGATGGTTAATAGTCTAAATAATATTAAAGTGACTAAATTTATAAAAAAAAAGAAAATAAAGTGAAAACAGGAAATTTAGCTAGAAAATTTGGACTGACATTTCCTTTTAACCTTTTATGCATCCCATAGTTCTAAATTTTCATAAGATCTTTTAATGCATCTCAGCATATTTTCCCATCTAAAAATCTGTGATAATCAAATTTCTATCGTCTATTTCGTCGGAAGAAAATGCATATATATAGTTCAAGAAATGAGGCTGAGGAATTTGTATGAAAGTTTTACTTGTATATATGTATCTGTAATATACGTACAGGGTAAAATGGAGGTTTCATATTTGTCCAAATCATATTCAGGTCAGATCTAATCGGATGTATGATGCCACCAGCTGCTCTCATTCATCTCGTGAGATGTAGTTCTACCCTCCATCTCTCCCTCTCTATCTCTCTCGCAATTCAGATCTTGCGCTTCACCCAGGATCGACGAGTGAGTGACCCTGATTCGGACCGACGACTCATTCTCAATCGCGGGTACCTGAGGTTGTTGCTGTCATCAAGTCCAAGTCATCGTCGTCTCTCCGCCACGGCCTCACCCTCGATTGTCGGCTACCCTCGCCGTCCATCGTCTACGCCGCAAGTCATCACCGTCATCAAGACCAAGTGATCGCCGTCATCAAATCACTCTGCCAGTCTCATCCTCGATAGTCAACAAGAGTTCGAGAGAGAGAAAGAGAGAGAGATTCTTTGACGTTGCGGCCTCCATATCGGCCGCCCTCACGCTCAATTGCTCCATCACGGCCTCCAGATTAGGCGCCGACATCGTTTGCTCGCGGACCGAAGTTCAAGAGAAAGAGGGAGAGGGGGGAGGGGGGAGAGAGAGAGAAAGAGAGAAGCAGGGAGAGGGTTCGCGTGTGAGAGAGAAGCGTTCAATATCTCACGAGATATATGTCAAAATTTCATGCGCGATCATATGAGTCATCCAATTTAATCTAGACACATTGCTTCACCATGTGAAGCAAAGGACGCCTCACACATTCATTTTATAATTTTAGTGTATATGTATATATGTTCATTTTTTTAAAAAAAATATGATTTTGAAAAAAAAAAGAGAAAATGTTCATTTTTGGGTTTAAAAATCTTATCTTGTGTTTCTGGTGATATTTCTTTTAGTTTTCTCGGACACAGAAGATGTATATTCTTATATAATAATATATTTTAAAAATTAAGTACAGTCATCAAATTGAATCGTGACACGTCGTTTAACCATGAATACGATAAATCCACACCCCCTCTTTTTTTTATTCTTTGTTCTTCATCTCCGGTTAATCACCAAAATTTCCCCCAAATTTAGATGGCCCGATCCCTCTCTCGAAGCTTAATCCCTCGATCGCAACGCCTCATCGTTGATCTATTCTCCGTTTCGTCATTCTTTCCGGCCGCCTCATTGCACGACGACCGCTGCCATCTGCAGCCGCCGCTCTCCGTTCGCCTCTTCAACCTCCGCTGCCGCTCCGACCTTCCCGACAAGGCGCAAATAGTCGAAATTGACCTCTCCGCCGAGGTGGGTTCCGACGGCATAGATTCCGACGCCGTCAGGTTCCGGCTTCTCGAGGACGCCGTTCAGGTCTTCTTGGCGAAGAAGTTGGCACCCGCGTGGCTCCCCTTCGTTCCCGGGGCCTCCTATTGGGTGCCTCCTCCGCGACAGAGGCGCGTCCGGAAGCCGCAAATCATCGATAGGCTTCCGGTCGAGCTGGCGACCCGCGGGTGGCCTTCGTCTGAGTACTTTATGGAAGGTGTGTCTACTACGTTCTGCCTGTCTGAATTCTTTGGTGAAAAAATATTTACTCTGCAATTTGAAGTTCGTTTTAATCATTTGTTATTATAGAAACAAAAAAAAAAGAGAACTTTGCCGTATGCCATATAGTGTTTGGTTCCTTACCGGATCGATTGTTACATGCTGGTATATACTAGGTGATTCTTTCTGAGGCATATATACTAGATGTTTATATGTTACCCACCAAATATTTACCCTAAGACACATTTTGGGAGAGGGCTCTGGAGTATTTCACGTGGGGAATAAGGTAGTAATGGTAAAAGCAGTGGAAACATATATAAACCAAAGCATGCTTCATAACTAAGCATAGCAGGAGCAAATATCATGATGGAAAGCCCAACAGAACAATAAGACTCGAAGTCTACACCACACCATAATTCATAATTGTTCATCTTTAATGTAGGAGATAAGACCCTTAACATCCACATAAGTTCACATCAAAACCCATAGGCTAACAAGTCCATGACCATGCTAAACACTAATATAAAAAGGCCCAACTAATGTGCAATTTGTTGCCATGAGCATGTCATCCAATATCACTTCATACCTGCACGAACTCGAATGTAGAGAAGGCACACCTCCCATTAATTGTATGGAAGGGCCATAATCAATAACGATCATTTATAATGTAAATGAGTGAGAAGCATCTCAATATATAAGCATTATGCATAAAGATAACTATCAATAAATAATATCCGTTATAATAACAAATAAAGTCCATTGCATTGTTTCTTTTTAGTGTCCAATGTCAATATTAATAAATGGCTTCATTTCAAAATATCAATAAATGACTAGAAACAATGATTGCATTAAATATTTTAATGTTCCATAAACAGTGAGATCAATATGTTCTAATCACTTTATGATTCAATTAAAGTTATGTTTTCACTTCTCAATTTTTCTTTAATATCATTAACCAATTGATTTTTAATGGGTCATTCAATGCTTTTGGTACTTGGTAGTCTTCAACGCCAATGTTGACTAGCCAAACTAGGTTGCTCCAATTATCCGCATCCGGATCCAATGAACAATGAAAATAAATTCGATTCACCGAGAGCCAAGTTTGAATCAATAATGTTCCAATACAATACACTATTACTTTTGAACATATGATTTAGCATTCATTTCAATATATAGATTTGAGCATATCAATCACAACATAATATATTATCCAAGCATAGCATGCTAACTGACGCAACATTTATAAGAACATGACCTTATCATTGAGAGCAAAATAATGAAAAGCCTATACTGATCATTCTAAAATATCAAATGAACATTAAACATCGCCTTTAGTGTAACAAAGGCTAAAAAATTTTCATCTTGCCGGACCCCAATTGTATCAGGTGCTACAGTCATAGCGGATTGCTACAGCACGTCGTGATGGTCAACAGGACTGCGGTCGGACCGTAGCCCCCTTCTAGAACAATGGACAAATCATGTCGTCTGCTATGGCTGTAGCATATGCATTATGATCGTAGTGTCCTCGAAAGCTGTAACGATGCGAGTTCACGGATTCTCACAATGGGGGGGTTGAGGTGTGCTTTTATACCATGGCCCAATCCCCATGGAGGAGTATTTTCCCCCATGAAGAAGTACTACATAGAATCGTGAATTGCATAAGGGTAGAGGCTGTCCAATCAGAGCATTATAGTTAGAAGATTTAAATTTATAAGTGAATTTAATTTTTTATCATAAATTCAGAAGAAAAAAAGATACATGGGGGGAATTGGTCCCTTGACAGAAAATTGTTGGAAAAAAAAACTCATGTAGCATTTGCATAGTCAGATGTGAATCTTCAGATGAAAATACAACTTTTATGCTTGCATTATGCAAATATGCCACTTAATACAAGCAAATTGAACTGATCTTATACTCTGTCATGATGAAGCATATTTTGCCTGTGCTGTAACATTCATAATTAAAAAGCTTTTTAATTTATATGAGGAATGTTAGAAAGCATAACTTGTTTGGACTTTTGTTTCAACAGAATTCTTTCTGTCTCTAGTTAATGAAGCCATGGCTACTTCTTGTATTAACTAGCTTATATGATACCCTGAGTGCGCCAGTGGGATCGTTTGTCTTTCATCTGCAAGGCTTTGTAATGGTTTGAAAGGTTATGCTTTGGTTAGATGATCTGTAAAACATTTGAACTTGTATAAGGGCTTTCAGCCAAAAGTAGCTGTTTTGTTGCTTTGTTTTCCCTAATTTATTAATCTAGGTACATCACCTGCAGGCATATCTCTTCATTCTCTGAAGAACTATAAAAGGACAACACCAGAATCTGATGACGATGAATAAATCAGTCCATCCAATAAATTTGCGGTGAGTAACATTTAATGCCAGATGCATGATTTTTTCGTAACACTCTTAGAGTTCTCCATCGTTTGTAAATGTCTTCGCAAGAATCATTGGTTTGTTTATAAGGTAGCAAGAATGATTAGTTAATGAAGTCATATAGACCAAACTAAGAAAAAAAAGTTGTTATTAGAAGATACGACTCTCGTTGGTACATTTAGATGGTGAATTGTATATGTCCAATATATTTTGACTGCTGACTTTTGTGCAGGCTCCGGTGCAGTGTATATATTTCTCGACTACTGTTCCTCAATAATTAGAGATCTGGATAGACAAAGGGAGTTCATTAAGTGAAAGAGACATCTCCCGTCTGCTGGCCTCTTGGAGCTACTACTGTATTAATAGCTGATGACGCCAAAGTAATTCTCCTTCAAAGAAAACGGAAATGGCATTCTGTTGCCTGGTTCCAATATGAAACTTTTGTACTCAGAAAAAAAAAAAGAATAAAACCTTCTGGGCCCTGTCCAAGGCCACCTCCTCCTTTGTTTTATGACGAAAACGTGATCTCGCAACTTACATTGGTTCAATTTGTTAGTGCGCTCGAAATGATATACCAACAATGTGAAATTTATTCGTGACCCGTTTTATGACCACTGGTGCTTCGCAATATGCGCTGTTAATTCGTTACAGCAACGAGCATGGCATGGGAAAGGTTTCTTTAGCCTTCCCATGATCCAATGTTTAGATCCATGGACGAGTAAATTATCCCCGCATAGAAATTATATGGCAAAAATAGTTCAGTGGCAAAAAAAGGGGTGCATGTGCGTCTGGTTCAGCCGCCAGTTTGCTTTTTTTATATCTACCTGGGGCTCAATATTTTGGATTATTAATATTTGATTAATTTAAAGTCGGAATAAATAGATTTTTTTTAATCAAGTGATAGTTTAAGTAACTTGCAGCGACTTATTGGGGTATAGTCTTACTAATCAATTGAGTCAACCAACCAAACTTTAATTACCTCTCCGGGTGCTTGTCAGAAGTATTTCCTTTAAAACATTTTTTTTCAAAATTATATCATATTATTTTTTACCTCCTAAGTATTTCGTATTATTCATTTGTTTTCAAACTTTTCACATAACCCCGAATAAATTAAAATTAATTTTCTTAGTTATACATATTTTGGTAGAAAGCAGGGATTATTAAAAAGAAGCATAAGTGATATATTTGACTTGTATATTTTTTCCTTTTATTAAGTATTTATTTAATTTATAAAAATGTAAAATATAAAAAATAAAATGAGACTCATCCGAAGATCCCATCTATTTTTCAAGAAACTAAATCTAATAACTTTAAATATAAATATGTAATTATAAATGAATATATTTTAAATATTTGATGTCAAGTGAACCTGTTTGACAAGTTAAAGGAAAGTAGACAGATAATGTTAAAATTAAAGGATAAGATGGGATTTTAATGCTTCTGGAGAAATGTAAATCGTTTTGTGATTTGATTCAGATGATTGCCATATTTAAAATTAAAATTAATCACTTTCAATTTTGAGAATCGACTAACAAATTAATAATTAAAAAACTTTCTAACATTCCTGAAATAAATTTCAATGTAAAGAGTGCAGGGAGAAAATTTGAAATACCTTCCTTTTTTAATGTCAATTCGAATCCACAAAAAAATTCGGTGTCTAAAATCATTAACTCCGATTAATTCAAAATTTAAAAAATAAAATAATAATAATTTTTTTTATAACTGTGATGAGTGATGACTTAAGACTTCATTTCAAAACTATTAATATCCGTCGACTACATGTCTTTCAACTCAACTATTTTTAAAACGTCCAAAGCAGACGTCGCAGCTTGTTGTCCACGTGAGAGAGAGAGGATGGTGTCCATCACGAAACAAGTGGTTCAAGAACTCTCTTATAAAAAGATTTAATTACTTCTCGGTGCACAACAAATTATAGGTCGACGGACTAAGAGCTCCGGATCGTTTTTTGGAATGTCACATTGGTTAAAAGTATTATGATGCTAATAGTCTTGAACTATCTAAGAAAAAATAAAGGTGGTTTTTTTAGTTTCCTTAATTTTTTCTTTGGGCTCCATGTGTGTTTCCTGAGCTTAAAATTCATCTCTTGCATTGCATTATTCCAATTGTACTTCAACATTTTAAATTTATGATAATTATTGTTTTTTTTCGTTATGTACACACCTTGTTTCGAACTGATGAGTATATTTCATGCATTATTCGTCCCTTATTTGAACTCGTTTGGATATATCCTTTTTATTCTAAAATATTTTTTTCGACAATATTCATATGAAAGCACAACATAAATAATGAATCAAATTATCATATTCAAATTAATAACTTATAATCTATATTATATTAAAGAGAGAGTACTTTGCATGAGAATTTGACATTTGGCATAATCATATATAGACAAGTGTCCTTAGAATATCTAATTATAAATAAAAAAATAATTGATTAGTTATGCTAATAAAAATGTGATAACTATTATATAACATCAGTGATGTTAGTAAAAAATATGTTAGTATTTCATAGCAGAATTAATCTATATGTTCTTTAATTATTAATCTATATTTTTTTACAAATAATTTTTTAAAGCATATATGTATAATAATTAAATAAATGTGATAACCGTAAAAGAAACTAATTATCATTAAAATAGTCAACATCTAATAACAATAATTATAATATATATAATTATTATAATATATATATTATAATAGTGTAATGGATAATAATTATTCATAACTAACTTGACTCCACAATTTTCTCTTCGTCAAATTTTTTCCTTATCACCCACCCTCTTTCCCACTATATGCGGATAATGTTGAAGAAGAGAGTGACACTACTTGGCAAGACATATGAATAGAATGCCACATGTCCATATCCTCATAACTAATAATTTAAACATTTCAATAATGTGTAATTATTTGATAGGTAATTATTATAAGTAACTATACGCATTAGATAAGTGAAAGAAAAAAAAATTAATCATTAAAAAAATTATTAACCAATATTTTTTGTTAACAGGTTAGTTTGGAATAGTAGCTTTTAAAGAATTTTAAATGTTTAACTAACAAAATAATTATAGTAACTGAATCAAAATAAAAATATATGCTCAATAGGTGATCGGTCAAAATTATATACTGATTAAAATAACTGAAACAAAAAAATATTAGTTCTATATCTTCTTTTTCTCACAATTTTCTAACTATTTTTTATTTTTTTCAAAAGCAAAAGATATATTTATCTATTATATATTCTTACTATATTTAAAGAAGTTGTAATAAGTAAGGAGATTAGTACATTTGTCATTAATATATCATGCCACATGTTCATCATGATGGATATAATCATAGTATTTTTCCTGGAAAATTTTCTCACCACGAGCATTGTAATGGATATAATCATTGTAGTGGACATAATAAGTTATTGGAGTGGTGGGTACTAATAATCCATAACTGTTCGCTAATAGTGGTAACTGAACTTAATGATTATAACCTATAACCTATAAATACTCTTAAACACATGCCTTTATCGTATTCAACGTCAAGTGGTCATTTAAGTGCTTTCTCTGCTCTTGCCCATCAATCCGGCAAGTAGACGCATATTGACAGATTTTTTATTACTTTTCAGCAACTATCATATCTATCAATTTTTTTTATGAATTAATCCCTTAGGAAATAGCTCCTTATAATATGTTTTAGAGCACTGTAATAGCAAGTTTTTCTTATTATAACAATCTTTTTATTTGTCTTTAAACATTATCATACTGTATATCATTTTAATATAATTTTGTGTCATTAGCCGACAGGTAAAATAGTTGTTATATTGATTCTTTTTTTACTACTATATTTGTGCCATTAATGTCTCATATGCGAATTATCTATATCTATATTATATTAAAGAGAGAGTACTTTGAAGGAGATAATGACACTTGACATTAATATGAGTTGACAAGTGTCTTTAGAAATAGTAATTATAATTTATAGAAACTAATCTATATCTATATATTATTAAAAGGATAATTTTAAATGAGAGAATAAAATCTGGCGTATTAAAAATTATCGTTAAATTTACAACTAATTAGAATATTAATTATATATATGAATATTATTTATACACTTATTTATGAAAATAAATTATTTGACAATTGTCTTTAAATCAATTGTAAATAACTAATTAGAATATTATTTATGAAAAAATTTTAGAGTTATTTTTTAAATCAGTTAAAATTACTATAATAATATAACATAATATAGATGTTTGATGTAATATATTTAAATATATCAATTATAATGATAATTATATAATAATCATATAATTTTATTTCCGTATGGTTATAATAACTATACATTTTTATATCCATACAATTATGATAAACTAGAGTTTAAATATACAATAAGAAATAAACATACAATTATTGTATGACAATTGAAGCAAAAATAATAATAATAATTGTCAATTATGATTATTAAATATTTTAATTAAATAATTTTATTATCCATACAATTATAATAATTACATATCTTTACTATTTATACGGTTATAAATTTGAGAGGACTATTTATATAGTAATCATAATATATAATAACATAATAATTATTAAAAACAAAATTTCTTAAAATAGAACAATAATCTAAAGTAGAGGAAATATAGTAGATTAATGTGAATAGAAGTAAACATAAGTTTTTAAAAAATAAAAATAAAGTAAAAAAGTAGAAGGTTGTCAAAAGCCGTTAAAAAAACTAAGCAACCGCCTCTTAAATTTCATACTCTTAATTTAATATTTATTTTTTATACTATGTTAAAAAGGATAATAGTAAAGTGGGAGAAGTCGACACTTGGCTTGAATATATGTTGAAAAGTGTCCTAAACATATTATAAATAAATTTAAAAATATCTATATAATTATAAAATATGATAATTATATAATTTTCTTATCTATACTGTTATCACAACTATGTATCTTTATATCAATATGGTTATATTGTATCCATAATTTATAATAATAATATAATAATTTAAAGAGAGATTTAAAAAATAAAAAAATAAAGATACTATCTATACTTCTACCTATATCTATATTAAGAAATGATTTATTATTATTTTTATATTTAATAAAATAATTAAAATAAGGAAACATTAGATAAACTAATCAACAAAAGTTTAGGATTATCATAAAAAAATATAATCAAACTCATAAGAAAGAAACGTTGGTTAAAGTAATAAAATCATCATTTATATGTCGAAACTGGTTAGTACTTTAAGATAAATCATTTAAATAAATGAAATAAAAAATAAAAATTGATATAACTGAATACAATAAGTTATCAAAGTAGTTTCAAAAAACTAACCAGTTGTATTCCACTTTTTACACTATAAATATGCTGAGAAATCCAAGCAAAAATTGTGTGCACAATTCATATATATTCACCCTCAATTTGATGCCGTTGAAAATTTCCCACCCACACGCATCATTGTTTAGATTATAACCAACTCTTCACTCAATTATCTTCCATGATCATGATGAAAAAAAGAAATAGATGCGTGATCTTAGAAAGATGAATTGAGTTTTTAGTAAATAATTTAAATTGTTCTCTGCATCCATTTTTTTATAAAGAGTAATATATGTACTACCTATTGACTCGGTTATTTTTCTTAGTATAGTACTTTTACTAACAATTTTTTTCAAATGTGCAGATACATGAAGAAAATAATCGAACCAAAAGTTGATTGTTTTTAAAAATGGTGCATATATGCATTATACATTGCACAATTCGGATGGTGCATAATCTTCACTTTTATTCTTTATCTCTTTGTGAGTTTTCTGTCTTTTTTAAATTTATATATTATTGTTGCTTAAGTTTTTTCTCTACAGGTTTGATCTCACAATTCGGATGGTACATAATTTTCACATTCTTTATTTTTTTGTGAGTTTTATGCCTCTTTTCTATGTAAATTAATATATTATTGTTGCTCAAGATTTTTTAGTTAGAATACTTAATGCATAGTAGGTTGCATTAACCAATTTGAATTCAACATTTTTGTTCTAAATTAATGTAATATCGTTGTTTATCTTAAAATAATTGTCTGTGTTTACTATCCTCTTATTGTATTATCTTATATTTATATCTATATACTCTATTACAAATAGTGCAGTAAAGAGAGAGTGACGCTTGGCAAAAGTTTAAGATATCATATATGTTATAATTAACTAAAGTTTTAATTTATATGCTTATTGAAAAATTGTTTAATAATTTAAAAGTATTATCAATATTTTACTTTTAAGTTAACAAAATACTTATAATAAGTTTTCACCTATTCTTACAGACATGAGAATGTTTATACTT
This sequence comes from Pontederia crassipes, assembly GCA_030549335.1. Taxonomy (NCBI): domain Eukaryota; kingdom Viridiplantae; phylum Streptophyta; class Magnoliopsida; order Commelinales; family Pontederiaceae; genus Pontederia; species Pontederia crassipes. Next base: position 20,915,764 of record CM060184.1, on the reverse strand, counting down.
CGTACCAGATAAAATATTTTAGGATAATGTTGTGGTAATAAAATATTATTCATAATACATTTGAAATAAAACTATAATTTTCCAATATAAAATTTGTTATTATGTATATATATTAAATAAAAATGGAAAAAAATAATTAGATAATAGATAATGGCTATTGGGGTTACAACCTACAATCTATATTTATTTAACCATTACGAACATGGTGAGTATGAAGATTGTGGTCCACTATCATCCAACATGTATATCTATATTTATTTATCTAATTTTTTTCACGTCCTACTAATTTTCTCTCATTCTCATTATTTTTTTAGTCTTTACTATTCATTCACGCCAATCATCCATAGAATAGAGAAGTACATGCTGTGGGCTTTCAACAAGAAGATGCATATTAGTTAATAGTTTAGAGTAGTTCTATTTATTTGTTGTTATTTTTGTTTGTATTTGGTTACTTTTATTTGTACGCTGGTATTAACACAGTTGTATTACGGAAGATGGAAATGAATTGTCATTAATGATGTCAATGAATCAAGAATGAAAATCTCAAAGTACGCTTAGTAGGATTGTGGCAAATTTGAAATTTCATCTCGAGAAAATTTCAACAATATAGATGAAAAGGTGTTTTTACTCTCATTTCAATTATTTAGAACATTCTTATTTTTCAAGTTATTTCTATCTATTTGTGATCCGCAGTTTTATGACCACATTCGATTGCATTCAAATAATAAAAATAACCTTTTTTTAAAGAACTATAGTTATTTGTCAACTAAATTTAAAATATTTACCATCGTTTTACTTTTTAAAAATTTGTTATTAAATTGTTATGATTTTTATCCCATTAAGGGCCCTTTAATAAATTTCTATTAGCACTGTAGTCTAAACATATTATGAAATGCTTCCCGAGAATTTAACATTTCCACATTTGGAATTGTTGATTTTTTGAATTTATGAATTATAAGTATTTTTCATAAGAATTTTCTATGAATATTTACTATGCCAGTCAGTCTTATCATAATTAACTAATTATTATTAATATAAATAATTTTATCTATATGTGTAATTATTTATTTTTAAAAATAAATTTCAATCAATAAAATACTTATAAACACTTTAATTTATCAATTATTTGTATCAACTAAGTCAAACGAGATCTAAATCATTGCATTCAAATTTATCATGGAGACAAATTACTTTTATATATTTTATTTAAATAATTTCTTTATCATATTTAATCACTATATTTTATTTATTACTAGATAAATAAATATTATTATTTTGATTTGTTAATATTATTTATGTATACAGACCTATGTAAATAAAATTGCAATTATTATACAAATATTTTTTAAATCTATCAACATTTAATAGCTATAGATGTCTATAATCCACGTATGAATTATTATTATTATTATTATTATTATTATTATTATTATTATTATATATATATATATATATATATACTTAAAAAAACAAATTTAATTTAGTGATATATAATGCTATGTTTCTATTATTATCATTCAAAGGTATTTTGTAACAAATATCATATATTAAAATTGAAACATGTTCGTTTTATTTTATTTTTGTTAATTTACACAATAATTAGTTTCTTCTCGAATGTGAATATTATAAAATTACTGTCATATATGTGATCAATTTTGAATTTGTTAACATTATTTTAATTTATATCCGCACATCGTGCGGGACTTACACTAGTCTATACTATATTAAAAGTAAAGAAGTTTACAAGGAGAAGTTGACATTTGGCACATTAATAGAATGCCACGTGTTCATATCCTAATAATTATTATTTTAACACATAATAGCATATTCATAGGTAACTAATTTAATAAATATAGGACTTAGTAACTAAAAGAAAAACTATAATCATAAAAAATAACAAAATTTTCATAAGTCTACGTGTCAAAAAAACATAATATTTTAAAAAATGTTTAGCAAATTATTATCTGATGGGATAATTATTTTTAAATAATTAACTATTACAGTTGGTTACAAGATATCATTTGACAATTAATTAATCATTAGAATTTTTTCCATCTATGAATGAAGTAAAAGGTTAATATATGATACAACATTAACTAATTACATTATTAATACACGTTGTACATGCAATTTTATTCTTGCCTTTATTATAATATACATACATATACATATATATATATATATATATATATATATAGTATTATCTCATGGGATAGTTATTTTTAAATAATTAACTATTACAGTTGGTTACAAGATATCATTTGACAATTAATTAATCATTAGAATTTTTTCCATCTTATAGAAGAAGGAAAAAATGACATTTGGCATAAAAATGTGTTGAGAATTGTTGCTAAAAGTTTTAATAATAATAATAATAATAATAATAATAATAATAATAATAATAATAATAATAATAATAATAATAATAATAATAATAATAATAATAATAATAATAATAATATGATTATCAGATATGATAGTTATGTAATTTTATTATCCATACCATTTATAATAATTATACATGCTTACTATTTGCACGGTTATAGCTATCCTAGGACTATTTAGGGTTATATGGTAATCCTAATATATATAGTTATATGGTAATCATAATACATAATAGCATAATTATTAAAAACAAAATAGTGTAAAAATAGAATAACAATTTGGGGTGATCATTTAAATTATATAGTATTATTTTAAATTTTACTTTTTGATTATGCAGAAATATATGACATAATTTTTAATGAAAAATAAAATATATTTTTTATTTTTAGGAATATTTTATTTGTATATTAGTGTGCATTATAGTGCTTCATTAGTTTAACTTAATTAAGTCGATGGGGCTCTACATCACTACATTGTGAACAGAAGTAAACATAAGGTTTTTTCAAAAAAAATTAAGGAAGAAATAGAAGATTGTAAAAAACGGTTAACAAAATTGAGCAACCACCTCTTAATTCCACTATAAAATTTCCTGTCGTGATAGTTTCTCCATCACCTCCTGTCATGATAGCTTCTACTTATGTCATTTCTGATGAAAATTATGTTCGTCACACAAAAAAATGTCCAATTGGTTCAAGACCTATTACCATGCCAGTTCACCCATGCGTTAATCTCCGAGCCTGTCTTTCAAAGATCGAAGGTAGATTATTACATTTTTTTATTGTGGTTCTATTTATTTGTTATTTAATTTGTATATAACAGTTGATAATGAAAATTTCTTAAAATCGGAATAATATATTTTCTCATGAGGAAATTCTTTAAATAAATCATTTTTTTATTTTCCTTTTGGCCTTATTCAAACATTAAAATAAATATTATTAGTGATGCCAATTAATTTTAAGATGCAGTGAAGGTGAGGTGCAATTTTGACGACTAGCAAATATGATCTTCTTCGAAATGATAATTTTAATCATATTACATTTTATATTTTTTTAAAAAAATTGTCTTTGTCATATATCATTTGTTTAGAGTCATATTCTCTTTTGAACCATATTCTTTTTCTGTGACTATGGATACTTTCGTATTGTAAAGAAAAAAATATTATATTCAATTTCATATATCAAAAACTAAATAAATAACAACAATGTGTGACCAAATATTTTTTATGTCTATATTCAATAATATTTTTTGTCCATAAAATATTATCATTAAAATGATGCAATATAAAACATTATGGAGATTGCTTGCATATATGGTCTCTGGAATCATAGCCAATTTAATTTATTTCTATACTTTATTTGTTTGCACGAATTTTTTTTAAGGATGCATGGCTTTCTCTTTTAGAGTTTTTATTTCTTATATTCACAAGTATTGGTTACAAAAATCTCTTGTCATTTTTCATTTGGTTTTGACAAGTTAAATTATATTTATTATATCATATATATGCATAAAGAATAGTGGATGAGTTGGTGTTCAACCAATAGGTAAAATAATCGTGGTGGAGTTTTCATCGTGCAATGCATGCGAGGGTGGTGCCCTGGATCAGTGATTATAGTAGAAAGAGGAGGCCAAGTTCCTTTATGTGGATGCATAATTTCATGTTTTGTGAATGTTATGCAGACTTATGTATCTTTAATTATTTTTCTATATTTTTCTTTACTCATAAATTAAAGGATAAAAAAGAACTATCTAAATCACTAATAATTATATTTATCATTTTTAAAAGTTTATAAACTTCTAAATATACCTTCATAATGAATGTAATCACTTTTTGTATAATTTCATATAATCTAAAACTGTTTCTAGCATAAATTATATAATTATTTTGAATCTAATTAATGAATATTTGATAAAAAAAATAGACTCCTCTTTCTACCATACGTGCAGAGTTACTTGACTCCTCAATTATTTTGAATGTAATACTTTAATCAATTAATTAATTAATTAATTAATTAATAATAATAATAATAATAATAATAATAATAATAATAATAATAATAATAATAATAATAATAATAATGGGCTCTTAAAGATAAATATTCTAAGAGGGTATTTGGTAGAAAAAATGTGAGAAAATATATATTATCATTTTACAATAAAAATATTTATTTTTAAAATATAAAGTCGCTTCTTCTCTTTTAATTTGGTTATTTATTGTTGATTGAACACTTTATTTATATGTGCTACTTTTTAATGAAATAACCACAAATGATCACCGATCAAAATAACTTAAGTATATATATATAATTTTAATTATTTTTTTATAAAATTTCAATATGAGAACCTATTTTATTATTTTAAAATTTAAAATGAGACATATTTTATAATTAAGGACAGATTTAGACGTGTAGTTTCTTGAATCAATATTTAAGAGTAGATGATCATGTAAAAATTATTTGATAATGTCATGATATCAAACAAAGTTATTTTAATTTTTTATATTAAGATCCACTGTTATAATTCAATACAATGACTGAATTTCAAATTTACACATGTTATTATTTATTTTTACACTATCCGCACATTGTGCGGATTTCACACTAGTACTATATTAAAAGTAGAGAAGTTTCTAAGGAGAAGTTGACACTTGGCATTACTATGTCCTGACAAGTGTCCCTAATAATATTACTTACAAATAAAAGATATTAGACAATTATGATTATGAAATATAATAATATATAATTACTATATAATTATATAGTAACTATATTTTATAATTATTAAAAGAAAAATAATTTAGAATGGGAACTTATGATTATCACTTATAACATAATATATCTTCAAATTTAATTTTAGAATCGTGCAATCATGTCTTTGTAACTTCGTAGTGGAATGATGGACGGTTGTTTAAGTGGAGTCATGTAACTATTATGGTTAGTTACAAAGATTCATTAATTAGATAATTATATAATTTAATTGGGGTAGCAGATAACTTATCTATAACGGTCACACATAGCAATATTTAGTTATTAATGAATTAAATATTCAATTTTAAAGATGTAACATTGATATATTGGTGGTATGAAATAATAAAAAAATAGTGGGTGTATGAGAAATAAATTAGAATTAACGGTGGTATAATGATAAAATGTTGCACATTGTCACAAAATATTTAATATGTTGACAATTAGTTTTTGAAAACCAGTTATAAAATACCATAGTTATATAATTATTGTAACTATATATTATATATCATACTACGTAGAGAGTAGTAATTAATAAACAAAAATATTATCAACATTTGACAAATACATAAGTTGATCAATGTTCTTAAGATTCATAACCTGTTAGAATATTAACTTATATGTAAATATTATTCACCTACTTATTTATGAAAAATATATTTTTGTTATAAATAAATAATTAGAATATTAATTTATATATGCATATTGTTCACATACTTATTTAATGTCCCCACAAATTTTTCATAAATTTTTATTATATAATAAATACATAAAAATCAGGAGAATAATTTGAAAGTGTGATATATGGCACAATAATTTGTTTTCCGTGTGCCCATAATGTATGCATAATAAATACTAATTGATACGTATTTGTATAGATGTACAAAACAAATTAAATCTCATAAGAGGGTGTTGGTTATAACTGCACATATAACTAAACAAAACAACTAAACTAATATGACACGTATAAAAGAAGAGAAGGGAACACATTTCGTCGATAGACATCCCTCTCCTTCATAAAAGTGAATGTAGGATACTACCAGGTAAAAAAATGTCTCCATTTAATTTACTTTTATTAGAAGTGCATGTATCTTAAATAAGTATTTTTTTAACAATTTTCTTTTCTATTTTTATAGCATTGTTCCAGCGACACACTATCTTCAGATAAATGTCCAATATGGATGGACAACATTATTTGAAGTGATCTTACTATATACACATGGATGTATATATCATCTTACAACAACGTTTCTTAGAAATGATATTACATAAAAAAATATCTAAATAATGATATTTGTTTCTCTATATATTGAATCTTTGTTGTCCTCTAAGCAAGAATTCATAGATTTTTTTTGTTTACATTGAAGTAAAATAATATTTTACCATTTTTACAATTTTATATAATTCATATTTTTATTATGTTAAATTATTAACCATATCATTTAAGAATTTTTTAATTCATTCTTTCTAACGTACGTCTATTAAGTTCATTACAAGATGCCCAAGATGTCTCTATTGCATCACGGTTGAAAAAAATCTTAATTTATTCTCTAATCGATCTGCTAAGTCACAATTTTATCTTTATTGCTAAATTATAATCTTTTTAAGGGCAACAATCCAATGAGAATCTAATTAACTCGGCTATTTCATAGAGTTAATTTTGCATAGTGGATTGTGGCTTTTAGACATGAAAAATATTTAAATTTTATATCACTTCATAATTACCGTTTTGATTTACCTATTTGATTCTTATAGTAAATTTTGATTATAAATTATCGTGGATAATTTTTAGTTAATTGATCAATGCAGTTATTGAATTTTTTGAGTTTTGCATCACTTTTTAAATGCAAGTTTGATGGGCCATTGTGCAGATGAGAGAAGTTTTTGTTAAAATTTGGACAATATTAAGGAGTTGTGTAACTGTACTATGTTCATGAGAAAATATTTGTTAAAGGAGTGCATTCATATTAAATGCTAAAGATTTAAAATATTAACAACTACAGGAAAAAGAAATGGTTAATTTTTTGCATGATTGGGTTATCTTATTGGTTCTTCATTATCTCCCATCATAAAATGAATGCAAAAGACTATTTTGGATGATGATGATGATGATGATGATGATGATGATGATGATGATGATGATGATGATGATGATGATGATTTATTAATATTCTTGGAAGCCATTTGGAAGCATAAATATTCTTGGAAGCCATTTGGTTGAAGAAAGATTATCTACCAAATAAAGGTTAATAAGATTTTTATTGCATATATAGACTTCTCTTCTTTTGTATTTTGCTGAAATGTAAGTGATTTTTATATAAATAAAAAGTTACTTATAAAATTATTATTTATTTAAGTTATTTTAAAAAGAATAATCAATTATATCTAAGATGTCTAATTTAGCTTTCTGAAGGATATTTAACAAGTTTAACTAATTTATGGTATGAAAAATGATGTGTTATTTTTCAACCAATGGCCCATAGTTTTGATTAAAGAAAATATTTAAACTTGATTACAATACATAATTATCCATAACCATTAGACATAATAGTATTTAGTTATAAATAAATTATTTTATTAGTCTTTTACTATTATGCAAACAATAAAACAAATATAAATATTTATTCTAAATTAACAAACAAAAGATCAAGATTGATTTTAAATGTATTCAATAATTTTTAAAAATTTTAAAGTTATAATTATATATACATAGTATTTAATAATAAATCATTAATTTTATATGTCTATTAAATTATTAGATCATTATATATTATTTTTGTGCACTCAGCACGTTGTGCGGGCAGTATACTAGTTAACTTAATTGAAGTGGAAGAAAGATTGATTCATTACTCGACTAAACTAACTAGATTGTGCATAATCTTTTAAAATCAGTTGCATCTCAATCCCATTTGAAAAATATGCTCTTCGTATATTTTTACTAGTAAATAAATTAAATATAATCAAATATACTAAATTAAGAAAAAGGCCTTCTCTCAGTTTTGGTGAAAAAGGCGCCGCCTTCGGAATTCGTCTCCAATCGCCGATTTTAACGTGTTTGGCGAAAAAGGTCTTTACATGACTTAGACGATTGAATAGGATTTTGTTTCAAAATTTGTCGCTGCGTTGGATTTTTTTTCCCATTTCGTCATCGTTCGTCGTACCATTCTTTCCCTGTTGGATTTGTGCCAAGTTCCCATTTTATTCTCTCGTAGGCGCCACTTGGACGGCGTCTCCCCAAGGCACTGAGTTGTCCTTCACAAAAGGACATCTCCTGCTCCGTCCGTCTAGCAGCAGCAGTCGGAGAGTGAGAGCGGAGCGGAGCGATGGCAGCGGATGCGAAGACGGCCCACTCTCCCCTCATCACCTACGCTTCCATGATCTCGCTTCTCGCGCTCTGTCCTCCGTTCGTCATCCTACTGTGAGTTCCTCTCTCTCCATTACTTTCCGCTTTGTTTCCTGTGTGTGCGATGTTAAATGGATGTACTTCGAGGGTTGAATCTTCGTCTTGCTGTTGCTATGCCATTTAACTGGAGAAGTTATCATCGTAGATCCTCTTCCTCCTGTTGGTTTTTGTGGATTTCTCTTTCTCTGTCGAGATCAAGTTTTTGCTCTTGTCATTGTGCATTGCTTACTTGTTTCTTTTTTCTTGTTTATTTAGGAGCCGGGCGTCGATTTGTGAGTCACTGCCACTTTTTCTTAGTTTCCTGAAATACCGAGTAACTTTTTGTCTGGATTTGCAGGTTTTTATTTTGTTTTGTATCAGTCGGCCAAATCATTGAAAAAAATGTTATTTAGATTTCGGATGCAAAGAGTAAGATGTTATTTTTGTAATAAAAAATCATTCGGTGTGTATGAGTGAAATTTGACGAGGCATCCACTCGGATTTGCCGTGGTTGAAGTCCGTTGAGAGAGCAAGCTCGTCAAGATTCCTTCTTAAGATGACCTTTTAGCAGTTGGGTGTCATACTAAGTCCACAATTAAGGTAATAACTTGGCACAGAAGAGAAAGGTTAATGCTCCTGTCTGCAAAAACAGTTAGTTTGCCATGAAACTATCTTTTTTTTTTTGCTACAGCTTGATCTGTTACACACTGCTTGCAGAAAACTGATTTGTCACATGTGACATTAATTGAGCTACTTTTTTCTGCATTCTTTCTTTGATAATGCAATTTTACATTTCCCAAAAAAACAATTTTTTTTATTTTTTGCATCTTGACAATTACGTCGAATTCAAAACAATTTTACTGCTGTCTAATCGCATGAACATGGATCAACGAATAGCGTCGTATGATCCATGTAGCCGACCCCACCTAGTGGGATAAGGCTTTATTGTTGTTGCATCTTGACAATTACCTATATGCAATTGGATGCTTAAAATGTTATCATTCTGGATTGCAGTTGGTATACCATGGTCCATACTGATGGTTCCGTACTACAAATTTATGAGTACCTCAAGCAAAATGGACTTGAGGGCCTAAAACTTCTCTGGCCGAAACCTACAGCTATTGCATGGAAAATAATTGCATGTTTCGGGGCATTTGAGGCATTCCTTCAACTTGCACTGCCTGGAAAAAGGTTCGAGGGACCTATCTCTCCTGCGGGGAACATACCAGTTTATAAGGTTTGTTCTAGCAACTTTTTGAGCTTGAGGCCAGATGTTTACATCTACATTTTTATAAGTTGATGTTCACAAAAGGATCAAAGAAATAATTTGGTGCAACAAAATATTGATAATATGACACCTCTTATTATCCAAACCCCATATCCAGATCCTGTAGTGTGCATTTTGCGTTAAGATTATTTTCAAAGAAAGCTTGATGCTGTTGGTGATGATATGGAATTATGGATCAGACATGTACGATGTTTTAGTTATTTTCATTTCACTATGATACCACATGTAACACTTTTGCATTTTTTTGGTAGAGTGACTTCCTAGAAATCTGATTATTGTAATTAAGAGTCAGGCGTATTCCTCAAAAAAAAAAAAAGAGTGGGAGTAATGTAAGTTGACAACAGAATATACATGGTATTCCTCGAAAAGGAAAAAAAGAGGAGTAACATATATTAACAACAGAATATACATGTTCCTGACACTAGCAAGGAAGTACTAATTTCAAATTGCATGATCTAATTGTAATGGTAAAACATGTTTAATTTAACAATTTGTTAGTGTGAAATCTTTCACATGGAATATCTGAACGTGACAAATGGATTTTTTTGCCGTTGAGCTTCATGTTTTGAAATCATGATACTTATACGTAATCCTTTTTTCTCTTTCTACAGGCAAACGGGTTGCAAGCTTATGCAGTTACCTTAATAACTTATATCAGTCTTTGGTGGTAATTTTTGTTCTCTTACATGTGCTCTAACATTTTAGTTGAACAACTACAACAACAAAGCCTTATCCCACTAGGTGGGGTCGGCTACATGGATCATACGACGCCATATATTCGTTGATCCATGTTCATAAGATTCGACATGATTTTATGCTGGCTGTCGGGGCCTAACACAACCCTCCTCCTTTATCCGGGCTTGGGATCGGCTATAAAATATAGGCGGATGTTCAGACAATCAATTTTATCTAAATTTAGAATAAACATAAATTTTAATAGCCTTGGCTAACAATAACAATGCAAGTAAGCAACTTGAAAACAAGGTTGGACGTGGTATTAGAAGCTGATGCTTGGATTCTATAAAACAGTCTGCAGAAGCTCAGACACAGAAAATTCACATGGATCTAGTAATTCATTAAACCTAGTTCACATTATGAACAAAGAAATTGGCTGCCCTTGGTCTCTTCAAACATGTTTTTAGATTGCTGGCTATTGGTACTCATTTTGAGATTGTTGAGTCGAGATATGTATACAAAAACAACAACGCTGCCGATTTGATAGCCAATTTGGATATAATTTATTATTATGACACTGATACTTTTGGGAGGATGCCCATGATAGTCTGCGGTCAGAGTTGCGCAGCAGGTCAGGTGTATGCATTCACGCTAAGCGAAACGAGCCGTCGAAGGGGGGAGGGGGGGGGGTCGAACTGCCCTTATAAGCGTCGAAGACCTCTGAACATTTTCCAGGTCTTGTAACAAGACAACAACAACAACAAAGCCTTATCCCACTAGGTGGAGTCGGCTACATGGATCATACGACGCTCGTTGATCCATGTTCATAAGATTCGACAGGATTTTATGCTGGCTGTCGGGGCCTAACACAACCCTCCTCCTTTATCCGGGCTTGTAACAAGACATGTCTGGTTTATTTTATAATAGATATAACTATTTCACTCTTTGTCAGAAACAAAGTCACCATATGAAAAGAGAAAGCAGGTGAAAAGCACTCGCCAAAATTTTATAAACCACAATATCCATGACATTTCACAACAGAACTTGATAAGGCTTTAAGATAATGATAGCCAAATGTGTTCAGTAAATTAAGAATTGACTTCGAAGCATAGTTTTTTACTTTTTTTATAGGAGAAACAATGATGGCTGAGTTTTTATAGTCATCCTGACATATCTAAAGAATAGGAATGAACTGAATTGCAGGGGCAGTAGGATGGTGCAATCAGATACATTTCACAATGATAACTGTCATCTTTTTCACAAGGATAATGTCTTTATCAATGATAACTGTGTATACTAGCAGACTTGAGTTATTAATCTGGTTAAATTCATTTGGGGTAAAGTTAGCATAATCTATGTATACTAATACAAACTCAGATCTCATTTTTCTGTATCCTACCTACCAGAAAAATAATTTGTCAAACGTGATTGAAAGTTTCTCTATATGATATTTTAATCTCAAGCATGTGTATAATAAATACTTGTCAGGTAAATCAATGAAAGCTCTTTGGGGTCCCTGAAAGTAAGAAATTCCTTTTTTAAACATAAAACATAATAATATAACACACTGATCAAACCATACCAAAAAAAGCTTCAGAGTCAATCTGCAGTAAGCATACATACCCAACAAAATAACAAATTACGTCTCATATCTCCCAGAAGATAATTAACCATCTCGTCGACATTTTTTCTGTAAAACATATCGAAGTTCATCATTTGAAGCAACAGGTGAAAAGCAACATTGCAAAAGGTAAGCATGGTGACAACTGAATAAAGTTTGTTTCTCCAGTAGAGAAAATCCAAAACTTCATTTCAAACAAAATCCGAAACTAAAGAAAACAAATAAAATGAGTGGAAAACAGGTTTGCACACTTACTGTTTTTTCGAGGACCAGATACCTACTTCAAACCTTTCCAAGCAGAATTTCAAAAAATCTTCACAGAATGGCCTCTTGAAAACTGCTTTTCTATAATTTTCTGGTTGTGACATTTTTTATCATCATTTACAAGTCATCATCAAATCATTTATACAACAATTTTAGTATGAACTAATGCTTTTGAAAACTGTGTAATGGAATAATTTTTTAAACTCATTATGCATGTGAATTGTTATATCTGTTTCTCTTGTCAGTTTACTTATTTTTGGAATCTTCTATTTTACAATACGCATGCCTATTTACCCATTTCCAAACATTTTAGTACAAGTTCAAGAACATTTTGGAAATGTTTTGTCTGCAGGATCCACTTCTCAAGATACCCTTGGTTGGATTTGCATATCCATTAAGTCCATTAGTTTGAGTTTAAGCTTATGTATATTCATGTTATAACATAAGCTCAGTTTGTTTCAGAAAGTATGTAGAACTAATATGTGATTGTTTTTTGCACTTCGAAGGTTTGGGGTTTTCAACCCATCAATTGTGTATGATCATCTTGGAGAAATTTATGCTGCGCTTATCGTTGGCAGTTTTGTCTTCTGCATATTCTTATATTTCAAAGTGAGTCTTATAATTGTATTTGTTTTCGAAGATAACTTTCCTTGTGTATTCACAGGGTTCTGTTAGAATATTCACTTTCTTCTCCCCATTCTGATGTTACTCAACTTTTCTCCTGTTCAGGGTCTCTTGGTGCCATCTTCAACGGATTCTGGTTCATCAGGCAATGTCATAATTGACTTTTACTGGGTAAGATGAAGAAGGCTGACTAATAAGTTTGATGTTTTCACATTCTTTCTGGAATCTAGGTGAATATAGCTTATATACATTTTTGAAACGAATATAGCTTATAGACATTAATTATAGTATTATATTTATATTAAGGTTTTTTTTGGTAGAAAACATCATCAGTTTGTTTATGGCATTTTTGGAATCATGTGTAGACTTCCATTTATTTTCTTGAATATTGATTCAGCTTCATCCTGGAATTTCCTTTTTTCTCCAACATCCTGTTTTGTTCAAGCTATATTGGGACTTGAATAAGTATTGTTACCATCCACCATGAAGAGAAAGATATTACTTTGTGCTGATACATTGTGTTCCAAGTTTTATGCAACTGATACTCTTAGCCAGAGTAGTATCTTAGTAGATAAAGCACACTACAACTCATTTAAGGTCCTTTCTTCATTTCTCTAAAAAAAAGGTCTTTTCTTCACTAAAAAGAATTTAAGAACCTTTCTTTCTTGAGGAAAAATATAATTATGATTATGAGCAAGCCCTGATTGGTTTACTTTTCTTGGCCATAGTTTCAAGTTGAAAGACTTTTGAATTTTCTGTAAAAACTTACATAGTAACTATTGTAAAAACTTACTTTTCTTGTGCTAGTTTATTTTTCTCATTGTAACTATCTAGCAGAGAATCCATTTGCACTTCTATAGAGAATATCATACTCCAAAACAATAAAAACTATCATGGAAGATCTTATTTTTGAAGAAATGACGTTGTGTTCTGATTCACTTACCTAATGAATATATGAAATTTACTTGCCTACCTTTAGTTTTTTATTTATAAGCTACTCATAATTTACCTACCTAATGCAGGGTACAGAATTGTATCCTAGGATTGGTAAAACTTTTGATATAAAGGTGTTCACCAACTGCCGTTTTGGAATGATGTCTTGGGCTGTTCTGGCTGTGACCTATTGCATAAAGCAGGTTAATGCACCTAACTTACATTGTTTTTGAAGTCCGACTCAAAGAAAATTACAACATTAATATGTATCATAACCTTATCATTATTTATTTCTGTAGTATGAAGCTAATGGTCATGTGTCGGACTCTATGTTGGTAAATACTGCACTGATGCTGGTGTACATCACCAAGTTCTTTTGGTGGGAATCTGGGTATTGGTGCACTATGGATATAGCCCATGATAGAGGTATAAAGAAATATTGTGTACACTATGGATATAGCTTATACATGCTACTCCTTGTTCTCACTCAGTTTAATTATTTTATAGCCACTAAAAAGGACAATGAAAATAAAAATTCTCTACCTTGAAATGAAAAGATGTTAAGATTTGTTATGTCATCAAGCAAGATGGATCTCCTCAAAAAAAAAAATGTATATATATATATATATATATATATTTGTATATCAAGGAAGGTGGAACATCCAACAATAGGTTTGCACTTCTGAAATGGGTGTATTACTCAGTTTGGAAACACCATTGTAATCGTTTTCAGTTTCAACCATTTTGCCTACTGAAAGCTTTAGGAAACAGTAAATGTAGGTATATTTTATGTATATGGTATAAAGAAAATTTGGATTTCTTTCTAGAAAAATTTAAACTGCCTTTTAACTAGATGTCCTATATTTCGTAGGGCTAAGAAACTTATCTGAAAAGTTCTGAAGATTTATGTATTGTGAGTTTTTATTTCGAATCTCTCTCATATTTTCAGCTGGATTCTATATATGCTGGGGATGCTTGGTGTGGGTTCCATCTATCTATACGGCTCCTGGGATGTATCTTGTTAACCACCCTGTGAATCTGGGTACTCAGGCAAGTAGTTAAAGTCTTGGACTTCAGTAATGCATCTTTTCTTTTACATAGCTTCTGTCCAGTATGTGAATCTCATGTCATTTATACTAAATATAATGCTTTATTTTTGTTTTCTAATGGCTAGAATTAGTAACACACAGACTTCCACAAAGTAGTGGATCCCTTATTTCGGAAGTTATGCCATCAGAGTTGCTTTAATGACATAATTGTCAATTTTATTTTATCTGCAGCTTGCACTCGTTATACTTGTTTGTGGACTTCTTTGCATCTATATCAATTATGACTGTGATAGACAAAGGCAAGAATTTCGGAGAACAAATGGAAAATCTTTAGTTTGGGGGAGGCCTCCTTCAAAGGTGCTAAACTTATCTTATATATGACACTCAGAAGTTACAACGTAATCAGTTTGTTTATTCTAATAGCTACTGATGTTTCTCAGATAGTAGCTTCATACAAGACCACAAATGGGGAAACCAAATCCAGCATTCTTCTGACCTCTGGATGGTACGTGTAATGAATAAGAAATTGTTCTGCTGTGATCCAAAATTTGATATTCTTCAGGCTGTTATTTAGTTTATGCAAAAGTATCGATTGAGTTGTCCAAGTAGATGAATAAATGTGAAAATGTTGTTGAATTCAAAAATTCTTGAAGGTGGGGTTTGTCGCGTCACTTCCATTATGTCCCAGAGATTTTGGCTGCATTCTGTTGGTCTGTGCCTGCACTTTTCAATCACGTAAGCTCCTTGTGGCCTTTGCTGCGATTTAAGATACAACTTTGAACATATGTTCATTTGCTGTTTTCTTATGCATTTGCAGTTTCTTCCTTACTTCTATGTGTTGTTTCTGACCATTCTCCTCCTGGATCGGGCAAAAAGAGATGATGATCGGTGTTCATCAAAGTAAGTAACCAGATTCTGCCCAAGGTTTCCTCTATAAAGTGGCAAAGTGTACTCCAATTTCTAGGGTCATTTTTGTGATGATTTTGTGTGTTTGTGTTCAATCCTTACCTCCACTTATAAGTCTGATCGTTGTTTTTACCTGCTGCTGGTAGGTATGGGAAATACTGGAAGATGTACTGCAACAGGGTTCGTTACAGGGTCATACCTGGGATATATTGAGAGATCTTGCAAGATGTACCCACAGTTACAAACCTGGAAACAGGGGTATCTGTTTGCACTCCTGTGAGCATCTTTTGTGATGCAGTTTTCAGCATGTAGTCCACTAAACATGTGATATCAGGAACCCTAGAGTTAACATTGCACTTTAGACCAAGACAGATTCCTATTTCATGAGAGGAGGCAGATTAAAGAACCAAACAAATATACATCAGAATCTGAATTTTACATCGCCAGGTCTCTAACCCCCCAAAAAAGTAATAATTCAAGAAAGGGGGGTGCCGGCCCCCTTTTTCGCACGGCGCCGGCACGCGAGAGAGGAAAGAGGGGGACGTCAGCCCCCCTCTGCCGGTGTTAGCGAGCTCGACGAGAGGTGCTGGCTGTTTTTTATTTTTTATTTTTAATATTATTTTATTATTTTTTATATGATGTGGATGAAAGAGAAAATTTTCATATGATGGTCACGTAACGAGGCAATCAGAAAAATCAATATCAGTTGATTAATCGTGTAAGAAAATTAAAATTAATGGACGTTATAATTATAAATTGAAATTGAAGAATCGTTTCAAAATCGACTTAAAGTTGAGAGATTATTCGTGTAATTTATTTTTGTTTATTATTTATTTCTTTGTTATCTTATCAATTTTTACATAGGCTTTTTTAATCTTTTTTCTGATATGTTTTAGAATTACTTGAGAATATGAAATTGTTTTTCAATAACATTTTTTAATTAGCTCATCCCTACAATTGTTTTATTTTAGATGTAAAATTCTAAATTAATAATGTATAAGTTATATTTTAATATTTACTTAAACTAAACATTGCTTTATGTTTCCACTTTTGAAAATATTTATTACTTTTTTGAGAAATTATTTTTATTCTAAATATTTTGGAAGAAATAATCACCTTAGTTTTTTTTTAACTCTAATTCAGCATTTGTTATTCAAACTAATTGTTGTTTTTTTCAATTCTCAAATTTAAAAGTCAATTTTTTTAAATTCTATAAACTTATTTGAATATACGAGTAGAATATGAGCATGCTCGGTCAGTATTAGCTATTTTAGCACTTTTAAAAATAACGTATCAAGTACTGAATAGAATTTTAGCTGAGTCAACCCAGTAGTGTATAGATATTTGGTAAACATTTAAAGTGTTGCAGTTTCATTTTTCATATACCTAGGGGTGAGCCCAGTTTGGGTCGACTCAATTTTTTAAAAAATATCTTCAACTCAGGTTATAAATCAGACCGAGTTCGGATTAAAAAACTAAAACATTTGGCGGGTTTGAGTCAGGATCAGGTCCGACATATAAAAACCTAATTCGGGATCCAACTTGATTATAATAATAAAAAATATTAACAACATTGATATTGTTCTAACTATTTGATAATTTGATCATTACTTGTTCATTTTGAAGTATTAGAAATTTTTATTATCTTATTATATGATACGTTGACATATTATTTTGATAAATTTATATTTATTTAGTTAAATTATGATTTAATTTTTCTAATTATCAAAATTTTCTATATTTATTTTATTTTTTAAATATTTTTTGACTTGATCCCATTTCCAATTTTTTTTGGATTGGCTCGGACCTGATACCGATTGGGAGCGGGGTTGGTACCGGGTCTAATTTTTTGGAACTAGCAAAAATCCAGTCAGGACTGGATCAATGAGGACCCGGACTCGGATCCGATTTTAGATAAACAAATATTTATTTATAAATATCATAATATTTTTAATGTTTCACATCTTTAATTTTGTTTACACCATGAATGATATTTTTATTTTAAAATAATTAATATTATTAGGTTAAAATAATATTTTTAAATATAGTACTATTAGTAAATTAATTATTATAAATATGATGCACATAAGGATGAGTATAAATTATATTTTTATATCCACATTTCATAAGAATACATTAGTTCAGCTACTATATTTATCAAATTCACAAAACAAATCCTTGTTTGCAATAGTCTAATCAGATAATTATTTTATAATTGAGCTGTTATCTTCTAATTATCAAATAGATCGGCTAAATAATAGGGGCCACGTCTATGTCAATGACAACTTTACTGTAGTAGCCGAATGCTATCAAAGCCCGTCTTGCTGGTCAATTTGCATCAACAACATTTTGTCTGCTCATCTATTTTCCCTTTTTCTGCTTAACTCCACCAGTCCACCTGAATCATTACATCTAGTATCACTATAAACGGTACCTGAAATTTTCAGTTTTCAGTGGCTTACTTTACTTCCTTTGTGAGAGAGAAGTCGATTTCCACTCATTGTTTTTTCTAAATCTTGAAAACTTTAGTTCACAAAATGCAGATTTTGATTTAATCAAAATTGATAAAAATTTGGAAAGTCGATCCACTTTTGAAATTGTAATAAATTTTCCTATTACACACCCCGTACTCACATTTCACTGGAAAATAATATTTAATTTATATTTTACAATCTGTTTCTTAAAATATAGGAGGGCCCATTTAAAAACCGAATATAGGAGGGGCCCGTTTAAACTTTACAATCACATTAGAGTGTGCGGCACAGAAAATATGAGGCCCATTTAAAAAAACCGGAAAAATATGATTTTTTTTATAAACGAACTCGTAAAGACCATTAAAAAGACCCGATTAAAAAAGCACAGCCCAAATAACAAAACGCCTCGGACCCGAACTAAAATAATAAAATCCCCATTTTTTTCTCTACGCTTCAGTGTTGCTAAGCTCGGACCGTCGACCGGTTAAGAAGGCGGGTCAGGGGCTGGAATTGGACCGCCTTGCGGATCGCATAGAGCCGGCCATAATCGTTCTAAAGCAGAAAACAACCGATTAAAATCGTAAAGACCCACAAAATCATAAGAATCGGAGGTTCCCAAAAAACAAAATCGGAAAAAAAGACAGCGGTCCAGCAAAACTTAAAAACTTAAAAAACCTGAACACTTGAGCGAACAAAACCCTCACGCTCTCCCTCAATACCTCTTTGACCTCCGGCGGCCGATCAGGTTGGCAGGCGGCGACTTCGTGGACGATCCGGTGAGTTTGACCTATCGTTCTCATTTTCTTTTCTCTCCTCCGTGAACTCTGGACCGCAGCGGGTTGTCCTCGCCGGTGGTCGGAAATCCGCAGATTGTGAAACCAGCCGTCTGCCGTTGTGCTGCCGCGCGTCCGCTAGCACCACAGCCGCCGCCGGACTATTGCCGCCGCGGACGCGCACGCGCACAGCTGTGCCATCACGCAGCCACAACTGGTGCCGAAGAAAATTTAACGGCGGGTTGCATTTGGCAGAGGGGATGCCTGCTTTGTTCAAAGCAAAAGTTGCTTCGTAATGATTTGTGTTTGGTAACAAGTTTTTTCTTTGGTTTCTCTCAAAAATACCACTGGCTCAGCACTTCTTGTCCATTCCTCCACAAAAAAACATGTGTGACACAAGGAAGCTTGAGTGTATATTTATTAAGTTTAACATTAAAATTATGTCTTGAACATTAAGTACAGAATTGCTATTTATTTCACCATAAAACATATGGAAAATGTAGCAGTATATATCAAAGAGCAAGTTATATTTTGATCTGGATTCCTGTCATTATGGTGGACAAGAATAATTAGAGAAGTACATTATGACTTTTATGATTTTATCTTATTAGAATATTTTATTTGATTATGGTAAAGATTTTCTAGTACATGTTCTTAAGTAATTGATTTTCTATATTATATTAAACTGTAATGTTTTATTACTATCTGGTCTGACCTTCTGGTTCGACATGTAGACCTTCCCATTTGTTGTCCGTTTCTACAACCATGCTTTGCTCCATCAAAAACCTCTTTTTCACAATCTCTGCAGATATTTTTGTCCCCTTCAGATTGGAGAGGATGGTGGTGCGGATTCGTCTGTCGCGATTTGGATGCAAGAACAAGCCCTTCTATCGGGTCATGGCCGCTGACAGCCGATCACCCAGAGATGGCAAGCATCTCGAAGTCCTAGGCTACTACAATCCCTTGCCTGGTCATGCTCTTACTCTGTTCTATCTTTGTGTTTGATCCCATCGTTTGGTTCCCATTTCACCTCGTCACACCCATATTTTAGTGTTTATCGTAATTTTCTTCTCGAAAAGCTACTTCTTTTTTGCGCTAGTACGTCCTTGATTTATTTATTTTGTAATTTGTGGGTCAACACTGCTTCTCCTCTGTTGCCGTTGTTCATGGAGAGGCAATTGTAACTTGTAATATGTCATTTTCTTTCTTCTGTACTTTTAGATGAAGCTATAAGCATGTTTAGGATATGAAAACATCTGATGCTTATCAAATACATCCCCAGCTGGTTAGGAAGTCATGTTTACCACCAAAGATTGTGTGAAAAACAAAGAATGAAAATGGTATATATCTTTTGCGTGAGGATTAGTGAATCAGTTTGGTTGTTCTATGCTGGATTAATCAACAAAAAGAATTGTGAACTTTAATAATGGCGCTGAAATAATAAAAGCTTACATGCTGCAGACAAAGATAAGTGAGATGCCAATGAGTATATTTTGAATATGGATGATTGCCATATGCAGTTCCCTATCAAAAGACCATTAGATGCGCCAGTAAGAAGAGTAGATCAAATAATCTGGAGTCCGATTAAAAGAGGGAGAGGGAGGCCAAGGCGGATACTTGGCGAACTAATAGAGCAAGATCTATTGGTGAATAATATACCGAAAGGTTTGGTTACTAATAGAGCGGAATGGCGTCGTATGATCCATGTAGCCGACCCCACCTAGTGGGATAAGGCTTTGTTGTTGTTGTTGTTGTTTTCCTTGTGAAAATATAACATTTAAATGTTATTCCTTGTGCAATGTATGCATATGTTCATTCGGTATTTCAGAAAGCGTTTTGACTGATATCAGTTTAGGTATTTATTAATTTCAGGGCAGGATGGTGGTAAAAGGATGGGGCTCAATTTTGACAGGGTGAAGTAAGTAATTCTTTTTGAAGACATTTTGAATTGGACAAAAGATACTATATTGTATGTCGCATGTGGCATGTGTAGAGTGCACATGCACTCCAATATAAAATTTTGCAATATACATTGTTTCATTATGCTAATTAACCTCATTTGAAATTTATGTGATGTGAATAGTTTAATGGTTAAACTTATTTCTCTGCTAAGGCATGTCATATCTTACATGTCATATCTTACATGTTCGTCCAATGATTGATTTGAAGAAGGCCACAGTTGGTTACCTATCTTGTGGTTGTCTAAATTATTAGTAATAAGATTCTTGCCTTTATTAAAGTATTTTTTAGAGGATTCACTTAACTAAGTTACAGGACATAAATGTTTTGGCTTGAGCAAGATTTTCATGCCTCCTATTCAGTTGGAGTGATCCATCATGCCTTTTGTTCAATTGTAGCAACTATAACCTGGCTGCTAAATAAGCAGCTAAATAGTTCATTTACATGAAGTCTTTACATGAAGTCAACTAGGCTTTGTGTTCCATTTTGTTTTGCATCTTTTTTCCCTTTTATTTCTAAACACGTCACAGACAACATGACCAAGCTAGTCCTCATGGAACTTTATGGAAAGCTTTGACCTTCAAATTCTTTTGAGCCTATTGAATTTCACCAAGTCAATCATGTAATGTTTGGCATTTGAGACTTGGTTCCTACTTCCATTCTTAGGGAATCTTATATTTCCTGTATGTATATTATTCCCCCTCCTTCCCTCCCTCTCTGTCTTTCTCTATCATATCTACTTCTGATATCAGAATTCGCTACTTTCAAGCGCACATTTATTATTCTGTCTTTTTTATATGGTGTATTTGTTTATTATACTTGCCACATTGTTTTCAAGCTGGAAAAGGCCTTAATATAGAATTACTAACTGGAGAATGAAGTCTTTACACGCAAAAAATTTTCTGCAATCATGGATGATGTCCCTATGAATAAAATTTGAAACTCTACAGGCTTCATATATGTAACAGATAACCTTTAATGCTCATTTTTATGAGATTTAAATCCACATAATTAAATGATAAATCATTCAGTTTAATCTAGACAATATATAAGTACGTTCAATCTGGAGAAATATATCTGAAGACAATGGTCAGAGAAGTGCCTTAGATGTCGCCCTAGAAAGGTGGATGAGATATCATATAGTTGAATTATTATAGAATCATCGAACTCATGAAATTTGCGGGATGACGCATATTCAGTTTCTTCTATAACTGGCAGTCCTTATCATGCTAAATGAGTTGCTATGTATTTTCTTTGGAAATAATGATTTACTTTACAATATATACAAAATTCAGTGGTTCTTGTAATTCACCATTTTTTGTTCAGATATTGGTTATCAGTTGGTGCACAACCTTCAGATCCTGTTCAAAGGATCCTCTTTCGGGCAGGGGTTCTGCCACCTCCTCCAATGCTTGCAATGGGCCGCAAGGGTGGACCACGAGATACTCGGCCAATCGATCCCATGACTGGACGTTACATAATTCAGCCTGGCACTGAAACTACTTGTGATGGAAAAAGTGCTGAAGGAAATGATGCTGAAACTGGTGACAAGGAGAGTACGTAATGCAACGCAGTTCGGTTTTTGAATCTTGGAAGATGGATTTCATTTCAGTTGCTTTGATGTGCCTTTTGGTGCAGTAGATTTCATGGCCTTTTGCCACTTCTAAAGCATGCCATCTTGTCAGGGAAATGAATGTAGCCTATACAAAGTATTCCTTTCTTGACATCTATCCATTTAAAATGTGATAATAAGATCTGGCTTTTGGGCTGTGACAAGAATACAAGATCTATAACCTTTTACTTTTTTTTGGGTGAAGATACTTTGTTATTTGTTAGAATGAAGAATGCATAACCTGCACTCCACTTTTTTCTTGTTTCATGTAAGGTATTCTTTATTTGCTAGGATCAAATTGCTGTGTTCTCTTGGGATTTGAAACGCCAGCTTTAATCCTTCAATTTTGTAAATAAAGAGTGCAATTTGTAGAAGAGTGATATTCTGATACCTTTTTATAGCGGAACTTGATGCTTTGCCTCCAAATTCAAGTGATTAAAGTTTGCATCTTATCTTTTTGTTAAAGACCTGAAAACCGCTACGCTTGCTCATGTGTTAGGTTAATCAGATTGTATCCTGCAATGTTAGAGATGCAACATATTTTATTTGTATGTTTGGTTTAAATGGAGATGTAAACTCAGCAAATATCTACCCGTACGTATGTACCCGCCATCAAATTAGGACCAAATAGCGGATTCTGATCCAGTTACTTTGTTGATTAAAAAACATGTAAATTTACCTTTTACATCAAAATTCACTGTCTTAATATTTACATGCGTAATTGTTCTCAAGTAAATTATATTCAGTTAATTTTATTTTGAATCATTGAAAGCCTTTATTTTACATGCTACTTGGTAATTGTAATACGCTGCTTTATTGCACATAAACAGGAAATTCGACATTATGTTTTTAAAACATTATCCGTCATTTTGTTTTGCTTGATCATTACAAAAATTGTGAACAATATAACATTTTTTTCCGATGATAAATTTTTGTAGTATATTAGATAAAAATACTCACATTTTTTCTATCACATATTTAACAAAAAAATATTTCATAGTTTGAACTAACTCATAATATAATATTTTTTTCCTATTAGTATGTCGTGACAGTACAAAAAAAACAACAACAACAAAGTCTTATCCCACTAGATGGAGTCGGTTACATGGATCATACGACGCTATTTCGCTCTATTAGTAATCAAACATTTCGGTATATTATTCATCAATAGATCTTGCTCTATTAGTTCGCCAAGTGTCCGCCTTGGCCTCCCTCTCCCTCTTTTAATCAGACTCCAGATTATTTGATATACTCTTCTTACTGACGCATCTAATGGTCTTCTCTGAACATGATCAAACCATCTCAAACGATTTTCTACCATTTTCTCACTAATAGGAGTCACTCCGTCTATGTTTTATAGCCGGTCCCAAGTCCGGATAAATGAAGAGGGTTGTGTTAGGCCCCGACAGCTAGCGTAAAATCCTGTTGAATTTCATGAACATGCATCAACGAGTACCAAAAAAAAAAAGAAAAAAACTGAAAAACAAATTGTCACTAGGTGGGTCGATGATATTTAAATCATCTATACCCAAGGTAAATGTTTAAAGGATGTTTAAACTATAGTTCGATTTCCATGTATTAAGCAAGTTATTCAATTGTGGAGATTACATTTAATATAAGTGTAATTTTAGTTTTGAGAAGAAAATAAGTTCTAGCTTTAATCTAAATGATTGAACGCTTTGTTGACATGTTAAATCTAATCTAGGGTAATTTAGATATCCATTAAAATCTGTACATATTGAATTTTCTTTGTTCGATTAATTTGATGTTCGGAGAAACAGATTAAATTAATGACTTTAGAAATCGAATACAATCCCGTTATGGCATTAACATTTTGTGCCAACAAATTTTAATATATATATATATATATATATATATATATATATATATATATATTGACAATAAATAAAGGATCACAACCATCCTTTATTCCTTTTAATTGGACAAAAGGTGTTGCTTCCTAGCGAGGCCATCAATATCAGCGAATATCGCCTCTCCCCTTTACTTCACCTTCTTATTGCCGAGGACGCCAAGTGAGGCCACTCGGCATCACCCATGGAAGCGCTCTTCCTGGTGATGTTAGCTCTTCTGAAGCTCCAGCTTTCAGCTGGGTGCACCTTCACCATATCCAACAACTGTCCCCATGCAATATGGCCGGGGACACTGGCCGGCGCCGGGACGCCGCAGCTGCCCACCACCGGGTTCAAGCTCGACTCCGGACAGACCGCGCGAGTTCCCGCGCCGCCCGGGTGGTCGGGCCGGATATGGGCGCGGACCGGGTGCAACTTTGACGGCCGAGGCGTCGGCGCATGCAAGACCGGGGACTGCGGCGGACGCCTGGAGTGTGGGGGCACCGGGGCGCTCCCGCCGGCCACGCTGTTCGAGATCACGCTGGGGAAGGGCGCTGACCAGGACTACTACGACGTGAGCCTCGTCGACGGCTACAACTTGCCCCTCCTCGCCGTGCCGAGGTCGGCGCCGCTCGGCCGCTGCATTGCAACCGGGTGCCTAGCAGATCTAAACCGCGGTAAATATACTAGCCGGTCAATGTTGCATAGTTGAGCACGTATGGACGGTACTTTGGAGTTCGGAGTTCAAACATAAGCGTCTATTACGTCAGTAAGAACAAAGAAGAGAACCACGTGTACAGGTAGAGATCAAAGCTAAAAGTAGTGTGTTTTCGCAAAAAAATTTTTGACACAAAAAACTTTCCAAGCTTCGACAGCACATCGACAAAGTTCTAAAACAACAATCTTGTTGCGGCATGAACGACTAGTTGATTGACCTGTGTTCCTCAGGTTGTCCCAAGGAGCTGCAGGTGGATGGTGGTGGCGGCGGCGGCAGGGTAATTGCGTGCAGGAGTGCCTGTGAGGCGTTTGGACTCGATGAGTACTGCTGCAGTGGGCAGTTTGCGAACCCGAGCTCGTGCAAGCCCTCCGCCTACTCGTCCGTCTTCAAGACTGCGTGCCCGAGAGCCTACAGCTACGCGTTTGATGATGGCACAAGCACCTTCACCTGCAAAGCCTGTGATTATAGCATCGTCTTCTGTCCCACCGCCATGAACACGTACTTGAACAGATGACTTCTATTCAATCCATTGCACAACTCATTTCCAAGAAGACTGAATCACTATGCACTGTTTCCATATTTTCTGCAGGATGAAAAATTCTAATGTCCTGTCTACGCCTCGACCAGTAGAGGGAGAACCGCAAATTACGAAATCTTCAGCAAGCCGCGGCCGTTCCGCTCCATTACGCTATTGCTTCCTCCTACTCCTGATTCTTTTCTTGCAGGTTGCTTCAGGTGTTGACGGATGTGTATCACAGTTGCAGCAAGCTCGTAGGAAAGTAAAAGTTGACTGCATTAGCAATGCCAATGATTAACGGCAAGGGTGGTGATTCAGAACTGATTTTGGATTCTTTGGCGGTGACTAATTAGTAATTATAGCTGCACTGCGAACGCATCATTGTAGGATTATTTGCAACTTGAAATTTACTGACCATGAAAGTATTGGAACCATTTAGTGAATCAAGTAATGAAGTGAGTCCAGCTCACACGATGAATTCATCTGAAAATGCCTTCACAAAAAAGAGGACCGTATCTTAACATTTGATGTTCATATCAATCAAATCATTAAGATTTTTCCTATGATTCAATAAGAGAAAAAAAAACAAAGGTAGCGCAAGATATATCTTAATGGGGATTACAGTGCTGGATACAATACAATGACTCAATCACAGGAAGGGGCGATGATGGGAGCGGCTGGAACTGAGCGCTGTGTCGGCCAGCACTCCCAGACGCCTTCCTTGGTGTGGGACACTGCGAAGTACTTCGGAATCCAAACTTCGCCTCGGGTGGTCCTCTCTTTCTGCAGCTTTCTCTCCCTCTCCTCCACGCATCTCTTGGCTTCCCGTGCTCTGTCCCAGTCCTTGTTCAGTATGCCTCTGCTCACCTCGCTCCACACCGTGGTCGACTCCGTGCGCGACAATCCCTGTCCATCATTTCTAAAGCTTAAAAACGCAGGCATTGAATTCTATTTTTGTACAATTTGCCTATTCGAGGTTTATCTTGACAGTCTTTGTGTAGAATTGCCATTTTCGTTACTCGCCATCACTTTTGTTCTTGATAAATCAAACAAAAGCTTAATTTTGACTTTTGAGAAAGTAGAAACAAATAACAGTAGCAAACTTTTTGATACCTTTGGGTCCTTCAGCACAGGAGTACTAAGTTTAGCGATAGCGTTGTTGGCATCATACAAAACTCTGGTTTCTCCACTAATCACGTTCTTCAGTGAGACGGTCCTGCAACACAGAAAACAGAGCACGCTCCACGTCACAAATTCTGGACTTCCAAGCTGATTTGATCTGCTTAGGCACAGGAGAGAGAACGGACAAACCTGTCCCACTGGCCATAGATATCGTAGATGGTCTTTCGTGATCTTGAGTTATAGATCTTGCCCTTAATCGACCTTGAACTGCCACCAATGCCAAGAAACGAATTGCTTTTGTTGAAGCAGAGCTCTGCCTCTAGTTCTGACTCCTGGCACCTAATCCTTACGTTCCCAGACCAAGTAGCACCAGGTGCTGGAAGGAACTTTATGGACAGATTTGGAGAGTCCATTTCGTAGCTCTCATCATACTTCAATAGCTTCAGAAGCCTCTTCCCCTTGATCACAGCTTCAACGCCAGAACCTTCAAAACAAGCAAGGATTCCACCGCCGGGTTAGTTGTTTCTTTCTTTGTCGTACCGAAGTGTTTCTGATTTTTTCTATAGTGTTTCTGCACGTACCATAGAACCTTGGAACCGGTTGCTGACACCAGATCAGTTCGATCTTCTCCTCAGCATCAGTGGCATGAAGAGCAGACACTGGAGGATGATGTGAGACCTGTCAGAAGTGCATGACAAGGAGGAATCTTGTTCAGATATTACTGCTCGATATGCAGCATGCATGAAAGCGAGAATTGGACTGGTGTCATGTATGATCCGAGTTACAGCAAAAAGTGTGTGCATGAGTGTTGCTGTGAACTGAATTTGTGTACCTGTTCGAGGAGGACGTTCAATGATCCCCGGGAGACGTGGTGGGTCTCTCCGAGAATCGGATTGAATGGAGTCTGTCCGAAGATCAGAGGCCGCGTCGTCGATATGCTCCAGGCCACCACCGAGATGAACCTCTCGATGCTGCTCTCGCCTCTGCTGCACTTGCTCAAGTAGTCCTCGCCGACGCAGTAAACTGTCTCGCCGTAGCATTGGAGCTGTGACTTCGGCATGTTAAACAAAGGAGGCAGCTGCATGCACAAACAAAGAGGAGAGTTATTCGCTAATTAAGCAAATCTTTGCCTCATGTTCGATAAAATTCATATCTGAATTTTCTTAAAATCAGACAGAGGGCTTGCCTGGAAGTGGGTGAGATCAGATCCCGGCCGGACGTTCTTGAAGAGGCTGAAGATGCACTGCAAGATGTTGGGCGGTTGCTGCCCTTCAGACAACTCCAACGCCATGGGCGGCGTCAACACCGCTCCTTGTTCATCCTCGTGCTTCTTGATCCCCTCCTTAACCTGATATCTCGCAATGCACAATGTCATGTTAGAACGAACTGCAAAATTTCGGAGACGCGATTCTGATCAAAATAGTTGACGACATGAAGGGGGAAGAAAAACGTCTGATTTGACGTGCTAAGAGCGGAAGAACATTATACTACTACTTCACCTGCTTTCTAGGCAAGTTGCATGCTGTTTACATCATCTTATATTGGCAAATCTAATAAGTTATCGTGTTTTTTTTTCTTGTCGTGATCTAACAAGTCAACCAGTTGTCCCAACTTATTCTCAGACCAAAAAAAAATATGTTCAAAAGAAGAAGCGGCAACAAGTTCGAATTTGAGCAGTCAAAGCCGCATCAAAGTTGCATCTCCGCAGACCTTAAAAATTGCGTGTTATGAATTATCATCTCGACCTGCGACTGCACCTCATGGCCCTTTTAATAAACTCTGCTGAAAACTACTCTACGCCATGGCGCCACCAGTTGTTAATGCTACTTCCAATCTCCTTCCCAGTTCCCCTGATTGAGGCGACTAAGATAATTATAGTTCTCGGACATGAAAGAGTGCAACCGTGTCTAAGAACCAACACGAACCAGTAAATTTGGATTGTAACACACCATGAAACAATTAAGGATGAGAAGATGAATGCATCATGACTGGAAGAACTGATTTGACGCATAGAAGGCCAAACATAAAAGAAAAAAAAAACACCCGAGCTGAGAGAAGAAACAATACCATTTTCCCCCCTCTTCTTGGAGGCGTATGTGAAAGCCACCAGGGACAAACTGTGTGTAGATCTCCCTGTCTACGTGTTCTTCTCTCTCTCTATCTCTCTCTTTTCTTCTCTTCAATGAGGAGCTCTGTGTTTTTTTTTTGTTTTGGATGGAGACGAACTGCGACGGATTTTGTATTGTGTATTTATAGATGATTTAATTGCTGCAGAAACGCCGAAGAAAGGGACAATTAAATTGTTGCCATATCTCGCAATAAATCCATAAAACGGATGTGTTTACATATATAATAATAATATAATATAATATATGGGAATTTTGTGTATGTTAAGGAAGGTAGTTGACGTTACCGTGTTCGATACCTTTCCTAATTTTCGCACCAAGTTGCTTTCTTCGCGAATTCAATCTAGAATTATAACATTCCAAAATAAAATTTTATAATTATTATTAATATATTAATAATATTTTCTTCGACTCAAGATGATGATGATGATGATGATGATGATGATGATGATGATGATGATGATGATGATGATAATAATAATAATAATAATAATAATAATAATAATAATAATAATAACGAGTTAATAGCCTAAGCAGGGATATCACTACTAGAACCGTTGGTAACGCAATTACCGACGGTTTTTCACTCGGAATCGATCCGTCGAAAAAACGTTCGTCGCAAGCGAATTTGCGACGGTTGAGAAAATCCGTCGAAAATATCGACGATTCTGGCCGTCGGAAAAGTCCCCGGCGGTTCGACCCGTCGAAATTTTCCGACGGTTGCAACCGCCGGAAAAGTCCCCGGCGGTTCGAACCGTCAATATTTCCGACGGTTCCAACCGCTGGAAAAGGCCCCGACGGTTCGAACCGTCGATATTTTCGACGGTTCCAACCGCTGGAAAAGGCCCCGACGGTTCGAACCGTCGGATATTTCCGACGGTTCCAACCGCCGAAAAAGGCCGGCGGTTCGAACCGTCGATATTTCCGACGGTTGCAACCGCCGGAAAAGGCCGGCGGTCAGAACCGTCGAAATTTCCAACGGTTGCAACCACCGGAAAAGGCCGGCGGTTCGAGCCGTCGCAACTTTTCGACGGTCGCAACTGTCGAAACTTTGGACAGATGTCGCAACCATCGTCGCAACCGTCGTAAATAATTTTTTAAATATGCGGCCGGATCCGGCAGCTGGAGGCCGGAGCCGGCGGCCGCTGGCGGCCGATCCAGCCGTTGGCGGCCGATCCGGCCGTTGGAGGCCGGATCCGAACGGCCACGGCCGGATCCGGCCTCCGGCCGGCCGACAGCAGAAAGAGAGAGAGAGACGCCGGCGCGGAGCGGGAGAGAGAGATACGCCGGCGCGGGAGAGGGTCGCCGGCGTTCGACGCGCATGAGAGGGTGCTCGCGGCCGGGAGAGAGAGAGGAGAGGAGGGAGAGAGAGGAGTGGAGGGAGGAGGGAGAGAGAGAAGGGGGAGGAGGAATATATATAAAGGAAAAAAGTGGAAAGAAAGCGGAAAAATAAAAAAAAAGCGGGATAACGAAATTTTAATTACCGACGGTTTCGGCCATCGAAAACGTAAATATTAATTTTTATAATTACCGACGGTTGTGACCGTCGAAAATATATTTAGTTATATATAATATTTATTTTTTATTTTACCGACGGTTTTAACCGTCGGTAATCGTTACCGACAGTTTTGACCGTCGGTAATTGCGACGGTTTGGACCGTCGCTAGTTATATTAATAAAATACTCTTTATATGATATTATTATACATTTATCGGCGGTTACGACCTTCGAAAATTGCGACGGATTTTGCGACGGATGGATATCCGTCGGAAATATCGACGTTCCTAATCGTCGAAAAATTAAATAATAATATAATAAATTATATAATTAAATTTTTTTATTTCCGACGGTCGTGACAGTCGGAAAATCCGTAAAAAAAATAATAATAATATAAAAAATATATAATTTAATTTTTTTATTTCCGACGGTCATAACCGTCGGAAAAGTCGTCAGAAATTGCGACGGATGGATATCCGTCGAAAATATCGACGTTCCTAATCGTCGAAAAATTAAATAATAATATAAATTATTTCCAACGGTCATAACCGTCGAAAAATCCGTCGGAAATGGAATCGTCGAAAAATCCGTCGCAATTTGCGACGGATTTAGAACCGTCGAAAATTATCCGTCGGAAAATCATGATTTTCTTGTAGTGGATGGAACGGTCTTAAACGCCCTCATTTTGAAGAATAAAGTTAGAATAACTTAAGAAACAGCATGCATGATGGACCATAAGAGATCTGGTCCATTGAATCGAAATGAAACTTGTGCTGTTCGTCGCAATACAATGTTTTTTTTATTTATTTGTTGTTGTTGTCGTCGTCGAAGAGATGGACTGAGGACATAAATGTACATTCAGATTCGCTGATTCAAAGTGTTGTGTTCATGTCCAATTAAATTTTATGTGGTCCATTCAGATCATATGGTTTGGGCGTGGACGGGTGAGAGGCGCTCTCACTCTTACGACCGGATTTATTCTAAGATTGAGTTCGATCGATTGGCCTTTGTAATCAGCCAACGCAGGACACATTAATTAATAGGATACATCTATTAGAACACCGAAGGCCTATATTATATTTCTGAGAAAAAAAAGTGTACTAATATTACATAAAGCAGTAGATTGATCGATCCATTATATAAATGTGTAAATAGATTGATCAACAGGAACTCAAGAGTAAGTTGATCAACTTATTATAATACAAATTTAAAACGTATTTTGATAAATAAAAATAATAATTATATATAAATTCATGACCGTCTTCATATTTTATTCATGCAAGACTATTTAATGAGACTATTTATCTTAATCTAGATATAAGATCATTACTTTTGTTCTTTGGGATTGCAAATGAGTCACGCTTAACTGTGCAAGCTCCGATAAAATGGAATATTATATATGCAATTGGGGACATGCATGCATCATGTTTTTTTTTTCATGGATTTAGAAGCATGCATGCATGAGTTGGAGGCTTGGAGGTGTCTTCAAACTCCGATTCGATCATGGAGACGAAACCCAACCAAAGTGTGCCCAAAGAGCTAATCCGGATCCCAAAGCAATCTCTCTTAATAAAAACAATGAACCTTTCCTTTAATTCTGTTTTCTTGATTTGTATCCATCTTTTATTGGCGTGCACGATTGACGTGACAAACTTTGAAATCTTGGTTGTGAATTTTCATCCTAAACCAGGAGAAAAATAATAATCCACGATTTAATCTATTATTAAGATACAAGAAAACGCATCTCTTCTATTACATATCTACTTCAGAGAACGATTTAATTTTTTTTAATATGATCGAGCTACTGTTGTTAAAGAGAGAGATAACAATGACGCTGAAATTTCACTTTAAATTGTATTACGTTCAAAATTGAATTACGTCTTTGAACGACGATGACTTTCTTTATTTTAGAATATTAATAATTATAAAGATCGAAAATAATTCAGTTGTCATACAATTTGTATAATGAATTTCAGTACAAAATAATAAAAAATAAAAAATCTAAAATATCATCTGGACCCATAACGGAGAGGAATGACTTCGTCGCTCCATTTTGAAACATAATGTTTCATTACTTGTATGAATAAATCAATTCATCTTTCTCCTTAAAGTGGAAAGGAATGTTTATGAATTTCAAAATCAAATATGCTTGGACGAGAATCAGTGACGTTTGATTCAAATAGCTAAAGTATGCTTTCGTTTGATTTTCTGTAAACGAAAAGAATTTCAGGATAGTGAGAGTAGTGGGTGAATACACTTGTAAGTATTATATATCTATTATAGTTACTTATATAGTAAGATTTGTGTTAAATTTGAGGGTTATTTCCTCTAACTACTCCTAAAATATCATAATTTTCTACGTCTAATATCAAACTACGAATTTTATTTTTTGGATAATTAAATTATCACGATTTTTCTAATTTGATCGTTCCGTTCAATTCTGTTGACTTCTCCATTTTTTTATTTTTCGCATTTGTGAAAAAACCATTATACCCTTACTATAAATGTTATTCTACTTTTCTTAAATAATATATAATAATAATATAAAAATAATTAAAAAAATGGTGTCGCCTGAACGAGCTCGCCCGTCGGGCGAGCTCACTAGGGGGCGCTGGTCCCCCTTTCTCCCTCGCCGAGTGCGAGGGAGATTAGGGGGGCGCCGCGCGAGGAAGAAATGGGGGCTGGTGCCCCCTTAATCTCCCTCGTCGCGCGTGAGAGAAAGGGGGGCCGGCACCCCCCTTGAGCGAGCTCGCCCGTGCCGGTGAGCTCGTCAGGGGCGCCCCCTCCCCCCCTTCTCCGCACGCGAGGAAGAAAAGGGGGGTCGGCGCCGCCCTAAGCTCGCTCAGGGGGGCACCGGCCCCTCTTTCGCTCCGGCGACATGGGGGCGACGCCCCCCCCCCCCCCCCCCCCCCCCAGTCTTTTTTTAAAGTTAGTTTTTATATCATTTTAAGAAGAGTACAGTAACACTTCTAGTAAGGGTATAATAGACTTTTGAAAAATGTGAAAAATAAAAAATAACGGAGAAGTCGTCAGAATTGGATGGATGGATCAAATTGAAAAAATCGTGATAGTTTAGGTACCCAAAAAATGAAGTTTGTAGTTTGAGACTAGATGTGAAAAATCACGATAATTTAGGAGTAATTAGAGGAAATAATGCTAAATTTGATGTACTAATTATTTTTTCTAAAAGTTTAAATCGTTAGGAAGAACAATATTATTAATTTTATATTTTTAACACTCCTCACGTATGAAAGGCATGACAACTTTTTGGTTTATCCCAAGCCTAACGCATGGACAATTAAGGAAGGAAATTATTTTTGAATAAGAGTTTAACGAGATTTGAACTTAGGACCCCTGATTCTGATATCGTATTGCAATTGATATGCTGATCAATTTTCTAAAAGTTTAAGCCATTACAAAAAGAAACGTCATTTATTTTATATTCTTAACAATTAGATTATTAGTGTGCAAACTTCGAGCTTAATATGTATAAAGAGCGAAAGGAAATATATTATTAAAATAAATTGGTAAACCATATAATGTTGAAGTTTCATTAAATTTCTTATTATATTTTAAATATATAATTTAACTCGTAGCTTATTTGGTAGGGTCAATTTTCTTTTATTTTGAGATTTCTTAATTAAAAAACAAACAAGTTTACCAAATATTCTTGCAGGGAATCTCCTTTTTGACACATATTAATCATCATGATATTGGTTTGAATTTTTATTCTATCAACCCGATCGTGTGTCAATCGAGATAAATAAATAAATATAATTTTAAGAAATATTTTTATTCTTTTGAATTTGTTTCTACGTTTCAACAAAATAATATTGTATGAGTTTAACTAATATGCAATAAAAAATTACAATAAATATGTTAACAAATTTGCATAATTGAATTATTATTATTATGTGGTTGAAATTAAATCTAGTGAACCACTATAAAAATTTAATAAAAAATGAATTTGAATCGTATAGTTAAATCTAATGGTTAAAATTGTTGATTATAAAGAAAATTATATGTATCCAGCGCAAAAAATGGGCATGAACTGTGTGGTAGGTAAAGGTCACATAATTGATGTCATGCAGCCACGTAATTGATGGATTCATCTCCAAATGATCTTCATGGTTGTCCGTGAGCGAGGAAATTTCGGCCATCCAAATATTATCTTAATTATTGTGTTACTGAAAGTTGGTTTTGATACATCTAATTAAAATTCAGTTAAAAATACGTGGGTGTCAATCAATTAAAAGAATCTCTAACGGTTTGTTTAGTAGAAAAATGAAAAGTAAAGTCTCCTTTTTTTCATTTTTTAATGTTTTATTTTTTCATCTTTAAATTGAAGTGAAAATGATAAAAAAGATAAATATATTTTTATTTTTGACCAAATAAATTAAATATATAATTATATATAGAAAAAATAAAATTATCTAAATAAAATAAATAGTCGACATTCATCTCATTTTCTTTCTTTTAATAATATCAACTATACATAAATAACTATTCATCTTTATTCTCTTACATTTCCTTTCGTTCTTTCTCTTTTCATTATTTATCTTTTCTTTCGTTTAATGAATTTTGAATCAAACATACTTTAAGGGTGCTTGCATAAACTTTTTAAATTTCTCTAATACCAGATTGATTAAGTGTATATGTGAAGTCTAAATAACCCGAATCAATTATAAAATCAGATGGATATATTAAGTACCATGTGCACATATTGAAAAGTTGGTTCATAGACGATCCAGATCATTCTAGATTTCTCTAAATTCTTGATATTTAGCCAATCATCCGAGAATGTAATTAATCTAATTAAAAATGGACTATATGATCAGTTGACATCCGTATATAACATTACAATTTACAAATATTATATATCTCTTCAAATGTTTCGTTTAGCACTTCTTACTACGCGTTGTTCAATAATCAATACGTACGGCCCATGTGATGTCAAATGAGAAAATAAGTTTAAGTGCTTCGTTAGCAAGAAAACACTTTGCAATTCTTTTCCCACGTGGTGCATTATGTTAATTTCCTAGAAGTAACTGAGAAGGGTCAAAACAAGTGTACAATTTGACGAATGCATAAAATCCACAAGAGAGAGAGAGAGAGAGAGAGAGAGAGAGAGAGAGAGAGAGAGAGAGAGAGAGAGAGAGAGAGAGAGAGACTGAGGCAAGTTTTTTTGTTTTTACTTCCTCCCTAGTTAAAATATATAGCTATAAGTTGTTGATAATAAAGCAATGTATCACTATGACAAATGTCCGGTCAACGGGGCAATTAATACTTTTCTTAATTCATAGAATCAACTAACAACAAGATTTATGTCTTCATTAAAAAAACGATAAATATTATCGCCATAACCAGACAACTAAAAGTGATAGAGACGGGTCGGGAGAGATGCATGCATGCATGTACGTGTTCCCAAATGTTATGTTAACATAAACATTGATCAGTGCTATTATAATGCACAGCCATCACCTAATTAATTAATCAACGTTGTTCTTTCCACGAAATTTCAGTTAATTATCACTGATAATTTTGTTGTTATATAATATCATGAGGAGATGGAGGTAGAGGTGGAGGTGGAGGAAGGACCGCAAAGCGTTATATGGTTGGGTGCATGCCCATTATGTAGGTAGGAGATCGAGTTGATTGCAAATAAGGATACTACATTATTTATTATTTATATGTTAGTGCGTATAATTTGTTATATATATATATATATATATATATATATATATATATATATATATATATATATATGGGTATAATGTATATGTGAAGCACCCTATGCTTCACACGCTGCGAAGCAATATCTCATCCGTTGAGATCAAATCGGACGGTTGAGATTAGATTTAATCGGATGTCGTCCACAACTGATTTGATGATTGAGATTCATCTCAGGAGATGAACAATCGCGAGCTCCATCCCTCATCTGTCTCTCTCTCAATCGACAATTGAGCATGACGCAGACCTCAATCGCTTGCCGGCCTTCGACGTCTCCCGCATCATTCCGTCGCCGGTGAAGGAGGAGGAGGCGATCCCGGCGAAAGAGGAGGAGGAGAGAGATTGAGAGAGGGAGGGAGAGGGGGCGATCGAGAGAGATACAGACCGTCCATCGGAGTCCCTCTAGTCGTCGCCTTCTCTTGCATCATTCAGTCGCCGGCGAAGGAGGAGGAGGCGATCCCGACGGAAGAGGAAGAGGAGAGAGGGATCGAGAGAAGGCGGGAGAGGGGAGATCGAGAGAAGGCGGGAGAGGGGAGATCGAGAGAGCGGCAGAATGAGGTGGTTCGTCGGCCGTTTGGATCGCCCACCTTCTCTCTCTCGTCCTGCAAGGGCTTCGACGATGTTTACCTCCATGGCTGCCGCGGTCGCGGCCGCCCGCCATCCATCCACCCTCCCTCTCATCCTGCGAGAGCCTTCGACGCGGCCGTCATCTGCCTCCGGGGCCGTCGTGACCGTCGTCGCTTGGATCACCGCCGGAGCCCTCGCCTGAACCACCAACCACCGGAGCCGCCGACCGCTTAGATTGCCAGCCACCTAGATCGAGAGAGGGAGGCAGATCGTCGGTCCATGCTTGCCTAGACCACCGCCGGAGCTCTTGCCTAACCACCGCCAGCCACCGAAATCGCCGGCCACTGGATCGCCGGTTGGTTGGATCGACAGAGGGAGAGAAGGGGATAGAGAGGGGGGCAGAGAGAGGGAGGAGGAAGATATCGTGAGATGTAATGAAAATCTCACGAGATGGACACAAAATCTCGTGCGCTTTAATATCAACCATCAGATTAGATATGAACGGTTGAGATCGTGCTTCATAAGATGTGAAGCAAATAGTACTTCACATATACATT
This sequence comes from Pontederia crassipes, assembly GCA_030549335.1. Lineage (NCBI taxonomy): Eukaryota > Viridiplantae > Streptophyta > Magnoliopsida > Commelinales > Pontederiaceae > Pontederia > Pontederia crassipes. The sequence goes on along the minus strand of CM060184.1, from coordinate 20,878,394 downwards.
ATACCATATATATATATATATATCGTTAAAAGAAGTATACAACATTCAATGTAGCTCCATCATTCTATTGTAAAGGTAAAATTTTGTTATACAATATGTAGATTGTCTTATTATATAGTGCGCTTTACATACATATATATATATATTCCTCTTGTGAGCAATATTAGAGTGCATATACATATTCACCCTGCAATTGTCACGGGGTCATTCTCGGACACTAGACCACGTGCGGCGACTAGGCGGATGGGCACCTAGCCAAGCCTATTTTGAGTTTGCAGCGGAAGTTTTTATGTTCGAGACGACTATACTGAGAGCCGCTCTTATAAGCATTCAAATACGGACATGACTTGAGTGTTGAACTACTCGTCATGGGACCATGACATTAGCGTATTGCGGCACTAATATAGGCGCTTGGACGCTTAAAGTCCGAAGGGACGACGAAAGGACCACGGGACGCCACGAAGGGACATCGATGTGGGTTGCCACCCCACGCTCAAGGCCATGACACTAGAATTAAAGGAAAGCTTACTTGTATTAAATATGATGAAACATAACATATAATTGGGCATCGAAAGACACTAGTGAACTCCTCCTAGTGTACCGTAGGTATAGGAGTCTTATTACATATTAAAGATGCAAAAGACGTATCCTACGAGAACGTCACCTACTTGCCCATTCATAAGGACGACCTTACAAGATAAATGTCCTAAGGGCGGATAACTTGGTACTTCGCAATATTATGCAGTGTGGGGCGACTGCATGTGTTCCATGGTTTCGGCGCTGAGCGGCCGAGAGCTATAAGTTGAACGACATTGATACCGCGAGGCTTTACGCTTCGTGTCATGGGAAAACGCCCCGTGACACAATCATGCCCATAGTCATTGTTGGATCGAGGAGCAACTGCTTCAATGAAAGAGATTTAGGGTGTGTTTGGAAGAGTCATAGAAAATTTACTTTTCAAGAAAGATCACTTATTTTTTTTCACTTGATATTTGGTAAAAATAATATTCTTACTTTTTGTCAAAAATTTTTACACGTCACAGCAATTTTTTGCTTTTTGTCACATATAGATAGCCCTCCTCTAGGTGACAATAGTTTGTCTCTGCAATTACTTTTCCACGCAGCTGTCCCAAAAGCAGCCTTACACAAGCTTCGTTTGAGATGACTTTTTCACACAGCAAATTTTGTTACTTTTTCACACAGCAACCGTAAAAACCACTGTAGATTGCTGTGATTGATAGCAAATGATGGATAAAAACAGTGCTTTTGACCTTCGCAAATGCAGCTACAGTAATTTTTAGCTTTTTGTCACAAATAGGTCACATAGCCTTAGGCACTGGTGAACCGAGCGGTTTTTTGCGAGCGGACTATTGGCACAAAACACACGAGCGTCGATTTTCCCTCTCTCTAGCACGATCCGCCGTTCATCATGGCTGTGTTTGAATTGGGAATTTTAAGTTCCCATAAGTTCTCGAGAACTAATCGATTTAATAGAAAAATTAGGATTGGTGTTTGGATGAAAAAATGTAATGATGAGAATTTAAAAAGTTGATTTGATAGATAAGTTTTAGTTTGGATAAAAAGTAATAATCAAGAATATAATTTATTATTTTATGAGATATAAAATTATATTAAATAAAAATATGTTATTAATATTATAATGTACACAAATTATTATTATTATTATTATTTATTTGATTAAATATTTTAAATATTATTAATATTATAATTTACATACATCTTTTAAGAACCAAATATAATATAATTTTTTAAAAAATTAATTGAATAGCTTAATAAATAAAATATTTATAATTAGCAAATTAGATAGAAGAAAAAAATTTAAAATAAACTAATTAATAACTAAAACATGAAATATAAAAGATAATTTAACATCATATTTATATAAAATAATTATATAATTATAACTTATTTTGAATACCATAATTAATAATTATACTAATATCATACTAGTTAAATTTTATTATGATATATTATATGTAAAATAAATAAAAAAATTTATGTCAACATTTAAACAAGAAAATATATATTTTTCATAATAAATAATAATGGAAAATTTTATTTTATTATAACACAAAGTAAATTGTAATAAATAATAAATGTACTTTTTGTTATTATACCTAAATAAATTATAAATTTATGATAATGTATAAATAATAAATAAATATAATATAATATGTATATAATATGTATAATATAATATATAAGAATTTCATATTTATATATATTGATATTATTAAAATAATAAGTTATAGGTCTAAAAGTAGCTCCACCAACTTTTGGAGCTACTTTTAGACCTATGAAAAAAAGTAAAACGTAAAAAAAAGTTCTTGCTTCCAGCAAGAACTTTTTGTTCTTGATCACGAAACTTCTGATCACATAGGGTGTTTGGCAGTTCTGCCCAAGTTCTGTCAACCAAACACACCTCATGCGAGCAAGTTCTCTCTCCAGCCGGCAAAAAGCAGGGCGTGAGCAAGTTCTCCTCTCTCTAGCCGATCTCAGCTAGGGCACATGCCATTGTCCGTTCACCTAGGAAAGAAAAAGCATGAACCACTAGGCGTCCTCACCTAGCCGACGAACACCCGGTTCACAACTAGATGTTGCATTTTTGTGTACTTTTGCAAACAAGTGCAAAGAAATTAGGAACCTATTATCTTTCGATGGCAAAAGTTTTCTTCCCGACTTAAACATCCATTCATGTTTTGGTGTATCTTAATTCCTTCATTTTTTCCATGTATATGTTGGTTTCATGTGCTGGCTTTGTTCAGTAGAAAGATTGCTTTGGCCCGATGATCACTGTATTGTGTTGTTGGGTCTTCATTTGTATAAGGGAAAAAAGTTGTGGACTTTGTTATTGCTAACTTGTGATATAATATATTCTGCTTGCGGATGCTTCTAAATTTTAATTCCAATCTGATCTAACTTATAACACGTTGACAACTCGAAGAATTTTGATAGGTGTCATCCTCTTTTAATAAAGTCTTGATAAACTACAAGCTGTCAAAAAATGTGAGCTTCTATAACACGAGTTAAGTAATTTTTGAACTAAGATGAAGTGAACTTGGTGATTTGAGCGTGAAGTTTTGTTATGGTCTTAAAAATTAAAATATAACCAATTTAATCCTTTTGTTATCATATTTGAATCAATGGGCAAGGGTGCAAGAGTCATGGTCAGATTCGTCCGAGATTTAGGTGAAAGGAGGATAAAGAGAGGGAAGGAAGGAGATTTTTTTTCCTTCTTGTTTGAATATAATTTTAAAGAAAGAGAATGGAGAAAATTTTTATTTTTTTCTCCATTTATGCTATTTTATTTCATGTAACTAAATACAGTGTAAATGCTATAAAGCCAGAACCATCAACCATGTAAATGTACTTGGATTACATTATAAAATTCTTTTCAAGATAAGAATGCAAGTACACAAGATTACAACTTTTGCACATTAATCACTGGTACTCTGGCACCATCCTTTGCGGACAAGAGAAGGAGGAAGAGAGAGAGGCGGGGAGAGGAGCAACTCCGGCACCGTCAGTTGAGATCACGAGCTTGAGGGGAGAAACACAGCGGGAGTGGCACAGAACTTTACTGACATCATTCATGGACAAGAGAAGGGAGAAGAGAGAGAGCAACTCCGGCACCGTCAGTTGAGATCACGAGCTTGAGGGGAGAAACACAGCGGGAGTGGCACAGAACTTTACTGGCATCATTCATGGACAAGAGAAGGGAGAAGAGAGAGAGACAGCAGAGGCACTACTCGGGCTCCATCTCTAAGATCAAGAGGGAGAGAAATGCAGCTGGAGAGGCGCAAAACTATGGCGGCATCCTTTACGGAGAGCTCCAGCCTGGTGATGTCTTTTACGCAAAACTCTGTCCTTGCCATGTCGCAGAGGGGGTGATAATTTAGAAATCCAAAAAAAGTTAAATTTAAAAAATCGAAATAATTTATGAGTGATTTGAGAAAATAATTCTTCTATTTTTTTCTCAATTAATTGCAAACAAAGGAGTTCTATCGACTCGGCACTAAAAAGGAATCCAATTTAATTTCATTATGTGTATTTTTATTCTTCAATGTATCATTTTTATACCATGTAATTGAGCTTTCGGAAAAAAAAAGAAAAGAGAATAATATCCGAATATAATGAGAAGGATCGAATCATTAACTGGATCTATGAACCCAGGCCTTTAACGGGCCCTTAATTTTCATTTATATGTACAATATGTCGGTTTTTTGTTTCACCGTGTTTCTTTTTGTTGCAAAAAATTGTCATGTTAGTTACACGCATTTCTTTAAAAAATTATTTTCTATACAATGAGTTGATTAAGTAGTAAAAAAAATGTAATAGAAATAATCCACATAAATTTTGAAATAACTATAAATTAACTGTAGGGAATAAAATGTAAAATAGGAAAGTAAACAGCAATAAATATTACACTTTTTAAGTAGCCCCTTGGTATTTATATTAAGATAATTTATATTAGTTAGGAATGTTTACAAGTCTGGTTGAACTTGATCCGTGAATAAATTCGAAAATTTTACTTTGATCGGATTGGATCAAAGCTCATAGTGGTAGAAAATTCGACCCAACCCAACTCGATGAGTCGAATAGTTGGGTCAATCGGAGAGGACGAACCGAGCCTTGGAGGATATGCTCCGAGCATATGATTTAGATTGGCATGACAACTGAGACAAACATCTACCATTGAAGTGCCTTGTAATTGGTCCACTAGAAATTATTCCCAAATTGTCATAGAATGAAGAAGAGATGGCAACATAGCTATCTTTGCAAATTTTATAAATAGCTTTATTTGTTTTGGATTATTTTTTATATCTATAATCTTTGCAAAATGATTTGAACTTTGCTAGTTAAATTTGTGGTTCTTTTTTTACTTATTATCTCACATTATGTGGGAGCATTTGGTCTTAAGGGGCTTGTGAAAAAATATTAAGATTAGAAATAATACAATAATTAGCGTAGGTAATTGAAACAATTGGACAGTCAGTTGGTAACGTTATAATTTCCACAAATTTGGATGATTCATCAACATGTGCTTATAGATAATTAAAATTATCACAACTATATTAGTAACATATGGTGTACCGGCCCTGTAGATACAGTGGTGGTCTATAAAGTGAATGCTAGAATTACCAACATATAGATTAAATGGATTCATTATAATAGATTTTTTAATAAAAATAATAAATAAATTTTAACATGATCCATGTCATCGTCTGTAATTGTGCACGTGATTGTGTTGTCACATCGCAATCACGCGGCGAGATTTCATTCACATTGTAACACGGCAGTGTTGAATATTCAAATGACTGTGCAATCATGCAATGTTCAAAATTTTTATATTTGATTGTCAATGCAGTCCATATTTACTCCATTGGGCAGAGCACGATTCGAATCGACCTGGAACGCCAAACCTGAAAAATTGGGTAAAAAATTCGGTCCGGATAAGATTCGGACCGGGATCGGGTCTAATAAGTGAAAAATTAGTCGGATTTCGGGTCATGACCGAATCTATAGTGCAGATACCCGACCCGAACTCGATCAGATTTATTTTTTACTATATAAACTCCACTCCCACTCTTTTCCTTCATTTCACACTTCTCTTTCTCTCTTCCATCTTTCTCACATTCTCACGCCGTGACGCCTCGCGATCTTGCCCTCTCCTTCTTCCTCTCTCTCACGGCGGCGACGACCCTCTCGACTCCGGCCGTCCTCCCTCTCTCCTGACTCTCTATCTCTCTCTACTCCGGCCGCCTAACGGCCGGATCGACCATTGGCGCAGTCAGATCTGTCCTCTGGCGGCCGAATCGGCTACTGGCGCGGCCAGATCCGGCCGCCTGACGACCGGATCGGCTACTGGCGCGGCCAGATCTGATCGCCTAGCGGTCGGATCGGCCTCCGAATTTGTTGGCCGCACCAGTGGCCGATCCGGCCGCTGGCATGGCGATCCGGTCCGGCCGGATTGGGCACAGGCACCGGATCTGGCAGCTGTCGGCCGATCCGGCCACCTGACAGTCGGATTTACCCTTGGTGAGCTGATCCGTCAGATCTGACCACATTGTTCATTCCCGGCCGCAAACTCGGTGATTTTTCCGGATTGCCGGGTCTGACCCGAAATCAGATCCGGCCGGGTCCGAGTCTAGTACCGGGTCAAAAAATTTTTGACTCGACATAATTCGGGTCGGGACCGGATCTGCCGAGACCCGAACCCGGATCCGCCGAGACCCGGACCCAGATCTGGTCCCGGGTTTGCTCGGCCCTATTACTCCACATGGGTAATGTGATTCATAACATGTGTCAGACGTGTGCTTCGTCGTCACATCATGCCGATCATCTCTACTACAAGAAAAATGTCGAATTTATGATGAACATTTTTCGAAAGAAATGAATCCTTCTCATTTATTGACGGCAGTTGCGACAGATATGAAACTCCTTCCGAATTACTGAAGGCCAAAACGACCTTCGTTATTACCGATGAAAAACTCTCGTCGATAAATTACCGACGAGTATAGCCTTCAGAATTACCGAAGGATTTACATTCATCGATAATTTCGAAGAAAATATCCATCAGTAATTGTATTTATAATAATATATATGTAATATAATATAAATATATATTCAGTATTTTATTATAAAATTATTTTGTTATTTACCGAAGAATAGTGCCTTCGTAATTACCGAAGAATTTGAGATTCGTTGATAATTTCAAAGGACATTATCGATAATTACCGAAGGAAAATGCCTTCGAAATTACTAAAGAATTTGCATCCATCGACAATTTCGAAGTCATTATCCTTCGGTAATATATATAATACTATTATTAAAATATAATAATAGTATATGTATTGATATTAATTATATATATCCTTCTATATAATTACAGTCATAATATTTATTAATGCATTAAGAAAAGAGTATATAAAAAGATAGACATGAATTATAAAAAGCGATAATAAATAATATTATTTTAATTACCAACGGATATTTTTCTTCGTAATTACCGATGGATATTATATCCTTCGATAATTTCGAAGGAGCTTTCCTTCGATAATTGAAATAATAATTTATTATTAATGTTTATAATATAATACATATCTCTTCCATTTACTAAAAATATTCATCAATATAATATGATATTATTCATGTTTATATTCATATATATTAATTCATATAACATTATTATTGTTAATATAAGGTTTTAATATGATATTATTTTAATTACCGACGGGTATGTTCTTTCAAAATTATCGATAGATTTTAAAGCATTCGGTAATTTCGAAAGAGCTTTCCTTCGATAATTAAAGATATTAATAATATATTTTTATTTTATTTACCGAAGGACAGTGCCGACGCCACTAGAGAAGGATTTATAATCTGTCGATAATTTTGTGTATGTTATGGAAGGTAGTTGACGATAGCGTGTCCCGTACCTTTCCTAATTTCGCACCAAATTGCTTTCTTCGCGAATTCAATTTAAAATAAAATTTTATAATTATTATTAATATATTAATAAAATTTTCTTCGAGTCAAGATATAATAATAATAATAATAATAATAATAATAATAGTAATAATAATAATAATAATAATAATAATAATAATAATAATAATAATAATAATAATAATAATAATAATAATAATAATAATAATAATGTAACTAATAAGGAGTTAATACCCTAAGCAGGGATGGAACGGTCTTAAACGCCCTCATTTTGAAGAATAAAGTTAGAATAACTTAAGAAACAGCATGCATGGTGGACCATAAAAGATCTAGTCCATTGAATTGAGATGAAACTTGTGCTGTTCGTCGCAATACAATGTGTTTTTTTTTATTTGTTGTTGTTGTTGAAGAGATGGACCGAGGACATAAATGCACATTTAGATTCTATGATTCAAAGTGTTGTGTTCATGTCCAATTAAATTTGATGTGGTCCGTTCAGATCATATGGTTTGGGCGTGGACGGGTGAGCGGCGCCCTCACTCTTACGACCGAATTTATTCTAAGATTGAGTTCGATCGATTGGCCTTTGTAATCAGCCAACGCAGGTAGGGGTGTTCACGGGTTGGGTTGGACCCGACCCGTGAACAAATCCGACCCGACCCGGGTCGGGTTAGGGGGGTTGGGGGGCTGGATCCGACCCAACCCGACCCGATTCGGGTCGGGTTTTTTAAATTTTGTTCTTACTATTTTATATTGGATTGGGTCGGCTCAGGTCACCCGACCACCCTTTTTTTTTTAAAAATTTTTTTCTTACTATTTTATATTTTATTTAATATAAAAAATATTATTTTAAAAGTATAAAATATGTTTTTTTAACTATTTAATATTATTTCTATGGTTAAAATATTTTATTTCAGTTTTTTTTAAAAAAATTAATTAAATATAAGCCTTAAGTTTAAATAAAAAAGAAAAAAAATAAAAAGAATAAAAATTTGGGTCAATCGGGTCGGGTCAGGTCAAGTCGGGTTGGAATTTTCCAACCCGTACCCGACCCGACCCATGGTCGGGTCGAGTTCGGTTCGGGTCCGACCCGACCACACCGGATCAGTTCGGGTCGGGTCATCGGGTTCACGGGTCGACCCAATGAATACCCCTAAACGCAGGACACATTAATTAATAAGATACATCTATTAGACCATCGAGGGCCTGTATTATATTTCTGAGAAAAAAAATGTGTACTAATATTACATAAAGCAGTAGATTGATCGATCCATTATATAAATGAGTAAATAGATTGATCAACAGGAACTCAAGAGTAAGTTGATCAACTTATTATAATAGGTGCAATCGGTATGTCAATATAAATAAAACTTTTATTGTAACACCCACATCCCAATCACTATATTATTGGCCCACACAAATTTAAAATATTGTAATGATCACCTTCGTATTTTGCTCATATGAGACTATTCAATGAAACTATCTTAGTCTTTTGATTAGCAAGATCCGTGCTTTTCACATAGCTCGGGCGGCCGGATACGATGCTCGAGCGGCCGGATCCGACACTCGGGCGCTGATCCGACGCTCGCTCTCTCTCTATCTCGATTTCGGCCGTCTGCTAGCGCCGATCCGGTAGCCGACGGCCTATTTTTTTTTATTTTTTTTAACTTTTTGACGGACGTTTCCGTCAGTGCTGTGACGGAAGAACGACCGTCGAAGCCTTCCACAGGAGAACACCGTCGAAGCCTCCGACGACTTTCACCTGTCGAAGGTTTCGATGAGTATTCGTCCGTCGGAATTATTCACGAATTCTCCCATCGAAAATCGTGGGAACTTGCGAAGGGGCTGTCACTTCTTCCTCCGGCCTCGACCGGCATCGGCAGCCGAATTAGGACCTTCCGTCGGAAGTTCCGAAGGATGACCATTCCTTAGGAACTTCTAACGGATTTTAGCCTTCAAATATTTTGAAAGTCATTTTTCCGTCGTAAACGTTTGTCAAAATCTTCGAAGGGATGTTTGAGAATCGTCGAAAATTTTTTTGCGATGATAAAATTTTCAACTAACCCCTATCCATTGCAAAAATATATTTGCGGCGGATTTCGAAAGTTTATCGATCGCAAAATCGCAATATTGTTGTAGTGCTCGTCCATACGAGTCATGTTACCGGAGCAAGGACTATGTTCATGACCAATGGCATGTCGCGTCATCGATAATTAACGAATCATGATAGTATTGTGCGGTTCACATTGGTGCATAGAATTTAAAAAACATGTTATCCCGCGTCGAGCTAGGCCGATTCCATGCTAGTTTACAATTGGACGCTTCCAGCAGGGATTGACACGGGTGTGACCTGAAGATCGTGCTCAAATCAGACTAGGGCAGCACGACTTTTGAGATGTGTTGGCCCGTACGAAAGTTCATCTTTACCAAGCACGAACTTGAACATGGCCCGATCGAGCATGTTAACATGAGCCTAATTCATGCCTGCCAAGCACCTACCTGGCAGCATAACGAGCACGTTCCTTCTTCATAGTTGTCAAAGAGTTAGAAAGTATATTGCTTGACAATCATCACAAGGCCTATGAAATCTGATCTCCAATTTAATTAAAATGTCTTATGTTTGACTTGAATTTTCTAACCTGAGTTGTCATATTTGGTTTAAATGGACACCACACACAAGACTAATTCTCACGTTATATTATATCATATTTACTTGAAACTGATGCTTGGGAAAATTACAACTTAGCCGACATATATAAAGCAAACAAAATTAAAGAGTTTGAATTGTATAGATAATGTACAAGCTTGCGTTTTGCTAGAACCAACTTGCACGTGCATAAACAATTTTTAGTTAAGTTTTAATTATCCGTAAAAACTTTAAGTACGTTTTAATGTTCTTGTTAATTATCTGGTTTAACCCTTTTAATTAATTATTTCAATTATTTAGAATAAACAATTTTTAGTTGAATATGTATAGATTAATACTATTGAATTTGGATTCTCCAGTGATATTTATTAGTCGGTGTGAAATATACTAACGTTTTATCATTTAGTGTGAAAACTACTAATGAATCTTCAACTATGCACGCCAGAAATCAGAATCATGAGACATAAGAAAAAGGTGTGTATATTATTGAGGAACTCCATGTCGCAATTTTTTTTTGGAAAAGTTGACCACGAGATGCGACCTTTAGAGTAACGATTTAAAATTCGGTCAACGTTTTTTTAAAAAAAAAATATTTACAAAGTGTTATAACTTATATCCTCACTCATATAATAAAAAAAATATTTATAAAAGTTGATAAATTTGCATCCCATGTAATAAAATGTGTTATGAGGATTTTAGACTAAAAATTAGGAGGATGTAATTGTTTATATTGGTTCTAGTTAAAGTTCGAGTCTCAATAATGCAAAATAAGTAAAACTTTATCCTATTGGCTATCATCAAAGTAATTATAACAAATAATATTAAAAAGATCGCTTTCGTCGTGATATATAAAACAAAGTGGATGATAAGAGAGAGCTTATTGTACGTCAATTACATATTTTAGACAGTATATTAATTAATGATGTGGCATTGACATGTCATTAAAAATAAAAAGGGAAAGGGTTTGAACTTTGAAGGGCGATGTCTACGTACGATTTCATGTCCTTTTTTTCATATTTTAACGTGAACAATGCAAAAATAAAAATAATGCACACGTGCTACATGTAAAAGATTATATTATCTGTCTATTAACTATTTTTGCACGAATGGGAATGCCCCAAAACAGAATACAAAAAAAAGGTGAACCAAACTGCAAGGATCCTCAATAATGTCTCACTTCAATCTTCCAATTCATTAAAATCATTCATGTAGATTGTAGTATAACACTCCGAATTTTTATAAAAATAAATAAATATTAATGTTTATAAAATATAAATCCAAATTTTAAGAATCTATCAAGAATATTAAAGTTTGAAAAGAAACAAAAGTATAATTACAAATGAGATGGAAAAGAAAGAAAAAATAAATAAATTCCAATTGAATTAAGAGTTGAGATCAATAAAAGATTGTCTACAGTATGTAAATCGAGTTTTAAATTTAAAAAATATTCAGAGGTTAAAATCATAGTATTTTAATATGTATTTTAAAAATTAAAAGATAAGAAATTGTTTATTTTTTAAAATCTAGGAAGTAAATTAATAATGAGGTTTTTAAGAGCGATAAAATAATAAAAGAGGATTAGCGACGAAGATTAAAACAAGATTTGATGTAGGACCTCCAATTAAGCATAAATTAGAAGTTTTAAGGTTAAAAATATTAAAGTAATAAAATAATAACAAATTATTATTTCAAATAAAAATCCATAAATAAGAATATAAATTACTTATTAACTTTTTAAAAAAAATCTTAGAGAATAAAGGATAATAAGTTGTGAAGAGATAGGAGTTTTGATTGAAAGAAGAGAATGGAAAATAAACAAGAAAAAAAGGATAAAGTTAATTACAGAAAATTAAGGGATATTGGGTAATTTTTTAATTTCGTTATCAGAGTTTTAATTTGAATTAAACTCAATCAAATGAGAAATAATTTCTTACAATTAATCCCATATCTCCCTAAGCTTCTCCCTCATCCAAAAATTAATTTTTTCTTCTCTTTGCATCCTTATTTCTCTCTTCTCGGTAGTATGTGCAAGTACTTTTGACATCTGATTATATTTCTCGATTATTCTTTGAAGGCAGTGGATGTCGAAGTTGGTGCAAAAGCAGAGGAAAATTACTGAGAAGATCTTTCAAACTTCACATATTAACATAGTCTTAATTTTTTTTTGCATATATTTTCTTCATCAAGTTTAAGAAGAGCAATCTAATGTTCTCCTATTATTCATAAAGAGGTATCTTAAGTTTATGCATTGTTCTATGACTCAAAACATTAATCAAAGTTGAAGAAAAGTCATGTATGTAAGAATTATAGAATCCGGCCCAAGTTTTTTTAGTGTTTTTTTTAATTTGGTGTCATCTATACCGAATTCGACCTAGATTCATGTCTGACCCAACTCAGATTTCAAATAACAAACGGTGAAGGTAAAGTCTCAATTGGTAGAAAAAAAAACCTACAACCCCTTGGCATTATTGTGCGCTTGGAAGAAGAACTAGAAAAAAGAAAGGGAATAGGCACACTTAATTTTGTTTCTTTTTTTTTTAAGTTAGAGTTAGGAAATCTTCCCATCGATGTCAACTCTTAGGAAAGATCAGCAGCCACAAAGGTCTATCTAAACTGATTTGTTTTTGTCTTGCCATTCGTTGGTTATTAGAGACATCCCAAAAACATCTGGATCGAAATATGACTTTCAAATTAATGCACGAGATCTTATAGCACTTATCAATGAGGCCCTTGCACGAGGTTCACTTTCCTTCCTCACTTTTAGTTATGACTGATTTGTTTCCTATAAATAATAATGTTTTTTCACTCTTCAACAGTTCAACTATTAATAAGAATAATATCCAATTAATGTTCATAATGCTTGAATGCTTATGCGATGTGTTATAGATAATAATCTCCACTTCCTTGTCTTAAAGTATGTACCTATTTATATCTTAAGGTTGGACTAGGTGCTATAACAATATTAAAAATGATGGATTGTGCTATAGAATAATATATAACTCTTAAACTAATCAAATGTTATATCTTTTGATGAACTACAAATTGAAAAAATTACACCAAATACTTTACAATTTTGACGCGTTACCCTTCAACTTTAATTTGTAACAAGAATGTCATTTATCTTTTGACTCATTGCACTGAATGTCCTTTACACCATCAATCACCTCTTCTCCGGTCATATAGCTAACATAGCGATGTTCTCTCTCCTCCACGCAGGCACTCTTCGACGTGACACCGCCATGCAAATTGCCTTCCATGTCAACAAATTATTAAAAAAATTAAATTAAATTTAAAATAAAAAAATTTGAGGGAGGGCCGAGGGGGAGCCCCCCCCCCCCCCCTTTAATTTTTTATTATATTTTTTAATAATTTATTGACGTGGAGGGAAGTCTATGTGGCAGTGTCACATCGGATGGTTGCCTATATGGAGGAGAGATAACGTTGCCACGTCAGTTGGACAATCAGAAAATGTGCGATCAACGATGAAAATGATATTTCGTGAAACGAGTTAAAATATGGAGGGCAGTCTGATTACAAAGTAAAGTTGGACGATAGCGTTGGAAAAGCGACTAAAGTTGGAGGGTATTTGACGTAATTTACCCACTACAAATTAGACTTACTTTATATTTTAATATATAAATTTCATTAATTAATCTTAGAGTAATCCCAAACCATTTAATCACTTTTACCAAAATTTCTCTATATCCCAATGCATGAGATTTCATTTTTCCATGTACTACACTTTAGTATTTGGTAATAGAACTTATAAAATTGAACTCCTCATATGCTAAAAAAATCTATTTTCGATCCATATCTTGAAGCCTTCGGGCCTTTTGGTTTGACCTGGATGAATTTAGAATGTTTTGAAAAAAATAGCTACATATAAGCTCACGATCATATTTTGCTCCTGAAAATATAAATTGACACTCTTCATACATAATATTGAGTTCTTACGTACTAAGCATTAAGTTTTAATCAAAATATTGAATATATAAATACATAAGTAAATCTGCATCTAATCTAACTTAATATGATAATTATATATATATATATATATATATAATTATACATAAAAAGATGTATTTGGAGCACATTCATGATAGTTCTCCATCCTTACGAAATTTGGTCGTCAAAATTTAGTTACCTAATTTATGGGTAAATTATGCCAAATTTCCTCCAATTTTGATCATTTTCTCAGCGTTATCCTCCAACTTTACTATGTCTTTTAACTTATTTCATGAAATATTATTTACATTGTTGATCGTCCATTCTCCAGTTGCTCAACTGACGTGATGACGTTCTCTCTCCGCCATGCAGACAACTGTTTGACCTGGCACCGCAACGTTCAAACTATTTATGTGGAAGGTGGGGGGTTAGCTCTTGGGTTTCAACCTCAGCCTCACGCGAGCCCAAAAGAACGAGTCAAAATTACTAAATTAGTAACTCAACTCTGATTTTAAAATTCAATAAATAGATAATTATGAGAAACATCTTCCTTGAATTAAATTATTTATTATATGCTAATACTACTAGAATATTATTATTATTATTATTATCATTTTATATATGAATAGTGAACATTTTTATTCTATTTAATAAAATAAAATGATAATAATATTTTTAGAGTGACAATAATAATTACGGAGAATGAATTTAAAAATAACAGAAAAAGAACAAATAATGCCCAAAGTAACTTAGAATAAATATTAATGGGGCCAACTTTCATGAATCGCATGTTGCAGGGACAAACATTTTGATAAGTAAGTTAAGAACTTTCATTTTTATCTCTGCAATTCTTGTGTCCAATTATTTTAAGTTTATTTTCAAAGTACGAAATTTAGGTATTTTCTTGTATATTAGAGTTGTCGGCATAAAAGCATTTATTTTAAAATTTTTATTTCCAAACTTTTGGAAAGAAATTAGAGTAGTTGATAACCAAACAATCCGCAAAGTAAGGAGTTTTTAGTGAAAATTTTTAAAGAAAATTAATACATTTTTTTAAAAGAAAATGCATTAGCCATTAATTAAAAGTGACATATCTTGGTACAAAATGTTTTGAGGATGCCTTGAGGAGGGTTTTCCTTCCAAGAAATGTCGGAGACAAAACTCCCATCGTAGTTGGCCAAAAAATTCGCAGCACCATTAGCTTCGTGGTAAATGTGATGACAAGTGAAAGATTCGAGAAAGTATATATCATGCCATTTGTGGCGTACAACATTAAAAAGTTTCCAGCTACATGGCGTCTTCTTGAGGATGATGTCGGCCAAAAGGGAGGGATCCATCCGGGAGGAGCATCTGTACTCCACGACGTATGCAGCACTGCAAACCCATCATTAATCCTTACGCTTTCGTTTCCAAGACTGAGCCTGCATCTCTCCTGAGCGTCCTTGCAGAAATAAAAATACCAGCGTCAATACGAATGGTGTATCCAGCACCTCCAGCTTGCCCAGGCCTACTAAAGGACCCATCCGAGTTAAGGCTAACCCAACTCGGGGGAGGAGGCTCCCACTTGACCAAGGGGTCACGGGAGGAGGTAGTACGAGAGATTGCCTCAAATCGATTGTGCCTAACATATTCATTATGACTAACCAGAACCCTCTCACACGTCACAAAAATGGTAATATGCTTGGACTGAAAATGAGTGTTGTTTCGAATAAGCCAAAGATTCCATAAGAAAAATGCAAAAAGTGATCTCAAGGTCATTCTGGACGATGGGTCCAAGACATCCCCTTCCCGGATCCAATCACTTGATTACCACAATGGGCGGGCAGCCTGTTGTGCTTAAGTTTCTATAAAAAGATCTTTAGCTTATGCGGAACACACACAGACCAAATATTAGTCTAAGCATACTGTCGAAAATCCGGTGACAGAATTATTTGGCAGCATAACTGATTATAGACGTATTTAGCCGTAATAATACCATGAGGGTGGTGTGTCCACAACCATGTATCCTCATCGACGGCGGGGGTCAAGCATATGGAGGAAATAGCCGACACAAGAGTAGGGCCAAAGTAAAGTTCAAGCAGAGAGAGGTTCCACATACCATTTGAGATAAAAAAGGAGACAATTGTCGTAAATAAAGGATGATCAGTAGTAATATAAGTGGGCATGAGATATAGGGGGTCGTGAAGACTCAAGGTCGGAAACAATATTTGTGGTGTTACCGTTACCAATGTACCTTTTGATACCATTCTGATGTCATTTGCACACAGCAGAATGGAGTGTCAGGGCAGGCAGGTGAGCTGCAAGAGTTACTAATAGGCTATAGATGTAGAGGACCGTATTTGTTAACCATCAGATTTACCCAATGGCTCATGGAACCATTAAGTACATCCATGACTTTTTTTTAACTAGTAAAGAAGTGCACATGAGATGCAGATTTCTAATGCTGAGACCACCCGAAGAAAAGAGTAACCGGACAACCAACTGAGAAGATTGGAGCCTTTAGTACCATCATAGGACCATAAGAAGGCACACATTTGTCTTTTTCCGATTAAGCCATCTTTTTTATGTGTTTCATCTTTTTTTAAAATGATAGCAGCTTTTTTTTCCTATATTTCTTAAAAAAATAATCCAAAGTATAATCGTATTTTATCATACATGCGTGACGAAGAGAGAATGTCGTCACGTCAGCTGGACAATCGAGCCATGTTTGACAATTGGAATCAGGCGTTGAAATTGGTTTCGTCAAGCGATGTGACGTTTGGTGGAACCGAATGTAGAACTAGGTTTCAAAAAAAAAGGGTCACGTCTTCTCCTGGTTCCTCCATTTTGGTGGAATTGGGGCACTATAGCATTCCAACAATTTTTTTTTAGTTAACGTGTTGACTGTTTTTTCTAATTTCATTTATTCTTTTTTCTTTCTTTATTTTCTCTCTCACACACGTGTATCTTATAAAATAATTTATTTATTATAACATATTAATATAATATTATTTGTTACTTGTTATTTCATTAAAAAATTCAATATTTTAGTATATATAATTTATTAAAAAGCCAATTTTTTAATAATATATATTTTTAACAATTTTTAAAAATAACATTTTTAATTTTGTTTTTTATTTGTTAATAATATTTATTTTATATTTATAATATTAATTTTTATTTCAAAACTCACGAAAAAATTAATCCACTACATCTATTTTTTTCCCATTACATTTATTTTTTTCTATCACATCAACTACTTTATTGTTTATCATCAAATTATATTTCATCCAAACACACTGAGAACTATGAAAACTTGATTGACCTCCAGTTCTTGTTAGCAAATGACCCCTCAGCAGGGAATGGGGTAAATTACACGAATGGTCCCCCAACTTTGAGTCGATTTTCAATTGGTCACTCAACTTCAATTTATAACTAGAACGTCATCCATCTTTCTTTTTCTTGCACGCTTAGTCCTCCTGACCGGTGATTATGGGTTTCTCGATTGCCTTGCTGACGTGGTAGATTTTCTCTCTCCTCCATGTCATTTTATGTCTGTCACATCATTATAAAAATTTAAAAAAATAATAAAAAAGAATGAAGTTTCCACGTCATTAAAAAATTTTAAAAATAAAAAAATCAGAGCCGAAGAGAGAGGAGGGGAGCAACCGCCCCCCTCTGCTCAAGCTCCGGCGAGCTGGTCGAGCTTGCCGGAGCTCGAGCAGAGGCGGCGACCGCCCCCCTCTCTCTCTTCAGCGAGAGTGCTGGAGAGAGAGAGGGGGCGACCGCCTCCCTCCGGAGAGCTCGAGCAGAAGGAGGGGGAGAGAGAAGGAGGGGGGCGGTCGCCCCCCTCTGCTCGAGCTCCGGCGACCGTCCCCTCTGCTCGAGCTCTGACGACCGTCCCCTCTGCTCGAGCTCCGACGAGCTCGAGCTCGCTCTCTCTCTCTCTCGAACTCTCACTGGAGAGAGAGAGAGGGGGGCGACCGCCGCCCCCCCCCCCCCCCCCCCTCCCTCTCTCTCCTGCGCTATGGGAGAGAGAAGGAGGGGGGTGATCGCCCCCTCTGCTCGAGCTCCGGCGAGGTGCTCGAGCTCTCTCTCTCCAGCCGTGCTGGAGAGAGAGAGGGGGGCTCGAGCTCGCCGGTGCTCGAGCTCTCTCTCTCCAGCCGTGCTGGAGAGAGAGAGAGAGAGGGGGGCGACTGCCCCCTCCCTCTCTCTCCCGCGCTCCGGCGAGCTCGCCGAAGCTCGAGCTCTCTCTCTCGCTGAGAGGGGGGCGATCGCCCCCTCTGCTCGTGCTCCGGCCAGCTCGTCGGAGGTCGAGCAGAGGGGGATGGTCGCCCCCCTCCTCTCTCTCCGGCTCTGATTTTTTTTTTATTTTTAAATTTTTTAATGACGTGGAAACTTCATCTTTTTTTATTATTATTTTTTATTTTTATAATGACGTGGTGGACATAAAATGATGTGGAGGAGAGAGAAAATCTGCCACGTCAGTAATGCAACCGAAAAATCCACTATCACCGGTCAGGAGGACTAAGCGTGCAAGAAAAAGAAAGATGGAGGACATTCTGATTATAAATTGAAATTGGGGGGCCAATTGGAAATCGGCTCAAAGTTGGTGGATCATTCATGTAATTTACCCCAGGAAATGAGTGATTAGCAGAGAAAAGGGCATTACTAAAAATGAGATAAAAAGTGAAAGTTATAAAGTAAAATTGGATGGTAGCATTGAAAAAATATTAAAGTTTAAGGGTATTTGGTGAAATTATTTTTCTTGTTTAATGAATAAGAATGAAGATTATTGATGTATGTGATGCTCTCACTCCCGAATTGCCTTTTTTTAATAATTTTCCTAAAGTATCAAAATTAAATAATTTTTTGGGTTCCTTAGTTCTTTTTTCTCTTTTACTCGATAATTTGAACTGAATTTTGTTTGCACAATAAGTCCTCACGTTGGCTCCAATATATGAGGACTTGATCCGTATCGGTAAAGCATAGAAACATAAAAGATGTCACAAATACAAGACAAGCTTAATGGCATGACTAACCGATATGTAAGTTGATTGATATGTTATAAAATCTTCTACACCACCCTTGAATCCTCCTTGTGAGAATATTTTTTTATTTTTTTTTAAATCAAGGTCCGGGCATGCATGAACAGAGATTCCTAAAGCTGGAGCATAATTGTGGTCCTATATATTGTGGATGGATTTTTAGATCATGCCGGATCGATCTAATATATTGATATTGTTTAGAAAATGAACAGCATATATCTATGAAAATGGATTACTGTTCCAACGTGACTATATATATGTTCTTAACAAGATCAAAACTGTAGCAAAATTTCGAAAAAAAAAATCCTTTCCATGGCATATCATGAAACGCTGCTATGTTCGTAGACATGGTACAACGTACTATGACAAAATAGAATGATCACTGAAACTTTAGTTCTGCCATATCCTGGATATAGAGAACAACGCTTGCAATAAGATCATTTTACTCATCTATGTCTCCCATCTTAGCGACGCCTCGAACTGCGCCGATCTCATGCTCTCGTTGAGCGCATCCCTGCGCATGGACCACTCCGCGATTGTTTCCAGCTCCGGCCTCCAAGGGCTCGCCCGCGGGCTCATCGGCGGAGCGAGGAAAGCCGACCCACCGAGTCCCCGCGTCAGCTCCGGCGCCGGCGCCGCGGCCGGACGTCGCGTCCGCCGCCGGCCGCCCTTCTTGGAGCCGGAAGCCGCGGCGGTGGCGGACAGACGCTTCATGAGAGCCGCCAGGTCGATCGGGGACGACTGGGCCTGGAAGACGTTTTGGGGGAGGAGGTAGTAGAGGCGGCCGGGCTCGAGCGGGCCCTGCGGCCGGACGGGGTTGGAGCCGAAGGCGACGAGGTTGTCGGAGGAGCAGAGGACGTGCTTCGGGTGCTGCCTGGCGACCTCCGCGGCGGTCACCGGCGCGTCGAAGTCCTCGGCGTAGCCGTTCATGTGGATGACGCGCACGCCCCGGAAGGGGCGTCTCCGCGCGATGCATGAGTGCAGGCAGCCCATGCGAGATTGCGAGGCCTTTTTCACGTGCGCAGGAAAACCAGAAGGGGGCTGCGCAGAGCTGTGGGGGGGGGGGGGAGAGAGAGAAGGATATGAAGCGAAGAGAAATCATCACCAGGAGGAGAGAGAATTAAATAGAATTGCGTACAGAGGTAAAACTACGTCCTAATGGTCATTTCACTTCGAAAAGAAAGCATAGTTCAGAGGAGAGAGAGAGAGAGAGATTTGGATTGGGTGTATTAGCTGAACATAGTGGTTTAGATGCAGGAGTCTACTTTTTCGTGTATATTGTTAAAAAAATTATTAGACAAACATTTTAAAAGTATAATAATAGACCAAATGTTTAGAGAGAGGTGTATGTTTATTGTATGAAGCATATTTGCGTACGATTTTAAATATATCAATTTATTTTATTAAGAGTTTAATATTTATTTGTGTTGCGCAGTATCGATCTCAATTAGCCTATGCGTAATCAAATATGAGCAACAATCAATAGTTAAATTATTATAATCAATGCCATAATTACCATCATATTTTGATGTAATAAAAAACACCTATGATAATTAATTAAATTACTATTGTTATATGAAAAATATATTTCTTTATCATTTTATGATGCATCGACACAAATCAAATACTGATTACACGTTTTCGTCAATTAGTTGGTCAGAATTAATTGTTTTTTATTCGCTTGTCAAATTGTCTTTAAAGATACAGAGGTTGTGTGTGTTAAAAGATTATACCACTGTATACAAAACAATTAGATATTTCAAAATTGTATTAAATAATTTACTCTTGAATGACGAATCAACTACTTTGGTGAAGACTTCTTTTTTCTAAAAAATAAGAAACTGTTTAAAAGTATACTTTTTATGGCCCCTAAAACGGTGTAAACAATATGTTCCACAATTACTTATGTCGGTCACAATACGATAGGTAGGAAGGCAACAATTATTTTTAAAAAAAGTGTTGGACTTGATTAAAGCATTTTTTTCAATGTTTTTAAAATCAAACCGAACATTGAATCGATGTGTCAATTAGGTCATAGTTCGACCTATTTAATCGGGTTCAACCAGATTGAATTAGATTTTTATTAAAATATTATTTATCTATTATTTCAAATATATGTTATGAATAAAACTTTGAAAAGAATATAAAAAATACTCACAAAATATTTTTTTAATATTGAACATTAATTTAAATATTTTCTAAATGATTTAATTAATAAACTCATCCAAAATGTATTGTAATTTTATATGATTAGTATACTTGAATGCAAATAGAAAAATATAGTCTCATTATATTAAAATAATATGAAATATTTATACTATTAGAAATATGTCAATTCTTGATTTATATATATTATATTTAAAAGGTAGTAAGTTGAATTATTTAATTTTATTTAGATTTATTATTCTAATGTATATGTTATAAAAAAATTGAATAAATTAGTTGACATCAAGAAAATGAAATTGATCAATATTCTTTAAATTAATAAATATTTTTATTCTTTTATTGCTGTTGTTAATATATATTTTAATTTAATTATTACTTATGTAAATAACTTACCTTTTGTATATATTTTTATTAAATTATTCTCCTTTTTTCATTCAATTATTTCCATTTTATTTTTTCTCTCACTTCCTTTTTTTCTCCATAAATTTCTCCCTTCATTCTTCTCCTTAATTTTCTCACTTTATTTATACACCATCACCTACCTTTTACTCCTTTCAAAATTACTTATTTTCTTTCCTTCTATTTGATTCTATCATTCAAATTTTACATGTTTGAATACAAAACTAAAACAAATAGATTTTACCTCTCATAACTTTTCTTTTCCATTTCATTCTATCATTAAAAATTTCCAAATTTGTATTTTTTTAATACAATAATTAAAAAGCCGGATTGAACCGGTTCAATTGGTTGAACCGATTTTGTCTGATTCAATCCGGTTCTATCTGGTTTTGAATGAAAACCGAACCGAATTGGCAGTCTGTTCGCGATTGAACCGATCGAACCAGCTCCGATTTTAAAAACACTGATTTTTTTTATTACAAAGTTGAATATAATAATTTTTTAAATTACAACGTTTAATTCGAATGAAGCTCTTATTATTATTTGGGTCATTTTAATTGACATCTTCTATCAATATTTTTTTCTCTTCCAAAATTAGTTTAATTGTACTAATTCACTTTCTCAAGTTTTTATAGGTTAAGTGGCGATTGTTAATGTGAAATTATAAAATTAAAAAATGTATATTAATCTCCGCGTTCACTCGCATGCATCTAGTTGTCAAATTGTTTGTGTAGATGAGATCCCCTTTGGAACTTATATATTAGCCCCCCGGCTGAGCAAAACGTGACGTTGACGTGTTCAAATTAAGTCGACGCTTATCGCACGCAATTTGTTAACTATAAAAATAATTTAGCTGGGTCAACTCACAAAATTTTGGACCCATATGCACAATTGCATAGTTTCACAACACATATGGCTTGCTAACCAAGACCGACCTCGTAATAATGAATATATATATTTCCATAATTCTAAACGATTGATGTCATTTTGATTTAGATTTATTATATTTTAAGCTGTTAGAAAAAACGAAGTTAATTTAAAAATTCAAAAACTACGCCATAATTAAACTCTATTATTATTATTATTATTAAATATGCGTGTTTAATGTATGTGTAAAGCGATTTTACGCATACTTTTCTTTATTTATTTTTATATATACATATTTCTTCATCAATAGTATAATATCAAAAATAGTTTTATAATATCAAAAGTTATAAAAAAATAATTATATCTATTATGTAGAATAATAATGTGCATAAATTCGTAAAATTTTGAAAATGGTGAATATAATTATTGTTGATGATTTGAATCGTAATTTTATCATGATCCTTTGAACTATTAATAAAGAAAATATGAAAAAAAATAAAAAAAATGTCACACCTACATTAAACCATATATACCCAAATGGAAAAAATGAGCTTGTGAAGCGCTTTCTGTGTGAAGTGTGTGTGAATCGGTCTTAAATATATTTTTCTTTATTTTTTTATATCTTTATTTATTAATAGCTTAAATGATCATTCATGATAACAAAAAATAGTTTTATAAGATTAGAAATTGTATAAAATGCTTATATCTGTTATGACGGATAATAATATACAGAAGTTCGTCAAAATTAAAAAATGATGAAAATTTTATTATTAATGATTTGAATCATATATTTGTTATCCCTAATGATTTTCTAAACTATCAATGAAGAAAAATGTTGAAAAAAATAAACATAAGTATGTCTAAAATCGTTTCACACATGCTTCACACGGATGGTATTTCACACCTATATATATTATGTATAATAAGTTAGTTGACATGTCGATCATGCAATTACCACGCGTGCATACCATGTGATCCCCACTCTAGTTATGGGATCTTCACATTCACCAATCAAAGCAAAATATATATATATGGATATATGGCATTTTTTTATTGTGGGGTGTGGGGGGCACTGGGCAAGTTGATATGAGATTTTCAACATATGGTTGAGAATTTTAGATATACACGAGCATCCTTTATTCCATATTTCGATTTTAATGCTTTTTGGATCGAGTCGAGCGTTGGATACTCGCTTTATTCCAAGTCTACGACTATATAAAAGAACAAGTAGTAGAACGTCTAATTTTATCTTTACCCAAAAAATTAATTCTTCAAATAAAATTAATTTCAATGTGCAAGGAACTAAAGTCAATGCATGTATGTACAGATTAGTTTCATTGCGTTTTGATGTGTCTAATTGTGTTTTTTTTTATTGCTCTCCTGCAACTTGATAACTTAACTATTAATTGTTTGATTTGAGCGTTTAATGATTGCCAAGTGAAACTTCTGCTCCTTGGCTGCGTATATAATAGCTGAAATGAATATGTTTCAATGCGCCCTTACAGTAGGATCCAACATATTAAACTAATCGAATGAACTTTGAGTTTTTATTAAATTTTTATGAATAATGGAATCGGCATATTAAGTATAATGATGAGAATCGAAGAAAAAATTGATAGATTAATTCTAATGATTTTGTTTTTCTTATTATGTTTCTTTTGTTGTCATTTATCACGTCGTTTGAAACTAAAAGGTTGATAATTCTACCTTATTATCGTTGTCAAAGAGAGGTAAGCTTTAACAAAGTAAAAGTTTAATGTAAGCACTTTGTGATTTGTAAGAATGTTCAACACTTGTCGATCGTCACTCTGAATTATTAATGAGTGAACTGAAAATGAACATAAAAAAAATAAGGCACAAAGAAAACTCATAGATCGATTAAAAGACAATTGATTGATAATGAATCTTTGTATCAATTTTTTTCCGGTACCCGATCATCGAAATCTTGGATGTAGCGTCGACTTTTCAATTCGCATAGAGTTATTGAACGCAATAGCCATGAGTTAATAAGTTGATCCATCATCGAGTCCAACTAATTCGATAAAATCGTTTCGAATGTCGTGCTGCAGTGAGAGACACTCAACAATAATTTTTCTACATTCAAAAATTTCGAAGACTTGAGCGAAGATTTCTATCAATTTTGATACGGAACCAAATGACTTTTCTTCCATAATGCACACAAATGTCATCAGATTGAGAGCTATGCTCGTCTGTCCTAGACCGTCGTTATGAGAGTGATACGTACAAGAAAAGGGACAAACTAATAGTAGCGTTTGGACGGTCTATTTAACCTTTGTATAAACCAAATTGAAATTAAAAAAAGGTCATGGAAGTTTGCATAGTCGTGAGTGCCAATTGCATGTGGAAATGGTTGCTGGGTGACCCCTTGACATCTTAGATGCCATCTTGCCAAGTTTCAAACAAGAGAACGTTATCTAGTGTTATGAGAGTCAAATTATAATTTTGGTTTGACCCCTCGGATGAGTACAAAAAAAACGAAGCAATTTGTTATTGGAGATATTACATCAAATTAAATTGGCGATGACAGGGGGAGCTCACCCAAGCTGATTATAATATCATCTGTCATGTTTGACTAGGTATCGGCCAACAACAGGTATTTAATGTCAAAGAAGATTCATGGAACCTGTGTCTGTTATTTTTTTTCTTTTTAATGTCAAAGAAGATGGTCTCGAGATTTTTTTTTTTTTTTACAAACTTGAGCAATTTAGTTTCACGTGAGCGTAGATGAAGGCTCTTTACTAAAAGGGTGGGTTACCTGCTATATCACAAATGGTTGTTGCCACAAATCATTTAGATTATTCAACATAGAAGTATCATGGTCTAAGCAGATAGATTGATAGAAAACGATGGAAATATGTAGATGAGAAATTGTCTTAAAAGTTGAAGCAAGATTGCTTTCAGTACTGCCATCCCAGTTTACCTGCTTAAATATCAGAGCATGAAGCATCATAAGTAGCCACAAAAATACCAAACTTAAACGAAGTCTTGCTACAAGAATTGCAGCCCTCGGAACTGTGCTGCAAAAAGGTATGCAATCTCTGAGCGACCTATTTGGATCGTTGATGGTATTGTGACTTCCAAAAACATATTCACTGTGGACGAGCAGCAATCTGGTCCCAGAAGGATATAATGAAAATCATCTTGATCTGTCAAAATGCAAGAAAATGTTATAGTGTTATCAATATTAAAGAGCAGATAAAGATTTTTTTTTAAGTTGGGGATTTTTAGAAGACATCAAGAAAGCAGAAATATCAAAGCACAACCCTGTACCGCGGTACATCAATGCCATTGGCGATTAGAACCTTGGTTTTCACTATATTTAATGCTTTCTTTTGAGGGCTCAAACATTATATCTAGTTTTTTAGTAGTTTCTACACCAACCTAGCAGCACATTGTAAGACGACGACAACAACAACAACAAAGCCTTATCCCACTAGGTGAGGTCGGCTACATGGATCATACGACGCCATTCCTGCAGCACATTGTAAGACAAGTTGCCATAATACAAGTTTGACCGTTTGTGAGATAATGAACATGTTATAACAAAATGAGACAGATTTCTACCTTCATATAAAATAAACAAATCATTAGTTCCTCCGATTGTCAGGCATGCCTGCGTTTAGCCCTGCGGCGTGTATGGTTCGCATGGCCACTTCTTTCTGCTGCAATAGAATCTTGACACTGGATATGGAATAACAAGTTATATTCGACCCAAATTCATACATCCACATGAAAGTCATTGTAAAACAGAAACCTATATACAGAAAATGGAGAACATAACTCACCATAAAATATCTGACAAAAGTGTGTAAACAAGAAAAATTGGTAACACCAGTAACGCGGAAGCCTGTAGTCATATGATATTATGACCGATATATAATAAACTGAAGAAATATTAAAAGTCATGAGCTGTTCCAATTAGATAAAAAGGTAGAGGTATATACCATGAACCACACCAGTTCTTTGGTTGCAAGTGACTTAGTTAACTCATGTTTCTTTAAGTGTTCTTCGATGCCTGCTTGAACCTATGACATAATAATATCATATAATTATTAGTAAGCATCAAATATCAATAAAAGTAGTTGTTTTACAAACATTAGAGAATAAGATTCAACACTGCAAATGGTTCATCCACATATTAGGATTTGCACATCAACCAACTTCACTGTGGCAAGCCAGCACTTTAGACCATGAACATGTCAGTGGAAATCACAGATGACATCATTATAACAGAGAAACATGACAAATACATTCAAATATTGGAAAGGAAGAAAATAAACTTTTAGTTAATAAATCTACCTATCAGATTGCGAATAATGATTCTATAAAGAAGCACATTGAATCTTGTTCATTACATGGAAAAAGGAAGAAAATTGTGAGTGCAACAACAACCACAACAAAGCCTTATCCCACTAGGTGGGATCGGCTAAATTGTGAGTGCATCAAGCAATATTGTCACAAACAGATCCTTTAATCTATTCTTTCTGGTGTATCGCAGTCATGCTACCATCTAATAGGTGAGAAACACTATCATGTCAATATATACGAAGAATGTGTGTTTTAAAAATGCACAAAGAATCTATTTGAGTGCATCATTTACTGGGAATGAACAGATAAGCTTGAAACACAATCCAGTGTTTCTTAGTGGAACACAACAGAAATTACTTGGATGTGAAGAAGTTCAGAAACCCTTGGTTAGCTTGGAATTACCATGCATGGTAGTCAAACGATAAAGAAACTGCTGATCTCAACGTAAATTATAACTGGGACCCTAGAATGTAGATTGTTTAGGCCATGCTGACTGAGTTTTAAGCCTATTTGAAAGTGTAAAGTAAAAGTGCATAGCTGATCATGTAACAAGTGGAAGAATAAAAGGCAGGCGCACCTGATGGTGATAAGTTGCTGCTGATTTAAGAAATTTCCCGTATGTATGAACCGCATGCTTTTCATAGGGCTTCAAAGCAACTTGCACCCGTTCAACATGAGGCTTGGTGACCGTAGCAATTTGTTCAATGTAAGGTTTAGAGAATTTCCTGGCTTCCTGTACCAGATTGTACATAAATGTCAATTGATGCATTATGGGAAGAAACTAAATAATTTCACAAACTAATATATAGTTCAGAGACAACCTTGTTAAATAATAGAGATACATAGAACTACCTGGAGATAGGGATCTGCCACTTCCTGTACTCTGACTATATGTGGCTTTAAGGTTTTCTTGGATATCTCATAGGCTTCGATGGTTTTGCTACATACTGTCTGAACATACGGTTCAGCATTTGTTACAAAAATGACCCACCGTTCTCTGACAGCAGGAAGCCATTTCTTTGCAGAATAAAACAAAGTTAGAAAAAACCTAGGCATTTTTAGAGCTCTTGATTTTAATGAATTCTGGTAACTTACAGCTTTTACTGTTTCCAAATGAGGTTCAGCCCATTTTTGTGCCTGAGCTGATTTCTCCAATGCCTAGAAATTTCATAATTCAAATATCAAATAATGTCACAAAATTTGCCTCAGTTTTACACATTTCCTCTTCTCTAACATGATAGAAATACAAACAGGTTATACCATAAAAGACAAGCATTGAAAAGGCCAGAAAGAAGCACCTTTTGAACGAAGACATCCAGTGCAGGTTGCCCATGTTCCTTCCAGTAAGTTGCTGCAACTTCCTATGAAGTAGAAACACCAGACAAGTAACTTGAGACAAAAGTTAAATATGCTCATAATAGCACCTAAGAAAACAGCATGGATTTTACCTGGCCATGACTAACATAAGAGGCAAGCCAGGGTGGTAACCATGCTAAATGGACCTTACCAAAAAAAAAAAAGCATTAGAACTACGTAAAATGCAAAGCTAAGAATCTTGAAAATGGCAGATTGTTTCAGTAATTTCTTTCATGACACACTTACTTCCTTTAGTTCTTTCAATTTCTCTCTTGCTTCAAGCTGTGCCCTAATGAGCTCTTCCTGAAAATTATTCCAACATCAAGATGATTATTAGGAGGAAACATTTTGATATAACTTTACTGGCTGATGTCAAACACCTCTGCTACTTGAAGAGCCCGTTCAGTTTTGCGTATTCTGCGCTTTTGTTCATCATTTGTCTTCTGGAGCTACAATATAAAAGATAAAAAGGCAAAATATATAGTGAACATGGGTAATCTAGTGTGCAACCACATCCAGAACACGGCTTCCACCAAGAATAGAAAATTTTCAAACAATGCACGAAGCATCTTACTTGTATGAGTAGCACCAATTCTGCAAGTAAATTGATATATTTCTTTTGAGGAAATGAATCGATAAGTATAATAACAAGATATAGCTGTCACTTATTTTAGATATTAAAGAGAACAGTCATTGTGACCAATAAAAGTAATAGTAAGAGTTTTTTTAAGTTGGGCTTAGGTTAGCATAAAAATATAACTCAAAGGTATAATTATATCTGCGGTTTAGGTTATTCCATGTGCACAAAAATGATGATCCACCAGCGAATAAACATTATGGAAATGACGTACATCAATGAGATACCATAAAAAATTACACCTGGGGTACCCTAAATTGATAGGAAACTTGAAATTCTACAGACACTAGAGATCTGTGTATTATACTTCCTCATTTAAACTATAAGCTGTTGGATATTGATGGAAAGCCTTGCATAAATATGCCACTCTGGAAAGTATAAACCTAGTAATGACTTAGGAAGCTAGTTCCTATTCTCAAAAAGAAAAAGAAGTTAGTTCCTGAATCACACTGAATAGAGACCCTTAACTAGACATATAACAGTCAGAATTGAATGCTGCAAACTATCCAATAGCTATTAGCTAGACTACATAAAAGAAATAATAAGAAAGCGTGAATCAATTGATGGCAGGAGCACGCATCAGTCATAAAAGTATAATGAAGAACAGAAGAGAAAGGAGAAAGAAATAGTTGTAACCTGGTCTCGGAAATCTGGTAGTATTAATGGTACAAAGCATCACTAAGAAAGCATTGAAACTTAGTTACTTACAGATTCGAGTTTCAGATTAAGTTCTTCAAATTTTTCCTCTGCCTCGCTAGTTCTAGCCTCAAAACTATTTCTCTCCTTATTTTGCGAATCAATCTCATTTCTGAGTTTCTCAACCTGTCCAAAGAATATATTGGCACAACATAACATTATTACAATTCAATGTTGAATAAATAATGCATTAGCAATAAACCTGTTTCTCAAGTTCTCCAACCCGAGAATGGACCTTCCCAACTAGCTCCTGTGTGTCCACAGCACCCTTCTTCTATAGGATTGAGAAACAAATTGGGAACTTTAAGATACATATAAACTAACTAACTAAAACAATAAGGCCTGTGTTATTTCTATGTTCACCTGTAGCAGTTGTAGTTCACTCTGCAAGGAGGAAATTGTCGATGATTTGTCTTGGATAATCTCTTCCAGATGAGCTATGCTTTCATCTTTGCTCTTCAGTTCACGGGCTCTGACTGCAATGCTGGTTTCTGCAGAAAGCCACTCGCTTGAGCAATCAACATTAAAACATGAATAACGCACAACTACTGCAAAAGTCGTACCAACATTAACCGAGCACATCAAAAGGCTTCACTTAGTAGTTAGTTCAAACTTCTCTTTTCTGGCGTAACAAAATAGAAGAACGTCGTTCTATAATTAAGCTCAGTAATCACAGGAAAAGACACAAATACGAATAAATTTCACATTTTTCAGGCAAGAGGTCCATCTGAAAAAGAAACGCCGCTTGATCAAATGACTACACTACTACGGGAAAAGAAAAAAACATTTTTCGCACCTGAACCCTACCCAACCTAAATAATCGAATCGTGCGACCAAAATGGCCCCAAAAATAGCCACTGATGAAGGACATTTCGACCGAAGACAAACCTAAATTGGAGATCTTGGAGTGAAGCTCCTCCAACTCAAGCTGCAGCAACGAATCATCGTCCTCCGACGCCGCCACGACCTCGACGAGCTCGTCCTCGAACCCGTCGTCCGTCCGGACGCCCGTGAACGCGAGGAAGAAGACGATCGAAGCCGCCAAAAGCTTCGAAACCCCCATTCAAAATACTTCCCGGAGACGGCAAGAGACAGCGAACAAAACTCCTCCTTTTTCGATTTTTTTCTTCGTCCCCCTTCGATCACAGCAACAGCGGGAAGCGAAAGAAACGAAGCCGGAGGCGTGGCCGAGGAAAAGAACACGTTTTAAAAGAAGAGATGGGCTACCGGCCGTTCCGGCTCAATTCAGGATTTTTTCAACCACTGTTACGACCCACTCGTTCAAGATGAAAAGGAACACGTGGCGGCATTATGCTAGTAGCCACACTTCGTCGTAGGTTGTGGGGTCCAGGGATCGGAATCTGGTTGTGAGAGAGCGGGTACGAGTTCTTCATGTACGCGCGTGAGTGGATTTACCGCAGGGTTTGATGGATGAGCGGGAGAAGAGTCTATATACCTGGCCGTCGATTTAGCCGTCGGCGGTGATTGGCTCGTCGTCCGTAGCTGTCGGGCGAATTCTCGTCGTTAACAAGTTCACATCGAAACGGAGTGCCAAGTGTGTGTTGTTAGGAGCAATGCTTTTTGTGTTACTAAGAATTTTGCGCGCGACACGTAAAAATAGCTCGGTGAACAATTAACGTCGTAATTGGCAAATTTTTTTGTTTGTTTATTCTCTTTAAATAAGTGACATTTGGGGTTACACTGATGCCTATTCGACACGCTCGAAGTTGAAGAAATTAGAATAACTAAACAAGTTTTTTTTATATATAAATGCGGTGAATGATTTGAGTTGTCAGATGAATGATAATCTGATTTCGTTCGAACAAGATTTTGAGTTGGGAAAAATTTCAGATCGCTCATCATAATCATGTAGCCGACCCCACCTAATGGGATAAGACTTTGTTGTTGTTGTTGTTCATCATAATCAATCAAAATTCACAGCGGGCAAACGTGATGTGCATGAAACGCATGAAACAAGTCCGGAAATGTCAATTTGCCCATTTGATCAAGGAAAATCGTGAAAGTTGACTTTGGTTTTATATCTAAAAATTTCTTTAATGTTTTACCTCAAAAGGGGTAACTAGAGATAAAATAAAATAGTTAATTAACTAGTCGTTATTATGTTGATTTGATAAGCATAGTTAGGTTTAACATCAAATCGAAATATATAAATATCAAATCTTAATGAAACTCTCGGTCCATAAGGCAAAACAGATAAATGGACGCAATGTTTAGCTGATTTTATAGAAAATATGGCATACAAATTCAAAGTCATTCAATACCAATCAGTGACCCAGGCAAAATAAATCCATCAGTCATTTTTTTAACGGAAACAATTACAGAGAAACTTAAGAACATTATGTCCCTAAAATTGGACAGTGGTGCTATGATCAATGAGTACTAAAATAAAGCATTCACATATCCTGTGCGTAATGCGTATAAATAATCCAAAACCCTGCCTAACACTTAAGACTGACAGGTTAAAAGAGGCGCAGTTAAGGTATCACTTCAGAATAGTGAAGACAGAAGAAACATGAAAGGGAAAAAGAAACTTGAAATAAAAGGCATTCAACAGACTCAAGAGAATCCAAACAACATAGCTACAAAACTTTGCAAGATGGGGTAATAATAATTCTTTCCAATCACCATGGGAGTTATCAATGTCCCTACCAATAATAAAAATAATAAAGTTGTAGAATAACATCTAAAAACAAAAGCATAAAACTTGACCAAGGGATTCATGCCATAGCTCATATAATATCATCAGATCAGATCAGCAACATTATTTGGCAGCTCCTCAATCATCACATTGTAGAACTTCTGAATATCAAACAGCATCCTCTCATCATCACGAGTGACAAAATTTATTGCAACACCCTTCCTCCCAAATCGTCCACTTCGACCAATACGATGAAGATAATTCTCGGGTTGAGTAGGTAAATCATAGTTTATGACCAGAGAAACCTGCTGGACATCAATACCACGAGCAAGGAGATCGGTTGTAATAAGAACACGAGATGAACCAGACCGGAACTCCCGCATGATGATGTCCCTGGTGTTCTGATCCATGTCTCCATGGGTAGCTGAGACAGTGTGATCCCTGCTCCTCATCTTATCTGTGAGCCAGTCCACCTTCCGGCGAGTGTTAACAAAGATAACACTCTGAGTGATGGCCAATGTCTCATATAGGTCGCAGAGAGTGTCAAGCTTCCATTCTTCCTTGTCAACATTAACATAAAACTGCTTAATACCCTCGAGAGTAAGTTCATCTCTCTTAACAAGGATCCGTACAGGTTTGTTCATGAACTTCCTTGTAATTTCAAGGGCCTCAGGAGGCATGGTTGCAGAGAACACACCAACCTGAATTCTTGAAGGAAGAAGCTGGAAGATATCATATATCTGCAACAATATGCAGCTTGCTAGTGAGTGGCATTAGAATCACCTTATTTTAGAATAGGAAGTTCAATAAGCATAAAACAATAAACATACGAAGGATTTTTCTTAAAAGTACTTAAGAGGAAATTCCTAGGAAAAGTAAGGCAAGGAATAAAAACAATGGCGCACGAGACCTGGTCCTTGAAACCTCGAGAGAGCATTTCATCAGCTTCATCTAACACAAACATCTTGATGTTATCAGCACGTAATGATTGCCTGCGCAACATGTCAAAAACACGTCCTGGAGTACCCACGACAACATGTACTCCACTTGAAAGGATCCGCTGATCCTCTCTCACACTAGTTCCTCCAACACAAGCATGAACCTTGACTCCGAGATAGTCACCAAGAGCACGCATGACTTTTTCGATTTGCTGTGCAAGCTCCCTGGTTGGTGCAAGAACCAAAGCCTGGCACTGGGTCAAAGAATAATCAAGTTGCTGCAGAATTCCAGAACAGAAAGTAGCAGTTTTTCCTGTTCCAGATTGTGCTTGCTGGATAACATCAAGACCCTTGCAGAAAGGAACAATCCCCCGCTGTTGAATAGCAGAGGGTTTCTCGAAACCTATAGAGGCCAACATATTAGAGCAGGATACAATAAAAGATATAGAAATCTGGAAATCAGATATCAAGATAAATATTTGAGCTATCACACCATAGGCATAAATGCCCCGAAGGAGATTTTCATGGAGACCCATATCGTCAAAACTCTCGTGAACCTCATCATAAGAAGTGAAAAAATCCTGGCCGTCAGTGTTGAGCCTGCGCATACAGATGAACAAATGAGATCCTCAAAGATTCATCACAACAAGAAAACCAACTAAACCTACATACAGCATAGAAAAGATGTCATAGGAAAAAACAAAATGACCAGTTAATGGGAAGATGGAATTACAGGTCATTCATTTTGTTGTCATACTGACGAGGGTCAAATTGTGCACCTTCGGGGGCAAGTCCAGCCATGTCTACAGACATGATTATAAAGATTAGTAGCCATACAGGCACAGTGGCATCAAGAAAAAAAACTATTTAGTAATAAATGAGATCAAATAAAGGTGCATCATCCCTACTGGACAGAACTTTAAAGAGAGAGCGGGAGCCAATTAAGCAAAGACATGACAAAAAGGAAAATCAGTGCACATAGATGTCTATATTTTATGTGTATTACAATCTAGATTTTTTAAGCCAATGAAGGAAAAGAGAAGTTTAGTGAGAATATGGCGTCTTCGTTATTGAGAAAAAATCTCTTCACTGACAAAAGAATGCAAAATTACTCTTAATGCATATGTACCAGGCCACATAATTGCCTAGAAAATTAAGAGACTTGCTGAAGAAAATACTCTGTATGCAAAAATTGTAATGAAATCACATTACAAGGATATAAACGTGCTTCTGTTGTACAGGTGAGATGCACGCAAGCTCAAAGAATGAATAGATCATCAATAAGTAAAATCAGTGCTTTGAAAACAATATGAAACCTGTAGGTATGTCAAAATAAGAGAATCGCAGTTTAAAAATATCCATTTAAAACAAAACGACAGATCAGTCGGAAATAACTAATAAGACGGTAATGATAGCATAAAGTAGAACACTCGATAATCTTCACTAAAAACCACACACAAGAAACACCGGAAAGTACAGTTCTTTACCAGATCTGCACTTACAGACTTCGCAGTACACGCGATAACTACAATAAATCAGCAAAAATTCTATCTTTAAAGCAGCCATAGAATGAAAAAAAAGCGGAACAACAAAAACTCAGAATAAAGCGATATAAGACAAGACAAAAAATCCAAACAGAAATCAGAGCGATAAATTCATCCGATATACACTTCGCATAGGTAATTAAAATTCTGATTTAGTACAACAAAAAAAGTAAACCACCCCCACGTAGGAACTTCGCGAGATACACAAGAACTCACAAAAAAGTCATTTTTTCTCCACCAGTGAAACAAAAGAAACATATGCAAGAGAACGCGAATCAGAAAAACAGAGATCGTACCAAAACTACGATCACAAAACAGATCTAGAATGATAAACCGATAATCCCTAATCATCAACACATCGGGAGGTGATGGAGGAAGAGCTTCACCTGCGAGAGTGATCGGCGGAGATCGACGGAGAGATTGCGAACGCGCGATTAGATCTTTAGTCTGAAGCCCGAGATCGTCGCCTCGGGTTCCAACGGCGGGGAGCGCAACGAGAACTCACTTTTATACGGCAGAACTCCTTGCTGAGAGAGTCTAACGGGAGCAGTTGATAGGCCCTTAGGGTTTTGAAAGCCAATGAACTGGGCCGGATACATATCTCCTATGGGCCGGAACTGTTACATTATTATTATTATTATTATTATTATTATTATTATTATTATTATTATTATTATTATTATTATTATTATTATTATTATTATTATTATTATTATTGCTTCTTTTATTATCTATTTTAATAATTAAATAGGAATAGTTGGAATTAAAAAATATATACTTATATTAATCTTTGTAGAAATTATTCGGGTGTTTTGGGTCCTTTTTGTGGAGATTTAAGTTTTTTTTTAGATGGTGCTCATGTTGTAGAATAAAACAAAAGGCATGGGTTATAGTGTTATACTCATTTATCCCTTTTAGTAGCCGAAGACATGGTTCACAAAAAAGAAAAAGGTGAGAATAAATTGAAAACGTAGTCGAATCCCATCACTAGTTGTGTGGTGGAGAAATGAGTTGGCATCTAGACGGCATCGCGAGTTGTTATATAAAAAGTTGGAGATGTGGGTGGGCACAACAAAACATCCACCACCAAAATGTCAAAAAAGAATGAATAAAAAACATTTATATGTGCATAATATAATGTGTGCCGTCCAAAAAAAAAATTTTGGTTTATATGCGACATTTCGCACTTTATGGTCTTTTATTATTAGTCTAAACTCGCAATAATGTAGAAGAAATTAATTATATTTTAGTTCATCACATATAGAAAGATGAAGAGCTCATGTCATCAACATTTAGCTGTCACTATTCTAATGAAGGAAGATGCTGGTTCACGCAAACTTTATGATATAATCGCATAAGATAGATAATGTAAAACTTGATTACATGAATTGTAACACCTCCAAAATCGCACATTCCGTCACGTAGGCGGTCGGATTGACCCCGGAGGCGCTACACTATCTATTGCTCTACTGACCTTGACAATTCAATAAAACAACTTACGTGGCACTACTAAAAATAATAATAAACATATTATAGGACTTAAATACGGAAGAGTAGTCGAAATGACGTGATAGTGAATTGATGCAGAATTTCACAATGTCTCGTGTTATAAAAAATATGCGGAAGTCTAGGGTGATTCATATTATAGATAGTATGCGGAAGTTCATGATGTCTTACAATATAGAAAATTATGCAGAAATATAATAAAGCTTGTCTGAAGTTCTATACGCGGAAACCAAATATGATGTCTCTTAACATAAGATGTTTTAAACATAAATACAATAAAAGCTCGGAGTAGACAGATCAGTCATGTGCAGCATTCTCCAAGCTCTGCGCCCTCCAACAAGTCCTCAATTGACATTTTCACCTGCAAAATCTCATTGCAGGGGAATAGAATACACATGAGCAAAGAATGTCCAATACACAAATAATAAACGATGAAATAAGGATCGATGAAAGAAATGTATAAATCTTTATTCATATCAGTACTCTGATCTTTATTATATTAATGTTTTTTCTTTGCTTTACTTTGATTTTGCTTTACAATGTCTCTACTATATTTTACTTTATATTATCTCTGCTTTATTTTATAATACTCTGCTTTGCTTTGCTTTACTGTGAGTTGCACTACGCCTTTTACATTACTAGAATATCCTTAAGGTCGGTTGTCCTATGCGAGCTTGACTTTATTAGGTTGGAAAGTCAGAAGTGCATCTCTGATTCTTTGATGCCAGAAAGCCCATAAGGAAAAGAGGTGAGTATTACAACCTCATCCAGTTCGGAAGGTAGGGGGAAGAATTCTTACAGTCCAGGAACAGTGGTCGGTTACGAGACCTGTAGGTTCACTGTCTCCTCAGCTAGCTACATGTCCCTCTGGCATAATACTTTAATCTTTAAGGGAAGTGGTATGTCTTTTAGCATCACCCTTCATTCGAGATACAGGTGGGAGAAACTTGAAATCTCAGGAATAGGGGTCATTTAAGACAGTAGCGTCGATGTCCCCTCAGCTAACTACCTATCCCTTCTCTACTTTAAATCTTTGATATTTGCTTTAACTTTAGGCCGGCACATAGCAATCACATGTCTTTATCCTTGACTTTGATTATCTTTCGTTATTATGAAAACTATGATTTAGAATCCACTAGAAGTTGATCTTTGTACAATCAGACTCACCCAGTATAGATGAACTAGTCAAAGTCGTAATTTGATTAGGGGTGGATCAACCCAATTAAGTGTGGTCAATGCATCTCTGTCGTACCGGTCGACCGTTCCAGATGGACCGGTCGACCGATTCTCCGAAATTGGTCAACCGAATTCTCGGTTGTCACGCCTACGAATCGGTCGACCGTCTAGGGTGTCGGTCGACCGGTCGTCAGGCCATGGAGATGCTCACTGCGCGTCAGATCGGTCGACCGTTCTCTAGGACCGGTCGACCGATCATAAGGTGCCGTCTATTTGTCCATGTACTGATCGGTCGACCGATGACGAAAGGTTCATGTGGGTTCTGTATAGATCGGTCGACCGGTCTCTGGAATTGGTTGATCGGTCGCTGCGATAAAATAGGACCGCCGAATTTCTTCATGGATTCCGGCGGCCTTCCAGCCGTCAATTGACGTCGACATGAATACAAAATATGTAGAAAATAACTTCAAGATCATATTGAACCTATCTTACGCATTTAACAAATCTCTAATTCATCGTTTAGGTATTTAAACGCTTCGGGTACCTTATTTTCATTCGAAAAGAGTTTGCCGGCGAACTACGCGAAATCCGATCGATCTCCAGCAGTCCTCTACTGCTGAAGAGGGTCGCCTGGTCCTTGCGTGCGCGACGGAGGTTCGAGGTGCGTCGAGGGGTGTCGATCGGTGACGTGCGTCGGTCGCCTATGTTCCTGTCGCTCGGAATCGTCGATCGCCGAATGCAAGGAAGACGGAGGAGAGTGGAGGAGGATGAGGGCTCCATTGCGTCCCTTCCCCCCTTCTTATACGCCCCGGCCGACCCTTGGTCGGCCGGAGACGAAGGGGTGGAAGGCCAGGGGAGGCGACACCTCCCTTGCCGACCCTTCGTTTCGAATTTTCTTTTTTTTTAAAGGCAGTTACGTTACATTAATAAAGTTCGTAAAATATAAAGTCAATATTTCAATAAGAATTTTATAAAATAAAATAGTTGATGCTGAAGATGAGATCGTATAATTAATAGATATGTTTCTCCTCACTTACAGAGAATTAATTTTTTTTACCTGATGTGTAGAAAACTAATTTATAATTATCTAATTTGATTGTGGTATGCCATTTCAAGTGTCTTGTCATAGCTTAATTGAAGTAATATAATACAATTACTAAATCGTTTTCAATTAACTAAATCACATGATTAAGTATAAAAAACATTCAGACAAAGAAGTAATAAATACTATGTTATCCAACTCAAAGGTAAATATAAAAAATATCATTTTGACAACAAAAAATAATTAATACTTATTATTATTATTATTGTTGTTGTTATTGTTGTTATTGTTGTTGTTGTTATTGTTGATAATGTCTTAAATATGAATCAATTGTAACTTTATATGGCCCTTATGTAGACTTTAGCAATGGGGTGACGAAACCACCCGTCCCCTAGGGGTCTAGATGTTTTTAGGGTTTTTATTTTCTTATTTTGTATTGAAGTTTCATATATAAACTCTACGATGACTGAATTATTTTGCATTCTTGTAATCATTAATATTTCATAACAAAGAGAGTCGTCGTCTTCTGAGAACGTAGCCTAATTTATGGTGAACCTCGTAAATCTCGTATGTTCTTTTGTGTTTGTATGTCTCTCTCCCTCTTTTCATAATAATTATAAAAATAATTTGTTGATTACGATTCGTAATTAAATTTGTCAAAATCTATATGATGTAGTCTTAAGTTAATAAGATAATCTTAATTGATCAGTAAGTAATAGAACGAAAGAAAAGATTAATATGGAAGATGGTCAGAATAATAGAAAAAGCAAAATCTAAATTCGAGGGGCCATAAGAATTTAAGGTGCATTTGAAAGTATTTTTTGCATTTGACAAACTAGAACTTGTTTACTGATTATTTATATTTGTCGAGGACTTTTTTATTTGCTTTTGTTCAAAATTTTCATTGGCTTGTTCTTTTTTCACAAGATGAAAATCTAAGTTTTTTGAACAACAAGTTTTCTGTAAAAAATATTATGCTAGATAGTTTTACCAATGAAACCTTAGTGCATCTACAAAGAATGTCAACCTTGATAATGAAGACGTCGCAATTGTCATGTTTGAAATATTACTCATATCATTTTTATCATACTATACCTAATTGAGAAACCAAAGATAATGACTTGTTTGAAGTGGTATGTAAGGGGTCTAGAATTTATATCCAAATGGATAAGTAGAAAGGTGATTATAAACATATGCGTAATTTTAACACTTATGAATTAAAAAACTTTTAAATAAGGATATTGGGGGATTCATCTTTTATTTATAAAAAAAGTGCAACATAAACACACAACACTTTAAAATCTCTTCATTGGCATCCTATTTTTTCTCCTCAACTAGCCGCCATCCTTTCTCCATGTTCTAAAAGTTTCTTCCATGGTGTTCTAGGAGGTCATCAAGAAGGAGAAGAGGAGCAAGAAGATCGAGGAGCTTCATTGGAGAAGAAGAGGACTATTGCAAAAAGAGGGAGAGACAACACACAAAATTTACGAGATTTTTCCTAAACTGAGCTATATCCTCGAGTGGCGATGACTCTCTTTTTTTATGAAATATTAATGATTACAATGATGCAAAAAAAATCAAATTGTCATGGAGCTGATACTGGGAACTTCAATACAAAATATAAAATTAAAAATCTTAAAATCGTTTAGGTTCCAAGGCCACCCCCCCCCCCCCCCCCCCCGCAGGGAGGGATCTCCTTGGCTCGTTGTCCGAGCGCAACACTCTTGTATGGACGGACGACTTTGTCACCTTATTGCTGAAGGGTCTGGTTAACATAGGGTATCATCTAGATTACAACTAAGTTCATATTCAAGACATTATTAACAAGAACCACGAAAAGGAAGGCAAAATTCTTAATTTCATTAGGGATTTATGCAAAGGGTGAACCCTTTTTAATTCAACTAATTCTTAGATTGTAAGTTTTATTACATTTTTAATATATTTGAAATGGATGAAGCATACATGTTT
Organism: Pontederia crassipes; assembly: GCA_030549335.1. Lineage (NCBI taxonomy): Eukaryota > Viridiplantae > Streptophyta > Magnoliopsida > Commelinales > Pontederiaceae > Pontederia > Pontederia crassipes. The sequence goes on along the minus strand of CM060184.1, from coordinate 20,838,022 downwards.
GAAATAAAATGTGATTTTGTGTTTTGATTGACGCATTGTATTCGATATAGGTTTGGGTATGTTTTCTTCCTTGAAGCATTTATTCATCATGTTAAACTTTTTTTAATACATTCAAAGTCTATGGGAGGTCTCTAGTACAAGACTATTAGTACATGACTAATTCGTAGTTGAAAAAAAAGAATGAAATAGTATTCTTCTGATCAAAATGCTTCTCGAGGCAACTAGCACCCATCAAACCATTGGAAATGTCATCCCGTTAACTAACTGCACCAATCAACATTGATTTGCATTAGGTTAAACTGTCATCTTTTTCCTTCATTTATGATTTTATATCTTAGAATACTTGTTGAGATTAAAATCTTATCAAAATGGATTTGTAATAGTTCATAAATTGTGACTATATCGATGTATGGGACAAATCTAAACTTTCGTGTGAAAATCTAGACATTTGTGTGAAAATTTAACCTTTATGGGCCATCAAGGTGAAATAACGGCTTTCAAATGTGAAGGTCATGAAATGGGGGCTTGCTTGTCCCGCCCGTAAAATAAGGTCTTACGAATTATGGGCATGACAAAAATGTTATGAAATGTCGTCATGAAAGGAGGGATCGACCCCTTTTTGTCATGGTAGTGAAATGCGATTTCACAAGCATGACAAAATGTCATGAAGTCATTGAAAAAGGAGTTTTGGCATGGTCGTGATTTTTTACTTCATGGGCTCGAACTTTCCCTATGTCACTTGAGTTTCATGGTCGTGACTTCTAAAAAGTGAAGTTTGGAGATTTTTAAGCTTTTTAATCATGCTAATGATTTATTATTATTTGTTAAATAGTTTGTTAGGCATTTATTGAATGATTAATCCGATCATATATTTTTATTATTTAACACATCATGTCATATTATTCTATCAATCATGCTTTATGCTATAGAATGTCATACTATGATATGATTGATTTGTGGAATATTGTTTAATTAATATCTAGAATCCGATCGTGGTATAGAATGTCATACTATGATATGATATGATATGATTGTTTTTGTGGCATATTGTGCTATAGAATGTCATACTATGTTTTGTGGCATATTGCTATAGAAGTCATGGGAAAAGTTTATCCCAATCTAAGTCATGGAAAAAAGTCATGGGAAAAGTTTTCCACGGTGAAAAAGTTTCCCACGGTATGAGCCGTGAGAAAAATCGTGGGAAAAGTTTCCTACGGTCTAAACCGTGAAAAATTCTCACAACTCAGACCATGAAAAATATTTTCTACGGCTCGAGCCATCGGAAATTTCGACGGAAGATAATCCGTCGAAAAGTTCATCGCAAATTGTGACAGATTTTCATCCGTCGAAAATATTTCGTCGGAAAAATGTCTTTTTCTTGTAGTGCGAATTTCATTCCAAGTTATAAGTTTAAAAGAAACATTGCATTGAAATGATACACTAAGGTTAAATGCTTGATATATGATGATTAATTATTGTTGATTGGACTTGGATGTGGATAACTGAATTAGCATATTTTAATAATATCAAATTTTGGGTGCAAATGTGATCATCCAACATAGCTAACTCATTAGCGCAAGGATAATCAAGTATATCAATGGATAGATAAAAAACTCACTAAAATTTTATTGATGATAATTGATAGAGTGACTTGAACATGTTGATTCTATTAAACATTAGACATTAAAATATTTATTACAATGGATGCTATTAATGATTATGAATATATGAAATTAAAAAAATATTAATGCAATAGATAAATTGTGTGAAATTATTATTAAAGTTTTATGATGTAATTACTATTGATCATTGATTACTATTTTATCAGAAAATATCAATTGAATTATTTTCATGGATTGATTCAAATATATATTTTTAAGATCTTTACATACAATTAATGAAAACTGATCTTTTTTGCATTCAGGTTCGTATACAGGTATGGATGACGAACTCACAATTTACACACCGAGTCGATCATGTCATTGGGGCTTTTACATTTTAAGTCTTTTATGATTATGGACATATTAGCTCATTATAATATCTGTTGGTACTTGAAGAGTACTACAGTAGTATGTTTCATCATGCATTCCACCATACTGCTTTGTTTTAAATTGCTTCTAATATGGGTCATTATGATGCTGCTTATATATAGTCATCTTTAAATGTTATTATATTGTACATTACATTGTTCATAATGTAAATAAGATGAATTTTCAGATGTTACAATAATTATATCTTCTTATCTATTAAGATAAAAATATTAAATTTGTGTGTTTCCTTTTTTTTGAGACAAATCTTTTTTTAGGAACACCAAAGACATGAATTCTAACCTGACACAGTGATGAAATTTGGAAAAGGGTTTATAATAAGAGATCACAAAAAGTTGAAAAGGAAAGATGAGAGTTAAAACCTATTTGAATGCCGGCTTAAAATACAAACAAATTATGATTTTTAATTTTAGTAAAACAAGCTTTTCTCGCGTTGGTAATTCTAAAATTAGATTTGGCTAACATGGTAATAAGATATATGACGAATCCAAGTGGGCACGCCCAAGAAAAAATAGTGTTCCGCTACGTGTCAGTGGTCATTAGATTGAGAAAATCCAACCAACGCACGCACGGAAAATAGAACACCTGCCTACCGTCCATCACCACCGCGGCAGCGCCGAAAGGGCAAATGCTCATCTCTATCCTTCCGGCCCTCTTGTAAGCTTCTGTCGGCTGCCCATCTCCCGCCACTCCCTCCAGAAACCCACCTGCTGATGATTATCGTAGTTTAATACCTCTCAGGTACTGCCCCTTCTTTTATTCCCTTCAGGATTCAATCATGATCCATTTTTGTCATGGGAATCTGTTCAGGCTTTTCTGTCGGTCTCTTGCGTTAATAGTTCCCGTGTTACGGGGGAGGTTCATCAGCGTGTCCTCGTTGATCTTGATTGTATCTATTATGGTCATCTGCTGCTGACGGGCTGAAGTTTGTGTTAGTCTAATGGCTTTGGAGATTTGTGGTTGTGGGTGATCTAATGGAAGAATTAGAAAACGTAGTTTCCTTTGTTCTCTTGTCGATTGAATTTTCTGCGTTGTTGTTAATATTCAGAACTGAAGGATTTGAGGTTTGAGGATGTGTAAGAATATAGTAACTTAAAAAAAGGCTTCTTGTGATGGGGGTTTTCGTTAACATGCTGAAATTGGTACTTGCTTGGAATCTGAGCTCAATTCGTCGAATTCTATATGTATGTACTAGGAGTAAATTGTGCATGCCCGGTGTTGAATCTCTGGTGTTTGAAGGGGGAACTGCTTGGCTGTCTATTGTGATTCTTCTATGTAGCTTAGCTTAGCTAAGAGTATCTGGAATTTAAGCCTATCAGTTGATCTCGATTGTTTCTTTCTCTTGAGTTTAGATAGCCCTCATGTCAAATGGTGATTGTGCATTCGGAAAACTTCCTGACCATCTTCTCATAGAAGTATTTATTCGACTCCCCGTCCGTGAATGGTCTCAGATTTCCTGTGTAAATAAGCACTGGGCTGGTATCTTCCGAGGAGAGAATTTTTGGCAAACTGCGATCGTAAGGACCTGGCCTTCAGCTTCCCATAAGAAACGATGGCCTGGACCTATTCCTCGAGGTTTGGCACGAAGGTAAGTTGCCTGTTGAAACATGAAATTCCACATTGTCTACAAAAATATAATATTTTTTGTGTAATTGTTGGATGCAACCTTTTAAAACTTGTTTCACTTCATTACGTTCTTTTGACAGTCAGAGTAAAAAAAAAGAATAAACTTTATAGTGTGACAAGAAACTTGAAGCTTAACATAGTGTTTAGTCATATAAACAAAGCAACCAACAAGAAGGGATTCAGGGGGACCGATTTCTCCCAGCTAGAGATTTACTACATATTGGGATAGCTAGAAAGAGTTCAATAAAGTAATTTAATGTTATCAAGCTTCCACATAAACATGGTGCTTTAGCAGGAGAATTAATTAATGTCTATATGGTTTATCACGAGCAATATGGAACAACAACAACAAAGCCTTATCCCACTAGGTGGGGTCGGCTACATGGATCATACGATGCCATTCCGCTCTACGAGCAATATGGAACACTTCAAGAAATAATTTCAGTAACTTCAAGGTGAGGCAAAAGTTATAATTGCTGAACGAACCATGTCTGAGGCTTAAGATCATGCTTGCCCCATCTGGATATCCTATTAAGTGATAAGATTATTCCATTTGCTAAAGTTTGTTTTGATGCCATAAATGTATATTCCGAAATAGTATTTTGTGTTTGGTCATAGATCATTATGGGCCTCTGGTCACCTGGTTATGTCTAGTAAGAACATGTTACACCAAAGTGTTATCTCTAGCATTATTATTATCACTCTACTAGGTCTCCACGTACTGGACGTCTTTGCATATTACTGTCCATTCATCACGGTTTTTTTTAGGAGTCCATTCATCACGGTTCATGAATGGATTGAATACTCAAGTTCTTCACTTTGTCATTCCCCTTAAGAAAACGTTCTCTTTTTTATTGCAACATTTGAAATGTCTCTTTATATGTTGCTAAACTGACTGTCATGTTCTCGTAACTAATCAGGAGATATGCAGCATTATATATTAGTGATAACCTTATTGGAACAGATGGAGAAACTGATGAACTTCTAGGGCATGCATATTTATATTTGAAAGAGCAACTGGAGCTTTCAACAATGCCTCCCCCTGCAAGTGTACTTCATGGAACAATTATTGGTGAGTTCTTCATCTTATTGTTCTGGTTTAAGATGACAATGTCCAGATAAGTTGGCTATGTGATGATTAAGAACTTGAGTCGATTTTACTGTTGATAACAGCATGCAAAATGTCTGTAGGTTGACCTATCATTATAACTTTATGGCTTCTTTTGTCAGATGCATTCGCATCAATTTAAGGCATATGAAAAGCAGATGGATTTTTCTCATTCTTTTTTTGTCTTGTCTTTGAACAGTGTTTGGATTCATCAGATGGTGACTGACTGACAAGCTAGTTTATTAATATTCCCCAAGTACTCATGTTAAACGTACTCACTAATTATGTAGCAAGAATTTAGTTGATATTCTTTTTACAACGAGGAATCAAACTTAGGGAAAAGGGTACATGAAAGTGCAACTTGGAATACGTGCAGTCCTCTGCAACATCTCACAAGGTAGCCTTACCTTGTGTTCACCAATGGTATGGGTATTATTGTTTAGCTGCAAGGTAATTTCACCACGAGGGATGCTGCACCTAGGACACCACCTATTGGGGTTGTACATCCATTTTCCCTTTAAAAAATAGAAACTAGTTGATATGACCTTACTAAAGCTTTCATGGCTATATTTTTTTAGCATTGAAAATCATTCATTCATCTTTTGTGTTGTAGATGATCATCATAACTTGTATCTAGGGATTGGAAAATTTATAGTTGATGCCCTTACTTAGCAGTACCGGCCCAGCAAATTAGACATGTGCTTCAGTTCAATCATTATATTTTTTACTCTTCTTCATATTTCTGGAGATCCCTGAATTGATATAAATCTTTTATCCTCATCAGACCAATTTATCGCCTGTGGAAGGCCAACAGACAAGGCTCATGAACTTGCTTCACAGATCTGGCTTGCAGTTATTGACAATTTGGATGAAAACAAAAACACATTTTTACTTCTGAAGCATCTTGCGGAAGAAGAAGATGTAAGTGAACTTTAATTTAGTATAATAACCAGTACTTATAAGGAAGAGCTTGCGCATGTTTCTTGCTACAAGTATTTCCTATGATATTCTTAAGGTTTTGCTAGCAAAGTTTCTTTGGTAGGGTGCCATTTATAAGCAAATTCTGATCTTAACCATACGCACTCACATATAAGCTCCATCATTGTGATTCATAGTCCATGAACAAAAGTAAACCCAAAAATTAGCTCGACTAAAAGGTCACTGCGGAGAATGAGATTATGCCATGAATTAGCTCATTCCTTGTCAGTTATCATAATTTTGTGGCATAGGATAGAAATGTAGTAAAATTGTAGTATTATAGTGTTCATGTTACAACTGAGTACATTTGTGTCTTGAGTTCACATTAAAGTTTGCTTTGTGTCTTCGCACATTCTTAACACCTTGTGGTTTCCCTCTGATTAGTCTAGTTTTTATTAGATCAGTAGTAAGGGCTTTCACATTGCAAATATTCTTGATAAAGCTTTAATAAAGAACAGGTAACGAAGAATACAAGTTATGAGGATATTAAATTATGCTTGTTTATTATAGGTCTTTCCATAATAGGATTACAAGACAAGAACAGCATTTTTTTCATGGCTTATGCTATATGTTGGCATGTTTTATGTTTCTTGTCATCAAAGTATTGTCAACGTTTAATTTTTAAGCCAGCGTAAAATTCCGTCGAATCTCATGAACACTGATCAACGAGTCGTATGATCCATGTAGCCGATCCCATCTAGTGGGATAAGGCTTTGTTGTTGTTGTTATTGTAATTTTTAAGCTTCACCTGTTGCAGTTCTTTCTTCCGTATCCCTACTCGAGGTCTTATAAAGTATTGTGGAGAGTATTTGAGAAGCTGTTCACCGACTTCCGTGATTGTTTGAATCGCACCGACTACTATGATGTACTGACATGTGCAAAGTCCAAGTTCCAGTTGATTCCGTCAACTTGGTTGGGTTTCTAGCATCTGCATCTCCTTTCTGCCTTCATCTCCTGGTAGTGAACTTGTAAAGATTACAGTTACCATATCATCAGGATGCCAAAACTAGCTTAAGCTACAAGTCTTATACGATAAGAGTTTAAGAAAAAAGAAAAAAGGATGTGGATTCTCAAGGAAAACAAGGACAAGTACAGTGTGTTGTCTGTTCATATACATGTAGTTGAATATAGACAATTGTACATTTGAATAGAGGCATGTTTCTCTGATTTCGAACTTTAGTTTATTATGGAAACAAATAGCCGTCGTCTGGCCTTATGAACAAGAAACAAATTATTGTGTATTTGACTGTTTCCTTTGGCATGGAATCGTTTGGAACTTACTCGCTGAATCTGTCAAACGAAGACGGAATTCAAAAAGAGAATCTATTGGTGAACAAAATCGGGTTCGGGAACGGTTATGGCCAACTCAATCCTAATCCGATTTTACCCAGATTTTTTAAAAAACGTCCCGATCCTATAATATAATATATTATATGTTTAATATAGATAATAAACTATAAAATTAAAATTAAAATAGATGTAAATATAATATTTTCAAATAATTTAATATATTAATATAATATATAATAGGTCCGAGTTTTTACGATTCGTACCTGTCCGCGACCTAATATCGATCGGGGCTCAAGGAATGAAACCCTGTTCCGATAGGTAATGAGGCCGGGAAAAATTTTGGATCGGCGCAGGCCGGGAAACAAAGATGTAAGATTCAGATAATTGCGATTAGTTGGCCTTGTGCAAGTAATGGGCACAACAACTTAATTACACGCCATTGCCACCGTTTGAGGTAATGGTTAGACGAGATGTCGGAGATGCTACGCATTCAAGTACTTAATCGATTTTAATCTCAGAGAATTTTAGTGGTAACATTATAAACTTTTAAATTACAGTATTTAGTCTGATCGTACATGATATAACTATTTAAATAATATTTTTTTTATATTCATGACAGTTATAATCTTCACGCTTACTTCTGCATTTTTTTTATTTATGTTTGTGAACTATTAAGTATTATGTAAATTTTTAAAAGAAAGGTAAGTCTTGGTCCAATCGATTTTTGTATCTAAAAAATATCTCGACATTTTTTTTCATATCGGACTATAAACTTTTTAAAAGTACTGTTAACATCGTTTGAAAAAATAAAAATTATCCTCTCGCGGATTAAAATTTAATGCGTTTTTGGGTCTTAATTTAATACACATATTTTAAAACCTAACTAATAAAATAAATTTTAATATAAATATATTTCATATTATAAGTAAAACATAAATTTGACACTAAACTTTGAACTATATCAAATAAGAGATTCTAGAAGAATATTAAATCACAGAATAACAAAAGAAAATGATAACTCATGAGCCAACAATATAAATAAAATATTCACGAATAAAATAGACCCCGTGGACTCTTACCATTTTTTTTTCAAACGAGATTTTAGTTTGAACAAGTTGATTTTGATTTATACAAAATCATCTCAAAATTTAATGGAACTCATAATATTTTATTTTTTCAATTTACCTTTCCCATTAATGATATCTAGTTGATCAAACTTCTTTTTCTCGGATTGTTTGGCTAAGCTTATAAGTTACTTATAAGTTAGTTTAAAGAATCTCAACGTTTGGTAATTTAAAAATTTGATTAATAAGAACATATCAAATCTATTAAGTCAAAAAATAAATAGGAGAGGTGCTTATTTTTTTTAAAAAAAATAAGTCAGTTAGATGTCTCATAACTAATTATAAGTAATTTATCCAAACATATAATTACTTATTTTTAAAAATAATTTTCAATTAATAAAATATTTATCAACACTTTAACTTATCAATTATCATGTATCAGCTAAATCAAACGGCTCCTTATTCTTTACTCAATTTTCGTAATAAGAATAAGAGGTTGCGACGAGAGAAGTTGCCTAAAGAAAGGAAAAAGAAGTGAGATGCGCATTCTTATGTAGTTATGTTTATGCACTACTTCTAAAGGTGTTAGCCTCTAAAGAAATTGGTTCAAGGGGATCACATGAAATATTTGTAGGGTTAACTTGTTTAGGTAAAGGTCGATTTCTCGATTTAGAAGAACTAATTGTGGATCAATTTTCTAAATTGGGAAAAAACACTCTAATATCATTTAAACAAGAAATACCTTTTAAAAAAAGTTATTCTTTTGCCCTACGATATTATCTTAAATAAAATAATGAAATAGAATTTAATATAAATACATTAGAAAAATATTGTGCCACTCTTTTGAAAGGTAACTTCGTCATACGTTAAAATTTTGTGCTATTCTTTTGCCCTATATCATTAGAATGCAGAAAAAAATATTTTTAATTAATAAATTCGTTATATGTTAAAGTTTAACAATGATGGATAAAGTGCTATTACTTATAAAATGTACCACAATCAATCATTAAACTCTTAATATCATAACTAAAATATAAAAAATTAATACTAAAATATCAGTTGAATTGTAAAAAAAACCAATGACATAATGAAAAATGATGATTTATGAATTATTAATATAAATAAATAATATATATACCGTAAAAAAGAAAATCGGTCACTTAAGGAATGCCCAGTCACAACAACAACAAAGCGTTTATCCGACTAGGTGGAGTCGACAAAAAAAGAAAAAAAAATTAAAATCACATTACTTTTCAAATTATTTTATTATTTCGCTTCAAATTTAAGTTCTACATATATAACATCTTCAGATTAAAAGCACAGCAACACGAATAAACTAGAACCCAAGAAAGTGTTTAGATTTCATCAAACGACGAGTTCACTCGGAGGTTTAACATATTCCACCTTACAAGAGTGCCCTTAGTTGTTTGTCGCAAACAGCATTAAGGGAGACGTATCTAAACCGGGTACATTAAACTTCTAACATGGAAGATGAGGAAAGTCATGAGAAACTCCTCCGTAGCTGAGTCCAACACCTTGAGCTCAAACCATCAACAACAGATCCTGCAACAAAATCCTACAAAAGACATTCATTGAAGGTCAATATATCGTCTGTGTTCCATTAAGAATTCCAGAAAGTAAATATTGCGACAAGTAAATATTTAAACGCCTAATGGACTCCCTTCTGCTGATAAAAGTTCAGCAATGATGATTTCAGCGGCAAAAGGTGAAGTTGAGCATGAAATCCCTGCAAATTTTGCAAAAGTATATTTTACTTACAGTAATCTGCAGCCAAGCAACATATAGAGCAGAAGAACCAAGAGCAAAATAGGAGCAAGGATAACTACAATGGAAAATTGAGAAAGACCAAGTTTACAAGGCACAAGACAATGGCACTGGTTTCCATGAAACCAAAGCAACAAAAACGACAAGAGAGGAAAAAAACAGCTTCTGCATACATGACAACTAGATCTGTTTGCATACTTCACTACTAAAACTATCCAAGTTAATGTTTTTTTGACTGATTAGAAAGAGTTATCAACTATAGATACCCAAGGAATCAATTCAGAAAGCATGCAAGTTAAGACAACATTAGACTTCTCCTAAAAACAAAAAGACAACATTAGACTACAGTCACTGCAGCAAACATTCATCTAGTTGTCAACATATTTCAGTATTTTCCCCTTTAAGCATCAACAAATTATCCTAAGAAAAATGCTCAGAGGACTCTATAAGCCTAGCAGACTTTTAACAGTGAAATTAAAAGAAATGCTAACTTTAGCTTAAGGAGGTACCTATGTATGTGGACGTCTAGAGAACACACCATCTCACATTATATAAACATCATCAACTCTGGCCGGCTAAATGTGTTGTTGTCGTCATCCTCCAGAATAGGAAAGGAAGCAACCAACGCATCTTGAGACCCAATGTAAAGAGAATTGTAGATCTTCCAGTATACCTCACGAACTTTCCGAGCTGGATGAAACAGGCCCTGAAGACAATAGTTTAGAATGACTGCTGCACCTAATGCAACCCTCATTCCTTCTATAGCTTCCGTCACAGCATTGATAACATGAGGAGATGTCTCAAATATGTTAGGCCATACATAATTCAGCAAATGGACCAATGCATCCTCACAACCCAATCCAGCAACTCCCAGCGCCATATGCTTCACAGCAGAAGCAGCAGTCTGTCTGTGGACCAAATCTCTGTCCATTAAAGCATCCTCCAACAGTGGTGTAACAGCATATATATAATCCTTCCCCATTTCTCCTATATACTCAAAGAGAAAAGAAAGAGATTTCAGAACCCCATTCTGCACATTAAGCTCAGGGACGCGATACTCGTTCATAAGTGCAGGCAAAACTGTAAATGGGGAACATGTTTCTGCAACTATGGCAATAGCAACAGTGGTGCAAACACGATTTTGGCGCTCCTGCACCTTCAAGTTATTCAGAAGTGTTGCCAAGACATCTTGAGGACCAATTGCTTTAGCAATATAACCAAAAGTGTTAACAGTAGCTCTCCGGATACCCTTTTTGTGTGCCTTCAACATTTCAAGTAGCTCAAAGCAAATCCTCATCCACTCTCTCGCAGGGACAAATTCAGCACCACGATCAGCAATCCGTCCCACAAGGTCAATACAGTTCTCCTGGACCTTCTCATGTCTGTTCTTTAAGATGGGCGTCAGACGTGGGAGCAGATCTTTGATTGGGGGGGTCATTTTAGTCATACCAATGACATTCACTATTGCTTTCAATGCTCCCAAGATTGAGCCCAAAACTTCAGGATACTCCTCTCCCAAGTACTCATAAAGAACAACACCCAAGTGACCCATGAGCTGTTCCTCATGGCACTGCTTCATGACAATGGCAATGCGTGAGATGAGATCAGCTGCCTGCTGCCTGACTTTAGCACTCTTATTATTCAAACGCCACTTAATGGTACCACAGATCTGCGGAAGATAAGGTTTCACCCTCTGACCTAAAGCATTAACCACAGCACCAAATCCATTAAGCATAACATTAGCATCATCACTTGTCTGTTCCTGGAAAGCATACAGGATGCCATCAATGAGAAGCTCCTCCAACCTAGCGTCAATATCCGAAGCCCCCAAATTAGCAACCACCTTTTCAATTGTTTCCATAACCATTCGCCTGTATGGTTCGCTCTCATCTTTAAGATCCTCAACAATCCTTCCGACAATATCAGCTACTCCTGCTTTATTTGCTATCTCAACAGTTGTTTCAACAAGCTGCTTATAGTTCCTTCTATCTAGTGCCATTCTTCTAACCCAGAAGTTCCGGAAAAACTCAGGAAGTATATCATTTCTTATGTAATCAGCATCCACACCCTCTGTACTTACACATTGCTTAACAACCTTAAGTACGATCTTCTTCATTTCTTCATCAGGTGACTGGAATTCACGAATCAAAACATGCATCACCTCCTTTGTGTAATAGCTAGCATAAACAGCATCCATAAGAGGGATAATGAAACCAATTGCCTTTAAGAAGGCAGCAAGAACCTTTCCACGATGAGCTCTTATACCCTTCCAAAGAGGCTTTAGCACTGAATCAAAGCTCTCTATACCGTAAGGTGCAGCTGCTTCAGCAAGGGCGGCAAGAGACAGGGCAGTAATAGTTCTTACCTTCTGATTCTCATCAGACAGACCATGCTCTATAATTTCCACGAGAGACCTAAGGTGGGGAAGAACAGCACATCCCATAAGAATAGCAATCTGTTGCACAATCTTGATACCTGTATGCCGTGCCTGCCATGACTTCTTACTCTGACAAACAGCCTTCAGAAAAGGCAAGAGAGCAGGAATGCCCAGAGCAGAAGCAACTACACTAAAAGCTCTTGCGGTTGTGTTCCTCACATATTCATCAATGTTGTCTATATCAGGTCGCATCGCAGCAATCATTGTTGCTAGACCAGCTGCTTTACTAAGATTAGAAATAATTTCTCGTCCTTCAACACGAGCATAGTAATCTTCATCAATCAGAAGTGGTTCTATGACCACAAGAATCTTATGCACAAAGGGTCTGACCAACTCATCCAATTTATATAACACCCTATCAATAACTTTTACCAGAAGGTGCCTTTCCTGGTCCTCAAGAGTTGGTTGCATGAGCAGAGGCAGAATCTTGTTAAATAATGCCCCCGCTCCAAACTCACGAGCCTTGTCTGTGAGCTGTCGTAGTGCAGTTTTCCTCTGTGGTGGTGTACCATTCTTCACTTTGAGCAGCAGTTTCATGATCTTTCTCTCCTTCTGCTCTTCAGGAGAGAGCTGCTCTTCCTCTTCTTCATTCAGCAGAGCCCCAAAGTACTGCAAATCCTCTGGCTTCATAATGGGCAGACCACCACCTAACTCCTTTGGGACATCAAACTGTTGTCCACGATTCTCCTCAGGGATTGCATAAAGGGGGGTGCCTATGGGAGTAGGAGTAGCCAAAAGCTTCCTTGCTGGAGTCCTAATAGGAACATACGAAGCAGGGGGATCCAATATCTTGTACCCCTCTTGAGGGAGCATAACATCGAGTTCTTCATCAGTCAGTGGCCGATTTCTCTCCTCAACATCTCTCTCCCACCTCAACAAGTTGTACTGTTCAGGTGTCATGGCTGCACGATAGTTGATAGCACTTGGCGTAGGGGTAGCGAGATCAACAGCACCAACAGGAGTGACACCAGGAGTGTAAGCAACATTCGGAGTGACAGCACCTGACATGGGCGTGGCACTGCCCATGGACGCTGGAGTCTCATCCCACCTAGACCTCTGACGCTTAGGCGTGGGTGTCGCAAGCCCGGAAAGCTTGGGCGTTGCATCCCAAGTCATGCCTGCAGGTGTCGCACCTGGTGTGGCGCCACCAGCTGCAGGGGTAGCATCAGCATCGGCAAGCCGTCCAGGAGTTGGAGTCTCATCCCACCTGTTCCTCCGCACAGAGGGCGTGGCATCCGCAACCCTGCCAGGAGTTGGGGTGGCGTCCCACCGCCCAATGCCAGGAGTGGAATCAGGAGCATCCCAATCACTAGACTTGGCCTTCTTAGAAGCAGCGCCACCATCTGCGTCTTGCGACTGGTCCCATCTGTTCCTCCGCTTCTGTGCTGCTGGCGCCTGTTCAACAGTAGTCTCGGAAGTCTTGTTTTTCTCCTCTTCCTTCTTCTTTGCAATTTGCTTCAACATCTCCTCCTTCTGCCGCTCCAGAGCTTGCTCTCTCATTACATCGGCGTAGGTCCTAACTGAAGGATCCGGCGTGGCCTCACCGGCAGCAAAAGGATCGTGACGCTCAGGCGAGATGATGCGCTGCAGCCTCCTACGGCGGTAGTCATCCTCGCGATCCACGATGCGTTGCGGCTTCCTGAACCCGGAGTCTTCCTCGGCATCGGCCCCCTTGGGTACCTCCTTCAGAGATTTGGGGCCGGTGTAAGAAGCCATCCGGCGGGCGAGATCCCGGCCGTCGGCATCCTGGTCCTCATCCTCGTCGTTGACGGCGATGGAGCGCACATAGCCCTCAAAGCGGTCGGGGCCTCCGCCGTAGAGGTCGGCATCGTAGGTGACGGAGGTGAGCATCGCTACCTCCTCCATCTTCCGCCGCTCCTCCTGCGTCTTCGCGATTTCCGTGTCCAAGGGATCCATCGGTAGAACGAATCAATCAGCGCGCCTCTGTCGAAACGAATCTGGATAGAGCGAATCGAATTGCAAAATAAACGAGAGGAATGGACAAACAAACGGGGGGCTTGGATGATTGTGGAAGAAGAGATGTACCTGGTTCGCTAGGGTTTTTGCGGTACCTTCGCGCTTCCGCTGATCGGGGTAAGAATAATAAAAAACGAGAGGATTGTGATATTAACAAAAGGCGAAACGCCGAATTCAGATCTAGGGGATTGTACGAAACGTGAGGTGGGGATTCTGCGGATACTTTACATCACAGCCGTTGATGACTCCTTTCGAGAAAGGAATAAGGATCTCTTCCAAGTTTATTTTTCGGTAGAATATTTATCCTCAATTTGTTTGGGGACGTTGAAAATTGAAGAAATACCAAAAAAATCATTGTTATTTTTTTCTATCCAAATAAAATTTACAAATTAATGTTTGAATAGTAATTTAACGGGTCCAAAATCATTGGTTTATATTTCAAAATGACGTCAAAAAATAGCTCTCAATTTGATAATTTTAGCTTTGGACAGCCGCGGAAAGAAAAAAATAAGCACGAAGAAAAAATAAAACAAAAAACTTCTATCATGACTTTATATATCGAAATGTCTTAATTTTTCTCTAAATATTTTAAACTTTATTGCAATTTTTAAAGGGCTTAATGGGGCTCTACCTAGCTAACTAAGTTCCCAACCGATCGATCCCGATCTCGTTGGGATATGGAGCATGCTTTGCTCCTTCAAAGAATAGGAAAAAATGTTCAGGGTGATGAAGGTGAGGGCATGGGAGACAGTGGTAAAGGCGACGAACGAAGGGGAGGGCGCGATCATCAATGGCGATGAGAGCAAGGATAAATGGTGGTGAGGGCGTGGATCACCGGAGGCGCAGACGACGGTGGCAAGGGCGGCAAGGGCACAAGGATCAATGGTGGTGAGGGCGTGGATCACCAGAGACACGAACAACAATGGGGAGGGCGGCAAGGGCACAAGTGTCGATGGCAACCATGAGCGACAATGGCGACGACGAGGGACAACGATGAGGGTGCAAGCATTAACGACGATGAGAATCGACATGACTGACGATGATGAGGATTGACGAGGTCGAGGTGGCGGTGAGGAAGTGAAGGCCAACGAGCAAGGGGTCGCATGGTCGCGAGGTCAGCAAGTCGTTGGTCGCAAGGTCAGCAAGTCATTGGTCACGAGCATTGGAGGTCGTCGTCACGAGCATCGTTGCCACAAAAGTCGCCGGCCACTTTTTTCTCCATTAAATTGTGCTCAACAACCCAATTGCCTGATTAGAGATGGAAAAACGACGTGCTGGTCATCCCGTGTTTCACCGTGCCGCGAGCCATTCATGCCAATAAGAAAAATTTCCACCCTGACACGGTCCGCGGCCCGCCCGTTTGGACAGGTCGTGCCTGGTCGGACGACCATTTCTTTTTCAAACTTTCTATTTTTTAATTTACTTTTTATATAATATAATTAATCTATTTTATAATATATAATATATGCCTTCAGTGACTTCTTTAATTATTATTATAATATTATATAATAATTAAGTCATTAATTCATAATTATTAAGTAAATAATTTTATAAAATAAATAATTGAGTGATAACTAATAAGTTATAAGTTATAACCTTATACATAAAATTAATTGCTAAGTATTTAATATATATATAATGTATAATTTATTATATAATTCATAATAGTAGAATATCATATTAGTATAAGACTATAGTATTAGTAGTATAGATTTTTTTAAAGTCAAACAGTTAATTAAGTATTATAAATTATAGTGTTGAGGTACAAGACATGTCTGAGGATCCGAGGGGTGGAGTGTCCTCCCAAAAAAAGATCGCCTTGCGATCTTTGCTTAAAAAATCAGCCTTAGTATTAGCAAAACGGCTGATGTGAGTACACTCAAAATAATGAAAGCAAGCAATTGCGACTTTAATGTCACAAAATATGTTCTTCAAGCGCTAGGGCGTAACGTTTTGTAGTTGATGATAGAGGTTGTCACCAAGGAGTCGATTTCAACAATCAGTTTAGAGATGCCACGTCGGATGCAATGAAAGATACCACAGCGGATTGCCCGCAATTCTTTTGCCAACGTCGAGAAGAAGAGCGACGATGACGTGCCTGCACAAAAGAAATTAGAGGATGAGTTTCTAACCATGCTCCCCCACCCTAGAGCTCAGGAAAAAGCTGTTTGCATTCAGTGCGAAGCAGGACACCGGTCCGGTGGGGACCAAGCCACCCCTACGGTTGCTGGAGAGAAGTGAAATGGACATCATTTCATAGTCTCCAAATCCCCATAAGGTTAAGGCATACAATGTTTGAATCTAGGAATGAGATATTGAGTTCGAAAAGTCATGACCTTCCAAAGTCCAAAGTCCGTCCCCCCATAATTAGTGTAGGATTGAAAGCAGTTCCAAAATTGGAAGGCAATATGGCATTCAGAAAAGATATGAACGTTTGTCTCAATAGCAATACCACATAAAGGACAACAGAGATTAATAGATGAGTGGAAATTTATAAGCGTATGCAAGGTTGACAGTCTGTTGTGGGCGAGTTCCCACAAAAAAAACCTGAATCTTAAGGGGGATCTTGAGCTTCTAGATTATTTTCCAGCCAGACCATCTAGCAAGGGGCGGCGGCATATGTGGCCAATTGATCACTTTATAACCAGAAGATTCCGAGATCCACACCTAGTTATCATCACATGGAATAGTGACAATATAATAGATGAAATTCTTTCCATCAAATATGGAGCAAAATGAAGATGTAAATTCCAATTCGAAATGGAGATAAGATAAGCAATCTTTAAAACAGCCAAAGTGACTCAACATTCACAAAAGTAGGCATATGACTGAAAGGTAAATTGAAAAGTCATGGATCATAATATGCATGAGTAGTAGAGCCATAACAGTATGCTTTCTTAGTTCGAGCTTAATTTTGTCAAGTGTCTGGATAAGGATTTTCCAACTCCAAACAGGTTTATGATGGTCATTATTCGAGTCTATATGTGTATTCCAAGGGCGAGGAACACCATACTTTTGAATCATGAAGGAGGTACATAGGTCATTTAATTGATTTAGAAGGGATATGATACGTTTTGCAAGTATGACAGTTCCCATGTGAGATAGTGTTTTGATGCCTAAGCCACTTAGGTAATTGAGTAGTGTGTCAACTAATGAAGTGAATGCCATGCCTATCTTCATAGGATGACTAGAGAAAGGTCCTGAATAATTGTTTGAAGGATTCCAGCAGGCCAACTGAGGTGTAGATTGACCCAAGTGAGTAGTTTGGAATTGAGGAGAGAGTAACTTTGATTAGGGCGATTTTTCTTGCCTGAGAGAGTGTTTTCATTTTCCATCATACAAGTTTTGAGTGAGTTTTGGAGATGATATGATTATAGGAATTACTATTTAACCTTTTATAGGAGATGGGTGCCCTTAGATATGTGAAAGGAAAAGTATCAATAGTTATGTTAAATATACTTTTGATCTTGTTTTTCCTTCTTAGGCTCAGCTTTGGGGGAAGGTAGATAGCAGACTTGTTCAGATTAATTGTCTGATCTGTTAATAGCTTATATAGGGAGAAAAGTTTCATTACTACAATGCAAATAATTAAATCATCCGCATAAAGGAGATGACTAACATATAGGGTATCAATCATAAAGAGAAAAATACTTCCCCTAATCACCTAGTGGTTCAATAGGGATGTGAAGATTTGTGACACTATGATAGGTAGAGTGAAAGGTGGTTACCCTATCTAAGACCGATTCTTAAATTGAAAGAGAAGGTCTCATTTATATTACATGTAAATGTGAGAGATTGTATGCATACCATGATCTATGTAATAAATTTGGGAAGGAAAGACATTATGTATAAAACCATGTAGACCGCATGTCAGGAAACTCTATCAAAAGCTTTCTCCATATTTACCTTAATGATTATATGCTTTTTTTCTACCCTTGATCATATAGTGAGAGATTTCTTGTATTATGAATAAATTATCTTGGATAGATATGCCAATTAGTGAATTTAAACTAACCTGTGAGTTATCAATTAGTGAATTTAAAGTAAGCTTTAATCTATTGGTCAGGAGTTTTGAAATTACCCTTCAGATAATAGTATATAAGAAAATGGGTCTATAATCGGATGGA
The DNA here is from genome assembly GCA_030549335.1 of Pontederia crassipes. NCBI lineage: Eukaryota > Viridiplantae > Streptophyta > Magnoliopsida > Commelinales > Pontederiaceae > Pontederia > Pontederia crassipes. The sequence continues at coordinate 20,819,582 of CM060184.1, read as the reverse complement.
TTGAGTTTTTAGGTATAAAAGTGATAGCAGTGAGTTCAAATTCAAGAGTTTTGCAATTTCATTGCAAGTGTCATGTTCAATTATGTCCCAATAATTATGAAAAAATTTACATGTGAAACCATCGGGTCCCAAAAGTATTAAATAAATTATAGTAATTGAATTAGTAACATGACTTATAAATAAAAATTACTATTTAACATATCAACATATATTTTAAATGGATAAAATGAAAGTGTTCCCTACCTCACTTTATTTCATATCTTCTTTAATATCATATCTTCATCAAATTATGATAAACTATTTGAAAGATTTAATTATGAACTCGTGGATAGAGAAATTGAACTCATTTTAAATATATAACTACATCAGTATGTAATCATATTTTATATTTTGAGTTAATATATAATTATATTATTAATCTAATAAATAAAATTAATATTCTACATTCTTTTACATGCTATGCTATGCATAGATAACTTCCTTTTCCTTTTGAAACTTCTCCCAAAACAAAAGATAATACGCCATTATCAACGACTTCAGCAAATGTGAATTAAATTCCCGAGTAGAAGGGTCAATTATCAAATGACATTTTAATACATGCGGTGCACGTAGCATGTGACGATGAATCCTGGTATTCCCTTAAAATATTATGGGTAGTTTTGTCAATTAAAGTTTCCTCAACCTACATAGGCGTGGAAGGCCCCCGTCTCTTCCTTTTCTTCAGTTAGGGTTTTCTTTGGCGGCGCAAAGGGGGAGAGAGAGTTCGCCGAGAGCCATGGGTGTCCACACCTTCGTTTGCCGCAGCTCCGGCGGCGAGTGGAGCGCCAAGGCGCTTTCTGGGGACCTGGAGGCATCTGCGGCCTCCACCTTCGAGCTCCAGCGACGGCTCGTCCAGGCCGCCCTTGCCATCGACTCCTCCGGCGGCATCCAGTCCTCATTTTCCCTGGTCTCACCCATCTCTGCCGTCTTCCAGGTAAGAACACTGACCATTTTCAGTATCTTCTTCTCCTCTTGTATTTCAATAACCAGGATCGAACCTTTTGTTCTTGCCAACATCTCGAAGTTGTATTTCTCGATGAAAAATCAAATCGTTTAATTTGTGCCCTTATTTACATTCTTATTTTCTTGAATGGTCTGAATGTGATGATTAAAGTTCCATTTATTTTGCCATTCTCTTGTTTCAGTTGCAGAAATGAAGTGTCATAATTGTTTCTAATGCATTAATTCATAATTTTATTTATGTAATTCTCTAAGGATTGCAGCGCTGTAATTTTTTTCATTGAACCTGTTTTCTTAACTACGAATTCAGTGTTCTGTTGCCCATAACTCGTTGTGGTTTATTAACTACATCGAGAAAATTTGGAAACATAGTTTATTAACTACATCGAAAACCTTATTTATGGATTGATGTTGCAGGTGATCATTGGCGGAGGTGGCGGCGGGGCCTTCATTGGTGGCGGTGCTGCGACGGCCTCCGCAGCTTCGGGCGGCGGTGCTGCTGCAGCTGAGGCGGCAGCTCCTGCCGAGGAGAAGAAGGAAGAGAAGGAAGAAAGCGACGATGACATGGGTTTCTCCCTTTTCGACTAAGTTTAATTTGAACGAATGATGGTGTATCACCGCAGAATGTCTGAATGAAGTCTCTTTTGAGCCATTGGGTTTCCGTATATGCTGCCTTGGTATTAGATTGCGTGTTAGATTTGTGCCATTTTTAGTTTCCTGCTTGCTCGAAATTGCAGGGCGAAGGATTGATTAATACAAGTAATAGTGTTGAACATTAAAGACTATAGCTAGGATACCAAAGTCGAACTTCCACTTGAGTTTCAAACGCTGGACGAGTGTTAGTAATTTCGAGTTCAAAATATGAAGTTATTACTTTCGCTCTATCTTTACAATTTCGGATTAAAAATCTCTCGTAGACTTAGACCACCACAAAAAAAAAAATTATAACTAGCACTACTAGCTCTCTCTTCTCATCTAACTCGCTTATGGACGCAAACAACTCCTAATACCTTTTTAATCATAAAGTATCTTCTTTTTCCCACCCATTGCATTCTTGGATCAAGTTCACGTCATAAACGCCTTAGATTTTACTTATAACCTTATAAAATATTTCATATTTCACAGTATGAGGTAACAAAATCGGGTATGGGATCTCGCAACAGGGTCCTCAAAATTTGAATCTAGTCCTAATTCTGTTTTAGTTTAACATCAAGTCTAGTCATTCTGAGTCGATTGAGATTAATGTCTTCACTTAAGTTTAAAATATTTAAATAAATTAACAAAAATGTAAATTCGAAAAACTTATATTGTTATTATTAGTATTTACTATCAATAAGATGATTTTATGCATCATATATTTAAAAAAGTTGTAATATAGTGTATAAACAATACATACTATAATATATTTATATAGTATAATCATAGTTCATTCTTCAGAACTTGAAAATTCTGTCCTTGGACTCCATTTTGTCCTCCTCGTACTAGTAAATTGCATTTAAAATCAAATCATATCATTTAAATAAATAAAGGGATAATTATTTTAACTTTATTGAATTATCCTCTTCGTAAATTATCTCATGAATTTTATTTTATTTCATGCGTCATATTTTGTTAATTATTTTATCATTTTTTTAATATTTATTAAATCACAAAATTGCTCTTCATGAAGAAAAAAATTGACATTTATTTTAAATTGCAGAGAACAATTTAGTCATTTTATAATTGAAAAAATAATGAGAAAGTTAATAGAATAAGATAAATATTATGGACAGAGTAAGTTCGTAACAATTTAGTCATTTCATAATTGCACTAGAGTAAGTTCGTGTACTATGGACAGATGCGAAAAATTGCTACCGTTCAGAGGAGATTTAAGGAATAAATTAATCAAATAAATAAATAGTTTTGTGTATGTCTACATTGATTGAAGGTTAGACAACAAGGTGTGTTGAAGTTATTTTGGCTGAGGTAGTCAACTTGTATAAATATTTTCTAGGTTTACACATGTACTGGGTATCACCATTTAAGTTGTAAATTATTGAATCCATGGGGTATTAAAATGGTATTACAATGTATTCAATTTTTTGGGCGATCTTTGTCCTTTTTTGTCGGTTGCCACCTCATAGCCCGGAAGCAACGTCGATGGTTCTCCTCACGCGGCGCTAAAGAGTGGCTATGGTTGGAATTTTCTGCATCCATGAAGATTCGCTACTACCCACTCCATCCCAACTCCGTTGGTGGACGATCTTCGTCTTTAAGCTTAAAATCAAGTGGTGGGCGATAAATGGGATAGAGATTTTGGATAGATTCAATGAATTATTATCGGGTTGTCTAGTAAGTTTTTTTTAAGATTTAGTTGGTCTTAGGCCACTTAACAATTTTTTAAAAAATATTTTTGTTATATTTATATTTCTAAAATTTATAGTATTCTTTTACAAATTTTTATATTATTTTCTTGTTACATTAATAAAAAAACATGATAATTATGATAATGTGCAAGAAAAAATCAATCAACCACCCGACTTGAAAAGACTTGAATCAATTTATAAGCCTTAATTGATTTTTAACAAATCGATCAGGTTTTAATAAATTGATTTTTCTATTATGAGTTCCACTATATCTTTTATTTTTAACATAATTTCCAATAAATATTTATCCTAGACGAACTCTAACTTTTATTATGAATTACACCATGACACTTTCATGTATTTTTGGATCATGGTAAATCAAGTTAAGTCTACAGATTGAGTACTTTAAACTTTCGGGCATTAGGACCAAACTTTTCTTCCTCTCTCATTCTCGGTCTGCACTCGGCGACAAAAGGCGCAACATAAGGTTGTTTCGGCGATAAGGTGCAATAGCAAGGGGAAGTGTGAGACATGAGAATGTCAGCATGATTAAATACAAGTACATACGAGAATCCGTAGGTTAATTGTATTATATCAAAGCTCAAAGTTAGGACCATTTTGACGTTTCATTGTACCTCATAGTGAAAGTTCACGTGAACCCAAAGATCTGTAAGTAAAGTACATTTGTAACGCCGACATGTTAAAAAAAAGAAGATAAAAACCATAAAGGGAAAAGATAAAATAGAATCAAAGAAGATAAGTTGGAAACAAATCTGGGAGAAATTAACTCCAACAACAACTCTTATTCACCCTCTATATATATGAGATCAAAACAAATTATGCAATCCTTTTCCCCTACAAGCCTTGCACTAATTTTCTCTCATTTCCATGCGTCTCTCTCTCCCTCTCTCACGCCGGCCTGTTGCCGCCTATAGGAGAGCAACTGGGGGATGTGAACACTGACGACCACGTGATTATTATATACAAAATTTTCTATTGGTTAATTCTTTTTGTGTTTCATATCTTTATTTTTTCATGTTAGAAGCAACAAATACATATTTTTTCTTCAAAATATTATGACAAATTATATATTTTATAAATAAATATATAGTATAATTAGTAGTTAACTATTTAATTTGACTTATTACATACTAAATTAAAGAAATTTAAAGTTGTGTATATATATTATTATATATAATATTATACTATACTAAGCATATTATAATATTGTTGTAGAAGTTTGCACCATTCAATTCATAACTAATTTATCTAATATGATAAATATTATATCAATATAATAAATATATAATTAATTTGTATTACAATATACATTTATGATATTAAAAAAATTGAATAAGATCATAATCCATAAGTTAAAGCTCAAAGTTTAATGAATTCAAGGTTAAACGAAGGGAAAAAAAATAAGTGAGTGTACAAGAGTAATCCCACATTGATAGTACTAGCAAAGTGAGAGTAAATGGATATGTATAAATGGAGGAGAAGACTAATGGATCAATATGAATATTTATGCAGAAAGTTCATCTTTGGAATTTTTAAAATTATAATAATAATTCTTATCAAATTATTTCTTAGTGAAAAAAAAATTTGGTTGAACCAAAAAATGTGGTTCAACTCGATTTTTCCATTTTTACTAGTTTTTGATAGTTTCAATCCAGTTCAATTAGGTCCCATTTTTGGATTTCAATTGGGCCGCCATTGTGGTTGGTTAGTGGTCGGACCGGCCCTGACAAGTGACAACATTGCCTCTCTCCCCACTCTTAGCTCTCGATTTTTTAGCGCGTCACACTTAGTGAAGGACATGTTTTCATATATACTCAGCATCCACGTGAGACTAATTCAAGGCATGACTCATGCATCCTTCCCCCTTAGGAGATTCAATGTTCTCGTTGAGTGATCCCACCCCACCATGCACATATGTCCACGCGGAGCGGCTCTGATATCATATGTCAAATGATTCATGTGTCAACATTTGTATGCACATATTATTAATTCATATGTCATATTGGTAAAAGATTTTCATTTATACGACATTTCATATGTCTTCTCCTTTCTATAATTTCTGAAAGAAAATTAAAGTATATTGATGTGTTTAATGCAATGAATTTCAAATTACATGTCATTAAATTTATGTACATATTATTAATTCATATATCATATTGGTAAAATATTTTCATTTATATGAAATTTCATAACCATAACATTATCCGGGTTAAACAATAGATTGTTCTTGTTTGTCTATTTGTTGTAATAAAGTGATTCCTGATGTTGAGATAAAATGTTGATATCAATATTTTTTAACCTCTAAAGTCGAGATACAAGAGTTGAATAATCAAATTCAAGAGTTGTTAGACAAAAGTTGAATTTCGGGGGCGGTACTGCCCCATATATGACTACTTAAATGTTAAATTTCAAGAGAAAATCTATCGGACAAGTTAGTTCACCCAAACCACTAGGAAAATGGAGAAATCATTTTCAAATCAAATGCATGAGTAAATTTAAAGCATACACATTTGATTTGATAGAAGTATTTACATTTAGGCAATTTAATTCAATACAAGGTTCCAACTCTGATCTCCAACACCCTTCAATGGATTGGAGCACTCGGTGGTACAACGACTCCTTTATAGACATCATCGATTCCACCGTCCTCTTCTCGCCAAACGACGGCGACACCATCGCCGATGAGGTCAACCTACGACTGTTGTTACACGTTAGCCATCGTGAGAGTGAGAACAATAGCTCCACCATCGTGCGGCTCCCCCTGTCCAGCTTGCGACGACAGATTCTTGAATCCGATTGTTGTTTTTGATAACCTAGTAATTTAAGCCACAATCTCATGGGATCTATCCCTTCCACTATGGCAACCTACGTAGTATAACAAAATTGTAAGCAATAGATTCTTGTATGGTGAAACCTTTTGTTTAAATTTTTAGTTTTTTCTATCCTGAATCGTTTTAAATGATTCATGTGTCAACACTTGTATGTCTTCTCCTTTCTACAATTTCTGAAAGAAAAGTAAATTATATTGATACGTTTGATGTAATGAATTCCGTATGACATGTCATTCAATTTATGCATATATTACTAATTCATATGTTATATTGGTAAAAGATTTTCATTCATACAAAATTTCATAACCATAACATTATCCGGGTCAAAGGAGATGTTGTACTTGTTTGCCTATTTATTGTAATAAAGTGATTCCTAATGTTGGAATAAAACGTAGTTATCACAATTTTTTAACTTCTAAAGTCGAGATACAAGAGTTGAATAATAAAATTCAAGAGTTGTTGGACAAAAGTTGAATTTCGGGGTAGTACTACCCCATATATGACTATTTAAATATTGAATTTCAAGACGAAATCTATTGGACAAGTTATTTCTCTCAAACCACTAAGGAAAAAGGAGAAATAATTTTCAAATCAAATGCATGAGTAAATTTAAAGTATAAACATTTGATTTAATATAAGTATTTATATTTAGGCAATTTAATTCAATAAAAAGGCTCAACCTCCGGTGTTCGACACCCACCAGTGGATTGGAGCACTCTGGGTACAACGATCGACTCCTTTATAGAAATCCTTGATTCCACCGTCGTCTTCTCGTCGAACGATGACAACACCATCGTCCATGAGGTCAACCTGCGACTGTTGTTCCACGTTAGCCATCATGAGAGTGAGGACAACAACTCCACCGTCGTGCGGCTCCCCCTGTCTAGCCTACGATGGCAGATTCTTGAATACGGTTGTTATCTCTGATGAGCTAGTAATTTAAGAAACAATCTACTCATTAGGATCTATCCTTCCACTATGGCCTACTTAGCGTAGCAAAATTGTAAGCTAACGCTTGTTTAAATTTTTAGTTTTTTCTTTCCCAAACCGTCAAATGATTCTTGTGTCAACACTTGTATGTCTTCTCCTTTCTATAGTTTCTGAAAGAAAATAAAATTATAGTGACATGTTTGATGTAATGAATTTCCTATGACATGTCATTAAATTTGTGCACATATTACTAATTGTTATGTCATATTGGTAAAAATTTTTCATTCGTACAAAATTTCATAATCATAACATTATCCGGATTGTTTGTCTATTTGTTGTAATAAAGTGATTCCTGATCTTTAGATAAAATATAGACATCACGATATTTCAACCTCTAAAGTCGAGATACAAGAGTTGAATAATCAAATTCAAGAGTTGTTGGACAAAAGTTGAATTTCGGGTAGTACTGCCCCATATATGACAACTTAAATGTTGAGTTTCAAGAGAAAATATATCGGACAAGTTATTTCTCCGAAACCAATATGGAAAAAGGATAAATCATTTTCAAATCAAATGCATGAGTAAATTTAAAATATAGACATTTGATATGATATAAATATTTACATTTAGGCAATTTAGTTCAATAAAAAGACTCCACCTCTGTCTCCGACACTCTCCGATTGATTGGAGCACTCTGGGACACAACGACTCATTTATAGACATCCTCGATTCCACCATTGTCTTCTCGATGAACGACGGCAACACCATCGCCGCTGCGACTGTTGTTCTACGTCAGCCATCGTGAGAGTGAGGACAATAGCTCCACCATCCTACGGCTCCCACCGTCCCACCTGCGACAACTGATTTTTGAATCTGATTGTTGTTTCTGATAACCTAGTAATTTAAGCAACAATCTACTCATGGGATCCATCCATTCCACTCTAGAAACCTACATAGCATAACAAAATTGTAAGCAATAGATTCTTTTTTATGAAAACTTTTTTTTAAAAAATTTTAGTTTTTTATTTCATGAATCGTTTCAAATGATTCATGTGTCAACACTTGTATGCACATATTATTAATTCATATCTCCTATTGGTAAAATACTTTCATTTAGACGAAATTTCAAAACCATAATATTATCCGGGTCAAAGAATATGTTATTCTTGTTTGCCTATTTATTGTAATAAAATGGTTCATGATGTTGAGATAAAAAGTTGATATCAGAATTTTTAACCTCAAAAGTCGAGATACAAGAGTTGAATAATCAAATTCAAGAGTTGTTAGACAGAAGTTGAATTTTGGGGGCGGTACTGCCCCATATATGATTACTTAAATGTTGAATTTTAAGAGAAAATCTATCCGACAAGTTATTTCTCCCAAATCACTAGGAAAATGGAGAAATCATTTTCAAATCAAATGCATGAGTAAATTTAAAGCATACACATTTGATTTAATATAAGTATTTACATTTAGGCAATTTAATTCAATAGAAAGGCCTCAACTCCGATCTCAGACACCCTCCGATTGATTGGAGCACTCTGTGGTACAATGACTCCTTTATAGACATCGATTCCACCGTCATCTTCTCGTCGAATGACGGTGACGCCACCGTCGATGAGGTCTACCTGCCGCTGTTGATACATGTTAGCCATCGTGAGAGTGAGAACAATAGCTCCACCGTCGTGCGGCTCCCCTTGTCCAGCATGCGACGACAGATTCTTGAATCCGATTGTTGTTTCTGATAACCTAGTAATTTAAGCAAGAATCAACTCATAGTATCTATCCCTTCCCCTATGGCAACCTACGTAGCATAACAAAATTGTAAGTAATAAATTCTTGTTTGGTGAAACCTTTTGTTTAAATTTTTAGTTTTTTCTTTCCTGAACCGTTTTAAATGATTCATGTGTCAACTCTTATATGTCTTGTCCTTTCTACAATTTCTGAAAAGAAAGTAAATTATATTGATACGTTTAATGTAATGAATCTCATATGACATGTCATTCAATTTATTCACATATTAATAATTCATATGTTATATTGGTAAAAGATTTTCATGCATACAAAATTTCAAAACTATAACATTATTCGGGTTGTTTGTTTATTTGTTGTAATAAGGTGATTACTGATCTTGAGATAAAATGTAGACATCACGATATTTCAACCTCTAAAGTCGAGATACAAGAGTTGAATAATCAAATTCAAGAGTTGTTCGACAATAGTTGAATTTCGAGGCAGTATCGCCCCATATATGACTACTTAAATGTTGAATTTCAAGAGAAAATCTATCGGACAAATTATTTCTCGCAAATCACTAGGGAAAAAGGATAAATCATTTTCAAATCAAATGCATGAGTAAATTTAAAATATAAACATTTGATATGATATAAATATTTACATTTAGGCAATTTAGTTCAATAAAAAGACTCCACCTTTGTCTCCGACACTCTCCGATTGATTGGAGCATTCTGGGACACAACGACTCATTTATAGACATACTCGATTCCACCGTTGTCTTCTCGATGAACGACGGCGACGCCATCGCCGATGCAGCTGTTGTTCCACGTCAGCCATCGTGAGAGTGAGGACAACAGCTCCATCGTACTGCGACTCCCACCGTCCCGCCTGCGACAACTGATTTTTGAATCTGATTGTTGTTTCTGATAAGCTAGTAATTTAAGCAACAATCTACTCATGGGATCTATCCCTTCCACTCTAGAAACCTACATAGCATAACAAAATTGTAAGCAATATATTCTTGTTTGATGAAAACTTTTTTTTTAAAATTTTTTGTTTTTTATTTCATGAATCGTATCAAATGATTCGTGTGTCAACACTTGTATGCACATATTATTAATTGATATCTCCTATTGGTAAAATATTTTCATTTATACAAAATTTCAAAACCATAATATTATCCGGGTCAAAGAATATGTTGTTCTTGTTTGCCTATTTATTGTAATAAAATCGTTCCTGATGTTGAGATAAAATGTTGATATCAGAATTTTTTAACCTCAAAAGTTGAGATACAAGAGTTGAATAATCAAATTTAAGAGTTGTTAGACAAAAGTTGAATTTCGGGGGCGGTATTGCCCCATATATGATTACTTAAATGTTGAATTTCAAGAGGAAATCTATCGGATAAGTCATTTCTCCCAAATCACTAGGAAAATGGAGAAATCATTTTCAAATCAAATGCATGAGTAAATTTAAAACATGCACATTTGATTTAATATAAGTATTTACATTTAGACAATTTAATTCAATAAAAGGCCCCAACTCCGATCTCAGACACCCTCCGATGGTTTGGAGCACTCTGTGGTACAATGACTCCTTTATAGACATCGATTCCACCGTCGTCTTCTCGTCGAATGATGGTGACGCCATCGCCATCGCCAATGAGGTCAACCTGCGGCTGTTGTTACATGTTAGCCATCGTGAGAGTGAGAACAATAGCTCCACCATCGTGTGGCTCCCCCTGTCCAGCATGCGATGACAGATTCTTGAATCCGATTGTTGTTTCTCATAACCTAGTAATTTAAGCAAGAATCTACTCATAGTATCTATCCCTTCCACTATGGCAACCTACCTAGGATAACAAAATTGTAAGTAATAAATTCTTATTTGGTGAAACCTTTTATTTAAATGTTTAGTTTTTTCTTTCCTGAACTGTTTTAAATGATTCATGGGCCAACTCTAATATGTCTTGTCCTTTCTACAATTTCTGAAAGGAAAGTAAATTATATATATACTTTTGATGTAATCAATTTCATATGACATGTTATTCAATTTATTCACATATTAATAATTCATATGTCATATTGGTAAAAGATTTTCATGCATACAAAATTTCAAAACTATAACATTATTCGGGTTGTTTGTTTATTTGTTGTAATAAAGTGATTCCTGATCTTGGGATAAAATGTAGACATCACGATATTTCAACCTCTAAAGTCGAGATACAATAGTTGAATAATCAAATTCAAGAGTTGTTGGACAATAGTTGAATTTCGGGACAGTATCGCTCCATATATGACTACTTAAATGTTGAATTTCAAGAGAAAATCTATCGGGCAAATTATTTCTCGCAAATCACTAGGGAAAAAGGATAAATCATTTTCAAATCAAATGCATGAGTAAATTTAAAATATAAACATTTGATATGATATAAATATTTGCATTTAGGCAATTTAGTTCAATAAAAAAACTCCACCTCTGTCTCCGACACTCTCCGATTGATTGGAGCACTCTGTGACACAACGACTCATTTATAGACATCCTCGATTCCACCATTGTCTTCTCGATGAACGACGGTGACACTATCGCCGATGCGGCTGTTGTTCCACGTCAGCCATCGTGAGAGTGAGGACAATAGCTCCATCGTACTACGACTCCCCCGTCCCGCTTTTGACAACTAATTTTTTAATCTGATTATTGTTTCTGATAACCTAGTAATTTAAGCAACAATTTACTCATGGGATCTATCCCTTCCACTCTAGGTCATAGCATAACAAAATTGTAAGCAATAGATATTTGTTTGATGAATTTTTTTTTAAAATTTTTAGTTTTTTATTTCATGAATTGTTTCAAATGATTCGTGTGTCAACACTTGTATGCACATATTATTAATTGATATCTCCTATTGGTAAAATATTTTCATTTATACGAAATTTTAAAACCATAATATTATCCGGGTCAAAGAATATGTTGTTCTTGTTTGCCTATTTATTGTAATAAAATGGTTCCTGATGTTGAGATAAAATGTTGATATCAGAATTTTTTAACCTCAAAAGTCGAGATACAAGAGTTGAATAATCAAATTCAAGAGTTGTTAGACAAAAGTTGAATTTAGGGGGCGGTACTGCCCCATATATGATTACTTGAATGTTGAATTTCAAGAGGAAATCTATCCGACCAGTTATTTTTGTTGAATCCTATGTTTTGTTGATAACAAATTAAAATGGACCTAAAAGTTACTAATCTATGCTCAAGTGATGATAATGCAGATGTAGGATTGATATGACCACATTCGCAGAAAAAATTAGCAATTTAAAACCGCAAGAAAAATTTTTAGACACGACCAGTCGACTCATCGGTTGACCGGTCATGGCACCCATCGACTGATAATCAGTAGAAGAAAAGTCAAAATTATATCGGTCGACATCGAGACTATACCGATCGACGACAATTATATCGGTTGACGTCGAGACATTATCGGACGATGCATCGGTTGAAGGACCGGTCGACCGGATGACTTCAAAAGACTGAAAAAGCAGCAACGGTCACATAGACTGGTCGACCGGCCCAATCCTAGCGGTCGATCGGCCTCTCGGTCAAATGAACATTAACGACTAGAATTTTTGAGGAGAAAATTGTGAAAAGACTTTTTAATGAATTTTCACCTCCTGAAGCCTATAAAAGGAGTGCCAAGGCCTGAAGGAAAAGCATCCAAGCAAGAGAAAGCATTCTATAGCTCCTCTCAAGTTTTTGAGCATAAAAGTGCAAGGTTCTTCCCTTTTCCTTTCTTAGCTTTGAGTGAGAGAGAAAATTTGTGAAAGAAAAGAGTTAGAGGAGAAATTTACTTTCTGATCTAGTGAGTTTAAGAGCTCTTTGTATAAGAGATGTGCCTTGCCTCTTGAGCGGAGAAGAATGCATGTTTGTGTAAAAGATGGTTGTTCTCTCCCTATAAGAAAAGAGAAAGATAGTGAATATCCGGCGGTCTCGAGGTCGAGAAGTCGGAGCGAGGACGTAGGCCAAAGAGTTGAAGCCGAACCTCGTCATCATATTGTGTCTCCTTGCGTTTGTTCATTATCTTTCATTTACGCCTTATTTATATTTGCTTGTGATCGATTTTATTGACTTTTCAAAAAGTGAAAATTTTTAGAAGATTTTTTTTCACCAATTCACTCTCCCTCTTGGTGCTTTTAATCCTACAATTAGTATCAGAGCCAAGTTGCTCTAGCTTTAAGATTTAAAATATCTTTAGAGCTATGTCATCAAGTGGTTCTGGTTTTTTCGAAGGTCAATCTATTAATCGTCCTCTACTTTTTAATGCATCAAATTTTGCATATTGGAAAATTAGGATGCAAGCCTATGTTTGTTCTATTGATATTGATATGTAGGACATTATTCAAAATGGTTTTGATTTGAGTAAGAAAAAACCTTTTGAATATACCGAAGGAGAAAGACTTTTATTAAAATTAGATTGAAAAGCTAAAAATATTTTTTATTGTGCTTTGGATCCAACGGAGTTTAATCAAATTTCTAGTTGTGAAAGTGCTAATGATATTTGGAAAAAACTCATTATTACTCATGAAGGAACGGATAAAGTTAAGGAGTCTAGATTAAATATTTTAAATCATCAATGTAATTTCTTTAAAATGCTTAAAAAATAAATCTATTAATGAGATGATTGTTCGCTTCAATGATATTATAAATGGCTTAGCCTCTTTGGGCGAGCCAAGAATTAACTCTCAAAAAGTGAAAAAGTTTATCAGGTCTCTCTCCTCCAAATGGCATATAAAGAGAACGGTGATTGAAGAAAATGACTTAAACAAGTTATACTTTGATGATCTTATAGGTTCGCTCTTAACCTATGAGATCGGGATCAAGGGAGATGAAGAAGCAAATACTCCAAAAAGAAAAACATTGGTATTAAAGGTAAATAAAGATGAGGAAGATACAAGTGAAGAGGATGAAGATCTTGATGAAAAGAAGCTTTCCCTATGTGCAAAGAAGCTTGACAAATATCTCAGATTTGCTAGGCAAAAGAAAAAAGGCTTCACCAAGAGAAGATCATCATCAAGAAAAAGTCAAATAACTTGCTTTGAGTGTAAAAAAATTGGACACTACAAAAATGAATGTCCAAATTTGGTCAAAAATGAGAAAGATGGAGAAAGCTCAAGAAGGAAGAAAAAGACTCTCCAAGCCACTTAGAATGAAAGCGAAGATGAAAAAAATGACTCAAACACCTTCTCTAGTGATGACGAAGAAGCCTACATATGTCTAATGGCTAATAGCCATGAGGTATCATCTAACTCCTCTAACTCTAGTGATAGTGAATCTTTCAATGTGCATAAGGAGTTTAGAGGTCTAATTAATAAATATGGATGCCTAAAAAAGAAATACGATGAGATAAAAATAGAGTTTGAAAATTTACAAAAGAAAAATAAGAATGTTAAAACATGTGAAAAGTGTGATATACTGAATGAAAAAAAATTCTTTTTTAGAATTCTCAATTGAAGAATTGAAAACGGAAAATAGTGCACTAAAATCATTATGTAAAAGACAAATTGTAGAAATTGCATGCTTGAACAAAGAAACTAATAAATTAAAAGTTGAACTTGAAAAATTCTCGAATGGAAGTAAAATGTTAGATGTCATACTTAGAGGATCTAGAATATCTTCAAACAAAAATGGACTTGATTTCACCTCTTTTGAAAAGAAGAATGATAAAAGAATTTTATTTGTCAAAGCATCGCATGATTATACAAGATCACATATTGTTTGTTTTCATTGTGGATATGAAGGGCATTATTCTTATGATTGCAGAATCAGGAAAGGAATAAGTAAAGGAATGAAGAAAATTTGGATCCTAAAAAGGACCATGAGTAATCAAGATGGACCCAATCAAGTTTTGGTACCAAAAAGATGAAACTCCTAATTTCTTTATTGTAGGAAGCTTCTAAGTACAATGAAGGTAATGGTATTTGGATAGTGGATGCTTAAAACATATGACCGGCGATGCTTCAAATTTCATCAATTTGAAAAAGAAAAATGGAGGAAAAGTCACCTTTGGAGACAATAGCAAAGGAAGAGTAATTGGTATATGTAATATTGGTAAAAATGACAAAGTGTGTTTAGAAAATGTTTGGCTTGTTAAAAATTTAAAACATAATCTAATTAGCATAAGTCAACTATGCGATAAAAATTATTTAGACAAATTTGAAAAGGACAAATGTTTAATACTAGATGAAAACAACAAAGTTTTACACATGGGTTTTAAGTACAACAATGTATATAAAATTGATTTTGATAATTTGAAAAATGAAAAATGTCTTAGTGTCATGCATAATGACATAAACTTATGGCATAGAAGATTGGGACACACAAATTATAAATTACTAAATAAACTTTCAAATCATCAATTAGTTAGAGGCTTGCCTAACATCAAATTTGAGAAAAATAATGTTTGTAATTCATGTCTAAAAGGTAAACAAACCAAAAGTTCTTTTAAATTAAAAGGAGTTATTAGTACACATAGGGCCTTGGAACTTTTACATCTTGACTTGTTTGGACCTATTGATGTGACAAGCTTAGGAGGAAAAAGATATCTATTTGTAATTGTTGATGATTTCTCTCGTTTCACTTGGACATTTTTTCTCGCTAGTAAAGATGAAACGCTAAACATGTTTTCCAAAATTGCAAAAAGAGTTCAAAATGAATTTGAACAAAAGATTTCAAAAATTAGAAGTGACCATGGAGGAGAATTTGAAAATCATAAATTTGAATTATTTTGCGAAAAAATGGAATTACCCATAATTTTTCCACTCCTAGAACACCTCAACAAAATGGAGTAGTAGAAAGAAAAAATAGAACTATACAAGAAATGACTAGAACAATTTTAAATGAAAATATGTTACCAAAATATTTTTGGATCGAAGCCGTAAATATATCATGCTATGTTCTCAATAGAATTCTACTTAGACCTCTTGAAAAGAAAGCATGTTTTGAAATGCTATTTGGTAAGAAACCAAATATCTCCTATTTTAAAGTTTTGGATGTAAATGTTATATTTTGAATATCAAAGATAAACTAGGCAAATTTGATAATAAATGTGATGATGATATTTTTCTTGGTTATTCTAGTACAACTAAAGCCTATAGAGTGTATAACAAAAGAACATTAGTTGTTGAAGAGTCTATTAATGTTAAATTCAATAAAACTAATGATTTTTTGAGCAAACAAGCACATGATGATGATGAAGAAGTAGTTGAAGTACAAAGAAAACTTAAAGTTGTGAACATAGAGAAAGCAAAAGCTTACACCCCAAAGGTAGAAGAAATGAAAGTACCTCAAAGTGAAGAGAATCAAATCATCCCAAGAAATTGAAAACATGTCTCATCACACCCACTTGATCAAGTTATAGGTAATATAAATGAAGGCATAAAAATTAGAAATTCTTTAAAAATTTTATGTGCTTTTTCGGCTTTCCTTCCAAATTTTGAGTCCAACAATATAGATGAAGCACTTGAAGATCCAAATTGGATAAATGTAATGCATGAGGAATTAAATAATTTTGAAAAAAATCAAGTGTGGAAACTTGTAGAAAGACCCAAGGACCATCCTATCATTGGAACCAAATGGATCTTTCGAAATAAGTTAGATGAAAATGGTGTCATTGTGAGGAACAATGCTAGATTAGTGGCTAAGGATTACTCACAAATTGAAGGGATTGATTTTGATGAAACTTTTGCTCCTGTTGCTAGACTTGAGACAATTCGAATACTTTTGGCTTTTGCATGCTATAAAGGTTTTAAACTTTTTCAAATGGATGTTAAATCGACTTTTTTGAATGATTTTATAAATTAGGAAGTTTATGTTGAACATCCTCAAGGTTTTGAAAATCAATATTTTCCCCATCATGTATTTAAACTCTCAAAATCTCTTTATGGATTGAAACAAGTCCCTCGAGCTTGGTATGAAAGATTGAGTTCGTTTTTAATTGAAAATGATTTTCAAAAAGGAAAAGTTGACACCACATTGCTTTTGAAACATTTTAAAAATGATATTTTAATAGTTCACATTTATGTTGATGATATCGTATATGGTGCCACTAATGAATGCCTATGCAAAGAGTTTAAAACTCTTATGCAACAAGAATTTGAAATGAGTCTTGTAGGAGAGCTCACTTTCTTTATAGGCCTACAAGTAAAACAATCCAAAGAAGGCATTTCTCAATCAAGAAAAATATACAAGGAAACTACTCAAAAGATTCGGGATGAACGAATGCAAGTCGAGCACAACTCCTATGAGCACTGCTACAAAATTAGATAAAGATGAAAAAGACAAGTCCATTGATAAAAAAAGGTACAGAGGTATGATTGGTAGTTTGCTCTACTTGACGGCATCTAGGCCGAGCATAATGTTTAGTGTGTGTTTGTGTGCTAGGTTTCATCCGCCCCCAAAGAATCGCACTTAATCGTCGTAAAAAGAATATTGCGCTATTTAAAGAATACAAGTGAATTAGGCATTTGGTATGATAGAAATTCCCCATTTGAATTGCATGCCTACACCGATGCGGATTTTGCCGGGTGTAAAGTTGATAGAAAAAGCACTAGTAGGATGTGTTATTTTCGTGGTAGTTCTCTCATTTCATGGGCTAGCAAGAAACAAAACTCCATCGCACTTTCCACCGTCAAGGCCGAATATATAGCCGCCAGTAGTTGTGCACAAATACTATGGGTAAAACAACAATTACTTGATTATGGTGTAAATTGTTCAAATGTACCCATGAAGTGCGATAACACAAGTGCTATAGAAATGACCAAAAATCTAATTCAACACTCTAGAACTAAACACATTGACTTACAGTATCATTTCATTAGAGAACATGTGTCCCTTAAGAACATTGTCATTGAACATGTGTCCACCGAAGTTCAACTTGCAGACATATTTATAAAACCCTTAAGTGAAGAACGATTTTGCATGCTTATAAGGGAATTAGGAATGATTAACTCTTGATTGCATATCAATTCAAAGTAAAAGTGACTTGGTTATACAATATCACTTTTGACATGAATTGAACATTAAAAGTGTTGCACAACTCTTACATATATATGATATCTCTGGAATATGATTTTTATAATTTTAAATAATTTTTTAATGGTTCAAAATTTGAAAATATAGGGATCGGTCGATTTATAGAAAGGACCGATCGACCGACTAGAAGGACCGGTCGAACGCTGTGAAAGTTGCTAATGCGCAATAACAATGATCAGTCGATCGATAAGAAACACCAGTCAACCGGTATATGAATGCTTTCGACTAACATAAAATTGATCGATGGTGATTTAAATGGAAAAGAATTGTTCGGTCGACCGCTGGGCAGGATTGGTCGATCGGCATATGCCAAAATTGCGTGATATAAGAATTCGACCGCTCAAATCGATCGACCAAATCCTCCTCTCCACCCGACCGCTGCTCTTCCTTCGATGATTGATGACCGAACTCCGGCCAGCCGACCTTTCCCCTCCGGTGAACCCTACGACCGCAGGTCACTCCACCGATCGGTCGACCCTCTTCCTTCGACAACCGCCGACCAACCTCAAACCCTAGGGCTACAGACAATGACCTCTCGATCGACCTCTCTCTGGCCACTTTCTCCCTCTCTCTCTCTCTCCAGCTGCTCTCTCCCTCTCTCTCTGGCCGACCTCTCTCTCTCTCCAGCCGACCGTCTCTCCGACTTCTCTCTCCGCCTCTCTCCAGCCGACCGTTCCGCCGGCCACATCTCTCTCTCGGCCAGTCTCTCTCTCCTCTCTCACCGTCCGACAACATCGTTCAGCCGACCGCCTCTCTTGTCCGATTACTCTCTCTCTCTCTATCTGTCCTTCCCTCCGTTCTCCGGCCATCCATCTTTACCTCGATCAGTGCCTAGTCTCATTTCCGACCACCATTGTTGAATCCATGGCCGACAATGTTGGACATCTCCGTACTAAGATGGTCTTTCAGCGTCGTCGTCGCCTTTCCAGCTCCGGTGGCACCATCCATGTCCTCCGACGTGAACCTGAACCAGAAGCCGAACCTGAGCCCATTCAACGTAGTCGTGGACGAGGACGATCCCGTTGACGTACTCGTCAGTCATCTTCCACTGAGCCCACTGAGTTTGATAGCCATCTTTTTGTCATTAGGGACATCTCTGTCAGGTTCGAAGCCTTGTACGCCTCTCGCGAAGTCTGGCGTGCCTATACCATTGATTGGGACGCTCTGAACATTTCAGATGTTCAAGAGATGTTCGCAACCATCGATTGGCTGTCACTTCTCTCCCTCACAGACCATGTGTACCCTCGTCTTGTTCGTCATTTTTATGCGAACATGACAATCACTCGAGAGTCCATTATTACCTATGTCCTTGGTGTACCCATTCGATTGGACCCCGACCATCTCTGTCGCATCTTTGGTGGCATGCCCCTTACCTGGCTTTTATTCATTTGTTACCCATGGCTGACCTTCCGATTATCTTCCGATCGCAGATGGCATTCGTACAATTTTTGTTGGACAAGATGTCCAATATATCGTCGAAATGGTCTATCGACATCTTCATCCGATCATGAAGATGGCACATCACATCCTCAGTCGCATGATTACTCCCCGGACCGAGCACTATACAGAGGTCACTCACTTCGATCTCTTCTTTCTTCACTGTCTCTGCATCCGTGATGCCTCATTTCTTCACTTCGGCCATTACGTCTTCTATCACATGGACTACACATTTCAGAAGATCTCCTCTAGTGCTCGTGGTCGGTACCACTTATATTTTGGTGTATGAATTATGAGAATTTTACTCCATTGTGGTGTCGAGATTCCTGCAGATGAGGAGTACATTCGACCTCGCCCCACTTACGTCATTAGTTTCGGGACCTTGCACTAGAAGGGTCTTAAGTTTGGAGGGCATGCATCACTAGATTCTGACGATAGAGATGATGCCACAGATGGCGAACCAATATCGATGGACACTCAGGATGCACCGGAGGCTGGCCCTAGCTTTCCGCCACCATCAGCACCCGCTGAGCATGTTGGACCTTCCCAGCACAGTTCTTCAGACTTCCATGGCACCTACGACTTCACGACTCTTTCATAGCAGGTGGCTGCTATAGACCATCGTGTGAATCAAATGGATCGATGCGTTCGACAGATGGAGCGTGACTCCCGCTACCTTTTTGGATCACTACAGGCCTACTATGCATCGCAGGGATTTATTCCGCTCGTAGCTCGTGAGGATGATAGTCCCGATGATGAGTAGTTGGG
The DNA here is from genome assembly GCA_030549335.1 of Pontederia crassipes. Classification (NCBI taxonomy): domain Eukaryota; kingdom Viridiplantae; phylum Streptophyta; class Magnoliopsida; order Commelinales; family Pontederiaceae; genus Pontederia; species Pontederia crassipes. The sequence continues at coordinate 20,799,430 of CM060184.1, read as the reverse complement.
TTGTCTTCCTTTTTTATGATGTCAAAAGGGGGAGAAGTCTAGGACGATATTTTGCTCTTATGTGTAGGTTATGTGTTTCATTTATGCTATGTGTGTTTTCATTTGTGTCATGCACCATTTTGTAATGACTGATGGATGTATTTATTAGTGCATGAACACATGATGGATGTATCATTAACTATGAATGTAATGTGATGACTTTTTTCTTCATAATGAAATGCCCTTTGGTTTCAAATTTTTTATTCACTTTCCTTCTCGTCATATGTTTCTATTATCCCAAGGAATTATGAAAATATAAATATCATTGATTTAGGGGGAGAGAAAGTAAAATATGCATAAATGTAGGGGGAGTTTGTTCATTACTTTCTATGTAAGACTTACATTTCATTTTCTTTCCTTCTTCTTCTTATCGTCCAATTAATTTGCCATCATAAAAAAGGGAGAGATTGTTGAATCCTATGTTTTGATGATAACAAATTAAAATGGACATAAAAGTTACTAATCTATGCTCAAGTGATGATAATGCAGGTGTAGGATTGATATGACCACATTCGCAGAAGAAATCAACAATTTAAAACCGCAAGAAAAATTTTTCAGACACAACCGGTCGACTCATCGGTCGACCGGCCATGGCACCAGTTGACTGATAATCAGCAGAAGAAAAGCCGAGATTATACCGGTCGACGTCGAGTCTATACCAGTCGATATACCGGTCGACAACAATTATATCGATTGACGTCGAGACATTACCGGACGATGCATCGGTTGAAGGACCGATCGATCGAACGACTTCAAAAGGCTAAAAAGCAGCAACGGTCACATAGACCGGTCGATCGGCCCGTCCCAGCGGTCGACCGGCCTCTTGGTCAAATGAACAGTAACGGCTAAAATTTTTGAGGAGAAAATTGTGGAAAGATTTTTAAACGAATTTTCATCTCCTGGATCCTATAAAAGGAGTGCTAAGGCTTGAAGGAAAAGCATCCAAGCAAGAGAAAGCATTCTATAGCTCCTCTCAAATTTTCGAGCATAAAAGTGCAAGGTTCTTCCCTTTTCTTTTCTTAGCTTTGAGTGAGAGAGAAAATTTGTGAAAGAAAAGAGTTAGAGGGAAAATTTACTTTCTGATCTAGTGAGATTGAGAGATCCTTGTATAAGAGGTGTGCCTTGCCTTTTGAGCGGAGAAGAAGGCGTGTTTGTGTAAAAGAGGATTGTTCTCTCCCTACAAGAAAAGAGAAAGATAACGAATCTCCGATAGTCTCGAGGTCGAGAAGTGAGAGCGGGGACGTAGGCAAAAGAGTTGAGGCCGAACCTCGTCATTATATTGTGTCTCCTTGCATTTGTTCATTATCTATCATTTAAGCCTTATTTATATTTGCTTGTGATCGATTTTATTGACTTTTCGGAAAGTGAAATTTTTTAGAAGATTTCTTTCACCAATTCACCCCCTCTTGGTGCTTTTGATCCTATAATTTCTCCCAAATCACTAGGAAAATAGAGAAATCATTTTCAAATCAAATGCATGAGTAAATTTAAAGCATACACATTTGTTTTATATAAGTATTTACATTTAGACAATTTAATTCAATAGAAAGTCCTCAACTCCGATCTCAGACACCCTCCGATGGATTGGAGCACTCTGTGGTACAACGACTCCTTTATAGACATCGATTCCACCATCATCTTCTCGTCGATTGACGGCGACGCCATCGTCGATGAGGTCTACCTGCCGTTGTTGTTACACGTTAACCATCGTGAGAGTGAGAACAATAGCTCCACCGACGTGCGGCTCCCCCTGTCCAGCATGCGGTGACAGATTCTTGAATTCGATTGTTGTTTCTGATAACCTAGTAATTTAAGCAAGAATCTACTCATAGTATCTATCCCTTCCACTATGTCAACCTACGTAGCATAACAAAATTGTAAGTAATAAATTTTTGTTTGGTGAAACCTTTTGTTTAAATTTTTAGTTTTTTCTTTCCTGAACCGTTTTAAATGATTCATGTGTCAACTCTTATATCTCTTGTCCTTTCTACAATTTCTGAAAGAAAAGTAAACTATATTGATACGTTTGATGTAATGAATTTCATATGACATGTCATTCAATTTATTCACACATTAATAATTCATATGTCATATTGGTAAAAGATTTTCATGCATACAAAATTTCAAAACTATAACATTATTCGAGTTGTTTGTTTATTTGTTGTAATAAAGTGATTCCTGATCTTGAGATAAAATGTAGACATCACGATATTTCAACCTCTAAAGTCGAGATACAAGAGTTGAATAATCAAATTCGAAAGTTGTTGGACAATAGTTGAATTTCGGAGCAGTGTCGCCCCATATATGACTACTTAAATGTTGAATTTCAAGAGAAAATCTATCGGACAAATTATTTCTTGCAAATCACTAGGGAAAAAGGATAAATCTTTTTCAAATCAAATGCATGAGTAAATTTAAAATATAAACATTAGATATGATATAAATATTTACATTTAGGCAATTTAGTTCAATAAAAAGACTCCACCTCTGTCTCCGACACTCTCCGATTGATTGGAGCACTCTGTGACACAACAACTCATTTATAGACATCCTCGATTCCACCGTCGTCTTCTCGATGAACGACGGCCATCGCCGATGCGGCTGTTGTTCCACGTCAGCCATCGTGAGAGTGAGGACAACAGCTCCATCGTACTGTGACTCTCCCCGTCCCGCCTGCGACAACTAATTTTTGAATCTGATTATTGTTTCTGATAACCTAGTAATTTAAGCAACAATCTACTCATCGGATCTATCCCTTCCACTCTAGATCATAGCATAACAAAATTGTAAGCAATAGATTCTTGTTTGATGAAAACTTTTTTTAAAATTTTTAGTTTTTTTTATTTCATGAATCATTTCAAATGATTCGTGTGTCAACACTTGTATGCACATATTACTAATTCATATCTCCTATTGGTAAAATATTTTCATTTATAAAAAATTTCAAAATCATAACATTATCCGGGTCAAAGAATATGCTGTTCTTGTTTGCCTATTTATTGTAATAAAATAGTTCCTGATAAAGTCGAGTTACAAGAGTTGAATAATCAAATTCAAGCGTTGTTAGACAAAAGCTGAATATCGGGGGCGGTACTATCACATATATGATTACTTAAACGTTGAATTTCAAGAGAAAATCTATCGGTCAAGTCATTTCTCCCAAATCACTAGGAAAATGGAGAAATCATTTTCAAATAAAATGCATGAGTAAATTTAAAGCAATTATATTTGATTTAATATAAGTGATTGCATTTATGCATTTTAATTCAATAAAAAGGCCCGATCTCAGACACCCTCGATTCCACCGTCGTCTTCTCGTCGAACAACGGCGACGTCATCGCCGATGAGGTCAACCTGCAATAGTTGTTACACGTTAGCCATCGTGAGAGTGGGAATAATAGCTTCACCATCGTGCGGCTCCCCTGTCCAGCATGCGACGACAGATTCTTGAATCCGATTGTTGGTTGTGATAACCTAGTGATTTAAGCAACAATCTACTCATTGGATCTATCCCTTCCACTAAGGCAACCTACGTAGCATAACAAAATTGTAAGCAATATATTCTTGATTGGTGAAACCTTTTATTTAAATTTTTAGTTTTTTTTCTTTTTTGAATCATTTTAAATGATTCATGTGTCAACACTTATATGTCTTCTCCTTTCTCCAATTTGCGAAAGAAAAGTAAATTATATTGATACGTTTGATGTAATAAATTTCATATGACATATCATTCAATTTATTTACATATTACTACTTCATATATCATATTGGTAAAAGATTTTCATTCATACAAAATTTAATAACCATAACATTATCCGGATTGTTTGTCCATTTGTTGTAATAAAGTTATTCCTGATCTTGAGATAAAATGTAGACATCACGATTTTTCAACCTCTAAAGTCAAGATACAAGAGTTGAATAATCAAATTCAAGAGTTGTTAGACAAAAGTTGGATTTTGAAGCGGTACTGCCCCATATATTACTATTTAAATGTTGAATTTTAATAGGAAATCTATCGGACAAGTAATTTCTCCCAAACCAATAGAAAAATGGAGAAATCATTTTCAAATCTGTTAATAATGCCTTGAATCTGAACCCAATTGGTCCTCCTACATAGTCAGACGCTTCAGCAGAATTCCCCTACGGGGGTCTCGCTGTGCAGTTGGAAGTTTGTTGATGGAACTCAGAAATATCGATGTTAAGATCGAGGATGAAGATGCTGCCCTAATTCTGTTAGTTTCGCTTCCTCCATCATATGAAAATTTCGTTCAATCTATGATTATCGGGAAGGAAACTATAAGTCTGGAAGAAGTAAGATTGAGTCTCCATACTCGTGAACTTCGACATAGGGCATCTGGAAATTCTGTAGAGACTCAGGCCGCGGGTTTGATATCGACCGCAGAGAAGGGACAGTCCTCGAATTCAAAGAAATCCAACTCGAAGAAGAAGAAAATCACTGCGAAAGACATCTGTAATTACTACAAGGAACCAGGTCATTGGAAGAAGTATTGTCCGAAGAAGAAGAAGACCCCTGTCGCTGCGGTGGCACATGAAACAGGAAATTCCGAAGATGATTTGGTTCTGGCTGCTTCTGATCAAGGATGTCTGACGGATAGTTGGGTTTTGGATTCGGGGTGTTCCTATCATATGACTCCGAATAAAGAGTGGTTCTCAACTTATCAGAAGATTGATGGTGGAAACGTTATCATGGGCAACGATGCAACCTGTCAGATAGTTGGGATCGGTTCTGTGCAGATCAGGACTCATGACAATCTTGTGAGGACGCTGACAAATGTCCGCCATGTTCCGCAACTGAAAAAGAATTTGATATCACTTGGAGTCCTCGACTCTAAAGGGTGTCAGATCAATGCTGCTGGAGACATCCTCACGGTCATGAAAGGTGATGCTACGGTTCTGAAGGGAGTCAGATAGAAGTCCTTGTATGTATTACAAGGCAAGACAGTCTCTGACGTTGCTGCAGTGGCTAGTTCATCCGAATCAGATAGGTCCAGGCTGTGGCACATGCGGCTTGGGCATATGAGTCAGAACGGGATGAATATCCTCAGCAAACGAGGTCTTCTAGGGGAGAAGAAGATATCTGAAATCAACTTCTGCAAGCACTGCGTATTCAGCAAACAGCGAAGGTCTCAGTTTGGCAAGGCAGTGCACAGGACGAAGGCGACACTTGACTACATCCACGCCGATTGTTGGGGTCCCTCTCGTGTTCCATCATTAGGAGGTGCGAGGTACTTCCTATCTGTGATTGATGACTACTCGAGGATGACTTGGGTATTCATGATGAAACACAAGAGTGAGTCCTTCAAGGCCTTCAAGCAGTGAAAGGTTCTGGTGGAAAATCAGACGTCGAAGAAAGTGAAGCGTCTTCGCACTGACAATGATTTGGAATTCTGTTCTGCTGAATTCGACCAGTTCTGCAAAGATGAAGGCATTGCCAAGCATCGCACAGTCAGGGATACTCCACAGCAGAATGGAGTTGCAGAACGAATGAACATGACACTTCTGGAGAGGGCAAGGTGCATGTCTCTAACGCTGGCCTAAATAGGACATTCTGGGCTGAAGCTGTTAACACAGCTTGTTACTTGGTGAATCGAAGTCCGGCGACTGCGATTGATTTCAAGACTCCAACTGAGGTATGGTCAGGAAATTCTGCTGATTATACTTGTCTGAAAGTTTTTGGTTGTCCAGCATACTATCACGTCAGTGAAAGGAAGTTGGAGCCAATGGCCAAAGAAGGGGTGTTCATGGGATATGGTGCAGGAGTGAAGGGCTACAGAATCTGGTCTCCTTCAGAACACAAAGTCATCCACAGCAGAAGCGTGACCTTTGATGAAGCATCAATGCTTCAGTTGAAGGTGGAGGCTGAAGAGAGTGTCAGTAAACAGGTGGAGGTTGAAATCACTCCAACTGAGGATGATGCTGAAGGATCACATCAAGAAGCAGAACCAGAAGGTGAAGAATCTGATGAGCAACCTGAAGATGAGTCAATTGCTGCTAGACGTCCTCGCAGAGAAGTGGGTCCTCCTAAGCGATATGGTTTCGAGGACATAGTTGCTTATGCACTACAGGTAGCTGAAGAGGTGGAGTCCCTGGAGCCGTCCTCTTATAGGGATGCCATCACATGTGCCGAATCTGAACAGTGGATCGCTGCTATGGGTGAGGAGATGGAATCTCTTCACAAGAATCAGATGTGGGAGCTGGTCAAGTTGCCTAAAGGCAGGAAGACTGTTGGCTGTAAATGGATCTTCAAGAAGAAAGCAGGAATTCTGGGAGTTGAAGGCACGAGATATAAAGCACGACTGGTTGCTAAAGGTTATAGTCAGAAAGAAGGTGTGGACTACAATGAGATATTCTCACATGTTGTCAGACATACTTCTATCAGGGTGCTACTTGCTCTTATAACACAACAGAATCTAGAGCTCGAGCAACTAGATGTGAAGACTGCTTTCCTCCATGGAGAACTTGAAGAAGATATTCTTATGAGCCAACCAGAGGGATTCTCCATTTCGGGAAAGGAGAATCAAGTTTGCAGTCTGAAAAAATCTCTGTATGACTTGAAGCAGTCTCCCAGACAATGGTACAAGAGGTTCGACAGCTTCATGATCAGTAAGGAATTCAGTTGAAGTCCCTATGATTGCTGTGTATATCACAAGAAGGTGAAGGACGGCTCCACCATCTATCTGCTCTTGTATGTTGATGATATGCTTATTGCTGCCAGAGACATGGCAGACATTCAAAATCTGAAGAAGCTCCTCAGTGCAGAATTCGACATGAAAGATCTTGGTGCAGCACAGAAGATTCTGGGGATGGAAATTCTAAGGGATCGCGCACAAGGTAAACTCTTCTTACCTCAGAAAAATTATATTGAGAAGATTTTATCCAGGTTTGGAATGTCTGGAGCGAAGCCTTTGAATACTCCATCAGCTGCAAATGTTCATCTTTCTGTTGCCTTCGCACCAAAGTCAGATGCAGAAAAGGAGTACATGTCTCGGGTTCCATATGCTAGTGCAATTAGAAGTCTGATGTATGCCATAGTTTGCACAAGACCAGACATTGCTCATGCAGTCAGTGTTGTCAGTAGGTTCATGAGCGATCCAGGAAAGGAGCACTGGCAAACAGTGAAGCGAATTTTTCGGTATCTGAGAGGAACATCTGATATTGGCCTCATCTACAGAAGTGATAAAGAGTGTTTGATTGCAGGGTACTCAGATTCAGATTATGCTGGAGATGTTGATGGAAGACGATCTATGACAGGCTATGTCTTCACTTTGGGCAGTTCAGTTATTAGTTGGAAGGCTACACTTCAGCCATCAGTTACATTGTCCACCACAGAGGCTGAATACATGACACTGACGGAAGCTGCCAAGGAAGGCATCTGGTTAAAAGGCTTAGTTGGAGATCTCGGATTACATCAGGAGCAGGCTATAGTGCACTGTGACAGTCTGAGTGCAATATGTTTAGCCAAAGATCAAGTACATCATGAAAGAACCAAACACATTGATGTCAGATATCACTTCTTCCGCACTGAGAAGAGGATCAAGGTGAAGAAGATTGGCACTGAAGACAATCCAGCTGATATGTTCACCAAATATGTTCCTTATGGCAAGTTCCAACATTGTTTGGACTTGCTTAACATAAATACTTGGTAATAGCTTCAAGATGGGACTGGCGGCGGCGTTGCGTATTTTTTGTGCTATGAAGATGATTCAAGTCAAGGTGGAGATTTGTTAATAATGTCTTGAATCTGAACCCAGTTGGTCTCCCTACATAGTCAGGCGCTTCAGCAGAATTCCCCTACGGGAGTTGCAAGGGGGCGGAGCCCCCTGAGCGAAAATTTTTTGGGGTATTCTGTTTATGATTCGGATTTGATTTATTTCCTTAACACGAGATAGGTGTCCTATGTTCAGGGGATTTATTTAGAGTCCCAGTCCGTATGTAATTCCTATCATCTGTCAAAGGGAGTGCCTATATAAACTCCCTAGGGGTCTAGACCGAGACCTATCCTTGTAATCATCATTATTCCATAACAAAGAGCAGCCGCCGTTTTTTCTCTTCATGTTCTTTTGTATTTCGTGCGATCCCTCTCTCCCTCTTTTCGTAACAAAATCAAATGCATGAGTAAATTTAAAGCATACACATTGGATTTAATATAAGTATTTGCATTTAGGCAATTTAATTCAATAAAAGGCTCCAACTCCGTTTTCCGACTCGCTCTGATGGATTGGAGCACTCTGTTGTACAATGACTCCTTTATAGACATCCTCGATTCCATCGTCGTCTTCTCATCGAACGACGGCGACACCATCGCCGATGAGGTCAACCTGCGGCTGTTACACGTTAGCCATCGTGAGAGTGAGAATAATAGCTCCACCATCGTGCGGCTCCCCCTATCCAGCATGCAACAGATTCTTGAATCCGATTGTTGTTTCTAATAACTTAGTAATTTAAGTGACGATCTACTCATAGAATCTATCCCTTCCACTATGGAAACCTACATAGCATAACAAAATTGTAAGCAATAAATTCTTGTTTGGTGAAATCTTTTGTTTAAATTTTTAGTTTTTTCTTTCCTAAACGATTTTAAATGATTCATGTGTCAACTCTTATATGTCTTATACTTTCTACAATTTCTGAAAGAAAAGTAAATTATACTGATACGTTTGATGTAATAAATTTCATATGACATGTCATTCGATTTATGCACATATTACTAATTCATATATCATATTGGTAAAAGATTTTCATGCATACAAAATTTCAAAACTATAACATTATTCGGGTTGTTTGTTTATACTGATCTTGAGATAAAATATAGACATCACGATATTTCAACCTCTAAATTCTATATACAAGAGTTGAATAATCAAATTCAAGAGTTGTTGGACAATAGTTGAATTTCAATGCAGCATTGTCCCATATATGACTAATTAATTGTTGAATTTCAAGAGAAAATCTATCGGACAAGTTATTTCTCCCAAACCACTAGGGAAAAAGGATAAATCATTTTCAAATCAAATGCATGAGTAAATTTAAAATATAAACATTTGATATTATATAAGTATTTACATTTAGGTAATTTAATTCAATAAAAAGACTCCACCTCTGTCTCCGACACTCTCCGATTGATTGGAGCACTCTGTGATACAACGACTCATTTATAGACATCCTCGATTCCACCGTCGTCTTCACGATAAACGACGGCGACACCATCGCCGATGCGACTGTTGTTCCATGTCAGCCATCGTGAGAGTGAGGACAACAGCCCCACCGTCCTACGGCTCTCCCCGTCCTGTCTGCGACAATTGATTTTTGAATCTGATTGTTGTTTCTGATAACCTAGTAATTTAAGCAATAATCTACTCATGGGATCTATCCCTTCCACTCTAGAACCTACATAGCATAAAAAAATTGTAAGCAATAGATTCTTGTTTGATCATTTTTTTTTAATTTTTAGTTTTTTATTTCATGAATCGTTTCAAATGATTCCTGTGTCAACACTTGTATGCACATATTATTAATTCATATCTCCTATTGGTAAAATATTTTCATTTATGCAAAATTTCAAAACCATAACATTATCCGGGTTAAAGAATATGTTGTTATTGTTTGCCAATTTATTGTAATAAAATGGTTCCTGATGTTGAGATAAAATGTTGATATCATAATTTTTTAACCTCTAAAGTCGAGATACAAGAGTTGAATAATCAAATTCAAGAATTGTTAAACAAAAATTGAATTTCCGGGGCGGTACTGCCCCATATATTATCATGGACGTTCCCTAGAAACATCATTTGTGCATAATCATATATTCAATTAACATACTAAGTTAGTTTAGATGTCCATTTAGTGATATTGTAGATAGTAATTAATATTTCGATTAGTGCATAATGATTACTTAATTATCGATGAACTTTACAAAGGAATTATATAGGGTGATTAGGAATAAATTGTAAAATTTATAAATATTATAATATATATGTTTAAATAGAATTAAATAAGCTTAATTAGGGTTAAAACACTTAGTTTTGACAAAAAAAATGTGATTAACCATCACTTAAACTCCAAGAAGCTAAAGCAGACAGGTGAGAGCTGCTCAAATGGATATTTTTCCAAACCACCATAAGACCTCAGAAAATTCTAAAACAAATATATAAGCCACTTAACATTATAATTTGACCGTAGCAAAATTATCAGAGGAAGAACTCGAGCGAAACAACCTGAGGAAAATTGAGAACGTTGGCAGTTCCAGGTGAGTTTTGATCTGGAAATTGTTCTTCTGATTGAGAGACTTATTACTTGAGGATAAATGAACCATAAATTATGAAATTTTGTATGCTTCAAACATTTGAGGTTAGATTCCCATGGCCTCTAGAATCACCTAAAAAGGATTTATATAGAGGAAGTTATGATCTTACCTTCACAAGTCACTCATCATGTCCCGAGTCTGATATAAGTTTCATTTGTAAATTAGGGAACGATTAGAATAGAGTGAATTAGGATTTGAATTTTGGATATGTTTAAATAGACATTCCAAGGGTTCGGTGAGAGGTTGAATCATCCTATTTAAACTTGTATTTTGGGAGAAATGATTTTTTTATTTTATAGTGATGCTTCTATCATATTCTAGGACATTGACAGATTGTGATCCGAATTAACTATTTTTATTATAAGTCTATATAGCGAATTAAATTCTCAAATTTTTATGACAAAATATTAATGAAGTCTAGATTTCAGAAAAATTATGCTCTATTTAAATGGACAAGTATGAAGAAACATATAAATCAATATTTCAGCGACACACAGTCTACTCACTTTATAAATCAAATGATTCGTGAGTCAACACTTGTATGCACATATTATTAATTCATATCTCCTATTGGTAAAATATTTTCATTTATACGAAATTTCAAAACCATAACATTATCCGGGTCAAAGAATACGTAGTTCTTGTTTGCCTATTTATTGTAATAAATTGGTTCCTGATGTTGAGATAAAATGTTGATACCACAATTTTTTAACCTCTAAAGTCGAGATACAAGAGTTGAATTATCAAATTCAAGAGTTGTTAGACAAAGTTAAATTTCAGGAGCGGTACTACCCCATATATGACTACTTAAATGTTGAATTTCAAGAGAAAATATATCAGACAAGTCATTTCTCCCAAATCACTAGGAAAATAGAGAAATCATTTTCAAATCAAATGTATGAGTAAATTTAAAGCATACACATTTGCTTTAATATAAGTATTTACATTTATGTAATTTAATTCAACTCCGATCTCAGACACCCTCCGATAGATTGGAGCTCTCTATGGTACAATGAATCCTTTATTGTCATCCTCGATTCCACCGTCGTCATCTCGTCGAACGACGGCAACACCATCGCCGATGAGGTTAACCTGCGACTGTCGTTACATGTTAGCCATCGTCATAGTGGGAACAATACCCCACCGTCGTGCGGCTCCACTTGTCCAGCATGCAACGACAGATTCTTGAATTCGATTGTTGTTTCTGATAACCTAGTAATTTAAGCAACAATTTACTCATTGCATCTATCCCTTCCACTATGGCAACCTACTAGCATAACAAAATTGTAAGCAATAGATTCTTATTTGGTGAAACCTTTTGTTTAGATTTTTAGTTTTTTCTTTCCTAACCATTTTAAATGATTCATGTGTCAACACTTATATTCTTCTCCTTTCTTCAATTTGTGAAAGAAAAATAAATTATATTGATACGTTTGATGTAATGAATTTCATATGACATGTCATTCAATTTATGAACATATTACTAATTCATATATGATATTACTAATTCATAACGATAACATTATCCGGATTGTTTGTCTATTTGTTGTAATAAAGTGATTCCTGAATCTTCAGATAAAATGTAGACATCACGGATTTTCAACCTCTAAAGTCGAGATACAAGAGTTGAATAATCAAATTCAAGAGTTGTTGGACAAAAATTCAATTTCGCGGCAGTACTGCCCCATATATGACTTCTTTCAAACCATTAGGGAAAAAGGATAAATTATTTTCAAATCAAATGCATGAGTAAATTTAAAATATAAATATTTTATATAATATAAGTATTTATATTTAGGCAATTTAATTCAATAAAAAGACTCCACCTTTGTCTCTAACACTCTCCGATTGGTTGGAGCACTCTGTGATAGAATGACTCCTTTATAGACATCCTCGATTCCACAGTCATCTTCTCGATGAACGACGACGACACCATCGCCGTGCGACTATTGTTCCACGTCAGTCATCATAGAGTGAGGACAACAGCTCCACCGTCCTGCGGCTCCCCCTGTCTCGCCTCACTTGTATTCCACTGATTTTTTAATCTGGTTGTTATTTCTGATAACCTAGTAATTTAAGCAAAAATCTACTCATGGGATCTATCCCTTCCACTCTAAAAACTTACATAGCATAACAAAATTGTAAACAATAGATTCTTGTTTGATGAAAACTTTTGTTTAAATTTTTAGTTTTTTATTTCATGAAACATTTCAAATGATTCATGAGTCAACACTTGTATGCACATATTATTAATCCATATCTCCTATTGGTAAAATATTTTCATTTATACAAAATTTTAAAACTATAACATTATCCGGATCAAAGAATATGTTGTTCTTGTTTGCCTATTTATTGTAATAAACTGGTTCCTGATGTTGAGATAAAATGTTGATATCACAATTTTTTAACTTCTAAAGTCGAGATACAAGAGTTGAATAATCAAATTCAAGAGTTGTTAGACAAAAGTTAAATTTCGGGAGCGGTACTGCCCCATATATGACTACTTAAATGTTGAATTTCAAGAGGAAACATATCGGACAAGTCATTTCTCCCAAATCACTAGGAAAATGGAGAAATCATTTTTAAATCAAATGTATGAGTAAATTTAAAGCATACACATTTGATTTAATATAAGTATTTACATTTATGTAATTTAATTCAACTCCGATCTCAGACACCCTCCGATAGATTGGAGCTCTTTGTGGTACAACAAATCCTTTATTGACATCCTCGATTCCACCATCGTCATCTCGTCGAATGACGGTAACACCATCGCTGATGAGGTCAACCTGCGACTGTTGTTACACGTTAGCCATCTCAGAGTGGGAACAATACCCCACCGTCGTGCGGCTCCACTTGTCCAGCATGCGACGACAGATTCTTGAATCCGATTATTGTTTCTGATAACCTAGTAATTTAAGCAACAATCTACTCATTGGATCTATCCCTTCCACTATGGAAACCTACTAGCATAACAAAATTGTAAGCAATAGATTCTTGTTTGGTGAAACCTTTTGTTTAAATTTTTAGTTTTTTCTTTCCTGAACCATTTTAAATGATTCGTGTGTCAACACTTATATGTATTCCCCTTTCTTCAATTTGTGAAAGAAAAATAAATTATATTGATACGTTTGATGTAATGAATTTCATATGACAAGTCATTCAATTTATGAACATATTACTAATTCATATATGATATTGGTAAAAGATTTTCATCCATACAAAATTTCATAATGATAACATTATCCGGATTGTTTGTCTATTTATTGTAATAAAGTGATTCCTGAATCTTCAGATAAAATGTAGACATCACGGTTTTTCAACCTCTAAAGTCGAGATACAAGAGTTGAATAATCAAATTCAAGAGTTGTTGGACAAAAATTCAATTTTGCGGCAGTACTGCCCCATATATGACTTCTCCCAACCCATTAGGGAAAAAGGATAAATCATTTTCAAATCAAATGCACGAGTAAATTTAAAATATAAACATTTTATATAATATAAGTATTTACATTTAGGCAATTTAATTCAATAAAAAGACTCCACTGATTGGAGCACTCTGTGATAGAACGACTCCTTTATAGGCATCCTCGATTCCACAGTCATCTTCTCGATGAACGACGGCGACACCATCGCCGATGCGACTGTTGTTCCACGTCAGCCATCATAGAGTGAAGACAACATTTCCACCGTCCTGCGGCTCCCCCTGTCCCGCCTGACTATTATTCCACTGATTTTTTTAATCTGATTGTTATTTCTGATAACCTAGTAATTTAAGCAAAAATTTACTCATGGGATCTATCCCTTCCACTCTGAAAACTTACATAGCATAACAAAATTGTAAACAATAGATTCTTGTTTGATGAAAACTTTTGTTTAAATTTTTAGTTTTTTATTTCATGAATCATTTCAAATGATTCATTTGTCAATACTTGTATGCACATATTATTAATTCATATCTCGTATTGGTAAAATATTTTCATTTATACGAAATTTCAAAACCATAACATTATTCGGGTCAAAGAATATGTTGTTCTTGTTTGCCTATTTATTGTAATAAAGTGGTTCCTGATGTTGAGATAAAATATTGATATCACAATTTTTTAACCTCTAAAGTCGAGATACAAGAGTTGATTATTAATCAAATTCAAGAGCTATTAGACAAAAGTTAAATTTCGGGGGTGGTATTGCCCCATATATTCCTATTTAAATGTTGAATTGCAAGAGGAAATCTATCGGACAAGTTACTTCTCCCAAACCACTAGGAAAATGGAGAAATCATTTTCAAATTAAATGCATGAGTAAATTTAAAGCATACACATTTGATTTAGTATAAGTATTTACGTTTAGGCAATTTAATTCAATAAAAATGCTCCAACTCTGTTCTCCGTCAACCTCCGATGGATTGGAGCACTCTACGGTACAACGACTCCTTTATAGACATCCTCGATTGCACCGTCATCTTCTTGCAGAACGACGATGACACCATCGCCGATGACATCAACCTATGGCTGTTGTTACACGTTAGCCATCGTGAGAGTGAGAACAACAATTCCACCATGGTGTGGCTCCCCCTGTCCAACGTGCGATGACTAAGATAACGTAGTAATTTAAGCAACAATCTCTTGGGATCTATCCGTTCCACTACGGCAACCTACATAGCATAATAAAATTATAAGCAATAGATTCTTGTTTGGTGAAACCTTTTGTTTAAATTTTTAGTTTTTTTTGTTTCCTGGACCATTTTAAATGATTCATGTGTCAACACTTGTATGTCTTCTCCTTTCTATAATTTCTGAAAGAAAAGTTAATTATATTGATATGTTTGATGTAATGAATTTCATATGACATGTCATTCAATTTATGCACATATTACTAATTCATATGTCATATTGGTAAAAGATTTTTATTCATACAAAATTTCATAACCATAACATTATCCGCGTCAAAAGAGAGGTTGTCTTTGGTTGCCTATTTGTTGTAATAAATTGATTTCTAATGTTGAAATAAAATGTAATTATCATAATTTTTTAACCTCTAAAGTCGAGATACAAGAGTTGAATAATGCAATTCAAGAGTTGTTGGACAAAAGTTGAATTTCGAGGAGTAATGCTCCATATATGTCTATTTAAATGTTGAATTTCAAGAGAAAATCTATCGGACAAGTTATTTCTCCCAAACCACTAGGGAAAAATGAGAAATCATTTTCAAATCAAATTCATGAGTAAATTTAAAGTATAAACATTTGATTTAATATAATCATTTACATTTAGGCAATTTAATTCAATAAAAAGGCTCCACCTCCGGTCTCCGACACCCCCCAGTGGATTGGAGCACTCTGTGGTACAACGACCGACTCCTTTATAGACATCCTTGATTCCACAGTCGCCTTCTTGCCAAACGCTGACAACACCATCGCCCATGAGGTCAACATGCAGTTATTGTTCCATGTCAGTCATCGTGAAAGTGAGGACAACAGCTCCACCGTCGTGCGCCTCCCCCTGTCTAGCCTGCGACAACCGATTCTTGAATCCGATTGTTGTTTTTTATAACCTAGTAATTTAAGCAATAATCTACTCATGGGATCTATCCCTTTCACTCTAACAACCTACATAGCATACCAAAACATTTATTTAAATTTTTAGTTTATTTTTTCCTGAACCGTCAAATGATTCATGTGTCAACACTTGTATGTCTTCTCCTTTCTACAGTTTTTGAAAGCAAAGTAAATTATATTGATATATTTGATGTAATGAATTTCATATGATGTGTCATTCAATTTATGCACATATTACTAATTCATATGTCATATGGGTAAAAGATTTTTATTCATACAAAATTTGATAACCATAACATTATTCGGGTCAAAGGAGACGTTGTCCTTATTTACCTATTTGTTGTAATAAAGACATTCATGATGTTGAGATAAAATGTAGACATTACAATTTTTTAATCTTTAAATTCGAGATAGAAGACTTATTGGACAAAAGTTGAATTTTGGAGTAGTAATGTCCCATATATGACTACTTAAATGTTGAATTTCAAGAGAAAATCTACCGGACAAATTATTTCTCCCATGGGGAAAAGGAGAAATCATTTTCAAATCAAATGCATGAGTAAATTTAAAGTATAAAGATTTGGTTTAATATGAGTATTTACATTTAGGCAATTTAATTCAATAAAAAGACTCCTCTGATCTCTGATACTCACCGGTGGATTGGAGCACTTTGTGTTACAACGATTCCTTTATAGACATCTTCGATCCTACCATCGTCTTCTCGTCGAATGATGGCGACACCATCGCCGATGAGGACAACTTACGACTGTTGTTCCACGTCAACCATCGTGAGAGTGAGGACAATAGCTCCATCGTCGTGCGGCTCCCCTTGTCTAGCCTACGACGATTGATTCTTGAATCCAATTGTTGTTTCTGATAACCTAATAATTTAAGCAACAATCTACTCGGATTTATCCCTTCCACTCTGGCAACCTATATAGCATATCATAATTATAAGCAATAGATTCTTGTTTGGTGAAAACCTTTATTTAAATTTTTTGTTTTTTCTTTCTCGAACTGTCAAATGATTCTTGTGTCAACACTTGTATGTCTTCTCCTTTCTATAGTTTCTGAAGGAAAAGTAAACTATATTGATATGTTTGATGTAATGAATTCAATTTATGCACATATTACTAATTCATGTCATATTGGTAAAATATTTTCATTCATACAAAATTTATCTTAATAGAATAGTTAAGTTAAAGAATGATTAAGGCATTAATCATCTTATCCTATGAAATTTGAATAGTTTTATTAAGTTTCTATATAGCGCTCCCAAATTGATCTCTTCCACATAGTAAAGATCTGCCTGAAGACGCTACTAGCATGCCTTTGATTAAATATTTGACTAAGTGTGGTTAACAACTATTGGAGATAAAACATCAAGGATCGATGAACAATGAAAACAACGAAAGAAAGATAAGATGAACACAGAGATTTAACATAGTAAAACTCTCTTGATCAATGTGAACAAGAGAGAAACATCTACGGACAAAGGAGACCGCCAGAAATCCTAACCCTCACTAGTGGCCCAGCCCTCCGCTTTCGCCACAAATCCTCATTTTTCCTTTTTCTCATTTTTTTCTTTCATAATTTCGGATACATGGTACATAATTCAAGGCATGTCAACAACAACAAAAGAAAGATAAATGAGCTTATAAAGATAAAAATAGGAGAGTCAATAAGTGTGGAAGTCTAAAACTTATTACATAATCTCAAATAACATACTTCATAGCTATTACATCATAATTTAATGAAAGATATAGGTCCCAAAATTCATGTGCTTCGCCTGAACATCATCGCAGCACACTACTTCATCCACCATCGCTAATCCTGTGGGAACCAAACATAGGGGAGGAAATTCTCTCATGAGTTTTACGGTCCAAGTAGGAAATAATGACAATATACAATGAATAATTTTTAAATAGAATAAATCAATAAATTCATATCAAATGCATACCTTTGCTTGGAATGAGGCAACATGTCATCATAATAATCAATAAACATAGGCAATGAACATGTAACAATGAACTATGCCATAACAATGATCTAATAAACGAAACGATGATATGATAAATCATAAGCATATTCGATAATAGTGATTCGGTGACAATGATTCCATAACAATAATCCAGTAACAATGATTTGATAACGAATTCGATAACAATATCAATACTTCAGTACTTTATTCATTAACAATGATTTTGTGACTTTGTTCAATTATTATGGTATTTCAATTTTCCTTTTATTTTCATAATGATTAAATATAATAATATTAATGACCATATTTTCTAGAATACAAATAATAAAATAATCTTTTATTAAACATAAAAAATTAGGGTCTATATTCTATATCAAAAGCAATCATTTATAGATTGGTAATTAGTGTTTCTCGTAATATGACTTGGTGAATTTAAAATCCGACCTGATTCGAATGAAACTCGACTAGAATTTAAGAGGACCTCACCTCGTGTTCTTTATCGATGTGTTGCGAGTGTTCGACATTGATCAAACCGACACAGATCGGGTTTTAGTTGTTGAAAAGGTCAATATTGTCGACTATGAAAAACATATCCGAACCGAATCACACTAGGAATGGTATCTAACCATGTGATCCGAATTTTGTCCCACCTAGTCTGAGTTTTGATGATTGTTAAAAAAAGTTTTTATTTATGATTTGATTTATTATAGAATTTTTTACTCATGTCATTGATGAAGTTTCAAATATAGCATAAAAAGGTTTGGTCCTAATGCTCGGATGTTTAAAGTACTCACTCCGTAGTCTTAACTTGATTTATCATGATCCAAAAATACATGAAAGTGTCACGGTGTAATTCATAATAAAAGTTAGAGTTTGTCTAGGATAAATGTTTATAGGAAATTATGTTAAAAACAAAAGATATAGTGGAACTCATAATGCAAAATGTAATTTTAAATCAAGAAAGAAAATAAGAAAAGAAAGTAAGTAAGAAAGAAAGAAAAAATTAAGTATATTAATGTATGTCATCGAAATGTGAAACCAATAAATATACTATATCAATACCCTTATGCTTCATTTAAACAATAGCACATAATTATCTGCTTACTCGTAACAATAGAAGACTCACAAGATTAAAGAAAATGAAAGTTACATGGTAAAATGAAAGAAAGTTAGAATGTCAAAGTGTCTCTCCAAACATCACTATTGAAGTTTGTTTGTTGAACTTAACAACTTGACTCATATGGGGTGGTTCCATGGACAAATCGATTCAAACAATAGTAAGCTTAAAAAAGAAAACATATACAATAAGAAATCAGTCTCAATTGCTTGAGAGAAGGCTTGGTTTTAAAGTATCAGTCAATTTATTATAAACCTGATCGATTTGTTAAAAATCAATTAAGGCTTATAAATTCATTCAAGTCTTTTCAAGTCCGGTGGTTGATTGAATTTTTCTTGCACCTTATCATAATTATCATGTTTTTTTATTAATGTAACAAGAAAATAATATAAAAAATTTGTGAAAGAATACTATAAATTTTAGAAATATAAATATAACAAAAAAATTGTTAAGTGGCCTAAGACCTACTAAATCTTAAAAAAAACTTACTAGACAACCCGATAATAATTCATTGAATCTATCCAAAACCTCTATCCCATTTATCGCCCACCACTTGGTTTGAAGCTTAAAGATAAAGATCGTCCACCAATGAGGTTGGGGTGGAGTGGGTACCAGTGAATCTTCATGGATGCAGAAAATTCCCACCATAGTCACTCCTTAGCGTCGCGTGAGGAGAACGATCCGCGCTACTTACGGACAGTGAGGTGGCAACCGAAAAAAAAGACAAAGATCGCCCAAAAAATTGAATACATTGTAATACCATTTTAATACCCCATGGTACAACTTAAATGGTGATACCCAGTACATGTGTAAACCTAGAAAATATTTACACAAGTAAACTACCTCAGCCAAAATAACTTCAACACACCTAGTTGTCTAACCTTCAATCAATGTAGACATACACGAAACTATTTATTTATTTGATTAATTCCTTAAATCTTCTCTGAATCGTAACGATTTTTCACATCTGTGCATAATACACTAACTTACTCTAGTGCCTCCTAAACTATATTGTTATTTACATTTTCATCGATTTATTTTATTCTATTAATTTTCTCATTATTTTTTCAATTATGAAATGACTAAATTGTTCTTTCAATTTTTTTCTTCGGAAAGAGCAATTTAGTGATTTAATAAATATTAAAAAAAATAACAAAACAATTAACAAAATATGACGAATGAAATAAAATAAGATAATTTAAGAAGAGGATAGGATAAGTTCAATAAAGTTTAAATAATTAACCCTAAATGATATGATTGATTTTAAATGCATTTTACTAGTACGAGGAGGACAAAATGGAGAGTCCAAGGACAGAATTTTCAAGTTCTAAAGAATGACCTATGATTATACTATATAAATATATTATAGTACGTATTGTTTATACACTATATTACAACTTTATTAAATATATGATGCATAAAATCATCTTATTGATAGTAAATAATAATAATAACAATATAAGTTTTTCGAATTTACATTTTTTGTTAATTTATTTAAATATTTTAAACTTCAGTGAAGACATTAATCTCAATCAACTCAGAATGACTTGATTTTAAACTAAATCAGAATTAGGACTAGATTCAAATTTTGATTTTAAACTAAATCAGAATTAGGACTAGATTCAAATTTTGAAGACCCTGTTGTGAGATCCCATACCCGATTTTGTTACCTCATACTGTGAAATATGAAGTATTTTATAAAGTTATAAGTAAAATCTAAGGCGTTTATGACGTGAACTTGATCCAAGAATGCAATGGGTGGTCTCGGAGGCTCGACATTTGGTTCTAATTTTCTGGTCGCCCTGCAATTTCGAGCAAGCAGGAAACTAAAAATGGCACAAATCTAACACGCAATCTAATACCAAGGCAGCATATACGGAAACCCAATGGCTCAAAAGAGACTTCATTCAGACATTCTGCGGTGATACACCATCATTCGTTCAAATTAAACTTAGTCGAAAAGGGAGAAACCCATGTCATCGTCGCTTTCTTCCTTCTCTTCCTTCTTCTCCTCGGCAGGAGCCGCCGCCTCAGCTGCAGTAGCACCGCCGCCCGAAGCTGCGGAGGCCGTCGCAGCACCGCCGCCAATGAAGCCCCCGCCGCCACCTCCGCCAATGATCACCTGCACCATCAATCCATAAATAAGGTTTTCAAGCTATGGGTAACAGAACACTGAATTCGTAGTTAAGAAAACAGGTTCAATGAAACAAATTACAGCGCTGCAATCCTTAGACGATTACATAAGTAAAATTATGAATTAATGCATTAGAAACAATTATGACACTTCATTTCTGTAACTGAAACAAGAGAATGGCAAAACAAAAATGGAATTTTGATCATCACATTCAGACCATCCAAAAAAAATAAGAATGTAAATAAGGGCACAAATTAAACGATTTGATTTTTCATCGAGATATACAACTTCGAGATGCTGGCAAGAACAAAAGGCACGATTCTGGTTATTGAAATACAAGAGGAGAAGAAGATACTGAAACCGGTCAGTTTTCTTACCTGGAAGACGGCAGAGATGGGTGAGACCAGCGAAAATGAGGACTGGATGCCGCCGGAGGAGTCGATGGCAAGGGCGGCCTGGACGAGCCGTCGCTGGAGCTCGAACGTGGAGGCCGCAGATGCCTCCAGGTCCCCGGAAAGCGCCTTGGCGCTCCACTCGCCGCCGGAGCTGCGGCAAACGAAGGTGTGGACACCCATGGCTCTCGGCGAACTCTCTCTCTCCCCCTTTCTGCGCGCGCCGCCAAGAAAACCCTAACTAAAGAAAAGGGCGACCCCGGGCCCTTCCACGCCTATGTAGGTAGAGGAAACTCCGATTGACAAAACTACCCATAATCATTTTAAGAGAATACCAGGATTCATCGTCACATGCTACGTGCACCGCGTGTATTAAAATGTCATTTGATAATTGACCCCTTTCTACTCGAGAATTTAATTCACATTTGCTAAAGTTGTTGATAATGGCATATTATCTTTTGTTTTGGGAGAAAGTTTCAAAAGGAAAAGGAAGATACCTATGAGGAGCATGCAAAAGAATGGGAATACTAATTTTATTTATTAGATTAATAATGTAATTATATATTAATTCGAAATATATAATATGATTACATAGTAATATAATTATATATTTAAAATATATGTTGATATGTTAAATAGTATTTTTATTTATAAGTCATGTTACTAATTCAATTATTATAATTTATTTAACCTTAGATTATATTTTTATTATCAAATTATTTTTAATAAATATATATTATTTCATTAAAGAAGTATATAATCAATTTAATCATAATTTATAATCATTAAATTTATAAAATGATAAAAACATAAGCATTATATAAATAGAAGGGTGCTCTACATATTCATTAACTTCCAAAAGAAATATGGTGATTATCTTTTTGGGTAATGTTAAACAATTGATCCAATTTTGATGTTTAACTTTTTTTTTCTCAAAAAAAGTATATATGAAAAAGTTATTGAATCATTTGGCACAAGGGGATTGAATTGTTATATAAATTTTAACAAAAATACAAAATTCAATCGTTGAAATGTAAATATAATTAATGAAAATAAATTAAATATAGCAAAGAGAAATGATGCAAAAATAATATTTATTGGCATCTATCATACTCAGTCCCCTCTCGAAAGTTTTAAAACTTATCTCATTCCCTTCTTATTACCTTCTGATCCAATAAAAAATATTTTCACATGCCATAGATACTCATCGTTACTATAAATTGTTATCCTTGTTTTAAAATTTTCCTAGTTACTAAATGCAGAAAAATATTCTTTTTAAGAAAATTATTTCACCCCGACCAAACACGCTCCATATAAAATTTAAACTTGTGTAATTAAGAATGCATTTTCCTGTTTCAGTTTATTTAAGTTTTCTTACTTTCTTAATATTCGTTCTGAGAGATGTCTAATAAACATTTGAAAAATTACACAACGCAGTTAAATTGAACTTGGACGAAGTCCATGAGTCAACTAGCAAATAGTCATTTGAAAATTTCTAAATTTGCACTCAATTTTAAGTTGCAAAAAAGGAACTGCCATTTCAAAGACTTGTAAGGTACATATTCTACTTTATTATTTTATTGGAGAATTCGATGAGAAAATATATAGGAGTGTAGTTAAAACTTTAAATATCACCTTGGAAGTTTTACTAATCGCTACATTATTTTAATAAATAAAATTTAACTCCGTCGGGGGCCAATTCTAATGCCAATTTGGTCTTCTTTGTTTCTATTACGAACGAAATACCCAGTAGCACAAGATAAAATTGTAGCAAATGGTAAGTTCCAGTTTTTTTTTTCTTGTTAATACATTCGAACAACACACATAATGTTAAACTCTAATAATTTTGCCAAATGTTGGAGGAAAGATTTCTTATGTTCCATGAAAAAACCCATAAACTAAGCATGGTGAACAGAGAAGTTAGCAGATAAAATGACTGATTTCATAAACTAATATGTGCTTACCTTATATATTTGGTGGGGCACCTCTCCCATTGCAAGATGCAATTAACAAGTGCACTATAAAATGTACCACTAATTATTGTTGTTGAATAATTCAGCTATTGTCAACCACAGTTTCATTGCATTGTACTCCCAACATTTCCTTGATGACAATATCTAGTGACAACATGAATTAACCAGAGTGATAGTTAAAGAATATTCTTTTGGTAAACCTGCATTAAAAGATAAGTGCTTCATTTACCCAAAAAATGGATATATGGCTTTTCCAGCCAAGTTCTCCGAATATATTATTGCCATTCTGTAAGAATATAATCGCAGTGAGTGAATTAGAGAAATTAGGTTCCTTTACAAGGTACTAACAACTTAATCAGTATAGATAGAAACTCTTGTCAAATGTGATGTCTATCTGCCAGCAGAATATCTTTCCAAGCTTCATAGAACATCCATGTGATTCCTGAGTTTGGCATGACCTTTAAAGAACTTGCCCCCCATCCTCTATACAAACCCATAATACCTTCTTCCTGGATGATTTCCGATAGTGCTGCAACCATGTGGGCTGGACATTTTCCTTGCAAGGATCCCACCATCAGACGCTTTCTCGCCACTTCAAGAGGAAAGCTGATAGTGCTTGCAGTTAAACCTGACAACAACATCACACAAATAAAAGGTCAGTCAGATCAAGTGGTTGGAACGTTCTTACAAACTTTTTTTTTTCTGCTGTGCTCTTAAAGTGAGTGTATACAGTCAAGATGAGAAAATTAGTTCATAATCCAGTATATTGGCACAACTAAAATATTAAAGTGAATATATATATAAACATTTAAAGGCTAACTTCATTTTCAATTGAGAAAATTGAACTTAAGGCAAAGTAAATAAAAAGTTACCAGACATGGCCCCAATAATCAAAAGCTCAGCACGATTCAGATATTTCTTCTTCTTTGCCTGGCAGTAAGAATTCTTCACTGTCTCATACATGAAATAGTAGCATGTACTGTATGGAAGTATGCCTACAAGCGTTGGCTCTATGCCAGCATAAAAACCACTGATTCCTTCATACTTGTAGATCCTGCTAAAAGCAAGGGCGATACTTGGGTAGGCTTCTGGGTTCACAGTTAGACGATCCTACAGCAAAAGATGTGAAACAAAATGCAGTATAGTGAGTCACACATTGGCTTTAACATTCTGACCATTAAAAAAACTATTAATAAAGTCATGCAACAGGGAAAATCAATCTAAAAGTTTACAGAAATATCCAAATTAGCTTAGATATTTCATAACATGTGAAGTATAATGAAGTATGGTAGAGTCAAACATTGGTAGGTTAACCATTCTGATTCTTATACAAGGAATATTGACACACCAAGTAACTCACATAAAAGGCAATTAAAGTTTTATAGAAAAATCTGATTTTGCCTGAGACTACTTCAGTAATAAGCCCACAGAAAGTGTCAAAAACTTTTATGCTTAAGTTTCTTATAAAAAGCCATTGGGATATTTTTTTATGCATTTAAAAAAATATATCATATCAACTATTTTGAAGCGACTCATAATTTTTAAGCCAACTAATGGATTAAAATTTCAAATATTCTGAACATAGTCCGTGACTATTAGCAAATTGTTTAGAATGTCAAGAAATTCTAGTAATTAAACATAAAATTATACCTGTCCTAACAGAAACATTATCCCTGATCAGGTGTTTTCCTGTTCCATTCCATTCATTCCTTATTGATGTAACTACTATATTTTCTGGATGGCTATCCAAACTCAGTAGTGACCCTTTGTTCTCACCCAAATAGACCATCTATTTTTCTCAAAAGCAAATATTACAAAAATGTCAACAGAAGATTAACTTTGCGAGTTAAAATTTGACCAAGGACGACATTTCTTTGCAGCATCAGCTAACAAACCATTGTGTACATTTTGACAAATGACAACAACAACCAATCTTGATGTTTACCTTAATGACTTCAAGAGGATGACATATGAGTGTGCTCATAATGCCAGCAGCTGCGCCACCAACAGCAACAGGAGACATCCATTGAAAGGAAAGATCCAAATTAATATGGCCAATCTGAACTTTCCTTCCTCCCTTCTCTTTCCACTTCTCTTGTGTTGATGCCACAGTCCGTTTCACACATTCAAATGTAGCAAGTTCAATGGCTTGAGTGGGTATTATCCGGAGCATGTTGATGGTGTTCCCAGCCCAAAGTCCTTGCCAGCCATTCTTTTTAATGATCTCTAGCAAGCTGCCAGTGATATGCTTGGATCCTACTCCAACTATCATTCTTGTCCTGTAACACAAATATCACCCCAAAAAACATTCTACAAATATCATGATATACAATCTAGGTAAACTCATAATTTAATCATCCTTAGCTTGCAAATATGAGTTAACAACACTGCATTACTTAACTTTTCTATTCCCAGTTCACTTCTCAAGAAGACAACGGAGGAAAAAAAAGGGTTTAGTTACTTCTCATTCGCGTTCATTGGTTATCAAACAAAACAACATGATTGGTAGCTGTGAGACAAAACTATCCTGATTCACTTGATCAAGTAGAAAGTCAAACAAACACAATAACATATGTTTCATTTGTTTCTTACATTTTTGGATTATTTTTGAAGGTTTCAATTTAGAAAACACCAACCTTTACAGCGGAATTATTCAATTGATTCTTTTACGTTGTATCGTTCTTCGGAGTCGGGACGATAATCACTGGAGGAAGATCGTCACTGAATCACAATCCAAGTATTGTTTCGGACTTTGACAAGATTGCAGAGATCAAGGAACAACAGGACAGCAGCACTTACCCTTAATGTATCACACGCCGGACAAAACAATGGATGCTTCTTATATAATAGTTGATGTAAAACTGCATGTGCAGTTTTCACAACTTACCATCCATGCCCATCACGTGATATGTCGACATGGATAATTCCATGCGGTTAGGTGCGTGACTTTCCCATTACGGGCGTCAGTCCAACAATTTTAGCTATTGTTTCTGTTGAAAACAAAAATAACTTTCCCAGCCCCTTGACTGACTGTTTTAATTATTATTTTTCTGGTCGCTTACTATCAGTAATCATCGACTGTCCTCTTCTGCAACAGTTTTCTTTTCTTCCTTTTGTTAAACTACATATTCGATATAGTGTCTAGATAAGATTCACATTATCCTTTTATGATTGAAAATGGCATGTTTAAGAAAAGTCAATATACTTCTTTTTACTGTTAGGATGGATGTCTAGTACAACAGAAAATAAATCAGAAATAAATAAAGCAGCACAGTCCACTATGAAACTAGATCTCTTGGTTTAGGAACGGTCGCCAATCACGCTTGTTCTCAAACGTCAATATACTTAATTGAGCACTTGCTGAGCACGGGTAATCTTATGGAGCATTTTAACATATTTTACATATCATTCACTTTCCAAAATATTCAGCAGGAAAGCTAAAAAGGACGCTGCAAGATATGAAAAAAAAGAATCTGTAAACAAAGGCTTAAACGAGCCACAAAATGTTAAATAGCCGCATATGTAGAACAGAGAGAAGAAGAAGGCAACCTTATGGTCTCTAGAGGAGCGAGAACAGCTTTAGTCATGGCGCCAGCCAACGCTCCACTAACAAATTCTCCAACTTCTCTAGTCCTAAGCAGGTTCTGTGGCAAGCCATGCAACGATTTTTAGATTGCACAGCAAGTTACAAAACCTCATTCACAAGATTGCAGAACAATTGCATCTTCCATGACAAGAGAAATCAAACAAAATCGCTAGGAAAGATGCAAACTTTGAACCGCCTAACCATAAACCGAAGAAGAAAGCACCAAGGATAAGAGCAAGCTCCATATAAACAAGTTGGTTGCAGACGAAGGGAGCACAATAACAAATGCAAAGTTCGCTAAGAACGATTTCAGATGAACGGAACCGAGCCGGGTGGGACGAAGGCACGCACCTGGGTCACCGGCTTCAGGTCGGGGACTTGAAACTGGAGCTTGAAGACGGCGGCGGAGGCGACGGCGGCGGCGACCTTGTCGAGGTCGAGCACCTTGTGCATCGGCATCTCCACGCTGCTGTAGGCGTCGGCGAGTGAAGCCAGCGGCCGCGGCGGCAACCCCCATTTCTTCATCTTTCGCGATTCCGATTGCGAATCCATTATCGTCGAACTCGATGGATTGGAACAAAGACCAAAAGTTTGATGCAAGTATTTATAAGCTTTGCAAGCTTCAAGGAAACACTCGGAGAGAAAAAGACGAGTTCATGGTCTTCAACTTTGAGTCGAGTTCTAACTCATTCTTCAATTTTAATTTATAATCAGAATATTCCTCGTCTTTTATTTTCTTGCACGATTAGTCATCTTGACCGATAATAGTGAATTTCCCGATTACCTCACATACGTGACCGACACGTCAATCGTTTCTCTCTCATCCACGTCATTTAACGCTCCAAACCAGATAAATTACACGAATCGTCCTCCAACTTTAAATCGATTTTTAAATAGCTCCTCAATTTGATATTATTGCACGATTGATCCACTTGACCGATAAAAAATAGTCTCTCGGTTATCTTACGACGTGGCATAATAAAATATAATAAAAAAAATTTTAACTAGCTGACATCACATAATAAAAAATATTATAAAAATTTCAGGGTACGAATGAGCTGGCAGAGGAGGAGTGTCGACCCCCCTCTCCAAGCTCACCCTTTGGCGAGCTAGCATAGTGGGCGCCGACCCTCCTCTCCAAGCTCGCCCACCGGCGAGTTTCGTCCAAGGGGCTAACGCCCCTCGCGAATCGTCGGTGCTCCTATCATTTCTATTTATTATAGTTTCTCAACTTTGAATTGTTTAGGATCGTCGACGAACTCGCGAGGGGACGTTGGTGCCCCTTGTGCGAAGCTCGCTAGTGGACGAGCTTGAAAAGGGGGGTCGGCGCCCCCTATGCCAACTCGCCAAAGGGTGAGCTTAGAGGGGGGGCAGACACTCCCCCTCTGCCAGCTTATCCGCGTCCTTAAATGTTTATAATATTTTTTATTGTGTGATATCAGCTAGTTAAATTTTTTTATTATATTTTATTATGTCGCATCGTAAGATAATCGGAAGACTATTTTTTATCGGGCAAGTGGATGAATCGTGTAATAATATCAAAGTTGGAGGACTATTTAGAAATAGATTTAAAGTTGGGGGACGATTCGCGTAATTTATCTAGTTTAGAGCGTTAAATAACGTGGATGACTTAAATGACATGGATGAGAGAGAAACGACTGACGTGTCGGCCACGTATGCAAGGTAACCGAGAAACTCACTATCACCGGTCAAGATGACTAATCTTGCAAGAAAATAAAAGATGAGGGACGTTCTGATTATAAATTAAAATTGATAAACCAATTGAAAATCGACTCAAAGTTGGAAGACCATTCGTGTAATTTACTCCGAATTCATTGCTTTCATTTTACTTATCTTCCTGAATAAAGGCGTCAAATTCTTTCTCTTTTGGAGTTTTCATGTTTGACTAATTCAAAAAACTTTTTTTAAAAAAATATAAAAGTTCTCTTTTTTTTTTACTTCTCATTTGCTTGTTCTTTTCAACTTTTTGCAGGAAAAAAAGAACACAAAAATTCCAGAAAGAGTTGAAACAATGAAACGTGAATTAGATTTGTAACAAAAAAAAATCGCGTAAGTTAAGACGTAGCCGTGTGTGAAGTCTAAATCAAATTCAATAATGTAAGCACACTTAAAATTAAATTCAATTATTTTTTTTAGACGCGTTCTCTTTTCCCATATTGTAATTCAAAACTAAGGTTTTAATAATTTATTTTCTTTTAAATGTCAAATTTAATATCAGAAAGGGTGAAAATTGTTTAATCGAAAATTGATCAGATGAATCAATATATTTCTTTTATCTTTTAAACTCGTGTAAAATTTGTAAAATAACATGAAGAGGAAAAACATCTTTATTTTTTCTTCAAGTGTATATTTGACTAACGAATTTGTATGTTTTTTTATCTTATCAAGTAAAAAGAATTTTTTTTCCCTGCTTTTTAATTTTAGCTAATATAAAAAAATGTTATAAAATTACTTGAACTATAGATGTAATTTCTTAAACTAATATAAAAAGAAATTAAATTACCATATCATCAATTAACGATGGTGCACATAAAAAAGAGTAGCTTCAATTGAGGGATAAGTTTTTGTCATATATGGAACCATTCATTCCCCCTAATTGTGAAACGTGCAACGAATATTTGGGTATGAGCACGTGCATCCGTGCCTCGGTAAATATCTCAATTTTTTGTTCTCATATATTGAAATGTGGCATTATTGGGCTAGAAAAGGATGTTTGAAGCTTCATCCAATTCAGCACCTAAGTATCAATTTACGGCATAAATCAAAGTGACATATTTTATAACTGGTCCTGCATAATCATGCATAACAAGATCAATTGTATTATATTAAAAAATTGTGAAACAAAATAACAGAAAACTTTGTATTATATCAACGAGTTAATTGTTTATTCAACTTATATCATCTTACATTTTTTTAAAAAAAAATATTCACGTTAAATACATTTAAATTTGACAGCATTGGTAACTTTCTATTCTGAACACCCAACTTTGTACTTTGGTGACAAATTTAAACTTTTTGTGGTATTGATGTCTCCATCGTAATCAAAATCGACCTAATTTTAAATCCGGAAGGGATAATATTCTTTGATTTCAAGTATTGTAATTCATATATCTTAATATAATCCAAAAAAATAAATTAAACTGGGATCACATTATCTCGATTTATCTCTCCATTAATCAAGGACAATCCGGACGAAAAGGAATTCAAATATCGGAAACTCTTATACGTTACTTCTGTTCTGATATCATTAAGTTGAGATGCCCGAATCTATAATACGATTTAATCACGATTAAGATCGAAATCTTATTTAATTATCCTGATTAATATTGGGGAGACCGAGACGGATGGATCTGAATTCTGAATGCAATTGGGGCAAATTCAATTAAATGAAAAGATGAATAAGAAATATGTGTCCAAACTCCAAATAGTGTAAATCTTAATTTAATAATAAAGCAGATAAAGTTGAAGATTGGGATGAGGACGAATGGAGGCAATTGAGCCAATATTGACCCGTTACTCAGACTGAGCAATAATGCAAGACTTGAAGGTGGTCCTCTAATCATGGAAAAGTTGGCCACTCCTATGCTACCTTTTTTTTCATGACTCCATGAACGACCTCAAATCGTGGAAAAGTTGGATGGATTGGCACGCCACGTCAAGTTGTTACAAATCTAATCAAATTGGATCCATTTAATTTTTAGATAATGTGTTTTTTCTTTTCCAAAATGCACACATTTACAAATAAAAATTATGCATAATATATATATATAGAGAGAGAGAGAAAAAATAATGTATCTTAATAAAATTATGCAGAGGAAGATTGAGAGTAAACAATATCATGGGCTATGTCATCAGGTCTCATGATAAGTTGTTGATGTCTCACACTAAAGAGGGTGTAAGGCATGTTACCAAATACATGGTGCTAATGTCTTTATACAAGTGCTAATTGGCATAGTGTCGAGAATATTGGTGTGCCTTCTCTTACCATGATAAATTTTATGGCTAACTTGGGATAAATTTCAATAAAGGCTCTTCAACTTTATTCTTTTTCTCAATTTCATACTCTAATTTTACTTTATAATTAAATTATTCTTCAACTATTAACTTATTTCACTAGCTACCCTTTCATCTGAATATAGTTGGTCTTCCGATTGCTCGGCCTACATGGACGTCGTGCATCATATTTCTACTCCTTTACGTGTAATATTGTCTAACATGACGTAACTCTTTTTAACAATATAATATAATAAATATAAATAATAAATTATTATTAAAATAACACTATAATAATGAATAAGAAAAAATAAAAAAAGAAAGGGGGCCATCACCCCCTCCCTCTCTCCCTCTAGCGGCCTCGTCGAAGCCAACATTGGAGGGGGAGGTGGAGAGGCCGCCGCCTCC
This sequence comes from Pontederia crassipes, assembly GCA_030549335.1. Lineage (NCBI taxonomy): Eukaryota > Viridiplantae > Streptophyta > Magnoliopsida > Commelinales > Pontederiaceae > Pontederia > Pontederia crassipes. The sequence continues at coordinate 20,767,905 of CM060184.1, read as the reverse complement.
TCTCCTTGTTTTTCACTAACGTCATGTTCTTCTCTGATGCCTTCCTCCAGCTCTAACATCGAAGGATGAACCTAAAGGAGACGCGGTCGCCGATGACACCGTCGTCATTCGATTCCCTCTCGATGAATAGCTCGAGGTCGCACCCATTGTTCTCGAGCCAGTCGGAGGTGAACAGGAGTTGCGGATTGCTTGAGAACTTAAAGATAACGGCGTCCTCTACTTTGATTTTGCGCCTACAAAAGGGACAACCGGAGCAGTCCTCGAGTTAGCGATCGACGTAGTCGATGTGAAATGCGTGCTTGCACTTGGGTAGCAGACCGAGGACGTCCTCTATCACACCCAACTCGGTGACTAAGTCATAATCCTAATTATTGCAACTCTTAACCTTATTTAACTATTTTAGAATAAATTCAACAAAATATTCTCCCTTATTCATCAAAGTTTAATAAAAAGATATAAATTGTATCATTTCTATGATGTTATCATTTTAATTTCACACACTACCCAACATATAGCACTCCAAATATTAAGTGTCATATCATCTAACAAATTATTTATATTATTATCTATTTCTGTTTATATAATACAGACACGCATGCCAAAAATAAAAGGGAAGGGAAAATAAAATTATTTCAACGGTTCGACTTCTTTTATATGCATCAAAAGCAAGTTTCGAGTCGACTTATCTCGAGATCTTAGAATTAGATGAAAATTTCAACAAGGATAATATGAGCATGAGTGGAATAAAAGTATAACATAGGAGAATAATACGAGTGCATATGACATTTAAATAATCATATTTTTTCATCTGAGAAATATTTCAAGCATACACATATATCATAAGTTGTCAAATCGTGTGAACTTTCACATAAATAAAAATAACTCAAGATATTATCATAATCACAATTAACCTCCACACATGTGTCATTACACATACTCATCATGGGTCAATATGTATCCTTCTAAAATCATGTGTCATACAGTTAAGTATACTTTTTATTTATGATGATCAACATGCATTTGTCTCATGTTTTGATATGTTTTCATTTTTGAACACATGCTTTATTATTGAAATATAATTTTTATGATTTCTTCATGTCTATCTTATTATTTTTGTGATATTATTATTTATTTTAATTATTTTTCACCTAAAAATCTTGACTGACAAAACATGGGGGAATGCATGTGTATGCTCCCACAAACGCATGCATAGGGTCACACAGGCGTATAACACCAACCAAGACACTTAGACAAATTTGAAAAAATCAAAGTGTGGTTCACCAAGCAACATGTCCAAAGCAGCAAACATCAAGAAAAAGAAGTGTCTTTCCACATTAGCTTAGCAAGATCCCTTATACAAGAGGAATGAAACTGCCTCTACACCTTTATGGGCAGATGTGGACAATAAAAGATTCCTTTTTCTAGGATAGTGGAAAAATGACAATCTAAAGGGAGACAACCAAGAAGGACCAAAGAGAATATTCATTTTGATTGAAAAGTTGAATGAGTGACAAACCAAGAGGCAGGAGGGATCACCGACTGATTCCTTTTTATGAAAAAGATGAGGAAGTAGTAGAAAGAATATGGAGTAGCCGGGCCGACAACTGCTCCATTCTTGGCAGAAGAGAAAGTTCCGTGGGGGATATTTTTTGAACTGCAAAAGGACAAAAAGTATGGGCAGTTGGCAAGAGCAAGAGGGACTATAAAAAGGGGGTTAAAGGCAACGTTGAGGAAGGTCGGATTCTGATAATTAGTTGGACACTGTTGCTGTAGGTAGTGGGAAGAGGAGTCTACAGGTAGCAACCTCCCTTCTTTTTTCCTTTCTTTTTTTCAAAGTTTTCGTAATGTGTAACTAATGGTGTAATGTTAGAGCTCAGTTCGGGTTGAGAGGTTATCTTGAATTTTCAATTATTTCTTAGAGGACCCCCGACAGGCTGAAGTGGTGTGAAACCTAGCTCAATCCTTGTAGAGAATATTCGACTCATCTTCGTTTAATGCGAACGAGAGTGTTGCTTGAACTGAATACATGAACCCATCAACATGCATGAACTGAACTATTCGTGAGCACGAGAGTGCCTTGAACAAATTAGGTGATGGCACCCCAATGCGCATGTTAAGGGGGCAGTCTACCAATTACCATTTTTTACTCTAAACTAAAGTTAAAAAAATTTAAGTCCTAAGCGAAAGCATCCCCAGTCCTAGTGTTTAGCTACATTGATCCTTATTACTTTTGCATTAAAAAACTTATAAAAATTAGAATAGTTTTATTTGCTATGATTTCTAGTTTAGTGTTATCATATATTCTCGATTTGCACATCCTTGAACTTAGCTTTTCCTTTGAAACAGTTTTCATCAAGTGTGTACATTTAGCTTTGTCCCTGTTGATCGATCCTTAAGTACTACATTGACTGATGTGTGCTTGTAGCCTCATCGTGTGTGCTAAGGATTTATAAAAGTCAAAACTTAATTCGATATTTTTCCTGTAAAGTAAGGGTAATCGCTCGTGTAGAGGATAAATGAACATCTTTTATGTATCCATCTACACCTAACATGCCCATTTTCTGACATTTGTGCTCCTCTCTTTATCATAACACTTTATGCGAGTCAATATCCCTCCATGATAATGTATCATACAATTAAGGAGAACTTCATAATCGTAACTCTCGGATACATAGAACATATCATGGCTCAATATATATTCTTTCATGATCGTGTGTCATATAATTAAGCAGAGCTTCACAATTATGACTCTCAAATACACAGAACATAACATGGGTCAATACGTTATGCAAAATAGTCCTCAAAGGGCAAAGACATCCGATATACGCCCCAAAGGCTCTGTCAATATTATGAAACCAAATAGAAGAAGTCATACAACAACAACAAAGCCTTATCCCACTAGATGGGGTCGGCTACATGGATCATACGACGCCATTCCGCTCGATTAGTAACCAAACCTTTCGGTATATTATTCACCAATAGATCTTGCTCTATTAGTTCGCCAAGTGTCCGCCTTGGCCTCCCTCTCCCTCTTTTAATCGGACTCCAGATTATTTGATCTACTCTTCTTACTGGCGCATCTAATGGTCTTCTCTGAACATGACCAAACCATCTCAAGCGATTCTCTACCATTTTCTCACTAATAGGAGCCACTCCGACTCGCTCACGTATATGGTCATTCCTAATCTTATCTAATCTTGTATGACCACACATCCATCTCAACATCCTCATTTCGGCTACCCCCACTTTATGTTCATGTTGTCCCTTCATAGCCCAACATTCACTACCATATAACACTGCTGGCCTTATAGCAGTACGATAGAATTTTCCTTTAACTTTATTGGGTACTTTTCTATCACAAAGAACTTCAGTGGCTTTTCTCCACTTACACCAACCAGCTTGAATTCTATGATTAACATCGTCATCAATCTCACCATCTTATCTTATAATTGATCCTAAATATTTAAACTTTATCACTTGAGGAATTATATCCTCCCCTAACCTAACTTTCAAATCGTCTCTAAGTTGTTTATTTGTGAAATTGCTATGCATATATTCTGTTTTATTCCTACTTAAACGAAAACCCTTTGACTCCAACGTATTTCTCCATATTTCCAATTTTGTATTAATCTCTTCTCTTGAATCCGCTAAAAGTACTATATCATCCGCAAATAGCATGCACTTAGGTACCTCCTCTATGATACTCTCGGTTATAGCATCGATAACTAAGTTAAATAGATACGGGCTTAAAGCTGATCCTTGATGTAGGCCAATTCCTATAAGAAATTCAGTTGTCTCACCTCCGGGTGTCCTAACCCTAGTCAATGCCCCATCGTACATATCTTGTATTACCTTAATGTAGGCAACATTCATCATCTTCTTTTGCAAGACTTTCCAAAGTACATCCCTTGGTACCCGATCATACACCTTCTCTAAGTCAATGAAAGCCATATGTAAGTCTCTTCTCCTACTTCGATACTTCTCCATCATCCCCCTTAGTAAATAAATCGCCTCTGTAGTGGATCTTCCTGGCATGAACCCAAATTGTCTCTTATAAATACTAGTCTCCATTCTCTTAGAAATAGAAGAAGTCATGTGGTATGAAAATTCATTTCTCCATATATAGGGGTGGGCTTGCTACTTAGATGCTTTCAGCAGTTATCCGCTCCGCACTTGGCTACCCAGCGTTTACCGTGGGCACGATAATTGGTACACCAGAGGTGCGTCCTTCCCGGTCCTCTTGTACTAGGGAAAGGTCCTCTCAATGCTCTAACGCCCGCACCGGATATGGACCGAATTGTCTCACGACGTTCATAATTCAAAAAAAAATGAAAAAACAGAAAGTATTGGCCTCCCTTCTATATCTTGTATCTATAGTATTTTTGCCCTAGTGGGTCTCTCTCTCATTTAATAAATGTCTGGAACCTTGGGTTACTAATTGGTGGAATACCAGACAATCCGAAACTTTTTTTAATCATATTCAAGAGAAAAATGTTCTAGAAAAATTCATAGAATTAGAGGAACTATTCCTATTAGACGAAATGCAGAGGCCTTTGGTGTCCCTTCCAGTCAACAATTGGGATCTCACAATCACTAGTCAATATGCTTTTCTCTCATGCCTTTCTTCGTTCATGGTTCGATATTCTGGTGTCCTAGGCGTAGAAGAACCGGTTAAGGTAACGACTTCGGGCATGACCAGCTCCCATAGTGTGACGGGCGGTGTGTACAAGGTTTCTCACCGAATCATTATAAGTCTAATTAAATATATCCAAATTTTAAATCCTAATTAAGTTTACCTCAATCATAATCTAATTTATAGCGGATCTCTCTCTGACTCGAGACAGAATGAGAGACATGAAGCTAGATTCATAACTTGCTCTATAAAAGTCATTTTGAGATGATTCTAGTGGCCATGGAAAGCTAACTTTAAAAGGATGGACCATGTAAAATTTCAAAATTTATGAGAAATTAACCATGAATATGGGAAATTAACCACGAAGATAGGATAATATGAATTTGAAGATCAATTTCGGATCAAGAAACCTACCTTAACCAAGCGACCTTGACGTATTTCTTCGGGCCGTTCTGCTAGGTATTTGCTTCTGAAAAATTTTCGGCTTAAGATTGTTCAATTTATATAATTTTTACAGAATTTTATCACGGCATATGTCGATTAAAAAAATGGATTACTAAGCTGCTTACCTCAACTACTCAAAATTCTATTGGCTAGAGTAAGGGTCCAATCATTTTATTTTGTTAAAAATCAATGTTTAACATATAATTAATCTTAGTTAAACATATTTATTATAATATTTATAAATTTTTAAAATTTATTCATAATAATATTATATAGTTTCTTTATAATGCTCATCGATAATTTAATTATCATTATGCTTTAATCCAAATATTAATTATTACATGAAAACATGACTATATAAGCATTTAAACTAACTTAATATTCTAATTATAATAATAATTATATAAAAATAATATTTGTGGAGCACGTCTGTGATATCCTCGACGTCATCAAACCCGGATAGGCACACAGCACTCGAGGCCCTCGTCGGTGCCATGGAGCATCGAGAAGCATCTATTGCAGTACTTAGGATATCGTATCAATAGGGAGAAAAACATTATATATAACACCCTAAATTTTTAATAATAAAAAGAGAATAAATATTCTTTTTAATTAGATAAAAATTATTAAAGTTGGAAAGAAATAAATGAATAATTAAATAAGAGAGAATAAAACAAGGAAAGATATGTACCAATTGAAATAGGAATTGAGAATTAGGTTAAAATTAGGAATTCAAAATTTGAATTAGAGTATAACCATAAATTTAAATAATTTCAAATAGGATTTCAATTAATAGTTTTAAATAAAAAGATATTCCAAAGACAAATTAATAGTATTATATTTTTATTTTGAAATTTCATAAAATAAAAGGATGGTAAAGTTTTAAGAGGGATAGAATAAAGAAAAAATAAATGAAAAAGGATTAGGGACGAAGATTGAAGTAAGATTGAATAAGTACAACTAAGGAGACTTAGATTAGGGATTTTTAAGTTCAAACTATTTAGAAAATAAAACAATAAACTTCTATTTTAAATTTGAAAGATAAGAAATGATGATTATAACTAATTATTTAATTTAAAAAATTATGGAAAAAATAAAGGATAAATTACATTTTAAATGTATGATTAAGAATTTTAATTAGATTAAAAGTTAGAGGTCTTTTCTTTCTTAATAGGATCCAAGAGGATCTCTTTCACCCATCTTTCTCCCTACTGTACACGTGTTTTTTCTCCTTTGTGCCACAGTTTGTCTATCCTCGGTGGATGTGGGTGAGAACTCTTGACATCCTAATCGTATTATTCTCTAAAGACACAAATGTCAAAGTCTAGTCGAAAACTAAAGCTTTGTCGCCAAGAAGTACATCCATAGTTCGATTATTAAGTTAGTTTGATAGAAAGGTACGTGTTCATGTTGAATTCATTTTTGGATATATTTGATGAAGTTTAAGAAGAACAAATATTCTTCTTAATGATTCGAGTAATCATATTATTCTCTGAAGACAAAACTGTCAAAGTCTAGTAGAAAACTAAAGCTTAGTCACCAAAAAGTACATCCATAGTTCGACCGTTAAGGTAGTTTGATGGAAATGTACGTGTTCATGTTGAATTCACTTTTTGATACAAATTATTAATATATTTGATCAACTTTAAGAAGAACAATCATTATCAGGATGTTCACCTATAATCCATGAAGAAGACATTGGAGTTTCCTTGTGCTAAAACCTAGCTTGTACTAGAAGAACTTGGCTCAAATTCTTTAGTGGTTGCCAAACTCGACCTATTCCAACATTGAATTCAACTCGAGTTCAATGTGCACCTGGCCTAGATTTCAGACATCTCGACCTTGATTTTCGACCTATAAGAAGAATAGGATTTTGTGAGCGTTCGATAATTCCCTGATGACTCGATCGAAGCGCGCCAACGCACCTGACATGGGTTTAGTGCAAGATTAATTTTCAACAAACACCTAGTCTGCCACCTTACTTAGATTAAAAATAGAGGAAAAGTAAGAGAATCCTGAATCGAGTTGCATCTCGCCTTTTACAAATTTTGAAGCGATTTGACTCCATTTTTGTCCTAGCCACCTCGAATATAGTAACTTTTCAAAAGATTGTTAGTTTTGTTATGATATTAAGTGACCTTTTTGCCTCTAATATTAATCTGCTAAACTGAAAACTTCAAAGATAGATATTTAGATGATAATATAAAAGTTGTAATACACAAGAAGTCATTTTTATCGATTACTTGTGAACTCAATAATACGAATATTTTAAGATTGCAATGTAAAATCTTCGCATGTATGCTTTAGGATTGTTGTATAAAATCTTTACATAGACGTCGTCTAGGATTGTGTATATAATTTAGAAGTATCCTTGGTATTGTTATGATCAACGATGATCCCATGGTAGTTGGAATCGAGTACCTTACAAAATTAAGTGCTGCATGGTAAAGAGTAATAGTGGAAGTCACCTCTTGGGTCCATAGAAGCCATTTTTAGAATTTAATCCATCATTTTTTTTCTCAAAAATTGAATGAAAGTATCACGACTATCTTAATAAAAGTTGAAGAGCTCTAATAGGACAACACACAAAAAAGTCTCTAGGCAATTGCATGTAAAGTAAAAGATGTAGTGTAATGTATGAAAGAAGAAACAATGTGAACACATGAAATGAACTTAGAATATTGTGTAATAAATATATAGAGAATCAATCAGATAACAAATAAAATGCTATCATGAAGCATTGATGACCAAAGTATTCACATCAATACATATGGATAAGTTACACTAGCTTGAAACTAAAAGATATTTGCTCATATATAGTTATGAAACAACTCAGAGATTAATCAAGTTCCATCGTATCAAACACAAAAACCCTGAATCCCAAAACAAAATGAAAATAAGATAGGTTGATGCTTTCTTCTCCTCGCTAACTCCAAGAATCAATATCCTCTTCAAACAATCACTCATCGCTTTCTAGTTTAATTCTAATCGTTTTATATCATTTCTTCATCAACCTATACTTGTCCATCTTTTTTTTCATAAGAAATCTTTCGTTCTTGATATGATGATACCCAAAAGTTCGACAGTCTGACACACTACATAAGCTTTTTTTAGAGTTTTATTTCTTTTTGGCACAAGCTCAGGATTGATATCAACTAGTTGAGATGGTGTGATTAAATTTGTAGTATTTAATTCTTTCAACTTCCCTTGGAGAATCTTAAAAAGTGTAACAAAGTAGCACCATTTAATTCTAAAAAATATGATAAATAAATACCCAACAACAATAAAGTTATCAGTAAAAGAGATCATAAAGTATATATAAATTATAAAAGTAAGAGTTTAACTTAAAGAATATTAAATAAGATTCAAATAATTTATGGAACATGATATATGTGTATGTACATATGCCCATCATATGATATATGCACATTCTATTATCTCACTGAAGACCTATTTGTTGCACATTTCCACTTTGTTTACATCCGTTTGAATGACTATTTCTAATTGAAAATGTAAAAATAGTTTGAATAAAATAGAGCAAAACATGTAAATAAAAAGAATGCAACAAAAGTGACCTGTGACAATTAAAATATGTCAAATTTGTTATTCTTGCTCTGAGCATGAATAATTAAATCAGGTTAACACAATTTTGAGACATTGGCTCGATAAAAAATTTTGATGTGACTCATTCAAATATTAAATATGTATGGTTTTGTTCAGATTAATAATACCCTTATTATCGTTTGTATTGATGCTTAATTTTTTGCGACATTGAACACTTAATAAATTACATAAGCTACTATATTTCGGAAGGAAAAAACAAATGGTTGAAGTAGCCTAGTAGGAGCTAAACATGATATGGCTTAGTGGATAGGAGGCTGCCAAATTTTGTGGCTTATGAATATTTAATAAAAATTGAATAGTATATTATATTATTTATCATCCAATTCATTAATTGGACTTGGACATCGAGTCAGTGTTGTAACACTCGGCCCAGCCCAGCCGATCGGACTGGTGTCCGAGTATTAAAATGATCCACAGATCATCCAACACCCCATCACGTGGTTGATCCGTTTTGATTAAGTCAAATTCGATCAAAATCTAAGTTCAACCAATCAACTCGACGGGTATGATCGACCCGACCGAATCAAGTTATAAAATGTTAAAAATAAATAAAACATACAAAAATTATTAATTTTTTTAAAAAATATTATATATATATATATATATATGTGTGTCTTTACTTCAAATTTATGTTTGTTCTTCTTTATGACATATATAAAATTTCATCGATATTTTTATTTCTTATAATTATCTCCCATGATTTTTTATTTATAAAATATTCTATTGATGTTTTGATTTATGCTTACTTTAGTATACTAGTTGATCTGAATTATTTTATTATTTATATTTTATATCTTTTAAATAAAATATTACATATTAATAATATCATAATGATCACTTTAACTTATTTTATTTTTTATTAATTTATATTATCCTGTCCGACCATTCGGTTCACCCAGTCCAATCGGTCCGATATGACCCATTAGACAATCCGATTCAATGGTCGAATCGGATTTTACAATATTGTGTCGAGTCTTAGATCTAAATATTAAAATATTTCAATCACTACACCGACAACAGTTATTTTTCTGACCTCCGAGTATTATTTCGATCCTAAATAAGATGAAAAATAAGAGTTTATCCATGTGAATAAGTTCAAACATTCTTAAAATCCAAGCTCATGATGATCACATTTATTAGTTCAATAAATAATTTGAAAGCATGCTAACTCAATTTAAATATTTATTCTATTTTCATAAATAATTATTCTCGTAGTCATTGAATAAAAAGGTTATATGATTTTACATTTAGAATATTTTTATTTGCATTTGATACAAAACATTAACAAGATACTAGATTTTTATATTGCTGAATAATTTTAAAAATAATAAATTAGTTTTCAATAAAAATTTTTATTTCATCGTCAATAAATCTGCAACCAAACAACCGAAAAAAAAAGTGAATAAGTCGGTCTCACCGAAAAATAAACGCGAATATGATGGCAACTAACGTTTTTTTCTCACTGGATTCGACTTTTAACCCGCCAGTAATAGGCCCATTCCGATAATTATGTTCCTATCATGAAAAAAATTCTATTTGTTAATCATAAGTGTAATACCCGACTACTTTAAAAAATAAAATAAAAATAAAATAGAAAATGAAATCAAATGGTAAAGACCAACAATCTTAACCCAATTAAATAGCCCATTAGCATGTTTAGCCCATGACCTAGACTATAAAAGCATTAGATGTCTAAAGCTTGTTCTTATCCACTCATTACTCTCCTTCACTCCTCTCTCTTCTTCCGCAAGGCAATTCATCCAGCAAGCTCCAGCAAGGTTTCCATCAAGGTTTATCTTCATTTCTGCAATTTCTTTAATGAGCAATGTCATTCCCTTACATCCCTTCCTATTGGAATACTTCTTACGTGAAGAACAATAAGGAGAAGTGATTATCGATGATCAAAAAGATTCAAACTAGGATCAATTACGAAATAAGGTGGGTGATACCGAAATCCCCCTGCATAACTTGATTAACAATTGATTAGAATTAGGGTTCTTATGATGGATTGTGTTCTTGATTGATGAGAATGAATGGAAATGAAATGATTGATTGTGTTTCTTGTGTTTGATGCATATTTTGTGATCATATGACTATAGATGTGTTCTGTATGTTGGTCTCAAGATCGTATTTCATGTATTTTGATGATAGCAAACAAGGAATATGATGGACTAATTATGCTTAAAGTGATAGTGTGAACAGGTTTAACATTTTTCGAAGAAAAATAGTCGAAGTATTCATCTACAATAAAAATGGACGACCGATACTATAACGATCGACCGTTATGACAGATAATGGACGACCGAAATCAATGATGGAGCATCCGTTAATCACAGAATGGAACAACCGCGAAAAAATGGACGACCGATTTATAACCGGTCGATCGTTATTGAAGATAGTGGACGACCGAAATAGAAGATGGAACGTCCGCTAATCACAGAAAAGATCAACCTATAAAAACGGGCGATCGATCTTATAGCGGTCGACCGTTATGAAGAGAATGGACGACCGAAATAGAAGATTGGATCGATCGCTAATCACATAATGAAATGCACTTCAGTATCGGTCGACCGATTCACTTTCGGACGACCGTTATGGAAGCAAGAACGGCTATAATTCTTCTACGGCTTACTATCAACGGTAAACTGCACAGAAAAGATAAAATAAACGGATATATTTTTTATTTAACGGACGACTGATTCTGTAATGGGCGACTGTTGAAGATACGATAAAATGAATAACGGCTAGTAACTGTGCAAAACGGACGACCAATATTGAAACGGTCGATCGTTTCAGAGCTGATAGTACAATCTTTTTGAGTTGCTTTACAACGACCAAATTTTCAAGAGAAGCCTATAAAAGGGATCCAAAAGATTGAAGGAAGATCATCCAAGCAAGGCAAAATCATTCTAGAGCTCCCTTCAAATTCAAAGCATTTTTCTTGAGCCAAAGTTGTAAATCATCCCTTCCCTCTTTTAGTTTCTTAGTAAAAATATTATTTGTAAGAAAAAGAGCCTTGGAGGAAATTCTTGTTTAAATAGTTTTTTAGAGCTCCTTGTAAGAAGAGGTGTGACTTACCTCTTGAGCAAAGAAGAAGGCATTGTGGTGTAGAAAGGGTTATTCTATCCCTATAAGAAAAGAGAATGCTAGTGAATCTCCGACGGTCTCAAGGTTGAGGTGTCGAAGCAGGGATGTAGGCCAAGGAGTTGAGCTGAACCTCGTCAACATATCACGTCTTTCTCTTCTCTTGTTTCTCTTGTGCTTTTATTAGCTATCCTTTACTTGCTTGTAATCGCATTCGCTCTAAATTTACTCTTACGTCTTTTTCGGTTTAAAATTTTTATACACCAATTCACCTCCCCCTCCTAGTGCTTTCGATCCTACACTGTATTAGTCATCTATGCTTAGATGATTGATTGTATGCCTTGATTGCATTTCTAGATTGAAAATTGTTGTTATTTTGATTTTGTCTGATTCTGTTTTCATGAGGACTGGTCGACCGGTGATGAGAATATCGGTCGACCGATCCTTAAAGACCGGTCGAGCGATCATTCCTTTCGAGCCCGCAGACGTCGGTCGATCGGCCGACCGAAGCTCCTTTTGACCAAGTACTATCGGTCAACCGATCCAGAGATATCGGTCGACCGGTACTCAAAATTTTTCCTTTGTACTGTATTATGATCGGTCGACCGACCGGTGCTTGAAAAATCGGTCGACCGACCAGTGAGGACCGGTCGATCGAAACCTGACAGTTTGCATATTGATTGTTGATGTGTTCTATATTCTTTCTATGAGTGTGATGTGCTTCTCCTCACTGATTGGAATGTTATGTGATTGAATCATTGATCTTGTTTTGATTTGTTTTATGATCCAATCCTATCATGATATGCAAGTATGACAAAGTGATAAAGTGATTAAGCATGAAAAATGGAAATGTATATGAAAGTGGTGGTCAGAGCTTAAGCTGAGTGCTCATCGGTAGGGTCGCTCCCTTAGCCATGACTTGATCCCCCATTGGCTGCACGAAGCTGTATCGATCATTCTGGCATAAATCCCTCAAGTTAAAAGTCACCCAAAGGCACCTAATGTTAAAAGAAAATAAGAGCACAAAGAGTATGGAAAAATAATATGAACACGAAGAATAAAGTATGATTATTGATCCAGCATGACTGCTAAACTCTTTCATGATTATAAGATTGACTCATGATCTCTATCTCTATCATCCATGGATATCTCAATCAAATGATCTTGTGTTCTCAAATTTGATCTTGTTACAAGTTATTACTAATTCTGTCTATTGCTATTTATTATTATACATTGAGCACTTTATGGATCCCCACTAGGCTGTATAACTTACGGGAGAATTTCCTCCCCTGTGTTTAATTTTCATAGGGCTACGTCAGTGATGGTGTCGAGATCGTGTGCCGCGACCAATGATGCTAAAGTACATGAACCGACAGAGGACCTAATTATCTTTATCTTTATTTTTTCGCATTATGAGCTTTGATGTAATTCAGACATTATGACTATCACGGAGACTTTGTATCACATTGAGACTTCCATTTTATGATATCTCTATCTTTCTTTGTTCCTATTATTGGCATGTTATCGTTTTAATTGAGATTTGATCAAGTTTTAGTCAATACTATAGTGTTTTCGTAGCGCATTCGAATAGATCCTCGCCACGTGGTGTTGATCGATTTGGGAGCGTTACAATAAGAAAGTGACTAAATTCAATTAAAGAAACTAATGTGTATGTTCTACATCAGTACTTATTTTTTATTATTTAATTAATTAATCACATAGATGAAATAATATATAGATCAATTTGTTAATAAAAAATATTATCTTAGATTAAATAAACCGTGTTCTATAATTAGTTATATATGTTTAAATAGTTTGATCACAAATAATCAAATGATCTTAAAAATAATATTGATCAATTATTATTTAACTAATAAAAAATATATTAATATATAATTTGTTTATCAATATATAAAGAAGATTAGTGTTCTATTATTCTATACTCCATATATAGCAACATCGCTTCCAAATCCCGTGTTCATGTCACCTTCTCCGATTTCTGTTTAATGTCATTACCATCGCCACTTCTTCCAAACTCCAACGTCTCCTCCCCTGCTCTCTCCATGGCATCCCTTCGCCGCTATTTCCTCCTCTCCTGCTCCCTCCATGGCATCCCTTCGCCGCTATTTCTTCACTTCCGCCTCATGTCCTCCTCTTCTTTCATAAACTTCCTTCTCAAATGTAAAATCCTGAAGTAAAATGAAAAAAAAAAACATGCAAAGGCCCAACCGCCTCAAGCCCATGCATCCTATTGTCCAATGTATAAAAAGGGGAGCCCTAATCTTTTCTTTTCTTCACCTAACCGGCCAACCACCTCATCTAAACTTCTCACTGTAGCTACAATGGTGCTACAGTGACCATTCTCTCCCTCTTCCAAGTTCCTCAGTCAGCAATAGGAAAACGTCATTTCCTGCTACAGTAAACTCCTTAATCTCTCTCTTAGCACACTCCTCTCACCTCTCCCACTCTCTCTTATTTCTCCGTTAGCACAGGTGGACAGCATCAATGAAGGAGAAAGAATGAATTAAAGCTAGAAGAAGAAGTTAGAATTTAGGACATTTGCTAATTAAAGTATGTTGAGGGGATTCAAACATTCTAATCACTCTTTAATGATATTTGCATATTTGGATTAGGGCATAAAAAAATTAACATGTTATCTTTAAATGAATTATTAAGGAAAGTTCATGTTAGCACTAGTATGTTCATTATTTTGTTAAGATCATTGCTCCATTGCTAATCATATTTAGGATTATGATGTTCATTATCACTTATGTTAGCTCAACATGAAATTGTCTTAAGCTTTTATGTATTTATGAACTTAATTAGCATATTACTTGTCTTTATGTGAAAATCATATGTGGTTCATGATTAGAATGTTTAGAATGTTAAGAAATATATTATATGATGTTTGGAAATTAATATGTGTTCAATATGTTGATGTATGCAAAATTAGAAAAGAAATGATGTAAAAATCGTATTTGTCAGGACGGGCGACCGATTCATTATCGGTCGACCGTTCTGGAGACAAATAGAGTCTCGCACTCTGTCCAACGGTTGATTGATACATTAACGATCGTCCGTTTTGAAAGGGTTGCAATATTCTGTGATTAGCGGACGATCGAACGCCTTGTTTCGGTCGTCCAAAAATCATGTGACGGTCGACCGTTACATCAACGGTCGTCCGATTTGAATGGCCGTCACATTCTGTGATTAGCGATCGACCAAACACCTTATTTCGGTCATCCAATAAATATGTAACGGTCGATCGATATACCAGCGGTCATCCGATTGAGTGGTCATCACATTCTATGATTAGCGGACGAACCTGAACACAGTTTTGATCGTTCGAAAGACTCAAAATGGTCGACCGATATCTCAACGATCGCCCATTTTAGAGAGTTATCACATTCTGTGATTAGCGGACGAATTCGAACACAATTTCGATCGTCCGATAAGACTATAATGGTCGACCGATAATCCGATTGGTCGTCCGATATAAGGCCAGTGGTCGACCGTTACCCAAAATGGTCGTCCATTTCTGGAAGATGATTGATTATGATTAATTGTCCACACTTAGCATGATTTGAAGTTTGTATGACCTTAAATAGGGTTAAAAGATGTAACATGTATTGAATGATTGTATGCATTGATGAACATGATTAAAAGACGGATTGATGAAGGAGTGTCATTTTTATAACTCGAGACCAATCGGTATCCAACTTAGACCCTACCGACGGGTGAGAAAAGACCTCATTGACGAATGAGGATAAAGACCTTACCTTCGAGGAAAGATAAAGACCTCACCTTCGGAGAAGGATAAAGACCTCATCTACGGATGAGGATAAAGATCTTACCTATCGAGAGGATTATGATTTAGGAGTCACTATCTTTCTTAATCGACAAGATAAGAAATCATCTAAATAAAGATGCAAGATGAAAAGATGCAAATATGAATGATGAATGACTTGGGACATAAAGATAAAAATGATAAAGATGAAGAAGACATCTATGATGATACATTATGAATATCCATTTGTCACATCATATAATGTCATGAATAAATATGACAAAGTAAAGTAAGACAAGATCATGATATGCAAATAGCATAATGATAAATACGATAATAAAATATGATATGCAATAATATAATGATAAGTTATGATATGCATGATCTAAAGATTATGATGTTACATATTATCTTATTTTGTCATGATGATATGCT
The DNA here is from genome assembly GCA_030549335.1 of Pontederia crassipes. NCBI lineage: Eukaryota > Viridiplantae > Streptophyta > Magnoliopsida > Commelinales > Pontederiaceae > Pontederia > Pontederia crassipes. The sequence goes on along the minus strand of CM060184.1, from coordinate 20,751,898 downwards.
CACATGTCATATAATATGCATAAGTAGCTCATAGCATGCATATGACTTATGTTATATGATGATGAAATGCATATGTCATGAAATATAAAAATCATGTTATAAGATCATCGCATGCATGAGTCTCAATATACTATAACGAGAAAAATTCCCTGCATCACATAGATCCGTGCATATATGAAAGAGACTTAAGTTCGACGGCGAGAGCCTCATGACGATGATATTGCACATGGGTCTGTCGGGCTACGCTCCAAGTTTTTTACTTATATTATGTTATCATGATGAACTCTTGTAAGAGTGTTTTATGTATGTCTTATGGATCTTATTGAGTCATGTACTCTATTTGAACTCATTTATATATGATGAATCATCTATTGGATATACGTTAGAGTCTATTAGGCTCATGAGTCAATTTATATATTTTAGAATTTATATGTTTATAAGTCTTTCGTTGCTCATAAAAAATGATATTTTATGTTTATATTTATAAATATATTTCTGTAAAAGTTTTATGTAACGTCGTCGTCTAGAGTTCGAAAAAAAGTTTTAAATTAAAGTCAGAATTTTGAAAGCGTTTTATCAAACCACTACCGCCTCTTTCATTCCTCTTCCCGCCGCCGCCGCCGCCTTCCTCTTCTCAGCTCGTTCTCCGTCCAAGCCGGCGACCCGAGCAAGCTCTCCGTCTCCGCTCTTCTCATGCCCCTCACTGCCTCCCGAGACCGGCGCCAGACCCGAGACGAAAACCACACTCTGCACCCAGAGACCGGCACCAGACCCGATCACCCTCACCATTCGCACGCCTGATTGCGGCCACGCCGGACTAGGCGCTTAAGCTCCTCCGTGAGATGCAGCGCAACTTTGGCATGAGCCTGGACGTCGACTGATGCACCGCCGTCATCAGCAGTCTGTTCGTCGCTCGCCGGCCCAACGATTCCATTGAACTGTTCGAGGAAATGCCCTAGTGGAAAAATACCAATTTATCCAAACACATTGGGATAACATAAAGCGAACAATTAACTTAAGAAATTTATTCTTTTGTAAAATGTCATCCTACAGAAAACTTTAAACTAAAAGTTTTGTTTTCAAAGGTGCCAAACGGTCCGCCCGCATGCTTCTGGGTATGTTCCGGTATCTCTGGCATCCTTCGGAGTCTCATCTGTATCAGGCGGTGAGGTATCTCTCCAGGATCGCTCCTCCGCCTCCGACGACCGTAGAGCCAGTCATCCGGGTCTCGAACAACGTTGCTCGCCTCGGCGAGCCCAAGAAAGGTCCCAAACCCCGGCAGCTCCTCTCCCTCCCGGCGTTCCCTCCGGCCGACTCCTATCCCCTGCCCGGCCGGAAGAGATCTGGCGCCACCGGCAAGCCCCCTCGCGTTACCGCCATCAGCTGGGTCAAGCACTACTTCGCCGACACCCCTCAGGAGGTCATACAAAACCTCTTTAACAAAGGCATGGTAAGTGTTCCTCGTGTTCGTATACGATTTCTGAGATTAAAAAAAGTCTTTTGTATTGTTTTCCAATAAATTTGTAGTGGAATTCTTGTTTGAGCGCCAAAATTAGATTTTGATCACATTCACTCTCAATTTGGTTAAACTATGATGTGGTTTCTTTCTTCGGTGGGTTTGAGGGCCTAAGGCAGGTTTATATTACATTGTAAGTAAAAAGGGCAGCGCTGGGATTCCAGCTTGGTCACAGTAGAAAACATTGCCAATCCATGAAGGAGGAGCTGTGAGAAGCCTGAGTTCTGATCCTTCGCTAAGGGACCTTCTGGCAAGGAGATTGGCTGCAGCATTGGCTTCGCGATAGACATGGATAATTTTGACATCACATGTCCTTGGGAGTTGTTGATGGAACACTGCGAATATGAGGGGCCACTTCAGTTCAGCCATTGAGTAGACTGCTTCAGAGTCAGATTTTAGGATGACACCAGTCCATGCCATTTCTCGACCATCATATGAGCTAGCATTCCTGCAGGAGCCAAGATACGAGGGGACTACTGACATCTGAGAAAAACTGCCGCGTGGCTAGGTAAAATGCAACACTGACGGAGCATTTGTATTATTAAGAAGGCATTGTGCAGGCATTGGAGGGCTTATGAGAGACCATGGACAATGGTTGATTCATGGAATCAGTGCATCAACTATCCTCAAGGTTGAACTAATAAGTGCCCACCATGGTCTAGTAATGGCATGGACTGGTGTGATCCTTGAATCTGACTCTGAAGCAGTCTACTCAATAGTTGAAGTGAAGCGGCCCCTCATATTCTCATCGATAAATCAACAACTCCAAAGGACATTGGCTCCTGCAGGAATGCTGGTTCATATGAGTGCACTGAGCAGATGACCGTTCCCATGGGCACAGGGGGTTGTGGTCATCTGTGTTGAAGACACGCTAGTTTCTCCAAGCCAAAGGTGCCAGCATGCGGCTCCAAACACCGTTGCTCAAGTTGTGCCTCCATATTTGGTAATGGACCCCTGCAGATTAAATTGCAGCCAATCAGTAATGTGAAGTGCAAAGAATGAGGTCGCGCAATGCTGGTGGTAATAGTTGCTTCTACACATTGGCGAGCCAAGCACAGTCTCTTAGAGTGTGAAGAAGAGTTTCCGCTTGTGAACATCGCGATCATGCACTGGAGTTAGCGAGGCGCCACTTCATTCTTTGTTCATTCGTAAGAATTTTGCCATGTACCACCATCCATCGGAATCACCGAATTTTCTGTGGTCCTGGCCCTTTCCAATTGAGATGCCATATCCTTTTGTTGTCTCCATTGCTGCTGTTAGTAATTATCTTGTTCTGAAAATTCCTTTAGCTTCATGCGGTCAGAAGGGGCAATCATTATGACTGGGTGTTAGAATCTGTGCAAGCATTATAATGTCTGTGTTACTTAGGACAGGAGATATCTTATTCCAGTTCCATTCATGTGAGGCGTGCACATGGTACATATGCACAGATTTAGATTTCCTTCCAGTGGTGCTGCAAGTGCCTTTCGTAGAAGGGGATTCCATGAGTCTTCCTAGAATGTTGTGCTATTCATTTGTCTGACTTGCCACCATATCTCGTGCACGGCATTGTTCCATGCGGCAGTGATGGAGCTCCATATCCAGGAGTCGTTTGTGTTATCTTTGAGTATACCTCCAGCTTGAAGTCATTGAGAATATTACCCTTTGGGAACCTCTATCCATAAACTGTCAGGAGAGGTGAACAAACCCAACCAACCTTCGCAAGAGTGGCTGTGTTGACTGAGGTGAGGTCGCGCAGCTGTAGTCCTCCTTGGCTTTTTGGTCTTGATATGGTTTTCCAGTTGATAAGATGAACCTTTCTTTCTTCTGATGTGTGATCCCACACAAAATTCCTACAGAGTCTATCTATCTGCCGGACGGTGTTTTTTGGTAACCTCATTGGATGCATGGTGTATCCACGAATGGCTTGGATGGTCGTTTGAGCTAGGGTGACACAACCAGTCAAGGAGAGAGTGTTGGCAGCCCATCCATTAACTATGCATTACACTCGATCAATTACTTGGGAGAAGTGATTCTTCCCCACTCGACTTTATACAATTTGGACACCAAGATAGCGTCCAAGCAATGTTGCTTCCTTGAATGAGCTTGTGGAAAGAATGAGATTCCGAGCTGTGCTGGTATAGATTGTAGCAAAGAAGATAGATGCTTTGTTTGGATTTACTCGTTGTCCAGATGCACCTTCAAATCTGTCGAGGATTGCCATATTTCTCTGCATTCGTTATACAGAGGCTTCCACAAATAAGATAATTTCATCTGCGAATAGGAGATGCGAGATTGGTGGGCCAGAAGCGCCAGCTTTCATCGGCTTCCAGCTCCTGGCAACTGTTTCTTGGATGAGGTGGCTAAGCCTTTCAATACATAGAATGAAGATGTATGGAGAGAGGGGGCAGCCTTATCATATTCCTCTTTCCTTGTAGAATTCTTCTGTAATGAATCCATTCCAAAATTATTCATACATATGCAGAAGTGAGGCAGTCCATGATGAGCAATTTGGTTTTGCATGGAATTCCAACAGGTTTCAACTGTAAAACTCCATAGTAATTTGTCAAAAGCTTTTTCGAGGTCCAATTTCGTTGACATGAATTTCTTCTGACCCCGCATCCTGGCCATCGTGTGCACCCATCTCTTGGGTGAGTAAAATATTGTCCTGTATAATTCGCTTGGGAACAAAGCTTGATTGGTAGGGAGATAAAGATTGTGTCTATATGGTTCTGCAGTCTTTTGGCGATGAGTTTCGTGCTTAGCTTATAAGATGTGTTACAGAGGCGAAATCATGCATTGTCTGTGGCCTCTCAACTTTTGGTATTAGTGCAAGCAATGTTTGATTAACTGAAGTGACGAAGCTTCTGAAGATTGCATTCACAAAAGTAAAAAACTAACTCTTGAATAGTATTCCAATTATGCTTATAAAAGATGGCTTGATACCCATCAGGTCCTAGAGCCTTGTAAGGTGACATCGCAAATATAGCTTCCTTGATTCTGGAGATGTAAGGGGTCTGTCAAGGTGTGGGAGAATTGCTTGTGCAAGAAAACACATCCGGAAGCTGGCTGTTTTGGCACTCAGGGGTCTCAGAGTATAGAGCTTTGAAGTATTTATGTGCTAATTGCTGGAGATGTTCACAGTCTGTGATCCAGTTACCTGTGTCATCTAGTAGTATTTGTATTTTTTTCCCACTGGATCATGGCTTTCATATGAAAATATTTTGTGTAAGGGTGGCTAGCTCCTCGGTTAATTCCCCTTCCAGTTGTTGGAGTATGATGCTGGGGTGCCTTCTGCATCGCTTTTTGGATGCCAGCTATTCGCCTACAGAGTCTTTGCTTACACCTCCAGATGTTGCTAGAGGTTGCGCGGTTCCATTCCTAAATCTCTATCCTGAAAAAAATGTCAAATTGTGCTGTTGGGGGGGGGGGGGGGTGGGGGTGAAGATACCCATACTGATCGTAGGAATGATGAAAAATCTTTATGGGTGTGCCATGCAGCCAAGATAGCGGAAAGGTTTTTGCCCATTTAGATGTCGTGGCGATGGTGACAGTTCGAGGAGTAGTGGATGGTGTCATGAATGTAGTCGAGGGAGGACCTTGAGTGTGGCATCATTGAAGGTGGCAGGCCAGCTTGGATTGCAAAGAGCATGATCTAGGCACTCCCAAATTCTTTCCCCTTCTTGATATGATGAGCCGCACCACGTAAAACTGGGGATAAAACTTCTGAGGTCGAGGAGGCCACATGTGTTGATGGGGTCACGAAAGTGCATGGCATTGATTCTGTTGAGAGGACCTCCACCAGATTTTTCTGAGGTCTCATGGATCTGGTTGAAGTCACCAATAAGGAGCCAAGGTGAGGAACCAACCGCAAGCAGCAGGGAGGTGAGGTGTTGCCAGAGGTTGGTGCGTTGGTTGGCTTGTGGGCTTCCATAGATTGCGCTTAGGATCCAGAATCTGTTGTTGTATGATAAGCAACATTGCATGACCTGATCATGGCGCAATAATATTTCCACAAGAAGACAACGGTCTTTCCAGAGCAACCATATGCCGCGAGTAGCCTCTGGTTTCAATTCTTTCTGCTCGATAACCTTTGATTTTTCTGCATACAGCCTCCGCTCTTTTCCAGCTGATGCGAGTCTCTAACATCATGACAATTTCCTGTTTATGTTGCTGGATAAATTCCTTGAGTTTGCAAGGTCGGTTTTCTTGCACCATGACAATTCTAAGAGAAGATTTGTGTAACAATGATATACATGGTTGGGTTGTGGGGGTACCACCTGGAGTTTCCTTTTGCTTTGGAACTATGGACGGAGGGTGGTAGTTTCTCCACATGTTCTTCCGCGATGTCCATAGGGTCAGGTTCCTCAAGTTTGAGTGCCCCTTGCATGCAGTCATCCCGCGGTGCGGGGAGTCCCTCAGAGGAGACTGGTGGTTCCTCCAACATCAGGCATGCAGGGTGGCGTCTCCATGCTTTCTGGGTTGGGTGAGGTGGGCTTTCGAGGAACACGTATTTATGTTCTGCTGGTTGGTGTTGAATAATATGTTATGTTTGGCAGAGATGAACATCCTGTGGTTTGACCTTTTGGTGTCGTGAACCTCCTATTTTTCGTCTAAACTTTCTAGCATGATGCAATTTTTTTTATGCATAACGCTATTGGCACGTTTTAATTTTTTATGAAGTAAAGAACCAAAGTTTGTTTATTGCGATTCAATAATGAATTTAGACGTATGCTTTTTGTGATTTCTCAATTTCAACTTGAAGGGAAAAAGTTCGACTAGTTGTGGAACCAATGACACTACTAAATGTGGCAACATAAATCACATGGCTATCATGACTCCAAAATAGTTTGTTCCAGATTTTGGGTGATTTCTCCATATACCTTTAATGCAAACTACAGGTTCATTTGATGTTCCTGGGTGCCGTTTAAAGTCAAGATCTTTGTTTGGCTTATGCAACACATGATCCTTACTAGAGTTTATAGGACAAGTTGGGCGCCTAACACTGATACATCTTGTGCATCGTGCGGGGTGGCAGAGAATGATGTGGCTCACTTGTTCTTTGAATGTTCAGTGACCGGGAGATGTGGGCATGGATGAGGATCATGGGCATCACTTCTGCAGTGGCAGGGACCTTTTCACAGTCACTCAGGGCTCTCTGTGGTCGGAGCCAATCCTGGAGAGCTCCGTTTGCATTTTTCTTAGCCGGTATCCAGGTCATATGACTTCAGCTGTCATTTTTTGTGGGAGAGGTGCCACGTTGAGAAAATTGTACACCATATCTCTTTTCTTCCTAGTGAGTTGGAGTTGGTTAGGCATGTTACTCTTATCCTTTTCTTTTGTTGTTCTTTTCCCAAGAGCCTATACATGTACATGTGACCATTGATATATATACATACAGATGAAAACCACAAATCTTGGTGTTCATCCTTTTTCTCCTAAAAAAAGATTTTTGGTGTTTTTTTTTCTTTTTTGCCTTTTCTTGTAGAGCTAACAAGTATCTCCTAAATTCCAAAATCACATAAAGATGATTTTGGATTTGTCAATCTAAGCATGTGGCACAACTCATCTCAAGAACTTAAGGGTCATTTCATTTATCGTCAGCAATGTAATGTCATTATGAGAGAACTGTTGACTAATTCTAATTGTTTATATACAACAGGTGCAAGTTGAATCTTCTGCCATTCCACCTCAAGATGGAGAACAAACAAAATGCTTAAGGAAGGTATGAAATGCTGCGCTCCTAATGAATAATGAATTCTCTTGCAACTTTTTTTTATTAATTGTTTTATAGTTTGCAGCTTGCTTGTTGGCTACTTAACTTCCTACTTTTTTAAAGGAGTGATATTGTTTCCTTCGATCTTTGTTTTAAGTAGAATTATACAATAACCATCTTGCCATTTGTTGCACGCATATAAGTACCCAAAATTCACAGTATATATGCAGATTAAACATAATGATTCTATGGAGGCTGGGATGAAGATTCATCTTCCTGTATCAGTTGCAGAGACTAAAATTGTTAAGAGATATGACACTATACCAACAGCTAGTCTGCACCCCAATGCTGATGAGATAGAATATATAAGAAGATTAGTAATCCACAAGGTTAGTTTGCCATATGTTTCTTCTCTTTCTTCAGGGGACTGATCTATTAACCTGTGCAACATTTTTTTTTTTTTGAGGAGAAAAAGGATGACCACCAGAGTCTGTCCAACATCTTTTCATAATGTGGAAGCCATGCATGGTTACTTTGTTATTTCACACAAACTTTGATGCTGATTTGCAGCCTTTACTTGATCAATTTGAATTTTCTATTTCAGGATTCTTCTATACTTGTGTTAAATAAGCCCCCTAAAGTGCCTGTGAAGGTTTGAGGAACAATGAATTCTTTTGAGTAATTTTATATTTGATTTTCTTCGTTGTGTTATTGGTTTTACTTCATAACTTTTTTTACTTTGAAGGGAAACTTACCTGTTCATAATAGCATGGATGTGCTGGCTGCAGCAGCTTTATCATACGGCAATGAACATGGTCCAAAATTGGTAAGCTCAAGAAAGCTATCCTTTCTGGTAAACTTAGCCTAGAATGTTAAGTGTGAGCCATGCTCAACGCATTTTTATGCTCGTTAACTAAGATTCTTAAAAAAGGAAAAAAATGCTGCTTTCGTGGCAGCAATGTGTTGTGACATGGTTGTGTACTAATAGATAAGTTGTTTGATGGTCTTATTTTTTCCTCCTTTGATACCAGGTCCATCGACTCGATAGAGAGAGCAGTGGTTTGTTATTGATGGGAAGGACAAAAGAAAGTTTTGCTCGCCTTCATTGGTTGTTCACTAATATCAATCTAGCGAAATCATCTTCTAAGGTATATAACCAACATTATGCAGATCAGCTATAGCACATTGCTTCTACATAATTTTATTGTCCCTAACAATTATGGATAACATTTTGCAATTTAATCCTATTCCTGTATTTGTTTGGTCATGTTAGTTACCGTACCGTGTCACTTTCAACAATAAATTAGTAGTCAATAATTTGATAGATGATAACCAAAAAAATGTCTAGCATTAGATGAGGTGACAAATGAGAAAAATCTCATCAAATAGCAATGGATATATCAACACACACACTTTTATTTTTCAATATGGTACATGAAAATGAATGCATATGAAAATCTAAACCGATTTCGTTTGTATAAAAAGTCTCAATATATTATTCTTTAATCATTTCATTGCTTCCAACACAAAAGCATTATGCATCTCATCCTCAATACTTTTTTTTTTTGAAACGAAACCTTGATACCTTATTCAAATTATTTTGATTTAGATCTTCAACTGTTCAGCATCTTGAATTATACAGTATGTCAATGGGACAAGATGGTGTTCTGTCAGAGATTCCTGCATGTGTCCTATCATCTATGACCTATGAATCCTGTAAAATGTCATAGATCTTTTATTATCATGATATGAAATAATCATTTCTTGTTTTACCTATTCTGGGTTTATTAACACAGTTCTTTTCCAAATCATGGTGTAGACATGGAATGACGCTTGTAAAGCAACAATGCAAAGGTACTGGGCGCTGGTCATAGGTTCTCCTAAAGAAAGGGAAGGCATAATTTCCGCTCCGCTGACAAAGGTAACTGTCTTATTTGTGGGTAATATTACTTGGTGATTTAAGGTTAGACTTTTCATTTGTTGGATAAACTGCCAATGCTTCAAAGTTCAAGCTGAATTGAACTTTATGATATTCATTTTGGGTGTTTGATTTTTTAATTCTTCAAATATCTGCATGCTGCATACTTCCAGTTATAAAAAATCATGTTTTCCCCACCTGAATATTATGTATAATTAGTTTGGCTGAACGATGAATGACATCATAGGTGCTTCATCTGTCCTAGGTGTTTCTAAATGATGGAAAAATGGAAAGAGTCATACTGGCTCACCCCTCAGGGATAGATGGATCTCAGGAGGCCATAACTGAATATCGGGTGATAGGACCTACCATAAACGGTTGCTCATGGGTTGAATTGCGCCCACTTACTGGCCGTAAACATCAGGTACAAAATAATCCACTTATGATTTGCCCAGTGAGCTAAATAAACTGTCAGATAATTTGTTATCATTGTTATGCATCTCAAGTTTTGTGAAGTATTAATGGAGATAAGGACTCATGTGAGAGAACTTCAAAGGCCCAAATGAAACTTGAAAGTTATGATTCTTGATTAACTTCCCATGCTTCATTGTTTTGTCAAATTGTAACAGCTCCGTGTTCATTGCGCTGAAGCATTGGGCACCCCGATCGTAGGGGACTATAAATATGGTTGGTTTGTTCATAATAAATGGAAGCAGATGCCACGAGTAGATTATGAACCATTGAGCGGGGAGCCATACAAAATGAGGCGGCCAGAGGGATTGGAAGTTCAAAAGGGCAGTGTTCTATCCAAAGTCCCTTTACTACACCTTCACTGTAGAGAAATGGTAATTCCCAACGTCTCGAAATTTCTTAGCAGCTCTGGTGAATGGTTTGACGAGGGTCATGCATCATATACGAACAAGCCAGATCTTTTGCGATTTGTAGCTCCAATGCCCAACCATATGCAAATAAGTTGGAACGTTATGTCATCATTCCTGGTGTAGTGATGGATGTTCTCTGTTTACAACTTTATTTATATTATTCATAGGAATTAATATATATTCTAATTTTGTTTCTCTTTCCCATTTTGGTTAATTCACTTGAGAACCTCCATATGCTGTGACACTAAGGAACGTCAAAGTTGCCAAATATTTAAATTTGGTCTTATCAACTGGCTTATTCGTGTAATTTTGGGAGGTTGAAACTGTCTTTTTAATTATTTTTTCGATATTACAAAGATTGTGTATTATGACTTCAAGTGGTTCTTGAATTTGGTGGAATGGGGAAATTCATCTCTTCTTGTTATCAGACACTGGAAGCAGTGCATGTTTGCTCTCCTGAACTGTATAAAAAGTTTACAAAGAAAAGGAGCGCATGCTTCTCTTGCTTGGGAACAAATATCCTCAAGGCTAAACACATTGCTTTTTTATCCTTTTTCTGAGAAAAGAAGTTTGCATCAGTCTTTTGTTGATGACGGCGGAGTTTACTGAAGACGTAAGTCGAAGAAATGTCTTGCCCAACATTGAATTCAAAGGGATCATCCTAGTCAGGCAGTATCCCTTCGAAGGGAAGTTTGAAGCCTTTTCCATCAGGAATAACAATTAGCAGCTATGAGTTTTCTTCTCAAATCCAAATTCAGGATGTATTTCAGAATAATAATGTGTCCAAGAAAGTTGGATCGTCTGCTTAATCAAGTACGTGAGTTATCTTGTTCAAGGAAGAAGATGCAGAGCTTCTTGCTACATCCGGGACCAGTTAACTCTTCGCTAGAGAAAGATGAATCAACGACTTCAGAGTGTTCATAATCAGTCTTCATGTCGAAGTATTTCTTCCTTGGAATCTGTAAAGGATAATTTAGTTTTGATGAAGATGACCCTCTAAAGCTCAGCTCGCATCTGATAAGTCAAGACGACCATGGACACTGGTAAGAACTCAAAATATCTCAGTTCCTAAAAGGAAGGTCGTTCATTTTCGCTTTCCTGTGAATGGTAAATCTGGTCCCCTAACTAAGATCCATTTGGCTTAGCTATAAGTTGAAGTACTATAAGTAGTTTAATGGTTGAAATTAATTTTAAAAATAAACAGTTACGTATTTGATAATAAAAAATTTATAAGTTATTATTTTAATCAAATGATTAAAAAGTTCTTAATGTTATAATAAAAAAAATATGTGAAAAAAAGTTATATATATTTTAAAGGCAAAATAGTACATTGATCAATTTTTTCTTCTGTACAAAATAAGTTGGGTCTTTTTTGGCATATAAGCAAGTAAAATAAATGATTTTCAGCTCTTTTTTCCAATTATCAAAGAAAGAGAAAATTTTAAAACTACTTATAAATCATTTTGGCTGACTTCTTAGCCAAATAGACCTTAAGACAATGGTTAGAAGGTTTAAACATCTATGTCTTGATGATTGGTATAAACCCGCCCTTGAGCTGGATTATATTGCAGTTGTGGGATTGGCATCTGGTACTGGAAATGTAAGGAAAAATTCAAAAAAATTTAAAGGTACCATTGTGCTTTCAGTCGACCAACGAGTATGTTGAAAATTTTCGACCTCTGGCCTTGGAAGAATTCAAAGGTCAGTTGGGAGGTTGAAACTTTATCTTTGTATCTTTCTTCAATATTACAAAGAGGACAATAAACTAATGCAATAACCGTTCTATAATTTTGTTTTATCACTGGTCTGGGACCTATTAATGTGCAGGATTAGTATCCAATTCGATATTCAACCGTGATTGAAATACCAGAAGTTCTTTTTCTTTTTGCAGTGTTTAAATGTTGAAAGTAGGGCAAGAAGTAGTCTAGTTCCAATTGGTTCACCAAACAAAAATCAAATTTGTTTTGATCAAACTCTGCAGTATTAGTTCTTGCTTCGAGACGTAAGTTGGTTCTTCTTATATATCAAATATATGTATAGTTATTATACATCATAACCAAATTTAATAATATATAATTTCTCTTAATTATTTTTATAGCTTAATTACGTTGGCTTCTATTTAATTACAATGGAATTTAGTGCTCACATCGATATTTGATTATTCTATTGAAATGTTAACTCATATCACTAGTTAAATTTTCATTAAACAACAAAAAATAATGAGTTAAATAATTTTTTAAATAAAAATTTCTCACAAGGTTTATTTTATATTATATTTGGATCTTGTTAAGTTAGTAATTAATGAAAATATAATACTAATTATATTCTTTCAATAAGACTGATTAATTTCATATTATTTATTAGTTTTATTTTCAAATTTATTATTGTATTATGTCACGCATATATTTTAATAATATCTAGAACTTTTAATTAAATTTAATGTTTTTATTTCATTATATATATAGATTAAATAAAATTTTTAAATAGTAATACATCATCATTTTTTTAATTATTCTAAATAATAGTTTACCTTGTTAGTTCTCACTTTTTATTTAAACATCTATTAGAATTTATATGTCTAGTTATATTTTTAATTTTTTTTATCATTATATTTTCATTTCAATTTTTTTTGTTTAATTGATTAGTTCTTAAGAATTAGCAGAATCAAAACACCAACTTGGGAGAGAGAAAAAAAAAGAATTTTTACCTCATGTATCTTAAATATGTCAAGTGATAATCATAATTGTAATACGCCAAAATTTCATAAAAAAATTAAACTTTTTATATTGCTGACGTCGAATTTTTGGACGTCCGAAACTTAGAACGGACGCTCGTTATTCATTGGATCAAAATCTCAGCCGACGCTCCATCAGACCATCAAAACTCTTTTGGACGTCCGAAAGAACAACATACAAAAAACAATCGGAAGATCAACTTTAATTTTCTCCATTATTGCTCCACCATAATTGTTAGGATCTCGTAACTTCCTCCACCATGATTTCCTGAATTTCAATAGGGCCACGAAACCTAGAATTTATGGCCTTAAGGAGCATCAAAACCCACTTTCCCATTTGCCTTCCATCTTCTCATTTTTCTTTCTGTCTTGTTCTTGTCTCACGACCCAACTCAGGACGTTGGGACGAGTCTACAGGTGCTGAAGGCACAAGAGATTAGGGAGAAAGGAGGGGCATAGCTAGAACCTGACCCGGTGAAGGATGGTTGAAGAAATCAGCAACTAAGGTGTGTTTTCGGGATGAAGAGCTTGCATGCTTAGGTATGATTTTTAGGTTAAGATCTATGCTAGATCAGATAGAACTCATGCTTTAGATGTCTCATGAATGATTCGATGTCGATTATTTGAAAAATATGAATTTAGGATACTTTCTCATATGATTTGGAGGTAATGTTTCAACATGAAGTGGATATGTGAATTTATGTAATTTTAGTAATGTTAATTATGATTCTTGATTATTTTATCATGATGAAACCCTTTGGAAATTATTAGTTTAAGGTGCATGTATGATAGATATGAACATGCTCATGTTGACATAGAAATAAGTTTATTAGTTTATGCTAAGAATTGTCCTTTGAATCATTCTATAGGATAGGAGCAAGTTTGTATATGTTAGATCTAAGTTTTTGTGTGAAAAATTGATTGAAAACTTAAAAATTCCACAATAATGGGTGATCGAATCACTTTTGGGCATCTAAATCTCCTCTACAAGAGTATAATGACTGTTAGATCATATATTCAAAACTAAGTCAGATGATCAATCTAGACTAGATAAGAAGTCCGAAACTAGTTCGAACGATCGAATTAGAAATGTCGAGACATGGATCCGGTAGATCGGGCAACCGATGTGGAATGTTCATATCGAAAACTATCCGATGGTTGACAGAGACCACTTTTCGGTCGACTGAGGATTATGGACCAGTTCCAGTGGACAATCGGACAAGTTTTGGGCGTTTGAAACTCACGGATCCCGCCTATGCGATATCAGACGATTGTAAATGTTTCGGGCAAGCGTCGATCCGTACATGACTATTAAATTGTCGAAAGATGAACTCAAAATGGATGACTGATTAATATAGATCAATCGGGCGTCCGAACCTCTTTAGAACAACTGCTGAAAAGAACTCTAACGGATGACCATTCGCCTTTCGAGCGTCCGATTTATGTGCAGAAAATGAACATGACTCTGATTAACAATCATTATTTGATTGAATGGTCATCTGATTCTTAGCAGACGACCAATGAACCATGATAAAACTAACATTCGAATACCCTAATGGGCGAAAAATGAATGCATAACAGAACGGACAATCACTTGACCTTTCGGGCATCCGTTTCTTGATAGAGGGAATATGACCTTAACTATCAGTGGTTTTAAATCGGACTGGACCTACCGATTTAATCATGAACCAACCATCAGTTTGGTTCGGTTAGGTATAAAAAACCATATTGTCAAAAAATTAGATTGAACAGGGTCAATCTGGCCAAAACTAGATTAAACCGAAAAATCGTATTTTAAAAACCAAAACTAGGTTTTTCAAAAAAATAAAAAAACTGAACTAATAGAAAAAGGAAAGTAGATTATAGTATGTATGGTGGAAGAATAGGAAGGGAAGAAAAATAAGGGATTATATTTTATAGGATGAATGTAAAAAAGGATATTAGTAATAAGGAAAGTAAATTTGAATTAAAAATAAAAGATAAGAAGGTAATAATAAAGTTAAATTTGAATAAAAGATAAAATTATCATGAACTTAAATAAGATGATAAAATTTAAATCATTAAAAAATTATATTGAAAATTAGAACATAAGTAATATAATAAATTTTAGAGGATGATGTGGAAAAAGGAAATAGATAATATGAAGAAAATTTTGAAATTATAAAATAAAATGTGGGAAGATAATAATAAAGAAACATTTAAATAAAAAATAAATGTATTCGTGAAATTATTAAATAAAAATAATAAAATTTAATTATAACTAATATATTTTCTAAAAATAATTTATTAATTTAAAATGGTGATTAATAAGCTTTTATTTTATCATTTATTACCTTTTATACTTTAATTTATAATATATTTTCTTGAAATAATAAATGTAATAATATTTAATGTAAAAATTAGTTCAATGATTCCACTTGGCTGACCAATTTGATCGCCTATCCGATTTTAAAAACATTGTTAGTTAATCCTCATGATTTGATAAGCCTCTACCATTGGTGTTTAATCACATGAGCCTAAGGGATTATTTGGAGCCACTTTTGCTCCTTACAATCTTGATTGATTTCATCAAAAGATAGGTTCGAGTTAACAAAGATAAAAGATGAGAGTTATCAACTTTATTATATCATTTAATATAATTTTATTTTACTTTATTATATTATATTTATATATTTTTTAAATAAGATATTGGCCCGACCTAACCCATTGACCCATTTGGATCGATGGTCGGATGAGTTGATAACGAATGTTTCAAAATCAAACTAGCGATTGGACCACATCCGTTACCTAGGACATAGTTGAACTAGTTCGATCATGTTCCATCCAATCGAATCGAATTTTATTAAAATAATATTATTTATATTAATTTTTAATATATATTATGTGTCATAATTAACATATTATATAATATATCATACTGCTATTACTAGTAATAAATTAATATAAAACTATTATTTATTATATTCTATAAATTTAAACAAACCAAAATTAGTGCATTATTGTATTTTTTATTATTTATATATTATTTTGTGATTCTATATAAAATATAATTCACTTTTAATTTTTTTCTTCTTTTATTTATTTTCATTTACTCTTGTTATTGTTTATAACCCCATATTTGTTCCCTTTTTTCATTTTTCCCATCATTGTTCCTTTTTTCAAATTTATTATTTTTTCTAATCAATTATTATATTTAAAAAAATTAATACTTACACTATTATTATTATTATCATCATCATCATCATCATCATCATCGTCATCATCCCAAATCACTATTACATTTTTTGTTATATTTATTTAATTTATTTTTTGGTCAACTCATAATTACATATGTTTTTAGTTGGTCAACTCACATAATTGCAAAATTTTCTCCCCTAATCATCTCCATTAATCATTCCTTTTCTTTGATTACCATTTTTCTTCTTATTAATTATCTTCCTATATTTAATTTTCCCCTTTCTATTTTTGTTTTTAACCCCTTAATTATTTATTTCCTTAATTATACTTTTTTGAAAAAAATTACCTTTCATTTTTAACTTATTTCCATTTTACATTGGCTTGTTTTGTAAAAAAAATACATTGAACCCGTTGTCAACCAATTTGTCAGTTCACCGCTCCAACCGAATTTTGGCCGATTCGATATTCAAAATGATTTCAAACTCAAACTAGACCGGACCAAGCATCAGTTCGTGGTTAAATCGATCGATCTAGTCCGATTTTAATAACATTAGTTCTAGGTGCTTTGCTTGCATTTCTTGTAAAAAAATATCTTTGGTACCCGAGCAATTTTTCAGTTCTTAAGTGTTGAAAATGATATGCTTATATTGGTTACGGTGCTTTTATTTGACTTGAAGTCGACACTACTTGTACCAATATATCTAATCTATTACTATTGCCTTATTGACTTGAAGTCAATGCAACTAAAAAGCATTTATAGTCCAGCTTGTTGGAATTATATTCTCAACGTTTTTAGAACCGGTTCATCGGTTCGGTCAATGAATCGATTGTCAATTGGGTCATGATTAAATCGGTTGAATCGAATTAAACTAATTTTTTATTAAAATAATAATTTAATATATAATAAGCTATAATTTGAAACTGAAAACCAAAATGACATGCAATTTTTAGTAATCATTGAAACTCATGAGATAAAAGTTCAAATACCATAAGAAATTCTTTCAATAATTTTGATCTAACAAAAAATAAAATATCAACTAGAGTATCTCGATATTTCATTCATAAGTCTTGTCATCTTCATCTCTTATCATCATTTTCATTTTCATTGTCTTTTTCATTTTCATCTCCATCTCCATCTCCATCTTCAAACTCATGCTCCTCAAGATCTGAAAAAATAAAATAAAATAAATTCATAAGCTTTAAGCTAACTTAAAATACATGGGCAAATGATGCATATGATATGAGGTTAATGAAACAAACCTAGAAAATGAGTATCCTCATTTTTATTTTGAAAATTCTTCTTGAAGCATAGTCTCAATTCCTTTTTTTTCCACGATTCAAAACTCAGTTTTGATTGACCCATAATCAATTGGATCATAAGGCTTTTTGGATATTGATAATATGAGAAGTAACCATTATGAACATGACATAATTAGATAATGCAAAACGTAAAGAAATTCATGAACATGATTTAATAATAGCTTTTTTATTTTTCAAATGCAAGTTATAATGAATATAAACAAGATCGTTCATGCTCCAATCTATTTATCTTTTTAGTATGGATTCATTCAATTACATTTCAATTGATCTCACAACCGAGCAAGAATCTTTTAGCCAACTTTTGCAAATTGAGAACATTATAACCAAATAATAATCTCCACCATTCAATTTTTTTTATATGAAAAGAAAAATTGTAGTGAGAAATAATAAATGCAAATCATAGATAAAAATTAGATAAAGTGAAATTAAAAATTAATAAAATGCATTAGATTTTATTCTTACCTGGTCTAGTTGTTCAAGCAACTTTGGACAAGAAAAGCATAACTCACACTCTCGAAAGATTCTTAATTCATCAAACATAATTGTGATATCAGAATCATCACACAACTTATCAATAACATTATATACACCACGCATAATATTAGGCTCCTTGCATAATATGTATTCACTATATTGACAATAGGATTTAGAAATGGATGGAGATCTTGACGCGACATGCAATCCCATCTGCTATATATAATATCGATATGGGGCTTGTACAACTTCTTATTTTAAATACATTCATAATCCTAGATCGTGCTCTATACATCACTATCACAAAAAGCCTCAACAAATGTATGAGTGGTGTCATAATCTTTACAATCATCAAATAATTGTTCCAAAAGGTTTCATCCAACACAATATGCTTTGTATCTTTTCCTTGTGGCTTTTTCAAAAGTTGTTTAAAACTAGAACTAACAACCAAAGCTTGTAGATCACCCTTATGCTTATGCGAATTTTGTAAAGCAATAAAATTAGTTACAAAATGAGTTGCACCATGACGAATAATTTTCCTCCAACCCTCTCTCTTTCTTAGCAATTTAGGGTCCTTGTAATTGTATACAAATATTGTCACTTTAGAAGCAAGAGTAAGACTTCATAAGCTTAAATCTTGCAACCTTATAACTTGCCCCATTATATGTCACCACGTGAACCACATTTTGAGGACTAACCCATTCCTCAATTTCATAGAAAAGATTGCATAAATTTTCTGCATTGGTGTAAATATCATAAGCATCAACATATTTGATAAATGAAATTTCAGTTGGGCAATACACTAAAAAGTTAATCAAAGGCCTTTGCCTTTTATTTGTCCATCCATCTCCCAATATAGTGCAAGCAGTCCATATATTTCTAAGGAATCAATAATCAGCTTCACATGGAGCTTAGCGTCATTTAACAAATTGATATGAAAAGCATAATAAGAAGGATGCCTATATCTATGACCAATGCTAAGTGCTTTATCCATAACATGTTGAAAATAAGGTGAATTGCAAGCATTGAAAGGAAATGCAAGCATCATAAAACTATAATGCAAATTCCAAATATTTATCTTTCCATTTCTCTTTATTTTACATGCATGCTTTGATACTAATTGAGAGGAATAACTTGCACCCGATTTAAAATATGATTCCGTCTTAGAGGAAGTTATTTCCTTTCCTTTGGAGACTTCATTCTCATTTTTTTTCATCTAATGTCAAATCTTCTATTAGACCTTTTTTGTCCTTGCTTTTTTGTGCAATTGAATCCAATGAACTTTTAATCTCTAATCGAACTTCTAAAGGAATGTTTTTGCATGCTTTAATATTTCCTTTAGTCCGTGCAAGATGTTGCTTAATGTCACCACCTGAAACTTTTTTTAACATAATCCATATATCAAAATCTCTTTTCCTTGTGCATGTATTCGCTTACTAGCATATCTCCATGCTTCATCTGCTTTTTGCCTTATTGAGCGCTCAATGCAAGGAGTTGCAGAAGATTGTGCACATGGTGCTTGAGAAGACATTGCATGCATATATGAACATTAAGAAATAATCAAGAGAAGAAAAAGAACAAAAGTAAGATTAATAATTGAGTAAAGGAATAAAATAATTATATAAATTATTACTGCCTATTGACATAAAAGAAAAAAAAAATTGTTATAACATTACTAATCAGTTGAACATTAAGATATAATTAAGAAAAATAAGATTAAGAATTGAGTAAAAGAATAGAATAATTATATGAACTATTTCTTCTCTATTGAGATAAAATAAAAATGTCATAACACTATTAAAATAATGAAAATGAATAACATATAAAGAAAGGTTAAAATAAAAATGAAAATGTAAACAATATATGCTTTTGCTTGTTGTGACTTCGAAGAGCTTTGGTAAGCAACGACTAGATTAAAAAAGAAAACAGTGTAACTAAATAGAGGACACATGTACATGTCTGAATTCTGTATGGTCACACGGGTTTTGTAGAAGTGTAATTATAATATGGTATGATTGGACATGAGAGAGAAGACATAACATAAAATTCTTTTCAACAAAGTTATTTTTTTAGAGACTCAAGACGTGTATTTCATGATTGATGAATCCAAAACTTTTAAAAATACAAATATGGGAAAAAATAAATATGACAAAATAAAAAAAATGACATATCAATCTGGAAAAGAAATGAGATCAAAAGCTCTAAAAATCTAAACTTATATGAGAAAGTTAAAAGTACTTATTGAACAAAAAAGTTGCAGCAACGCACCAAGGATGTTTAGACGTCTAAGGTGAACCCGACTCATCTTTTCTTTCTTATTTTGTTTTCCAGTCCAATCCGGATTGATCCAATTTTAATCAATGCCGATTTTAGGTATCAAAACGGACCGAATTTCCCTTTGGTTCGCGTCAACCGACCAGCCGGTCCGAACCGATTTTCAAAACATTGCTTATAACATAGGTTTTGACTAATCTAATTAAAAAATGAAGTGTTAAAAGATGTTTTTTAACATTCTATCTAAGAACCTTATTTTATCATGATTTAATTCATGGGTAAAAATTCCAAATTAGTAAACAATTGAGAGGTCTATAGACATGATGCAAGAAAATTAAAGACCGAAAATAAAGGAGAACCAATGGCTCCTCTTTTCTTCCTTATTTTGTTTTTGAGATTATGAAAACCCTAATAAAATATACAGAACAACTAAAAGTTTATTTTAATGGGGTTGAACCAACTAGGTTGGTCCAACTGGTTTTCTCTAGTCCAATCCGAGTTCATCCAATTTTTAATCAATTATGATTTTAGATATTGAAACAAACCGGATTTCCCACTAATTCATGGTTCAACCGGTTTGACTGGCAGGTCCAAACCAATTTTCAAAACATTACTTATAACATAAGTTTTGACTAATCTAATTCGAGAATGGAGTTTTTAAAGGATGTTTTTTAACATTGATGCAAGAAAATTAAAGATAGAAAATAAAGGGGTATGTATGTTTCACCGATGGGATTAAAACCCATGACCTCTTGAACTTCGAGTGGCAGTGTGCGCTACTGTGCTACACCCTTCTTCCTAATTTTAAAACATTTTTTATTGCATAAAATGTTGAAAGAAAAAATGAAGTCACAGATCGTGGGCAATTTGGTAAATTGATGATGACCCTTATCACCCTCTCCTCAATGGACTCTATATAAATATAAAGTTCTCACTCTTTGCCCGCTCTCCAGTTGCATTCTTTTTTCTCTTTTCCCCCTCTTTCCAAAGTTTCGTGTTACTTGTTCCTCTCTCTTTTCAAAACATAAAATTCTTTTCAACAAAGTTTTTTTACAAACTCAAGACGTGTATCTGATGATTGATGAATCCAAAACTTTCAAGAAAACAAATATGGAAAAAAGTAAATATGACAAAATAAGAAAAATGACACATCAATCAGGGAAAGAAATGAGATCAAAATCTTCAAAAAAAATCAAAACTTACATGAGAAAGTTAAAAGTACTTAATGAAGAAAAAAATTGCAGCAACACATGAAGGATGTTTAGACATCCCAGGAGAAGGTGATCGCCATAGCTCCTCTTTTCTTTCTTATTTTGTTTTCAAGTCATAATCCTAATAAAATATTCAAAACAACTAAAAGTTTATTTTAACCATGTCCAGGTCCAACTAGTTTTTTTTCGATCAATCCGAGTTGTTTCAATTTCTAATCATTTCGATTTTAGGTATTTAAACGACCAGATTTCCCACTAGTTCGGGGTTCAACCAGTTCAACCGGCTAGTTTGAAACAATTTTCAAAACATTGCTTATAACACAGGCTTTGACTAATCTAATTCAAAAATTAAGTGTTAAAGGATTTTTAACATTCTACCTAAGAACCTTATTGTATCGTGATTTAAATAACGAGTAAAAATTCCAAATTAGTAAACACTTTGTTTTTTGTACATAGGGAGGTTTATAGACCTGGTTCAAGAAGACTAAAAATAAAGGAGGACGGCTCCTCTTTTCTTTCTTATTTTGTTTTGAAGATTATGAAAATCCTAATAAAATATTCAAAATAACTAAAATTTTATTTTAACAGGTAGAACAACTAGGCTGGTCCAATCAGTTTTCTTTAGCCTAATATGAGTTGAACAAATTTTTAATCAATTCTAATTTTATGTATTAAAACGGATCAAATTTCCCACTAATCGCGGTTCAACCACTTCGATTGGTCGATCTGAACAGATTTTTAAAACATTGCCTATAACGTAGGTTTTGACTAATCTAATTTGAGAATAAAGTGTTAAAGGATTAAAGACTCAAAATAAATGAGTACATACGTTTCACCGGATTCAAACTCGCGACCTCTCGATGTTCGAGTGACGATGTGTGTCGCTACACCCTTCTTCTCAATTAGGAAACAAATTTGATTTAATAAAATGTCAAAAGAAAAAAATGAAGTCACGGAAAATTAAATACTAAAAATAAAAAAATGAAAGAACCTTATTTTATTGTGATTGATGGGTAAAAATTTCAAATTAGTAAAACTTTTTCGGGGAGGTCAATGCAAGAAAATTAAATACTAAAAATAAAGGAGGATAATCGACGGCTCCTCTTTTCTTTCTTTTTTTTTTTTGTTTTCAAGATTATGAAAACCATAATAAAATATTCAAAACAACTAAAAGTTTATTTTAACCGAGTTGAACCAACTAGGATGGTCCAATCCGGGTTGATCTAATTTTTAATCAATTCTAATTTTATGCATTGAAATGGATCAAATTTCTACTAAATCATAGTCAAGCGTTTCGACTGGCCCGATTTTCAAAACATTGCTTATAACATAGATTTTGACTAACCTAATTCCAGAATGAAGTGTTAAAGGATGCTTTTTAACGTTCTACTGATGCAAGAAAATTAAATACTCAAAATAAAGGAGTACATAGTTTATGGGATTCAAACACCTGACCTCTCGATCTTTGAGTGATAATGTGTGCCACTGTGCTACACCCTTCTTCTGGATTAGGAAATAATTTTGATTTCAAAAAATGTTGAAAGAAAAAAATGAAGTCACGGATCAGGGGCAACTTGGTAAATTGATGATGACTCTGATCACCTTCTCCCCAATGGACTCTATATAAATATAAAGTTTCAACTCTTTGCCCGCTTTCCCGATGCACCCTTTTTTATCTTTTCCCCATCTTTCCAAAGGCTCGTGTTACCAGTTCCTTTATCTTTCCAAAACCTATTAGATGCATATGGTCACATGGGCTTTGTAGAAGTGTAATTATAATATGATATGATTGGACGGACACGAGAGAGAAAACATAACATAAAATTCTTTTCAACAAAGTTATTTTTTTTACATACTAAAGACATGTATATCATGATTTATGAATACAAAACTTTAAGAAAACAAATATGAAAAAAAGTAAATATGACAATAAAAAATGATAGATCAATCCGACAAAGAAATAGGATCAAAAGCTCCAAAAAATCCAAACTTACATGAGGAAGTTAAAAGTACTTACTGAAGAAGAAAGTTACAACAACACACGAAGGATGTTTAGACGTCCCTGGAGAAGGTGAACCGATGGCTCCTCTTTTTTTCTTATTTTGTTTTCAAGATTATGAAAACCCTAATAAAATATTCAAAACAACTAAAAGTGTATTTTAACCGTGTTGAACCAAGTAGGCTTGTCCAATTGGTTTTTTCTAATCCAATCCAAGTTGTTTCAATTTCTAATCAATTTCGATTTTAAATGGACCGAATTTTCCACTGGTTCACGGTTCAATTTCAAAATATTGTTTACAACATCTAATTTTAAAATTTAATGTTAAAGAATGTTTTTTAACATTCTACCTAAGAATCTTATTTTATCATGATTTAGCTAATGGGTAAAAATTTCAATTTAGTAGACAGTTTTTTTATACATAGAGAGGTCTAAAGACCTGATGTAAGAAAATTAAAGATTAAAAATAAAGAAGGATAACCGGTAGCTCCTTTTTTCTTTCTTATTTTGTTTTCAAGATTATGAAAACCTTAATAAAATATTCAAAACAACTAAAAGTTTATTTTAACCGAGTTGAACCAACTAGGCTAATCCAATCATTTTCTCTAGTTCACTTCGAGTTGATATGATTTTTAATCAATTTTGGTTTTAGGTATTTAAACGGACCAAATTTCCCACTCAATCGTGATTCAACTGGTTCGATCGGTCCAAAATGATTTTCAAAACATTCCTTATAATATAGGTTTCGATTAAAATCTAATTTGTGAATGAAGTGTCAAAGGTTTTTAACATTCTACAGAAGCAAGAAAATTAAATATAGAAAATAAAAGAGTACGTATATTTCACCAATGGGATTCAAACTCGTGATCTCGATCTTCGAGTGATGTGTGCGTCACTATGCTACACCCTTCTTCCTGATTAGGAAACAATTTTTATTTCATAAAATGTTGAAAGAATAAAAATGAAGTCATGGACCAGGGCAACTTGGTAAATCAATGATGACCCTGATCGCCTCTTCCCAACTCACTTTATATAATTGTAAAGTTCCCATTCTTTGCCTTGTGTTCTTTTTTCTTTTTTTCCCCTCTCTCCAAAATCTCGTGTTTTCCCATTCCTCTCTCTTTCCAAAACCTATCAAATGTAGATGGTCACACATGGGCTTTGTAGAAGTGTAATTATAATATGATATGATTGATCACGAGAGAGAAGACAACATAAAATTCTTTTCAACAAAGTTATTTTTTTTAGAGACCCAAGACGTGTATCTCATGATTGATGAATCCAAAATTTTTAAGAAAAAAAATATGGAAAAAGTAAATATGACAAAATAAGAAAAATGACATATATATCCGGCAAAGAATTGAGATAAAAAGCTCCAAAACAATCTAAACTTTCATGAGAAAGTTAAAAGTACTTATTGAAGACAAAAGTTGCAGTGAAGGATGTGTAGATGTCTGACGACTCCTTTTTTCTTTCTTATTTCATTTTGAAAATTATGTAAACCCTAATAAAATGTCAAAAACAACAAAAAGTTTGTTTTAACTGGGTTGAACCAACTAGGCTGGTCCGTTCAATTTTTTCCGTTCCAATCTAAGTTGATCCGATTTTTAATCAATTCCCATTTTAGGTATTGAAATGGACCAAATTCCCCACTATTTTGTGGTTCAACCAGTTTGATCGGTTGGTCAGAATCGATTTTCAAAACATTGCTTATAACATAGATTTTGACTAATTTAATTTGAAAATAAAGTGTTAAAGGATGCTTTTTAACATCCTACCAAAGAATCTTATTTTATCATGATTTAACTGATGGATAAACATTTCAAATTAGAAAATATTTTTTATTTGGTATATAAGGAGGTCTATAGACCTTATGTAAGAAAATTAAAGATTAAAAATAAAGGAGGAGAACCGACAGCTTCTTTTTTCGTTCTTATTTTGTTTTCAAGATTATGAAAACCCTAATAAAGTATTCAAAACAACTAAAAGTTTATTTTAACTGATGCGATAATTTTATATAGCGCAAATATTAGCAAGAGCACTAGGTCGAATCAAGTAATAAAGAGTGAGAAGAGTGTCGAACCCACGAGGACTAGTCTATCTTTATCTTTTATCTTAATTTAATCAAATGAGGAAAAGAGATAATATTTGGTTCAAAATAAATAAAACAAAGAAGATTAAAATTGATCCAGCTTAAAGTTTCAAAATAAATAAATTAGAAATGTTCAGACAAGATGATGGTAACAATATCTTTCAATAAAAGATCTAAAACAAATTTTCTGATGGAAAAGATGGCAAAAAGTAAAGATCTCAAACTAGATGACCTAACTATCTTATCACAATATTAGAAAGAGAAGGTTCAACCGAATTAATCTCTAACTAATTTTTGATAAGATACTTTAGCGATGTAATTCTATTTCAAAAACACCTCAACCGAGTGAGTTAATGATCAACAAATCTCTAAATCTCAACTGAGTAAATAGAAATGTGATATGAAATGCTTATCGAAAGATCAATCAACTGAGAGAGATCAAAAGAACAAATCTCGATAATACCAACCAGTTAAAATCGAGTACTCAGAAGATAGCATTAAAATCAACATACATATTCAGAATATTCAGAGTAGTAAATCTTATTCAACGATCTAACAAAGTCCAACATTTGATCCTAATTAAAATTCTATTACAGAGATAAAGAAACAATAGAGAGAAAAACAAGAAATTAAAAGATAGAAAAAAGGAGAAATAATCTCTTCAAAATTATCTAAACTCCTCTGGAAGAATCTCCACCAAGTAGACGACTAGAGGCTCTCTCTCTTCTTGCCTTTGCAATGGATTTTTGGATTCTAGACTTGGATGTCTAAGTGAAGTGATATTGAATCCTTTTTATAGCTGAAAATGCATATGTCTTATGAGAATCAACGTGAATCAATGCCGCATGAATCAAAATATAATGATTTGGTTGAGGAGATCTTGCAAAATTAACAACATGAATCGTGCTATTAATAATATGGGATATTTTATATTGTTAGAGTGATTTTCTTCCAATCTTTCAGATTTTGAAGATATGGTGATTGTTGACTAACATGGACCATGTTGAAGGAAACATGGGTTGTGTTGCTGGCAAACGCGGACCGTGTTGGCTGCTGCAGAAGTAAAAATAACAAATTAGGTATCAACTGATTCTTTGAAAGTTTTAATTAAAAATGAGGAAAAGTTTATATATAATAGAATAAAATTATGAAAAAATAGACTAAATGATACGAAATAAATATGTATAAAATGTCATGCATTCTCTCAAGCTTGAACTATTGCTTGTCCTCAAGCAAGTTTCAAAGTAAGAACTGAGTGAAAATGGTTCCACAATAAACTTCACCTAATGACTAATACTTTTCTAATATTGCTATTTCGCACGTTCATTGCCAAAGCATCTCTTCTCTTGTGATTTGACCATGCCTCATAGAATTTCTGATACTTAAACATATTTAAACATTTCTAGATTCAGCTTGACAAAAAAAACTATAGATTATCATATAATAGTATTAATATTGAAAACATAAGTACAAGTTGAGCTTAGTTTTCTTGTTATTATAGCAATTCAAACATTCATGTGTTTCTCTGTATTGTGCATGGTGGTCTATGTATCGGGTTTTCGATCGATGGTTTCCAGACCAGTTGGCCTTAAATCATGAGGCAAGAATCCCCTACGGATCTAATTGCCCAAACACACCAAGGTGCTAGAGAAACATTCATGACTTATTCATTGCATTTTTTTCACACATTTTTTTCTCTTTTTTCATGTGTTTCTCCATCTTACTCAAAGTGGTTCATGTAACAGGTCTTCAATCGACGGATCCCAGATCAATTGGCCTTAGGTCGTCAGGCAAGAATCCTCTACGGATCTAATGGCCCGAACACACCAAGGTGTCAGAGAAACACATTTCATTTTATTCAATTTCTTTGGAAGGTTTTTTTTTTCAAAAGCTCAACAAGTACTTAAAGCATTCAATAAAAGACTGCTCCAATCCAATCTAATTAAAATAAAAGCAAGCTAAATAAAGAATTGTAGTTCATGTATCATATTTCTATTTGGCATCATTCTACTTTTCCAATAACCCAATACTATGGCAATGAGACGATAGAAACTCAGCGTAGAATTTCATAAGTCAATTAGATGTCTTTTAAAATTGATGCCAAATATTAAAAATTTTAAATTTTTTTTTGGATTTTAGATGATATGCATGTAAAGTAAAAAAAAATGCAACTACTAAATAATAAAACATGTGACTGCAGTAAATATGAGAAATGCATCAATGCAACTCTCCCAAGCTTAAATTAAGCACTGTCCTCAGTGCTAGCCTAGTTGGGTAAAGTTTGTAACAGAACAATGACTTAAGAAATATAGAAAGAAGAAACAGAGAGATGATGACGACAAAAAAAATGATGACGACAAAACGTTGATCAATGGTGGAGCACAAATGTTGATGGTTCTGGATCGCCGAAAAAGATCGTCTGCTGCATTATGATCAGTTATAATGACTGCCCGAGCTATATCATAAATGTGGTATATGGTTTTTGGCGCAATTTTTGAAATTTTTTTTAATCATGAAGCACATGGATCATGTTGAAAAAGAACTTTCTGCAAAAATAGGCCGAGTAGTTAGTCCATGTTGAAAATACAAGCCATATCAAAATGCACCTGGGTCATTTTTTTTCAAAATTCTCTATCTATGAAATGAGTGCCTAAATCTAACAATTAAAATTATTTTAAGAAAAACTAAATTGACCCGAAATAGAAAAAGTCCCTAATAAAAGGATTATTATTATGACGATGAACGAATTTTACAATTAAGAACAATCTCACCCGAATTATGTATCATGATGCATTTATCATGGTGAGAATCAATGAATGTGGGTGAACACACATCCAACTGTCACCAATTTTTGGCAAGCCATCTCTGTAATTTTTGCTTTACCCTTAATTTGAGATTTTGCAATTTCTACTATTGGGTTCTTTGGTCGCCATTCTATGGATGACATTGGTGCTCGTGATGTTGTTCTTACTGATGAAGATGTCGGTATTGCGATCACCTCCTTTTGTGGTGGTGGATTTGAAGATGCGATGATGGTGGTAGATGTTACTTCTAAGGTTGAGCTCCTCTTTCGGACTTGTCCATTTTCGATTATGTACGGACTTGTCTCCGTAATCCTCCACTCTGTAGTCCATGTCTTTTGTTGATAATATCTTCTTGGTTTCCATCGTCGTTGATATGGTTCTCGATGATGACAAGGACACATAAAAATTTGCGGCCTTAAAAAAAATTTTTTTCGTCATTGAAAATTGAACAAATTTTTTTTTCTATATTAAGATCAAAGAGAAGTGAATCCTTAAAAAAATGTGTTGCTTAAAGGTTTGATAGTGCAACTTGAATAATAGAGAGCCAAAAAATGAATAGGGAAAACAGAACGCACACCGTTTTGAACAAACATGAATTGTTTTAGAAAAGTCGACACAGGTCGTTTTCTAAATCACCGTCTTTGTGAGGAGGTTGAAAAGAGAAGGTCGAACATGAGTGGTGTACTAATGAATGCGGACTGTTTTGAACAAACACGGGGCATCTTATTTTTAGGAAAGTCGACACTTATCGCCTCCAAAAAAATTACAGACAGAAGATAAACGCGAGCCGTGTATAAAGGAACATGGACCGTGCCCAAAAAAGTGCGAAATAACTACACGGGTCACATACAGTAAACGCGGACCATAATAATTTTAGCGCAACGCAAAAGCATTAGAGGATGAGGAAAACGCGGACCATTTCAGAAGTGTCGACACAGATCGTCTTCCAAAAATAGTCTATTTTAGGGGGAAAATAGAAACGATAAAAAGAAGCACGGATCGTGTCAAAATGATGCGACCTATTTCAGATGTAGAACACAACGAGGCATACGAAAAAGAGAGAAAGATTAGAATATTTAAGAATCAATGAAGTAAGAAAAAGATAGAAAAATCCGTGACAACGGCGCCAAAAACTTGATGCGATAATTTTATATAGCGCAAATACTAGCAAGAGCACTAAGTCAAATCAAGTAATAAAGAGTGAGAAGAGTGTCAAACCCACGAGGACTAGTCTATCTTTATCTTTTATCTTAATTTAATCATATGAGAAAAATAGATAATATTTGGTTCAAAATAAATAAAACAAAGAGATTAAAATTGATCCAGCCTAAAGTTTCAAAATAAATAAATTAGAAATGCTCAGACAAGATGAGGGTAACAATACCTTTCAATAAAAGATATAAAACAAATCCGAATTTTCTGATGGAAAGTATGGCAAAAAGTAAAGGTCTCAAACTAGATGACCTAACTATCTTATCACAATATTAGAAAGAGAAGGTTCAACCGAATCAATCTCTAACTAACTTTTGATAAAATGCTTTAGCGATGCAATCCTATCTCAAAAATACCTCAACCGAGTGAATGATTCACAAATCTCTAAATCTCAACCGAGTAAGTAGAGATGGGATATGAAATGCTTATCGAAAGATCAATCAACTGAGAGAGATCAAAAGTTCAAATCTCGATAATACTAACTAGTTAAAATCGAGTATTCAGAAGATATCATTAAAATCAACATACATATTCAGAATATTCAGAGTAGTAAATCTTATTCAACGATCTAACAAAGTCCAACATTTGATCATAATTAAAACTCTATTACATAGATAAAGAAGCAGTAGAGAGAAAAATAAGAGATTAAAATATAGAAAAAAGGAGAAATAATCTCTCCAAAATTATCTAAACTCCTCTAGAAGAATTTCCACCGAGTAGATGACCAGAGTCTCTCTCTCTCTTCTTGCCTTTGCAATGGATTTTTGAATTCTAGACTTGGATGTCTAAGTGAGGTGATATGGAACCCTTTTTATAATTGAAAATGCATCTGCCTCCTAAGAATCAACGTGAATCAATGCCACATGAATCAAAATATAATAATTTGGTTGAGGAGATCTTGCAAAATTAACAACACGAATCGTGCTATTAATAATAGGGGATATTTTATATTGTTAGAGTGATTTCCTTCCGGTCTTTCAAATTTTGAAGATATGGTGATTGTTGGCTAACATGGACCATGTTGAAGGAAACATGGGTTGTGTTGCTGGCAAATGCGGACTGTGTTGGCTGCTGCAGAAATAAAAATAACAAATTAAGTATCAACTGATTCTTTGAAAGTTTTAATTAAAAATGAGAAAAAGTTTATATATAATAGAATAAAATTATGAAAAAATAGACTGAATGATATGAAATAAATATATATAAAATGTCATGCATCATTAACCATGTTGAACCAACTAGGCTGGTCCAGCCAATTTTTTTCCGATCCAATCCGAGTTGTTTCGGTTTCTAATCAATTCCAATTTTAGATATTGAAATGGATCGGATTTCCCACTAATTCATGGTTCAATCGGTTTGACCAATTGGTCCGAATCATTTTTCAAAGCATTGCTTATAAAATAAGTTTTGACTAATTTAATTAAAAAATAAAGTGGTAAAGGATGCTTTTAAACATTATACCTATGAACTTATTTATCTTGATTTAACTGATGGTAAAAATTTCAAATTAGTAAACAATTTTTTTCGATACATTAGGAGATCATAGACCTGATGCAAGAAAATTAAAGAATAAAATTAAAGGAGGTGAACCAACGGCTCCTCTTTTCTTTCTTATTTTCTGATCAAGGTTATGGAAACCCTAATAAAATATTCAAAACAATAAAAAGTTTATTGAAATCGGGTTGAACCAAAGTTGGTCCAATTGATTTTTTCGATCCAATCCGCGTTGATCCGATTTTTTATCAATTCCAATTTTAGGTACTCAAATGGACCGGATATCCCACTGGTTCATGGTTCAATAGGTTTGACCAGTCGGGCCGAATTGGTTTTCAAAATATTGCTTATATCTTAGAATTTAACTAATCTAATTCGAGAATGAAGTGTTAAAAGATGTTTTTTTTAACATTATACCTAAGAACCTTATTTTATCATGATTTAAATAATGGGTAAAAATTCAAAATTAGTAAACAATTTCTTTCCGTACATAGGGACGTCCAGAGATATGTAAGAGAATTAAAGACTAAAAATAAAAGAGTACATACGTCACAATGCTGAGATTCGAACTCGTGACGTGTTGATCTTCGAATGATGGTGTGCGTCACTGTGCTACACCCTTCTTCCCAATTAGTAAATAATTTTGATTTAATAAAATGTTGGAAAAAATGAAGTTAGGGACGAGGGAAAACGTAAATTAATGATGACCCTGATCGCCCTCTCCCCGATGGTCTATATATAAATGTAAAGTTCCCACTCTTTGCCTACTCTCCCATTGCGTTCTTTTTTCTCTTTTCCCCCTCTTTCCAAACCCTCGTGTTTCCCATTCCTCTCTCTTTTCAAAACCTTCTTCCTTTCTAAGTCAATTTGGGGCCACATTTAATTGTACACAAATATTGCCACTTTAGAAGCAAGAAAAGTAAGACTTCATAAGCTTAAATTCTGCAGCCTTATAATTTGCCCCATTATCTTCATCATGTGAACCACATTTTGAGGACCAACCCATTCCACAATTTCAGAAAAAAGATTGCATAATTTTTTTGCATTGGTGTAAATATCAGAAGTGTCAACAAAATTGATAAATAAAATTCCACTTGAGCAATACACTAAAAGGTTAAACAAAGGCTTTTGCCTTTTATATGTCCATCATCCATCTCCCATTATGGTGCAAGCAATGTCTACCCATATGTTTTTAAAGGAGTCAATAATCAACGTCACATATATGCCTATATCCATGACATGCTAATTGCTTTATCGATAGCACGTTGAAAATAAGGTGAATTGCAAGCATCGAAAGGAATACAAGTATCATAAAATCATAATGCAAATTCCAAATATTTATTCTTATATTTTTCTTTATTTTGCATGCATGATACTATTTGAGAGGAATAACTTGCACCAAATTTAAAATATGATTCCTTCTCACACGAACATATTTTCTTTCTGAGACTTCATTCTCATTTGTTTCATCTGGTCTAAGATCTTTTTGGTCCTTGCTTTTTTGTGCAATTGAATTCAATGAATTTTTAATGTCTAATTGAACTCCTAAATGAACTTTTTTGCATGCTTCAATATTTCCTTTGGTCCATGTTGCTTAATGCCGAAACTTTTTTTTGACATAATCCACATATGAAATTATTTCCCTCGTGCATTTGTTCGCTCACTAGCATATTTCCGTGCTTCATCTATTTTTTACCTTATTGAACGTTCAATGCAAGAGTTGCAGAAGATTGTGTACATGGTGCGAGAAGACATGATTCCTTTTGAACAAAAAGGAAAATTAATAGATGTGCAATATTCACATTACAATTAGTTCTATTAATATGCTAATGAGAAGTTATACATTACATGCATATATGAACATTAAGAAAAAGAACAAAAGTAAGATGAATAATTGAGTAAAGGAACAAAATAATTATATAAATAATTATTTCCTATTGAGATAAAAGTAAAAATGTTATAACATTACTAATCAGTTGAACATTAAGAAAAAATAAAATTAAGAATTGAGTAAAATAATAAAATAATTATATTAATTATTTTTTCCCTATTGAGATAAAAGAAAAAAATGTTATAACACTACTAAAAAATGAAAACAAATAACATATAAAGAAAAGTTAAAATAAAAATAAAATGAAAATAGTAGACGTTGCTTCTTTTGTTTGTTGCACCTTGGAAGTGCTTCAGTATGCAACACACAGATTAAAAAAGAAAATAAAGTGTAGTTAAATAGATGACACTTGTACACGATCGGATATGATCACACATTTATAATATGACATGGACACAGGGAGAAGACATAGCATAAAATTCTTTAGACAAAAGCTGAAGGTGAACCAACAACTTCTCTTTTCTTTCTTTATCTTGATAAAGATTATTAATATCTTAATAAAATATTCAAAACAATTAAAAATTTACTTTAAATGGATTGAACCAACTAGGCTGTTCCAATTAATTTTTTCTACTCCGATCTCTCTTGATTCGGTTTTTAATCAATTTTCAATTTTAGGTATTGAAACAGATCGAATTTCTCACTTGTTTGCAGTTCAATCGGTTTCGAACCGATTTTCGAAACATTACTTATAACATAGGTTTTGGTTAATCTAGTTTGAAGCGTTAAATGATGCTTAAGAACATTATTTTATGTGATTTACTTGATGGGTAAAAATTTTCAAATTAATAAATAATTTTTTTCAATAGATAAGGAAGTCTATGTAAGAAAAATAAAAAATAAAAATAAAGGAGGTGAATCGACGTCTCTTATTTTCTTTCTTATTTCGTTTTCAAGATTATGAAAACCCTAATAAGATATTTAAAACAATTAAAAGTTTATATAATTGAGTTGACTTGTCCTACCGTTTTTTTTGGTACAATTCGAGTTGATTCGATCTTTAATCAACTCCGACTTTAGGTACTGAACTGATCGGATGTGGAACCCTTTTCAAAACATTGCTTATAACATTTGACTAATCTAATTAAAAAATGCATGGTTAAAGTATGATTTTTAACATTCTACCTCAGAACCTCGTAACTTGATGCAAGAAAATTTAACACAAAATAAAGGTGTGCATTTATTATTAAACGCTACACCCTTCTCAATTAGGAAACAAGAAAAAAATGAAGTCACTACACCCTTCTTTCCCCGGATTAGCAACTTGATGACCCTTATCGCCCTCCCCCCAACTGCGTCTATATAAATATAAAGTTCACACTCCCGCTCTCGGATTGCGATCTTTTTCTCTTTTCCCCTCTTTCCAAAACCTCGCGTTGTTGCTCTATCTTTAAGAAGGTTGACGGACAGAACCCTAATCCAATCGTGGCTTTCCTTCCGATTCCGCTGGAGAATTCGGGAAGGTGGCCCTCCGATCGCCTCGTTTCCGGCCATGGCGAAGAGCCGATGCAGCAGGAGGGAGCTTTTGAGGCGGTGGTCGGAGATCCAAGAGGAGCAGGAGGAGGACGATTCCTCACCCGCAAAACAGCGCCGTATTCTGAAATTGAAGGAGGAATGGTGAGACCTGCCTAACTCACGAATGCCCTTTATCCTCATTCACTTTGTGCTAATTTATTGGGGTTTTCTTTTGTACATTGTGCAAACGGAAGAGAGTGGGAATATGCAGTAATTTTGTCAAGAGTAGGCGATGCATATTGACCGGGGGAGATTAGGTCTTGTTTGGCTTGCGTTTTGCTAAGTTGCTTTAGGATGTTCTAGTATTTATGTTTCTTGTATCGTGATGGTGGTTTCAATCCCTTGTGTCCTGCTTGACGCGTTTGTCTTTTGGCGGTTCTTAGCTTCGCTTTGGCCATCATTTTATGCTTTATATTTGTCCTTAATTACTGCTTTCTAGTCAATAATTTATACAGTAATATACTTAATGTTATTCGATCTCTCACCAAACATTTGTAATGTCAAGGAGAAAGTTTCAAATGGGTTCTGACTGAAGCAAGAACTTCTTGAATGCATTTCTATATTGGCTCCACTGGTCCTGTGTTTCTTTCACTCTTGTTGCTTCTTTCCTGTTAATTTTGCCCTTTAAAAATAAAAGATCAACAATTATCCTTCAAAAGATAGTCTTTAAGCTTATATGAAATGCCTGTTTAGTTTTCTTCGTGGTATAGTTATTGGCTCACTGCATGTTGTGACTTGTCTTCCATCATGCCTGTATGTTGTAATGAGTATCAGGTTCACGTGTTACTTGGTAACTTTTGAACTTTAAATCTGTAAGGAAGTATATCCTCATTACTGATGTTTGATGCATCCTCTAGATATGTAATTATCTTTGTGGACCATTTGTAAGTAACATCCAATTTGTTTAACTTTCTGCAGGTTTTCAGATTCCTTCGACTTTTTGGTTAACCTTCCTAAGGAGAATCATATATGGTGCAGCTGCCAAGACCTAATGGGACCCCTTTTGGAGACCTTCCATGATTTTTTTCGTGATAACAGTCATGATTCACCACTCAAGGTTATATGGGGAAGAGCTTCTCAAGAGCTGGGGCATTGCACACAATGCATATGCCAGCACCATCAAGCTCAAGAATTATATGCTGTGATGTATGAATCAGATACTGTTGATTCTCTGCTCAGAGTATTACGCTGTCTTGATGAAGAGAGGATAGCAGAGCATCTTAAAAATATCAATGAACGAATACGCAATAAAGAGTACAATGCAGAAATCCATAGCGCGGAAGTTGTTAGTCTGATGTTTGAAGTAAGTCAATTATCTTTGTCACTTCATTATCGATTCAAGTGAAAGAATTTTTTTTGTTAAGTTCTCATTTCGTATGAGAATATCTAGGACTACTTTTTTTTAAAAAAATGGTATCTATGATATTTGTATGGAATGAAACTGCAACCTGATTAAATGGGTGTGTCGCTGAAAACAAAAAGTTCATTATGTCATTAGTGCCAACTTGATTTGATTTTATATCTTGCCAAATCCTGGATATAGCTTAATTAGTAGTTAAGAATCATGACTTGTTGGTCACATACAATAACTTTCCCTTTATGTCCATCACAGGTGTTGATGTTTCCTATTTTCTTCCTTGATCAATCATTGGTTAATGAGTTCCAATTGTTTATTGAAGCGATTGATGAATCCCATGAAATGGCCCTCTCAAGCAATCAACAATATCCGGTAATGTTATGACAAAATTTTTCTTTTCCTTTGCTACATTTACAAGCACCAGAATGTGTAACTCTTCTCTGAATTAGACTTCCATCCTGCTTCTTTCTGTATAGCTTTTC
This sequence comes from Pontederia crassipes, assembly GCA_030549335.1. Taxonomy (NCBI): domain Eukaryota; kingdom Viridiplantae; phylum Streptophyta; class Magnoliopsida; order Commelinales; family Pontederiaceae; genus Pontederia; species Pontederia crassipes. The sequence continues at coordinate 20,715,852 of CM060184.1, read as the reverse complement.
CCATTGTTCATGTCTTTTTTATGCATCTCATTGCAGGGAATCTATGCGCTTCTTTTCCTTAAAAGTGGTAAAGCTCGAGCAGTTGGATTTCATTTAGCTGGAAGCATGGGAAAGCTGAGGTAAAGAATTTGAGACTACTCATACACCACTTCAAATTTATATCCTGATATTGAATGCTTTTTTTTTGTGAAATAAAGAAACTTTGTTGTAAATAGAGTCCATTGTATTCCTATAAGAGACCATAGTAATAGTAAGCTACTAGATTGTTCACACAAACAAAGCCACAAATGGTCCAACATTTATAGTCCATTATGTATTTTTCTCTGGGTACAGTAATCCCGTTACATACTTTGTCTATATATTCCATTCCAATTAATTTTGATTATCTAGTCATCCCTTCTTTCAGAACAAGATATGGTGGACCAAATTTTGCTTTGATCGGTGCTGCCTGCTACTTTAAATGATCAAACAGAAATGTCAATCATTGTTACCTCTATATGTTGTTCCTCCTTTGTCTCTTTTTTGCTTAATGCTGTATGTATATATTTTTTTCTGGGTAATTTAATCCCGTTTGATCCATGTAGGTCTTATCCAAACTCCGCCTATGTTTTATAGCCGGTCCCAAGCCCGGATAAAGGAGGAGGGTTGTGTTAGCCCCGACAGCCAGCGTAAAACCCTGTCGAATCTCATGAACATGGATCAACGAAGCGTCGTATGATCCATGTAGCCGACCCCACCTAGTGGGATAAGGCTTTGTTGTTGTTGTTGTTGTAATTTAATCCCGTTACATACTTTGTCTATATATTCTTGTGTGTTGGATCTGTCTATCTTCATTCCAATTAAGCTTGATTATCTAGTCATCCCTTCTTCTTTCAAAACAAGATATGGTGGAGCAAATTTGCTTTGACTGGTGCTGCCTGCTACTTTAAATGATCAAACAGAAATGTCAATCATTGTGTCTATACGTTGTTCCTCCTTTGCCTCTTTTTTGCTTAATGCTGTACATATGCATCCCCACCCTTTCATTCTAGATTTTTGCGAGTCATCCTTTTATCCCTGAAAGCAAGGTTCCCATAAACTGAGCATTAGTAAGCCTTTTGTAGCTTATTTTCAAAGGTTGGATTATTCTTTGGCATGAGTGCATCAACATAACTCCGCTATGTTTTATAGCCGGTCCCAAGCCCGGATAAAGGAGGAGGGTTGTGTTAGGCCCCAACAGCCAGCGTAAAACTCTGTCGAATCTCATGAAGATGGATCAACGAGTCGTATGATCCATGTAGCCGACCCCACCTAGTGGGATAAGGCTTTGTTGTTGTTGTTGTTGAGTGACATCAACATAGGGAGAAATTTCTGTTGCAAGTTGAAATTTAATTTTTCTTGTTATGCTGATGTGACTGATATTTCAAAAATGAAAATATTGTTTTGTCATAAATTCTGTGTTATTTTCTGACAAGTAGAGAGCATTTAGTTTCACTAAATAGCCATTATAGTAATGACAGTAACTTGATATTATCCCGATTCAAATAAAAAAAATTGACTCTAGATGGAATCATGCCATTGCCAAGTAATCTCCTATTTGATGTTTTGATTAATAGATACACATTGCTGTTTCATGTTTTGATGATATTGACTTTATCATCATGACTTCCTGAATTAATTGAGGATTATTATTGTGACTAAACAGCACTTTTCTTACTATAACTGTGCTTTAGGAGAGCTACAGATCTAGATCCTTTACAACCATTGCTAAAGAAGTACATTGGTTTTCTTGAAGTGGAGGTGTCACCATCTACCTTGGATGATATGAGGCCAAGGGTGCGGCTTGAGCGCATAAACATATGGCATGGAATCAAAACACTGTATGTGAGTTCAAGTTTATGGATCTAGTGCTCTTTCTCTCTCTCTGCATCACATAAGAGTCAACCGTAACTTTTCTGATTCCATCTTTTTGTTTTTGTAACAGGTTGGGTTTTCTTGAAGCTGAAGCATTTGAAGATGGGATTTTGGAAAGGTATCCCACCTTTCTGAGCATTGTGTTGAACCATGTTAGTGATGATACACCTGAATTCTCATGTGCTGTCACATGTCTTAAGGCATCATTTGAAATGCTTGGTGGGTTCTCTGGTTTGTAAGTCACTTGTCAGATTCAAAAAATATTTCATTTTACTTTGGATTTCTTTTCTTGCAGGATGTAAGCTTTGGTTGAGAACCACATTATCACCAAGTATGATGCGCAATACACTATTGGGTCAGTGCTTCCACACTCGAAATGAGAAAAGCCATAAAGATATCTTTGATCTATTCCTCCCTTTTTTGCAGGCATGTGTTAATCGTTTTACTGAATAACTTCTCATCCACATACTTTGGGTTGTTGCTCTTTTTTTTCTCCCTCTTTTTCATTAGCTATATTAATCTGGGTTCAAGTTCTTTTTCTCTTATTCCAGTTCCTTGAAGCCTTGCAAGATGGCGAGTATGAAAAGCAGCATCGACATTTAATTTATTTTCTTCTCCATCAAGCATCTCACAGTAGAAATTTCAGTGTCTTAATGAGAAAACATGCTTGTAAGGTTGGAGTATTTTTTTTCTTCTCATATTTAAATAAGTAAATAGATGCGTAATGATGCATGAAGTTTATGACATGAGGTTACTCCATTGACTAGTTGCGAGTCATTAACTGGCTGCATCTTGCTTTTTCTTTCAGATAGCTCTTCTTATCATACATCGTGGCTATAAAATGAACCCTCCGTGCCCACCTTTTGAATGTGCTCACATGTGGTAAGTGATAAAATTGTGTTTCTCATAGCTCCATTGTTTGACAAGAGTGACATGCCTTAAGTTTTGACTTTTGAGTGCATTAATTGCTGCCAGAAACGGACAAAGAAGTTTTTGATGATTTTCTGACACGATTTGTCATTTTCCTATTCATCTGGTAAATGTTTAACACATCAGAAAAATTCTAAATGTTAACTTAGTGTCTTTGATTAATGGTACCTGAACCTGTGATGGTTACTTTTACCTTTTGCTCTGTGTGCGAGTATACATAGGGCCACCTTAGACCATAAGAAATGGTGTATGATGAATATACTGAACAATTGGCTTCTCTGACAGTTATGTAGTAGTATTGATGGAGTTGTTGGGCATCTTTTAGTGGACGGCCATTTGGCTTCAGCGCAACTGGATCATCTTTTGTGGGGAGAGATGTCAGGATGAACGCATTGTACACCACATTCTCTCTTATTCGGGTGTGGGGTTTTGATTAGCCGAGATACTTTCCATTTTTTGCTGCTCCCTTTGAGAGCTTACACTTGTATATGACTTTCATTCTATAGTTATATATAGATGGATGACAACCACAACCTTGGTTTTTATCCTTTTTCTCAAAAAAAAAAAAGGAAAAAAATCTTTCAATGGACAGAAACAACTTTTTCCTTTCTTTTTTTTTCCGAGAGGTGCATATCGGAGCTCATGGCCCTCCACCAGCGGCTTGCTTCCATTCGGCCGGATCCACACCAGGCAGACGGACGGGTATGGTTATCTGAGTCTTTCACTGCCCGTAGTATCTATCTCCGCTTTTTGCTAGCCACCTCGATCTCAGATGCTCTCCGAGCAGATTTTACTCTTATATGGCGCATCCAGGTGCCGCTTAAAGTCAAGATATTTGCTTGGCTTATGCGGCACGACAGGATCCTCACCAGACAATACAGGGCGAGATGGGCACCCAATGATGACACATCCTGTGTACTATGTGGAGAGGCGGAGGAGGACATCTCACACTTATTTTTTGGCTGCATCGTGTCACGTGAGGTCTGGTCACGACTGGCCTTGGTTGGAGGCCCTTTCCACTCATCAGAGGCTTTTTGGTAGTTCCTTGGACTCCACGGCGGACGGAGCATGCGCCGGAGAGTTTTGCTAGCTACTTTCCTTGCCGGTGCATGGGCTATTTGGCTCCAGCGCAACTGGATTATTTTTGGTGGGGAGAGATGTCAGGTCGATGGTATTGTACACCACCTCGCTTTCCTTCGTCGTGAGTGGGATTTTGGATAGTGATTGTACTTTTGACCTTTTTTTGGTGCCTTTGCCTTGAGGGCTTACACTTGTACATTTCCACATCATAGTTATATATATATTCACGGATGACACCCTAACTTGGTGATCATCCTTTTTCTCCTTAAAAAAAATTTTTTTTTTCCTTTCTTATTGCACAATGTTTTGTTATGTAATCTTACAGTGGGCAGGAACAACTTTTGCCAATGACGGGTGGACTTGACAATGTCATCACATGCTATTATTCAGATGTATAATAAGATGTTTTGTTCTTGATCTTAATCTTCCAGTGGACATTATTAACTTTCGTGTTTCATGTTGCACAACATGGTTAAGGCTTCATGTCATTGGCAAATATTTATCCAAAATTTTCCCTCAATCACAAAACATTGTTATGGCTGCACTGAAAAGAACATGAAGTATTATGACCATATTGTAATTCTTCATGGTGTTCATAACATGCCACAAGCATGGTTTTCTTATTATATTACCGCAACTGTAATTCACCTTTTCTTATTTTGTTTGCAGGGGCCCTTCTTTGATCAACTCACTGAAGGATTCATCTCTGCATATTTCCTTGCGTCAGCCAGCATTCAATCTGATCAATAGTATAATAGTCTCTGATGCTTCTGCATTAAATTCTCTGAAGTTGAAAAATCATGAAAACTCAGACATTTATATGAGCACATCAAATGACTTTATTGATGAGGAAGATGAACAACTATTTTCTCATGATTGTGAAGAAAATGATGGTAGCAGCTGGTGCGAATTTGATATCCAGAATAAGCTTACTGCTCGTGAGTGCAAACAATGGGCATGCATTCCCATGTTGTGGTTTGAAGCATTAATAAATGTTGACCCCACACTGCTTCCTATATCGTTCTCCAAGGCTGTTTTCTGGGCTTTATCTCATATTTCCATATTGGAGCTTGGGCCTGCTTTGGAATCATCACTTCATTTGGAGGAATGGCTGTCCACAGAAGCCAGGGAAATTTCGTTATCACTTGGTTGGGAGGTTCCAAATGGATCAGATGATGGTGGGGATGGGAAAGCGTCTAGAAATTCCGTTGAGGCATCCTCCATGACAACTCTTTTAATAAAGGCTCTTAAGAGGTGTATAATGCCACCTGCATACATGCATGTTATTGTATAGTATTCAATCGTTAGTATTATTGTTCAAAGTGATATCATTGCACTTGCCGAAGAGTCAAAAACCCTGTTAAGACATCCATGTCACTCATGTCACAGGGGTCGCATGCCATGCATGCCATGCTATTCATTTTTAATCCTCAGATAGTTGAAAATTGTCACACAGGTTTCCTCAATCTTTCCACTGGCACCATAAGTTTTGGCACAACAACAAAAAAAAAAAAAAGAAACTGCTAGCATTCTGTTTGTCAACGAATATCTGTTATTTCTGACTGGTGGTGATAACAGGATTTCATCATTTTTGCATGGACCATACTGGCAATGCGTTCAACTGCCTAGGCTAATTCTTGATACATTCATAAGTTCAAACATTATGACTTTCTCTTATCCTTGTTCCAATCACATATATATATATCTTCTTTGAAATTCATGCAGGTTTGCTGCTCATTTTGTACAAAAAGTAGAGCAACACGAAATTCACAAGCAGTGGACCTGGGAATCAAAAATGGCAGAAAGCATTATCCTGCTACTTGTAGTCCCTGATGATGTAAGTTATTCTCAATATTTAATTGTTCATAATTTTTGCAGCTAGATAATTGATACTGCTATTGAAGCATGGAAAGAGAAAATTGCTTCCTTCTCAAAGGAGAAAAGGAAAGGAAAAACAAGAATGGTGTTTCTTTTGTGGGTATCATTTCATATTATGGACATAACCGTTCTTTTGATTTATTTCAGATCATAAGACAAGCTGATAGAATTATCTTAGAACATGTCTCAAGGACATCGGGTTTGACTTCCGGTCTTCAATTCCTCTGTTCTAGTGCAGCTTCTTTGTCTTCTGTATTCTCGGGGTTGAGATTTGCATTAAAACAGGTGAAGTTACCCTATATTAAATTTTCTGCATATATATATCTCATCATTAAAGCAAACTGAATGTTCAATTTTTTATTATATAAGTAATTTAACCCATAAAGTTCCAAGAAACATTTCTGACGTTTGTATCATGCTAAAGTACAAGGCACTTAATTACTTTGAAACCCATATTTAAATGGTGTATGTTAACTTTGTGAAACAACCTCATAATTTGTATTAGCTCCTCTTCAATGTGATATTATCATGTCTATGCTTCTTCTCTTTAGGAAAATTCATGGTAATTAATGGGTACGAGATTACCCCTTTCATTCAAGGGTGATGGAGGAATCTTTCCATTCAAACCTTTTTGTCCGGTAAAAGCAACAATCAATCAGATTTCCCTAATCCTACCTCCAGAAAGGAAGGACATGAAACTTTTTTGCTTTTTGGTAGGGACCTATGTTGCACAGGTATGGGTGTGGTACCGGTACTTGCTAGGGGTATGGGGTATGTCAATCTTTCACAAAATAGGGTACGATTATGGCAATATACTTTAATATATAATCATGTAATAATTATATTTCAATAATGAAAATATAAAAACTTAGAATTAATTAAGCAATTCATAAGATAATTAACTAAAGTTTTAAGACATGATCCTAAAGGGAATTAGTTATGCAGGTTGTGTTCCAAAATGCCATTATTTTTTTCTTAAAGGCAAAGGATGGTGTAACCACCAACATACAATGATTAAATTACAAAAGGAAAAAAGTTGCATAAAAAAGTTTATGAAACTTGCCGATCTCCTAAATTATTAATGGTCCAGCAGTAGTAACATCTGCTTATTTCTCACTTATCTAATGCAGTCTCTAGTCTTACCAGCTGTTACCTAGTAGCATACCCTGTGCATACCTGTATCTGGTACATATTCCGGGTACGGTTACTCCCCTCAATCTGGCGTACCATGCTTCATAGGCGAGGACCCCTTTGAGGAGGCATGTCCCTCCTCTTATACCTTCGTTCCGCCTCAGTAAATGAGATGTGTCTGTTTATTTCTTTTGATTCGGAATAGGAGCGGGTTTGAAAATGGATCTCAGGGCGTCTAGAGTTGGGCCAGGAGGGTACAATATGGTTATGATAATTGATACGTGAATGCCAACCTACCTAATTTTGTTGAGCAACAAACACTGTACCTTGAACCTTTCAATTGTTCATCGACACATAGTCCCGGATATAATTGATGTGTGAATGCCAACCTACCTAATTTTGTTCCTTGTGGATCAGCACATGTCTAACTGTATAAATTGTTGGATGATTTGCCTCTTAAACTCTTCTTCTTGCTAAAAAAACATCTTAAGGTTAAAAATTGCGAAAAAAACATTCAGGTAATTACTCATAGCACAATTGCTTTCTCAATCATATGAACTCATCTCTTATGTTTTTCCAGGAGCATCTTCCCAGTGTTATATTATACAAAAGGTTTACTGCTAATTGCTAAACATTTTTTAAATTCTTAATGTGATATTTATAATTTGCCATTTTTGCATGCTTGATCTCTTTTAAGCCATATTTTTAATCTATGTAGCATATTCTTTTAATATCTCAAAATTGGATGAAATCAATAATTTAGTTGCTGCTGGAAATGAGAATTTCTATAAGCTAGTGTTGGGAGATGGTTAGTTTTTCTTTTTAACCCATTCCCATTGATTTCCTTTCTTTTTGTCTTTTGAGTGACATGTAAATTTCCGTCTCTCAAGTTTTAATACACCATGGATAGCTGCACAATTTTGGTAGCCATCCTTTTTCCTCTGAAAAAATGAATTTTGAATATTAATATCATTCTCACGTGGAGTACCTCTGTTATTATGTAACATTTTGTTATATGGTGTTGATTTCAAGTTCGGTCCCAAGCCCGGATAAAGGAGGAGGGTTGTGTTAGGCCCCGACAGCCAACGTAAAACCCTGTCGAATCTCATGAACATGGATCACTGAATTGGCGTCGTATGATCCATGTAGCCGACCCCACCTAGTGGGATAAGGCTTTGTTGTTGTTGTTGTTGTTGTGATATTTACATAAAAGGAAAATGGCATTCCATTCATCATAAAAGATGAATGAGGGGGAAGTTGTTCATCCCTTCCCACAACAGGGACTGTTCGAAGGAATGTTTTCCGAATCTGAAATCGACCTCGTTTGTGGAAATGTGCTTTGTGGAAACAATTATAATAGAACCTAACACGTTAAAAAGTTTGGAGAACATGAATTTGAGTGCCTGCAAAAAGCTGAAGACCATACCTGATGGCATTAGTAACCTCACCAATCTCAAGAAATTAATTCTCGATGATACGCCAGATGAAGTGGTGTTGGAGATCCGTATACATATGATTCTATTTATACATATTAGGAATATATATTTCCATATAAAGAGAGATTCTATTAGGCATATTTCCTTGTAATGATGAAATGCATAAAGGACTCCTATTTATATATATGGTATGTATGCCCAGGCTTTTGATATATAATAGAAGAGGATCCTGAGATGCTGTTAAGGTGGTAATCTTTTCTGTGAATCTCTCTCTAAGTCCCTCTATACATAAATATTTAATATATACAAAAGAGAACACCCTTTGCTATATATTTGTATATGATATCTCTCTCCTAAATGAAAACACTGTTTTATTCATTTTGATACTAGTTACTAAACATTAGTGGTTTGCCTGCATTCTTCTGGAACTTATGATAACTCAATTTGGTTTTTTAGGTTTATTATCTTAAAGCCATTACTCTACTATCCTTTTGCATCTGTATATTCATATACATTCAGCATTATAGCTTCCGTTTAGAATGAGAAAACATTGCCAACATTGTATTTTTTTTTGAGGGGGGCATTGCCAACATTGTAGCTTTTTGATCTGTCATTTATTTTGTCTCGTTTCTTCTGGTTGATAATGGTTGCCTAACATGAATGGCTGCTCTTGTTGTCTTTTATGTGCAAAATTGAAGTTCTTCCCTCATGTTACTTTGTCTGGATCCATCCTTGTTTTCATTCATCATATAAATTGAAATTTCTATTTGTTTTGACAATAATCTGCCCAACTTGCAAAAAGTAACAAAATTGCATATTTTCCTGATATATGTTTAAATGTTCAGTTACAGGTCCTAGCCGATTCACTGTTGACTAATTTTCATAAGCTTCACCATCTCTTTTTCATTTTGAAGAAGATTTTAAAAGAGGTAGTTGCTTTTGATAGAAAACCAGCTAAAGAGGATTTAAGAGGTGTGACACCCTTATCCGAGGGAGGATTCTTGCGCCATCCTTTTACAGAACATTTCCCTGCTGAAACTCCTGGACCAGTTACTGTTGTTGACATGAAATCTTGGGAGAAGTTTAGTTGCTGTTTGTCAGTAGTTATCTTGCCTTTAATCCTCAAGTGCTTGGAGGAAGGAAAGAATCTTGTGAATAGCAAAAACTGTCAGGTGCTATTTAGAATCAGTGGTTTAATTCTCCTCTTTAAATTGAGATAATTTTCTTATCTTATGTGTTTTGCGGAAGGGGGTCCTACTGTCTTATGCCATGTTTCATGCTGCGTAAATTGAAGAAGTTTTAATGTTTTATGTGGTTTGACTGACTGGTGATCTCCACATTTGTTTCTAATTCGAGTTTGAGATAATTGTTGGTTTTGAACATCATTCTTTCTCATGCTTTGACCTCTGAAGTTCACGAGCTTTATCGTTCCATGCAGATGACTTCTGTCAGGTTGCTGGAGGCGCTTCCTGTTGTTTTTGAAAGAACATATCCCCCTGCTTCCAATTTGCCTGGCAGTCTGTTATGCATAGCATCTAATGTATATGACTTCAAGTGGCTCTTGAATCTGGTGGAATGGGGAAATTCATCTCTTGTTGTTGTTATCAGGCACTGGAAGCAGTGCATGTTTACTCTGCTGAATTATTTAAAAAGTTCTCAGAGTGGGAAAACGTTGTGCATACTTGGGGTCATTGATTCAATGTTGTCACACGGTTAGATTTTCCACTTGCATGTGTTTTTCTTGTTCACCTTTTATAATCAACACCTATGTAACATATGCATCCTTCTGCATTCCAGATAATGTGCCCGTTGGTGAACTGAAAGAGAAATTTCTTCAACTTACGATGTCCGTTTCTCGAAAAGCTTCTCTTGCTTGCGAACATATATTTTCAAGGCTAAACACATTACTTTCTGATCCTTTTTCTGAGAAAAGAAGTTCTGCATCACAGTCTTGTGTTGATGATGGCCGAGTTGATACTAGGGACAAACTGCCAACTGGATCGATCAAGGCTGAAGACGTCATTGTCCTGTCAGAAGATGAACTTGAGGAAATGTCTTCCCCAACATTGACATCTAAGGGATCGTTCGTGTCAGGCAGTATGCCTTCAAAGGGCACTTTGAAGCCTTTTCCATCAGGAAAAACCAAAAGCAGCTGTGAATTTTCTTCTCAAAGCCAAATTCAAGATGTATTTCAGAATAATAGGGTGTCCAAGAAGGTTGAATCTTCTGTTCAATCAAGTATAAGTTCTCTTGTTCAAGGAAAAAATACAGAGCTTTCTGCTACATCTGGGACGATTGAAGTTAATTCTTCACTACAGAAAGATAACTCAACTACCCGGCGTGTTCATCATCAGTCTTCATCTCAAAGTATTTCTTCCTTGGAATCTGTAAAGGAGAATTTAATTTTGAAACAGTTAGTAGAAAATAATGAAGATGACCCTCTAGAGCTCGCACTTGATAAGTCAAGACGACCACGGACACTGGTGACAACTCAAAATATCTCAGTTCCTAAAAGGAAGGTTGTTCATCTTCATTTTCCTGTGAATGGTAAATCTGGTCTCCTAACTAAGACAGAACCAGTGGTTAGAAGGCTTAAACCTCCAAGACTCGATGATTGGTATAAACCTATCCTTGAATTGGATTATTTTGCAGTTGTGGGATTGGCATCTGGTACTGAAAATGTAAGGAAGAACGCAAATTTAAAGAAGGTACCATTGTGCTTTCAGTCATCCAACGAGTATGTTGAAATCTTTCGGCCTCTGGTCTTGGAAGAATTCAAGGCTCAGTTACAGAGTGCGCATATAGATAGTTCTACAGAGGACATGATGTGCGGTAGCCTATTCTTACTGTCAGTTGAAAGGATAGATGATTTCGTTCTTGTCCGTGGTCGTCCTGATGATACTGAATCTTTTTCATCCAAAGGTTGTTCAGAAAATGACCTAGTTCTTCTTAGCAAAGAACCCATACAAAATGCTTTTAAAAATGTGCATTTGCTTGGGAAGGTATTCCCTTTCATATTTTTGGATGGTATTTTTGTTTCACCATTTATTTTCTTATACCTACTATACACTATTGTTTTACATCTCAGGTGGAGAGACGTGAGAGAAATGACAAGAGTCGAACAATAGTTCTTACTATCAGATTTTACCTTCCAAATGATTCTTCACGCTTCAACAAAGCCCGAAGGTTGTTGATAGAGCGGAGTAAATGGTTTTTAAGTCGGATATTGAGTATAACTCCTCAACTTAGAGAATTTCAAGCACTATCCTCATTAAATGATATCCCTATGCTTCCGGTTATCTTGAATCCCATTAATGAGTCGTTTCAAGATCCAGGATTGAGAAAAAATCAACTGGATAAGCTTTCCTTGCCTATGCAGAAGGTGCTGACATCCTCATATAATGAAAGTCAGTTCCAAGCTATTAGCATTGCACTGGGATCATCAAAGTCCATGAAAAAATTTGAGCTTTCCCTCATACAGGGTCCTCCAGGTTCTATTTCTTTTGTAATCTCTTTTTGAATTCAACTTCCAACTTTTATCTTTTTAGCTTATTTTAGAGGAACACAGACCTGTTTGAGGTAAGGCAATCTAAAATTTTAAATTTATTTTACTTACAGGAACTGGAAAAACAAGAACTATTGTTGCTATTATAAGTGCACTGCTTGCTTTACCTGCTGTTCAAAAGAGCCGGTCAATCCAAATGCCATGTACTGATCCTGTTCCCGCACATAATATCTACAGCAAGCCAAGAGCACAGTTGAGCACATCTGCTGTTATATCAAGAGCATGGCAAGATGCAGCTTTTGCTAAACAACTGATGAAAGATGCAGAAAAAGATGTATCAAAGGAACGTCCTTCAGGAAGAAGGGTTCTTATTTGTGCCCAGTCAAATGCGGCAGTTGATGAGTTGATATCTAGAATCAATGAAGGACTTTGTGGAGTTGATGGGAAGACATACAAGCCTTACTTGGTCAGGGTTGGAAATTCAAAAACAGTGCATTCTAGTTCATTGCCTTTCTTTATCGATACATTAGTTGAACAACGTCTTGCAGAAGAGATCAGTGATAGGATTGACTCAAAAAGTGAACTAGATGCTGAATCCTCTGGATCTCTTCGTGCCAAGCTTGAGAAAGTAGTAGAGAACATAAGATATTATGAATCAAAACGTTCTCAAATAAGTGAACAGGAGACGAGCACACAGATTTTAGACAATGGAGTGCAAGTTTCTGATTCAGCAATTGGGGCAAAGCTCAATATTCTATATGGACAGAAGAGAACTATCTCTGGTGAACTTGCTTTGGCTCAGGCTCGAGAAAAGAAATTTTCTGATGAAAACAGATCCCTCAAGTATAAAATTCGGAAAACTATTTTACAGGAAGCTGAAATTGTTGTTGCAACACTTAGTGGTTGTGGTGGCGATCTTTATGGAGTTTGTTTTGAATCTACTTCTACTAATAAATTTGGGAACTTTTCTGAACAAAGCTTGTTTGATGTTGTTATAATTGATGAAGCAGCCCAAGTATGTTTTCACATTTTATACATTTATCATTCCCATATGTCTATAACTGATAATGATAGAGCTGTTGATTGAAATTCTCATATCTTTTTTAGGCTCTGGAGCCAGCAACTTTGATACCGCTTCAGCTTCTTAAATCAAATGGAACCAAATGTATAATGGTAATAAAGTGAACACGTATCTTGTCATTTCCTTTTAACTTCTGAACCTTTCAGCTGTTAGCTAAATTTTTTTCTTGAAGGTTGGTGATCCAAAGCAACTTCCTGCCACCGTGCTTTCTAATGTAGCTAGCAAGTTTCTCTTTGAATGCAGTATGTTTGAGCGGCTTCAGAAAGCTGGTCACCCAATAATAATGTTAACTGAACAGGTAAACCATATTCAATCTGGAATCACGATATAATAGCTACAACCATATTTTTAATGATATCTCAAAAGTTCTCTATCTGCTAACTACAATGATATCTATCATATGTCATCTAGTTCTACATGTTTCCAGTAAAAGTGGCTTTCAAATAGTGTCATGAGAGAAGGGTTTTTCAAAAAAAAGTCTTGAGAGAAGTTCCTATTTTTAGTGATATCTCAAATGTTGTCACTGTCTTTCTGTTAACTTATGTATATTATTTGTCATTCTACTTCTGTATGTTTCCAATAAGATGTCGATAATTCCTTCACATAGTCATAAACACATCGTTTTTGGTATGAAATATGAAAGTAGAATTCATAACTTAATGAAATCTTTTGTTTTAGGGTTATCCTTTTATTGTGAGGGAGGATATATGAAGCTACACCATGTATTTTTAACACATTGATGGAGCCCAACTATTGCAGTTTCTCTCTTTGCTAACCATCACCTTGTCCCTTGGTCGGTTATCCACCCAGGCATCCTCAGGATCCTTTGGACACCTAAACTTTCAAATATTTCCATTGAATATTCTCTTTGAGTTGCCAAGCCATGGCAAGTGAAATAATGTCTTTTATCTTCGTTCCTTTCTTTTTTGAGTGCGTTCTTCAATCATATGCATAATTGATCCTCCTTTTTTAGAAGAAACATGCACTTCAGATTTTCTTTCATATTTTCACATTCTTTTTATTGAAAGATACTCTGTTGATGATATGAACCTAAGGAGGAATTTGCATATTGACAACTCCACACATGGGAGAGATTTTTTATTTTTTACTTTTGCTGTACAATTTCATATAGTCAAAAGTTTGTAAGTTTGTTGGATAAAATCCATGACACGTTTCCTAAAAAAAATCCATGATTATTATTAGTTAGCTATTGGCTGATTACAACAATAACAACAACAAAGCCTTATCCCACTAGGTGGAGTCGGCTACATGGATCATACGACGCCATTCGTTGATCCATGTTCATGCGATTCGACAAGGTTTTACGCTGGCTGTCGGGGCCTAACACAACCCTCCTCCTTTATCCGGGCTTGGGACCGGCTATAAAACATAGGCGGAGTTTAGCTATTGGCTGATTGTTTTTCATAATTTGAAGCTTGAACTTAGGTTGTGGTTTAAATGAAATGATGCATAATACTTCTGTTAAGGGATGTTATTTTGTGTTTCTATGCAGTATCGGATGCACCCTGAGATCTGCCAATTTCCATCAATGCACTTTTATGACAATAAATTGTTAAGTGGTCCCAAAATGTCTGAAAGGTCAACCTCTTTTCATGAGAACAACTTTCTTCGCCCTTATATGTTCTATGATGTTTGTGATGGTCATGAACAACATGGGAAGAATTCTGGTTCAGTTTCCCTTTACAATGAGGCTGAAGTTGATGCAGCTGTCGAAATATTGAAGTTCTTAAAGAAAAGGTACACTTCTTTTTGTCTCTCCTCTTCCTCCACCTGTTGTTATTTTATTTTATTTGTTTTGAGTTGGGTGTTCTTTAATTTTTGGCTTAGGTACTCTTTCGAATTCAGCTCTAGGAAAATTGGAATAGTAACTCCGTACAGGAGTCAGCTTTCATTATTGCGTTCACGTTGTTCTAATGCATTTGGTCCAGAGGTCATTTCTGATTTGGAGTTTAACACTGTTGATGGTTTTCAAGGACGTGAAGTAGACATATTAGTTTTATCAACAGTAAGAGCTTCAGACTCGAGTTCTGAGCCTGCTACAATGAATTCAACTGGTATTGGCTTTGTCGCTGATGTCAGACGTATGAATGTTGCTTTGACTCGAGCCAAATTCTCTTTGTGGGTAATTGGTAATGCAAGGACACTGCAGATGAACATTCACTGGGCTGCTTTGATCCAGAATTCTAAAGAAAGAAATTTATTCGTTTCCGTTCTTAGACCTTATAATTCAATATTTTTAAAGGATATGTCCTTATCAAGAGGAAACGTACCACCCAAAAAGGCATATTTAAGTTCGAATCATTCAAAAAGGGATGAAAGGACTGACAATTTGAGTCTTTAAGCCCCAAAGTTTAAAGTAAATGCTGTAGATGGGAAGAGAAGGACAATCAAATTTTTGGTACAAATTCAGATGAAAACTTGGCAGGTTGCAGTGGGGAAGAAAACGGTTCTTTCTCTGTTGGAGAATTGTCAGATAAGGTTCCTGGATGTTCCAAGTATAGGGAATTTAAGAATCCAAGGAAACAAAATGAAGGAAAGAAGAAGGATCAAAAGCAAAATCAAAAGTTGGACAGTGTGGACACCACGAAAGAACGTATAATTCACCACGGAACAGAAGGTCATTCAAAGGAGAAAACTTCTTTTAGAAACGAATCTACCTTGAGTGTTTTGAAGAAAAAAGTAGATGGTGTGAAGATATCTTCTCCAAATACTATATCAGATGCTGCAAGTGTGGTTGATTATCCCACTTCAAGAGTCTCTGTGGGGCAAATTCAAGAAACTGAAAAAGAAGGCAAGGGTAAGGCATCCAATGTGCTGGAACGGAAGGATTTTATTGCAGCAAGGAAGCGGAAACGGGAAGATGTAGAGGCCCTGTTACCTTCAGCTTTTATATCTTCTAAGAAGGGGGAAAGTTCAGCCAAGTCTGAATATAGGAAGAAGCCTTCTTCAGGTGATGGCTTGAGGTGATCTAGGTAGAAATTGAGACAATTTTGGTTAGTTACTTGGTTAGGATCCTGCATCAGGTTAGTAACATTTTTGACTAATGTATGCTGACTATCAAATGTATATTTTCTCCGTCCATTTTGAGAGGTAGTAGGTGTATATAGTGCTTCTGATAGGTAGTAGGTTTCTTTTCCCTTCTGTAAACTGTACATAATGCTATAATTTCTTTTCCACTTGTCTGGAGCTAACGTTTCTATGGGCATCATTGAGTAACTGGATGGACTCCCAAACTTTACAGGGAGGAGACACCATCAAAACTAAGATATATGTGTCCCGGAGCTAAGAGAAGCTTTTCCCCCTATTTTGGCAGTCTTACCTTTTATGGTTGTCTTCTAAGGGTATCTTGCGACGTAATGCAGTGTTTCGCTACAAACAAACAAAATGTGCTTTAATATATAGAATTCGTGAAAAACCTGAATTTTTTTTTATCAAACATGGGAAAAAAAGCATGTCATGTTTTGCTAAAAGCATGGCAGAAAAGGCACCTTCGTTTCATTTATGGATGATGATAGAAAAAGCCTTTGTACTCTAATCGCGTGGGCGTGGACTGAACATACATATGCCTATCCCTTCCTACCCTTTGTATGAAAAGGAAGCCACGTATGTATTTAATTACCTTATTTGTTATGAAAATTGCTAATGAAATCAGCTTTGTCAATTTCCAGTGTCGGTGGTTGATTGCTGCGTCGAATGGGTTGATATTTGTTATCCAAATTACGTTTTCAAGTGCTGATTCTCTTAGCAATTAGTTTCTAGGGATTTTAATACACATACATGATATAGGTATAGAATTTAATTATGGATACCGGTCGAGTGAAAAAAAAGAATAAACAAAATAAAAAAATATTTCTCAAATTTGTATTCCATTTTTTCGATCTTGTTCTTCAAGTTGACCCGAGTACAAAATATGTTGAAAACCCGATGGGATATTCTCCAACCAAAAAGTTTCTTGAACAATGAATACACTTGAAGTTTGCAAAAATGTCAAATTTCAACAAAAAACATAAGGCACAAGTTGTTAACATTGAATTGAGACGTAGTAAAAAAGATTGAGTAGACTATTTGCGATGGGTTAGTTTTCACAGGAAAAATTTGATTTTGTGCGGGATCTTGATCTTCGGCCCTCATGTAGAATTGTATCTGAACGGAAAGAGAATTTTGTTGTGGAAAGGAAAAGACTGAAATTTTCTTTTCTTGTTTACAAGAATTCAGTTCTCTAAGGCTATTAATTTATGTAATGAAAACTATTTGATGGGTGAGTAATAGACTTTGATTGTTTGCCATTCAAAAAAATTTTGATTTAAGATTTCAATTCAAAATAAGTTTTCAAACTTTTTTTTGAGTGGTTACTTGCCAAATGGAATCTAACTTATTGTCTTCTAATATTTTAAACAACAAACAAGGCAATATGGACCACTAGCTACATTTTTTATTTTGTTTTAGCAAATGACCCACTCTTTACATAGTTCATTTGGATCGTCCGTCGTCAATCTTAAAGCACTTTGAATTGACAAACCACATCATAAATCTCTTTTTGTCGGCTCGGCTCGGTGAAAGCTTTGGCAGATCTCTCGTGTACGTTACTGTAGGTATAAATGGAATATATTATAGGTCTATGATATGGTGTGCTTTTCTTTGTCTCATTTCAGTCTGTCAGGTGATGTACACTCGAACCCTTGTCTCCAATTGGCCGTGCTTTGTACCTCCTATCCTGTATATTTGACCAAGCATGAATTATGCTTACTGTTTTCATTTATTTTTCTATCTTGTGGTAACCTTGCCATTCTAGAAAGTAGAAAGGGGAAAAAAAAAACGTGTAGGCGCCAGGAGAGATTTTGTAGATTTTTTTTTTCTAGAAGTCTTCTAGTGGGGGAGCCAAAGGATCCTGGACCCCTGCATGGTTGGTCATGAACATGGAGGGGTCTTCCTTCCCACGTGAAGAAGTCTAGGGTTGAGGATATATATAGGACAAATGGATCATCGTTGAATCGTGATTCGATGATTTATAAATAATCATTATCAAGACATTTATAAATAAATCTCTTTGTGACATGTTATATCATGATTCAACGATGATCCATATATATATAAGTCATTTTTTGTTCCACACAATTCTTATTTATTATTTTTTAGAGAAATAATCATTATTTAAATATCACAAACCTAATGGCCCAATCATCTTTAGCATTGCTCAATTTATTAAGAAGAGAATATGACATTTTGATCAAGAAAGTAGAAAACATTTTGTGCACATGAAAGAAAAATCTCTTTTTTATTTATTGGAATGAAACAAAAAAGACTTTAATTACCCACATAAATAGTGGGGGAGAGGAATGTGCAAAGGTATGAAAAAAATAATCTTAAAATTAGTGAGTTAGTGGGCTAATTATGATAAAATAATTAATCAAACAATAATAACTTAGTGGGTTGATTGTAATAACCAAAAGTTGTGAGGAGGGTATATATTTACATTATCATGTTAGAATTTTTAATATAATTTTTAAACAAATAATTAAAATTGTGTTATTACATTGTCATTGATTTTTTTTTGAATAATCACATAAAATAATATTTTTTTATAATTTTTGTGATATATACTAAATTATTTTGTGCAATATGTTACCCCACATCGTGTACTAATCATTTCTAATGCAAGCACTATTTTTTTTATTTCATTTATTAAAAGACATTCAACGTGTATATATATATATATATATATATATATATATATATATATATACAACTTTGTATCATGCAACAGTGATATATTTTGGCATTGAACATTGCTACATCCTCCTAATAATCAGCCAAATAATCCTCCTAAAAGGTCACAATGGCATGCACCATAATTTTATCAACTTTTTTTGGTAGAATAATTATGTGAAAGTTAGGATGATTTTTAGGAGGATTTAGCAATTTTTGTTTCGCATTTAATGTCCAATAGTTGTTGGCATAATTGTCATGATATATGTTACCATCCCATGTATATTTCTCTTTCCCCATAAGTTGGTGGGGAGAAGAATGGACAAAGGTTGTGAGAAAATTCACTTTAAAATTAATGAATTATTGGTCTGATTAATATAAAATAAAAATGAAATAATATTAATACATAGTGGTATGATTAAAATGATCAAAAGTTGCAGGGAGGGTAGAAAAAGGTGAAATAAATTGGAGTTATGTTAAAAAAAATATTCTCAACTATTATGTTATAATTTTATTAACATTAAAAAAACAATAATTAAAATTAAGTTATTACATTATCATTGTTTCTCATGCAATTATTTTTATTTCATATCTACAAATCATGTGTAAAGACATGGTGGAAGGGGAGAGATCCAAAACTAATCATAGAAATTCCATGATGCATAGCTTTATATTACATACAAATCTCTTCATAATCCATTGAAACAAATTAAAGTGGGAGTTGCACCACAAGTAATGAATTAAAAATTTGATAATTAAAAAAAATAAAAAAAAGATAGAAGAAATGGTGAAAGGAGAGAGCTCCAAAATTAAATACAAAAATGCTATGATTTTTGACTTTATATTATCTATACATTTGTAAACCCACGATCAATTCAGTCTCAAAGTTGTTAGTTAGTGTCCACAACATCCTTTTCTTGTCCTTGGCATCTTAGCAATGTTTAGATGTTTAGTTTAGGAGAACTAATGGATTAGATAGAATAATTTTGATTTGATATTTGAATGAAAAATATAATGATAAAGAATATAAAAAGTTGATTAAATAGATAAATTTCTATGGGTGTTTGAATAAAAGTAAGAACTAAAGAGATAATTTATGCACCATGTACAAAAAATTATTCTTAGTGTGATATTAAGTATGGCATTTCCCATTGCGATATTTTGATATGTAATAATACAATATGAATGCTTTCCATTCATGTGCATTCATTACATTTTTCAAATAACCATGTGAAAATCTCCTTTATCTCATCTATAAATAAAAATACAACCAAATAAACAAGAGCTCCGATGATGATTAATTTTTGTGAATGGTGCAAAAGACATTCTTAAATTGTTGGTTCGATTTTGTTAGAGTTGGTGAATACTTCAGGGCCCCTTGTTTCTCACACCGGGTTCGCCCACGTGAGCTTAGGGGAATCTGAGTATTACCCAATTAACAGTATTGCTGGCGTACGAATGAAAGGGGGGTTCGGGGGGCCCCGCCCCCCGAAACCTAGACGGATTTTGGGCTTTTGTTTAGCCGGCCCGTGTGGTTCGGATTAGGTTTTTTCTCTGTTTGTTTGGGTTTTGAACCCGGTTTGGAGAGGCTATTAATAGCCTAATTTTCTGATGTAATTTAGTGCGGCGGCTGAAAACCTAAACAATATAGTGGAACTTCTTTGCAGGACGTAGCCCTAATATCAAGGGTGAACCTGGGTAAATTCGTGTGTCTCCTCTATTTTTTCTTGCAATCTCTCTACGATCTTCTCTCCTTGTTCTCGGATTCTCCCATCAATTGGTATCAGAGCACAGGTTGTTCAAGGAATTAGAGTTTATTCGAGATGTCAGGAGGGTCGCGAATCGAGATAGAAAAATTTGATGGAACACGATTTGATCTCTGGAAGATGAAGATGGAGGATCTCCTTTGTGATCGAGATCTTTGGACGGCAATCGAGAAGGAGAGACCAGGCATGGAGGCGGCGAAGGTCGCGGATGAGGCCTCCTCCAGTCAGGCAGATCCAAAGGCGATCGAAGAGTGGGATCGGATTGATAGAAAGACGAAGGGTTTGATTCGGCTGTGTCTCGCGAATTCAATTCTTACGAATGTAATGGGCGAACCTACTGCCAGAGATCTGTGGAGGAAGTTGGAATCCCTATATCAAAGTAAGTCGTTGGTTAACAAGTTATTTCTAAGGAAGAAATTATACAATCTTCGGATGCAGGAGGGTGACTCATTTTCTACTTATCTTTATAACTTTAACACGGTGATCAGTCAACTTGTATCAATCGGTGTTAAGTTTCAAGATGATGATAAGGCAATAACATTGCTCTGTTCGCTGCCGGATTCATGGGACAATCTGATTGTTGTGATTGGTGGCGGGGATAAAGAACTTTCGTATGAAAGTGTATGTGCTGCCTTGTTATCAGAGGAAATACGGAGAAAGGGATCAGCAAGTTCTGGTAAAGAGGCGCTGACGGCCAGAGGAAGGCAACCAGAAAGGAATCAAAATCAGAGAGGGAGATCCAAATCTCGTGGGCGTTCGAAGAGTAAGGATAAGAATGTGCAATGCTGGAGATGTCAAGAGTGGGGCCATCTGAAGCGAGATTGCAAAAACAAGCCGGTTCATAAGAAAGAAGCTGAGTCAACCTCGGACAAAAAGGAGGCTGAGGCAGGAGATATGTATGTGGCTTCTGCATGTACGGCACAGTCAGATAAAGATGTCTGACTTATCGACACTGGTGCTTCGTACCACATGACGCCTCATAAACATTGGTTCTGTGAATATGAGGAGTATAATGGTGGGGATGTCATGCTCGGAGATGACACTGCGGTTCAGATTGTTGGACGTGGCAGGGTGAAGTTGAGGATGAATGATGGCACGGTGAAGACTCTACCAGATGTGATGCATATACCACTTATGAGCAGGAGTTTATTATCTGTTGGTACAATGGCTGACTCGGGTGTTATATTCAATTGCGATAAGGATTCGTGCAAGATGATCAGAGGGTCGATTGTAATTGCACGGGGGGTTCGCTATGGCACGTTGTACAAGTTGCTCGGAGAGACAATATCTGTGGGCTGCGGATTTATTTCTGAAGAGGCCAAAGAAGATGAAGACAGCAAATCTATGTTGTGGCATCGGAGATTAGACCATATTAGTGAAAAATGACTCTCCACTATAGCATCAAGTCAGATGGTAGAAGGAGTTCCGGATTGTTCTGTGGGCTTCGGGTTCTGTGAACATTGCCTCCATGGAAAACAGAACCGAGTCAGTTTTCAACACACAGGTTCAAGAGCAACGAAGATTCTCGAACTGATTCATAGTGATGTCTTTGGACCAACTCCGACTCCATCTATTGGAGGGTCCAGGTACTATGTTTCTTTTATAGATGATTTTTCGAGATACAGTTGGATTTATTTTATCAAGAATAAATCAGATGTATTCGATAAGTTTCGAGAATTTAAAGTTTTGGTGGAAAATCAATTGAGCTGCAAGATTAAGGTCCTTCGTACAGATAATGGAGGTGAATTTTGTTCAGATAAGTTTAAGCATTTCTGCGTGGACAATGATATTGCTAGGCAGAAGACAACTCCATATACACCTGAGCAGAATGGAGTAGCTGAAAGATTAAATCGGTCACTCATATAGAAGGCCAGATGTATGCTGAGTTGGGCTGAATTGGGGCAAGAATTCTGGGCAGAAGCTGTAGCCACAGTAAACTACCTGAAGAACCGCTCACCGACCTCATCAGTGAAGGATCAGACACCTTATGAGGCAATGTTTGGGAAGAAGCCAAATTTGTCTCATGTTCGGGTGTTCGGATGTGACGCATATGTTCATATACCCAAGGAAAAGCGGGGTAAGCTTGACAGTAAATCTGAAAAGAACATATTTGTCGGATACAAGGAAAGGATCAAGGGCTACAAATTGTGGAATCCAAAATTAAGGACTATTGTTTACAGCAGGGATGTTATTTTTCGTGAATCACGTTCCCAAGTTGAAGTTCAAAAATGTGATGAACCTAAGAAAGTGGTAGTGCTTGAAGAAGATTCTGATTCTGAAACTTCAGAGGTAGATGCACAAGATACTTCAGTTGAGTCTGTTACAGAACCGGATCAAGAGAACTCGGTTAATGAAGTTGAAGATGCAGATTCAGATGAAGACCCAGATATTGGTACTACCATACCAGTTCTCAGGAGATCGACACGAGAAAGAAGAGCACCTTCGAGATACTCTCTTAGTGCTCTGAGTTCGTTTCATGCTTTGAGCATCATCGGAGAAGAACCTAGTTCTGTAAAAGATGCAAGGTCTATGGATGATGCAAATCAGTGGGAGCTTGCTATGGCAGATGAGATACAATCACTGGATAAGAATGAAACATAGAGTTTGTGTCAATTGCCTAAGGATAGAAAGGCAATTGGTTGCAAATGGGTATTCAAGCGAAAGCTGAAACCGGATGGGACTGTGGAGAAGTACAAGGCAAGACTGGTAGCTAAATGGTACTCTCAGGTTGAGGGAGTCGATTATGATGAGATTTTCTCTCCCGTGGCGAAAATGACTTCGATCAGATTTGTTCTATCTCTGGCAGCAGCATATAATCTTGAGGTAGAGCAGATGGATGTGAAGACGGCATTCCTTCATGGGGACTTGGAGGAAGAGATACATATGAGGCAACCAGAAGGCTTTGAAGTTCAAGGTAAAGAGAAGCTGGTGTGCAAATTAAAGAAGTCTTTGTACGGATTGAAGCAGTCGCCAAGGATGTGGTACCAGAAGTTTGATACGTACATGCTCGAACTCAAGTTTGTACGTTCAGATTCAGATCACTGTGTTTACGTGAAGAGAGTTGGCTATCAATTTGTCATTCTTATACTGTATGTGGATGACATGTTACTGATTGGAAACAGTATGAAGATGGTAAATTCAGTGAAGGGTTTGTTGGCCAAGAAGTTTGAGATGAAAGACTTAGGGCCGACGAATTTTATTTTGGGTATGCAGATTAGAAGAGATCGTCAGAAGCGAAAGTTGTGGCTAGGACAAGAGAAGTACATAAAAGAGGTGTTGAAGAAATTTAACATGGCAGACTGCAAGCCAGTGGGTACTCCTATGTCTCTAGGAACCAAACTTTCTGCAGAGCAATGCCCGACGACGGATGAAGAAGCTGAAGAGATGGATCGTGTGCCATATGCAAGTGTAGTGGGCAGCTTGATGTATGCCATGGTGTGCACGCGTCCAGATATAGCCCAAGCAGTGGGAGTCTTGAGTCGATATATGTCTAACCCAGGCAGGGAATATTGGAATGCTATCAAGAGAGTTTTCAGGTACCTTCGTGGAACTTCAAATTTTTGGTTGTGTTTTGAAGGTACAAGGAAAGGAAAGATGCTTGATATTGTGGGCCATGTAGATGCTGATTGGGGTGGAGACATTGATAGTAGACGATCCACTAGCGGATATGTTTTTACATTATTTGGGGCTGCACTAAGTTGGATGAGCAAGAGACAAAGCGTGGTAGCACTTTCTTCTACAGAAGCAGAATATATGGCTCTTACTCATGCTGCAAAAGAGGCCATATGGCTACGACGGTTGTGCTTGGAGCTCGGATTTGAGCAAGGTGCTATAGAGGTGAGATGTGATAATCAAGGTGCTATTCAGTTAGCTAAGAATCCCGCATTTCACTCACGCACAAAGCATATTGACATCCAATACCACTTTATTCGGGAAAAGGTGGAAAAGAAAGATGTTCAGCTTGAAAAGGTTGATACAACAGAGAATAGTTCTGATTTTCTGACTAAAGCAGTTACAGGTGTAAAGTTTGAGTGATGCTCTACTGCTGTCGGATTGAAGAAGAATATTGCTGGCAAGGCTCTCATTGGTGTGAAGTATCCACCAAGTGGGAGAATGTTAGAGTTGGTGAATACTTCAGGGCCCCTTGTTTTTCACACCGGGTTCGCCCACGTGAGCTTAGGGGAATCTGAGTATTACCCAATTAACAGTATTGCTGGCGTACGAATGAAAGGGGGGGTTCGGGGGGCCCCGCCCCCCGAAACCTAGACGGGTTTTGGGCTTTTGTTTAGCCGGCCCGTGTGGTTCGGATTAGGTTTTTTCTCTGTTTGTTTGGGTTTTAAATCCGGTTTGGAGAGGCTATTAATAGCCTAATTTTCTGATGTAATTTGGTGCGGCGGCTGAAAACCTAAACAATATAGTGGAACTTCTTTGCAGGACGTAGCCCTAATATCAAGGGTGAACCTGGGTAAATTCGTGTGTCTCCTCTATTTTTTCTTGCAATCTCTCTGCGATCTTCTCTCCTTGTTCTCTGATTTTTCCATCAGATTTGTTGTATCGAATACAACTACATCACCAAATGTCAAGTAACTATTATTTAACCTCCCATCTACCTAAAAAGATTAAGTATATGCCATATACATCGAACTCCCATCTATGAAAGAAATCTGAGTCAGTGCTTGTCTCATTTTGAAAAACAGATATAATATTGATATATTCGACAAAATTTCTTCTACTTATCATATGATCAATACAATTTGTGCTGTTATAAGTGGTTCGCCAAATATATTAATAGCTCTAGCAATCCTGGATGGACCATGCCGAAGTCACGTTGATTAACGATAGGTTCTTTAGAAGTTTCATTGATTTGTTTATGTTTAAGAACTTTACCTTCGAAGGAGTTGTAAGATCATGAGTGTGTTCTTCTTGAAATCTTTTTACCTCCCACTTTTCATCTTTCCTCAAACTAACATATAGATGCAGCGCAATCGTCCCTAACTTCTCTTTTTTGTGTAAAATTTTTTTCCTAACATTCATGTTATCCTGGATTTATGCAAAGTTTGTTTTCTGATAGAAAAAATCACTAATTTAGCATATATATTATAATACTTATAAGCTTCTTCATTTGTGTCAAATATCATTCTAACATATGATTTTAATAACTCAGAAGATTTGACATAATTAACATGCACTTCATCATTTTTTCCGTGTTCAATGTCTTCTTTGTTGACTCATCCATTAGTCATTTTTGTCATGTTATCAAATTCAACACTGTTATCGGACTCTATCTCCATAGTAATATTAAAACAACCTTTATGACAAACAATAATCTAGGAAGACAAAGGAAAATGAACTGATAACTAAATAATGTTTCTCTTTTCCTTTGCATGTTACAGTTGTGAAAGTAGTGTAACCTAAATGAATAAAATGGAGAGATATTAAATAGCAAATTACCTCCGGAGCCGTTCAGTTCTCACCTCCAACACGTGCCCTTTTTCAATTCTCTACGGCAATATGTCCAGATCGATATCACCACTATAGATAATCTATAAGAAGTTAACAAACTTCTCTATGATCAAATCATAAGAAGTTTGTTATTTATCACGGAAAAAAAATAAAAAAACCATAAATTAGGAAACTTGAAGTAGTTTCAATTGGACTAAGTGAGAACAAATAAAAAGAGCTATACGTCTGAACTTTCCAAATATGATCTTCTTTTAGCACCAGAAATAGCAGTGTTGCGTTCATAATTTTTGCAACGGCAACAACATTGCACATCTAAAGAGAGACAAAAAATCATATTGTAATTGAAGTCAGAATTCCATCTTTAATGTACCATAAACAGTAGAATTTGTTTATGGTAAAGACATAGTAGAACTTTTTATGATAACTAAACAAGACTTTTTTCATTGGCAAACAACAAGAGGTTTGTGGGAAAGGATGTTGTTTCAACCAGAACGACAAACACATTGTGCGGTAGAGGGGCCGGCGTTGTGCAAGAATTATAACAGCATCATGCGGAACAGATCTCGACGGTGGCAGATTGCGTAGATCACCTCGTGGACATCATGCAGGAACGACAATGGCATCGTGCAAACAGATCTCGGCGGGCGACGAAGTAGATCTCGACGGCGGCATCATGCAGAATGACAACAACGCCGTGCAAGAGACCAATGATGTCAGAGTGATCTCGATGGAGGCGATGTATAGACCAATCCTAGTGCAAGAATGACAATGATGCAGACATACCTCTGGGGGCGGCAAAGTAGATCTCGACACAAATAGACCACATAGATCTAGTCGGAGGCATGCGGAACGACAAAAGCGTCGTGCAGGAGACTAGCGATGTGCAACATGATCTCGGGGGGGGGGGGATGCCATCGTGTGGGAGAGCAATGATCTTTGTGTGGGCAAGATGCGACTTTTGTTTTTTTAGTTCCTAGCATTAAATCGGTCTACTGCTTCCAAACCGACCACCTTTCTACTGAACTGCACCCATCTCATCCTTGCATTTCATCTTGGATCTGACGGTGGTCATGATATATCCCTTAGGTAGGGGGACATTATTGATAAATGCAAAATCTAACATATATTTAGTGTTGCATTTAATCTTATTTCGAATCATTTTTTAATAGCATGCATCATTTTATAAACTTATTTACATAAATTTTATAAAAAATGAAAATCTATCAAAATATTATATTTTATTACTTAGGAAGCAATAAAATTGAATTACAAAGCTACTGAAGAAAACCACGCTTGAATCAGAGTTAAAATAGAATTAGAAAGTGAAAAATAACGAAGCTACCTAAGAATTGTCACGAGCTGTGAAATGTTCTTCACAGGCCATGAAGGAGCCAAGAAATCAACATAGCGGGCTATTAAAATGCACGTTTTCGATCGCAAAAAGTTGCCCGAATCACGATCGTAACCAGCATTTCATGGGCCATAAAATTCACAAATTTTATGCGAATCGAACACTGTAAGGGCCATGAAAACCCTTTTATAGTCCGTGAAAATTCATTCCTATGCCGATTTGAACACTATTTAAGCCATTATGAAGTCTAGATTCAAAATTTGGATGAATTTTTGAAAGAATTTCAAGTGCACAAGGACTCCTACTCTTACTATATGATCTCAATATGTTTTGAAAATATATTATGCATCAAATTTTGGATTTGATAAGGTTAAAATTTTAGAACTAAATCAACACTAAATTTTCCTTATTTTGACATAGTAAAAGTTTTCGTCTCTTCTCCAATCATATGAAAGTCTGGACCCCTATAAATAGAGCCTTTATACCACTTGGAGAGATCATGCTAGGCCTGCAACTAGAATTTTGAAGTCAAGAATGTGAGAGAATTCAGAAGTCTCACCGAGAAAATTTCTACATGATTGACTCTAGACAAGGACCGGGCAGCAATTCATCACCGCTCCTAAGAGTATTATTTGTTCTATTTCATGTTGGGATGATCTCACGCTTACATGACACATATTTCTATCTTTAGTAATTTGAATCCTTTAGTTTTATTTTCTGTTTGAGACAATTGTAATAGTTTAGTTGACAAAGGCAAACTTTTAAACCTTATTTCGTAATAAATGATAGTTTAATTTTCTTTTGAATATGCATGCTATTATTTATGCTTTTTTAGATATTAATTGTCTTTTATAGTTAGCTATTATCATTGTAGGAGTAATTACTTTTGATTGTATGATTTATTTAGAATTGATTCTTGACTTTGAAGTTCAAGTATTGCATGTCACAACTCGTATGATCCTTGACAGAATATTACTTGTGCGATCTATTAATCATTACGGTGATAATAGTTCAGAGACTCCATTTTAATGCATCTTAATCTCAAGTTTGATTAGATTATGATCATTGGCGGAGTAGTCTCTAATTTGGATTAAGATAGGTTGATTGATCCTAAACGAAAATCAATAATTTGAGTAGACTCTAATACGTAGTTAGAAACTAAATTGTAATATTTGGTCAATTCAGTTTGTATACAATTTTGTTTATCATCCAAAACTTTATGCATTAGTAGATTAGATTATATTAATTTAGTTTTAGTCTTTACTTTTTATAATTTTTTTATGCACATCTTTTGCCCAAAATCTTGTTGTCTCATATTAGACCCTGAAATTAGTTTAGTTAAGTTAATTCCTTATAGGTTCGACACTCTACTCATTACATTTTATTACTTGAGTGACTAGTGCACTTGCTAACATTTAATTATTAACAACTCTCGCATCAAGTTTTTGGCGTCGTTGCTGGAGAACTATTCTTTACTTATTACTCTTATTTTATGCTATTTTGAGACTTCACTTTTTTTATTACTTTCACTTGTTCTTTTAGTTGTGTAAAGTTTTCGGGCTTACATCTTTTAGTTGTCGTGGACATCATGCAGGAACGACAATGGCATCGTGCAAACAGATCTCGGCGGGCGACGAAGTAGATCTCGACGGCGGCATCATGCAGAATGACAACAACGCCGTGCAAGAGACCAATGATGTCAGAGTGATCTCGATGGAGGCGATGTATAGACCAATCCTAGTGCAAGAATGACAATGATGCA
Source organism: Pontederia crassipes (assembly GCA_030549335.1). Lineage (NCBI taxonomy): Eukaryota > Viridiplantae > Streptophyta > Magnoliopsida > Commelinales > Pontederiaceae > Pontederia > Pontederia crassipes. The sequence goes on along the minus strand of CM060184.1, from coordinate 20,686,849 downwards.
GACATACCTCTGGGGGCGGCAAAGTAGATCTCGACACAAATAGACCACATAGATCTAGTCGGAGGCATGCGGAACGACAAAAGCGTCGTGCAGGAGACTAGCGATGTGCAACATGATCTCGAGGGGGGGGGGGGGGGGGTGTGGGGGGGGGGTGGGGGGATGCCATCGTGTGGGAGAGCAATGATCTTTGTGTGGGCAAGATGCGACTTTTGTTTTTTTAGTTCCTAGCATTAAATCGGTCTACTGCTTCCAAACCGGCCACCTTTCTACTGAACTGCACCCATCTCATCCTTGCATTTCATCTTGGATCTGACGGTGGTCATGATATATCCCTTAGGTAGGGGGACATTATTGATAAATGCAAAATCTAACATATATTTAGTGTTGCATTTAATCTTATTTCGAATCATTTTTTAATAGCATGCATCATTTTATAAAATTATTTACATAAATTTTATAAAAAATGAAAATCTATCAAAATATTATATTTTATTATTTAGGAAGCAATAAAATTGAATTACAAAGCTACTGAAGAAAACCACGCTTGAATCAGAGTTAAAATAGAATTAGAAAGTAAAAAATAACGAAGCTACCTAAGAATTGTCACGAGCTGTGAAATGTTCTTCACAGGCCATGAAGGAGCCAAGAAATCAACATAGCGGGCTATTAAAATGCACGTTTTCGATCGCAAAAAGTTGCCCGAATCACGATCGTAACCAGCATTTCATGGGCCATAAAATTCACAATTTTTATGCGAATCGAACACTGTAAGGGCCATGAAAACCCTTTTATAGTCCGTGAAAATTCATTCCTATGCCGATTTGAACACTATTTAAGCCATTATGAAGTCTAGATTCAAAATTTGGATGAATTTTTGAAAGAATTTCAAGTGCACAAGGACTCCTACTCTTACTATATGATCTCAATATGTTTTGAAAATATATTATGCATCAAATTTTGGATTTGATAAGGTTAAAATTTTAGAACTAAATCAACACTAAATTTTCCTTATTTTGACATAGTAAAAGTTTTCGTCTCTTCTCCAATCATATGAAAGTCTGGACCCCTATAAATAGAGCCTTTATACCACTTGGAGAGATCATGCTAGGCCTGCAACTAGAATTTTGAAGTCAAGAATGTGAGAGAATTCAGAAGTCTCACCGAGAAAATTTCTACATGATTGACTCTAGACAAGGACCGGGCAGCAATTCATCACCGCTCCTAAGAGTATTATTTGTTCTATTTCATGTTGGGATGATCTCACGCTTACATGACACATATTTCTATCTTTAGTAATTTGAATCCTTTAGTTTTATTTTCTGTTTGAGACAATTGTAATAGTTTAGTTGACAAAGGCAAACTTTTAAACCTTATTTCGTAATAAATGATAGTTTAATTTTCTTTTGAATATGCATGCTATTATTTATGCTTTTTTAGATATTAATTGTCTTTTATAGTTAGCTATTATCATTGTAGGAGTAATTACTTTTGATTGTATGATTTATTTAGAATTGATTCTTGACTTTGAAGTTCAAGTATTGCATGTCACAACTCGTATGATCCTTGACAGAATATTACTTGTGCGATCTATTAATCATTACGGTGATAATAGTTCAGAGACTCCATTTTAATGCATCTTAATCTCAAGTTTGATTAGATTATGATCATTGGCGGAGTAGTCTCTAATTTGGATTAAGATAGGTTGATTGATCCTAAACGAAAATCAATAATTTGAGTAGACTCTAATACGTAGTTAGAAACTACATTGTAATATTTGGTCAATTCAGTTTGTATACAATTTTGTTTATCATCCAAAACTTTATGCATTAGTAGATTAGATTATATTAATTTAGTTTTAGTCTTTACTTTTTATAATTTTTTTATGCACATCTTTTGCCCAAAATCTTGTTGTCTCATATTAGACCCTGAAATTAGTTTAGTTAAGTTAATTCCTTATAGGTTCGACACTCTACTCATTACATTTTATTACTTGAGTGACTAGTGCACTTGCTAACATTTAATTATTAACAACTCTCGCATCAAGTTTTTGGCGTCGTTGCTGGAGAACTATTCTTTACTTATTACTCTTATTTTATGCTATTTTGAGACTTCACTTTTTTTTATTACTTTCACTTGTTCTTTTAGTTGTGTAAAGTTTTCAGGCTTACATCTTTTGTACACGACTCGGCTATCATACTCACATCACTAAATCCTCGATGGCAAAGAAGAAAACGACTATCAACCAACAAATTGAGGAAGACAAAGCTGCTGTCTAGCAACATAAAGTTCATAATGAGGCAACAACGAGTCACAACAACATGTAGATGCCTCAACAAATTGATTATGAAGACTTTTCTCTGGACCAAGAAGTCATTATCACAAGTAAGTTGAATGCCATCCTGAAACAACTCTCTAAGCAATCACATCAAATCTTTTAATTGGAGGGTCAACTTTCGAACTTGTGACATCGAAGCAACGAGACCAAGGATATTATCACATCACTTCTTTAATCAAAGTCTTCAGTTGAACCAAAAGTTGACATCGATGGGATGATGGGTTAACTTATTACAACAATTGAAAGGAAGCTCCAAATACATGATCAACACATTCAAAATTTGACGACTCAATTAATACAAATTCAAAAGCAAATTGAAGTGGATGATTCGATTCGATTATTCGACATGGAGCTCAAGTTTGATGCCTTGTAAGCAAAGCTATATGTATTAGAGAGTTAGATCGCACAATTGACTTCTCTAAAATATGAATATCCAAAGCACATGCCACCATCAACATTCATATCAAAGAAGAGGGCATCCAAGAACAAGGTCTTCAGCAAGGACAACAACTACGCAATGACGTGTAAAGGAGACAAGTGAATACTTCATTGAAGATGGACAAGTAAGAAGGAGGAGCTAGCCTTCGGAGTTTGTTATTACACAAACTTTGTCTCCAACATCAACGTCATCATCATTGACATCGACAGTTACATCTCTCGAAATTCAAAAGTCACGAAAGAATACCACCAAAATCTATAAAGACCTCTCCAATTACCAGGAAGCAATGGCAAATTGAAGGAGAGAGGAGAAACACATCACTGACACAAAAAACACCAATTACATCAGTCCAGTGGCGACCCAAAAATCATTCAACTATTCATGTTAATCATAAACACAACTCTCAACTTCAACTTAATAAAGATGTTGTGTTTAAAGAATCACCACCTCCAGACTGTGACACAAGGGAGGAGACATTGGGCATCATCAACTACTACACGTGTTGAGCCTCCACCATGATAAGCGTTCACGATCACATCAAATAATTTCGGTGAGATTGTTCCTTAATTACTTAATTATTTATTTGAGTGATTGATCATCTTATTTTAGACTTAGCATATGCCATACCAAAGTCAAGCTAATGACTCTAAATTAGATCTACTCTTTCACCCTAAACTATTAGTTTAAATGTTATTTTTCATTTGATTAGATAAGTTTTTTTTCTTTACTTAATTGTTTCTTAACTTATTTATTTTATCTCTTTTAGTTATTTTTATTTTGAACTAACCATCAAATTTTTCTTTAATTTTTAGATCATCACAGGTCATTACATGACACTCATGGGTCTTAAAGAGTGTTTACATGTCAGAATTCTAGTTTCACAGATCATTATCACTTCATCACGGGTCTTACAGTAGATTTTCATATACATACTCTTTATTTATGAGCCGTTAAGTGTCAATCATGGCTCTTACAGTGTGTAGTTTACTAGTTTCATGGTCCGTTACCACTTTGTCGCAGCCCGTAAGTCAGTTGATCCTCACATCTGTGCCTGGTTTTGCTCGATTCACGACCCTTTCAAAACTTACATGGGGCATCATGTCCATCACGGGGCATTACATTATCCTCACGGGCTGTGACGAGTTCACGCCTGTAACATACCCTTACCTCTTCTATTTATGCAAGCCCGTGAATTATGATTCATGACATCACTGGCGCTCCTTAACACCCCATCGTCTAGCAACACTCTGTTCGTCCTCTCCAACCATCAGTAATCGGGTTGAGCGATGTCCATCAGCGGCAAGGAACTCCGACGACCTCCACACATCGACCTCTTTGACATCGGTAGGCCGCCATTGACAGGCCATCTCGCTCTTCTTCTCCATCGTCGATGATCTATTCACAGAGGCATCACCCCGGCACTCCGTCTACCAACCCCATCTACCTCCTCCATGCCGGCAGGGACCTCCACGACATCGAGATATCCGATCAACAACCTAGTAGCGCTGCCCCTTTCTTCTCTCTGCCCGATAGCTTTAGCGTCAAGACCAACCCTGACAAGCTTGACTCTCTTCGGCGAGCTCTAACAATTACGTCTTTGCTCTCAACTCCGATGACTCAGCGCACACCCCAAATTAGTTATGTCAGCGAACCCCATTGCAGCTCCATCACCATTCAGCGACAAAAGAAAGAAGACGAATGACTCATGGTCATTATATCCTTGTAGGAGAGACCATTTCTTATTTTATGCCGAAGATATTTCTAAAGCGCAAGCTGAAACCGGTGAAATCAAAGGGCATTACTTGAATGCTACTGTGGGTACATGTGAAGAAATGATTAAAAGGGCTCAATTTGCTAGAGAATTAGGAGCTCCGATCGTAATGCACGACTACTTAACTGGGGGATTCACTGCAAATACTAGTTTGGCTCATTATTGCAGTGACAATGGCCTACTTCTTCACATCCGCTACGCAATGCATGTAGTTATTCCGTGCTCCAGATACTAGAATAAATATCCGACGAGATAGAATCATCTTGATAAAGATAACAGGCCCATTCTCTGTATGATCAATAGGATCAATTATAACAAGTCACACACTCATATTTCAAAAATACCGAAACAAAAAAATTCCACGGTCGAACTACCATAACAGTCTAGAAATTTATGGTCGTGATTAATTAAACCTAGAACTGTGACCACTCATATCACGTCTGTGATTTCAGCTGATAAGATGATCACCGTAAGGGTCGTTACATGTGTTATCCACGATGCATGATATAAAAAAAGGACCAACATCATGATATAACTTCCTCTTCATGAACTGTTATGAGCTTGAGGCACCTACTACGTTCAATCACATGCCGTGAGTCATCATCACCAGATCCAAAAGCACCCCTTGCAGTCCAAGTCCGTCACACCTTTGAACAACGCATTCACTATTCAAACTCAACAACTCCATCCAATACATATACAAGCTTCTCTCTACGACTTCCACATCCATCACATTGGGATACATCACCTTCCCTTTATGATTTCTTTATTATTTTTATACTCCCATTTCCATATTTTATTTTTAACACTGGAAACAATGTTGAGTTCAAAGCTTGGGGGAGTTTGCATATTCATAGTTCATGTCTATCTTTACATGCATACACTCTCATAATTTTTTATCTTATGTTTGAAAATTTTTAAAAAAGCCAAAAATATCATATCTTACATTTTCATGTTTTAGTATTTGCTTATTTTTCGAACTACATTCGAGGACATTATGTTAATTAACGAAATTTGAAGCACTATTATTTTATCTTTTATTGTCTAGTATTGGGTATTTGGAATGTGAATGTTGCTAACTAGAATTATGAATATTTGGATGACAAATTCTTGTTCATGCTCTTTTTTTCATCTTGATAATCATTGCATCTTTGTTGAACGTTTAAGCATTTATTGAGTTTACAATAAAAAGAAAAAAACATGCAAAGATAAAAGAGGGTTAGTTGAATCTCAACAAAACAAAATAAAGAAGCATAAATATGTTATCCAGAACCTTGGTGTGTCTAGGTGATTAAATTTGTAGGAGATTCTTGTCTGTTGACCTAAGGACAATTGCTCTGGGATTTATCGGTCGAAAGCCCTATTACATGGATCACCTTGTGCAATATGAAGAAGTACAGAAGTATCAAATCAACAAAAGAAAAAAGTGAATGAAAATATCAAAAGATTTAAAGTGAAAATACATAAGCTCAGTATGCACTTATGTTTTCAACATTGAGACTCTTGTTTGATAGACTGTACATTTTTTGTATGAACTGAACTTGAATGAGTTTAAATATGTATAATATTCAGGAATTCTACAAGGTTAGGTCATTGGAATGATGGAGAGATACTTTGACGATCGATGTATAAAACCTAGTGCTAAGAAAATAGTTGACTGATAGGTGGAAGCGGTGATTAACCTTCTTGGTTGGAACTTTACCTTGAACATTTCTTGAGGACAAGCAAATACTTACGTTTGGGGCAGTTTGATGCATGTAAAATTCAACATATATTTAGTATTGCATTTAATCTTATTTCGAATCATTTTCTAATAGCATGCATCCTTTTATGAGTTTATTTACATAAATTTTACAAAATAAAAATCTACAAAATGTTATATTTTATTATCCAAGAAGCAAGAAAATTTAATTAGAAATCTGCAAAAGAAAATCACGCTCAAATCAGAGTTAAAACGGAGTCAGAAAGTGGAAAATAATGAAGCTGTCTATAGAGTGAAACGACTATTAGAGGCTGTGAAATGTTCTTCACGGACCATGAAGGAGCCATGAAATCAACATAGTGGGTCATTAAAATGCATGTTTTCGAGCACAAAAAAGTTGCCCGAATCACGGCCGTGACTAGTTTTTCACGGGTCATGAAATTCACAATTTTTATGTGAATCAAACAATGTAAAGGTTGTGCTGTGAAAATCCATTCCCATGCCATTCAAACACTGTCTAAACCGGTAAATCCCTATAACAATCCATGACGGAGTGCATTTTCGAGATTTGGATAAATTTTTGGAAGATTTCAAGTGCACAAGGACTCATACTCATACTATATGATCCCAAGATGATTTTGAAACATATTATAGATTAAATTTCGGAGTTTGACAAGGTCAAAATTTTAGAACTAAATCAACTCTGAATTTTCCTTATTTTGACATATAAAAGGTTTTTATTTCTTCTCCAGTCACATGAAAATTTGAACCCCTACAAATAGAGACTTTTTACCACTTGGATAGATCATGTTAGGGCTTGCAATCAGAATTTTAAAACCAAGAACGTGAGAGAATTTAGAAGACTCACCGAGAAGATTTCTACACGATTGACTCTAGACAAGGACTGTGCAACAATTCATAATCGTTCCTAAGAGTATTCTATGTTCTATTTCATGTTGGGATGATCTCATGCTTATTTGATACATCTTTCTATCTTTAGTAATTTGAATACTTTAGTTTTATTTTCTGTTTGAGATAATTTTAATAGTTTTAATTGATAAAGGCAAACTGTTAAATCTTATTTTGTAATCAATCATAGTTCAGTTTTCTTTCGAATATGCATACTATTATTAATGCTTTTCCAGATATCAATTGCCTTATATAGTTAGTTATTATCCTTGTAGGAGTAGTTACTTTTGATTGCATGATTTATGTGGAATTGATTCTTGACATTGAAGTCCAAGTATTGTATGTCACAACTCGTATGATCTTTGACGAAATATTAGTTGTGCGATCTATTAATCATTACCATGTTATGTCAATAATAGTTTAGAATCTACATTTTAATGCATCTTAATATCAATTTTGATTAGATTATGATCCTTGACGGAGTAGTCTTAATTTAATTTGGATTAAGATAAGTTGATTGATCCTAAATAAAAATCAGTAATTTGAGTAGATTCTAATCCATCGTTAGAAACTAACTTGTAATATTTGATCAATTCAGTTTGTATACAATTTCGTTTATCATCCAAAGCCTATGCATCAGTAGACTATATTAAATTAATTTTGTTTTAGTCTTTACTTTTCTGTATTTTTTCTTTCTACACATCTTTTATCCAAAATCTTGTTGTCTTCTATTAGATCCTGAAATTAGTTTAGTTTAGTTAAGTAAGTTAATTTCTTGTGAGTTCGACACTTTACTTATTACATTTTTATTACTTGAGCGACTAATGCACTTGCTAGCATTTAATTGTTAACAATTCTCGCATTAGTCATTAAATCTCTTATAGTGATAGAAAAATGAGTACAAGGAATTTAGGTATCCACATAAAAAATATTCTTTCAAACTACCTAAACTACCTATAGGTGGAAGTGGTCGTTCCATAGGAAGGGCATGAGGTTGCAAAATGAAAAGTAATATTTGATTGATACATGTACCAATCTCACATACACAGACTCAAAAGATTTTCTTGAATTATGTGATGAGGGGAAGGAGGATTCATACCTTGAACCGAATTCTTGTAAATAAAAAAGAAAATTTTATCATTTTTAAGTCTTTGACTTAGGGTAGTTGATAATTAGATTTTATCCGAACAATGAATGAAGCAAGGAGTTTTTATTAATGAATAAAAATAAAGAAAATAAATTAAATGGAGATGAGTTTTTCACATTTAGGACATGTTTGACAAAGTTAGCAATTTGATGAGAGGATAATGATTCGACTAAAAATAGCGATTAGGTATCAATGAATAGAGGATAGAGATTTGTTTATAAAGTTAATAAAATATGCTTGGTAAACATTAAATTAGTGTATTATATACAATGAAAAAAATTAGACAAAATATAGTTTAGGATCTTTCTTGTAGACATCATATTAATAATAATGAATTTATAATAGTTTATTCAGAATAGTAATATTTAAAATATTTAAAATAAAATTATTTATTATTTCAAAACAAAAATCTTATTTGGATTATAAGTAAAATTAAAGATGTGATATATTAAAATAAAAAATAATATGTGATGCTTAATAATTAAATAAAGTTTTTAAATTTGAAAAAAAATAATATAAATATAAAATCACTATCTCTATACGTTATAGACTAGTAGGAGTAGCTTATAAAGTTTTATTTTTAAACTTTTAAACACTATTTTAAAATACTTTACTTTTTGTATGTGCCAAATAGTGTCTTAGAAAGAAATGAGCTCACGATTACAAAGTGATTCGGTTCTTGGGATGTTCCTTACAATGGACGAAGAAACAAAGAAAATAACGTACATTTTTGGCATATAAAGTAAACGTGAAAACTGAGTTCATATATATATATATATATGATTTGGAGAAGTTTGGAAACCACAACAATTTTTTATTTTGGACCAGGAGAAGGGAGCGTCTGAAGGTTTCCATTTCATAGAAAGCGGAGAACGTCATAAAAACATGCGATCGCTAATTTTTGGAAAACGTTTGGATGGAACTCGTATAAAATAAGATATTTATTTCAAAAGCAAAGGGGCATGATAGTTTTTTTATAAATAGAAAAAAAATAAAAGTAATGAAAACTTAACCATATAACATGGAAAGATTTGAGTGATAAATTTAGATAAATTGAGGGGCTGGATTTTAAATTAATAGTTTAGAATTATATGCGAAAAAAATTATAGTTCGAAAGATATTTAAAAAAGTAATCCAAAAATTAATATGGCTCAACACCCTTGCAATTACGTAATTAAAAACACATGTTAACTTTTTATGACGGGTTCACTACAAGAAATTAATCAATTAGCGACACACGTATATTGACTCTAATGCGTCGCTAATTTATCGCTAAACAACGTAGTGACGAATTAGCATCGTCTACGCGCCACAGTCATGGCGACGCCAAAGGTCCGACGCTATTTGCGTCGCCGTTACTAGTTTGATGCTAAAATGGCGCTGGAGTGTGCAACGCTAAGGTGACACCAGGTTGACGCTAAAATAACGCTAATATGACATTGTTTTGACGCTAGTATGGCAATAAAACAATGCTTAAGTTTATCCTTGTCATTGGTTGTGACGCTACGTAGATGCTATTGTGACTCTAAGTGGACGCTAATGGGGTGCTAATTTGCGACGCTAATGTGATGCTAAAGAGATGCTAAGTAAGACATCTTCATCCAACAAAAATAGCATACTTTGTACAATCTATTTTACATTTCACATTTCACATTTCTTTCCACAAGTTTAACTACGATACTCGATCATGTACACGTTCTAATTAGGTTCATCAAATTACACATTATACATTAAATTTACATATACATTTCAAATTACACACATCCGAAGGGGAGAAGACGGTGCAGGGAGTAGCGGAGACAGAGGAGAAGGGATCGAAGGGGAGAAGTTGTCTCATGCAGAGAGCAAGCAGCAACGATAGCGGACACATGGGGGGCGGCAGCGGACACATCGGGGGCAGCAGCGGATGGCGTCAGGAGGTAGGCAGTGGCGGCAGTGGACGACGTCAAGAGGTAGGCAGTGGCGCAACGGATGACGTCACATATCTCATGCGATGGCGACGGCATAAGGAGGCGGGCGATGGCGGCAGTGGACGACGTCACACGTCAAGGAGGCAGGCGGTGGTGGTGTCAGGAGGCCGGCGGTGGCGACAGCGGACGGCGTCAGGCGGTGGCGACAGCAGTCAGTGTCAGGGAGGCAGGCAGGCGGTGGCTGCAACAGACAACACCACGGAGGCAAACGGCAATGGATGCGTCGGCGGGAGAAGGCATCGGAGGGAGAAAGCATCGGAGGGAAAAGGCATGTTGGATGGGAGAAGGCATGTTGCAGGCATTAAAAGAGGGAGAGAAATCGTCTTAATCAAACGAGGTGTTACGAATCGTCGGATTAAAGGAACGGATGGTCATGATTCATTCCTTGATGAGCACACGGATCGCTAGTTAGGACGCCAATGATGCGATGCTATTGAGTCGCTAATATGGCTCCATGTTGTATGCCAAATAGCATCTCAAGTTAGCGACTCAATATATTGTGATGCTAAGTTAAAGTATCGCATCGCATTGGCGCCGCGCATTCGAGATGCTAATTTAGCGTCACAACTTTGTGATGTTATTGTGGCGCTACTGTGATGCTAAAATGATAGCGTCGCTATTGTGACGCTTAAGTGGCGCCAAACTATATGTATGTATATGTATAGACCATTTTGAATACTTTTTAAATTTGGATACCATAAAAAAATTCTAAGAAAATTGGCATTTCTCAGAAAAATTTGAAAACTCTATGTCAACTAAATGAGACCGTTCTGAGCCCTCCCGAAAGGTCCGATTTTGAAGAATGTGCATTTTTAGATTTCTTAGAGGGGATGAAAGTCTGAGAAATTTTTATAATTACGAAAAATAGGTATTTTGAGAATCAGAGAAAACAAAAAACACATGAAACGTAAAAGGTTTTCATACCCAACTTTTTTGAGCCCTTCGAAATGCCTATTTTTCGGTAGCAATCCGATCTAGGACCACGGAGAACCGACCGTTTCTATTCCAAAATTTTGCCCATTTTATTGAATTTCTTCCGACCTTCGATTGCTATGATTCTTGTGCGGGTGGACAGCTCATGTCAAACTCTACGAGTCCATAATTTTTGTTTTGACTAATTCCCACTAAACTCATGTCAAAGACCGTCGGAAGACTTTTTTTCCTAGGTCCTTAACTCTACTTACGACCTCCTAAAATCGCCAAAAAATGCTGAAAATTTTGTGTTGCAGTGCTCTATGGGAGGTACAAATTTTCTGACGATCCAACGGTCAGATCTCCGGCAATCTCCATTTGAATTTCATAAAAAAATGAAGAAGCACTATTCCTCCGATTTTGAAATTTGGGAATTATAGTATAATGTACGTATAGCATGACATATTAACTATTGTATATTATATAATAGAATAATATAGTATAGCATGGTGTATAATATAGTTTAATATAGTATATAGTATAGTATAGTATAGTATAGTATAGTACAGTATAATATAGTATAGTGCAGTTAGTATTATATAAACTATATTAAAAAGAGTGTAAGAGACTTAGTGTCGACTATACTATATATACATTATATGATATTAGCATCCACTTAGCGTTGACTTAGTGTCGCGGTCACAGTGACGCTACGTAGCGTCTCATGCTTGCGATGCCATTGTAACACAAGAAGCCAGGGCTAATATCGGCTCTTACATTTTGTCGATTTAGCGTCACTTTTCTTGTGACGCTAATTTAGCGTCGCAGTCCTACGACGCAAATATAGAGCTACCATATGCCGAGTGTTTATTAGTTTTCACGCGTGATAATAGCGCCGAAATAGTGTCGCTTTGGCATCTACTTTTTGTGACGCTAATGAGATGCTATATGCACGCTATATAGAGGCACTTAGCGTCTCCTCTTGTCGAGCCAATGACGGCGCTATTGTGACGCTACTAGCGTCAATTTAGAGTCGCATAATATAGTGACAGTAATTTGCGTCACAGTAATTTGGGTCGCTATTCAGCAATTTTCTGGTAATGGTTATTCTGTTACAAAGGGAGATTTGAGGAAAAAATAAAAATAAAAAATAAAAAATAAAAAAAAAATGTATACATTTTTTTATAGAAATCAAATCTAAATCTCTTTATTTTAGAACGTAGTAGCAAACTTATTTTTGCAAAAAAAATAAATAAAATCGAGCCACCGTTTGCGTTGGGGTGTTTTTATGTTGGGCAACGATTAATTAAAAAGCCTTTAGGCATTTTCAAACGAAATCGTAGTTCCTGGTATTTGGCTTATGGTACTAGTTGGATCTGATTCCAGCTAGTTCCCCAAATACCTCAAAAGATTTTGTTTCCGAGAATCGAGCCTCTTTTTTTGTTGAAATTATGGTCATGTGACCTTGATTCCAACGCTTGGGAGTCATTTGGTAACGGTTCCACCATGTTTCTGTAGTTCTAGTTGTATTTGGATGGAGTAAAATTTGATGATGAGGAATAAGATAGTTGATGTGATAGAAAAAAGTAGATGTGATGGATTAATTTTCGATGGTTTTTAATTGATATTATAAATATAAATAAAATATTTGTAAGAAATAAAAGCAAAAGTGAAAATTAAAAATTTTGTTCAAAAAAATATATTATTTAAATATAAAAAATTAGGTTTTTAATAAATTATATGTAGTAAAATATTAATTTTTTAATGAAATAACAAGTAAGAAATAATATTATATAAATATGTTATAATAAATAATTTATATTTAATAAATAAATTATTTTATAAGATACATGTGCGTGAGAGATAAAATAAAGAAAGAAAAAAAAGAATAAACGAAATTGAAAAAAAAGTTCGGCACATCAACTCAAAAAAAAAAAGAAACGGATGCTACCAAGGAGAAGAAAAAGGGGTCACGTGACTCCTTTTTTTAAACCGAGTTCCGTATCTAGTTCCGTCAAACGTCATATCGTTTGATGGAACTAGCGCCTAGTTTCAGTTGTCACGCAGGACCTTGGTGACCAAAGCTGTCATTATTATTATTATTATTATTATTATTATTATTATTATTTCTTTACATTTTTATTTGATGTTTTTTCTTTTATTATTTTTTTCTTTACCTTTCATGCATAAAATAATTTATTTATCATATATAAAATATTAATTATAAAGAATTAATATAATATTATTTATTACTTAACATTTCATTAAAAAAGTAATATTTCATTTAATATAAATTATTTAAAATGATTTATTATATTTAAATAATATATTTTTTAACAAAATTTTTGGCATAATTTTTTAATATATATTTATTTTTAAATATTCAAACAATTTTTAAACTTATATTTTATAATATATATTTTTAATTCAAAACACCAACTAAAATTAACCCATCACATTTACTTTTTCCTATCACATCAAGTACTTTTTTTCTTATCATCAAATTTCACCTCATCCAAACACACTCCGAACTAATATGTTAATTTAACTATTCACCTAGAACTCAGAGGAACTCTAGTTTCAATTTTCAAATGGCCCCCCTAAATTTTTTATGAATAGCTGAATTGACTGAGTTGATATGATAAGAAAAAGTTGATGTGATGGATAAATTTTTGTTGGGTTTTCAATTAAAAATTATTATCATAATTATAAAGCTTAATTTTATTATTAATAAAAATAAAATTGAAAAATTTTATAGAAAAAATTGTTAAAAAATATAGTATTCAAATTATAAATTTATTTTAAAATTAATTATAATTAACAAAATATTAAAAATTTTAATAAAATAATAAGGAATAAATAATATTATATTAGTCCTTTATTATAAATATTTGATATATAATAAATAAATTATTTCATAAGGATAAGGTGTGAGAGATAGAGAAAAAAAGAAAAAAAGAAAAAAAACCAAATGCAAAAAAGTCACGCAAAAAAATCTCGGGCCTCGTTTCGTAACGGAACTAGGCTGAACCTAGTTCCAACCTAGTTCCTCAAGTGCCCTGATTCTTGAGGTGGAAGTAGGACACGTTTTTAAACCTAAAATCACGATCACCTTTTTAATTCTAAAATCACGTGACCCTGATTCAAGTGGAACAAGCTGTCCTTCTTTTTGTTTTTTTTGCTTTTCTCTTTTTTATTTGACCTTTCATTTTTTTCTTTTTCCATTTTTTACCTTTCTTATATAAAATAAAGTATTTATTAAAGATAAAATATTTATAATAAATGTTAAATATAATATTATTTATTACTTATTATTTATTAATTATGAAATTTTTTAGAAAAATATATTATTTAAATATAAAAATCATTATTAAATAAAATTAATATTTCATTAAATAAATTTAATTTAAAAATGATTTATATATTTAAATAATATATATTTTCTAAAAATTTCCATAAAACTTTTTTTATCGTCGGGCATTTCTAGATATATTACTTAAAAAAATTGACACAATTTATGTGTATTGGCAGGTATTTTACTAGAGGTTTCTATCAATCTACCCTGGTGCCAGTGCCAGAAGGTCAAGGAAGTTGGTGACCTGATGACAGGGGAGCCGGCGACCGAAGTCCCAGTGAATGGCGACTGTAACTATACACATATTGTTCATGGGTTGAGAACTGGGGTTGAACTTTATGAGGTCGAAGCTTTCGTTGTTCCTCAGTAGCTCAATGGTAGAGCGGTCGGCTGTTAACTGATTGGTCATCATAAATAATGATTTTTCCTTAGAGTTTGGATATAGCTTGATCGATCCACTTACTTCTATCATGTGGATGGTATTTTACATATCCATACGATCGAGTCCTTAGGTTTTCGAAATAGTGTAAACAGAAGTACTTCGAATCATTTCTATTTGACTCGGACCTGTTTTAAAAAAGTCGAGGTATTTCGAATTGTTTGTTGACACGGACAAAATAATGGAAACTCAATTCAGATTTCTAGACTATTCTGGGAGTTCGACTGTGGAATTTTTTTGTTTCGATATTTCCAGAATATGAGTGTGCGAGTGGTGTCCTGTTCTTCCATCAAATATTCTTCTTTTTCTGGATATTGGGGTATTTATACATTTATTTTTGTTTTTTAATAAAATTATATTTATATATATATTAATTATTTTTAATTCAAATATCCATTAAAAATTAATCCATCACGTCTACTTTTTCTATCACATCAACTCTTTAGTTTTCATCGTTACCATTACATTCCATTACATCCAAACACACCCTGAATTAATTTATTAATTCCAATATTCATTGAGAACTTAAGAAAAACTATGATTCTGTTTTCAAATGTAGAGCACTGGAACCGGGATCATGTGAGACTCTTCCAGTTTTCTATTCCACTGGAATCACAATTCTAACTGTCATATTTGATGGAATGAAGAAGAATCATAGCACAATTCTACTCTGATTCGCCCTTAAGATTCTTATAGTGCCAAGCCTAGGCAGGGACAGAGCGACGTGATCGGGCCCCCTCCCAAACTTTTCAATTTTTACTTTGTAATATATAGAATATATATTATAATATTAATATTAGTTATAGTTGCCCCCCTCTCCTTATTTCCTTGTCGTACGTTGAGTGGGCCAATTTCAAGCTGAGGCACATCAAAGAAATTTGAATATGATTAAACCTTAGACCCTATAAAAAAATGGCACAATTAATATCTCATGTATTTTAATCTTTCTGCTGTGTCGCCGTCTACTCTTGTCCTTGCGGCCGGTGCAAGGTAAAATTTACTATTTTTCTTTACAAAAAAATGAATTATATGTTCTTGCTATATAGTTATTTAATTATTTTCCTCTCTTATAAGATCTCCCTTCTTTTCTATCTCTTCCTTCTCCATGTGTTATTTTTTTATTTGTCTACTATGTTGAATATCTTTTATTATTCTTTACAAAAATATATTTAAATATGAATGTTTTGTCTTTAAATGTTTTCACTTTTGGGATAGACAATATTTATTTTAGATTTTTTATTTAGTTTATTTCAAATGATAATAAATGGTACATTGTAATTGGATAAATATAAAAAAAAATAAAAAAGCTAATAAAACTGAGGCAAAGTTGAAATTTTAGTTTTAAAAAAGATAAATGGCAAAGCCCTTAAATTAGTCATAGAAATAGAGGTGATAAATAGAGAAAAATATTGCTGAAGGATGCATATGCTGCAAATATTGTTAATTTACTTTCTAATAATGAGCTTCAAATTGGAAAATGACAGAATCAAATCGATACTTTATGAAAATCTGGAGATACAAAATGGAGTTCACATTTAAAATCAGTTTTGAGCTAAATTAAATACTTCAGTGCATCATGCCAAGTTTTGTTGAATATTATTGATGATGGTGTCACTCCAGCTTAACGTACAGATGCATATGTAGCATATGAGAAATTAACCACTTTTGATTTTGTTTTCATTTTACATTTTATGGGAAAAAATTATTACAATCTCTTATTCATTATGTCAGACTCTACAAAGTCAATCTCAGGATATTTTAAATGCAATGGATCTTGTTTCATCTACGGAATTGAGCATTCAAAAATTAAGAGACGATGGATATGATAAGTTAATTATTAAGGCGAAAGATTTTTGTGAAAGAGTTAACATACCTATTCCATAGTTAAATGCTCCTTATGTTGTTAGAAGAAGGGCACGACATCAATCAGATGGCATAACATTGGAACATTATTATAGAATTGATATTTTTAATGCTGTATCGACTCTCAATTGCAAATATTGAACAGTAAATTCAATTATCACATGGTCGAATTATTAACTTTTAGTTCAGCTCTTGATCCAAGAGAAATGCACTTATGATTGAGAATTGATGATATTTGCCAACGAGTACAAAAATTTTATTCGAAAGATTTTTCTGAACATGAGATGTCACCACTGAGGATGCAAATTGAACATTTTGATCATATTAGGCAACTTTCTGATTTTTAAAAATTATCAACTATAACTGATCTTAGTCAATGGTTGGTGAAGATAAGAAAATCACAAATCTATCTTCTTGTATACAGAATAGTGACTCTTATTCTAACTTTTCCAATTTCTACAGCTACTATAGAAGGATCATTTTCGACAATGAAAATAATAAAAAATAAGCTTCGCAATAAGATTGAAGATAAATTTCCTTGCGATTGTTTGATGATTTATATCGAAAAAAATTGTAGAAAAATTTTAGTATTGATTCAATTATAAATTATTTTTGTAATTTAAAGGAACGTAGAGCTCTATTTTTACATGATAAATGTATAAAAAAATAATAATTATTAATAAAATTATCTTTTTATTTGATGAGTTGAAATATTGGCCGATAGCATTTTGTCGCTCCGTCCCTGCGCCAATGGTGTGATAGTGCCGGCGGTGACAAATGACGAAGAGACGCATGCCTTCGGACAGTTGACAGAAATGGGGTTGATAATAAGGTTGTTATCTTAGTCACTTCTGACCTTTGCATTGCGTCATTTCACTCACGTCATGATGGTTTCCTGGAATAGACTCGCATGGGATTCTTCCCCTGCCGCGTGAAGTTTTTTTTTTCTCCCACCAGCTTTCAGTGGGAGGACGTTAAACAACGTCCATTCGATTAATCATCGAATTCAAATAATTTAATTAAATTATTTTGTATAAGATTTTTAATAAAAATATTTCACATTAAAAAAATTTGAATTCAAAATTTTTACTTCAACAAAGAAAAATAACTTATCACTCCAATCAATTTTCTATTGACGAGTGAAGGTTGTCTTTGTTCGTGGGCGACTCTTCCCTTTTTTTTTTTTTCTCTTTCTTTTGGGGTCTTCGGTTTTTGCTTGCTAACATATTGTTCTAAAAGTTCAACAGGTTCTTTATGAGAGTTCAGAATCATCCATCTGTCTTTCACCAATTGCGTTCAAGTTTAGTGGTACTTTTATTTATTTATTTATTTATACATGTTTCTCATTTCAAAGTTGATTCAGGAGTTGAAGGGGATATGCACTTGGACTCGTCCATTTGGTTTGATGCTCAGCTTGACGTTAGATTCACTTATTGGTTCAATTGACCCCATGAAATATTAGGATATTTTATTAATATATTATCTAGCTAGTTCTATTTATTAATAGTTAGGGTCATATTTCATTATTAATAAGATGAAGTAACAATAGTGTTTTTTTTATAGTGATAATAGAAGCATCCAATAATTAACATACATTTACCAACTTGATCCATTAAATTTATTTTTTACAAATAAAACTGAGTAAATTATATTTTACATTTCTTTTAGTTTGACCGAAAATGAACTCCATAAGAAAAGAGAGCTAATTAAATTGGAAATAAAAAAAAGCTTACGTTATTTCCCGCTAGAAAATAGAACAATTGATCTCCTTAAATAAAATAAAAAAAAACATAATCAGACAGTCCAGAAATTGGTCGATAACAAAATCTCTAGCTAAAAAAATCTACATAACAAGTCATCTCATCTCCTGTCCATGCAAAAAAATTATGAAAAGGATATGGTGGAATAAAAAAAAAGAAGATTTCTCCCTCTTCTCGGAAGTAATCTTTTGCATATTTTTTATTCAATTCTTATTTGAAGTTTATTAATGGACCATATTAAAAATCTCATATAAAACATTTTTTAATCCTACGCAACATTATTATCTTCTCATGATTTAAGATTTCGATTTTTAAAATAAAATTGCATTAATTCTTATTATTTGTGTATGATCTAATTAATAATTCATCTTTTTTATAATTTGTAAATTCTCACAATCTCACTTAACTGGTTCACTAATTAAACTGAAGATCTAATTTATGAGTAAATATTAATTCCTATGTGTAATTTAATGTTCTTGATTACTCTATATTTTTATCTTTTTATTCTTCTAAAATAATACAGTTTATAATCTCTAACCTGCAACCCATTTACTCTCTGATTGTAGGTCCCTCAGGTACAATGCCAGAATGTGTACGAATAAACTGAAGTCGCATTTTGTATCATTCTTTCTTTTGAAGGGTGAATCGGTAAATTGGTCCATCAGTTTCTGAGAAATATTGATATGACTAACAATGTTGATTTATAGTTGGCCAGGTTAGTGAGGTTACAACTACACAGAGTAGAATAAATCATTACTCAACACTGCATAACTTGTTTAAACATCCAATTTGGGGCACTGACACTGAGAACATCCAATTGTTGTTCTCTGCTCTCTTTTTCCACCATCAGTTCCGTCCTAGGAATAAGGCATCTCTCTTTTTAACTTTTAAGTTGAATAAATCATTAGTCAACACCGCATGACTTGTATGGAGCACTGAGAGGACAGTAATAAGTTCCATCCTAGGGATAAGGCATCTCTCTTCTAAGTTTCACTAAAGAATAATGCGCTCCTAGTACCGTGATCGTTTTTTAGTTATAACCTAAAAAGATTCTTGATGATGTGATCCAAAAGATAATATAATATTTTAAATCGTAAAGTGGAAACATTTCGTTATATATGCAGATTAATGATGTTTAATAAGTTCTCGAAACTAAAAAAATGCTAAGTACAACTATTTATTAAGATGTAAGATTAATGATGTTAATATCCACATCAGTATAGTTTCCAAGCTCTGCCACCATGAGCACTAAATTTTTTAAGCCTTCCAAAAACCATGACAAATATCAAAATAAGTTTCCCTTCATCGCTCCACCAACCGGCAAACGAATAAGGCTTGTCAGCACAGTTTGCACCAGGGTCCAGTTTGCGTAGTCTTGAGCAGCTATAACCAGTTGAAAGTCCAACGTTGCCGTAGCCACTGCGATGCAATCATATCATATGTATATGTCAGTAGAGATCTCAATACATGTCTGTAGAGGCAGAATCTATAATCTGGAAATCACAGTTATAAATATTGACAATCCAGAAAAAAAAGCAAAAATAATGTTACCTCGTCACTTCAAAAATAATGTTTAGTGTGCTGAAATTGAGGGGATCCCTTGACAGCTTCCTCTTCTCAGTGATGCAGATCAACATGACGAACACAACAAGGTAGGAAGTCTGGGATAACATCAAGTTCTCAACGAGTGATCCTGATCTTTTCTCGGTCTTCTTCTCGTTGTCTTTGCAACTTGCATCGTGCCCCTTGACTGGTGAAAAGGATGTGGAAGAAGGAAGGTACCTGTAAATCGATCAATAAAATATAACAAAGTTACATTAACTATAATTAAGATGCGATCTTTAATTTATGCAGTGTGCTCGATGTGTACGTTAAACGAAATGAGCTGGACTGCGAATTAAAGCTTTGTTTTAGCACCACTGTTCGTGTGTAAATTGTAATTAAGATCAATCATGTGTGTGCATGTGATGTTTCGATAAGAATAAACTTACATCATCACAATGTATAACACCAGAACTGCTGGAGCTGCAAGGGAAGGATCGATGGAGGTTTCTCCGGCGTGCCTCGTGTTCGCCGCCATGAACAGCGAGCTGACGAGCTTCTGGTAAGAATTCAGACCGGCAAACACCGCCGTGTACCAGTTCAAGGCACAGAGCAGCGCGACCTGAGCCGCTATGAAGCCAACCACAGTGAAGGATAAGAAGGCGGTCTGCGAGCTCGGAAGGAGTCCATGGAATGGAACTACTCCGCTGTGCTTCAACAAATGCTTGAGCTCCTGAGCTCGAGTGACCTTCTGCAAGGCCCATATGACCAATCTGATGAACAGAGGGAACAACGTGTTGCCGGCCAAAATTTGAGGGACGATGAGCAGCAGAAGGCCCGGATTCTTGCTGAAGATCGCCATGTTCTCGTTCGTGGGGATCAGGCCACAATTCGCGAACGAAGACACGGTCGAGGAAAAGGCGAACAGTAAGAGATGGATTCCTTTCATCTTTAGTATGTTCTTTGCGCTGGACACAAGAGATACATACATGAACAACAGCAATGTCCCGGCGACATGAATCAGAACAATATATCCCAGCACCACGTACGTCAAACTCCTAACACAAGCCCCCTTTAGATCCCTATCCTCGAAATTGTCGGAGTTCTCATGCTCAGTGGCTACACGATCTAACCCTGACTCAATTCTGCTGTCTACTGAATTCTGATCAGTACTGCCATCGGTTACTTGACCTCCAGGAGCGTCCGATCTGCGATCATTGACCTTCCTCAGACGAAGACCAAGGCCAAGCAGACCAACGAAGGCTTCGCCACCAAACAGCATCAAGACGGTGAGGACGAGGATCTGCGCGCTGGAGAGGCCCTCCATCTCGACGGTGCCGAGGCCTGACATGGTCGATGCTGACGTCGACATGAAGAGCATGTCGACGTAGTTACGGCGGAAGTCGGGGTTGCTCGGCGGAAGCAGCATCATGACTAGAGATCCAAGCAAAACAAGGGAAACAAAGTAGCACAGCTGGATCCAGAACGCGGTGAAGCGGACGCCTGAGAAGCGACACACGAAGAGGATTAGCCTCCGAAGGTATACACTCAGATGGGCGAAGCTGCGTGTCCTAATGATGAGCAGATCCTGAGCGTGGTTCCTTGTAGGAGAGGGGAAGGCCATTTGCGCTGCGCTCCCTTTTAACTATTCAGCAACAGGAGGGAGTTGGAGACTTGGAGGTAGATAGGAGGAGGCTGTGTTCGAAATGGAGTTGAGGGGGTGGGGGCCTTTATATAATAATTAATTAATTAAATAATTAATTAATAGGATATTGGAACTATGGAAGAAAACACTTACTTGATGTCCGTAGTGTACTGTTGAACTCAAATGTTCTCCAACAATTTTGGCATGTCCTTTTTAATATGAATGATAGTTTGAAATTTTGTTATTGATTCCTGTGGTGAATAATTTTCCCTCAATTGATTTGGCAGTGTGTATTGTCATTTTAACAAGTCATTCTTTTATTTTTAATATATTTTCATTTAATCACATGTTATTTGAGGTACTCACTATTTGTATGATGGAATTAGTCAACCGGACATACCGACATAACAATAATAAAAAAAGAACGCCATGGTAGTCAATGCAAGACTTCTTATACTAAAAAGATAGCGAAAATTTGACTCTAAATCTTTTTATGATTCCTTCACTTTTGGTATTCATATATTATAGATTTACGCCTTTTTCTTATAATGGAAAAAATGACAATAAGATATCATAATAACTGTATTGAATAAAAAAATTTCTTGATCCAGAACCATTGGATGTGAGGCAGCTCTAGCAAATTTTTTTTCTTGGCCTATGTCATTAGCTTTTTCGTAGGCCATAATGGCTACTCTAAGACGTAGATTAACTGGGATACTGAACCTATGATAATAAAAATAATAAATAATAATAAGTTACTTAGAAGTTAATAATTATAAATATCTGTATTGATTTTAATTAAAAAATATTATTATTTGTTGCATATATAATTATATATTAACCTTTATTTTCTCTTAACTATACTCAGTTGTGTATGCATCGTTTATATATATTTTTAGTATTTATCATCCTTATTTTGATATTTATACTCATGCCGGCCAGTTATGCGATTTTCTTTCTCATTGTACATCATTAAAATAAAAACAAGACAATATACTCATTTCTTTTCTAGTGTAAGTTAACATTATGGGTTAAATTTTAAAACTATGAATTCATATATCAAAAATTTGAAAAGGCTTATTAACATTGGCTTTGTTATTTTTAAATAAATATTATTCAATTATATTATAATATTTTGATATATAAGTATAATTACTATATATAAACACATGTTAGTAAATTCTGTGGTTTATACTTATATATATAAGTATTTAAAATTATTAACACTTAACTAATTTAGAACTGGAGTAAAGAATACAATTATAACCAATTGTGATCAAACTTTTTTTTTAATTATCAAACAATCTGAATCAATCGGGCATGATTAATTTAGAAATGTATCAAAGTCAACGTCCTATCAGTCTTCTTACAACATTGCTTTTGACAATGACGACATCCTTTTGCAAGTGTGAAAGGAGCGACCCCTTCCATTCCATATCCCATCCAGGGGCAAAAGACCATTATGAAAAATAAATATTATTTCATAAATGTTAACTAAGTTTAAGAGGGTCATGTATTAAAATTTTAAATATTATACACATAAAAATATATATTAAACTAATATATTTTACTCTAAGTGCGTGCGCGCGCACCCATGTGTGTGGGTGTGGAGGTGGGGATCTTTTCACCAAATCCCCAAAAGTTATTCAAAATTATAGTAATCATAAGATTTTGTTATTTATATAATAGTATTTCATCATTTAAAATTTAAAATATAATAATGTTTTATAACTATTTATTTTTTAAAAAACTATCATTAACTAATATATAATATTCATCGGAATAATAAAGTAAAAAAAACTTAATGATAATCCCATAGGGCCAGGAACATAATCCTCGACTATGATATCTACCATGCAAAAGGAGATCATCTCGTCCTGAGTGTCACGCCCTGATTTCTTAAGTAGAAATCCACGCAACCGGCCTTGAGATGTCCCTCCCAGAAGCACTCAAGTCAGCCTCACAAGCACTTTAATCTTTTCTTAAGAACTTAGAACACTCGCACCCACTTTACTTAGTTTTACTTAAGTTAAGTTCACACAAATGCACACTAGAAGAACTCGGATCTTATGAGGGAAAGATAACTTTTTTCACTTCTCAGAATGTGGGAGAAGTACATGTATTTATACACTAGGGGTCAACCAACTGTTGTCCCAATTTAAATTCAAACATACATAATTCAAATTCAAAGACACATAACCACCATGTATGGCAACTGCCCATCCACTGGCTAATCGGCTTCCATCATCCTGATTGAAGCCTCCACCTTCTAGATCTCTTCCCTCCATCCTTGGACGTCTTTTGATGAACTCCGGCCATCCCTGAAGTGTGCATGCCACTGCTCGGCCGCTGTGTCTGCCGGCCGTCCGCTCGCCATGGCGCCTGGCGGTTATAACCGCCTGGCCACCACTTGCCGCCGCCCCAAAATCACTCTCGCCGGCGATCCTCCAAATCCGACGACGTCCAGCGGTCTTCCTTGGCCTGAGGAATAAACGGGGCGAGCCAATTTGGGTCTAGGACGATAACCTCCCAGAATGCCAAAGTGGGCAGTGCGCACCCGCCATGCGCGCCCTAGGCGTGCCATCTCGTCCTGGATGAGATTGGCTCGTCCCAAACGCTTGGGACTTGTTGTCAAGCCTCCTGCCTGACCATGGAGTGTCGAGGTGCTTCGCCTGCTCCCTGGGACGCCTCGACGTGGTCTTGGGATGGTCATGGCCAGATTGGTGCGCTCGACGCTCAGGGCACGCCCGGCCACCAAACCGCCATGGCCTGGAGTCTACCACTTCATGACGGGTGACATTTCTCCCCCACTGAAGATGTTGCCGACCCCGGCAACTATTGGCCATCACCTGTGGTTGGGGAAGAGGACATGTCATTGACCAGACCACATACCTTGCCTATCCTCTTCAAGATGATGAAAGGTCCTTCATATCGTCTCATGTGCCCTTGGTGCAAGTGTCGAAGGGCCTTGAATTGTCGCGCCCTTAACTTCACCAAAACCTGGTCACCAACTTGAAACTCCAAATGTCTTTTCTTCCTGTCGGCAAACTTCTTCATTTTCCTTGTTGACTTCTCAAGGATGACCCTGGTTTCTTTTAGGGTTTCTTGCCATCCATGCGCGACTTTGAAAGCAGCAGGGCACCTCCCAGCATACCTAGCCGCCAAGGCAGCCGGAATCACTGGTTGACGACCATCTTACTCACATTGGGCCCAGTGCCCAGGGTGGCTTCACTTCGCAGTATGTTGAAGGAGAACTGAGCGACATCTAGAAGCTTTGACCAATTCTTTTGGTTTGCATCCACAAAGTGCTGAAAATAGATTTTTAGGAGGTGGTTTGCTCTCGCGGTTTGGCCATCCATTTGAGGATGGAAGGCCGTTGAGAAGCGAAGTTCAGTCCCCAAGAGCCTAGAGCTCTCTCCAAAACTGACCTGTAAAACGAGGATTACGATCACTTATGATTACCTCAGGAATACCCCACAACTTCACCACGTTGTTCACGAAAAGTTTGGCCACCTCCTCGGCCGAACAATACTTAGGGGCTGGGATGAACGTCCCATACTTGGAGAACTTGTCAATCACCACCATAATTGACCCGAAGCCTCCTGATTTTGGTAGAGCCGAGATGAAATCCATGGTGACGACCTGACATGACTGTTCAGAAATGGGGAGAGGCTCCAAGAGCCCTGCCGATTTGAGTTGCTCCACCTTGTCTTGTTGACATTTGAGGCATGTCCTCACATATGCCTCTATGTCCTCCTACATTTGTGGCCAATAATAGCCATCTTCTACCAATGCAAGGGTCCTGGCCATGCCCGAATGACCAGCCCATAAAGAGTCGTGCCAGTCTTTAAGGATGCGCTGACGAAGACCTTCCCAACGGGGCACATACAACCTGCGCTCGGCCGTGAACAGCAAGCCCTCCTCCTTTCAGAAGCGTCGAGTCTTGCCCTCGTCCATCAAACGAAGTAGTTCCACAACCTTGGGACACATGCCTTCTCGCACTTGGTCTTGGAAGTCCATCTTCAAACCACTCATGGCCGACAGATGCATCTTTTTACTTAGGGCATTCGCAACAATATTGGTGCGCCCCACCTTGTACTCCAACTGATAATCAAACTCGGCCAAGAAATCTTGCCATCGCACCTATTTAGGAGTCAACTTCTTTTGTTTTTGAAAATAAGAAGTAACCACATTATCAGTTTTTACAATGAAAGAACTTCCAAGAAGATAATGTCGCCAAGTGCACAAACAATGCACTATGGCCGATATCTCTTTGTCATGCACTGGATACTTGCACTCTGCCTCGCTAAACTTCCTATTTTCAAAGGCCATAGGGTGACCTTCTTGCATAAGGACACCTCCTAATGCAAAGTCTGATGCGTCGGTGTGCACTTCAAAGGAGCGGCCATAGCCGGGCAGCCACAACATGGCCCCTGAACTATCGCATCTTTGAGGTCTTCAAAGGCCTCCTGGCATGAGTCCATCCAATGCCAAGGCCTATCTTTCTTCAAGAGATCAGTGAGAGGGGCGGCCCTCTTGGAATAACCCTTCACAAATCGATGATAATAGTTAGTCAATCCTAGGAATGACCTTAACTCCGGGACGTTCATTGGAGGTTGCCATTCTTCAATAGCACGAACCTTCTCCTTGTCCATGTTTATGACCCCAGCCTTGATATGACGCCCTAAGAACATTACTTCAGGTTGAGCAAAGGAGCATTTCTCGATCTTCACAAAAAATTCATTCTCCCTTAACAACTTGAACACCTCTTCCAAATACTTGACATGATCTGCAAGGTTCTCAAAATATACAATGATATCATCCAAATAAACAACCACACATTTGTCCAACAAAGGGTGGAAGATTCGGTTCATCAATGTACAAAACATGGCAGGGGCATTTGTAAGCCCAAAAGGCATTATTAAGAATTCATATGCACCATACCGAGTGACACATGTAGTTTTCTCTTCATCACCTTCGACAATTCTCACTTGTCAATACCCTGACCTGAGATCCAACTTTGAAAAGACCCTTTGATGCGTAAAATGATGTAACAAAATAAGATCGCTAGCAAGTGCACTAGTCGTTCAAATAATATAGTAATAGGAGTAAGAGTGTTGAACCCACGAGGAATATTATTAATTCAATATCTGAATTTATAAATTAATAAGAGAAAAAAAACATGGATTTTGAAAATGAATTTTGTAATTAAAATAAAATAAAGAAAATAAGATAATGGTGTTGAAGTTGGTCTTAAGATGGTAATGCATTAAGAATAAATATGTGAACCAGAAAAGATAAATTAAAAATCTTAAGATGGATTAGGAATTTTCTCAAGTTATTAATTTACAAGATTAACATCACAGAGTCCATAAACTGGTAATTCTGCTATTTAATTCGGCAAATTAAACTATCTTAAATTTAATCAAAACTGAAGTCCCACAAACTAGTATTTGTCAGATGAGATTAAAATTAAGATGCATTAATATGAAAATTTTAAACTATTAATCACTCCACAAACTAATATAGATTAATAGATCACATAGATCTAATTCTCCATACACTAGTTATTAGACCTATGTCAATTTTTAATTTCATAATAAATTATTTAATTTAACTAAATAAAATTTGAAATTAAGTAGTCCACAAGCCGGTAATTATTTAACTAAAAAAATTTAAATAATTAAAATGAAGGCACTAAACACAATTAGAAAATGATCAAAAGAAATTCAATAACAATAAAGTAAGGGTTCACAGAATTTTTCTTCAATAATAATCTCCTAAAATAAGATAATTAAGAACATGAAGTTCATCCTAAAATTACAGAGAGATGATAACAAAATAATAATAATTGAAAGAATTACACCTAAAATAAAATCAGGGCTCTCGGATGTCGTCGGAGCGTCTAGAACAACCGTCCGATCAAATCTTTCTCTTTCGTCGAAGCCCGCGAAGCTAATGACTTGCTGTGGAAGAAAACCAAACTTCAAAGGCACGAATTGGGACGATGGCTCTCTCCTCTATTTATAGGGTGCGGACGGTCTTCAATTTGATCACGATCGTGATATCGTACGGTCAACTTTAAATTTGTGAGATAATATTTGAGTTGATTACGACTGATAAACTTTATTTCTCTCTCTGAATCTCGGCCAAAACTATAAAGCTATTACGCCCGAAAGATAAATCCGTCTTATCTTTACTCCATTCAAATCTCGGCCAAAATGAATTTCCTTGCCGTTATGCCCAAAAAAGATAAAATCTTTTTATCTTTATCCCCTTCATATCTCGGCCAAAACATTAAAATACTTCTGAATCTCGGCCAAAAAGCTCCTTTGCACCCAACGATTACGGCCGATAGTGATAAACATTGGATTTTTCGACCGACAAACTTTGGTTGATATGGGATTCTCGACCGATACGAACTTTGATGTTGGGGTTCTTGGCCAATACGATCTGAATTGTGGCCGATATGTTAATACTTCTTTTAATATAATCTCTCATTCACCTTTTTCTACAAAATAATCATCAAATTTTAATTAATCCACCCACAATTAAAAATATTTAGAGAATTAATAATTAAAATCAATAAATATGGAATTATGACTAAAAGTGACTAAAATGATGCATGCCATGATCAAATTACAGAAAAATTAATTAAAATAATAAACTAAAATATGTTATATTTTGCATGCATCACCCTTGCCTTTCTAAGCCTGTCAAACAAATCTTCAATTAAAGGAATATAATATTTGTTACCCACCGTTAACTTGTTCAAAGCTCTATAGTCTATGCACATTCTCAACGTGCCGTCATGCTTCTTTTGGAAAAGAACGGGCACCCCATATGGTGCCTTTGAAGGCCTTATGAACCCGGCCTTCAATAACTCTTCTAATTGTTTCTTGAGTTCGGCCAACTCAGAAGGTGCCATTCGATTTGGTCCCATGGCGGGCGGCCGCACACTGGGCACCAATTCAATGGCATGGTCGACGTCTCTTCGGGGTGGAAGTTTCTTTGGCAACTCGTGGGGCATGACATCCCTGAATTGGACCAGGAGCCTCTGAACTTCCTCTGAGATAGGAAAGTTGCCTTAATATTCTTGAAGTTTGAGGGCCGCCAAGTATGTGGACTCTAAGTGTCGGACACCCTTGCACACTTGCATGGCCGACAACAACTTAGACTTCACATCCACCCTCTTCAAAGGAACTTCATGTGTCATCTCTTTGGACACAAGGCGGAACCCCTCCTGGGTCCTACCAACTTCTGAGAACATGTCGAGGAACTCCATGCCGAGCACCAACTTGTGATCATCCATGGCCACCACCGTCAAGGTCATGGCGCCCTCCCAATCACCCACTCGCACTTGTAGGTTCTTGGCCACACCATGAATGGGTTGAGAGGCGGCATTGACCTTCTTAATCAACCTTGGTTCTCTCCTGAAGTCGATGCCGAGTCACTGTGCTTCCTCAAGGGCCACAAAGTTGTGGGTGGCCCCGGTGTCGACCAAGGCAATGGCCACATGTCCTTGCACCATGACCTTGGCGAACATGAGGCCTTTAATGGCCTCCTTCTTCGGCTTGAGGGGGATGGTTGCTGAGGTCGATGTAAGGGCCATGATGGCCCCTATGTGCGCGGCTCCTTCCTCATCCTCGGATGCGCCTGCCATGGCTGCCAGAGCGCCCCTCTTTGGACATTTGCGGGCGTAGTGCGGCCCACCACATGTAAAGCACTTTACTGTCTTCTTGGAGGATCCATCCTTACCCGACTTATTCTCCTTCTTCTCCTTCTTATCCGTTTTGTCGACTTTCTTGGATGGAGCCTGCCCCTTGTCCGAGGGCTTTCCCTTGTCCTTGGCCACGCCAAGGTCTCTATTCATGTTGAATTCAGTGAGAGCCTCGGCCACGGTCAGGGCCTCCTTGATTGTCACCACCTTTTGTCGCTTGACTTCTTGTGCCGTCCAGGGTTTCAGGCCTCTTAGGAAGAAGAAGATCCAAGTGGCCTCGTCCATAATTCCTGTCATCTCAAGCATCAAAGGTTGGAAACGTGTGATATACTATTTTACCGAACCTGTTTGTTTCAGATTTGTCAACTTGGTCATAGCGATTTCCTGGGCATTCCCATGGTAGAATTGCTTCTTCAATTCTTTGGTGAAGGCACTTAAAGAGTCGATGACGATCTTCTCTTTGGCAATCTCCTCCTCCATTCTTCTCCACCATAAGAGTGCACCCTCCGATAGGTACCGCACCGCCAAGTCAATCTGATCTCTTTCCACTGAAATCTTATTTGTCTTGAAGCCCTTCTCAAAACTCCACAAGAAGTCATCAATGGCAGTAGCATCCCTTGCACCTTCATACTTGGGTTCAGGACCTGTGAACTTTGGTATGGCCGTCCTTGCACGAAGGCCATTGGCGTCCAACACGTGGCTTCTGA
The DNA here is from genome assembly GCA_030549335.1 of Pontederia crassipes. Lineage (NCBI taxonomy): Eukaryota > Viridiplantae > Streptophyta > Magnoliopsida > Commelinales > Pontederiaceae > Pontederia > Pontederia crassipes. Next base: position 20,656,633 of record CM060184.1, on the reverse strand, counting down.
TCAACATGACATCCATCTCTATGGCCTTCATCCTGATTTCAAAAGCCTCTTCAAAAGACTTCAATTTGGCCGCCTGAAGTTCACCCATGGTCCGACTTTCATCCAAGGCCAAGCCTTGTTGGACCGTAACCTGTTCAACGGCGTGGACAACCATGTCCATGCCTTGAAAGTTATGATCTAACAAGTCTAAGTGCCTTTCGAGATGAGAGAGGGGATTAGTGGATTGTGAACGTGGTTTCTTACCCCCTGGATTCCCATTGCCTGTGGCTGCCTAAGAATCAGTCCGTCCGCGAGTCATAGGTCCATGCCCTTCTTCAGCCATGTCGCAATTTGTGGCTCTGATACCACTAATGTCACGTCCTAATTTCTTAAGTAGAAATTTACGCAATCGGCCTTGAGATGTTCCTTCCTGAAGCACTCAAGTCACCTCACAAGCACTCTAGTCTTTTCTTAAGGACTTAGAATACTCACACACACTTCACTTAGTTTTACTTAAGTTAAGTTCACACAAATGCACATTAGAAGAACTCGGATCTTATGAGGAAAAGATATCTTTTTTCACTTCCCAGAATGTGGGAGAAGTACATGCCATGGGTCAACCAACTATTGTCCCAATTCAAATTCAAACATACATAATTCAAATTCAAAGACACATAACCGCCATGTATGGCAACTGCCCATCCAATGACTAATCGGCTTCCATCATCCTGATTGAAGTCTCCACCTTCTAGATCTGATGCGTTGTATTTGTAACAATAAAATTTGCTAGCAAGTGCACTAGTCGCTCAAGTAATATAGTAATAGGAGTAAGAGTGTCGAACCCACGAGGAATATTATTAATTCAATATCTGAAATTATAAATTAATAAGAGAGGAAAAACATGGATTTTTGGAAAGAGGTTTTATAAAATAAAATAAGGAAAATAAGATAAAGATAAGATAGTGGTGTTGAAGTTAGGCCTTAGGATGAAAATAGATTAGGATAAATATTTGAACCATAAAAGATAAATTTAATCTTTAAAGATGGATTAGAGTCTCCCTAAAGTAATCTAACATGATTAATTTGTGGTCTCCACGACTGGCATCCCTCAATTTAATCATATAGAACTATCTTAATTTAATAAGAATTGAAGTCTCCACGACTGGTACCCCCAAAATCATATTAAAATTAAGATGCATTAAATTGGATTCTCTAGACTATTAATCACTCCACAAACTGGTATAGATTAATAGACCACACAAACTTGATTCTCCACACACTAGTTATCAAATTTATGTCAATTATTAATTCTAAATAAAATCAATTATAATTAGTATAATAAATTCTGAAATTAAACACTCCACAAACTGGTATAGCCTAATTCAGAAATTTAATTAACTAATATAAAAGCATTAGGCACAATTAATAATTGATCAGAAAAGATTAAAACAAATAAAGTAGGGTCCAAACATTTCCCTTCAATTAATAATCTCCTAAAATAATAATCCTAAAAATATGGAGTTCATCCTAGAAATTCTGGAGAGATAATAACAAAGTAACAATAATAATCGAAAGAATTACACCCAAAATAGAAGTAGAGCTCTCGAATTGGGCAGACAGTCGGGCAGCCTCTCGGACTTGATCAGGGTCACGATCAACTTTCAGCCGTCGCACCTCTCTCCTTTTGGTCGTAGCCTGCAGAGCTCACGACTCGCCGTGGAAGAAACCTGAACTTCAGAGCACCCATTGAAACGATGGATTCTTCACGTATTTATAGGGTGCGGACGACCTTCAATTTGATCTCGGCCGTAACATCGTACGGTTAACTTTAAACTCGGCCAAAGATAAATCATTTTATCAACTCGCCCAAAGATAAATCTTTCTTATCTTTTTACGCCCTTAGAGTTTCGGCCGTAACGAAACTATTTTTCTTTACTCCTTTCCATTACTCCCAAAGGATAAAAATCCTTTTATCTTTACGCCTTCAAATGTCATGTTACGCCCAAAGATAAACTTATTTTTATCTTGTTACGCCCTTCATCTTCATGCCATTACGCCTCCGAATTTCGGCCGTAAGGAAGGAATTTCTTCTGTTACGCCCAAAAGATAAAAACATTTATCTTTACGCCTTCAAATGTTAGCCGTAACAAGAATTAAATCTTGTTACTCCTTTTGAATCTCGGCCGTAACAACTTGGGTGTAAAGCAAATCTCGGCCGTAAGAAATAATATCTTTGAATTTCGGCCGAGATCCGAATTTTCCTGCAAATAATTATCAAAATATAGTTAATCCATCCACAATTAAAATATTTAGAGAATTTAATAATTAAAATTGATAAATCCGGAATTACGATTAAAAGTGACTAAAAATGATGCATGCCATGATCAAATTACAGAAAATTTAATTAAAATAATTAACTAAAATATGTTGTATTTTGCATGCATCAAATTCCCCCAAGCTTAAAGTCTTGCTTGTCCTCAAGCAAAAATTCAAAGCAAGGCTCAAGAAAGTTCCATCGTAGCCTCCGCATTGTCAACTGATTAATTTTCTCACACAATTCCTCTGCACACCTACTACTTAGTATCTTATCATTTTCCATGCACTTAGCTTCATAGAAGTTCTGAATGCTACACAAATTTAAACAATCTCAAATTCAGCCTTGAAAAAATAAATTGTCTATCAAATAATAGCATTGATATTGAACACATAAATACTAATTGAGCTTAAAATTTTTTCTTTTTCTTTTCATTTTTCAGCTTTATTTTCAATCATTTAAAAGTTCTAATCTTCAAGCAGGATTGCACAAGGAAGTCCATGTAGCGGGCTTTAGACTGATGACTCCCAGACCAGATGACCTTGGGGCACCAGGTGATAAAGCACCCCTCGAGTTTACTTGCCCGAACAACCAAGGTTCTGAATGAAGAGTTCGAACTTAGCCATGATTCAGTACTCATGTGCTTCTCCATATTCCACAAGATGGTCCATGTAGCAGGTTTTCGATCGACGGATCCCAGAGCAGTTACCCTTAGGTCGCCAGGCATGAACCCCTACGGATCTAATTACCCGAACACACCTTGGTTCCGGATAACACTTTTGTACCTACACATAACTTTATTCAACTTTTTTTTTTTTTTTTTTTTTAGCATAATTATTTGTTGGGGTTTAACTAACCCTTCTTTTCTTATTCACTTTCAATTTTTATAAGCTCAAAAAGTACTTGATATGGTCAATAAGAAGGCTACTATTATCAAGACCTAAAAGAAATAAAAAGGCATGAATATGATTTTGTCGTCTAGTCATTCATAATTCTACTTAGCATAGGCACATAGTCCATAAGTTTGATACTAAAATAGCAAGTGATAAGAAAGAAAAGCATTCAAATTTCATCAATTAACGACATGTCTTTGAACTTTTACTTAAAGATAATTAAAACAATAAGACAAAAGTTAGTAAGATGGTAGCAAAGTAAATGCATGCAATGGTATTTTTTAGAAAATTTTAATAATTTTTTTTTTTTTTTTTTTTATTATAAATAAATGCAAACATAAGCAAATAAACAGAAAGATGCAATGCATGAAATGCAAACTCCCCCAAGCTTGAACCAGACACTGTCCTCAGTGTTAAGCCAGCAAGGGAAAGTGATACATACTCAATAAAAAGGAAAATTTAAAGAAACGAAAATAAAGAAAAGGGAAAAGACACAACCGGATTTATTGTCTGCGGGGTGGCGATGGTGGATAGTAGCTGAGATTTCCTTGGCGCATATGATACTCATGGATGCGTCTCGTCATGCGCGCATGTTGATTCTGAAGGGATTCGAAGCGACCCTGACGATCATCCATATTTCTAAATTCAGCTTGAATGTTGGTCAGCTCTTGTGCTTGTCGAAGTTGCTCTTCCTGAATAGCGTGCAACTGCCCTGACTGACGAAGTTGCTCTTCTTGAAAAGTGTGAAACTCCCCTGCTTGACGAAGTTGTTCATCATACATTGATTCCCATAAGTTTTGCATGGAAGCATAGTCAGGCTGAGGTGGCGGAGGTGGATAGTAAGTCTGCTCTGGAGCTGAAGTAAAAGTGGGCTCTGGTGCTATATAGCGATTCTGCACAGGTTCTTGTAAAGGGGCAGATATTTCCATCGAATCGCGTTCCTCGTAAGGAGTAGAAGGTATGAACGAGGAATCAGAAGAGCTCTCTTGTGCTGGAGATGGAATCGGAGAAGGTACCGGCATATAAGGCGAATGGACGGATGTGGCATATTGGGAAGCTGCCGGTGATATAGCCTGGAATCCTTGTTGCTGTTGAAGGTAGGGTTGGGCTGCCGCATAATCAGTAGAATCAAACCAGGAGAAAGGTTCATCCTGGTGTAGCTGTCCGACAGAGGTAGATGGTCCTGCAGGTGGAATTACTGGAGCGATGACCTGCCTAAAAAGGAGCCAATTATTTGGATTAATTGGCGTAAAAGCATCTCGATCTGAGCAGGGCACCTCCTGATGGTGGCCTTTAAAAATAAAAACTTTGATCCCTGAGTTGTTGGTCTTCACGAGACCCATAGCTTGAATGGTCCTACGAGTGAGGTGAGTGTTTCCTGGCACAGCTTCGAGATCATCCAAGTCAAGTTGTAGGTGCTGAGCGATAGGTGTGAGAAGAGCACCCATATTAATGCTACCGCCACGATGAGTAGTGCGGCGCTGAAATCGACGAATGAGGAAGGCACCCACATTAACGGGAGTTCTGTGAAGCATGCTGTGGATGAGATATAACTCTCCTTCTGAGACGGCACCATCATTATCACTGCGTCCACTTATGGTGTTGCTTAGCATGCGATGGACGTAGCGCAGAACAGGATTCTGAATTGAGCTATCTTTAGCGGTGTTCCAAACCAATCGTTCTTCTTCTGTTATCTGTTTCCAAAAAGTTTCAGCCTCAAAGTCAGCAGGTACAGAAAGAGATCCATGGTTGGGAAATCCATAGATATTATTAATCTCTCCTAGAGTGAGAGTAAATGGTCGTCCATAAAGTTGGAATGAAATGCGGGGCTGATCATAGTTCCTGCCATCTAAATTAAAGATTTCCAGAGATGAGAGGAATTCCATAATTAGTACTTCATAAGTTGGCCACCAAGAATGCACAAAGTCAGATAGTCCAATTTGAGAGAATAATAGATGAGTATCTGCAAGTAAATTATACTCCCTCAGCAATTCAGTATCTGAAAATCTGGTGGCATGAATTCGAATATCACACATCCGTTCATATCGAGCTTGATACTCTGGCTTAGTCCAATAATAATCTCCGGGGTAGGAGATTAATTGTGAGGGCTGTGGGGCCGGCTGAGCATTCGGATGTCGTCGTTCATGACGTCCCCTCCATATATTAGCAAATCGCCTCATCTTGATCTAGACAAAAATAAATAAGGTAAAGGTACCGGCTCGGTGGAAGCGACTGAGGTTTCGATGAAGAACCGGTTGAAGGTCGGAGGTGACGAAGAACTTCGGCCGTAATTGATGAAGCTCGGCCGGAGATCGGAGTTTGGCCGTAACGAATAGGTGGTGGCGCTGGTGTCGGTTCTTCGGCCGTAAAACGAAATCGGCGTGGAAGCTTGGCCGTAACGCACAGGGCGTAATGGTGAGACTTCGGCCGTAAACTCGCCCGGAGCTTGGCCGTAAGAGAGCGGCGGAGATGACGTGACTTCGGCCGTAAAACGAAGGCGACGTGGAAACTTCGGCCGTAATAAGTGTCGGTGTGCGGTGGAAGACCGGCCGTAACGAACCCGGAAGCGCTGGAACTTCGGCCGTAAACTCGGCGCGCTGTTGAAGCTCCGGCCGTAAGAAGTTGGAGGCTTGGCACTTTGGGCGTAAGGAAGAAAGCTCGGCCGTAATGTACAGAGGGCGGCGCGCGGTGGCTTCGGAACTTCGGCCGTAAGGAGTTGCTCGGCCGGAGTCGAGTGGAGTTTCACTTCGGCCGTAATTGATCTGCAATATGCGAGAAGAGGTAAGTATTTTATAGATAAATTGGAGGGGTAATACCTGTAGCGCGCAGTGAAAGGTCAAATCCGTGGTCTGCTGATGTGACATCTCGGCCGTAATGAAATGGTGGCAGGGCGTAATAGGAACCGCAGCTCTTGTCATGTCTTCGGCCGTAAAGAGCATCGTAGGGCGTGATCTTTGGCCGTAACGATGTGGCGTCTTGTCTGTTGGAATCTTTACGGCGTGGTCAACGAGGTCATTCTCGGCCGTAACGACAAATGGTGTCAGCTTGTCTTTTCATGTCCGAGCTTGATGCGTGTGACAACTCGGCCGTAACGAGGGTGGCAGGGCGTAATGACGATGACAGCTTGTCGTTTCTTCGATCGCTTCGGCCGTAACGGAATCCATGGTCTGCTGATGTGACATCTCGGCCGTAATGGATGGTGGCAGGGCGTAATGTCCAAGCTTCGGCCGTAGAGAGAATCAATTTTTTTGAAATTTACGCCCATGCTTGGAGTTGACGCCCCTGAGTTTATCTCTCCTTACACAAAAAGAAATATCGATTAGATGACTCCTTTAACCATTAATTAGAATGTCAATCAACTAACTAAAATAAAAGAATTAACTTAATAAAAATAAAAATAAAAAAATGTAAATTAGTAAAATCTTTGGTTGTGATTAAATATTCAATTCGTTACTGCAACAACCAAGTGTCAGAAAAAAATAAATAAAATAAAAATATTAACATCTGATCAGAATGTGTGACATATAAATTTATCCAAAGGATTAACTTAGTTGTGATTAGATTTTCACTCAAGTTCTGCAACAACTAATTTTCAGTAAGAGAGATAAAAGAATAAAATACAAATATATACAAGAGAAAAGAAATACAGATAATAGGTCACGAAGAAATAAGATTTAAATTAATAAACATAAAAAGTCTTTCGGCTCGATAGAATTTAAAAATTCGTCATTAAAATTAATTTTCAGAAACTTTATTAAATTATTTTCAGAAATAATCAGATTTTATAATCAGAAATAATCAAAAATTATTTTCAGAGAAGAAATAAGATTAATATACTGAAAAGAAATAAGATTGATCGGCCGTAATACAGAAATAGATTTACGGCCGAAATTAGATTAGTAATTAATCCGAGGCTCGTTCGTCCGTAAAAATATTGAAACAGTGTAAAAAGGATTCAACGTGAAGGCGTAAAAATTAGCATGGTGATGAATTATCTCGGCCGAAAAAAATTGAATGAAATGTTTGCCAAATAAATCATTACGGCCGACAAAGAATATAGTTCATATCGGCCGTAAAACAATGAGAGGTAAAACATCAACATATATAAATCGGCCGAAAAGGAGTAAAATCCATGGATGATCCATTACGGCCGAGACAACTAAATCGCTTCGGCCAAAACAAAGTCAAATCAAAAGTTCAAACTATTATCTTTATCCCTTACGGCCGAAAAATAAAAAAATCACAAATCAATTGGGTCGGAAGATGGCGTAAAAAACAAATGTTCAGAAATTTTACGGCCGTAAAAATGAAACATGAGATCATTTCGGCCGTAAAAAGGTTAAATCGTCAATGAGGTCACTTCGGCCGAGATAACACGAGGCCGTAAAGAAAAATAGGGTTTCGGCCGAATTAATTTCGAATAAAACTCAAATGTCGAAAATTGAATCATTACGGCCGTAAAACAATTCCTTACGGTCGTAAAACAACGAAAACAATTCCTTACGGCCGTAAAACAATTCATTACGGCCGAGAATGAAAAATGTCGAAATAATGAATTAAGCAATTCCTTACGGTCGTAAAACAACGAAATCATATGAAGAGTTTAAACAATTAAAGTGTTACGGCCGAGAATGAAAATTGATTCGAATAGGGCGTAAAAAATTTAAACCATCGATAAACCGGGCGTAACAAGTCAAATCAATATCCATTACTCATGGCGTAAAAACAACGTTCGGATAAAAATATTACGGCCGTAAAGATTGAAAGTTTAGAATTCAGAAATTATTCATTGCGAGGCCGTAAAATTAATAAAGCCGACACATCAAATCTTGGTCGTAAAATCATAGGTCGACACTGTAATTCGGAAAATTCAATAGGCGTTGGATTTAAACCGAAAGTAGACAAATAAAAAATTATCGTGACCTTTGTCTGCAAAAGAAAAAAAAAATATTAGTTTATTCACAAAAATAATTAAAACAATTAATACATATGCACAGAGAATTATTTATAATTTATTTACATCTCCTAATAATTCATAAAAATCAGAAATTAATTAATAAAATATTCCCCGGCAACGGCGCCAAAAACTTGATGCGTTGTATTTGTAACAATAAAATTTGCTAGCAAGTGCACTAGTCGCTCAAGTAATATAGTAATAGGAGTAAGAGTGTCGAACCCACGAGGAATATTATTAATTCAATATCTGAAATTATAAATTAATAAGAGAGGAAAAACATGGATTTTTGGAAAGAGGTTTTATAAAATAAAATAAGGAAAATAAGATAAAGATAAGATAGTGGTGTTGAAGTTAGGCCTTAGGATGAAAATAGATTAGGATAAATATTTGAACCATAAAAGATAAATTTAATCTTTAAAGATGGATTAGAGTCTCCCTAAAGTAATCTAACATGATTAATTTGTGGTCTCCACGACTGGCATCCCTCAATTTAATCATATAGAACTATCTTAATTTAATAAGAATTGAAGTCTCCACGACTGGTACCCCCAAAATCATATTAAAATTAAGATGCATTAAATTGAATTCTCTAGACTATTAATCACTCCACAAACTGGTATAGATTAATAGACCACACAAACTTGATTCTCCACACACTAGTTATCAAATTTATGTCAATTATTAATTCTAAATAAAATCAATTATAATTAGTATAATAAATTCTGAAATTAAACACTCCACAAACTGGTATAGCCTAATTCAGAAATTTAATTAACTAATATAAAAGCATTAGGCACAATTAATAATTGATCAGAAAAGATTAAAACAAATAAAGTAGGGTCCAAACATTTCCCTTCAATTAATAATCTCCTAAAATAATAATCCTAAAAATATGGAGTTCATCCTAGAAATTCTGGAGAGATAATAACAAAGTAACAATAATAATCGAAAGAATTACACCCAAAATAGAAGTAGAGCTCTCGAATTGGGCAGACAGTCGGGCAGCCTCTCGGACTTGATCAGGGTCACGATCAACTTTCAGCCGTCGCACCTCTCTCCTTTTGGTCGTAGCCTGCAGAGCTCACGACTCGCCGTGGAAGAAACCTGAACTTCAGAGCACCCATTGAAACGATGGATTCTTCACGTATTTATAGGGTGCGGACGACCTTCAATTTGATCTCGGCCGTAACATCGTACGGTTAACTTTAAACTCGGCCAAAGATAAATCATTTTATCAACTCGCCCAAAGATAAATCTTTCTTATCTTTTTACGCCCTTAGAGTTTCGGCCGTAACGAAACTATTTTTCTTTACTCCTTTCCATTACTCCCAAAGGATAAAAATCCTTTTATCTTTACGCCTTCAAATGTCATGTTACGCCCAAAGATAAACTTATTTTTATCTTGTTACGCCCTTCATCTTCATGCCATTACGCCTCCGAATTTCGGCCGTAAGGAAGGAATTTCTTCTGTTACGCCCAAAAGATAAAAACATTTATCTTTACGCCTTCAAATGTTAGCCGTAACAAGAATTAAATCTTGTTACTCCTTTTGAATCTCGGCCGTAACAACTTGGGTGTAAAGCAAATCTCGGCCGTAAGAAATAATATCTTTGAATTTCGGCCGAGATCCGAATTTTCCTGCAAATAATTATCAAAATATAGTTAATCCATCCACAATTAAAATATTTAGAGAATTTAATAATTAAAATTGATAAATCCGGAATTACGATTAAAAGTGACTAAAAATGATGCATGCCATGATCAAATTACAGAAAATTTAATTAAAATAATTAACTAAAATATGTTGTATTTTGCATGCATCAAGATCTCTTCCCTCTGTCCTTGGACGTCTTCAGATGAACTCCGGCCATCCCTGAAGTGCGCGCGCCACTGCTTGGCCGCGCTGTGTCTGCCGGCCATCTGCCCGCCATGGCGCCTGGCGGTTATAACCGCCTGGCCACCACTTGCCGCCAACCCAAAATCACCCTCGTCGGCGATCCTCCAAATCCGACGACGTCCGACGGTCTTCCTTGGCTTGAGGAATAAATGGGGCGAGCCACTTTGGCTCTAGGACGGTAACCTCCCAGAATGCCAAAGTGCGCAGTGCGCACCCGCCATGCATGCCCCGGGCATGCCATCTCGTCCCAAACGCCTGTGACTTATTGTCAAGCCTCTTGCCTGACCATGGAGTGTCGAGGTGCTTCGCCGCTCCCTGGGATGCCTCGACATCGTCCTGGGACGGACATGGCCGGATTGGTGCGCCCGACGCTCAGGGCGCGCCCGACCACCAAACCGCCATGGCCTGGAATCTGCCACCTCATGGCGGGTGACACAAGGGCCGATGGAAGATCTATTCCCCTAAGCATCCCCACTTTCTTTTTTTATTAATATTTTTTTATCATATTTTGTATATTTTTTCTAATAATTTATTATGTTCCATTTTAATATTTCCATTTAAATGGCGTGTATATTTTATTGCGTTTTAACGACAATTAAGTAGGATGAAAGGATATGGTTGAGTTAGCAAATATCAATCAAAATCGATCGTTGGGACGACCAAATTATGAATATAGAGGGATCCTTATCAAATAAAAGGGATTATATATGTTGAAGGGCGATAATAAAATATAGATTTCGTCATCAAGCAGATTACCAACAAAAGAAAGTTAATATCGTATACAAATTATTTACAAACAAAAGAAATGCACCAACTAACGTTTCAAGAGAAAATAGAAAACGACGACTTCGATCGTGAAATATATTTGACTGAAAGCCCTGAACCTAAGAAGAGAAAATTCAAATTTCTCCGAGTTTTGTCTTGGTTTTAAGAGGTTCCATCCACGTGAAACTTATGAATGACAAACTTAAATTACAACTCTACATCCACATATTAAACATGCACTTTATTGATCGTTTAATATAAAAGGTAAAACTAATTAACTTATGGTGGAGTATATACTCAGTTGAGGATCTCAATATTCGATTTAATCTCTTTTGTGCAATAAAATTTCGCAACGATTTGAGCCACAAGAAGTTTTAGTTGCTTTAAAAATAATAATAAAAGGTTATCATATTTCACACAAGTTTTTGAAAGGGAATTGAAACTACAAAACTAGACATCAAGCAGTACTAACACACACAAAAATAATGCTTTTTCCTCCTAAAAGTTCTTGTAAACATGTATACATGCAGTGTTACCCTCATCACCCAAATCAAATGCTAGACTACTTTTTCCCATAAACAAGCGATACATGCAGTCCCATGGAAACCCTCGAATCAGCTATAGATGAGAACATTTCGAATTCCAGATTAATTTAGTATCCAGTTAGCATACAGTTCGCTGAAATGAGGGACATGAATGGAGAATTTTGCATCCCATTCTCAAGGTACGAAAGAAGACTGGCTTCGATCACGTCATGCATGATTTTTGAGGCTTCGATCGATCACGTCATGATCTGATTATATGGAAAATTCGGGAGGGAATCTGCCGCCATCGTAGGCCATTAGCATGCAGTGGTAAGACGCGCATGACTCGAATAATTTGCCCAGTGGCAAAGTTGGTCAAGGTCCTGCATGGTGGCTTGATAGTTTGATCATTTGACAAGTTGCATAAGGCTTTACACACAAAGCTTGAAATCGACACCCTGTTACTGATCGATCTGATTGATACTGTCTACAAAGTTGTGAGACGCCCTTCCACATTGGTATTCTCCTTGTTCACAATTGTATTATGTATATATGTAACATGCAGTGAAAGGTGTGCCGTGCATTATCCATTTAATCGAGACCAATAATTTGGATCACTATTAAAATATATTACAACTATTTTAATTATCGATCTTATTGTATTATAGTATTTGATAAACACACTACAAGAAAATCACAATTTTCCGACGGATAATTTCCGACGATTATAAATTCGTCGCAATTTACGACGGATTTTTCGTTTCCGACGGATTTTTCGACGGTTATGACCGTCGGAAATAATTTATATTATTATTTAATTTTTTGACGATTAGGAACGTCGATATTTTCGATGGATATCCATCCGTCGCAATTTCTGACGACTTTTCCGACGGTTATGACTGTCGGAAATAAAAAAAATTAAATTATATATTTTTTATATTATTATTAAATTTTTTCGACGGATTTTCCGACGGTCACGACCGTCGGAAATAAAAAAAATTATTTATATAATTTATTATATTATTATTTAATTTTTTGACGATTAGGAACGTCGATATTTTCGACGGATATCCATCCGTCGTAATTTCTGACGACTTTTCTGACGGTTATGACCATCGGAAATAAAAAATTAAATTATGTATTTTTTATATTATTATTAAATTTTTTTCGACGGATTTTCCGATGATCACGATTGTTGGAAATAAAAAATTTAATTATATAATTTATTACATTATTACTAAATATATTTTCGACGGTCACAACCGTCGGTAATTATAAAAATATTTAATATTTACGTTTTTTACGACTGAAACTGTCGGTAATTAAAATTTCGTTATCCCGCTTTTTTTTTCCTCTTTTCCCGCTTTCTTTTCCACTTTTTCCCTTTATATATATTCCTCCTCCCTCTTCTCACTCTCCCTCCTCCCTCCACTCCTCTCTCTCTCCCTCCTCCCTCCACTCCTCTCTCTCTCCCTCCTCTCCTCTCTCTCCCGGCCGCGAGCATCCTCTCCCGCGCGTCGGACGCCGGCGACCCGCTCCCGCACCGGTGACCCTCTCCCGTGCCGGCGTATCTCTCTCTCTCCCGCTCCGCGTCGGCGTCTCTCTCTCTCTGCTGTCGGCCGGATCCGGCCGCTAATTTTTTTTATATTTAAAAAATTATTTGCGACAGTTACGACCGTCTAAAGATCGACGATTGCGACGCCCGTCCAAAGTTTCGACAGTTGCGACCGTCGAAAAGTTGCGACGGTTCGAACCGTCGGAAATATCGACGGTTCGAACCGCCGGAGACTTTTTCGGCGATTGCAACCATCAGAAAAATTTCGACGGGTCGAACCGCCGGGGACTTTTCGGACGGCTAGAACCGTCGATATTTTCGACGGATTTTTTTTTCAACCGTCGCAAATCCGTTTGCGACGAGCATTTTTTCGACGGATCGATTTCGACTGAAAAACCGTCGGTAATTGCGTTACCGACGGTTTTTCGGCTGATTACCGACGGTTCGGACCGTCGGTAATCCGCGTTTTTCTTGTGGTGACACTAATAACAATAAAAAATAATTGTAGTGTAAATTATAAAAAAATTTCAATTTTTTTATATTTTAATCACATATTATTACAAATAAACAAAGAGAAAATGGAAAACCGAATATAGATAAAAAAAATGAGGTATTAAAGTTTTTAAAAGTTATTTATTAAAAATTATTGACAACAAAAAAAGTTGAATGATATTTATTTATTTATTTTAAACTAAAATAATTAATTGAATTGATAGTTTTTATCAAAAGGTATTCCAACTAATTCGTAATTTGAAAAAAAAACATCACTCCTATTTGTTATCTAGATTATCATTTAGATGGTAACCAAAATTATCTAAATAATTAATTAAAATCATCAATAATCAATTATAGCCAAATAAAATAATATAGCGGACTTTAAAATTTTTAAATAAAATAATAAATCACATGGTACCAAAGGGCCCTACAAGATAAACCAAGAGAGAACAAAAATGAACCTTCCGAGAAGTAGCAAGATCGTTGGAAAGAAAGAACAAATAAGCAAGATGTAAAGTAACACATCCTTTAATTTACAAATTAGTTTTTTTTATTGAAGTCCTGTAATTCCTAGATTAAAATATTTCTTACTGGTAAAATTTATATATCTTTTTTATTTTTTATTTTATCTTTGCAATCGAGAAAAAAAGGAAATAACCAAGTTGTGCACCAAAGCCATGTATGGAATCTTCCAATAGGCGTGCGGTATCCGATGCCATTTACATGTGTGTGGATATGAGAGAAAGAACGATAAGACTGTTGTCTAGCAATTGGCAACGTTGTTGTCGAGATGTTGTTGCTAACGGATCGGGTAAGAAACGCAAGGTCGACAGGTTCGCTAATTTCAGTGGCATTATTAATGTATAATAATATAATATTGTTATCATGGATTATTCTTGGCGAGTGCGAGACAAGTTGCCACGCGCTTTATTCCCTATTTGACATGATGCCATTTATCGTAATATTATCCATACTTAAAACGTGATAAAGCGTATCATATTTAAACAAAAAAATATTATATGTCGTTCAACTATGGCGCTTCATATCTGATTGTAAAGGAGTTATATCACATGTTTTAAATTAAAATTATTAGTAATTTTGGTGTGCTACATGCACACAACATTAACGATATGATATACTTTCCATTTGATGTATCATCGTTTTCTTCACACAACGTCTCAGCTCAAATTTTTTTTTTTTAATGAAATCATTCAAATAGCTAGGCCGAGTCCATTTTCTGAAGACTGAACTTTTTTGTGGGGACTGATAGTTGAAAGGGAAGGTTTTAAGTCTAAATATTATAAAGTGTCTGATGTTCATTTACACATAATCCCTGAAGTTACTCAAATTTGGTACTTAAAGTTTTCAATTAAATTTAATCTAAATTATATTAAGTTCTTTTTTAATAATTATGAAATTTTTATGCTTACTTTTTAATATAGAGTAAAAATTAGTATGAGCATAATATTGTACAAATTATTATTATTATTATTAAGACTTTTATCCATATTAGCTATTTTTTTTATTAAAATACTTCTATTTTGATAAGAATGTAAGGGAAAAAATAATATTTCATAATTATTAGAAAATAAATTAACAGATTGATTTTATTGAAAGAATTTAAATGTTAATTTTGGACAAGTTTAACAGATAATCTGTAAATTTATATTTTAGAATTATATGTGAAAAGAAGTTATAGTGGACGACGCGTTAAAAAAATTATCCTTATTAATTTATTTAATTATCTTTATTGGAATTAAAAAAAATTATAACTTATTTTGGCACGTTTCAAATTGTGTGACGATTATAACTGTTATGTGCTTTTGGGACATTTTTTTGCGGGATTGAGAATTGTGAGTTGTAAACTATCATTAATTTATAAATTTATGCTAGTCTTAAATTTAGTATACATTTATCTTAAAATATATTATAAAAAACCAATGTTAGGTAGATCCATTTTGGATTCACATATTTCTTAATTTTTTTTTCTCATTTGAATCTTATAACAAGCGTTCATTGATAAAAAAAAAATTTAATCGACTAGACGTAGCTTAATTTATTTCTATTTTTTTTCGCATATTAGGTAAATTATGTGATTTTGTAATTGAAATGATGTGACAATTTCTTAGTTCGTTCTTAATACTTAGACGTACGGTATACCACAATCAACTTTAGGTTTGATAGAAAATTGAGATTTTCTGGTGGACAGTATCTGACGGGTAGAAATTTGTCGTCATTTGCGACGATTTTTTGGACGATATTGATCCATCTGAATTTCCGACGATCACAATTATCGAAAATAAAAATAATAAATTATATAATTTATTATATTATTATTTTATTTTTTGACGATTAGGAACGTCGAAAGTTTCGATGGATATCCATCCGTCACAATTTTCGACGGTTCTGATCGTCGATAAATAAAAAAGTATAATATAAGGAGTATTTTATTAATATAATTAGCGATAGTTCAAACTGTCATAATTTTCAATGATTCTGACCGTCGATAAATAAAAAATAATATAATATAAGGAGTATTTTATTAATATAATTAGCGACAGTTCAAACTGCCGTAATTTACGATGATTTCGATGGTTCTAACCGTCTGTAAGTGAAAAATAACATAATATAAAAAGTCTTTTATTAATTTAATTAGCGACAATGCATATTTTCGACGGTCTAGACCGTCGATAACCTAAAAAATAAATACTATATATATGTAGTAATTTATTATTATAATTAAATAATTTTCGACGATTTCAATCATCGGTAACTTTAAAAAAATTAAATATCATATTCATATATATATATATCATAATAATATATATTATTAATATTTGCTTAGTTTTCGACGATCATAGTCGTCGATAATTAAAAATCACTCTCCCGCTATTTTTTTTTCATTTTTCGACTTTCTCGTTACTTTTATTATTATTATTATTATATATATATATATCTTCGCTTTCTATCTTCACTTTCTATTTCTTTACCTCTCTCTCCCTCTCCTATTTTGCCGACGACCATCTCCCTCCCGGACGACGACCTCTTTCACCGGCGACCCTCTCCCTCCCGGACGACCCTCTCCCGCCGGCTATCCTCTCCCCTTCTCTCTCTCTCCCCCTCCCTCTCCCACGGCCAGATCCGGCGCATCTGGCTGCTAGCCGCCAGGCTAATTTTTTATATTAAAAAATTCTTTGCTATGGTTGCGACGGTCGAAAGTTTCGATGGTCGCGATGACCACCGAAACTTTTGACAATCGCTACCGTCAAAAGTTTCGACAGTTGGGACGACCGCCGAAAGTTTCGATGGTCGCCACCGGCAAAAGTATCGACAGTTTCGACGACCGCCAAAAGTTTCGACGTTTGCGACCGTTGAAACTTTTGACGGTTGCAGCCGGCAGACTTCTGTCGAAACTTTGGACAATTTTCTTTCAATTATCGAAAATCGATTTGCGACGATAATTTTTTCGACGTATCGGTTCCATCGAAAAATCCGTTGAAAATAGGTTTGCGAGAAATAGACCGTCTCTAATTCCCTTTTTCTTGTAGTGTATCCGGATCAATAATGATTCAATTTGTTTGAGTAAAGTCACAAGATTTTGAGAGCGCGATCGCCTTGAATTGGATTATCAACTTGCGTCTACTGTCGTCGCCACAACTTGATCTCTCACTATTAATAGTGATCCATATGTATTAACCTTAATATTAACCTTCACAGGAACAAATTGACCCATATATATTGATACAAAAAAGAACGCTATATATTAATTTGTTGAAATTTTCTATATATATATATATATATAGGTTAATTAACGCATACAGTCACATGGAAGGAAACTGTGTATCGGTATGTAAACCTCGTCAGCAGACATTTGTATTTTCATTATTCCACAGCAAAATTAGTGAGGGCAATCAAATTGTTGCATCTGCCCCCTCATAATTTATCTCCAAGGTCCCCCCTAGCTAGGAATATTGCATCTCTAGTTTATTTTGAAATATATAATTTCTTTAAAGTTATCAATATATACAATTAACACCTGATTAACTTATTGGCTCCGTATATCATGTTTAATGAATAATAAATTGCCCCTGGACTATGACTGTCGTTGATCTGGATCAGTTTAGTCAGTAAAGTTTCCAAGCCCTGCCACCTCCTACGCTAAATTTCTTAAGCCTTCCATAGAGCATGACGAAGGCCAAGATAAGCTTCCCTTCATCGCTCCACCAACCGGAGAACGAGTAAGGCTTGTCTTCACATCTTGCATCTGCCGCCAACTTTAGCAACCTCGAACAGCTATAACCAGTTGAAAGCCCAACGTTACCGTAGCCGCTGTCATAAACAATTGCACACATATTATTCACGTGTCAATCAAATCTTAATTAACATATGCATGTGGTCAGACGAGGAAGATGAATCAACTTTGTTATTGTTTTTGGGGCGAACTTCAGATTCGAAGTATCTTATTACCTCGTCACTTCAAAGATTATGTTCAAAGTGCTGAAGTTGAGTGGATCCCTGGACAACTTCCTTCTCTCAGTGAAGCAAATCAGCATGATGAACACAACAAGGTAGGAAGTCTGAGATAACATCAAGTTTTCAACGAGTGGTCTTCTCTTCTTGGCCTTCTCCTTGACGTCGCCGCCCTCGGCCCCGTGAACTGGTGAAAAGGATGTGCAAGAAGGAAGGTACCTGGAAATCAATTAAGTATAAATATATATATTACAACTTGTCATACAACAAGAGCAACATGGCCACTGATAATATATAATTGTCTAAGAGTCTGTCATTAATTTGTAGCGGATTTAAGGATCAGTATTTAGAACAAACTTACATCATCAAGATGTATAACACCAGAACCGCTGGGGCCACCAGAGAAGGATCGATGGAGTTTTCGCCGGCGTGTCTTGTGTTCACGGCCATAAAGAGCGAGTTGACGAGCTTCTGGTAAGAATCGAGGCCATCAAACACTGCTGTGCGCCAGTTCAAGGAGCAAAACAGCGCAAATTGGGCCACTGTGAAGCCGACGACGGTGACGGCCAAGTTGGTGGTTTGCAAGCCCGGAAGGAGTCCCTCGTACCCAACTCTCCCTCCACTGTGCTTCAGCAAATGCCCAAACGCTTCTGCTCCGGTGGCCTTCTTCAAGGCCCATATGACCAATCTGATGAACAGAGGGAACAGCGTGTTGCCAGCCAAAATTTGAGGGATGATGAGCAGGAGAAGGCCCGGATTCCTGTTGAAGGCCGCCATGTTCTCGTTGGTCGGAATCAGGCCGCCGTTCGCGAACGACGATACGGTGGTCGAGAAGGAGAACAGGAAGAGATGGATGCCTTTCGTCCTTAGTATTCTCCTTGCGCTTGAAACAAGAGATATGTACAAGAACAGCAACAATGTTCCACTGACATGAATCACAACAATGTACCCCAGAACCACGGACCCCAAAGTCTTAACACAAGCACTTGTCATATCATTTACCTCATCGACAGGATTCTCATGGCCAGGGTCTGCAGAATCTAATCCCGACTCGATGTTGTCTACTGAGCTCGGAACGGCAGTAGTCATACCGTCGACGAGATCAAGCTCTACGCCCACCGGAGTTTCTGATTTGTGATCCTTGCGTCTCCGGAGAAGAAGCCCAAGCAAACCAACGAAGGCTTCGCCGCCAAACAGCATCAAGATCGTGAGGACGACGATCTGGGCACTGGAGAGGCTCTCCATCTCCACCGTGCCGAGACCCGACACCGTCACCGCCGACGTCGACATAAAGAGCATGTCGACGTAGCTGGGGTGGAAGTCCGGGTTGCTCGGTTTGAGCAGCATGATGGCAAGAGACCCGAGCAGAATGAGGGAGACAAAGTAGCAGAGTTGGACGTTAAAGGCGTTAACGTGGAACTTTGAGAAGCCATAGACGAAGAGGATTAGCTTCTGGAGGTGTGCGCTCAGGTGGTTAAAGCTGTGCGTCCTAATGATGTATAAATCGTGGGCGTGCTCCCTCGTACGGGAGGAGAAGGCCATTATAATCTGCTGCTCTCTGTGTGCAGGAGCAGACAGATGGTGCGCGTGGATCCGAGGAGATCTAACAAGATATTCGTCCTAAAATGGGAAAGAGGGGTGAATTTAGTTATATACTACGTAGAAGGATGATGGTACGTAGGAATGAGGGACGAAACAGGAATGTGTGGCCATGGGCCGAGGCAGCATCTGGAATTATTCTTCTTTTCTACCTTTTCTGGTCTTCTACTTATTTCTGATATTCAACTGCGTGATATATATGAATATATATTAATAATGAGTGTGATATAGTATATAATGCAAATTCAAGTTGAGTTAACAAGTGTAGTCACCAAAAGTTACTAATAGTTTCGATTTTACAGGATACATAAAGTTTTACTATTATCACTGTTCATCAATTTTCATCTTTAAGATATCTCAAGAATTATTAATCCTTCTAGTGTGTACACGTGCCACTAGGTTTTCCAATTTATGATATATTCATATTAGTTTTTCTAAAAGTTTTTTATTTATCAAAATATATTGTTGACATTTATTTAGGGGGTCAGAGAAATCATTTTAATAAAATAAATTGGCACGATCAAAATAGGATCACAACTGAAGAAACTAGATCAGATGTATTTATGTTAAATTTTATTAAAGTAAAGTATGATTATCCGAAAATATTATTAAATTTGACCTACAAGAAAATGTTTTTTTTATTTATAAGTGTCTATAGGGTGGTATTTAATTTTTTTAAAAAAAGCATCCAGAAATTAATTAGCAAATGACTTTTATTTAATTGATCAAATCACTTTTGCTCCTATCTCTATTATTTTTAAAATTGGATAGAAACTCTAAGGGGATGTTTGGGTGTACAAAATTTGTTTGAGAACATTTTTGCTTTGACTCAGATGGCACCCTAATTGTTGTTTTTGCAAGAATAAGCCTGTTCGAGCAACCATCTAGAATTCATTTGCTTCAATTTTTTGTTCTTGTCATCATTACACGTGGGGCCCATAAGTAAAAAAAATGATTGTTTGGATGATTGTTCGTGAATAAGGTTGTTGTTCTCGATTTATTCTTACACCAAACAGGGCCTAATAAATATGTACTTCAAATTAACTTATTAGTATTTTGTATATTTTCTACTTTTAATCTATATTATTACATTCTAAGTCCTTTCCCATACCTCTCGACGAAAAACCGATAATCCAAAAATTATAATTTATTTCTTATCTCAAATATTCACTTGTAGCATAATGTTTTATTCGTATTAAACGTTTCGCAGAGTAGAATTATGAGTCAAATTTTGAAAAATGTGAAACTATATTGAAAAGAGAGAAACCGTCATATTTAACTTCGTAAAGAGAATATACTTATTATTTTAAAATAAGAAAATATAATTATTCTTATTTTTTCAATTTTTCCAATCATATTTTATTTTTTAAAAAATTCAATCAAATATTATTATATAATTTTTTTGTCATTATGATATTGAACACTAGCTATGCATAATAAAATATTTAAAATATAAAATATTATATTTTCAAATTTTATTCTCTTTAAACCAAACAAAAATAAGACAATATTAATTTTTTTAGAATACGATATTATATTATTTTATTCTCTTCAATTTTATCCCCCAACTAAATGGTTCCCAAGGGTCATGCTATTATTATTTATTATTCATATTCAATATGATGAAGGCATAGTCTTTCTCCTATAAAAAACTCATTAGCTAGACTTGTGGTAATTACTCTAATCTCCCCGATCGAGTAGGATTCCAACCTACAATGTTCCATGTTTGATATGTATAAAAAGGCAAAAAAAAAATCAATTGACAAGTTACGTAACAATTAATGATTAATTATAACCATAGTGAAGATTCCAGCGTATCATGTTGAGATTCATTTTAGGACTCAACATAGCCAACTCGTGGCCGCGACATTTCTTTATATGTTACAAAAGATCCGTTCTCCACAAATTTACTTCAGAAATATTTTGTATTATATATTATGACATAAAATGTAATGTGCCCCTTGTGCGCTTGACTGCAAATTTGGCTTATTGCTAGTCGATACCAACCCAAAGGAATTGGCCTATTGAATGCAATCTATATATTTCTGTTTTAAAGGTCTCATGTTAATTTCCACAGTAAGTAAAGGGGTAATGGCTGCCATTCACATTGCTTTTTTTTTTCTTTTTTTTTTGCCGTCTCTCTCATGTTAATTTCCACAGTATCCTTTAACAACTAGGGTTGAAAGTAAGAGGGGTACAATACCTTTTTCATTTAAAAACATCATCGTACATTTTTCGGATGTCTTTTTTATTTTTGAAAAAGTTATCAATTTTATGGGGTACTTTTTTCGTTGTTTTACATTTATTTTATAGATTTTATATTTATAAAAAAATAATTATACTACTAAAAGACATTTTATTCTATAAATTGACGTCAATAGTTTATAATATAAGTTAAAACTACTATTTATGACTTATATCAAAATTTAAAATATATAACCAATATATATTATGTTTCTTGAACCATTTTGTTGACACTATAAGTATTTTAAATATAATAAAATTTTATATAAATTTAATTATGTAGGCCTCTGTTTTTAAATTTTAAAAATTTCTGACATTATTTTTTAATTTAGAAAAAAATAAAATTATATGTTGAATCCGACCAGTAATTTAGATTTTAGATTTTTTTTACTTACACTGCAAACAAAAAATAAGAAATAATAAAAAGTTTAAGTAAAGTACATTAAAAAAAGTTTAATTATTATGTAATAAAAAATTATATCATTAAATATTGATTATATGATTGAAATTAAATTTAATAAATTAATATTAAATTTAATAAAGATTAAATGTCATTCATATAACTGATCGTAAATGTGACAAATACTAATATTAAATATATAATTTTCATCTAGTTTTTTTATTGTACATTTGTTAAATGAGGAGGGAAATTGTAGATTTCTATCTGTATGGTTGATATGGCATAAAAAATAATATACGTATGCACATCCTTGTAATATGATATTTTTTCAACAAATTGATTGGATTCGACTAATCCAATTTGACATTGAGTACCAATAATTAACGTTGATTTTTATGCTATTTTTACCGAAATCTGGATTGTTATAATTGGAATCAAAGGCGTGACTACCAACTAGTGACATTCAAAAGTAAATTTATTTATGGATGAACCGTTTGAATTTGAATTGATATGCTGTATTATTTATTGCTATTTCGATGATTTTGACCGTCGAAACGTAAGGTATACATCTAACGTAATATATATATATATATATATATATATGATTCGATAGTTAGAGTCGTCAAAACTTTCGAGGGTTTAGTGAACCGTCAAAACTTTAAGCGTTTTCGACCGTCGAAATTTGAATTGATATTTTATATTATTTTTTTACATTTTGATGGTTCAGATTGTCGAAGATGGAACTCTCCTCTATAAGTACCCGACCCTTCCATCTTGTCTTCGATTTTCTTCCCCCTTCATCCCGATCCAGCCCCTCTGAAAGTCGACCATCGTCGCCACTGGATCCGATCGCTGCTGCCGCTTCGCTCCATCGGCGACATCCGATCTGGCCCCCCGCTGCAACTGGGTACCCCCGTTCACCGTCGTCTCCGCCGCTCCGCAGTCCGCCGCCGCTACCGTGCTTGTCTACAATCGTACGGCTCCGCCACCGACCACTGCAGGTACGTTCGACCACCCCCTTCATCCCGACCCTCCGCCCGCTCTCCTCCGCCCTTTCCCACGCCGGCATCCGATCTAGCCATATCCGACCATTTGTGGCTGTAGCAACCGATTTCGATCATGAGACCAGATCCGTTGCAGCTAGATCCGATTGCGACGGCCACTTTCGGCCAGCCACGACATCTAGATATGGCCGTTGCGGCCAAATTTTGCTAGCGGAGAACAGATCCGGCCGCTTGTGGCCGCGGCGGCCACTTTCGGGTGCTCGCAGATGCACTGGCTAGATTCGACTGCGTTGGTCAGATCTGGCACGCCAGCCACTTCCAGCCGGCCGCGGCGTCCAAAACCGGCCATTTATGGTCGCGGCGGCCACTTTCGACGGCTAGATCCGGCAACCGTTTGTGGCCGCAGCGGCCACTTTTGACGGCCAGATCCAGCGGCTAGATCCGCCCCGACGGCCACTTCCGGCCCGCCGTGGCGTCCAGAACCAGCCATTCGTGGCCGCGGCGGCCACTTTTGATGGCCAGATCCGACGATCGAATCCGGCAGCCGTTCGTGGCTGCCACGGCCAAGTTTGGCAGCTATTCGTGGCCCTGGCGACCAAATCTGGCCACATGAGTCAGGGCGACGTCTAGATCTGGCCTCGGCGGCCACTTTCGACGGGGCATGACGGTCGCATGTATAGTTTAATTTTTTTTACAGTGATGCTGATGTACTTGCATTTGACGTACAGGACTTTGTTCTCTAATTTGATAAGCATTATGAGGTTCCCCTTTCGACAACTTCAAAACTTTAAGAATGCTAATTGAGTGTTACATAAGTGTAAAGATTTTTTTTTGTTTTCTTATGTTCCATTTATATGTAGGTTATTGGAATTCTTTTATTGTCGAAAGTTATTCTAAAAGATGTAAGTTATTTATTTTTATGTCATTATTATTTCTATGATTTGATGGGCAAATATGATTTCTATTTCTTGTAGTATTTATGAAATATTTTAGATTGTCTATTTTAATTTTCGTTAATTAGTACTAATGTCTCATTTTAGAATGCAAATATGATTACTAACGTCTCAGAACCTATCAGAAAAAAAAAAGAATGGATTTCATCGTTTGCTCAAGAGACTGAGTAAGAAAATATTTCATAACATAAGATCGTAAATTCGTCATGTGAAAATAGTTGATGTATTTTTTCTATATTTCAAGAGGGTTATAAAACAAGGGAAGTCGAGCATATTACGCAAGCCACGCAGGAGGGGACCACACCGCTGACCCCTCGATAACTTTGGACAGACCACGTCGGCATCACGAAGGGTCGCATTTACGGTCTTAGATTTGTTAGTAGTGTAGATATTGGATATGGTCGTAAATCGATATTCGGTTCCCCGAGTCAAGATATGCAACGAATGTTTGACAATATGTGGGAACAACATTTATCCGATGTCCGACAGGAGATCAAACATGAGGTTATGCAGGAACTCAAACAAGAGTTCAAAGAACAAGAGCGACACATGGCATTAGCTCAAAAGAAAGTGATGAAGAAAATGATGCATCAAATGATGCGCGGCGAGCTCGACGACAACGACGACGCTGTATTGTAGCGATGTTGTGTTGCATTTGACGTTTGGACATTTGACGTATTTCAATTTCATCTACTTTAGTTTGGACATTTGGACATAAATTATTTATTTATTTTGCTTTTAAATTATTTACTTAAATGATTTATTAAATGTTTTTAATAAATACTTTTGAAATTTAAGTTTATTTAAATTATTGATTTAGATTTGTGTCAATTTTTTTTTAAAATTTTTTATTTGTTCTGACGGCTCATACCGTCGATATTATCATATTCGACGGTTTTAACCATCGACGGTTTGAACTGTCAAAATGTATAGACGGTCGGATCGGTTCAAACCATCGATACACTATCGACGGCTATAACCGTCAATAGTATCGACGGCTTAAACCGTCGATAAATATCGACGGCTCAAACCCGTCGAAAATAATTTACAATGCGTAGTTTTTGGGCGGATGCTATCCGTCAAAAAAATCCGTCGAAAAGTGACATTTTCGACGGTTTTTGACTCAACACAGATGGTTGTAACCGTTGGAAAACGTGATTTTTCTTGTAGTTGTATTATGAGTTTAAAACACTTTTCATATTATGAAAACACTTCTAGCATTTTGTGCATATTTTCTTTGTCTTTTCCATATTTTTCATTAGTTATAACTTATAAGATCATCAATGACACAAACAAAAACTATTTTATAATATAGTAAATTGTAAAACATAATTCTATCTATTGTGAATATTATTAAAATTCAAGAGTTCCTAAACTTTTATAAAATAATAAATGTATATAGTTAAGGTCGATGATTTGAATCATTTTTGAAGTATCATCAATGATCTTTTAACTTACAATTAGTAATGAAAAGATGCAGAAAGAAATTATAAAAAAAAGAAATTTGAAGCCACTAGAATAACAATTAGCACAAAGGATGTTTAATTCGAGGTAAAAAAAATTATGATATATTCTGTTGCAATATATATGCCAATAGAATTAGGTGGATCCAACTAGAAATGATTGATTTTGATTTGAATGTCGGCCACAAGGGACGAGGTTCTTGTGGTGCAAAACATATATAGGTTAAATCTTTTTCTGGATCAAAATCATATCGACCTCTCCCAATTAACGTGGACTTGTTTTGGAGGAATAGACTTCATGCAATCACAAACGTCTGAAACACGCGCATCTACAAAAAAAAAGAGGAAAAAAACGTCCACGCAAGGATGTCTTGACTTAAGAGATCGATTCTATGTATATAAATCACAATAATAGAGTTCTGACTTCGCAAGCTTAATTGTCCCTAGTCCACTAGCAGTCATCGCAACCTGTTGCAATTTATTCCTCATATATGCTTGGTCATTTTCGGTAAGATGTACCAGTCCACATGTCTCATGTTCGATTATGGATTTCTTGTGCTTTTCAAAGTTGAGAATATAATTCTTCCAAGTTGTGGTCGCAATACTTATTGATACTTAATTGTTTTTCTATTTTTACTAGCATATAATAGGGCTCCTGCCTACAATGGATACCAATCTCATAGGACGACATTCACATCACAAGAGCGCGCCTAACAGCGCATATGGTCTCGGGGGCGATTGGCCTATTAGATCAAACCAATTCTCGAACGTCACCACACTCTCGCTGATGTAGTAGTCATTATAGATCTCCATCACGTGGGGCTGTAGCACGTTTGTGTTGTCCCTCGTGATGATGATCGGCCGGTTTCGGTTTGTTCCTGGAACCAATGGGCGGCGTTTGACCTCCCTTCTCCACCGCTGCCGGAGGAGACCGGCACCAATTCCTTGCCGTCTCCCCCATCGGGGATTCGGGATTGTCGTCGTGGCTCTATGTGTGATAATTCTCCATCTTGGGCGCTTGTTGTTGCTATTGTTGCTGAAGGTGTTGCAGGTTGATCAGCGCATGGTGGAGATGGTGGAAGTCTTGCTGTCATATTGGGCGCTTGCTGTTGTTCTCACTGCTGAATGTGCTGCAGGTGTGGCGGTACGTGGTAAAGATGGTGGACGTATTGGCTGTTGAATCGAGGGGGTGTGGTCTGTCTGTGTTCGGCTCCCTCTTCTCCCTCACACGCTCCCTCCCTCACTGTGCCCTCTCTGCCCTTTTCATTTCCTCGTCTGCCAAGCCCCTCATGGCCTTCTCCAATCTCCATCGACGGCCATCTCCTTTGAACCCACCATCGCTCGCGAGATCCTCTCTCGTCCCTCCTCGCCGTGTCGCCTCCCACGAGCCTGGAAGTTAGGGCGATTATTCCACCATGCTCTTCGCCATTCTCTCCGAGCAGACGTGGTGACTCGTTTGATGAATCGTAGGCACGTGGTTCCGTGAACTCTTGCGAATTCGTCCAATCAGATGTCCTTAAAATGTGATGATCCGCTTGCCAGAACGTGATGATCCGGTTGCTCGTCCACTGACGGTGTAACAATTGATATCATTAAAATAAGAAATGATTAATGAAATTATATGAAAAATATAATTAAATAATAATAAATATATCACTTGGCGTAATATGTTGGTCTCCATGTGTGATCATATCGAATGGACGCTAAAATGTGGAGAAAAATTTACTTGTCTCAGCGGCAGCATAACCATTGTCACCATAAAAAAATAATTAAAAAAGTTGCACGTAGAAAATGCATTAAATACATAAGAAATAACATGGTGTGATATGTCCATCGTCGTCGTGTGATCGAGACAATCCATCAATGGACCAACTGCTATGTGACGATCCGATTATGTGCCCCTTCAGCAATAGAGTAGTTGTCACCGCAAAAAAAAGTTAAAATAATTGCATGCAGAAGATATATTAAATACACAGGAAATAACCTTATGTAATATGTCAATCGTCATCTTGCACTCGAAACAACTCACCAATGACCATTGTTATGTGACGATCCGACTATGTACCCCGATAGTAGTGGAGCAATTATCATCACTAGAAAATTAATGATAAATTACACGTCGAATATAAATTAGTTACAAAATAAATATATCACCTGGTGCTCGAGATAGCTCACTAATAAGGAGTGAGCACTCCAAAAAATGAGACAATTTAAAAGCTCGAACTCTAATAATCATATCTACAAAAATTAATCAACCTCATGTCATTATTATATTTAATATATAAAGTTAAAAACACATAATTATATAATTTGTTAAAATAACTAAGTGATTCAATCGCGTGTCCCATATTCTAATTCATTTTCATCATCTTCTATCACTGTAATATTGATTCGAATCATTATCAATAAAAATGTTAACGTTCGCTTTTAAAAATCATTTGAATTGATTCTTCTATTGGCTCTATGTCATTGGCTAATTGAATATTTTTAACTTCTTCCGCTACATCAATCATCTCGTCTACTCGATTTTCTTGATAGTAATCATCTACATGAACATCATTGTATATGAATGATGTTTCACAATAATCTATCTTTGTTTCTTACATGCCTAAAGTTTTTTTTTTTAATTTTAAATCCATTCTTCTTTTCCTTCTTAGTCTTGCATCTCTTGACATTTCCTTCCAAGTTCCCTTGAAGAGCTCCTCCCATGAAAGGCGAATTAAGTCTCAAATCTAAATTTCATCGGATAGAAGGGAGAGGACAAGATGGTTGGTTTGTGGGAGAAAGAAATGAGGGAGAAATTAGAGAGATCTTAGGGTTTAAAGGGTTTTATAGTGTTTCACGTTTTTTCCACAAGATCAATTTTGCTGCTCCATTTAAGGGTATTTCCGTCCACTTACTTTTTTTCAGGATTTTACATTAGGAAGTTGTATCTAGTTGATCAAGTGAGCCCCTATCTTAGTGACGTCCTCCGAGCATCGAAGGAAGATCTAAGGTGCTTTTTGATCCAATGATTCGAAAATGTCATTAGAGAGGTGGGTAGCGCATAAATTAATAGGTGGGAATAGTGTTCAATACTAACTTGATGAGAGTGAATTTTCCCTCCTGAACCCCTGGAACAAATAATCACTTTCGAAGTAGGTAAAAGGAAATAGGCTTATTAGTACCTATTCAGATTGTTTTTAAATCTTTCTTAGGCCATTAAATTTAGATGACTACGTATAAAACTAATTTGAAAATGGTTGATACTTTGATTAGTTAGGTGCTTCTTAGGCAATCGATCTAATCGAGTTCGACTAGGTTGGACCGAATTTTATTAAAATAATTATTTTTAATAATTTAAAGATATAGTATATAATAAAATATTAATATAATTCAAATGGCATAATACATAAATATTGTATTAATAATTTATTAATAATAAAAACATTAATATAATTTTATTTATTTAAGTTTTATTAATGATAAATAGTAATTGTCAAAGTATAATATTAATATGTTATTATTGTTATTTTTAATTTATTATTTAATGTTGATAGATGTTGCATTAATATATTTTATCATATATCACTCTTATTTAATTATTTGTTTATTTTCTCATTAACATTTTATTTTTTATCTCCATTTTTATGATCTATAACATTTCCCACCAGCGTGTGATATTGTCCGCTCTGGGCCTCGGCCCGCACGATTTTACTAAAGCACGTCACACTTAATGAATGACATGTTCCATATATATCCAACATCTCTTCCATGACTTATGTATGTGGGACTAAATCAAGGCATGCCTCATGCATCCTCCCCCCCTTAGGAGACTCAACGCCCTCGTTGAGTGATCGCACTCCACCATGTACAGAGGCTCACGCGGAGTGACTCTGATACCATATGTAACATTCTGACTGGATAAATTACACCCAATGCCCTCCAACTTTAAGGTTTGCTCAGCAATACCCTCCAACTTCACTTTGTAACACAAATGCCCTTCATCTTTTAACGCATTTCACCCGATGCCCTCTTTACCTAGAATAGCCAGTTTTCCGGTCTTTCATCGATGTGGCATCCACGTGGTCATCTCCTCTCTCCTCCACGCAAATAATCGTCTGACGTGACATGCTCCGACGTGGCACATAAAATTACACTCATACCTTCCAACTTTAAGATTTGCTCAGCGCTACCCTCCAACTTCACTTTGTAACACAAATGTCCTTCATCTTTTAATACATTTTACCTGATGCCCTCTTTACATCGGACAATCGATTTTCCAATTTTTTATCGATGTGGCATCTACGTGGTTATCTCATTTCTCCTCTATGCAAATAGCCGTCTGACATAGCATGCTCCGACGTGGCACCACATATTAAACTATCTTACTTACCGTAAGTTGACCCACTCACTATTAAATTATTTTCTTATTTCCCTTTCTACTGTCGTTCGCATGAAACCTCCTTCGCCGTTCGCACTCCTTCGCCGTTCGCTCTCCTTCGTCGTTCGTCTCCTTCATCATTCACTTTTTGCGTTTGTCAGCGTTGTCTTTATCCAAATTGGTGTAATTTTATGTGCATTTGGTGAGTAAACTTTAAAGTTAGAGTACATTTCACCCGATGTCCTCTTTACTTAGGACAGCTAATTTATCAAATTTTTGTCGATGTAACGTCCACGTGGTCATCTCCTCTCTCCTTCACTCAAATAGTCATCCGATGTGGCACATAAAATTACACCAATTTGGGCAAAGACGACGCCGACGAACGCAAAAAGTGAATGATGAAAGAGGCGAACGACGAAGAAAAGCGAACGACGAAGGAGTGCGAATGGCGAAGGAGATTTCATGCGAACGACGACAAAGAGGAAAACAAAAAAATAATTTAGCAGTGAGTAGGTCAACTTACGATAAGTAAGATGATTTAATATGTGGTGCCACGTCGGAGCATGCTACGTCGGACGACTATTTGCATGGAGGAGAGATGAGATGACCTCGTGGACGCTACATCGATAAAAAATCAGAAAACCAATTGTCCCAGGTAAAAAGGGCATCGATTGAAATGTATTAAAAGATGAAGGGCATTTGTGTTACAAAGTGAAGTTGGAGGGTATCGCTGAGCAAACCTTAAAGTTGGAGGGCATTGGTGTAAATTTATGTGCCATGTCGGAGCATGCCATGTCGGATGACTATTTGTGTGGAGGAGAGAGGAGATGGCCACGTAGACGTTACGTCGATGAAAAATCGGAAAATCGACTATCTCAGGTAAAGAGTGCATCGGGTGAAACGCGTTAAAAGATGAAGGGTATTTGTGTTATAAAATGAAGTTGAAGGGTATCGCTGAGCAACCTTAAAGTTGGAGGACATTTGGTGTAATTTATCCTGAACTTACTTCGAAAAGTCCTAATAAATGATGATTGAGACGAGATTCAGCATTTTTGAACCAAGAAACGCTTGGTTTCCATTTTGGTTGTAGATGTAACCAACCTGCCAGTAAGGATATAGCAAAAAGAAATAATAGAAAAAGAGCCCCAGTTTCTGGACCTAAAAATTCATTTCGTACAATTGAACCTTTTCAAACTGTTTCTTTTTAAGAACTAAAAAGACTTGCGCCATCCTTTGATAGTTTCCTTTTCAATATTATTGAATTTTAATACTTACCTTTTTTATTTCTACATTCTATTTAATTTTTCCATCTAATTCTTTACCTCCTCTTTAACATTCCTTTTAATTCTCTCATTTTTCTTTTCATTTTTTCTTATTTTCTTTAATCTTTCAAAATTTGAATTCAAACCAAGTTAAATCGGCTCAATTAGTTTTTTGGTTCGATCGGATTTTGGACACTAAATGAGGCTGGACCAATCACCGATTTGCAGTTGAGCAAGATGATATGGTATGGTTTTAATAATATTGATTAAGCATTTTTTTAAACAAAAAATATCATGCTTTATTGCTAAGAATACCGATAGTTCATGGTACAATAAGTTCTGGGGCCTTGAGGTTAAAAAATAATAGATCTACCATTATTACCTAAGTGGTATACTTCCTTATTACATAAACATTCAAAATGATATAAGATTGCTAGATATCAAGCATTAAGATTTTAATATGCCATGAACAAGGAGATTCTTGTTTAGAATCTTGATTAGGTTTGGTGAGCACATGATTACAATTCATGACAACGTCTCAAGCCACACAGGATTCCCCCAGTCTCTGTTTCCAAAATCGAAGAGAAACAATATGTTGAAGGGCTCCTACAACCATAAGACACTCTTTAAATCATCTGAGTATGTAGCCTAATTCATCCTGTTAAGATGTGCTAGAAACAATCCTAAATCTTAACAAATTTGCAATCTTTAGTAGTTCATGTCATGTGCTATGTGTTGATAACTTTTGATTTAGTTCAATCCATTATGCGATCAACTACGAGAAAAAAATCTTTTAATAAAAGCTTCTTGAGATCTAAATTCAAGGCTCTCAATTTTACTATAATACTGTGTTAAATCAGAGGTGTTATTAATAATTTTCTAATCTAAATTCATAGAAATAACAATATTTTTGTTTACAATGTTTAACAGTCATCTTCCTCCTAGCTATCTCATGAAGCAAGACGGTTCCTAGGGGACCTGAAAGAAGGACATGTCCATTACTATACGACACTAATGATGTTGTTGTACATCCATGCACAATGATTCAAAAGTCCTTAATAAAAAAATGCTCAAGCCCAGCTTGGCAAGTCACTCAACGTTGCTCTTCTAAGTCACTCAACTCTCATTATTATTGTCAACGTTTAGATACTTCCATTTTGATTACAATCAATGAATAATAATAATAATAATAACCTAAAAATACCCAAACCACTAAATACTTTTAATGTAACGCCCCCAAAATCGGCTCTCCTATCACATAAGCAGTCAGGTTGACCCCGGGGACGCTACACTGCGTACTATGCTCTTGTCCACACTATGACTTTGACCATTCAACAAATATAATACATGACAAAGAATATAAAAATAAAATAACCATAAACTTTGTTATGGAAGAAGGAAACGTCGGAATATCAAAAGACACCCACATCTAATGCAATCCATATGAAAGTAGAAAATGACAATAATATTCAACAGATGACCACATATTCAATTTCAGCAGAAAAGACTATAATATCCATTTGATGTAGATATGATTCATTCAACTAATGCAATTAAAAGGATCTGGACGCTATAGAATTCAATAAGTCATGTGCAGCTATCCTCAAGCTTTGCGTCCTCCATCACTCCTCCCAAGGCAGGATTATCACCTGCAAAATCTCAATGCAGGAGCACCGAATACCCGTGAGCGAAAACGCTCAGTACAATAGAATCATAGACTATAAATTGATAATCAAAACATGCTAGAATTAATAACGGATAAGCAAATAAGATAACATGCTTTACTATGAACATGTAGTCTCTTCTTTCCTTGTCATAATACTTTGATTGCAGAAAGGCAATGAACCATTCTTCATCGTATCAATATATTATTCTTTACCATGTCCATGCTCTGTTCTTTTCTATAATAATACATTGTTTTTACTATATCATGCTCTATACTTTATTATGTCATACTTTACTTTGTCATGTTTTACTATACTTTACTTTACCATACTTTATTATACTTTACTTTATCATGCTTTACTATACTTTACTTTACCATATTGTACTTTGCTTTACTACATTATACTATACTTTACTTTATCATGCTCTGTTCTTTTTTGTAACAACACTTTGTCTCTACTATATACTTTGTTTTATCACGCTTCACTGTATTTTACTTTACCATACTTTACGGTACTTTACTTTACTATACTTTATTGTACTTTATCATACCATACTTTACTTTATCATGAGTTGTATTACATCTTTTATATTACTATGCAGTCTTTGAAGTTCATTGTCCTATGCGAGCTCGACTTTATTAGGTTAGGATGCTAGAGATGCCTCTATATATTTGTGAAGCCAGGGATGCGGACTTTGGGGAAGGTGTAATGCCAATGCGTATTCTTTTCGGAATACAAGTTGAAGAGGACCTGTGTACTCTAGGAACAATGGTCATTAAAGAGTAGTAAATTCATTGTCTCCTCAGCTAAGCTATCTGTCCCTCTGGCGCTATAATATGTAATCAATATAATGTCCTCTTTGGGGAAGGATAGATGCCAATGCATAACCCTTTTCGCGTTACAAGTTGGAGAGGACCTGTACCCAGGAGAAGTGGTCATCAAGGACCTGTAAGTTTACTGTCTCCTCAGCTCAGCTACCTGCCCCCATCTCTAACTCTTTGAAACCGTCGCAGTGGGGTTATCAATATTCATCTCATGACGTTGTCGCGGTGGGGTTATTAATACTCACATGTTGACCTTCTTTAATCTTTATGTTTGGCGACACATAACAATCCTATAGTTTCATCTTTTCTGTACTTAACTTGTTCAATACTTATGGAATGTAAGAATCACAAATCAGAGAAAGGTTAGGGTCAGATTCCATTTCTCTAAGGCAATAAAGTTACTCTATGCCAAATCCCAACACATCCTTCAGGTGGGGAGGACCCATTAGCTTCTTTATAATGTTGGATGCGGCCTCTAGTGAGCCTAACGGAAGAGGGTCCACGCATGAAAGTTCGGATCTAATCACAAGAGACCGGGTCGGGAGAAGATCCAAGAGGGGAGCGTGAGGGCTTCTCACGCCCTCTTATAGCCTTGCGTCGGCCAAATCCGAGGAGTAATCGGAGGAGGCGAATCGGAGGAGGAAATCTCTCCCCTGATTTTTTGTTCATCATTTCTTTTTTTATTCTGCTTTGAATTCAAATTCAATTTCTTTCCTTTTTTGTTTTTGAATCCGTTTCCATGTTTGATTCTTCTTTGATTTTTGACAGTTATTACATTATTATCTCCTTAAAAGAAAATTCGTCATCGACTTTTAACTAAGGTTAGAACTTATCCAATAGTCTGGGAAACTTTTCGCGCATCTCTGACCATACTTCCTATGTTTCTTCTTTTACATGATGATGCTTTCATGCCATCTTGACCAATGATATCTTCTTCTTATCCTTCTGGTGCTCTTGGTACCCCAAGATTTTTGTGGGCTGCTCCTCCTATGTTAGATCCTCCTTGAGATTTGATTCCTCATTTTGGATCACATTGATGTGATCATGCTTGTATTTCTGGAGTAACGAGATATGGAAGACATTGTGCACTCTGATATGCACCGAAAGTAGAGTCAACTTGCACGCTGAGTCTCCGATCATATTTAAAATTTAAAAGGGCTCACATCCTTTGGGTTCAACTTACCTTTCTTGCTAAACCGCATTACTCCTTTGGTTGGTGAGA
Source organism: Pontederia crassipes (assembly GCA_030549335.1). Lineage (NCBI taxonomy): Eukaryota > Viridiplantae > Streptophyta > Magnoliopsida > Commelinales > Pontederiaceae > Pontederia > Pontederia crassipes. Next base: position 20,621,783 of record CM060184.1, on the reverse strand, counting down.
TTTTGAGTGAGATTTGATCATCAGCCTTGAAAGTGTACTCTCGTCGCCTCTTGTCAGCATAAGCCTTCTGTCGACCCTAGGCCAACTTCATCCTTTCCTTACTATGGGGATAGTCTATGCAATGCCTTAACGAGCCATCTTTCTTCTTGATAAAGAGGACTGAAGCACTCCAAGGTGAGATGCTGGGGTGGTCCAATAACTTATGAATTTGGGTCTTTAAATCTTTTATTTCTGTCGGAGCCATGCAATATGGAGCTTTGGAAATTGGGGCTGTACCGGGTACTAACTCAATATGAAAATCTACCTTCCTCATGAGTGGTAGTCCACTAATATTTTCTGGGAACACATCAGGAAATTCTTTTACTAATTCTATGTCTTGTAGAGTTTTGGTAGGTACTTCAGTCTCGATTACACTTGCCAAATATCCTCGACATCCTTGTCGAAGAAGTCTGTGCACTTTGATAGTGGACACCATGATCTTTAGTTCTTTTCGAGTTATGCCTCGGACTATGACTTTGTCCTTACTATGAGTTCACAACTTTCTTTTACTTGCACAATATAGAAGCATCATGGACGATTAACCAATTCATGCTCAATATCACATCATAATCTCTCATAGGTATTATATTAAATTTGCAAAGAATTCCTTTTTTCCTATCTCTGTTGGGACAATAGGTAAGTACCTAACAGTGTGTAGAGTTCCTGGTGGTGTGAGTAAAGTCATGTTGTGGTCTAAGCTCGTGACAATTAACCCTATGGTAATAACACATTCTATAATGTGTGAATGGCTCCATAATTAAATAAAACTGTAGTGGACAGCTTGGCTACAAGGAGCGTATCTCGAATACTTCAGCGTCATTCTGTGGAGCGTCATCTCTAAATTGAAGAGTCTTCCTTGAACTAGTTGTCCATGCCGTGGGCAATTTACTGCTACGTGAACAATTCCTCCACATTTGAAACATGTTCTGCGTGAGTTCTACCACAAAAATTGCACAAGACACGTTCACCTAGTGCAGGTGGTGCCTAAGAGGCCCTATGCAGTTGTTGTCCTTATTGGTGTATTGACCGCCTTGGCGGCTGTTGAGGGGGTCGTTGGTCTTGGTGCTGTTGGTGTTGCTATGGGGCCTGTTGAGGAGGGTGTTGTGGTGGTGGTGGTTGTTAGGGCAGCTGGTCATGTTGTTGTGGTGTTTGATATGGACGGGGCCGATTCTCCCATCGTTGGTCCCATTGCTGTTGATGACGGTCGTTTCCACGGAATAGTTGCTGCTATGAGCCTTGCCCCACATCCAACTGTCTTCTTCTGTCTCTTTGCAGCTCTTGGTAGTCTCTTTCCATCAGAGTTGCCAAACGAACTACTTGATTTAGAGTTTGGCAATTGCGGGGCCGTGTTTTAGTTCTCAGACCTGGGTTCAACCCCTCTACAAAGCGGTTGGCCTTCGACACTTCGTCCATGTTCATCTTTGAGTATTTACCTAGCTGAATAAATTTTATCAAGTATTGTGACACAGTCATGGTCCCCTATTTTAGGCTCAGGTATTTTTGCTGCTTCAGATCTCTTTGATAAGCAAGAAAGTAGTGCTCCTCAAATAATTTGCAAAGGTCCACCCATGGAATGACTCTGACCTTTGGAAATTCTGTTGCTTTAGTAGCTTTCCACCAGTCCTTAGCATCTTTGATGAGGGTGTCAGTGACGAATAATACTTTCTTAGGGGGAGGCATCTATGAAAAAATTTATAATTATAAGGAGTTGCGAAGAATAGTATTCCTAAATCAAAATGCAATCCAACCATTTATTAATCAAGCCCCTTGGGCAATAGTATTCGCCAAAGCCATACTAAAACCCATTACTATAATAAGATTTCTTATTGCAGTAAGTAAACATTCAACTAAAACTAGGACTAGATGACTTTAACGTCTTTGATTTTAATGCGTCATGTGCTCCTTATAATTTGTGCTGAGAAATTTCTCTTATGTCCTTCTTTGAGATGCCCTTTGCATTCATTAGAATTCGGACAAGACACTGCCAAAGGACATACCCGATCTGTTTATAATGAGTGCAGTAATAAGGTTCTTCTATGGGCAAGCGATAGCGGTGGCGTTTGCGAGGTAACGAACTCTCTAGCTCCAAGTCTCGCACTTCCGCATATTCTTAGACGATATTTTCAGAAGGCTCTACTAGTGGTGGAGACATCCTTAGTTGGTTACTACCAACGCTTTTCTGGTCAAAGTGTTCCAGTTCTTCTTGTATCGTGGGAGGTGGTACGTGCCATGTCCATGCCCTAGCCTTTGTTCCAGCTCTTAGGGAGTTGGGGTTGGATCATTCCTTTGAATCACATAGAAGATTCTCTTCCATCCTCGTATGACTCCTCGTATGACTCGCGCATTAATACCTCGAGGAGGCATATATAGAAATAATCTGACTAAATAAAAAGTCTATATATAAGGAATTCATTTGGTACTTATTTGAGGAGTGGAATCGCAGATGCTCAGGAAGCATGCACATGACTTTACTTTGACCATGGAATACTATGAACAATAAATGGCAATGCATTGACTTATACCCTACTATGACCAATGAGGAGTCAAGAACTTATGCTCTGATATCAAACTGTAACGTCCCCAAAAATGACCCTCCTGCCACGTAAACGGTTAGGTTGATCCCGGAGACACAATACTGCGTACTATGCTCTTGATCACACTATGACCTTGACCATTCAACAAATGCAATACGTGGCAAAGAATATAATAATAAAATAACCATGAACTTTATTGCGGAAGAAAGAAACATCGGAATATCAAAGGACACCAACATCTAATGCAATCCATATGAAAGTAGGAAATGACAATAATATCCAACAAATGATCACATATTCAATTACAGTGAAAAAGATCATAATGTCCATTTGATGCAGATATGATTCATCCAACTAATGCAATTAAAAGGAATTGGACGCTATAGAGTTCAATAAGTCATGTGCAGCTATCCTCAAGCTTTGCGTCCTCCATCACTCCTCTCTAGACAGGATTTTCACTTGCAAAATTCCAATGCAGGGGCATCGAATACCCGTGAGTGAAAACGTTTAGTACAATAGAATCATAGGCTATAAATTGATAGTCAAAACATGCTGAAATTAATAACGGGTAAGCAAATAATATAACATTCTTTACTATGGATAGGCGGTCTTTTCTTTCCTTATCATAATACTTTGATTGTACAAAAGCAATGAACCATTCTTCATCATGTCAATACTTTATTCTTTATCATGTCCATGCTTTATTCTTTTCTATAACGATACCTTGTCTTTACTATACCATGCTTTATACTTTACCATGTCATGCTTTACTATACTTTACTGTACTATACTATACTTTACTTACCATGCTTTACTATACTTTACTTTGCTATATTGTGCTATACTTTGTTTTACTATGTTGTACTATATTTTACTTTATCATGCTCTGTTCTTTTTTGTAACAATACTTTGTCTCTATTATATACTTTACTTTACCATACTTTACTGTACTTTATCATGCCATACTTTATTGTGCTTTACTTTACCATGAGTTGTATTACATCTTTTACATTACTATGCAGTCCTTGAAATTCGTTGTCATATGCAAGTTCGACTTTATTAGGTTAGGATGCCAGAGGTGCCTATATACATATGTGAAGTCAGGGATAACCACTTTGGAGAAGGTGTAATGCCAATGCATATTCTTTTCGGACTACAGGTGGGAGAGGACTTGTGTACTATAGGAATAGTGATAATTAAAGACTAGTAGATTCATTGTCTCCTCAGCTAAGTTACCTGTCCCTCTAGCGCTATAATATGTAATCAATATAATGTCCTCTTTGGAGAAGGAGAGATGCCAATGCATAATCTTTTTCGGGATATAGGTGGGAGATGACTTGTACCCCAGAAGAAGTGGTCGCCAAGGACATGTAGGTTCACTGTTTCCTCAGTTCCGTTACCTGCCCCCTTCTCTGACTCTTTGAAACCATCACAGTGGGGTTATTAATACCCACCTCATGACGTTGCCGTGGTGGGGGCTATTAATACTCACCCGTTGGACTTCTTTAATCTTTACTTTGGTGGCACATAGTAATCTCGTAGTTTCATCTTTTCTTTGCTTAATTTGTTCAATACTTATGGAATGCAAGAATTATAAATCAAAGAAAGGTTATGGTCAGATCCTATTTATCCTATTTCTCTGAGGCAATAAAGTTATGCCCTATTGTTTTATTCTCTATGTCAAATCCCGACCCGTCCTTTAGGTGGGGCGAGCCTGTTAGCTTCTTTACAATGTCGAACGCAACCTCTAGTGGGCCTATCGAAAGTGGGTCCAACTATGAAAGTTTGTGTCTAATCACAAGGGCAGTTATGTCTTTTATAATAGAACCCGGCTTGGGTAAGGGAAACCCGGGTCGGGTCTTCTGTTTAGGGTTCATGTACGTGACTCGGATCGGGTCGGAGTTCGATTCGGGTCGGATTAGCGTTTGTACATTGAAATCAATTCGGAAGCTTTTGACCTTGGACCGATCGACTGCTCCCATTGGACCGGTCGACCGCTTCCCTTGGACCGATCGACCGCTTCCCTTGTACCAGTCGACCGTTCTCTTGACAAGGCACGCTATTGGATTGGTCGACCGTTCTTATTGAACCGGTCGATCAATCATATCGGCATGCTTGTGCCTTACCGGATCGGTCGATCGTTCTTGTTGGAACGGTTGATCGATCATGATGACACGCCTGTGCTTTCCCAGACCGATCGATCATTCTTATAGAATCGGTCGACCGATCCTGCAGTAAAAAATAGGGCTGCCCGTCGTCTTCTCCTTTTTCGGTCGACTTCCGGTCGTCGGATCGCGACGATCACAATACAAAAAGTGAAGCCTATGGTCTATGGATTATGGAATCATCACACGCATTATATGGTCAATAATTTATCGCCTACGAGATTAAACGTCTAAGGTACCTCTTTTCATTCGTTTTTGGCTCGCCGGAGACATGTTCGTCGCTTCCTCAGAATCCAGTTGTTCTTGGTCGACGGGGAGGGTGCGACTGCCTTCACGAACGCGTTGAGGGAAGGCCGCTGTGCACCGAGCATTCGCCGGATTGTCCTGTCATCTATTGTCAGTGCGCTCGTCGAACGCCAGAGAGGAAGAAGAAGAAACAAAGGATGGGGCGGCGGCCGCTCGAGAGAGGATCCAAGAGGGGAGCGTGAGGGCTTCTCACGTCCTCTTATAGCCTTGCGTCGACCAAATTTGAGGAGTAGTCAGAGGAGACGAATCGGGGGAGGAAATTTCTCCTTTGATTTTTTGTTCATCGTTTCCTTTTTTTATTCTGCTTTGAATTCAAATTCGAATTCTTTCCCTTTTTGTTTTTGAATCCCTTTTCATGTTTGATTCCTCCTTGGTTTTTGACGGTTGTTACATTTAATGTTGATTTAAAAGACCTTGTGATCTACATTTTGAAAACCTGCGGTCTCTTTTAAATATGCCTTTATTTTTCTACTATGGAGTACTTCTAATATTTCTTTTGTTGACACCAAGAAATATATGTAACATAGAAAAAGTAGTTTATCGAAAAATGTATGTGTAGCGTGTGCGTGTGCGGCCATTAGGACTTTATTAACAGCGTGGGACTTCGGTGACAAATTAATGAATACAAGGTAAGATGTTATCATTATATGATAAATAGTTCAGAGTTATCTTATCTTATCCCCACCAGTTGCTGAAGCTAAAAAAAAAAACAGAAATTTGAAAGTCTGGTCCCAAACTAAGTTGACTCCACGTTCGCAGCCACTACGTAGCCTTTTGAGCAACAATGCGTGCAATTAAAGCCTTTTGAGCTTTTACGTCACGCACCCAGCTGCCTCCCTCGTCCGCAGCCACTCCACTACGCAGCTTTCCCTTCCCCGTACACCGCGTCGAGATTGTACAGCATCGGGATCATGGCGATGGACGACAGGAAGGCGAGGACGGGGCCAAATATCCAGAGGAGGAGGGGGAGGGCGGCGTAGAACAACCTGTTCCCCACCGTGTTCAGGATGAAACCCTTGTCCAGGAGGCCGCAGATGTACTCGGGAGTCACTGGCGAAGTCTCAGGGCCGCAGGGCACGTTGATGAGGAAGTTGACCTGGCAGACGAACCTTACGGAGAGGGCGTGGCAGAGGAAGGCGAAGAGGAAGAAAAGGAGGAGGGCCACGTATTTGATGGACAGCATGATCTCGCCGTGGGCGCCGAACGCCGAGTCGTTGAGGGGCTTCTTCACGGTGTAGGTGCTGCTGAGCACGGCGGCCAGGCCCGTGCAGAGGAGGATGGAGGTGGTGGCCATCAGGGTCGACCCCATGATGGTGTTCCTTATGGTCTGCACGGCAAGGATGTTCTTCTTGTCGTTGTCCTGCATGCAAATTAGTTAACCTACGTACATACGCCCGTGTTGCATGCAAGGATCGTTTGCATGTGTATCGTTAAGTAGTAGTACATATTGTATAACATTAATGATGCATGCATCTTTCTTCCATATCATGCATGTGCAAGCATGTCAATCATAAATATGAGAAAATGAAAACATATACGTTGTCGTACATGCAAATTATAAGTTGATCACGTGGAGATGGTTCATGGTAAACGTACCTTCATCATGGCGAGGACCCACAAACGCCGTCCGGCGGAGTTGATGCCAATTATGGTGCCCAAGGGTTGTGATCGAACCATGCGGAAGAGCCAACAGTGGTATAGGACGGGGAAGAGGAGGCCTGAAGGCACAAGTATGAGATCAAGATAGCAGTTTCTCCACCCCATTGCCCTCTCTCTCTCTCTCTGCGTGTGCGAGTGATAATTAAGTTTGCAACATATATATCTATATATGTGCTTGTGGAGCTCTATTACACGTGTAAATAGCAACTACCCAATCCAAGGTAGTGCAACAAAGATGTGGCGCCACATTGCTAGCTAGAAGTGACTAGCCTATTTAAACAGGGAGAGGGAGAGTGAACGAATTTGTTGTTGGTCAAGTGGTGTTTAAAGTATCTTTTGGACTGTAGAACAAGTGAGTTACACCTTAGCATTTGATCATCTTAATTGCAAAGATTAAAGCGTTTTGAATGTTACTATTACACCCCCACCACCCCACCCCACCCAAAGAAAATGAATGCTAATCAAAAGTAAGTTTTATATACTAGTTAATATTTTTTGGTAACATCAATTTGATCCTTTGAATTGTATCAATCTGAAAACTTTGGCACGCATGGTACCTCCATTGCTCCCCCTTTCAAAACTTACTGCTTTTCTTTTCAATCAGTGAATTTTGTCCTATTTTTTGGCGTCATGGATTAACGTTTTTATTAGACTGGAAAGAAAGGTGCCATGCTTTATGACTCAAAAAGGTGATTTATTGCTCGTGATGGATATTTTTTCTAAACAAAATATGCAAGATAGTGGAAGGCGCACAAGTGCTTTAAAAAAGTTAGTATTAATCACTTTATAATAAACAATTCATGCCAATTAACGCTAGACTCAACTACAATTATATTCTCGATGTCCCTTTTTAACCCATAAGAAAAATCAACACTTAGCAATATGAAGCTGTCAAGACATGATTCATACGACCTGATCTAACCTCCAACCTCAAACTTTTAAAGATCATTGTTAAACTTGAAATGCCCCGAACATCATATGTATATTTATTGGGTTTAATATTTATGCCGTTTGTATATTGTATTGTTTATTTCATTATTATCGTGGGTTTAATAGTCTATTTCTCTTTAAATCGATACTTTTCTATCTAGATTGTGGTAAGTGCCGATCCCTTTCCACTTATCAGTTATCACCACCCTACCGACAACTAATCCCAATGTAACTGGATGATTAAACACGATATTTTTCGATTAATACAAATATTAATTAAATTATTTAGGTTCGATATGCTTATCCAGTTATCCAGATTTATGTTTTTTTTATCACAAGTGTCAATATTATTGGTTCTATCACATACATGTTTTTTTTAAGTATCAAGGTAAGATTGATAAATTTTATGTAAAGATATTTAATAAAATTTCTGTTTGCAATTTCTAAAAATCTTAGAAATATTTGATCTGCAAAAAAATTAATTGCCCATTGTTGTGAAAAAAAAAAACATTTATGATATGTGAATGAATATGCATTGTGATATGTGAAAAATTAAGTAGAACCAATGACTGTCATTCTTGGAAGACACAAAGTGGGAAACAAACTAGGTTATTCTTTAACCACATTCAATTGACATATCCTTTATTTTCAAATTGTCTATCATTTTCTTATATAAGGCTAATGATTTCTTTTATTTTAAAAATATAGTATTAAATTGATGTGTTAATCATTTTTTTCTAAATGTTTAAGTCGTTAGTAAGAGCAACAACATTTATTTTATATTATTAACACTCTCCTTCACATATGAGCTGTTAACAATTTTGGTCTAGCATAGCTCATCTCATGGACAATAAAAGGAGAAAAATATATTTTTAATAAGGGCTTAATAATATTTGAACTTAACTAATTTTATGTTAAATTTGATGTGTTAATTAATTTTTCGAAAAATTTAAGTCACTAAAAAGAGCAACCTCATTTATTTTATATTCTTTAACATATAAATTAACCATGTGTTTTCCCTTATCTGTTGGGCCTCGTGCTTCGTTTACATAAATATCAGCCTTCATTTTTCTATATAAAGAATACATTGAAATAATCAAACTAAGTACAAAGAAGACGATTGGAAACTTCTGACTGGTGATTAGATTTTTTTTCAATTTGTCACCAAGTATTTGAAGTGGCAGAATAAATTAAAGATCTAATATAGTGACATTCGATTTAAGACTTCTAATGAAAATATTCTAAATACAACATGTGTCTCGAGCTCAAGACCTTGTTAAATAAAAATAAACTGCTTTTCAATTAACTCCAAAAGGTGATGGTGATTAGTATATCTTATTCAAATGTTACCAATATCTTCTCTTATCTCAAAGTTTAGTGCGTTAAAAAAAAATTCATATGATCACTTTATGGAAAAGTTTGAATGGTAGACTAAAGTTCTATTTAGTGTTTGAAAACTAGTCGCTACTCGTCTCGAAACAAAGAATTATAAGACCTTTAGATTCAATGGATGTTTGCATGAGATTATAAATTAAAGATATAAAATCTTAATAAAGAGATAAACAGCATCAAATTGAATTATATGATAATGACAATTGAACAATATTTATGTACAATGTCAAATTAATCTTGTTTGCACAAGATTAATAGAATAATTTTAATATTATAAACTGTAAAGTCACTTTTATATAAAATTAGTGTTACACAAATTTTGATTGATTACTTAGTTTAAGCCAAATATATATGGACACACACATATCTGATCCAATTTGATGCAATATCAAATTGAAAAAAATACCAAATTAACTTTATTCATAAAATATTTAGCTCAATGATAGTATCTATACACATAAAAAACGATATCTAATAAATAAAGATGATATTCTTTTTAAAAAATAAATAATATGTATATATGACTATTATAATTGTGTTAACTTTGCTTCTCTCTCTATATACAATTGTTATTCTTTATTTTATTGCTAATTTACTTAAACTGTGCATAGTCAAATATATTATTAAATTTTATAAAATGTCACGTTAAGATTTAATATATAAGAAACCCATGCAGCTTCCTGTTCTTACCAGAAACATGAAAACTAATACAAACATTTGACCCTTTTCTGGTAGGCATTTAGAACTAATGAGAATGGTTAGGGATGATCTGGGGCCCTCTTTTCAGGACCCAAATGCAGCCGAATGAGATCCGCAGAAGGCACCTTTCAACTTGCGATGGCATGGCAATTAATGAAACTGGCCGGCATGGTTTCAACTTGGTTCATCTTATCTTCTGGCGAGATCTCCATGCGGATGGCAGGCGTAGATCGAACACCACCCCCATTTATGAACAGATTTGAGAGGTCACAATTCTGATCAGGTATCGCAGAACTAATATATTATATGAAAAATGTCAGCTGGTCCATTCATCTGCCTGCCATTCTTAATTCCAACCTGACGCAATAAATTTTCATCCAGTTTGATTCCTCAGGTTAAAACATTCACTGGTGGCAGCTTGCCACTAAGCACAGCTGATTTAAGTCGCTCAATTTCAAGTAGTCACTAGAAGAAAACTTAGTTTTAGTTAAGTTTAGTAAACGTGACCAGTGATTGTTTAAACGTCTCTAAAATCATTTTGTCACGTTTAATAGACGTCACCTTCACCCATCATTAATAGCATATTACAGAAAGGTCCGACTAACGTGTGACAAGAAGTCTAATTTTTGGAACAAACATAGCTAAACATCGATTACCACAACTCCATATTTATAAACATAATCAAACAAATCTTTAGCAACATCCCTCCAACAGAATTGTTTGTGGCACATTTAAATGTTACTAAAACTAAAGCATCGTATGGTTTAAAAATTCAATGATACAATGCCCGATTAAAATTTATTAAATTTCTTTTGATTGTTGGTGATATTTAAACGTTATTAAAACTGATTTTATGTGGTTTAAAAAACTTAATGATATATTATGCTAATTTAAAATTATTAAACTTATTTTTTTTATATAATTGAAGTGTCTCATCAGTATTCGTAATAGCAATTTGTATTTGCATCAAATTTTTTTTTTTTTGAAAAGTGGAAAACATCTCATTTTGAATGAGGATAGTTATGGGAGAGTTGGAAGATATAAAAGTGGTGAAATATAGAAAGGGATCAAAACTTAGGAGGAAAATGAGACAAAAAACTTGTGAAGCTTATTTGAACTTAGAGTTGCAAACATCTCTTACTCATTTGTATGAGGTTCTAAATTATAAAAGAGATATTGAAAAATATTGTAGCAAAAAAAAAAAAAAAAGAGAGATCGTGTCTTACCGCTTAAGCAAATAAAACATACGATTGAAAGAGGTAGTTAAACTAATGGGTGAAAGTTTTTGAGGAAGAGAGGTTGCCTTCACTACAAGAAGACCGGGATTTTCCGACGGGTCATTTATGACGGATAAAAATTTGTCATAATTTGTGATGGATAGCGATCCGTCAGAATTTTCGACGGTCACAATCGTCAGAAATTAAAATAATAAATTATATAATTTATTATATTATTATTTTATTTTTTGATGATTTGGAATGTCAAAATTTCCGACGGGTATTTATCCGTCACAATTTCCGACGGTCAAACCATCGATAAATATAAAATAATATATTATAAAGAGTATTTTATTAATATAATTAGTGATAGTTTAGACCGTGATAATTTCTGACGATTTCGATCGTCGGTAAATAAAATGTAATATAATGTACTGAGTGTTTTGTTAATATAATTAGCGACAGTCTGAACCGTCATAATTTTCGACAGTCGGGATCATTGGTAATAATTAGCGTCAGTTCAGACCGTCGGTAAACTAAAAAATAAATATTATATATAACTAAATATAGTATTTTATATTTATAATTAAATAATTTATGACGGTCACGATCATCGTTAACTTAAAAAATAATTAATATCATATTCGTATATATCATGATAATATATATTATTAATATTTGCTAAGTTTCCAAAGGTCAGAGCTGTCGAAAATTAAAATATCACTATCCCACTCTTTTTTTTTGTTTTCCGCTTTCTCATCTTTCCACCAATATATATATATATATATATATATATATATATATAATCTTCCCAATCCCACTCCATTATCTACTTCTCTCTCCCTCTCTCCTCTCTCTCTCCCTCGACGACTTGACGACCCGCCTGACGACCTCTCGGCTGGCGACCCTCTCCCTCTCAGACGACGATCGCCAGCGACCCTCTCGCGCTCCTCTCTCTATCTCTCTCCAGAATGTGGCCACCGTAGCCAGACCGACCATGGACCGGTCGCCTGCCTACCGGATCGGGCCGCCTGGCGGTCGGATCTGGCCGCAGGCGACCGGATCGGCCGCCCGCGATTAGATCTGGCCACGGCCTGATCTGGCCGGCCGCCATGCCGGCATGATCTGGCCGGCCGCGGCCTGATCGGCTTCGGCGTGATCTGGCGGTCGGATCTTGCCACGGGCGGCCGACTAATTTATTTTATATTTTAAAACTTCTTTACAATAGTTGCGACCGCCGAAAGTTCAACTGTTGCGATGACCATCGAAACTTTCGATGAAACTTTCGATGGTTTGTGACCGCCGAAAGTTTCGACGGGTTGCGACGTTCGCCGAAAGTTTCGACTGTTTTAACCGCCGAAAGTTTTGGCGGTACCGTCGACACTTTCGACGAATTTTCTCCGACCGTCGAAAAATGATTTGCGACGGTCAATTTTTTGACGGATCGGTTCCGTCAATAAATCCATCCGTAATGAGGTTACAGAATGTTTTAGGACCGTTTGTAATTAGTCTTTTTCTAGTAGTGGTTCTTACTCATCATGGAGAAAAAATGATGTAAATAATTTCTTCCTTAATCTATTTAATATTAATGATGGTTCTGATGAAATCCACGATTTCAAGAATGAGAAGTTGAAAATGAGACGTAGACAGGTCAAATCATGTTAACAAAATTTTCACCTTTGTATTTCCTCTCCTCCCTCTCTCTCCTTCTCGTTTTTATAATGGCTATGATTTGAGTGCTATCATGTTTGGCATTAAATCTTTAGAATCAATTTTGTGTTTCCACGTCTATTTGTGAAATTGATTTTATCGATTAAGCACCCACTCAACCCCTTCCCTCTTCATGCTTTATGATTTGACATTATTTCTCTAATCCATCAAATTATATAGAGCTATATGAATGTTTCAATATATAAAAGATTTGATATTAAAATGTGCAAACTATGATGATTCATGTATGTATTAAAATGATCATTGATAATTGTGTAAATACTATTACGTGTATAACAATAGAGCTATGGACATATATGGCACTATGACATTATATGTGAACAATACTCTCGATAGTGAGGAAGTATAAGAGTTTTGTGCATAAGTGGATGGTTGAATGCATTTTAAAAGAATGACACGTGTGGAACATTTTTCACATTGAGTTTTTAAAACTTAATTAAGGGATCTATCAAGAAAATTTTATCGTCTCATTGTTTTTTTAATAAAATATTTTAACATTGCACAAAGAACTTTAATTTCAATGTTCCTCTTATTACAAGAAACAAAGCTTTAAATCTCATGATGTTATTGTAGACACTATAATGAAAGGAAATATTTTTCTATGCATGTCAGCAATTATAATCGTCAAATATGTTGTCCACTCAATTTGACATTTCTTTAATCATGGGTTAAGTAAGAAGTTTAGGAATCACATTGAAAGACAGTGAAGAAAATAATGATACACCATAATGTCATTATAGACTTTATTTTCCATTATGACAAAGATAAGTTCCTATAGTAAGTTAATAATCATATGCCAATTAGGATACCGACTTTAATAAGCACAAATCTATCTCTATTTATGCCTTTATATTATAGAATGATATTTGTCTAGAGATTTTTTTTAAAGTAAAACTATATAAACTTGTCAATTATATATGATAACTTATATAGTTTGAGTAATACTCTTGTATGAAGTCCTTTCGTCAAGTATATTTCTTCAAATCATATTGTTCACAATATTAAAAGTAATGAGATATATCATTTATTATTATAACATATGACTATGACTTTTATAAATGGTGAGCTATTGTAAGGAAAAATACATTAACATCTAGTATGATGTGGATAAAATAATGTTGGTGAGTACATGTATATCAGTATTTTCTTCGCCGTCTTTCACCCGATTGAGTAAATATGCGTTTCTAACATATCATTATTTTTCCTTAGTATGGATGTATTCATGAATTGTATGAACAATTTATCCTTAATTAGTGGAATCTATTATGAAACAAGGTTCATTATGTGTGATTGAAAGATGGTTAGATTCATGCATATGTAATGGACACACAATGTGTTGTTCTATTAACCGCACTTGCATGCAATTAACTAAACTACACTTGTATATGTAAAATGACATCGTCGGCTTCTGTTTTGTATGTTGTGGTATGATGATGTCCATAGGCTGCCAAATCTCTATCACAATTTTGACACGGATACTTGGGATTTATTGTATTGGGTCTCCTTTTTAGATGAGAGTTCATTCATATGATGTGTGAAAAAATGCAGAAAAAGTAGTTGATAATTTACGTATTTCAAAATAGGGTTAATTCCTTAAACCCCCTAAACTATAGTAATTTATCACATCTAACTCTAATATATGAATTCATCAGAGGATGTCCCTAAATTATATCGTAATTTCCACTTTAGTCCATTCGTCTAATTCTATTATTTTTTTTTCATTTTCTTTATTTTTTTATTTGTTAAGAAACTAACCTATCCTTCACCTCTCATTTAATCTTTAAAAATTTAAAATAATATATAAAATAATAAAAAGTGTGTGCTTCCCCTCTCCCTCGCTAATGCTAATGACACCCCTATGCTGACAAGCTCGAAGCAAGGGGGAAAGGGGCCTGGGCGGGAGGGCGTAGGGGATGTAGGCTCGTAGGGTAGAATTAGATGAGCGGCGATCCCATGAGGGTGTAGATGGGGACGGTATGCGGGCTCATTGACAGGAGGGCAGCGGGGAAGGGCCAACACATGCGGGAAGGGCCAACACATGCGGGTTAGAAATCTATCGACAAAAAATATATTTCTTGAATATGAATTAATTATGATTAGAAATCCTTTTATAGAATAAATTATTAATCTTCTTAACCATAATTAATATCAATAACTATATACATAAATAAATGCAAAATAAAACATATACCTCCGGCCATTAATATTCGTAGAATGAATTAATTTGGATATTAATTCACAAAGAAATGATCAAGGAGATCTTCCTTGCTTTTGCTAAATTCGTAGATGGTATATGAATTTGATTTGAAAAGCGTGGGGACTCCCTTTGCCATTTGTTGGCTTAAATACATATGAATCATCCATTTTCACCATAAAAAATGTAATTCATATTCATAACTTCATGTCTTCATTAATGAAAGTAAATAAATGAGCTTTGAGTTAAAATAATCGAAGAATGAAAGTAAAAGTAAACAGATTAATTGTAAGGTAAGAAATCTTTCTTAACATTTTATAATTAATGTTAAGAAAGTTATTCATAATTCTTACATTCTCCTACTTGATCCATATACTTTTATTCAAATATCCAATCTTTATTCTTTATGAAAAAATAAAATACATGAATCATGGCGATATGTCATCATAAAATACATTCTTCCATGCATTACTTTGTATTTTAATTCTTCCAAAAAACCTTATTTAAACTTTATGAAATAAACCTTATGTTCATTTCGAGTTCAACATTTATAAGTTATTCTCCTCAAAATGTATAATTCCAAATGAGAAATAACTTTATTCAAATAACAAGAGCTTCATCACAGACCAAAAGTCTATTTAACTACTGTAAAATGGAATCGAGTCTCATTTTATTTACATGACCCTTGAAATTCTTTGGTGGCATGCCTTTTGTTAAAGGATCAGCTAACATCGATGTAGTGTTAATATGTTCAATGACCACTTCTTTATCTTTGACATGTTACCTTAAAGCTCTATATTTAATGCCAATGAGCCTGCCTCAACCACCATTTTTGTCATTATTGGCTAAAAATACTGTAGTTGAGTTGTCACAATATATTCTTAATGGCTTAGATATAGAATTTATAATTCTATGCCCCAATATGAAACTCTTTAACCATATACCATATAACGTTGCCTCAAAATAACAAACGAACTCAGCCTCCATAGTAGAAGTAGTAACCAATTTTTGTTTGGCACTTTTCCATGTTATGGCTCCACCAACAAGCAAAAAGATGTATCCTAATGTTGATTTATGCGAATCAACACATTCTGCAAAGTCTAAATCTGCATGTAATCTTTAGTTTCCTTTAAGATATCTTATCACCTTCTTTGCAGCTCTCCAGTGGTCTAAACCTGGATTACTTTGATATCTTCCTAACATTTCAACAGCAAAAGCTATGTCAAGTCTAGTGCAAACTTGAGCATACATGAGACTACCGACTGTTGAAGCGTATGAAATATTTTGCATTTGTTCTCTTTCCAAATCATTTTTGGACACTGATGCAAACTGAATTTGTCACCTCTCCAATACTTTATTGATATAGGTTTCTTGTGATAGACCTAAAATTCCTTTATGTCTATCTCTATATATCTTAATACCAATGACATAAGATGCATAATCCATATATTTTATATCAAAATTATTAGAGAGAAATTGTTTTACCTCATGCAACAATCCTTTATCATTGATAGCAAGTAAAATATCATCCACATATAAAACAAGGAAACAAAATTTTCTCCCAATAACCTTATGATATATGCATTCATTCATGATGTTTTCCACAAAACCGAATGAAGAAATAACAACATGAAACTTTAAATACCATTGACGGGATGCTTGTTTCAATCCATATATCGATTTATTAAGCTTGCATACCAAATACTCACCAAGAGAAATCCTTTAGGTTGCTTCATATAGACCTCTTCCTCCAAATCGCCATTGAGAAATGTTATTTTAACATCCATTTGATGTAGTTCGAGGTTAAAACAAGCCACCAACAACATAATAATATGAAGAATCTTTCGTGGATACAGGAGAAAATGTCTCCTTATAGTCTACTCCTTCCTTTTGAGTGAATCATTGTGCTACAAGTTTGGCTTTATATATTTCGATGTTGCCAAAAGAATCTCGTTTGGTTTTAAAGATCCATTTACATCCAATGACCTTGGATCCTTGAGGCAACTCGACAAGATCCCAGACTTTATTTAATGTCATTAGATTCATCTCTTCTTTCATAACATCATGCCATAATTCAGAATCTCTACAATTCATTGCTTGTGAAAATGTTTCTGGATCATTTTTGGCTCCTATGTCAAAATCTATTTTTTGCAAATACACAAAATAATCACTAGATATTGATGACCTTTGAGCCTAGTTGATCTTCTTAATGTTGTATCATCTTGCTGCTGGGAAACAAGATCTACGACTGATTGTTCAACAATTATTGACAATTTTTTATTATCTTGATCTACAAGGTTATCATCAATAGTTCGTGGAATATCAATGATTAATCACGTTGCACTATCTTTAGGTGCAATATCGATCATTTCATGATTTGAAGTATAAGTTTGCAACAAATAATCATTTTCAGAAAAATATTTTTGAATTTGATCACTCCCAATAATCAAATCATTTTCAAGAAAATTTTGCATTTCTTGATTCCACAAATCAAGTGGTATGAGATGGACAATAAAATCTATGCCCTTTGGACTTGTCTGCATATCCAACGGAATAATCACTTATTATCCTCGGGTCTAGTTTATTTTCTTGTGGATTATAAATCCTTATTTCAGACGAACATCCCCATACATGCATATTCAATAAACTTGGTTTCCAACCTTTGAATAACTCGAATGGAGTTTTAGAAACTGCTTTAGTTGGAACTCAATTTAATATATATGCAACCATCTTTAGTGCTTCAATCTATAAAGATCTAGGTAGTTTTGAACTACTTAGCACACTAAATGTCCAACAATGTTCGATTTCTTCTTTCAGCTACACCATTTTGATCTGGTGATCCTGGCATAGTATATTATGCCATTATCCCATGTTCTTGAAGAAATCTTGCAAAAGGACCTATTACTTGTCCATCTTCAGTGTATCTACCATAATATTCATCTTCTCTATCTGATCTCACGATTTTTATTTGCTTACTGCATTGTTTTCCTACTTCTTCCTTGAAGACTTTAAAGGCATCTAATGCATCATATTTATTGTGAAGCAAGTAAAAAGACATATATCGTGAATAATCATATATAAATGAGATGAAATATTTTTGACCATACGAGTCCACATCTGGACTACAAATATATGTACGTATGATCTCTAATATTTGTGAACTCCTCTTAGCACCTCTTTTTGATACACTAGTCCAGAGCACATATTAATTTACTAACCTTTTTATCCTATCAACGGATATATGGCCTAATCTTTTGTGCCATAATTTGGAGGAATTTTCATTCATAGCACATCTTTTAATGCCCACTTTTGTTTGGACATGCATGGCATTATAATTGAAATTGTCTTGTAAATAAATTTTGAAAAGACCATCAAACAATGTACCATTTCCAGAAATTTCAGATTTATATTGCAAAGTGCAAGATGAATCCAAAAAAAGAAAAAGAATATCCAAAAGGTATAAGTCTCGAAACTGAAATTAAATTCTTAGAAAAAGATGGAATATAGACAGTCTTTTCCAAATACAAGACAAAATCATAATTTAAAATAATTTTGCATGTTCCAACCGCTTGCACATTTGAGCGCATTCTATTTCCAGTATAGATGCTACTGTCATTGTCCATTGTGATTTAGAAAGCCCTGCAAAGTATTGGCAATATGGATCAACCAGAATCAATCCACCATGTGTTATGACAAATATCGCGATACTAGATTCATAACATACTAAAGAGATTGATTTTTCTTGTCAAGTCATTGCTTATATTTGACACAATATTTCTTTATATGTCCCTTCCTTTTGCAAAAGAAACACTTAAGACTCTTTCTTCATGTCAAGTTGCAATGGTGCTTTACCTTTTGCCTTATGCTTGGAATGAACTTTCTTCTTTTCGCACATCGTTAGATGTGCACTCTTCCCCATCTCAGCAATGAGTCTCCCTTCCTCTTGTACACACATGGTCAAAAGTTCATTTATAGACCACTTATCTTTATGTGTATTATAAGAGATTTTGAAAGGACCATATTGTTGAGGCAAAGGTTTAAAATGAAATGCACAAGGAAAGAATCAGACATATCAACCTCTAACTTTTTTAGTTAAGCCGCAATGTCTCTCATGCGCATGATATGATCATGCACGCCTTTTACTCTGGTGAGCCTCATCGATGATAATTTTGTCGTAAGGCTTCGAGCAAGGGCTTTATGTGAACATACGAATTATTCATCTATCACTTTCAATAATTCCTTAATATTTTTACGCTCTCCAATTGAACCATTAATACTAGCAAGTAATCTAATTCTTATGAACATCATGCTTAAGCGATTAGATTGCTCCCACTGTTCATAAGCAGCGATTCTTGATTGCTAGTGTCTGTAATAGCTAATGGTTCATCTTTCCTTATGGCATAATAAATGTCCATTCAACCCAAATGTAGGAGAATTCTCTCCCTCCAAATTTTGTAATTATCACTTCAGGAATGTCATTCTTATAATCAAAGTAAGTAACAAGTTGCATTGATGCAAGAAAGCAATATGTACATATTCATAAATAGAGACACAAATATTAAATGAAATCATATATTTAGCCAATGCAAATATAGTTCGAGATGTAAATCTAAACAATAAAACTTCCTGTGGGCAAAGTTTAATTTTTATGATTTATATCTTACCTTTGTGATAAACCTAATAAATTATATAACTTGATTCCTGTGGGTAAGTCAAGAAATATAATTTATTATTTTATCTAATTAATCATGGACATATGATAAAAATTCCTGTGGGATAAGATTTATCATATTCATATGATTAATTATATCGATGTCATATTAATGTATGTGACTTGAAATAATTCAAATAATTATGACAATAATAATTAAAGATGTTGTGGCTACTCTTGAATTATTCGAAATCATAATTAAGTCACATGACATCCTCTTTTTTTTTATTTATTTGCACAAATGATCAAACATGTATCACATTTAATGAATAAATGAAACCTACATATACATATTTAATTTATGCTTATATCATAATGTTGCTTTAATTGTCAATATTCTAACTTATCAAAATGTTAGCAATTATTTTCAATAAAGTTTCATTTAACTTTATGTTACAATATGAACTTTAATGGACTTACTTCAACGTTTAGCAAGCATGAACATATTAAATTGAAATCCATTAAATTATGTAACATTCAACCTCAAATAAAAAGATGAATTGAATTGAATATTTCAATTAATGCTTTGAGGCGAAACAAATATGATTTCATAAATATTACCCTACATCATATTTACTTTCTTTGGAGAATGATGTTTGTAGGACCTTTTTTTTAAGAGGAAAATGTATATGTAGAGCATTTTATGTAGAACGAGTGTAGAGCATTAGTTTTATTAATTAAATTAATAAAATAATTATATATTAATCTAAAGTATATGTTAAATAGTAAAGGTGATTAAAAGCAAGATCGTCGGATTATTCGATCATCGTGATCAAGTCATGTAAACAAATATGACTAATTCAACGGTTGTAATTTATTTAGCCTTATATGACACATTTTTATTATCAAATTGCTTAAATAAATATATATTATTCCATCCAAGAAATATATAATCAATTTGATGATAAATTATAATCATTAAATTAATTAAATGATAAAAAATAAGCACTCTATATGGAGGTGTAGAACGGGTTGCTCTACTTACTCATTAACCTCTTTTTTTAATCCATCATGTAAATATATATAATAATATGGATGATTAATTATAATTTTAATCAACAAACTACAAATAATTCATAATATGTAGTTTGCACGAATAAAATTTGAATTGATCACTATAGACATTATATATATAAATCACTACAAAATACATTCATATCAAGATAGAGGTAAAATTAGCTCTGATATCAAATGTTAGAAATCTATTGACAAAAAATAGATTTCTTGAATATAAATTAATTATGATTAGAAATCTTTTTATAGAATAAATTATTAATCTTCTTAACCACAATTAATATCAATAACTATATATATAAATAAATGCGGAATAAAAAATACAGCTCCAGCCATTGATATTCGTAGAATGAATTTGTTTTGGATATTAACTCACAAAGAAATGATCAAGGAGATCTTCCTCGCTTTTGCCAAATCCGTAGATGGTATATGAATTTGATTTGGGAAGCGTGGGGACTTCCTTTGCCATTTGTTGGCTTAAATAAATATGAATCATCAATTTTCACCATAAAAAAATGTAATTGATATTCATAACTTTATGTCTTCATGAATGAAAACAAATAAATGAGGTTTGAGTCAAAATAATGGAATGAAAGTAAAAGTAAACAGATTAATTGTAAGGTAAGAGATCTTTCTTAACGTTTTATAATTAATGCTAAGAAAGCTATCCATAATTCTTATAATGCGCAATTGGGGAGGGGAGAGGAGGATGACCGTTGTGGGGGAAGGAGGGGTGGAACGAGCTCAACGAGCAGGGGAAGAGAGCCATCGGGGGGAGGAGACAAGATACGGGGGTGCCATCGGCGCCGCTCCCTCCCTCTCTCTCTCAGAGGGAGAGAGGGAAGTGGCCCTTATTTATTTTTAATATTTTAATTTAAAATTTTAAAGATTAATGAGAGAAGAAGGGTAGTTTAGTCTTTTAAAAAATAAAAAAAGAAAAAAAACAAAATTAAATGAATGGATTAAAATGAAAATCATATATAATTTAGGAATGTCCTAATAAAATTGTTACGTAAAGGGGGAGAGAGAGATTGCACGATTTTAAGAGGTTCACCCTAAATTAGATTACGTCCTCGGGAAGCGACGGCTTTCTTTGTTATGGAATAATGATGATTACAAGGAAGAGTTTCTATTTGGATCCTAGGAAGTTTATATGGACAGTTCCTTTGACAGATGATAGAAATTATAAACTAATTGAGACTCTAAATTAATCCTCCAAAATAGGACACCAGAAACGCCGATTAAGAAAAGAAAAATAACTGAGTTAAGATTCAAGACATTATTAAAAAAAATTCTAGAAGGTTTAAGGAATTAACCATATCACTTTATATATTATAATCATAGCTTCCTTCCACGAGGCTTCACTCAAATGAAGGTTGTGCTGCAAAGTAGATTGATTGTCCACGGTAATGGATCGAATAAATTAGGAGCATTATCATTGCCCTGCACGCTGCGACGTTTCATGATCACCTGCTTCAGGCTTTTGCATATATATGGCTAGCTCTCTGATCAGTTTCTTTACGTATTTGTCTTGACCCGATCAAGTAGGGGGAGTCCAAGGTCCTATTAGTCGCCGTTTTTAATTTCCTTAAGCAGATTCTGCTTAGATCCGTGGAAAGAGCTGGTGGTTGGTACAAATCATGATTGAGGAGCATATGATTGAATGTGTACTGTCTGACCCTTCAGCTGTGGCATGATTGGTGGACTGTTCATATCGATCTGCAGGTTGAAGGTGCACCATATATATCAATTGATGATTGCGGAGACGTAAATTATTGTGAGCAAGTTTTCTTATGCCTAACTAATTATTAAGAAGAAGACTTCAATCTATAATATTGATTCAGCTCAAAGAAGTTAATAATTTTGAGAACTTTGATAACCTGCACGCAGGAAGACCCAGTACCTGAAAGAGTCATGATTAGACAAAGATTTGTGGGCAACAGTCGGACTTGCCTTTTGCCACAACGTATAATTGTGAAGAAGACTTCAAAGAAAAGTAGTTCGTGGGACATGTTATTCCATCAACAGTTTGTCACCAGCAGATGACTGGCCTGCAAAACAATCTATATATTCGTTTGACGGCATTTTAGTTAGGATGTAGCTTGCAGATATTAATCAGTACTTGTTTCCTGTTTGCAATCATATATAATTCACTTCTGAAGAAGTCAAAACAACATTGATAAAGGATACAAATCTGTCCAATTGGCAATGTGAAAATCGACGTATCTACTGATTAAGTTGGCGACGCCCACAGATATAAGAAAAGGGGTACCATCGAGTAAGTGAGATGAGCAGAAAGAACTGGAGTCAGATGTGGACATGAAAGATGCATGTGTGCCAATGTGTTCACTTTACTGGTTTAATTTCTACTCACGTGCAATCATAGAGATGGGCAAGAAACTTGGCACATCGGCTGGTTATTTTATCGCAAACGAGACGGATGCATGTGCAATGCCTTGAAGAAGATGAAAAAAATGAATAGGAGTCCTATCTTGTTCTCATATTTTATGAATGGTAACAGTGATTTCAGAATGCATGGAGGAAGACAACCAAGAGTTAAGTGACATGTCCAACTGCAATTAACTATCACCTGCATATAAAATGGAAAAAAATTGGAGCAGCATGCATTTAAACATTGCCGTAGCCTGTAGCACAAGCAATGAAAAGGACCAGGAGGGCCTTTTTCTTGTGAGATGTTATGGGAAGTTCTGCTCGCAATTGGAACCATTGTTAGTATTTGGATTGTTTTGACAGTTTGTCACTTTCACAAGTTTGAAATCATGAGGTGGCAAGAATATTCCTTTTTGACATGAAGTTCTAAGTGCAAATGAAGGGCGTTGTACTTTGCTGTACCTAATATCAAGATAAAGTCATAAATCACCAGTTGGATTTGTAAACACCAGACAAAATTTCACATGCCCTTGATCAGATAATCAACATAGACAGGATTGAACGCAGAACCAGGAAAATGCATGAACCAATGCATCAAGTTCTGGAGAACTTTTTGTGGATTCGATGTCTGACTGACTGGCAAACGAGTACATTCATCTGATGCTAATTTGACTGATAAATTTATTTCCAATCAGAATAAAAGAAACATTACTCTCTGCATATTTCAAGTGAGAAGTTAAGTGTAAGAAAAAGAGTACGTTTACATTTAACTGGAACATAAATAAGTCTGGTCAAAGTCGCATCCAGTTCAACAAGTACAGCATGAGTTTTCACAGTTTCACTTTAAGCTAGGCAGCAGCAGAAGAAAAAAGAGAGTTCTGTTTCACCTGCATTCTCCTACAACTTGCCTCTGCTTCACCTGTCATGTTCTCCCCAGCTATCAGATTTGATTTCAATTCAATGCAGTGCAGAAGAATGGTGCAGCAGTTACAGTATTAGACAGTAGAAAACAGAAACCAAGAAAATTTATTATTGTTTGGGCAATATGTACATCAAACGCGACTATGAAATATCTCTTATGTGCTTACACACATTGGCTCCTTTGGATACCAAAATGTTGATTTGATCCAACAGATAATCTCAAAGTCTTAATCCATGAGACTCACGATCGTGATCTAAATCTTGTCAACAGAGAACATAATAATCTTACTATTTTTTTATTCTCACAGGAAATGCAGTGAGACTCACGATCTAAAATTAAATCATTTTGGTTAAAAGGATGAATATTTCCAAATTCACATAATCATGATGGAGAATCTTCTTTTCAAAAAGTTGCTTCTTGACGGTTAAGGAAAAATTGCATTAGCACTCGGTTTTTAAGTTTTGATGTCAGTCTGATTAATATGTTGTCAACATAAAGCTTGCTTCTGATTAAAAATTTTTGACAGGAACTTTAAAAGATACCGTTAACAAGAAAATAGAATATTGCCAGCACCAAATCAAACTTATTTCTCTTTAAAAAATTGTACCAAATTTCTATATATTCTCATGCTCTCTCAACTCATGCCATCACCTCCAGAAAATCCAAGGGGCACTCTTAGTACTGCCGTTCTAGTCTTAGCCACCATTTAGCTTTCCATGGATTCCTTGAAGCCCAACAACAAGATCAGGGAAATTGTGAGACTACAACAGATGCTGAAGAAGTGGAAGAAGCTTGCTGTGTCACCGAAGAACAGCAGCAAGAAGGGAAGCAACGACGTGCCCAAGGGATTCTTTGCCGTATGCGTTGGGGAGGAGATGAAGAGGTTCGTGATCCCCACAGAGTACTTGCATCACAGAGCCTTCGCTGTCCTGCTGAGGGAGGCGGAGGAGGAGTACGGGTTCCAGCAGGAAGGTGTGCTAAGGATCCCTTGTGGGGTGCATGTGTTCCAGAACATAATGGAGGTGGTGCAGAACAAGAAGAAAGGATTCAACTACTGCTCCTCTGAGGCGGAGTTGGCGAGCTACCAACACCCTCAGAATCCAATGTGCAGATGACAATTTCTGTACACCTTTTCCTGTTAGAATGTAGACTATGTAGTCTTTTGTTTTTTTTTTCTTTGTTATGATTTCTACTTCTGCTTCAAGAATGGAAGCTATGAAGCTGGAGGTTGGAACAATGTGGCAAAGTTTTTCTGGTACTGCCAGCTAAACATAAAAGGCAATGAAAGCAAGAATTCAAGAAAGGCTTGTCAGCATCCAACTTCAATTCACTCAACTGTTGCATGTTCGTAGTAATTCATTTCTCAGAGGAAAAGAAATGCAGATCAGCAAAACTCAAGTGATTTTGGTAATGCATTAACATGTGTGTCCTGTTACATGTACAGTTTCTTTGAGGTCAGTCTTCATTCTGAGCATGAAGAAGACATAAGAGCTTACTAATCAACAATGTCAAGGATTCCACAGTGAGATGCACCGTAGATTTTAAGTAATAAAATCCTTTTGTGATATTTAATGAAAACATTTTTATTTTGTTTCCACGACCATTTCCTTCTTGCTTAATCTACCATGCGGTTCTGACCATTTCCTTGTTACTTAATCTACCATGCTTAATCTAGATTTATTTTGTTCTGAGACGAGCTCCTTTTTTTGTTTCTCTTTGTTGGCTTAATTAAAAGGTGACATTTGATGACATCGGACGACTAAGTTCATCTTGGGTTTAAAATTGATTAACATTAAATATTTTTTTATTTATTTAGTATGGATAACAAACTTCAGAAAGATGATAAAGAGATTGATTAATAGAAAATTCAGGTACATAGAGAGGAAAAATATGAGCCTCCGAGAGAGCACACATCTACACATCCTCCATGGAGAGCAATATTTTCATGCAAGGTCGGTAAACTTTGCATTTAAATTAAAATATTGCCTGATAATTTGGATTAATGCAAGGTACACGAATGTGTACATGATCCATAAGCTCATTGGACTCATTTGAAAGTTTCTAACTTTAAAATTATATTACTGAATAAAAAATTAAAAGAAGTTTTAACTACAAATTTCAAGTAGTATTTAATCACCCCTTTCCATCTAGTTGTTTTTTTTAAAAAAATAGTAATCCGTGGTTCTTGTTGCTATATATTATGTGAACCATGGCATATATGATAATTAATCGCCACTGACCCTGACTCCAGCCTGCAGATTACAACACAATAATGTTGTAGGCCTGCATAGCTACTTGCATGGTACCTTCATAATTTTATTGGTTGAATTAATTTAATTATTTATTGTATAAAAAAGAATAATAAAAATATTATTGGGGGTTAGAAAAATCATTAGTGGCAAGTTTATCCAGCCTAATCAGACAAGTTGGCACCAGATCAGCTACAAACCTCAATTATCCATGCATGCATAACATCCGTACCAAATTCTTTTGCTAATTGGTACATGATGTACGTACAGACTGTAAAGTTGCAAAGCAAATCTCAACTAGAAAATTGTTGTAATAAGATCATCTATGTTTACTTCTTGTGGATAAGAATCACCTTTGTTTTTACAGGAAGTTTTAATTCAGAATAAGAAATAGTAGAAGTGCAAAAAAACAGTACTGCAATAAACGAATTCATTTAATAGTGACCATGATTGTTAATTTTTTTTATTCAATTCTTAAACTTTTATGGATTTTAGAGTTTAAGCAAGCAAAAGCTAAATCGACATAAATTCTTTTGCAACTTGGACTGTAAGATTTTACTGAGAAATTTATTTAAAAAATCATGAAACTCTTATAGAGTTTATATTATATATATATATATATATATATTCTTTTTGTATAATAAAAAAAGTCAACAAATATCAGATGTTTTGTTTAACTAACTTATTAGTTGGATTTAATGACCTTGCTACCCACCGAAATGGGTAGTAGGGTGCTCCCTATGTCGCGAGTCGTCCGATCATTCCTGGAGGGCGGAGCTGCTCAGCGCGACTCATGCTTGTTTCAAACAGGTTGAAGCGCTACACACAACTTAGTACACCAGATACCACTCGACCTCAAGGGTCTCCGAGGTGCTAAGGCCGCTTTCGATTAGTGGAGCAGCCAATCTCTCTCGTCCTTCGGTCGTGCGGTGCATGTCTCAGCAGTGGCGACGACGCAGATCCTCGCCCAACAGAGCAGCGCCGAAGAATGATACCATACGACTTCAAGGGTCTACAAGTGTCTGAGGACAACTTCGATCTCCTTCCTTCGTCGGTCATGCGCCTGAGAACATCTTCAATCAACGCCTGATAATGACTTCGATCCGGTGACTACGACCAGCGTGTGCCTGAGAATGACTTCGAGCAGGCAACTAGGGCATAAAACTCAAAAAATGAAGCTTGGCTGATGAACCTGAGATTTGCTTGCGCCTGAACCTCTTCAACTTGCCTGAGCCGGGCATGAACTGCACTCAAGCAGATCCGCCCTTCATGAATGATCGGACGACTTGCGATACAGGAGCAAAGTGGGTAGCAGGGCCATTAAA
Organism: Pontederia crassipes; assembly: GCA_030549335.1. NCBI lineage: Eukaryota > Viridiplantae > Streptophyta > Magnoliopsida > Commelinales > Pontederiaceae > Pontederia > Pontederia crassipes. Next base: position 20,594,305 of record CM060184.1, on the reverse strand, counting down.
TCCTTATTAGTTATTAAGGATGAAGTTCTTATTTCTATTACTTTATATTTTATTATATTAGTTATCTTTTATTTGTATATATCTTATGTAATTTCATAATTTCGTGTTCTTAATGCTTTTTGAATATTTTATAATTATTTTTTTCAGCACCCTCAAGGAAAGATTAGATTATAAAGATTATATGATTACAAAGAAATAACAAATTGCACCTTATTTTCTTCTCTTAAGAAAACCACAAGTAATGTGAAATACAACAAATATGGTCTAATCTTAACATTTACTTATTATATTCTTTGGTCGTTCGTTTGTTATACTTTCACTATATGTGGTGTCACTTAGTGTTCGGTTCATGTATTTGTTCTATTTTTATTATTTCTTTATGACACTGATTGTTGAAGCTCTAGACGTATCTGAAATTTTTTAACTCCATTTGTTTGATAATTTCTTGCACTATGCATAAATGTTGAACTCAATTTGCACCACAATAAATATATCAAATAGTGATGCACACATCCATCTTCAGTGGCACTTATTCGACGCAAAAATAAAGACGGCCTAATTAGCATCGACAAAGCTCCAATAGAATGTGATGCCACAAACTCGATGCTAATAACGTTGCCCTTGCACCAACCGACTATGCGACGCTATTAGCATCAGTAGTCAACACTAGTGAGACGCTAAAGTAACACGACATCTTTGATAGGAGATGTAACGCCCGGCCAACTTAAAAAAAAAAGATAAACTTGAAATAGAAAAAGAAAAAGAAGAGGATGGAAAGGATTAAAACAAATAGGAAGATAAAAATCAAATAGAGGAAAAGATAAATAGAAAATAAAGTTTTAAAATATGAGGGGATTAAATCAAATCTTAGAGTCCTAATTGTTCTCAAATTCCTCTCCTATAAATATGAGGACAAATTAAATAAATCAGTCCATCTATTTTTCTCCACAAGCAGACCCTAATTTTCTGCATCTCTCTCTCCCCCTCTCCCACGTCGGGCTGCTACCGCCTAATAGAAGATCAGTCGGGGGATTTGGACATCGACGAACGTGGACTACAAGCCTGTACAGATGGGAACGACCGGAATAAAGAAGAGAAAGAGGAGGAGAAGGAGGAGGAAGAAGAAGAAGATGATGAAGAAGAAGAAGAGGAGGAAGTGGAAGAACACAAAAAAGAAGAGAAATGACATGAGGTTTCAATGAAAACTTCACAATGTATGGAATTAGGATAGATTCGTGATAGAATCTTGGTTTTAGACTTGAAGCATGTTCTAGGTAGTTCCTGATTGATGTCTGATGTTCTATGATGTTGAATTATGCCGGCCATCATCGGAAATGAAGAATAGAATGTGAACTACGCGTATGCGCAGTTTCTGCGAAAGATGAACTCGGTCCGAGTTCACATGAACCTACCCTGGGCAAGTCCTTCTCCGGACCGAGTTCGGAGGAAGTCGGCCTGGATTCGCCATTGCCGACGCTCGCCGAGCTCTGCAACCGGACGAACCCGGCTCGGTTTGAAGACGACCCGGCCTGAGTTCTACGTACCAAGAATAGTCAGGCGCGACAGTCGACCCGACTCGATGACGACCCGATCCGGTTCGGGTGTAACCCGAACTCGGCCCGGGTGCTTTCCTGATTTTTACCGATGATGACTATGCATGAAACCCGACTTGGGTTTCCTCCTACTCCGCCCGAGTTCCGACATTGATTAAGTCACTGTTATGATGTTTAATCATTGAATTATGTTCCTATTCCAGATCCTAATGATGACTATGATTATGTCAATGATGTCCATGATTTGTTCTCCATGATCTTGTCTTTTATCCTGATTTAAAGTTCCTATCAAGATGTGATTTGATTAATTAACAAATGCAAAATAAAAGACGTAAATCGTTAAATGGAGAGCTCTTTTTATGATGGACTGGTGACGACCAGTTATGAGCTGACTTCGGTCAGTTATGGGCTGGCTCTGCTAGTTATAATGATGATGATGATGGACGGGTTGACGCAGGCCTCCCCATGGGTTGAAATATATCCCAAATAAGTCAAAAATAAAATTAAGATAATGAAGAAGATGAACACATGTGAATAAAAAACTTTTTCTTATGATGTCCGGCTTTTTGCCTTTATTATGATGATTCTTTATAATCTTTATTCATATGTCCCTTTATATGCTCTTATCATTTATTATCATGATTCTTCTCCCTTTTATATGATGATGTTACCTTTATGATTCATGCCTAGTATCATGAGCTTATTACGATATTTATCTTACTTTCATATTGAGTTGTAAAATTCATAGGGAGGTTCTCCCCTGTATATTCTTAAATGCAGGCCGAGGTCTGAATGATGATGATGGTCAACGGTGACAGATCGAGCTCGTAGGTGACTGCACATGGTTATCGAGTCCTTTAGATGATGGATAGTTTTTTTCTTTCTTTTTATTACTTGATGTATTAGCTTTCCTTTGGACTCCTATGAAGTCAGTTATCAGTTTTCCGCATTTCATGATGTTACTCTATTTTATTCTTAATGATGATTTAGTTACTCCGCATTTATCAATATTCTGTTGACCAGTCAAAGTCTCCTTTTAGTCAATATGATGTACACGTAAGGATGACCCGTAGCATTTTTGAAGCGTATTCTACCACGTGGCGGGGTGCGATTTAGGGCCATTACAGTTAGGTATCAGAGCCTAAAGTTAGGACATTCTCATGTCCTAATGTATGATATATGGTCCATGTGCAAGTGCTACAAGCAGTCACTGCGCCACCTGAAATTATGTCAAGTTAATTTGTCCCTCTTCCATAAGCTGAATGATTAAGATGACAACTCTTGAATCATGATAGTTGATTATGATAATATGGGTCTTATTGATCTTTAGGATTCTTTTCTAATGATGATGTTTGATGATGAAGTACTCTATGGATATAGAACATCTCAGGATGTGATAACTAACATGCCTCATATGGCCTTTTCATATCACAATTACTCTATCCATCTTGCTAAGATGATGAAGTATTGATTCAATGATTTGATCAAATACCTATCCTTGATCTCATATCTCAGGATGTGATAACTAACATGCCTCATATGGCCTTTTCATATCACAATTACTCTATCCATCTTGCTAAGATGATGAAGTATTGATTCAATGATTTGATCAAATACCTATCCTTGATCTCATATGTGATCCCCTTTCTATATCATTAATCTGATTATCAATCAAAGAAGTCTTATTTTTATGATGATGTTTAGGGACGGGTCACATCAAACTTAGGCCATAGTTAAAGTTATTGATCTTATAAAGATGATGATCGACATAGTTCCAATATCAATCGTATTGAATCATATGTTATCATTATCTACGATGATGAACAACGCTCTTAGTGAGCTTATTGATTCTTGTATGACATAAGTTACTTTTAAGGATGATGAACCTATGAAAATAATTTCATACCATAAAGTATGTCCTAGTTGTACAAATGACGATGGAAGATAAAATCTTTTCTTCACGTCGGTTAAAAATTTTTAGGAGGATTATGATGGAACTCTAGTGTCAATTGATTTTCCTCCTAATATGTATAAGTACTATGCAAGAAGAAGAAGATAGTTACTAATACCTAAATGAACTAAAAGCTATAGTTAGAAGTTGAGTGTCATATCAACCTCTTTTCAAGCATGACCTTGATTTCAAAGGCCCCATAATACATGAATTGAAGAGTCAAATTCAGTAACTTTAAAATAAGGAGTTTATGAGATCGATGGTCTCACTTTTAGAATGTTTCATTTTCTTTTATAAAGAAGAATGATGACTCTACGAAGTTAGAGATTGATTACAAGATGTTAATCAAAACAACCATCAAAACACAAGTGTCTATTATCATGTATAGATTACCTATTTAAGATCAGGATGTTCTCCAAAGTTGACCTATGAAGTGAGTACCAGTAGTATCGGATTGCTGAAAATGGATGTAATGAAGATGATCTTTTCTGTCAATGTGTGATCACTATAAATTTTAGTGATGTCACTGAACCAATGGACACCCCTCAACGTATATGGTCCTCATGAACATGGTGTTCGGACTATTCCCGAAGTAATATAAGGAACATATGTGAATTTATACTGATGGTACTAAGATAACACAATTTCACATGAAAAAAAAATTATTGAAGAAGTATGAGATGAGACTTCTAACTTAGGAACTCAAATGAGTTGTGGAATTATCCTTAATTATTCAGGAAAGATGTTGAGGTTGTAGTATTATCCTGAAATGCTACTTATATGAGGTTTCTAAAAGATTTTGAGTTCCTCATAAATTACAACCATGGTAATGAATTCTATTCCACATGTATTCAAATACAAGAAAGAAGGCTCATTAGGTTTTAATGAGACTGCATCAATGTGAAATGATGAAGGAACTAAGCATGTGAAATCCAAATGACGAAGTCCTTAAAAGAGCAATACTAAATGAATAACATAAGCCTAGGTTGCGATCCATTAAGGAATAAGTCTTATAAGAAGAAGTATTAGATAAATATTATAAGCCTGGGTTACGATCCATTTGGAAAGTACAAAAAGTATAAGGATGTAACCATAAGTCTGGGTTGCGATCCATCTGGAAAGTACACAGATGTATAAGGATGAACAAATAGCAATGACATGAAACATGAAAATACAAAAATGTGTTCTAAGTACCTAGCATGTCAATGGAAAAAAGTAGAGCATAAGAAATCTTATGAAAAGATGATGCATGACGTTAAAAATTTTATATAAAGATGACCTTAACTAGGAAGACAGTCCTATCTAATGATATCAATGCTAATCCAAATGATTTTTATGATAATGTATAATGATAGTATGATTTATAATTAATTATGCCCATTACAATGAAGACTGCTAATGATGATGGATTATGTTACACTTCGTGATGATCGTCGATCTTGTAAATCGATGTACATGATTTGTAATGACACTTATGATAATTTTCTCTCACCATGCTAGGCTATGTCATTGTTGATCTTAATGATCCACATGATGACCATCTTAGAATAAAGGAATGATCCTATGTTGATGATGTATCTTTTGATGCCAAATAATCAATCTTCTTGATTCTCTCATGATGTCCCATGGTTGTATAAGTAACCATATCATGTGCTACCATGATAACCCTTAGTCTTAGAATCGGCGATGATCATGTCATATGCTCATGAGTATGATGATCACTTTTATGAAATTAATCATGAGATAAGGTTTTATTTTCCACCCATCGATGCTTATCGATTCTACGTCATTGTTTATGATGACTTCTAATGTCAAGAAGGATTATGTCATTTGCAAGATTTTTTTCGAGATCTTGTATAGGATACCATACTGCTTACCCATATGTAAGAATGAAATAGGTGAAAAGAAATTTCTAAATGTCAAAGAGCTGAGATAAACAAAATGAACATGTCAAGAAAGTTGAATTGATATAAAGAGGATGAAGACAACTCAGGCATGATAAAAAATTTTTTATGTCAAGAAAGACCGATGTAGATAGATTTTTAAATCTAATGATAAGATTGTATGAAAGGTATCTATAACCAAGGCCCCCCTATTAAGAAGGTGTTTGATCCACATCAATCAATTGATTGAAAATTAAAATATGTCCAAATGATGTCATGTCATTACATCCTCAAGTTTTCTCTTGAAAGTTGATTTTATTTCTAAAAGTCTTAATTGGTCTCTTGTGACCAGAAGTTAGGATGTTAGGTTAAGGAAGATACAAGATGAAAAGAGGATTATCATGAACTATGTAAAGAAGAGTTTACAACCTCATATGAGACAACTCTCTGATTGACATATGGATGATTTAGATAGTAACACATTATTGTGTTGGCTGCATTAGATTTTATGTCCCAATTATAACAAGGGCAAAATGAAAGGATGAACCATATGATGAAGGAAAAGATGAAAGAAAATGTTATATGATGATAAATACCTTTGCCCTAAGATATATTATGGTAAAAGGACCTCCTAATGCATATAATAACAGAAGGATTATGTCCTTAAGATCGTGAAGATGGAACGATGATGAATAAATACTTTTCTAAGTGTGATGGACTATCGTACGAATGGCCAAGAAGTTTCCTTCTTGTTACTAAGCTCCTACCCGATGATTAAATTTGAGGACGAATTTTATTATAAGGGGCTTATAATATAATGCCCGGCCAACTTTAAAAAAAAAGATAAACTTGAAATAGAAAAAGGAAAAGAAGAGGATGGAAAGGAATAAAACAAATAGGAAGATAAAAACCAAATAGTGGAAAAGATAAATAGGAAACAAAGTTTTAAAATTTGAGGGGATTAAATCAAATCTTGGAGTCCCAATTATTCTGAAATTCCTTCCCTATAAATATGAGGACAAATTAAATAAATCAGCCCTCTATTTTTCTCCACAAGCCGGCCTTAATTTTCTGCATCTCTCTCTCCCCCTCCCACCTCGGGCTGCTACCGCCCAATAGAAGATCAGCCGGGGAATTTGGACATCGACGAACGTGGACTACAAGTCTGTACAAAGGAGAATGGCTGGAATAAAGAAGAGATAGAGGAGAAGAAGGAGGAGGAGGAAGAAGAAGAAGATGAAGAAGAAGAAGAGGAGGAAGAGGAAGAGGAAGAACACGAAAAAGAAGAGAAAGGACGTGAGGTTTCGACGGAAACTTCACAAGGTATGGAACTAGGATAGATTCGTGATAGAATCTTGGTTTTAAACTTGAAGCATGTTCTAGGTAGTTCCTGGTTAATACCTGATGTTCTGTGATGTTGAATTATGCCGGCCATCGCCGGAAACGATGAACAGAACGCGAACTACGCGTATGCGACTTTCTGTGAAAGATGAACTCGGCCCGAGTTCATCTGATCCCGACCCAGGCAGATCCTTCTCCGAACCGAGTTCGGAGGAACTCGGCCCGGATTCGCCATTGCCGACGCTCGTCGAGCTCTGCAACCGGACGAACTCGGCCTAGGTTGAAGACGACATGGCCCGAGTTCTACATACCAAGAATAGTCGGGCGCGACAGCCGCCCCGACTCGATGACAACCCGATCCGATTCTGGTGTAACCCGAACCCAGCCCGGGTACTTCCCTGATTTTTACCGAGGTTGACTATGCATGAACCCGACTCAGGTTTCCTCCTACTCGGCTCAGGTTCCGACATTAATAAAGTCACTGTTATGATGTTTAATCCATGAATTATGTTCCTATTCCAGATCCTAATGATGTCCCTGATTTATTCTCCATGATCTTGTCTTTTATCCTGATTTAAAGTTCCTATCAAGATGTGATTTGATTAATTAAAAGATGCAAGATAAAAGACGTAAATCGTTAAATGGAGAGCTCTTTTTATGATGGACTAGTGACGATCAGTTATGGACTGACTTCGGTCAGTTATGAGTTGGCTCTGCCAATTATGATGATGATGATGATGATGGACGGATTGAGGCAGGCCTCTTCGTGGGTTGAAATATACCCCAAATAAGTCAAAGATGAAATTAAGATGATGAAGAAGATGAACACATGTGAATTAAGAACTTTTTTGTATGATGTCCGGCTTTTTGCCTTTATTATGATGATTCTTTATAATCTTTATTCATATGTCCCTTTACATGCTCTTATCATTTATGATCATGATTCTTCTTCCTTTTATATGATGATGTTACCTTTATGATTATTGTCTAATATCATGATCTTATTACGATATTTATCTTACTTCCATACTGAGTTGTAAAGCTTATAGAGATGTTCTCCCTTGCATGTTCTTAAATGCAGCCAAGGTCTGAATGATGATGGTGGTCAACGGTGATAGATCGAACTCGTAGGTGGCTGCACATGGTTATCGAGTCCTTTAGATGATGGATAGTTTTTTTCTTTTTTTTTATTACTTGATGTATTAGCTTTCCTTTGAAGTCCTATGAAGTCAGTTATCAGTCTTTCGCATTTTATGATGTTACTCTATTTTATTCTTAATGATGATTTAGTTATTCCGCATTTATCAATATTCTGTTGACTAGTCAAGTCACCTTTTAGTCAATATGATGTACACATAAGAATGACCCGTAGCGTTTTCGAAGCGTATTCTGCCACGTGACGGGGTGCGATTTGGGGGCGTTATAGGAGAAGCACTATTATGGTGCAGCGGCGTGTCAAAATGGACGACAATCAAGATCGCAATCTGCGATGCAAGAGAGGCACTAGATATGTCGACTCCAGTTAGACTCAAAGGTGACACTAGATTGCGCAACACTATACGCTAACATACATCTCATTTCCCTAGTTGATGCGACTCAAAGTCAATGCTAATTTGACATTAAAAATGATTATGCTACTTCATTGTTGTATGGTAGCACCAATTCTATATTGTAATTGCCAACTTTGCGACACTAATGCATTGTTAATATATAGGGCGCTAATTACGATATTTATTTTTCAACCACGCCTCATTTTTTTCATTCATCCCCATACAAATTTATTGTGCACATCCAGCTCAATAGAAACTAAACAAATATCATAAAAGGAATGAGTGCCATCACACACATCACAATGAAACTAATAAAATCTCAAAATTTTAATAATACTACAATGTTTAGTTGTAATGGTGTTCAATATTACAAAAGTTTTTACAACGTAATGATCAATTTTTGAATTCGACAATGATGAACTTGATCCTAGAGTTCGCAGTGTCTTGATTTGCGGCTGGATGATGGCATGAAGTGTAACGCCCCCAAATCGCACCCCGTCACGTGGCAGAATACGCTTCGAAGACGCTACGGGTCATCCTTAGGTGTACATCATATTGATCAAAAAGAGATTTTGACTGGTCAACAGAATATCAGTAAATGCGGAATAACTAAATCATCATGTAGAATAAAGAGAGTAACATCATGAAATGCGGAAGACTGACTTCATAGGAGTCCAAAGGAAAGCTAATACATCCAATAAATAAAGAAAGGAAAATGCTATCAATCATTTAAAGGACTCGATAACCATGTGCAATCACCTACCAGCTCGATTTGTCACCGTTGGTCACCATCATCATTCATACCTTGACCTGCATTTAAGAACATGCAGAGAAGAAACCTCCCTATGAGTTTTGCAACTAAGTATGGAAGTAAGATAGAAATAATCATAAGATTATGATACTAGACAAAAATCATAAAGACCATCATCATCATCATCAAATAAAAGAAAAATAGACATCATCATGATATAAGTAAAAGATTCTTGTAACATATCATATGGATAGAAGATCACTAAGATCATAAGAAATCAAAAGATCAAGATGTCATCTTCTTAGGATCATAGGATCAAAAGATCGAGATAGATCATAATAAATCATCAAAGTGGCAAACGCCAATTATCATGATTATGAGGTCATCATCATATAAAGAATCAGGAGAAATCATCGTATGAGCATAAATAATCATGAAGTTAATCATCTTTTTTAGTTCATATTAATAATAGATCATCATAGAAGTGACAAAAAGTCACAAATCATCATGAAGAGATTTTATTATTAATATGCTTCATCTTCTTCTTCATCTTATTATTCATCTTTGACTTATAGTGGAGTATATTTCAACCCGTGGAGAGGCCTGCCTCAACTCGTCCATCATCATCATCATAACTGGCAGAGCCAGCCCATAACTGATAGAGGTCAGTCCATAACTGTCCGAGAACAGTCCATAACTGGTCGTCACCAGTCCATCATAAAAAGAGCTCTACATTTAACGTTTTACGTTTTTTATCTTGCATCTTTTAATTAAACAAAATATATTTTGATAAGAACTTTAAATCAGGATAAATGACATAATCATGGAGAGCAAATCAAGGATAACATCGACATCATCATCATACATAGATTAGGATTAATCATGTGGAACATGGATTAAAATATCATAATCATGAGCATAATCTGATCGGAACTCAGGCCGAATAGGGAGAAACCTGGGCCGAGTTGATCGGTCATCATCTTCGAAAAAATCAGGGTAGAGCCCGGGCAGGGTTCAGATTACACCCGGGCCGAGTCGAATCATCATCGAATCATACGGATCAAGAGTCCTAATCATCATCATCGTTACATAAGACTTAATTGGAGCTACATGATAGGATCATGGAGAGGAATCATTTGTGCATAACATCTTAATCATCATTATGACTTAGATCGGGATTAAGCACATGAATCAGAGGCCTAAACATCATAGAATCATCATAATTGGTATCGGAACTCGGGTCGAGTTCATCGGACATCATTATCGGAAAAATAAGGTCATACCCGGGCCGGGTCGGGTCGTCGTCGAGTCGGGGCAGCCATCGCGCCCGACTTCTTCATCGTGGGTGGAACTCGGGTCGGGTCATCATCAACCCGGGCCGGGTTCGTCTAATTACAGAGCTCAAAGGCGTCGGCAATGGCGGAACCAGGCTGGGTTCCTACGAACTCGGTCCGACGAAGGCCCTGCCCGGGCCGGATTCCAGTGAACTCGGGCCGGGTTCGTCTTGCGCAGAAAATGTGCAAACGTGCAGTTCGCAATCCGATCGTCGTATTCCGGTGATGGCCGACACAATCATCATCATACAATACTCTAGTATAATCAGATATCAAGTAGGACACGCTTCAAATATAAAATCATGATTCTAGGAAGAATCAACCATAGTTTCATACCTTATTAGTTTCTGTCCAGAAACTAATCTGCAGTCTTCTTCTTCCTCTGCCCACTCCTCTCGGTTCAGGTGTGCATCCGGCGGCGTCCACCCCCTCCGGCAAGTCTCCTGGTGAAGACGGCGGATCAGGGACAAAATAACCAAGTGGCGCACAAAATAGGGGAGGAAAACTAGGGCCGGCTCGTAGAAATAAAAGGGACTGATTTATTTGATTTGGCCTCTTATTTATACGGGAGGAATTTGTGAATCTTTGGGACTTCAAGATTTGATTTAATCCCCTCAGATTTTAAAATTTTGTTTCCTATTTATCTTTTCCTCTATTTGATTTTATCTTCATACTTGTTTTAATCCTTTCCATCATCTTTTTTTTTCTATTTCAAGTTTATCTCTTTTTTTTTAAAAAAATGAACCGGACGTTACATTATAAACCCCTTAAAATAAAATTCGTCCTCGAATTTAGTCATCGGATAGGAGTTTACTAAGAAGAAAACTTCTTGATCATTTGTGCGATGATACATCTCACACTTAGAAAGGCATTTGTTCATCATCGTTCCATCATCATCATCTTAAGGACAGGGTCCTTCCATCATCATATGCGTTGGAACAATGAGTCATTTTATAGTAATATACCTTAGGCAAAGGTCCTTTTATCATATAACTTTTTCTTTCATCCTTTCTTCATCATATGGTTCATCTTTTCATTTTGCCTTTGCTATAATTGGAAAAAATCCACTTCAATCAACACGCTAATGTGTTGCCATTTAAGTCATTCATATGTCAAATAGAGGGTTGCCTCATACGAGGGTGTAAACTCTTCTTTAAATAGGTCATGACAATCTTCATTTCATCTTGCATCTTCCTTAACCTAACATCCTAACTTTTGGTTACAAGGGACCAATTAAAACATTTGGGAGCAAAGTCAGCTCCAGATCATCATGAGAAAAACACATGATGATTTCATGACATCATTTGGACACGATCAAATCAATGAATTGGATCAAACGCCTTCTTAGGTAGGAAAAACCTTTAATACAACTTGATCATCAAGTTAATGATCTATCTACATCCGCCTTTAGTGACATAAGATTTCTATGGTGCCAGAGCTGTCTTCATCCTCTTTATATCAATTCGATTTTTCTTGACATGTTCATTTTGACTATCACAGCTCTTTGGCACTTAATAATTTATTTTCACCTTCCTCCTTCCTACGTGTTGGTATGTAGTATCCTATACAAGGTCTCAAGGAAACCTCACGAATGACATAATCATCTTTAACAATAAATGTCATCATGAACAATGACATAGAATCGATAATCATCGATTGATGGGAAATAAAACCTTATCTCGTGCTTAATTCCATAACAGTGATCATCATAATCATGAGCATAAGGCAGAATCATCGTCAGTTATAAGACTAAGGGTCATCATGGCAGCATATGATATGGTTAATTATACAACCATGAGACATCATAAGGAAATCAAGAAGATTGATTATTTGACATCAAAAAAATGCATCATCATTATAGGATCATTCCTTTATTCTAGGATGGTCATCATGTGGATCGTTAAGATCAACAATGGCATAGCCCAGCATGATGGAAGAAAATTATCATAAGTGACATTACAAAGTATGCACATCGATTTACAAGATCGATGATCATCACGAAGTGTAACATAATCCATCATCATTAGCAATCTTCATCTTAAGGGGCACAATTGATTATAAATCTTATAATCACTGTACATGATCATAAATGATCATTAGGATTAGCATTAGCATCATTAGGTATGATTGTCCTCCTAGGTAGGGTCATCTTTATATAAAATTTTTTTAACGTCATGCATCATCTTTTCATAAGATTTCCGATGCTCTACTTTTCCATGCTGGGTACTTAGAACATACTTTTGTATCTTCATATTTCATATCATTGCTATTTGTTCATCCTTATACATCTGTGTACTTCCCAAATGAATCGCAATCTAGGCTTATGGTTACATCATCATACTTCTTTGTACTTTTCAATTGGATCGTAACACAGGCTTATAATATTCTTTTAATACTTTTTTCTTATAAAATATAATCCCAAATGGATCGCCACCCAAACTCATAACATTCATCTAATACTTCTTCTTATAAGATTTATCCCCTAATGGATCGCAACCCAGTCTTATGTTATTTATCCAATATTATTCTTTTTAGAACTTCATCATTTTGGGTTTCACAAGCTTAGTTCTTTCATCATTTCATACGCAGCCTCATGAAGCCTAGCGAACATCACTTGTGTTTGAGTGCATGTGTAATCGAGTTCATTTTACCAAAATAATACTTCATGGAGAACTTAGAATCTTTCAAAAATTTCATGTTATCTTCATTGTTACATATTCGGGTACTACTAAAAGGAAGCATACTTAAGATCGATGAACACTTCAATCTTTTTCTACATAAATTTAGGCATAGTCTGAACACAATATTCATGAGGGCTTAAAAGTGTGAGGAGTGTTCTTTAGTCCAATAGCATCACCCAATTTATAGTGACTATTCATTGCTAGGAAAATTATCTTCAGCAACTCGAAGCTGCTGGTACTCCATAGACCAACTTTGGAGAACATCCTGACCTTAACTAGGTAATCTATACATGGTAATAGACACGTGTGTTTTGATGGTTGTTTTGATTAACATCTTGTAATCAATCTCTAACTTCGTAGAGTTATCATTCTTCTTTATAAAAGAAAATGGAACATTTTAAAAGTGAGACTCTCGGTCTCATAAATTCCTTGTCTTAAAGTTACTAAATTTGACTCTTCAATTCATGTGTCATGGGGCCTTTGAAATCGGAGTCATGCTTGAAAGGAGGTCGATATGACACTCAATTTCTAACTATAACTTTTAGTTCACTTAGGTACTGGTAACTATCTTCTTCTTCTTGCATAATACTTATACATCTTAAGAAGTAAATCAATTAACACTAAGAATTCTATCATAATTCTCCTAAGAATTCCAAATTGATGTGAAGAAAATATATTATCTTCCATCATCATTTGTACCACAAGGACGTACTTTATAGTATGAAATTATTTTCATAGGGTTCATCATCCTTAAAAGTAGCTTATGTCATACAAGGATCAATAGACTCACTAAGTGTGTTGTTCATCATCGTAGATAATGACAACATATGATTCGATAAGATTGATAATGGAACCATGTCAATCATCATCTTTATAAGATCAATCTAGATCTATGTTTGATGTGACCCTTCCCTAAACATCATCATAAAAAAAGTACTTCTTTGATTGATAATCAAGTCAATGATATAAAAGGGGATCACATATTAAATCAAGTATAGGTATTTGATCAAATCATTGAATCTGTACCTCATCATCTTAGCAGGATGGATAGTGTAAGTGTGATATGAAAATGACATATAAGGCATGTCTGTCGCATCCTGAGATCATTCTATATTCATAAAATACTTCATCATTAATCATCATCATTAGAAAGGAATCTTAAAGATCAATAAGACTTATATTAGCATAATCAACTATCATAAGTCAAGAGTTGTCATCTTAATCGTTTAGCTTATAGAAGAGGGACAAACTTACTTGACATAACTTCAGGTGGCGCGGTGACTGCTCGTGGCACTTGCACATGGACCGTACATCATACATTAGGACATGAGAATGCCCTAACTTTAGGCTCTGATACCTAACTGTAACGTCCTCAAATCGCACCCCGCCACGTGGCATAATACGCTTCGGAGATGCTACGAGTCATCCTTAGGTGTACATCATATTAACCGAAAAGAAGACTTTGACTGGTCAACTCAATATCGATATATGCGGAATAATTAAAATCATCATTAAGAATTGAACAGAGTAACACATGAAATGCGGAAGACTGATAACTGACTTCATAGGAATCCAAAGGAAAGCTAATACATCCAATAAATAAAGAAAGGAAAATGCTATCAATCATTTAAAAGAATCGATAACCATGTGCAACTACCTAAAGAGCTCGATCTGTCACCGTTGGCCACCATCATCATTCATACCTTGACCTGCATTTAAGAACATGCAGGGAAGAAACCTCCCTATGAGTTTTGCAACTCAGTATGAAAGTAAGATAGAAATAATCATAAGATCATGATACTTTACAAGAATCATAAAGACATCATCATCATCATATAGAAGGAAAATAGACATCATCATGATATAAGTAAAAGATTCTTGTAACATATCATATGGATAGAAGATCACTAAGATCATAAGAAATTAATAGATCAAGATGTCATCTTCTTAGGATCATAGGATCAAAAGATCGAGATATATCATAATAAATCATCGTTAAGTGGCAAATGCCAATTATCATGATTATGAGGTCATCATCATATAAAGAATCAGGAGAAATCATCGTATGAGCATAAATAATCATGAAGTTAATCATCTTCTTTAGTTCATATTAATAATAGATCAAGAGATCATGAAAAGATCATCACAGAAATGACAAAGAGCCACAAATCATCATGAAGAGATTTTATTATTAATATGCTTCATCTTCTTCTTCATTTTATTATTCATCTTTGACTTATAGTAGGGTATATTTCAACCCACGGGGAGGCCTGCCTCAACCCGTCCATCATCATCATCATAACTGGCAGAGCCAGCCCATAACTAATAGAGGTTAGTCCATAACTGTCCGAGAACAGTCCATAACTGGTCATCACCAGTCCATCATAAAAAGAGCTCTCCATTTAACGTTTTACATCTTTTATCTTGCATCTTTTAATTAAATTTTAAATCAGGATAAATGACATAATCATGGAGAGTAAATCAAGGATAACATCAACATCATCATCATCATACATAGATTAGGATTAATCATGTGGAACATGGATTAAAAGATCATAATCATGAGCATAATCTGATCGGAACCCAGGCCGAGTAGGGAGAAACCCGGGCCGAGTTGATCGGTCATCATCTTTGAAAAAATTAGGGTAGAGCCCGGGTCGGGTTCATATTACACCCAGGCCGGGTCGAATCATCATCGAATCATACAGATCAAGAGTCTTAATCATCATCATCATTGTTACATAAGACTTAATTAGAGCTACAAGATAGGATCATGGAGAGGAATCATTTGTGCATAACATCTTAATCATCATTATGACTTAGATCGGGATTAAGCACATGAATCAGAGGCCTAAACATCATAGAATCATCATAATTGGTATCGGAACTCGGGCCGAGTTCATCGGACATCATTATCGGAAAAACAAGGTTAAACCCGAGCCGGGCTCGAGTCATACCCGGGCCGGGTCGGGTCGTCGTCGAGTCGGGGCAGCCATCGCGCCCAACTTCTTCGTCGTGGGTGGAACTTGGGTCGGGTCATCATCAACCCGGGCCGGGTTCGTCTAATTGCAGAGCTCAAAGGCGTCGGTAATGGCGGAACCGGGCCGGGTTCCTACGAAATCGGTCCGGCGAAGGCCCTGCCCGGGCCGGATTCCAGTGAACCCGGGCCGGGTTCGTCTTGCGCAGAAACTGCGCAGACGCGCATTTCGCAATCCGATCATCGTATTCCAGCGATGGCCGGCACAATCATCATCATACAATACTCTAGTATAATCAGGCATCAAGTAGGACATGCTTCAAGTCTAAAATCATGATTCTAGGAAGAATCTACCCTAGTTTCATACCTTATTAGTTTCTGCAGTCTTCTTCTTCCTCTTCCTCTTCCTCTGCCCACTCCTCTCAGTTCAGGCGTGCGTCCGGCGGCATCCACCCCCTCCGGCAAGTCTCTTGGTGAAGACGACGGATTAGGGACGAAATAACGAAGGAGCACACAAAATAGGAGAGGAAAACTAGGTCCGACTCGTAGAAATAAAAAGGACTGATTTATTTGATTTGGCCTCTTATTTATAGGGGAGGAATTTGAGAATCTTTGGGACTTCAAATTTTGATTTAATCCCCTCAGATTTTAAAACTTTGTTTCCTATTTATCTTTTCCTCTATTTGATTTTATCTTCCTACTTGTTTTAATCCTTTCCATCCTCTTCTTTTCTTTTCTTTTTTTTTCTATTTCAAGTTTATCTCTTTTTTTAAAAAAAATGAACCGAGCGTTACATGAAGAGTCTGCAAAACTAGTGGCAACTACTAAGAAAGTTGTTCAACAATGAGTCTGATGCTATGTAGTGTTTACTTTGATGCCATGGATGAATTCGGAGTAGATGAGCCACCTAAGAATCATCTTCTCTTCTTAAGAGTCTGGATGACTATTCCTAAACACCTCAGATATTCACCTTGTGTCGTTTTGACCACCACCTCCCAAATAATAGTGTTCTTTACAAACAGATAACTTTTATAAGCATATAAAGTGTTGTGTAATATTAACAACATGAATTATTTTCGAGATATGTTACCCAATAGTTGAGTACTAGGATCATCCTCATTCTTCTCATCCATCTTTTCTTTATGTGCATCCTAAAATATTTAACCATTGCAAATTTGAGAAATCAATTAGACTAATTTGAAGAATCAAATAAACATATGATGATATTTACCAAGACTCTAAGACTCTATGGACAATGGGCATGACCAAGTTGTTAGTCTTTCAGCTCTTATGCATAACCTCATAAATTGCACAAAAATTGACAAAACCCCCTTCTTTCTCCTCATGTAACAAACTTTTAAATTTTGCAAAATAAGTAAATATAAAATAAAAACTTAAAACATTCTTTTTATATATACATTCTCATACACCGACTAGGCTCGTTGAATCGAGTCGACCCTCTTGTATGTATGCAGGCTTTTGACTTGGAAAGTCAACTAATTTTTGTAGTTTCAAACTTTCTTTGCCAATCCTCATTGATCATGTATCAACATCAATATTTAGGCATTGCAAAATGATAAATTAATTCAAATATAACTACTTACTGACGGTTTCCTATATAATAACTCTTAAACTGGACACCTAATATGCATTGAGCATTTTTGTATGCTCTGCTAAATAGTGAGGTCGATAAACATAACGGACTAGCGAAACTTGTACAACCGATTTCAAAGGCCTACCCACCACCTCAAAACATCTCTGTATCATCCTCAAATTGAGTTATGGACGAAATTAATTTGATTCCTAAAAAAAATTATAAAAGTTAATGATGTATAAATCAATATAAAATAAAGCATACAACACAAGAAAGAACATAATCATATGATAAATGTGTGAAAGACGTCCTTCACTTAATGGAAACATCTTTCCACGATCATGGCCTTTGTGGAAAATGTGTGAGGACAAGAGCATATCCCACATGGTAGAAGCAAGTATGAAAGTTACGAAAAATATTTTCCTAAGTATAACGTGAATAATAAAAATGGTAAAACTTATTAACTTATAATCGAGCAATATTGTTGATGGTGACCATGCCATTCTCATGGAATTCCTCTTTTTCAATCAAAGAGGAATCGTCATCCATTGCAATTGAGGTATATTGAGAAGGTCTGGGATGATTGACGGACACTATTATAGAATAAATCATTAGCATAATATCAACTCAAACTAAAATAAACGATATATGAAATAAACTTCTCACATCATACAATATCCATCAGTGTGTAGTCCGTGGCATTTTGGTCATTGTCGTGTGGTCATATCAACTCACCGATCGAGCGGATGCTAGAATGTGACAAACTGACTATATGTCTCACGGGCGGCGTAGCAATTGTCATAATTAAAATAAAAAATGATGACAAAGACATGTAGTGATATTAGAGAATAACAATGACATAAAAATAAATATCTCACTTGACGTAATATGTGGCATGTGATGGTCGTCATCATGTGATCATCTCGACTCACCAATCTAGATGATGCTAGAATGTAACAAAGCATTTACATGTCCTATCGACGACAAGCAAATATCACTATCAAAACAAAAAATAGTTAAAATATTTGCATGTAGAAATAAATTAAATATACAATAAATAATTTGATGTGATATGTGGTGTATGCCAATCGTCATTGTTTGATCGAGATGACTCACCAATGGAGCATCTGCTAGAATATGATGATCCAACTATATGTCCTGTCGGCGGTGTAGCATGCAATCGTCACCATTTAAACAAAAAATCAATGATAAATTACATGTTGAATATAAATTAAATATACAATAAATATATCACCTGATGGAATAAATTAAATCAATTAGTGGTCAAGATGACTCACTAATCTAGAGTGTATGTAACAATTTGAAAAAAAAATGGAATTTAAAATTTCCTAAGGGCATTGTGGTCTTTTTGCAAAACAAGGTAGCAAAAAAAGGGACACGCTGGAACAAAAAGGAGGAGAGAGAAGGTTACCGTCTTCTCTCATTTCGTTCACCCGGTGAACACGATCGAGAGCCCCAACTGCTGTCACTTTCGATAGTCTCGTTCTCCTCCATCTGACCTCCATTTTTCGCGTGTGAGATAGCATTGGAAAGAGAGCAATGGGACAAACATTTTGACGTGGATTAGGAAAAGATCAGTTCACTGTGGATGATGCAGTGAGTGCCGAACGCGAGAAAGGGGGGAGTTTGTCGGTGACCTATTCTAGCTTCGATTCATGCTGATCTTTCTGCTGTGAGTTGGGTATCGTTCTCAGGTCGATTAGGTTCAATTTGTAGGGTTTTAATCATGTTTCCATTTCCAATCGCGAGGTGGCCGAGAGAGATTTTCGGCGGCCATTTCGTGCAATTTTTCGACGAGTAAGTTATTGCCTTAAACAATGCACACCATTGCCCCTCCGATAAGTCCACAGTTGTTGAATGTTGATCGGATTTTTCTTGTGCCTGCAAAAATTAATCGAAAGCTTCTTTTAGGTTGTTGGTTTGGATCTTGGCTCTGACGAGGATTCTGGCGACCTTGCTGCTGGTTGCATCCCGGGTAGGTTGAGGTTGTTCGTTATTAATCAGAAACATTATTATTATATATTGATTAGAGAATCCAATTTGGGATGATATGTTTGTTCCACCTTGTCAAAATGATTGATCATCAACAACCCTCGTACCTAAGTTATTACTGGTAAGGCATTAGTAATGTTGGATTTATTAAGCTAATTTAGGGGGGGTGATTGGGACTAATTGGACCCTTATGTCAGTATAGGCTTTCGGGTCATTGCTTAATAGTGCAACATTATTTCATCTTCGGGTCATTGTTTCATCTTTTGTGATTTGTCATAACTTCTCATAGACTTCTATGATTAATAGGGCAACATTGTTACATCTCTTGAGTCTTCCTCGTCGGATGTTGGACCGGCTTCTGGCTGACTTGGGTGGCAGCCTCTTGTCTTCTGTGGGGATCGGAGGAGGCGAGGTCGGAAGGGGGAAGGTGGCGGCGGCCTCTTGTCTCTTGCGGGGTCCGGAGGAGGCGAGGTCGGAAGGGGAAAGGCGGCGGCGGCCTCTTGTCTCCTACAGAGGAGGCAAGGTCGAAAGGGGGAAGGTGGTAGAGGTCGAACCCTGCGTCACCGTCAATGTCGGAGGTCGAACCCTACGTCATCGCCACCAACGCCATCTCCTAGGACTCCGCCGGCGGTCGAAGCCGCGTCCCATTCGTCATCACAGCCCAATCTACAGGAAGCGACGCACAAGATCAACAAGCTTCTTGTACTAGGCTTGGAACTATGATCCACGCGCTTGGATTTTGGGTCGAGCAGTAGATGTTGGATTAAGATAAAGAATGGTTAGGATTCGATCCCCTAGGATACATTCCCTGACGAGCACATGGATCGCCAATTAGAGACACAAGGATTGCGACTCTACTACATTGCTAACGTGGCACAATGTTTATAACTAATTAATTATAAAATATGTCGAATAGTGCCGCTATCTAGTGACTCCAACATTGCGATGCTAAGTTTCAAAAGTAGCGTCGCATTGGCGTCGAAGTAGTAGGCACTAAACTAGCGTCACAACACTTCGACGCTATGGTGACACTATTAAGCACTATGAAACCTTAGCGTCGGTAGTTTGCGACGCTATTGTGACGCCTACCTCTCGCTAGAAATATGCGTCCCTATTGTGATGCTAAAGTGATACCAATTTAAACTACAAATTGATAGAATGTACATAAATATGTATATGTATTTATATATGTATATGTATATATGGATATGTATATTTATATGTTTATCGACGTCATTCAAAAGATTCGAGAATGATATGTCGATTAAATGAGACCATTCTAAGAAGTTCCAAGAGGTCCAATTTTCGAAAAAAGTAATTTCTAATATTTTATTCAGGTCATGAAGCAAAATAAATAATTTTGAATACTCTTTTTAAATTTGGATACAAAAAATTCTAAGAAAATCAGTATTTTTCGAAAAAAATTGAAAACTCTATGTCGACTAAATAGAACCATTCCGAGCACTCTCGAAGGTCCGATTTTTGGAGTACACTCATTTTTAAATTCTTGGGGGACGGAAGTTTTGAAAAATTTTTATAATTATGAAAAATAGGTATTTTGAGAGTCGGAGGAAACGGAAAAGACTTGAAATATGAAAGTTAGCATCGACGTACTTTGACTCTAATGTAACGCTAAATTGATGCTATAAAGAGGCAGTTAGCGTTTATATTTGTCAATCCAATGATGATGCTATAGTGATGCTATTGACGTTGCGTAGTCGATAGTCTTCTTTTAGTGCTTTCTGACGGAGCCGCCCTTCGTACTACTAAAGAATATTTGTCTCTGAGTAGCAGTGAAGGTACCACCTGTCTCTACGTCAATTTATAATATAATATTTATATAATATATCGGCATACCTACTCTTATTTTTAATATTTAATTTACCGACGAGCGGCGCCTTTGCTAATTGCTACTAGCGACAGATACTTATTTGCTGGTCCTGGTCGTATCGAAGGTGCCGTGCATCGGTACATCAATTTATAATATAATATGTTATAATATTATACATAATATATCGGTAAAATCCTTGTAGTGACACCAATATACTACTCTTTTTTAATACCAAACAACCTCTCATGCATTTCTAGTCATTTTTTACAATATTTTATTTGACAAATAAATATTTTTTAGAAAGGGAAATATATCACGTATTTTCATATCTTTCATATTAATCAATATAGTGTAATAATGCATTGTCTAGGCTGTAACTATTTTTGCATCTCCACGTTTTTTCAATAGTTTAGGTATAGTTGAGTAAGTATTGAAACGTAAATTATTTATCATGAGCGAATTTATGTCAGACTAAATTTAAGCTAAAATGTAATAATCACAAGTAACGGAAATAAATCAAACATGGTGATTTTAGTTTGGGTCAAATAAAATATCTAATTATCACCAGTGAAAAAAATAAAACATGCCATCACTGGTCAAATGAAATATTTGAGGAATAAAAAATCACCATAAAAATTAAATATGATGATGGAACATCATATTATTTTTTATACTTATTTAAAAAGAGACCTTTCATCTGCTCATTTAATATTGTAAAAAGTAGAGTTCATAATGGATAGAGGAGTGACATTAAAGTTATAGGAGTGGCTTTAAGAACAGCCTATAAAATTTAGTTAAAAACTGTAGTCAATCAATTCTACGAACAGTATCCTATAACAAATTAAATTACTGATTATTATTTAAACAAATATTCATGTCAAACACACTAAAAAATTATATAACATTACTGAGATAGTAGACATTACCATGTTTAGAAAATACATGATCACATGCCCATTATAGCTATATTAATTTACATTTTCGTTGAATAATTAATTATTAATTAACATGTTATAACCATATTAATCTTATATGATTTGATTAAATAATTACTATTAACTAAAAATATTAGGTCATTACATATAAATTAAAATTGTACTTTTGCACTGTTCACACACATGTTACATACTAGTTTTTTTTAATCCAAAATAACTAAATCTAATTTTAGTATAAGTAAGAATATTGTTTATTTTTAATATTCAGAATTTTTAAAAGGATTAATGATAAAAGTTTGCTATATAAAATAAAAATGTAGACATAAATGACAAACAAGTGAGATGACATATAACCAAATAAAATTCATTTTAGTAGTAGGATTTTTTTTGGATAAAATCGAGATTGTAATAAAAAAATTATAAATAATTGTTGGTAGGAGGAGTTTTATCCTCGGATTTTTTTTTGGATAAAATCAAGATTGTAATAAAAAGTTATAAATAATTGTTGGTAGAAGGTGGAGTTTTATAGGATCATACAAAGATTGTAATAAAATTTCTAGAAATAACTGAAAATAAAATTAGTTGAAATATAGAAAAGGTAAATTTAATTTAGAGTTTTTATTTTTTTTGTGTTTATTATTTTCTAAAAAAAATTAGTGATTAGCTATTTTAATCTATAGTTATATAACTTTATCTTCTAGGAACTCACCAAATCCATCAAATGTCACCGAGTAGGGTAAAGTTTTGTCATCAACTAAGTTGAAGATACAGAGTGAGAATTTTGAAGTGCACAAATAGTTGAGCCAAGCCAGTGCAATTGGCCAAAAGTTCAAGAGATCAAATTTTTTAAATTATTATCAGTAGCATGTTCGGCAAGGGTCAGTTGAGTAAGGTTTGACCATATGAATGATGCATTTTTTTTAGGCGTCTACGTAGGTAGAGCCATCAATGGAGGAGGTGCAATCGGCTTAAGCGTCAACAGTTGAATTTATTGAAGTAGTCGTGCAAAGCTTCGAAATTTTATCTTCTTATCACATAACAATTGGGCTTATTTAGGCCGACGTTATCTACTATTCATCTTTATTCATTAAACTTTCATATAATTCATGAAGGAATAATAAAATAAACTAATAATTAATTATCATTAACTAATCATATATGAGTACGAAAGCTAACATATCTCCCAAATGGTCCTCCTATCAATTCTATTATATCATAGTAGTAATTAAAAGAAAATAAACTAAACATCTATTTCATGTGCAACTGTATCACCACGAACATTTTTAGCTGCACGCCTCCATTTTTGTCGATTTAGTTATTTATGGGATTCAAACATAGGGAAATAGAATTTTCATGAGTATAAAATACTCAGTAAATAATACAAATGGATAAAAAAACTTAATACTAATAGGCGAGCTTTTAGTATGAGAAAATTATGCTATCAATTTGGTTCAGTTTTTTTATTCCTTTTGGTTCTTTTCTCTTTTCGGTTTGGTTCTTTTTATTCCTTTCGGTTCTTTCTTTTTTCTATTATGTTCTCTTCTATTCTTTCTCTTTTTTGTTCTATTCTTTTTCGTTCTTTCAACTTTTCTTTTCTGTTCTTTCAATTTTATTCTTTTCACTACATCTTTTACTTTAAATAATTTCTAGGACATCTATATGTGTTGTCGAGTTCGACCTATTTTATTATGGGCATTCCTCGCACTTCATGCATGGTCAACGTGATTCAAACTAGGATTAAAAGTATGGCAATAACAGGTCCAATAAAAATGTGTGGTTTTATTTACTCACGATAACGATTAGGGTAGTGGGGCTAATAATACCCACCCTTAGTTTTTTAATATGATTTGATTCAGTGACATTCCATGCCAAGAAGTCCCATCTTACATCTTTTATGTTGATCTAGTTAACATCCTTATTGTTCTCTATTAAGCATTATTAACACAATGTTAAAATAATCATTGCACACCATAACAATTAAAAACAATTACTTTCTTCTCTGTTCTATAAATCCGAGTCGGGTGCCATCAAACTCGGGCCGGGTTGTGACTAGACTCGGACTGTGCTCTCACCAAAACTTGGGTCGGATTCTCGGTGTTGCATCCTTCTCTTCTTCCTAGTAGAATCCGGGCCGAGTCCGAGTTAACTCGGGTCGGGTTTGCTATCCGCATCATCCTCTATGATGATGTTCACTTGCCCGGGATGGGTATGAATCCAATGTGGGTCGGGTCATCGAAAAAGGGATATGATGCCCGAAAAATGATCGTCGCAGAGCCCGGGCTGAGTTGTGGCTGAAATCAGTCCGTGCTCACCGAGACTTGGGTCAAGTTTTCGGGCCGGGTCTGAGGTAGCTCGGACCGAGTTCGCTTACCTCATTGTCAAGCATAGCGACATTTACCTACTTGGGCCAGGTGTAATCCCAATGCGGGATGGGTCATTCGGTCGTCATCGATTGAAAGGTCGAAACACATCGCGGCAAACTCGAGCCGGATGCTCGAGTCGGACTTCTCCGGATCCGGGTTGAGTTTGGAAAAGGATTCTGTCGGGTTTTTGATTCCACAACAGAACCCGAGATGGGTTCATGCTGCTCGGGCCGGGTTCCAACTATCGAAACTCCGGTAGTATTTTTTCGAGACTTTGGCCTGGCATAACTTTCGATACAATACTTTATTCGAGATAAAAACTATATTGAACTATTCTTGGAACATAGGAGAACACATACCAATCCTAGCTCATCCATCATCTTAACTATTTCATTAAGAAATCGTATCCAAAAGTGAATTTGAAATCTTACGTACCTTCACTATTTCAGACTACCTAAAATTCAAGACTTTGGACGTGATTTTCGACAAGATTCGGCGACGACGAACCACGAGGCCGACGTCCTTGGACAATTGGTAGATTCAAAATTGGATGTCCGTTCAGAACTCCCACGCACGCGCACTGAAGAAAAAGAAAACGTGGTCCAAAGATGGAGGAAAAATCAAGTAGAGATGAGAGAAAAATGTGTTAGAGGAGATCTTTTGGAGTCCTATTTATATGGTAGAGTCTCCTAAGTTCTAATCTAATTAGTACTCTTATCCACACTTCTTATTTATAATTTATCTTTTATTTCCCACAAATTTTTGAATTTAAATAATAGAATAATAGTAGTATTTCTTGATTTTCGAAATTAAAATAATAATTTATTATTATTTTATTTCCTGAATATTTTATTCTTAAAACTCCTAATTTCAACCTTATTAGGAGTCCTAATTCAGTCCTTCAACAAACTTTATCCCTAATCCACTTCTAACTATATTTTCTTTATTTTATATCTCATAAATATAATTATTCTTGAATTTAGGAATTAAATAAATAATTATTATTTTTACCTTTTAATTTTTGGAATAAAATAATATTATTTTATCTTCTAAATATTTTTTGGACATAAAACTCTATCTTAACTCTCATTAGGACTCCTTTTATATCCTAAACTTCTAGTTAGATTCAAATTAAATATTGACCCTAATCTCATTATAACTTCAACTCCTAATCTAATTAGGAATCCTCTTTTCCTACCTCTTATCTAACTTTTATTCTCATTCAATCTTTTCTTATCTTATCTTATCTTCTTTTTTTATCCATCCTCTAAATATATTTCTATTTCTTTTCAAATTTTATCTTTCTTTAATAAATCCTAAAAATTGGATTTATTTTAATTATGAACATTTTTTAATTTGGAAAAAAGTCGGGCTATTACAAGTCGACCAACCATCCGTGGTTGATTGTAGATGTGTGGTAGAACATTAGATTGACAACATAGATACTAAACAATTCTTAACTTCATTTAACAATTGTTTCAAGCAAGATTGTCAAACTCACATTTTAGTACTTAAACTCGGATGAGTTTACGAGTTTAGGTCTATAACCGCATCAACTCGTTATAGAATCACAAAGTGATGTAAAGTCGTTTGGAATGCCGATTCAAATCAGTAAAATTGTTCCAGTAAGTGGTAAGTTGCCAACTCTAAGACACTTGGTCTATCTTCGCGCGGTGGCTAAGTTTATGTGTAACGCCCAAAAAAAATAACAAAAAGGGAAAGAAAGAAACGGCCAGCTAGCAGACAAATTCAAACCACCTTCCTAATAACAGAGATTCGGCGGATTTAATCATTCATACTCACCACAACGTCCACACCTTCACTAGTGAGTTCATACTTGGAATCTCCTCAGACTTGTCCCATTAGCAGAAAACAAAAATAAAAAACCACCCCTCAAGCATCCTCCACATCACGCACGCCAGAACATCACGCACGCCAGAACACCTGAAGGGATTTTCCTGCATGCTATATTCTCTTGTAAAGATCATCCACAACCTCCCTTTTTTGATATCATGCCATCTCAGCTTCATCTCCTCACAATCTTGTGATTTGGGTCGATCTGCATGTGGGGATCAACTAGGAAGAGGAGGGATTGCACACGAATAGCGGGAAGGGTGTGGCATTTGAGACGATTAATCAAGCAAGGTTCAAACGCGAAATAAGGTGGGTGATTACCGAAATCACTTTGCATGATTTTAAGTAGATCAAATCTTGACTCCCTCAAGATTTGATCACGACTAAAGCATGATTAATATGAAGAGAACGATATGAGGATGGATATGATGTTTGATCTTATTTATGTTTGCATCATGTGATGATTATTTTCATTAGGGATTATTGTATATAGGAAACCTTATTATTGTGTTTGATCTACCATGATGACCGTCTATATGAAATAGCACTTTAGATCTATGTTTCTACCCTTAGTTATGATTGTTGCGAATATGTGTTTATAGATTTACATGTTGGCCTGTTTGAAAGACCTCTCGACATTCTAACTTATATAGGAACCCGGCCTAGATTCTAATGAACCCGGCCCGGGTTCGCACAAAAATCGGCCGTGTAGGTCAATTCCACTATCGTGCTCGTGGAACTCGGACCGGGTCACCTTGAGCCCGGCCCAAGTTAGCGAGCGACAGACTTCCCGATCTCTCGACATTTTACCCACCCAACTCGGGTTCCACTGAACCCGGCCTGGGTTTGTCCCTCGTCAGCCCCGACGATGCGCGACACTATTCGCAGTCATGACCCGAGTTACACATACACACAAGCCGGATTTCTACTATGAATTCGGTTCGGGTCAACTCATACCCAGCCCGGGCTATGACTTCTTAGACTCAGTTAAATTTCCTCGTTGAAAATCGTTCGAACTCATGCTACGAACCCGACCCGGGTCACCCTGTACCTGGCCCAGGTTATGGCAATCCAAGACATTTGATTTCATTTTCTGCTGATGTGTGATTTTGATATGAGTACTATATGTTTTTACCTTGATTGATCACGATCATGACCAGATTTATCTCATCATGATCTATTTCTGATTTAAGATGATGATCCTAATATTGAATCATTCTATTTTTTATTCACTGCTTCCCACGTAATGATGAATAACAAGTTATAAGATTCTAAAGTGATTAATAAGTGAAGATGAAAGATGAATAATGAGTTGACAAGCTATGTCAAGTGCCTCAACATAAGGGTCGCTCCACTGATCATAGTTTGATCACCCATTGATCCGCACAAGGCTGTATCATTTCGCTCGACATACCCCAAGAATTTAAAGCCACCTAAAGTCACATAATTTTTAAGTAAGATTCAAGATTAAGAAGAATGGATAAGTTAAGCAAACATGAATATCAAGTCAAGTTATTGTTACCATTTATGTCATGATTATCAAGTTTGCTATGAATTCTAAGCATATCGCTTATCATGTGATCTTACTAATTTCAATATCTATTGATTTGACTTATTCATGATTATGATGACTCCATGCTCTATTTCCAAATCAAGATAAGATATTGTCATCATTGCTGATTTGTGCTATTTAAAGTTATGCATTATATATCTTAATTTGTTCCCCACTAGGCTGTAAAGCTTAGGGAGGACCTCCTCCTCTGTATTTAATTTTCACAGGACTAGGTCAGTGATGGTGTTGAGTTGGTGTGTTGCGACAAAGCTCAGGCGACGATAAAGCACATGAACCAAAAAGGGCCTAGTTAATTAGTTTATGTTCCTTCCGCATTTTGAACTTATGTATTCATTATGATATCATTATTCCAAGACCATGTAGCTATTCTTTCATTTCCTCAATATTTATATTCTTCCACTTTCTTTATTTTTCTATCTTTTCTTTTGCTGATATGTTATAATTCTTGACCGAGTCTTGGTCAATGAAATGGTCAAAGTCATAGCGTTTGAAGCGTTCTCGGATTGATCTTCGCCACATGGAGTTAGTCGATTTGGGGGTGTTACATTATGTTTGGCATTAACTCTTTTTTTGTTATTTCTTATTCTTTTTTTTGCTTGTCCTTTGTTATTTTTTTTCAACTAATCATAGTTGTTAAGGAAATGTAAGCATGACAATATAGCATATGTTATTAATACAAAAACAAATATATGATCAATATAATGATATAATTTTAACGTGAGTGGTCATAAAAAATATGTTGTAACAATGAAATATTTAATATGATAAATGTTGGAACAAAGTTTTGTGTCCTATATAATTATATTTTGATGATACAAATTTTAAAAGATTAGAATTATATTTTAAATATCAAAAAGATTTAAATGGAAATGAGTTGCTTCATACATTAAACATTTGAATATAAAAGTTATAGATAGTTCTCTTATCTTTATATAGAAACAAGAATCACCTCATTTGGACAACCACATAAAAAATTATGTTTAAGTAAAGTTCAAAAAAGTTAAATTTCAAGTTTATTTTATATGCTAAATTTGCACTTAATAGTTGAGTATTATATCATGAGATTTGAATCAAGAGATTATATAGTTATAGATAATTATGTTATCTTTGCATAGAATCAAATATCATCTCATTTAGATACTGGTATGAAAAGTTGGATATAAAAAAGTAAAGGTCTAAAATGTTTTATTCGAAATAAATAATTTTGTATACTGAATGTTGAATCAATATTTGACTATAATATCATTAGATTTTGGATAAATGATGAATATCAAAGTTGTAGAGAATTATGTTAGCTTTCCATAAAATAAGTAATCATCTCATTTAGATAATTGTGCAAAATGTTATGTTCAAAATAGTGCAGGGCGATTGATCCGACGGTCGATGCATCGGTCGGTCGGTTAGGCACACGGTCAACCAGTCAGGTGCACTGGTTGATCAGTCAGTGTCGAAATTATGCAGTTTAATCAAGCAGAGTGCCCAGATGATGCCGATTGAGATATCAGTCGATCGGTCAGTCACATCGGTCGATCGGTCAACACAAAAAATGCAAATTTTCAACTGAGCAAAATGTCGATCGAAGCAACGGTCCACTAGTAAGTCAACCAGCCAGTGTAGAATTCACCAAGTCATATTCTTTTTTTAAAAAAAGTGTACCGATTGATCGGTGGGGCAAAATGGTCGATCGGTCAACGTGCAGCATGCACTATAACGGTCATATTTTGACTCCAAAATTAGGAAGTAAGCCTTAACGGCTAAATGGAGTTAAGAATTCTATAAAAGATGACCCAAAGATGCAGGAATGATCAAGACTTCTAAGGAAAAGTGGAAGAATTTTTTAGAAGTTCATTTAAGCTCCAAATTGCAAATCTTTAATTTCTTTCTCTCTTATTCTTGTGTGAGATTCCAAATTGTAAAAGAGATATTGAAGAGTGTTCTTATGATATTGTGATAGTTATTTAGTTCCTGAGTGAAAAAAATGTTGTGTCTTACCTCTTAAGCGAAGAAAAGATGGGTGAAAGCTTACTGGCGAAAGAGGTTTGCCTTACGTTTTGAAACAAAGAAAAAGCAAGAGTTGTAAAGAGTTTGTTCCTTGTCCCATTTGAAATGAAGGAAGTGTATTAGTGGAATCTTTGGCGGTCTCGAGATCGAGAAGTCAGAGCGGGAACGTAGGTCAAAGTGTGTTCGAACCTCGTCAATAAACCACAGTGCATTTTGTGTTTATCTTTTCTCTCTCTTTTCTTCCTATTTTATCATGCTTGTGATATGATTGCTTTGTGTTAGTTTAAATATTCACGAATCAATTTTAAACTTCCGCGATGATTTTTATGAAATCGATATTTTCAATTTAAATACTAATTCACCCCTCTTGGTGCCTTATAATTCTACAATTAGTATCAGAGCAAAGTTTGCTCTTATTTTAAAATTTTAACCATCTTTTAGAGCATGTCACTATTTTTTTAAGAAGGTCATTCCATTTTCGACCCACCGAGCTTTAAAGATCATTATTTTTCTTTTTGAAAAATTAGAATGAAAGCTTATATATGTTCTATTGATTTTGATAGGTGGGAAGTTTTAGAAAATAGTTTTGAAAAGCCAAAGATAATTATAAATGATATTTCCATTGATCTTCCATTTTTTTACTATAATGATTTCCAAATATCAAATGAAAAAACTTGACTACAGTGTCAAAAATATCTTTTATTACTCATTATATTCTTATGGCATGAATCTTATTTCCAAATGCTCTACTTCTCATGAAATTTTGCAAATTTTGTTAGAAAGGCGTGAACTTTGTCGAAAAGGGCACGTCGAATCTGGACAATGAAGAAAATGATAGTTCTACATTCACGACATCTGAGAATGAAGTGTTATGCTTAATGGCAAAAAGTGCGGATGATGAGGTAACTTCAACTTCGTCTTATTCCTCTACTAATGATATTACTTTTGATGTTAAAAAAGAATTTGCTTCACTTATTCAAAAGCATCTTTCACTTAAAAAGAAAATTGGATTATTAAGAGATGAATTTGATAGCTTAAAAAATGAAATTGAGAGTTTGAAAAAGGAGAAAGATATTTTCCTAACTCAAAATGAAACTCTAATGAATGATCTCCATATTATGAAAAATAATTTAGAAAATGAAAAGAATGCATGCTTAATTTAAAATTAAATTTTAGGAAAAGAAAATAATGCAAGTGTAATTAAAAATGAACTTTTGATAAAGGAAATTGATTCACTCTCTTTGACAATTAAAAATTGTGAAATCTTGAAGGTAGAGAACTCAAAGTCAATTAGATTGAAAAATGCTTTGCATGATAAAGTTATTATGCCTTTGAAACATACTAGTAATGTTAAAAAATCTATTAAAATGTTTGCAAAGTCTGGTGATTTTAAAAAGGAAATGAACTTAAGAAAAAAATGTCAAAAACACAAAAGGATATTATTTGAAATATTTTTATTCTTCGAAGCACTAATGATTATTATTTGGAGAATAAACACTTTTATTATCACTTTTTATGCTAAAAATTCTCATGTCTTCCATAATGATACTTTGAAGTTTGAATATCATCATACTCACTTTATTAGACAATCTACTATTTGTCATTATTGTAATGCTCATGGTCATTATTATAATGCTCATGGTCATGTAATGACAGTTATATTCTCATTCATAATTTGAAATATCTATTATCATTTTAAGAAAGAGGGAGCATGTAAAATACTAACTTTAATACTTTTTTGGTTTCATTTGTTGTCACTAATATTGATTATTATCATACAATAAAGAAAGAAAAAGAAAAATTAATTTGAAGGAGTGATGGCACAAATTTTATGATAAAAGTATTGTTTTAAAACTTGGATATACTTTTGTGTTATAATTATTTGTGCTTTAGACTTGTCTACTAGTTATCATAATTTGTGCACAAATCTCTACTTATTGAAAAATCAATTTTTTTGTGTACGTTTTGACTTTGAAAATGCCTATGCTATCTATCATGCTTATCCCTTAAAATTTATGAGCATGTATATTTATTTAGTTATCTACTAGTTCTTGATGCTTTGTACGCTTGAAATTGAAAAAGTCAAAGTTCTGAAACTTTATTTAAATTTTGGAAAAGTTCTAAAATATCATATACCTCGTTTGTATTTGTCTTGGTAAACGAACTTTTGTGCTATAAGATTAATGTGAATTAATTTATATAATCATGATTTGTTATCATTTGAGTATCCATATATCATATGACACATGAGCATCAAATTTGAAATGATGGTTAAGATGATATATTTCTTACACAAATGAAATATATATATATATATATATATATATATATATAATATTTACATTTGAGATGTTTATGTCATACCGTGAAATATATTAATTGTTTAACTTACATGTGCATGAATCTACATTCTCACGATTTACAAAATTATTTTATCATATCTTGACATGACCCTTATGCTTTGGGCTTACAATCTTCATATTATGAAAATCAAGCTTTGACTTCTCATTCATAATATTATAATGTTATTGGTTCTTTGAAAGAAAAGATAAACATATAAAGAACTAAAGAAAGATAGAAAAAAGAAGAAAATTGGTCATAATGATAAGGGATCTTGTTCAAAAGTTTGAAATATCATTTCCTCCATTCACTTTGAATATGACTTGTTACCTTATTGTCAAATCATTGGTTACTTGATATTATTCAATTTATATTTGACATATCATTTTTGTCTTAAAGTTTTATGCAATATTTTGATTTCTTATATAATTTTTTTTAAACGTGTTATTCATTTGATTTCATGCTTTGCTATTATAAATTAATCATGACCCTAGGGGGAGTTATTTTTGTCTATCACATACATTATACATGAAACAATTCTTATAGATGTGATAAAAGAATAAAAATTATTTTCATTTCCCTTATGACACTTAACTATCTTATATGACAGAAGGGGGAGAATGAAAAATTTAGAAAGATGACATGATTAATTGGAAGTTACATATTGTGTCTCATATTGTTTCTTATATGTTTCATGTACAAACTACTTTTTGATGACACAAAAAGGGGAGAAATATAGAAGAAATATGATAAGAACATAAGATAAATTTATATAGGAGAAATAGATATAACCCCTGATTTATTATGTAGACTTCATGAATACAACTCTATATGAAAAGTATCTTACAATTAGGACTTATGTGCATATCTATTATTGTAAGAAAAGCTTAGTTTTAGGGAGAGTAAAATTGACTTTATTATCTTTTCCTTCCCAATGTATATACTTTTCATATTTCTCAGTTTGTCTTCATCGAAAAAGGAGAAATTGTTGGAGCAAAGTTTTTATGGCCTATATAATTATATTTGACGATACAAACCTCGAAAGATTAGACTTATATTTAAAATGCTGAAAAAGTTTAAATAAAAATGAGTTGCTTCATGCATTAAACATTTGATTAATATTTGTTTATGTTTCCACGTGATTTAAACTAATGAGTGAATATAAAAATTATAGATAATTCTCTTATTTTTGTAGAGAATCAAGAATCACCACATTTGGACAACTCCATAAAAAGTTATATTTAAGTAAAGCTCAAAAAATTTAATTTGAAGTTTATTTTATGTGCTAAATGTGCACTTAATAATTGAGTTTACTATCACGAGATTTGAATCAAGAGATTAATGTAAAAGATATAGATAATGTTGTTAGATTTTCATAGAATCAAATATCATCTCATTTGAATACTTGTATGAAAAGTTACGTATAAAGAATAAAGTTCTAAAATGTTTTATTTGAAATGAACAATTTTATATACTAAATTTTGAAGAAATATTTGACTATGACCTCATTAGATTTTGAATGAATGATGAATATCAAAGTTGTAAAAAAAATTTTAGCTTTCCATATAATAAAAAAGTTATCTCATTTGGATAACTGTGCAAAAAGTTATGCTCAAAACAGTGCAAGACGGTCGATCTAGCAATCAATGCACTTGTCGATTGGTCAGGCACACCGGTCGACCGGCCAGCGCAGAAATTGCCCTGTTTAAGTAAACAGAGAGCCCATATGATGTCGATCGAGATATCGGTCGATCGGTCAAGCACATTGGTTGATCGATCAACACAAAAATACATATTTCAATTGAGCAAAATGTCGATCGGTCAGGCACGGATCGACCAGTAGGCTGATCGGCTAGTGTAGAATTCACTAACAATCATATTTTTCAAAAACAAAAGTATACCGATCGACTGGTGGTGTAGAACGGTCAATCGATCAGCGTGCAGAATGCACTATAATGATCGTCTTTTGATCCCAAAATTAGGAAACAAGTCCCTAATGGTTAAATGGAGTTAAGAAGGCTATAAAAAATGACTCAAATGAGCAGGAATGACCAAGACCTCCAAGAAAAAGTGGGAAGAATTTTTTAGAAGTCCATTTAAGTTTCAAATTGCAAATTTTTTATTTCTTTCTCTCTCACTCTTGTGTGAGGTTTCATATTGTAAAACAGAGATTGAAAAGTATTCTTGTGATATTGTAATAATTATTTAGCTCCCGAGTGAAAGGAGGTTGTGTCTTACTTTTTGAGCGAAGAAAAATAAGTGAAAGCTTATGGATGAAAGAGGTTGCGTTACCTCTTGAAATGGAGAAAAGCCAAGAGTTGTAAAGAGTTTCTTCATTCTCCCATTTGGAATGAAGAAAGGGTGTTAGTGAAATATCCGGCGGTCTCAAGATCGAGAAGTCGAGTAGATGTGGCCGAACCTCATCAACAAACCTCTATGCATTTTGTGTTTATCTTTTCTCCCCATGTCCTTCCTACTTTATTATGCATATGATATTATTATTATTGTGTTCGTTTAAATATTAATGAATCGATTTTAAGCTTAACGTGATAATTTTCATGAAATTGGTATTTTTTATTTAAACATCAATTCACCCCCCCCCCCCCCCCCTCCCTTCCTCTCGGTGCTTGTGATCCTACAATAAATGATTTATGTTTCATACAAATTTTGATACTTTTTTTTATCTTTTTGAAAATATTTTTCTATAGTTAATATGGTTGTTAAAGTTATTAATATAATTAGCATTGTACTTAAACTCTACATATTTACGAACCGAATCTATGATACGGTTCTACTCCCCCTCCCCCTTAAAATGAGTTTATGTAGAATCATTCCTTGGAACTAGTATTTTGTTAATTTAATCATTTTAAGCACTATAGCAATCTTAGAGCACAAGTGTGGAAAAAAATGTAAATTGTTATTGTTAAAAGTTAAATGCTTGTAATCGAAGAGTAAAATGAAAACATCTTGTTGTGAGTTTCATTATTACAATTTTTTTTTGTTGTTGAAGAGGTTGTCTTGTGGGACTAAGAAGAAAGTGATTGTCAAAGTGTTGCTTCACTTGAGAGAAGAAGAGATGGATTGGTGGAATTCCAGCAGTTTGAGAGTCAAGAAATCATGACACAAGAACGTAAGCTAACATGTTAAGCCAAACCTAGATCCTACAAGTAAAACTTTCTATAATGTTTAAGTAAAATATGATATTTGTATCAAGTTATTTGTTACAAATCTTATAATTTAAAGGAGAGCATAAGAAAATTTAGTGTCATATGAAAAATAATTAGCATAAGAAAGGTAACAAATATGAATAAAGTCTCATATTTTAATCAATAGCATAAATTTGATCTAAATACAAATGACATAAAAAAATTTATGTCAATAGTTCCACGTCAATGATAAGAGTGATTGTAATAAACTTATGAAGCAATATGTAAATTTAATGAAAATAATATGTGTCATGACCTAGTTAATAACTAATTGAAAAATAAAGGTCTAATAACAAAAAATTGTAAAGATCATTAATGTGTGGACCATGTACACATTTATAATTGCATTTCAATGGGGTGACTACAAGGTATTCATGGTTGGAAAATGAATCATGAATAGCCCGATGGATTATAAAATAAGTGATAATTAATAGATCACGCGTTTCTAGCTGGATGGATTATAAATTATTTCCAAGCATTCATGCTTCAAAAACAAATCAAGATTTATAGCTGAATGAATGAAAGATACAAAAAGAATGATGATGACGCATCTATGCTTAGCCAACTAATCATACATACAGTTCGATGAACGCCAACAATCATATATTAAATTAATCATGCATTTACAACTTGATGGATTATAAAAATGGACAATTGTCATGACACATTTTTTTATAACAGGATGGGTTATATAATGGGGCGACAATGACTCAAATCACTCAGCATTCTTCTTATTCCCACAACTATTTCTAGGAGGATGTTGGAGTCCAATAGAGATAATTTGTGTTTGGAGGTATGGATGGCTTGTGTTGGGCGAGGCTTTTGAAGCCAATCAAGTCCTATAGAGCAGGTGGACTTTTATTCCTCCAAGTTGATTTCTTCTTTTTTTTTTCGGACTGCAATGGGTTTACAATATATATTTGTAATATTATAGAAAATAATGTCCATGCTAAAATTTTATTTATCATTTTAAGCTATAATAAAAATGAGGTAAAATGGATTTGAAAGTCTTTTTTCTTAGGTACTGATACAATATATATGTGTGATATTGTTGAAAAGAAAGTTTTTGTTTTGTGTCTATAGTCTTATATATTATAGAATAAAAAATAGCTAAAATTAATGTGAAAATCATGTAATGGTTTAAAAGTATAAAGATCAAAATTTAATAACTCATTAAATTTAAAGATGTGATGTAGTCATGATATCCTAATAACATTTATTTTTTAAAAATGATCAAAGGATCTTTACAGTAAATCTACTTGTGCTAATGATCTGACCTTTGATCAAAGAAATGAATCTTCATGAATGTATTTATGGCAGCATGATGAATGTCAAAACTCTCATTAGTACAATTTTATAGTAGATTTATAAACATGATTATTATGTGAACAAATAAAATGTTGCACCATCCTTAATATATGTATCTCTATAGAAGAGACTCAAACTTGTGTCAATGCAATTTTTCTAAATTCCCACAACCTGCACTTTTTGTTACATCTTCATTTAGCCCTTTATTAGGTTTGTTAGTTCTATGTAATCATATGATTGAAAGCTTGCCTCCCTTTACAATCTACTTTTTTTAATTGCATATTTTCTCCTTCTTCTAATGTCATTTCATGTTATGTTACAGGAAGTTCCGAGTCAAAAATTGGTTACGAAGAATCTTTTTGTCATCACTCTTAATGCCGATCGACGCATATAGTCAACTATGTTTGGATATTGATGAGGGAATACATTCAGCAATGTCCTGACATGAATATATGGCATTCATTGGATGGATAGAAGATAATTATTTTATGTCCAACCCCTTACCATATAATCAAGCATTCAAGTCTTGAAGAGCAAGTCCTCTAAGGCCAAAGAGAGACAAAAAAAAAACTCCTAAACTATCAATGCATACATTGAGTTTAATTGTATGCAAGAAGCAAAAGTTTACATGTTTAGAAAATTGATAGGTGAAATTATATGATATTAGTATTTCAAAAGTCATTTATACTACTACTTTTGTGACGTATTTTTTGTAATGTGGGAAAGCAAAATAAAGTTGCCACCATTATATACATATGTATGTATGTATGTATGTATCCACACATGTATTATAAATAACAATTTTCAAAGATGTTGCTATAATTTTTATAACTATAATTCAATATTCAGACTTTATCATCATCATCATCATCAACATCATCATCATCATCATCATTGTCATTTCTCTTTTCTCATATTTAACTTTGGATACACTAATCATTGAGTTTGGATTTATTACAACCATCAATAAACGTAAAGATTTTAGTTTAGATCAATATCAAATACATGGTCGCCAAAGTAAAATTTGGAACCTTAAAAAATTTACTCTTCTATTCTTTGTTTCATTGTATATCCTATTGTTCTAAAATTATTATTTCAAAATATACTTTTTGGATACTCAAGAGTTAGTTATTAGAAAATATATGATTTTATTTATTTATACTTTTAAATTATATATTTGTAACTATAAATAATTAGGCTTTCAATGTTCATTTGCATACTCAACGTCTTCTTTGAAGGCAAAAATACGTGCGAACCTATAAATATAGGTTTGTGTGTGATTAAAAAATTATTTATGTATAATTTATTTTTTACTAATAAAAAATAAATGTTATATAAAGTGATAATATTACAATTATATGATCAATGGATACTCAAGAGTTAGTTATTAGAAAATATATAATTTTATTTATTTATACTTTTAAATTTTATATTTGTAACTATAAATAGAGAGAATTTCAATGTTCATTTGCATATTCAACACCTTTTTTGAAGACAAAGAATGCATGCGGACCTACAAAATCGGTGTGTGATAAAAAATTATTTATGTATAATTTTTTTTTACTAATAACACAATGTTATAGGAAAAAAATATTTTTATATAATTTATTTCTATCTAAGAAAAAAATATTAAATTATATGAGAGACGTTCAATTTCCATTTGAAAACTCGACATCCTCTTTGAAGATAAAGAGTATGTGTGGACCAAATTATTCAACTATTATAAATTAAACATTTGTTCTATAACCAATAATATATGAAATAAAAGATATATTTTTGTGTTATTTATAATCATATATCATTTCCACTAACAATTTTTATTTGTATGTAATTATTTTTTATTGTTATCAAGTTATTATTGTGTTAAGGAGTTGGAATATTTACAATCCATATAGACTACATAATTACCTAATAACAAAATAGTCAATCAAACTTAACAATTTTGTTATTATTATTAACAATTTGTAAATTTTTTATTATATGTATATCTATATGTTTGTTTTTATATATAGATATCTTTTGTGTTACTAATATTTATAATAATAAATTGTTCCTACTAATAAGTTTTAATTGTATATAGTTATGTTTTTTTGTTATCAGGTTATTATTCTATCAAAGAAATAGAAGACTTAGGTATTAATAACTAGGCATTAGTTGGCAACAAAATGTTCAACCAAAGTTAATTATGTTATTATTAATAATTTATCAATTGATTAAGATATTCTAATAAACTAAAGAGAAATTATTCAAAAGCTATCATATATAAAATGTCCGAGTGAAAAGCTTGTATCTGATATATACATACATACATATATATATAATATTGATAATTAATAAAAGAATCATCAACATTTTAATTATAATATTATGATAATAATTATAATGAACTAATATTCATAAACATAACAATATAGTAAATTTAATAATTCTAATAAGCATAACATCATTTAATGCTAACAATTTTTTTATTAAAGTTAACACATATATAATTCATTTATATCCATATTTATATATCTATATAAAAGAAATGTAGAATATGCCAAGTATCATTCTCTCATTAAGCTATGTGTCATTAAAAATAATTTTTAAAGGGAAATTATAAAGTATGTTAGTTATGATAGATAATAATAAATAAACTAATTTATACTAATGATTAGTATATATCATAATAATATTTTAAGTGTAATTAACAATATTATATATATTTATATAAAGAATTATTCAAACGAAAACTCTCACAAATTCACCTATTATTTTTTTTTAATGAGGAAAGTTAAATTATATTCTTTATAATGAGTAACAATAAATAATATATACATATATATATATATATATAAGCAAGCTCTCATGAATTTAAGTATATAATCATCGATACTAAAAAGTTAATTATTAAAAGCATATATTTTTATTTATCCAAAATTTTAAAATAATATATT
The DNA here is from genome assembly GCA_030549335.1 of Pontederia crassipes. Lineage (NCBI taxonomy): Eukaryota > Viridiplantae > Streptophyta > Magnoliopsida > Commelinales > Pontederiaceae > Pontederia > Pontederia crassipes. The sequence continues at coordinate 20,554,330 of CM060184.1, read as the reverse complement.
TGTAACTATAAGATGTAGTTCCCATTAATATATTTGACGCCTTCTTCAAAGGGGAGAGTATGTGCAAACTTAGGAATATAAAGTTTGTGCATGATAAAAGAAAACACTCATATATATATATATATATATATATATATATATATAATGAGATATTTAAAAGAAACGATGTGCAATTGATTATGGTGATTCATGATCAAAATATTTCATTGATGATTATTAATATTTTGTCTATAGTTACATGTCATACCCTCATGATTTTTTTTTTCTTTTGAAATTAGTTTTGATATGTTGAATAATGGAGTATATTATTAAATAAAAATGAAACTTAATTGGTTCAAAATTAATTAGAACTTGAATACGGATAATTGGAGTTGTTTAATTTAGTCTCACATTTAAAGTTTATAATATAAAAAGAGATGGAATAATTTATAAAAAAAGTGATGATTTACAAATATGGTAGTTATCTATTTGTATTAAGCCAATTAATATCAATAATTAGAACTTAATTAAGAGGCACTTGACTAATAATAATAATATGTCAATCATTGTCTATTTGTTTAAAGAACATTCACCCATGATCAAATAATTATATGTAAAGAAAGTTAATCTATTATCTATATTGATTTTTAAAAATAACTTCTATCAATGTTAAATATACACTTTTAATTATATTATAATAATAAATAATATAGATACGTAGAGATAGAAGTTCCAAGTGGCAACCTCATGAATCCACCTATGAAATAAAAACATTTTAAAGAATTATATTTTTTAATAATAATAATAATAATAATAACCATAAAGAAATAATAACAATTAATATCTATCTATCATAGGCATTTTTAGTCCCACGTTCAAAACTTGCTAAATGTAAAAAAAAGTTTATAAAAAAGAATGCATATGTAATGTAAGAATTTGGCTAATAATGATTTATGACTAATTCAATGACAATATTAAAACAAGTTTTAATCAATTATTTTTTGAATTAAAGTGAACATCATCAACATTAAATATATAATTTTGGTCATATTAAGATAATGAAGTCACATATTATATTCAAATAAAATATTTTTCAGTATATTCTTAAATATAATCTTTATATATATCTACACAATTATATATATATATATATTAAGGAGATGTATTACTTATTTATTTTCACTTTTGAAATTTACCAACCGAAAGAATAGGGATGTTCATTTAAATGAAATGAATTTGATCTACATATGATTATTTTTAAATAAAATGTTAAAATAAACTATAATATTTTATTTATGTTGATTATTATCGTAAAAGTGTTACCACTATTTGATATATATTTTTACAAATTACAAAATAAATCATAATGGACTAAACTCAATAATTGTATCTTATTATGCACTATGATATCAATAAAATTGAACTATAATTAACTTTATATCAATATTAAATTATTTTTGTACAAATTAAAGTGCAAGCTGAAATATGCTACATAACACTCCCTCACGAATCAATCTATTGTAATTATTATATGATATAAACAATTTATTAATTGTTTAGTTTCAAATTTTACATTGATCATATTTAAAAAATAGAGAAAATTAAAAAAGGGAGATATCAAAAGAATATTATCAATTTTAGATATTCTTAAATTTGAGTATATAAAGAATAAGCTAAAAGTTTATAAAAAATATTCAAAATAAATAATTATATGTTTTGAAAATGATAAGAGTTGAGTTACCCTGCATATCTATATATCATTAAGCTATGTAACATTAAAATTATTTTTTACATGAGAGTGTATAAAGTATATTAATTATGTTACATAATAATAAATAAAATAATTTATATTCATAATTAATATATATCACAATGATATTGATTAATATTGAGTAAATACAGAGACAGAATCAGGATAAAAATTAGGGGGTGGGGGAATAAATATATAGAATTTTCTTAACTGAATTAAGAAAATAAAAAATATTACATAAAATAAACATATATGAAAATAAGTTATACAACATTATTATTTTATTTAGATTAAAATAATGTTATTTATTATTTTTTTCTTTTTTATGTTTATCATGTTAAAGGAAAATATATCATATATGTAACTAACTTTTTAATAACTTAACTAATTAATTTGATTTTCTTATAGAAAGGAGTCAAAATTATGTACATATATTATATTTTTCTAAATACACATATTATACCATAAATCTTTCAAAAATATACACATATATTCTTTCATTAATATAATAACATATTGTAATTATGTTAAGATCACAATATTAGGGAAGGGGGCTTACCATATGTTTTCTATTTATAGAATAATATCTATTACTATATATAATGTTTCAAAAAATTGGGGGCTTAATTATGTCAAATTAACAAAATAAGAGGGCTTATGATATATTATATATATATGTATATAATAATATATAGTCTATATATGTAATATTGCAAAAATGTATTTAAAAAATGTAATAAAATTAGAATATTTAAAAAATGTAGTTATATAATATAATTTATAATTTATAATTTCAAAAATGTATTTCCTTTATAATAAAAAATATAATATTTACAAAAAATATAGTTATATATTTATATTCACACATATCTATGTAATATATATATATATATATCATTCAAAATCGAAATGTGAAACAAGAGCATCCTTCTTCCTTTTCAGATTTCCATAAAAGAAATTATTATAAAACTTAAAGTCAAGAAAAAAGATATAAAATTTTCACGGAGACTAAACTAAAAACAAAAGAGTAAGAAAGAAGTTTGCGGTACTAAATTTCATTACTTAGGAATTGTTGAATATCAAAAGCTTATTACGCGAAATACCATTTTTTTGGAACGAGTTGAGGGAGTGGGCGGGGGAAGAAGCAATAAATTGGGGTTTATCAGCACCAATGTTACGAGGTTCCGGAATTGAATGGGATCTTCGTAAAATTGATGATTATGAGTGTTACAATGAATTTGATTGGGAAGTCCAATGGGTTCGGACCTCCACTTAGTTTCACCCAAGCTTCATCCTGGTCATGGATAGATCACTCAGGTTCGGGTCCATAAGCAGTGACAATCGCCCTATGAAGACTCGCTTTCGCTACGGCTCCGGTGGGTTCCCTTAACCAAGCCACTGCCTATGAGTCGTCGGCTCATTCTTCAATAGGCACGCGATCAGAGATCACATTCTCCTCCCACTGCTTGGGAGCTCGCGGTCAGAAAATACTATGAATGAGAATTGATCGTGTATAATAAAATAAATATTTTTTGTATTTCTTTATCAAATATGCTTTTAGTCGCACATTCAAAGGTTAAATGAGATGAGATAAAATGAAAATGAAAGCATATTCAACTATCTAATTTAATCCCACATTTGAAGTTATAATATGAAATAGATAAGATGGACTATGAAATAGGAACAATTCACAAACTTTGTAGTTATCTTTTTGGATTAAATCAATCAATATAAATAAGTTTTAAGACTTAAAGGCAGAAGCATGTGACATATAATCAAATAAAAATATTGTAAAAAAATTCTATTGCTAAGTTATGTAGAAGCTAAATATAACAATCATATTTCATATCTATATTATATTATAAATAATAAAATATATTCCTATTGTTCCATTGAGAGCAACCCAAATGATGAATAAAAAAAGATAAATTTATGTATTAATAGTAATTCACATTATATTTGAGAGAGAGAAGGGATAAATTCTACTTGGTACACAAAATAATAATTTTAAAATTACTTTTAAATATTCTATTATTTGTATCTATAATGACAACATGAATAAACTAAATATTAATTTATATAAATATATCATATATTCTTTTAGTATTTACTTTTCTAAGATATGAAATTGTTAAAAAATGTAGAATAACAATTACTGTATATATAATATCAAAATTTGAAAGATATATAGTCTGAAAGGAGAAGTCACGTTGTTTTAAATTAACATCAATAAAATAAAAGATTTAAGTAATAGATGTTAACAAAGCAACAAAATTAAGGGGGTCAAAGATAGAGTAAAAACTAATTAAAAATGAAAGATAATATAATTTATTTTAAAAAAATAATTCAAAATAAACTTAATTTATTATAACATGTTTACATATATAAGTTTTTAGACGAGAAAATAATTAGATAGTCAATAAAATTTCTTATATCAAATTTTTTGTTTAATTCTTTGTCCTCCGTGCATCGCACGGGTCATCGTACTAGTATATAGATATATATAAACTGAGGTAATAAGTACCACGTGTCGAGCTCTCATAAATTGGATATATAAAATGATAATCTTTTAATTATATAATTATAGATACTCAAAATTTAGTTATTAAAAATATATATAATTTTATTTATATTTTTTTTTAAATTCTCTATCTGTAATTGTAAATAGATGGTCCATTCTAGTTCTGTCCACGATCATTGTTAAGTTTCATATAAATCTCTCTACAGATCATTTTCTCAAATACATCATACAATTGAAAAAAATAAATAGCAAAAGTCAATGTGGATGAAAAACATTTATTCTGAAATTGAACTAATATGTTGCCAATGTGCAATGTACATAAGTATAATTTCATTCATAATGGCTTTTACATTTTTTATTCTTCACTAATATATTCTATTTTCGTGGTCATAAATTAATTATGATTTAGGTGCATAATTAATTAGAGATAAAAAATAATTGAGAAACAATACTTATAGTAATTATTTAATATTAATAATAGTAATGAACAAAATAAGACACTGGACCCTTGGATTGATTCTACCGCTAATCATCAATTGAGTGTATTTTCTTTATTGAACTCCTAATTCTTTAGAGCATTTGGTGATTTAATATATATATATATATATATATATATATATATATGTGTGTGTGTGTGTGTGTTGTGTGTGTGTGTGTGAAATGAGAGGTAAAAGCATGAGGGCGCGACAAGTGGCATCATAAGGTAATATATATACAAATATAATTTAAACAATTGAGAAAATTAAAAAATATCTTATAATAATCTCTTATGCAAGATAACAAATTTCATTTTAAAAGATATGTACAAATTTAATTTATTTTTTAAGAAAATAAAAAATTATCTTATAATAGCATGTTATATAAGGTAACAAATTCCTCTTTAAAAGTTAATTTATTATTTTCGGAATTAAAAATTAATTTAAAATAAATAATATAACTTGAGTGAAATCAATATTAATCTTTTCTTTCTATCAATTTGATTATGATGAAAATAAATAATATTTTTTTCTAAAAGATAATATGCATATAAATAATAATTTTGTTTTAAACGATAATTTGGTATTTTCAAAATTAATAAATAATTTAAAATAAATATTTCAATTGATTCAAATTAATATTAATTAGTTTAAGAATCCGTGCGATGCACAAATGTTATAGATTATGTTAATATAATTAATATTAATTTTTTATTATTATTAATTAGTATTCATGTAATTAAGAACCAGTGCGATGTACAAATGATATTAATATAATTAAAATAATATTAATATATTAGGTTTTTGGTATTATTAATTAGTATTCATGTGTATTAAGAAAATTGAAACTCATTATAAATTTACATAAAATTTCAAAATACTTTTTTATAGACTACATGAATTTGTTATATGGTGATAATAATCATAAATTAAAATTTCAAGTTCATGCCTACTCATTACACATGAAATGGCCATATAAAATTGTCCATGTCAGAATATAGGTTTCTTAAAAAAATATTCTGACGTATTTTGTGCATTTTGAATAGCATGTTTAAATGTATGGTTGTTTGATTTTGTTGTAGCGTTGTATTCTTTGTTACTTTAAAATTTGGTAATGATCGAGATCATAGATATGCTGAAATAATTGCAGAAAAACTAATGTATTATATAATACCTTTGTAATAACTTATAAAATTTGTCTAAAATCGCCTCCAAAAATGAGCCTTTATCTTCAAATGGTTGTTTGGGATTACTTATATTTTTAAATATGAGAATATCTCTAAAACTTTAATCAAGTGTTTCAAAATAATATTTATGCATAATTTAGTATATATTTCATTCTGATGTAACAAAATAATTCTCCCAATGAAATATCTATTTTTTATCACATATTTTAATTTTTTATTACATACAAATTTTAGAGAAAATTATCACTTTTGGGTATAGTTTATTTGTCTCAAACGAATATAAGAATATTGATTCATTTACACTTGACCTATTAGCAATAACGTCAATGAAATCATAATATGAGAAGTAGTTGGATATATATAATGCTCATAAAGAAAAATTAGGATGCGATGCACGGATATTACTAATTATATTAATGTAAATGAAAAATAACACATTAAAAGAATTGAACTTCATTATATACTTACATCAAATTACGAAATACTTCTTTATAAACTACATTCTTTACTTAATTTCTTAGACATGAAAGAGCCATATAAAATTGTATTGTAAAAATATTAATTTCTTAATTATTGACCTTGATTTTTGTTAATGATCATTATAAAATATATCATAATTAAAAATTATTTGTGTTGAAATCTAAATAGTATAAGATGCAATCAATGTTATTCTTGGAATGAATACATTTTTCCAGCTTTATTTTCTAATAATTTTTTTGTATTTGGTGAAATCTATTTTTTTCTTTTATCTTATATTTTTAAATTTTTATTCCATATAATTTTTAGAGAAAATTTTATATATGGCAATTCTCTTGGTTCTGTGTATACTTTATTTGCATCAAATCAATATAAAAATATTGGTGCGTTTACATTTAGCCTATTAGCAACAACGTTGATAAGATCCTAGTCAGATAATAGAATATTTTGTTCGTTTGTAAACACATGTTTACATACGATCATTGATTGCCTATATATGCATTCATAAAAAAATGATGAAATATTATTGGTAATATTGCTTTTAATGTGCATTTATTATGTAGTTGACTTTGCACATACTTTGACATTATTATTATAAGATATCAAATAATGTTGTAAATATAGAGGCAATATGTATGCATCACATATTATATAGCTGACTTTCTACGTAGCTTAAGAAACAAAATAAGAACAAGTACACAAATAGTACAAATAAAAGTAATAAAAAATTATTTTGCCTTGTAAAATCATGTCAAGAGAATATATGTTGTTTAAATTTTTTCCTTCGGAAACTTTTCACAATCTCATCACACATATATTATAAATTCCTTTGAAATTTGTTTGAATAATGCTTCCATGGTATCACATTATTTAAATCATAATACACGAAACCTATATACACGTGTGTGTATATGTGTATATAAATATACAAAATATTTTTTTATCATTATTGTTTATTTATAAACTAATTTAAAATTATTAAATGTCATGTGACATATACTATTTATTCTTATTTTTAAAATATATTTTCTTCATTTAATTTGATAAAATACTTACAACCAAATTTAATTAACTTTTCTCAATAAATAATTATTATATAGTCATAATATTATGATCTTTAAGAATTACTAAAATTTTTATAGCAATTAAAAGTGATCTCTAGGTCATACTACTTTAACCAAAAAAATATTGACTAGATATGAAAAAAATTGCAACATTTAAATTATATTGAAAGGAGGATTTTCAAAAGGGGTGGTGTAGTTGTATTAAACACATTGTAATTATATATACACATATATTTAATCCTACAATTAAAAAGATAAAGAACATCATGTTCCTCATTTAAAAAGGAACATTGTGTATTTAGATATGTAGACAATAATTTTTTTATCACTTTATATATAAATTTTGATTTAAAAAACTACTTAAACATTAAAACAATTATGATTATGGAATGTTATATATATATATATATATATATATATATATATATATTAAGATCCCTACTTACATATATATTATTATGTCATAAAAAATTATTTATTTAAAAGTATTAAAAGTACAAAAAAATTTGTTTTCTTTATTTTATCCAACTAAAATGTCTAATTTCATTCAAATTCAATTAATCTTTTTGTAATTTAATCTAATTTCTTTTTTGGTTATATATATATAATTCTGGTTTCTTTTGTCCATTTAAAAGGAACATATTTTTTCATTAAGTCGAAGCAATAACCAAAAGGGAATTCTGTTTTCATTCTCTAAACAATTAAATAACAAAAAATTTCCTTTTTCGTAAAACTCTTTGTTATAAATATAATATCTCTTTTATAATTGTTATTATTGTTTTAAGAAATTTTAAACTAATAAGAAAAGAGAGTTTAATCACATAATATGTGTCATTATCATTATTGTTGTTGTTGTTGTTTTGAAATAGGTTAAGATTATTAACATATATCTCAGTCTTAATAGGATACACAATCGATATTATAATTTTTAAAATTTGATTGAATGACACTTTCATTGTAAAAAAATTAAAATAAATTAATATGTTTTTTCTATAATCCATTTTTTCTAAAATTAATTTTATCATATTATTTTTTATTAGATGACTACACCACTTATCTTATTTCTAATCACATTATTTAATCTTGTTTCATTAGGATTATAACTGATATACATATATATATTAAAATTATAATTATATATGATCATAATTATTAATATTTTAACATGAAATAAATTATTTTAAAATGATTTCATTATTTCAAATTATCTTTTATTCTGAAAATAATACATAATCTTTGAAAAAGAAAATTCTATTTATTTCATTGATATTATAATTTTTAAAATTTGATTGAATGACACTTTCAGTGTAAAACAATTAAACAAAATTAATATGCTTTTTCTATAATCCATTTCTACTAAAATTAATTTTATCATATTATTTTTAATTAGATGACTACCCCACTTATCATATTTTTAATTGCATTATTTAATCTAGTTTGATTAGGATTATAACTTATAAAGATATATATTAAAATTAGAATTATATACGATCAAATTTATTATTAATTTAATTATTAAAATTTTAACATGAAACAAATTATTTTAAAATGATTTCATTATTTGAAATTATCTTTTATTATGAAAATAATACATAATCTTTGAAAAAGTAAATTCTATTTATTTCATTATTTCAAAATTAAATATTTTTTTATTTTATTATATTTTTTCATTAACTTTTAGAAAGGAAATATTATTTATTTTATTTCACTTTGCTGAAATAACACATTATGTCTGAAATAGAAAATGTTATTTTACCTTTAAAAAGCAAATATTATTAATTTTATTATACGTGTCCATTATCTTTTATTTTATTTTACTGAAATAATAGATTATGTTTGAAAAAGAAAATGTTATTTTACTCTTTTCAAAGTAAATATTATTAATTTTATTATACTTGTCCATTTTCTTTTTATTATACTTGTCTAAGGTAAAAAAGAGACAAAAGAAATAACTCCTAAACTATCAATGCATACATTGAGTTTAATTGTATGCATGAAGCAAAAGTTAACATGTTTAGGGAATTAACATGTGGAATTATATGAGATTAGTATTTCAAAAGACATTTGTACTATTACTTTTGTGATGTATTTTTGTAATGCGGGAAAACAAAATGAAGTTGCCACCATTTTATGTATATATGTGAGTGTATCCACACATATGTATTATAAATAACAATTTTCAAAGATGTTGCTAAGACTTTTATAACTATAATTCAATATTCATCATCATCATCAACATCGTTCTCTTTTCTCATATTTAATTTTGGATAAATTAATCGTTGAGTTTGGATTTATGACAACCATCAATAAAGGTAAAGATTTTAGTTTAGACCAATATCAAATACATGGTCGCCAAGTAAAATTTGGAACCTTAATTCAATAAAAAAATTTACTCTTGTATGCTTTGTTTCATTTTAAATCCTATTATTCCAAAATTATTATTTCAAAATATACTTTTTTGCTATTTTATTTGCAATTAAGTTTCTTAGTAAAATAAAAATATTATTTTTAAAACAGATATGATTATTTTAATATATATATATATATATAGGGTTTAAGTAATATGCAACCAAAAGTTGTACAACAATTATGCATCCAATGAATCTGAACCATTGGATGATGATTACATGATTGAGATTAAATTTAATAACTTAATATTAAATTCAATAGAGGTTGAATCTCAACCATATAATTATAATCTACGGTCCTAATTTGTTGGTGATTGTATATAGATATTTGTCCCCACTCAACCTTCCATCCTAGTTTAGTCCACGAAATCTCTCTGCAGATCATTTTCTCAAGTACATCATACAATTGAGAAAAATAAATAGCAAAAGCGACTGTGGATGAAAAACATTTATTCTCAAATTGAACTAATATGTTGCCAATGTGCAATGTACATAAGTATAATTTCGTTCATAATGGCTTTTACATTTTTTATTCTTCACTAATATATCCTATTTCGTAGTCAAAGATTAATTATGATTTAGGTGCATAATTAATCAGAGATAAAAAAATTGAGAAACAACACTTATAGTAATTAATTAATATTAATAATAGTAGTGAACAAAATAAGACACTGGACCCTTGGGCTGATTCTACCACTAATCATCAATTGAGTGTATTTGCTTTATTGAACTCCTAATTCTTTAGAGCATTTGGTGATTTAATATCCATATATATATATATATATATATATAGATGAAATGAGAGGTAGAAGCATGAGAGTGCGACAAGTGGCATCATAAGGTAATATATATATAAATATAATTTAAACAATTGAGAAAATTAAAAAATATCTTACAATAGTCTCTTATGCATGGTAACAAATTTCATTTTAAAAGATATGTACAAATTTAATTTATTTTTTCAGAAAATAAAAAATTATCTTATAATAGGATGTTATATAAGGTAACAAATTCCTCTTTAATAGTTAATTTATTATTTTCGGAATTAAAATTTAATTTAAAATAAATAATATAACTTGAGTGAAATTAATATGAATCTTTTTCTTTCTATCAATTTGATTATGATGAAAATAAATATTTCTTCTAAAAGATAATATGCATATAAATAATATTTTTGTTTTAAATGATAATTTGGTATTTTCTAAATTAATAAATAATGTAAAATAAATATTTCAATTGATTCAAATTAATATTAATCTTTATTTTTTTATTAATTTGAGTATGATTAAATAAATAATATTTTCTTTCTTAAAAATAATGTGCAAGTCCTTTTTAAAAGATATTCTGTTATTTAATAAATTCAAGAATAATTTAAATAAATAATTCAATTTGAATCATATTAAGAATAATCTTCCTTTTCTTAAAAAAATGATATGATTAAAATAAATAATATTTTATTTCTAAAAGATAATATGCAAATAACAAATAATTCCTTTTTAAATGATAATTTATTATTTTCGAAATAAAAAATTAATTTAAGATAAATATTTAGTTTTAGTCAAGTTACTTTCCTTTTTGTCAATTTGAGTATGATTAAAAATAATAATTATTGTTATTGTTGAAAGTTAAATGCTTGTAATAGAAGAGTAAAATGAAAAGATCTTGCTGTGAGTTTCATTATAACATAATATGTTTTTGTTGAAGAGGTTGTCATGTGGGTCTAAGAACATAGTGATTGTCTTGCTTCACTTAAGAAGAAGAGATTGATTAGTGGAACAATGGTAGTTTGAAGGTCAAGAAATCTTGATACAAGTGTTAAGTTAAATCTCGATAAAAAATGTCTACATCCTATATGTGAAAATTTCTATAATGTTTAAGTAAAATAAGATATTTGTATCAAGATATTTTTTTAAAAAAACTTATAGTTTAAAGGAGGAAAGCATAAGAAAATTTAGTGTCAAGCGACAAATAATTAGCATAAGAAAGGTAACATATATGAATAAATTGTCATATTTTAAACAATAGCAAAATTTGATTTAAATACAAATGATATTATAAAAACATTTATGTCAATATTTTCACAGCAATGATAAGAGTGATTGTAATAAAATTTAGAAACTATACGCAAATTTATTGGAAATAATATGTCATGACTCTAGTTAATAACTAATTGAAAAATAAAGGTGTAATAAGAAAAAAATGTAAAGATCATTAATGTGTGGACCATGTACGGATTTATAAATGCATTTAAATGGGGTGACTATAACATATTCATGGTTGGAACATGAATCGTGAATAGACCAATGGATTATAAAATAAGTGATAATAAATAGATCATGCATTTATAGTTGGATGGATTATAACATAGGATGATTTCCAAGTATTCATGATTGAAAAATGAATCAAGCATTTATATCTGAATGAATGAATGATACAAGAAGAATGATGATGACGCATTCATGCTTAGTCAACTAATCATCCATACAGTTGGAAGAATGCCAATAATCATGTATTAAAATTAATCATGCGTTTACAACCAGATGAATTATAAAAATGAACAACTGTCAAAGTATTTACGGTTACATACTAAAACACGTTTTTATAATGGGATGGTTATCTAATGGGATGACAATGCCTCAAATCACTCAATATTCTTCTTATTCTCACAACTACTTGTAGAGGATTTGGAGTCCAATAGAGATAATGTACAAGACTTTTTTTAAAAGATAATTTATTGCTTAAAATAAAAATAATTTAAAATAAATAATTCAATTTGGGTCAAATTAATATTAATATTTTATTTTCATCGATTTGCATACAATTAAAGTAAAAAATATTTTCTTCTTCAAAAAAATATTCAAATAAATAATAATCCTTTAATAAAATAATCATTTGTTATTTTCCAAATTTCAACTAAAAAATAAAGAATATCAATTCGAGGCAATTAGATTATGATTATAATAATAATAATTTCTTTCTTAAAGATAATGTGCAAGTAAATAATCATTCCTTTTTAAAAAATAATGTGTTACTTTAGAAATTAAGGAATAATTTATAATAAAGAATTCAATATGAGTCAAATTAAGATTAATCTTTCTTTTTTCAATTTAAGTATGTTTAAAATAAATAATCTTCTTTTCTAAAAATTAATGCACAAAACATAATAAAATAAATATTATGTTTTTTTCTAAAAAATAATATTTCCTTTCTATTGAGTTCCATTAAGATTTATCTTTCCTTATATTTTATTATTTTAAATGTAATAAACAAGCATAATAATTTTAGAATTATAATAGTTTGTTGTTAACATAACAAAAGTAAACAAAGATTAAATTTATGAGCATATTAGAAGCAATTTTTTTAGTATTATTAAAATAAATGTTTTTCCTTTCTAAAATATAATGTACAAGTAAATAATATTCTGAAATATAAGTTGTTATTTTTTAATTAAAAAATAATTTAAAATAAATAATTCTGTTTGATATCAATTAAGATTAAATATTTCATTTATAAAAGATAATGGACAAGTATAATAAAATAGATAAGATTTTCTTTGTTAAAGATAATGTATTATTTCAGAAATTAAACAATAAATTATTCAATTTCATTATGATAAAATAAATAATCTTTCCTTTCTCAAATGTATCGTAGAAGTATAATAAATTAAGTAATATTTTTTTAAAAAAAAGATAATGAATTATTCCAAGATAAAAAATTATTTTAAATTTGAGAATTTGAGACCAAACTAGTATTAGTTCCCCTTTTTAAAAGATAATGGACAAGTATAAAAAAATAAGATTTCCTTAAAATATAATATATTTTTATTAATAAAAAATAATTTTTTTTATTTGAGTATGATTAGAATAAATAATATTTTTTCTAAAAGGCAATGTACATGTATAATAAAATATTATATTATTTAATTTTTGAAGATATTATCTTATTCCTAAATTTTAAAAATAATTTAAAATAAAAAATTTTCAATTTGGGTCCAATGAAAATTAATATTTCCTTTAAAATAAATAAATATAAATAAGAAAATAATTATATTTTTTATAATTAATTATTTAAGAAGAAAATAATTTAAGTAAAAGTTGAGGTGAGGATAGATTTAAATTGAGTTTTAAACTTTTTAAAATAAACTAACATATTTATCACATTTAAATGCTAATAAATTAATTTTGATAATTATTATAAATTATAATATAAATTATATACTACATAGTTTTTGTAATATTTGTCATTTGTGCATCGCACCACTAGTTTGTGACTAAAAAATTTATATATATACACATACAAAGCTGTGACTAAAAGGGTGCGTTTGGCTCCTAGGACTTGGGCTAGAACTTGCCTAAGTCCTGAGATTTTTTGTCAAACGATCAATGTGATGAGAACTTGAGTCACGTGATCGTTGTTTGCCATTTCGGAGAACGAAAAGTTCTCGCTGGACGCTTCAAACTTTTTTTTAATCTTCTTTTTTTTTGCATCTTTTTTTTTGCTTTTTTGTTTTTGACTCTTTATTATATTTTAATTACCAAAATATTGCTAATTAATATTTAATAATATTATTATTATTAAGTAAACTATTTTTATATTAACTTAAATAATAATCAATTATAATATTTTATTTATTAATATATTATCATTTTTCTTATAAAATAATATTTTTAACTTAATATATATTTTTCGTAAATTATAACATTAATAATATATGGAAATAATAAATTATAATATTATTATTTTTCATAAATTATAATATTAATATAAATATGTTTGTAAATTATAAATTACAATATTAATATAAATATTTTCGAAAATTATTATTTTAACTAAATAAAGATATAATATTTTAATTTGAGATACTTTTATATTTCATAAAATAATATATTATATTTTTAATTCTTATTTTTTATCCAAACACATACTAAAACTTATCTATCAAATCAACCTTTCAAATTCCCATCATTACACTTTTTCATCCATACACTACATCTAAACTTATCTATCAAATTAATTAGTTCTCGAGAAGTAACGGGAACTCAAAATTCCCATGCCAAATATAGCCAAAAAAAATTTGGTAGAATGCCCGATGACCTCGATCGATGGTTTCCGACCTGGACTCCGAGCATATTAGCAATCTTCTCTCTCCCTGGTCTTTTTTAGTCCCCCCCCCCCACATTTTCATGTATACTTTTTTTTTATTTGCCTATATCTATCTCTCGCCCTTAAGGCTAGAAATAAATCGAGTCGTTCGTGAGGCACTCGTGACTCGACTTATTTTTTGTCTAGCTTAGCTCAGCCTACTATTAAAATAACTCAGGTTAAATAATAAAAAGTTTATTTTCTTGAAGAGACTTAGTCTCTTAATAATTGGTCTAATCTTGTAGCTTATCAAGTCAAGATTTATAATATATTATATTTTATGTAGAATTTTTAAAAAATAAAAATGTTCCTTTATTTTTAATTCAATTTGGAATTCAGTACGATGATTTTTATTATATGTTCAAAAAAGAAAATTATTGGTGTCTCTTTTATTTAATTCATATTTATTATTTCTTTAATAAATACAATTTATTATATTCAATCTAAAATACCATCAAAAAATATATTTTAGTTGACATGCTAATAAACTAGACCATGCATTAAAAATTAATCAAACAAATCATATTAAGCTTATGTTCTTATAGGTTGCACTTAAATATTTTTATTTTGTAATAAATTTGGACTAATTAAATGAAAATTTAGCTCGGTCTATCTAGTGTCTAGTAGTCATCATCCCCAGAATCCTCAACGCCTGAGCATTATTATCTATATTAGTTTGTATGGGAAACAACTAAAAGGTCACAAAACTCCTTTTGCTCAATTGCATTATACACTTTTTTTTTTTATTTAACGATCAAATTATTACCACAGTTTACTAATAATTAACCAGTACTCAATAATTAAAGTTAGCTGTCTTGTCACAGTCTTTGATCGTGGTTAATTTACTCGTAGAGTTGATAAATATTGAAAAAAGTACCAAGTGATGTTATAATGATGGAACTCATTGAAGGCGATCAGAAACATTATTAATCAGCATCATTTATCTTGAAAATCTTATTTTATTTGGACCATCACTTTTATTGAAAGATGAAAATAGAGGAGCAATAAGCAAGCAAAAACTTGGAGATACGCGATATAAAACCCATAAGAATACCATGAGCGAGGACTTGATAAAATGATGGAGTATTATAGTGTCTAAAATCACATTTTTGCTTAAGGGTTGAGCACATATGATGCAAATTTATCCAAGATGTTTATGATGTAATGCCTGTTTCTTTTTGTTTCTCACAATATAACACGATTCGACAATATTACCAAATTGCAACTTTGGCACTTCACCGTTCTTGCTTTACATAGACATATCAGCGCAGGAACCCAAACGATTGCAGAACGGAATCACTTTCATCACCACAGAATCTCCCTGGATTTACAAAATAATTACAACCTACGAAGTATCAGAAGACTCCCAAGAAAAAGACCAGATGGAACGCTTTCTTCCATTAACCAAGGAGGCTCCAAATTGAACTATGATACAGGGACAGTTGAGCAGTGAGCCCAGGATCTCGCATCTTTACTTCAACTCTGATACAAGGTCAGTTAGGCAGTGAACAGGGATGTTGCATCTTAACTTCATTCATGATACACGTCATGGACGTATGTAGCGACGGTCCGTCTAATGGTCATAAGAAACTTAACAATCTTCCCAACTGCTTTCTCTAACATCCAGCAGCCTTTAGAAAATTGTCATATGGGCTCGACGCAGGGAGCCTGAAGTACTGGGACTGATACCGCGAGTCACTACAAATGACATTGCTACCTATATGTCTCTGTGGATATGCATCTGCATTGTGATCAAGAAAAGGATTGCCACTCTGCAAATACACGTATGCTCATATATGTGGTTATTCCAACCTCAAGAGTATAAGCGCTGAAATAAAGTACACTGACTGACATGATAAATGTGAGAATGCAGCAAAAAGTGTAAATCTATAGGTATCAGTCTCGAGGGTATGTTCATTGGCAGAATTATGAAATACTGAACTAATGGTACTGACTGAAACGATTGCATTATAATATGTAGGCATGCATAATTATGTTTTGTACCTTTGGTGGTTGATCTACATAGAAATGTGTGTACTGTTTCACTGCATTTTGGTTCTGGAGGAAACCCAATGCCACATCTTGTCTTTGTTGAGCGTTTGTAAAAACTGACATTTTCTGCTGTTTTCCAACCACCAGAGCCTCACAGTGACTAGCCATTTCTTTATATGGTATGTCAGGGGTGGTTGACACTGAAAATCGTCCAACTTGCCATGCTGTGTCCAAGACCTGTAAGAGTCCATGTAAGTATATGATAATAAAAGTTGCCAAACTATTCACTGGCAAGATAATTTCAGAACATAGGTAAATTGTTCAAACTGTACATCCACAAGTCTGGGAATTGGAGATATTAAGACAAAATGGACAAGGAAAAAAAATTAGTTTGTGCAATTTATGTAGCAATCCTCCAATTAATGATCATGCATTTCAAAAATCTTTTGCAATATGAAACAGACTATTGATGATCCACAACTGGTGAAGATACCGTGTCTAAAAGCTGATTGACACTGAGAAGGTTGGAGGCATCATCGGCCAACTTTGAGCTGGGATCACATATATCAGATCCTTCAGGAAGTACGTCATCTTCAATTGCGAAAAATGCATTTGTGACCTGTAATGAAGTCGCAAATTTAAGCAAGTAATCCTTTGAACACAACTAACAGAAAGCCTTTGGCACCACCTGAGAATTCTCCTGTTTAGATTCAAACGGCAAAAACTGTCCAGGTGTTTCTATGAACTGAGCTCCAAAAGGGCAAATATCATCTGGTACGAAGTCATTTAGAAGTTGCGTTCTTATGGTGGATGATTCAGACTGTAAATATACAGGAGATCACAAATAAGCCTAATAGAAAGGCAGTAGCAATAGAATCCAGAAGAAATATATGTAATTACCTCTGTCAAATCCTCTAAGGCATTCATAATGATAGAAACCATAAATTCTTTTGATTGGCTTTCTGTTAGCTGTACTTCCTGTAGGGATTTTAGAGAATCATCATCATTGTCCTTTGACCCATAAACTTCCATTAAATGATTAACTGTACTCTCTGTAGCTTGTAGCTTGGTGTCCTCAACTAATCGAAGAAATGGATCAATCTGGATAGACACGCCGTCATAATGTTAAATGAGCCTGTTAGTATAATCTTGGAAAAGCTTACTTTGTGGCATTATGATAATTGCCAAGTTCTTCTGCTAATAGTTCTCAGTTTTTTTTGGGAAACTGTTTTGCTAATAGTTTTATCTTCTATATGGAGAATCAAGTTATTAGTTTAGTATAGTGAGCAAATTCATATTATTACTGATGTGAAACAATAAAATTCTAGTGTGTAGCATATCCCTATTGCACAAAACAGAATACATACAGTTTTGGCATTAAGAGAAGATTTGGCGATTGGAACAAGAGGTGCAATGTTCAATGCCTTTGATGAAAATACAATCATAGCTGTTGCAAGTGTAAATAGGGAACGCCGGCGAGATGGTGGTAGAGAACCTACAAATAAACACAGAACAAGAAACAAGGTACTTCTTAATAGAAGGCAAGAAAGGGAAGGGTACAAATAATATACTACTAAAATACAGCAAAATGACAGCAAACACATTAAATGAGAGAAAAATACAACAACAACAACAACAACAAAGCCTTATCCCACTAGGTGGGGTCGGCTACATGGATCATACGACGCTATTCGTTGATCCATGTTCATGCGATTCGACATGGTTTTACGCTGGCTGTCGAGACCTAACACAACCCTCCTCCTTTATCCGGGCTTGGGACCGGCTATAAAACAAAGTGCCTTCATAACATGCTAGAAAAAAATACTGAAGCCAAGGGAAGCAAGAAAAATTGAATTCACAATGCAAGATATATCAAGGATGCTAAGTTGCAAAGATAAGTTTGGATAAAGCAAGAAAAATAGACTTCACAGTGTCAGATATAATTCCATCAACAGAGGATCCAAAGGACCTGGTGATAGAAACTGTCGCGAAGACAAGTTTTTTATTTTTCAATATCAGGAGTATTTTTTTCCAAACTAACAGCAATGCCATGATGTACCTCCAGGTGCAACATAACAAGGCCCCATAGTAACTTTTCCCACCAAATATTAGTTGTTCCTTCGCATAATCAAATACTCTAAGAAAACCATCTCTACCAACAGTGGAGAAAAATAATGGTTACAAAATTATTAAAATAGTTCCTACTAAAAGTGGTAACAAATTTTGAGGGTTGTATCTAGCATAGCTTCTTTTAATTTGGAAATCTCAAAGCACAATAAGATAGGGACACTAAATTGGAAACAGTGCAGTAATCTTACCCCCTTGTCCAAGTGAAATACTTCTTAAAGAAAAAGCAAGTTGGAAACCCTGAGTAAGAGAATCGTGATTTGAGGTCTGAAACACAAAAAAGAGGAACGCACAATTAGCCATCCCCACATTATAACTTTGGGTATCTTTTTTAGATATAATCAAGTAATGCAGAATAGTTTTTTCCGGAACAAACTATTGAGCAGCAAGGTGTCCATGATAATGGTAACAAGAGAACAGCCATAACCGAAATTTAAAAAAAGATACAAGAAAGATAGGAAAAAAAACAAAAAAAATGTCAAAAAGATGGTTGTGGCCGAAAAAGATCGAGTATCACATGAATCCAAATGATATCTATGATTTTTGTTGTGTTCATTTGTAGATGAGATATTCTTAAAGCTTTCAGATTTCAACAGATGTATGATTGGACAAAAGAAGCTCTTTTTTTGGCAGGACCTTTATTTTTCACTAGTAGTAGACCTGACAATCAGAGAATAATAATTATATCCTACTTATGATACTTGATGTATAAACAACAATGTGCAATGATCAACCTCCTCAAAAAATCCTAACATAATTTTACAACATTTTGTTCAAGAGCAATATGCAGTGCTCTACTTTTAGATCACACAAATTGATTCCCCAAACTTTAACCCAACAATCCCCGACAACTAAATACTAAACAAGACAAACCATCAACTGACAACTGTCGAACAGCCACTTGTCAATGGGTCAAACTGTAAAAGAAATATTTAACAGTAAACCATGGCAATAAACAAGAAAGAAACTTAGGTGTTATTTGGACGAAGATTATCTTGTTGAATAAGTAGTTACTCTGGCGAACATCGCCAAACAGATAGGTCAAACTTCGTTTTTGTTAAAACCGTCTTGGAAATAAAAAAACCACCATTATAATCCACAAAATCCCAATATTCATATTCCATCCAAACGAAAGAATAAGTCTATTCTCACGATTTTCACCTTTTAATAATTTTTTTATTTTTTATAATTTAGCCATGTATTATTATATTTATAATATTAATAAAAATAAATGTCAAGGATTTATAATAAAATATTTTAATTATAAAGATTATATATTTAAAATTTATTCTTTTTAAACCAAACACGAAGAAGAATATTTATATTCTTCAGAATAAATTTTATTATTCTCTTTAATATATTCTTGATCCAAATGGCACCTTAACTATCTGAGATCCAGAAAGCAAATTAGAAGAAACCATGGATTGGCGCCATAAAAAAGGTAAACGTATATCACCTTTACTCTAGAGAACAACAATGTCAAACTATAAGAATGTGCAATTGCTTCAAAATTTTGGGGAGTGTTTGCTGGAGAAATGGCCTGAGCCCAGATGGAAGAAAGCAGAAGACTAATCTGACGACTACTCAACCTCAGTGGCATTGGGTCCTGAATTTAAAACACAATAAGAATTCAATTTGCTGTGAGATAGATGAATCTGAACAATTACCTATATCAATAAGACGACTAGTATATTTGTTAATGAACTCTGTCAAGAGATATACCATCTCGTTACGACCGTTTTGTGGTGTTACAGGTAAAGGATGAGTTTTCATGCTGCGAATCCGGCTTTGAGTAGACTGCAACTTATAAAATCTTTGTTCTTGCATGTTATTCTCAGGTCCATGAGTGGACAGCACTTTCTCCATATTTTCTTGATATGCATTTTCTCTGGGTGTGAGCTTTTCCCTTCTTAGCTTATCAAAAAGAGCAGCTGAAGATGAAAAGACAGAGACTGTCCTAGAGAGTGTTCGCCGAAGGTCATATGTGTCGGTTGATTCTGGGGATGCTGAGCTAGGATAGGGATATACAGAAGATGGGACAAGAACAACAGAAAATATGCGGTGAGCTCCTATACGAATTTCATGATCCTGGTGCACCATTGCTAAGAGTAGTTGATGAAACAGAGATTCAGGAAATGCCTGAAAGTAAGAAGGAAGCTGACTGAAAATTTGGACAACTTACATAAAAATAAAAAGAAGATACATATATGTAGTTATATGTGTTGACGAACCTTGTTCTGATATGATAAATTTGGCACCGATGCAATTATTTGAGCTGTACGATATACAGCAGAAATTGTTGATCTTGCCATTGATACATTAGTGGAGATATTCTCCATCATTACAGCCATCAGGTCAAGAACTGGACCAGCATCACCCATCTGTTTGGCAGACAAGACAAGTCATCATTTACCGGTCCATTATTTTCAACCCAAATTTAAACCTATGTCATTGGACATAGATGCTTAAGGTCAAAATCTTCAACACGAATTATAAAACCATGTCCAAATGATCAAACATTTTGTAGACAAACAAAATAAATTCAGCAGCAGTACCTTTTTAGATAACTGAACAATGCAATCATCAATTGCTTTACGAAAATTTTCATTCCACTTGGTTACATCATTTTCCAACTCTTCCTTACCAAGTGCACTGTGCATGGTTCTTCGCAAATGTTTCACAAGATCAGCTATTGCACCTATTATTGCAACAGAAGCTTGAGCTTTTGATTGTTCAGCTAGTTTGGATGTTGCTTCAACAATATCTAGCTGAATGTGAGGCTGCTTTCGAACAGCCTTGTGTTCAAGATGCTTGACTAATATTGATATCAGTAAATGTGTGTTTTGTCCTGTAAGATGGGAACATAAAGTTAAAACATAACTAAATACAACAACTACATTGAAGAAAGTAAATCTAAGAGATATTAAAACCCTAACCAGTCTTCTCCATCAGTAACTGCATATCAGATAAGACAAATAGTGCAAGACCATTTTGTCGTGACCATGAATTATTATTATCAAAATATCTAAACAAAGACTCCAAGACACGCCGTACAGTAGTTGCCTCCTTGGCTAGCTTTGCCATATTCTGCACACAGATCCTGGACCAAAAACTGGGGTTCTTCATATCATCCCTGTTGAATATCAATGAAGATAAGTTTGAATTATGTGATAAATATCCAATCAAATCAAAAAGGTTTGCATGTCTTACATTGTCAAATGAGCACCTCTATCGTTTATGATGCTTTTCCAAGAAGGAACCCTTGTCAAAGCAAGCGGAGAAGGAGAGACATGACCCTCAGTTTTACGGACTTCCTGTACCCAACGACTTTGTGGGACTTGATCACTTTGCTGTGCATCTGCTGGTTTCTTTTGGGAGTGTCCACAGTTTTCCAGGACTGCTGAAACAATCTGTAGAATGTACAAATGAGATCTAAAGCAAACAAAGTGGAACATTCATGAAAGCATGATAAGAGGAAGTGCCTTTCAGGAATCTATACACCATACAAATGAAAGGAAAGAAAGAAAACAAGGTCCATACAAAATATAGGATCCCTATAAATTGTTCTAATGAATGAGGGACTCAATGATGCTTGTTGTCCACCTAATTACTCAGTTTATCTACTATTTATCCATGCGTGCATGTGTAAACAAATCAGAACATGAATACGATAGTAAAGAAATCATGCACCTGATTATTTTCACGTGTTTAAAGAGGATGGCACATTTCATTTGAAATCAGTTGTCAACCCATTTATGAAATTTGTAGCTAAAGAAAGGACATATTAAAAGTGAGGCTAAATAACCAAATTGTGACCATTATAAAAACAAATAATTGAAACACTGCACACGGACACTGATATATCACAGATTATTCAGACAATAAGATGGTAGAGCTTTTTAGCCTCTTACATTGTCAAACTCTGCTGAAATGTGGGAGTATTCACCCATAAACCAGACCTAACCATAGGAAAAGAACAAGAGAAAGACATGAACTAGTTAATAAACATCATAAATTAAAAAAAGAAAACAATCTAGAAAATCAAATGTTCAAAGGAACAATTGTGACAAAAAGTCCTCAGGATTGATCATTTCCCGTACTATACGTTAGATAAATCAAGTGCCTAATTTCATTCCTTCAGTTACAAGCAATGCTCAGTGACAAACCTACCGCCTGCATTTCTTTTGTGTAAAAATGCCTACATGCTTAAGCTGTTAGGGTAATGAAGCACTGAGATACCAATCTGCTCAACTGTTGTAGTGATCACTATATGATATTCCATAACCACTAAACATAGAAATTATACTTAATTCATCCAATATAGTGTTTCCTAAGTTCATCAATGCTAATCACACCCATCATGAAGAAATACTAGTCCTGCAAAAATAAGATGAAATGCAAGTTGGAATTCAGAAGTCACACAAACTAGTGTGAGTACTGCATGTTTTACCATAACCCACCAAGATTTCTCACCACATGATTATCGTATGACGCATTCCTAGGTATGTACCTTGTGTGGCAATATCCACATGTCTTGATTAAGTCAAAACTGTTCTGGAAGTACTTTTTTAATTAAATCTTTAACATATAACAACATTTTTTATTAGTGTCATGATAGAACTTTGTATGCTGTCATTAATCAGCTAGACAAAGAGACTTTTAAAGAAAACAACAAAATGTTTCTTGTAAATCATATTATTGTTAAAAATATATGTAAAAAATGTGAATCAAGTTAAGAAAACTCCGCCCAATAAAATAAAACATAATAAAATGGAAAATGTACCAAAGAAGATAGGCCTTGCAAAGTGGCTGCACGTAGATGGCAGACATTCTCATCATCACCAATTTCTTGAGCTAGACTACAAAGTTTTCGAATGAAACCTTCCAAATTGAATTGGTATGTTCCATCCACCTGGAGAACAAGGATAGGTATTATCTTACTATCTTGTTTCCCTTAAGAACAAAGGTATGAAGTGAACAGACTAGGGAGTGGCAAATAAAAGGTGGCAAAATTCATGGCTAGCAGCAAAATGGAAATAGGGCATACCTGATTGTTAACAAAGTCAAAAAGGGTATGGCACCCGATAATCTGAATTTTGTCCTGTCTTTGTTCTAGGAGTGTAGGTATGATATTCAGTAGGCTACTTGCAAATAGTGGCCTGAATGATGACTAAGAAATGTTACAGGCTATAACAAGAAAGAAAGATATGAATCGGATATAGATACTGGGGCTTACGTACTTGAGCAAGTCCAAAAATAATTTAAAAAGTGCAGCAGTTACTACTCATTTTCACCAAATATAAGGATTTTACCAAAAATATTGCTCTCTTTCTTTCTTTTGTTTGAGGGAAAAGAAATCACTGCTCTTGATGAAACAACTTAACAATTCAGCTTGTCCAATAAGAGGCTGCAGACTAGCTTCAAATCTAAAATAGGGTATCCAATGAATTTGGACAAGTGAACAAAATAGTATGTTACTGAATTTTAGTGTCTACTGTCAAAGATGAATTTTACTGTCTACTGCATATTATGTTGTTCTTCAAGATAGTATGTTACTGAATTGCATATTTCCCAAAATCAATAACTTTTCCCCTAGCTAATTGGTACGTAATCTAGGAATCATTAGCCTTTGGAGAAAAGAAACATTTGAGAATCATACTCAAAAGAGCCAATCAACTTGTGAATCAAATACGTTCGTAATTGACAAGTCAGATGCTTTTGAGCTTATAGTCCTACAACTTCTCTCATATTTACTTATTATCTTTGACATATGATGAGATTTTTTATGTTAGGATTAGTTACTGTCCTTCTGGGTTAAGAAAATGACCTAGTAATATCTCACATTTCCAACAAACAGTTACTCAGAAGCTGATACTGGAACTTCAATGTCATCTACACTGAAGACAAAGTGAGGCACAATTGAATGTTCATTACATGTCGATTCCCATGGGCTAATACAAGGAAAAAGAATCAAAAAATAAAGGGGCAATTCCACTTGAGAAATAAAAAGTTCTTAGTTCACAAGCGACCCAGAACTTATTCACAATTGAATGTCAAAAGTCAATCTCTTTAACTTATTTGCTTCAAGTTATCAAAAGTGTTTCATCTTAATGACATAGAGAATCTCTATCTGACAAGAATCTCTCAGGATCTAAGAGGTCCAAGCTTGATTAGGTTTGATCCTTATTTCTATGACTACCAAATTTGTGCAAGAAGAGAGACCAATCTCACTTCATGTGGCATGATACAGCTCGAGATTTTATTCATGAAAATTTTAAAAACAAATGCCTTTAGTTTTTTTTAACATAGAGATAACCATTCATGGCATGAGCTTATCAGAAAGAAGATCCACGTTGTAATTGATTAAAAACACAACTTGAACAACATTATGCAGTCATTCTAGAAGCATGCGCTAAACAGTACTCAAGGGTGCAATAAACATGAGATACTGATAAAATTAAAGATTGAAATGTTCATCTTTATATGAAGTTACCAAGATTCTAAAACTTGAATGTCAAACTTTTGGAACAAAGCCTCCTAGACAAGAATGCTTCTTTCAAACATTGTGCATTATAAATTTTGGGTTCCTTTCAAATATCCAAGTTTGCTTACATGGCTGCACAAAGGATAATGTTTGAGAGGCATCTCCACAATTCTAAACAAATTTAAATTGCAAAGCCACTAAACATTAGCAAAGAATACCAAATTTGAACAGTTTAATTCGTGGCTTGACAGAAAGTACATGACATGAAAGCATAAGATACACAAGATTACTTAGTAAATGAACTCACATTTGTTCCCTACAAGAAATCAATAATTTACGGTAGATGGACATCACGATTTTTGTATATCCAATTTGTTCATTTCTCAACTCCTTGTAACACCTTTGTTCCAAGTAATGAGTTATCTGGAACAAGAATGAAGGCACACCAAAATGTGTAACGCAACCAATAAGAAAATTGTCATGACATCAGGAATTTGGATGAAAGAAGACACTACCAGAAAGTGCAAAAATCCATGTGCTAATTCCCAGCTAAATAAGGGTAAAAGAATAGAGAATACGTCCACAACCTTTCCCTTCTTATAGAAAGACACTTTCCATAGTTCAAAACCATTATCTCATTCACCAAAAGAACTTAGTTTCTACATCAAGGACTGCCCATGAAATAAGGGAAAAAAGGTACAAGATTAACAGGAAAATGAAAACAAAATACATTTCAGCAATCAATCTTCTACTCTTAGACATACAATATGGCATCGAGAACATGTATAAGGACTACGTTCAGCAGTCCACAAGTAAAGAAAATACTACTTGGATATAATTAAAGAATGAAAAGTAAAGCACCTTGGGAATGCGTAATGGATTTCTCGCAGCATATTCACATAATTTCCCAATTTTGCGGTCATTTGGTTCTTCATCCTGTAACAGAAGCATCTTTTTTGTAAATAAAAAATTGTTCATTAAATTTTTGTCTAATGTAACTCAAAATGTGAAGAATAGCCTCAGAAAGGAGCTTGGAGATAATCTTAATCTAGCTAGGGACAGGAGCAACTATACTTGAAAAAAAACCTCAAAGTAGTTCTTAATGGTCCAGAACTTTGTCCACCAACTTGTTCTGAAAGGGACTGCTGTTCCAAAATCTTAGTAGCTCCAAAGAAGATGAGTGACAAGGAGAACAAAGGAGAATAAGAAAAAAAAAACTAAGTGGATAGTCAATTTTTGAGAAACAAAGACCAATGCTGGTAAGTGGATAGTCACTACAATATCTAAATCATACCATAATATATTTATATCATGATCATGAAGGGAAACCACGCATTTACAGATACAAAGTAAAGAAGAATAACAAGCACATAGCCTCTTGCTGCATTAGAAAGCATAAATTATGATAATCAATTGAGACTTAAACTAGAATAACAGCATTCAAGATTTGATTTTGATACTTCAATCTCAAGAAAAATGGATCTACAAAAAAACAAATAGAAGATCACCTGAGATCGAGGAAAAATGTCAGCTAATAGCTTCTTGTACCGCTTGACTGGCTGCCTGGATCTTGTTCTTAAAGAAGGACAAAAGAAACACAGCTTCCCACAGATAGGCAAAACCTTTCTTGATACAATTCCCATTTCAATTTCTGTAAGGAAACAAACAGGTACAATAGAATGTAAAACATCTTCTCCAAATTTCACATAATTTATACTCGAATTTTCCACTTCACATTTATAAATTTCGTCCCATTTCAACAACAAAACTAGCACAAGCATCATTAATAAAATTTCCGATAATTAAGAACATATCACAAATAAAACAGTTCTCAGTTGACAAAAAGGGAAATTGTCAAAATAACTATATACAGCGGTGTTTTATTAGTTACGGAAACACTCATTTTTTTATAAATCTGTTTAAGTTTTCTATTCAAAATTACTTCTCTGACTCCTGAGTTCGTGTCATAGTGCCATCTTTAGAACTTTCCAACGTGTTGGTGGAATTCAGAGTTTAGCAACTGCAGGAATCTCAGTGTCAAGCCCCTGCTGATCGAGTAAGGTTTTCATATTTGCTATGGAAGCAATTTATTTCCTATTTTTTTCTACTGCCGCTGTTGCATCATAAACTCAAATGTAAGTATACACTAAAGAGAGAAGGAAATAGGATAAGGGAAGAAAAACAGTGCAAAAGTTTACCCAGTGGATACCCTAAATAACGATAGCCCCCAAATGCATTGGTCCATGGCAGAAGAACGAAAAAGGCACAAGGAATTTAAATAGCACAGACGGGCAAATTAAGTTTAGGTAATTTTTCTCTAATGGCGTCTGTGTTCAAGTAGAGGACCATAAAATATTCTCCGCAAAATCAAAAAGAATAATCGAGCCACAATGGAAACAAGATGACACGTTATAGAATCTTGCACAAGCAATGCGATATTCAAAGAGCTTTGCTAAAAGAATATGATCGTGGGACTTAACAAAATAACGGGTAAAAAATACCCAGAATTAGAGAAAAACTGCAAATAAGTAGAATTCAGAATATTATAGTCAAAATGGAAGGATTCAAACAAAAAAGAACTTGCATCATCTTGCATTACTGAACGTAAACTCGAGTAAATACACAAAATTCTATTCAAATTATCGAAAGATGATCGGTAAAAAAAATCCGCGACAAATTTCGTCAATTCGTTCAACTGAATGCAAAATAAGTTAGAAAGACGCGAACTTTGAGAATTCGCCAAACTAGAACAAGAATGCCCGGAGAAAAGAGGACTTGCAAACTATGCAAGCTTGAATCGGGACAGAGTTCCATGAATCCTTACTCGAATCAGCGATAAAACCAGATAGACCTCGTCAAAATTTCGACTAAAAAAATTTGAAGTGTTCGGCGCAGCCCGTCCCCGGGGGTTCGGAGAAATGAGAAGATTCCGGGGAGAATTGGAGAAGAAATCCCCCGAAGCCCGAACGAAACCTTGCGCCAAGAGACCGCAATGGACGTCCGACTCCTAAACAAACACCAATAAAAAAAACCAAAAAATAAGAGAAAAAAATTCCCTCTTTCAATCACATACAGAGCTCTCTCTACCTCTCGTCTACTTCTCTTCTTCCTCCTCTTCTTCCTTCTCTTCTTCAGTCGTCGTCGTAGTAGTCGTCGTCGTAGTCGTCGTCGTAGACATCCGGTTGGTGGCGCCTCCAAAAGCAGCGAGAAGGCCCGCGACCAGCCGTGTGAGTGTGACCAAACGCCTTCGCGCACAATAATTAAATGAAGCTGCCGCGCGTCTCGGGACTCCGTCCACGGGTGGGTCCGATTCGGCTGCCAAGCTGTAACGGCCGCGTTGCTGGGCCCGACGAAGTATAAATTGAGCTGTATTTTATAACAGTTTTACGTATAGATTTACTTTTTTAAATATAAAAAGATGAACATATCAAATTTCATAAAATACGTGTACACCATGACAAAAAAATGTACAGTCTAATTATAGTACAAAATTTGAGAGAGTGTAAATTTCCTGCTTCCAATAGAATTAGACTAACAGCGAATAATAATTTTATCATTGAATAACGAATTAATTAATGAATAGAAATTAATTTCTATATGTTTAATAAAGAGATTAGCAAGCGAACGTTTGACACATTTTAGCGACCACATAAATGAACATAAAATAATAAATTATTTAATTGTTAATCTAAAATAAAAACAACTTTTTTGTAATATAATAATTGTTATTCTAAAGATTAGATATTTTCAAGATAATAATAAAATTTAAACTAAATCATACAATACATTTTGTATATATTTAATTATTCGAATAATAAGTAAAATAATATCATATTTACAATAAATAATTTTGCTTCTAAAAGTAATGTAAATAATTATTATATAAGACCCGTAAGGCCGTAACCTTATTTATAATAAACTGCATATAGTGCATGCAATTTAATAGTAGAGAGATAAATTTGAAATAAAAGTTTGTCCTCGTTCCAACCTCTAAATGTTAATCAAATCAGTCTATTGAAAAACTTTAAACAATCATGAAACATTCTTATTAAAAGATTTATCAAACACTTTTCGTATGAAGAAATTATATACACTTTTTTTTTTGCAACATGCATTTCTGTTACATTTCATTATGTGTACATTGCATGAACACATATTTAATCATTAATTTTCAGTTTTTACTATTTTCTGAAAAATAGGAATTTATCATTTTTGGAATGAACGGCTAGTTTTCCTCATTTCTAGTGTACTTGTAGTGTTTCAAAATTTCAACTATCTTTGAAGATGAAGAGTGATTCGGGAAAAGAAAAATCAAGGTACATTTTGAAAATAAAGCAGTGAGTGGGAGCGCTTGGGAGAATGCAGCCACTGGAAAACAAAATCAGTAAAACATAGAATGTAACTATCTCAAAATTCGATCTCAATTTAGTGTCGAATTCTAGGCACCGTCACTTTTACTTGACCTAATTTTATAAAACTTTATAACAGAAATATAATAGAATAAACATAAACGATATAATCTTGAAAATAGCAAAAGACTTCATAAAATATCTCAAGATACACAACAAGCTCATGGGCAACATAGGCTCTAACATAAAGACCCAACAAAAATTTTAAAATACATAAGTGAGTTCACATCAAAGTAAATGACTCAAAGGCCCATAGACCATACATACTTAACTTTCACAAGAGTTCATAATGACATCATGATAAGATAACTTTGGGCCGTAGCCCGACCGACCCATGTGCAACGCATCCGTCATGTCCATCGCTGTCGAACATAAACCTCGTCCATACCTGCACGGATCCATGGGTGCAGGGGATTTCTCCCATTAGAGTATGTTGAGATCTATGCATGCTATGATCCTATGATATAATCTCTACATGTCATGGCATATACATATCATCATCATGGAACATAAATCATATGCATGCTATGAGCTACTTATGCACTCTATATGGCATATGAACATATCATCATGGCAAGTAAGATAAACATGTAATATTAACATCATTATGTCAAAGCATATCATAACTTGTCATTATGCTAAGACATATCATCATTCATCTTACTTTATTTTATCATCTTCTTTCATAACATCTTATGACAAGAGGACATACATTAGCATCCGATTGGAACTACATCTACATCTTCTTCTTTATGTCACAAGTCATCTTTGGAAAATACATACATATTTATAGGACTTTACTTTCCACTTTACATCATCTTTTCATCTTCTATCTTGATTAAGATAGCTTATTATCTTGTTGATTGGGTAGATCATGTTGATTCGTGGGACTTGGAAACCCCACCTTTAAGGTATGGTAGTTCCCTATGAACGAGCCCCTCATTCTTGTGAGTGACGACGTGTTCATTTATGAACGAGCCACTTAGATTAGCTAGTGACGACGTGTTCATCTTTTGAACGAGCCACTTAGATTAATAAGTGACGACGTGTTCATCTAGGAACGAGCCACTGAAGCTAGTTAGTGACGACGTGTTCCCCTCCACGGTTACAACAAGACATCTTCACGCCAATCCATCTTTTACTTTCATTCATTAATACATACAATCATTCCATACATGTTGCATGTTTTAACCCTATTTAAAATCATACAAGTGTCAAATCATGCTATATGTGGACATTCAATCATAACCAATCAGCTTCCAGAACGGACTACCATTTTGAGGAACGGTCAACCATTGGAAGGGTATCGGTCGACCGGTCGAATTATCGGTCGACCGTTATGATCCTTTCGGACGATCGAGATGAGACTTCAATTCGTCCGCTAATCACAGAATGTGATATCCTTCTAAATCGGACGGCCGCTGGAATAACGGTCGACCGCTACTTGGTCCTTTCGGACGTCCGAAATGGGTTTTCGGATCATCCGCTAATCACAGAATGTATCAAACATTTCGACAACACATATCGAATGACTGTTATTAAATCGGTCAACCATTACACTGCTATCGAACGACCTAACAATCATCCGCTAATCACAGAATGTGATTGTCCCTCCAGAACGGTCGATCGATACATAATCGGTCGCCCGTTCTGGGGCGGCAGACACCCGATTTTTACATGTTTTCTTTCCCAAATCTTACATACATCATGGTTTTAAGCTCATATTGACTTATACACATCACAAGAGGCATTCTTAACATTCTTATCATTCTAATCATGGAATATAATGAGGTTTTCACATGAAGTATCTAATCATGCTAGCTAAGTTCATACATGTACATAAGCATAAAACCATTTCATTAAGCTAGCATAAGTAACAATGAACATCATAATTCCAAACATGATCAGCATTAGAATATAAAGCTTCATGAAACATGGCACATACAAGTACTAATATGCATAAGCCCTAATCATCCATTTCAAGAACACAAGTTGATTCTTCATGCCCTAATCCATTCACACAATCATCATTAGAAAGGTGATTAAGAATTTGGATCCCCTCAACATACCTTACTTAGTAAGCCTAAATCCCTAATCTTCTTCCTTTCCTAGTTGTCCAAGGGTCCTAATGGTGCTGCCATAATGATTAAGAGAGAGAATTAGTGAGGGAGCTTGCTATGGACCAAAGGGTAATAGCAGGAGACTTACTATGACAGAAACTTGAGCTTCCTACTGCTGGTCGTGAGAGACTTGAAGAGGGAGAGAGGAAGGAGCTCACTGTAGCATCACTGTAGCTACAGTGAGGCTTGAGGGAAAACTTTCGGCCGAATTGTATGAAGTGAGGGAGAGATTGGGTGATTAGGTGGGAAAGGTGCCTTTAGGGCATTGGTTTAGTGCTATGGGCTTTTGGGCCATGTGCGGGAGTGGGCTGCTAAGCTTTTTTTTTCTTTTTTTTTTTTGATTTTGAACCGGATGTTATAACATACCCTCCTTAAATAAAAATTCGTCCTCGAATTTTAGTAAATCTTAAAATGCTTACCGAAGAGTCTTGGAAACTTCTCTCGCATTTCCGCTTCAAGCTCCCATGTTGCTTATTGTCCTCGGTGATGCTTCCATGCCACTTTGACCATGAGTATGGTCTTGTTCTTGAGATGCTTCACTTGATAGTCTATGATCTCTATTGATTGTTCTACATAAGTTAAGTCATCTTTGATATTCGGCTCTTCAATCCTTATCACATTTGCCTCGTCATGAACATACTTTCGAAATATTGACACATGGAAAATATTATGAAGTCTAGCATAAGAAGGTGATAATGCTAGCTTATAAGCCGCTTCGCCAACTTTCTCAAGAATCTCAAAAAATCCAATATACCTTGGTGTTAATTTGCCTTTCTTACTAAATCTCATCACACCCTTTGTTGGTGAGATTTTGAGCATCAAATGATCCCCAACTTCATATAGTTGTTCTCTTCTCTTCAAATTTGCGTAACTCTTTTGCCTACTTTGTGCTTCTAGCATCCTTTGCTTGATCAAATTCACTTTATCAACATAAATATGGACCAAATCCGGTCCAAAATATCTTTCCTCTTCGGTTTCACTCCAACATACCTGAGAACGGCAAGGCCTACCATATAGAGCTTCAAATGGTGCCATCTTGATACTTGAGTGATAATTATTGTTATAAGCGAATTTCACCAAAGGAATGTGGTCATCCCAATTTTCATGCCAATCTAAAGCACAAGCTCTAAACATATCCTCAAGTGTTTGAATTATTCTTTCACTTTGGCCGTCGATTTGAGGATGAAATGCCGTGCTAAAATTCAGTCTTATTTCAAAGACATTTTGGAGACATTTCCAAAATCTTGATGTGAATCTCGAATCTCTATCCGAAATAATAGAAGTTGGGATTCCGTGCAAACGAATAATCTCGTTCACATACAACTCTACCATGCTTTTCATAGATTGGCTCACTTTCATAGGAATAAAGTGAATTGACTTCGTCAAACGATCAACTACAACCCAAATTGCATCATGTCCTTTCCGAGTTCGTGGTAATCCTACCACAAAGTCCATGGATATACTTTGCCATTTCCATTCCGGAATAGGTAAAGGTTGTAGTTTGCCACATGGCCTTCGGTGCTCAATCTTGACTTGTTGGCTCACTATGCACTTTGCTATATACTTGGCCACTTTCTTCTTCATGTCTTCCCACCAAAAGTTCATTTGCAAGTTCTTGAACATCTTGGTGCTTGCTGGATGAATTGAGAATTCAGATTTGTGATATTCATCCAAAATCTCTCTCCTTAGTACCCTGTCCTTTGGGACCCATAGACGATTCTTGTACCAAATTGCTCCATCTTGGTCATACTCAAAGTGATCACTTTCCCTTTTGCATACATTGATCATCCTTGCATATTCCGGATCCTTCCTTTGAGCTTCAATGATTCTTCTCACTAAGCTTGACTCAATCACGTGATGAGTCATACACATGATCCTTCGGCCAAAAATACTTGGGGACCATTGCATTATGCTTTCCACAAGATTCCACTTGCGGACACTTAAACACCCAAGTGATCCTTCCCATTTGCGACTTAGAGCATCAGCCACTACATTAGCTTTTCCGGGATGGTACAATATGGCGAACTCATAATTCTTGAGAAACTCAAGCCATCTTCTTTGCCTCATGTTTAACTCTTTTTGAGAGAACACATACTTCAAGCTCTTATGGTTCGTGTATACTTCAAAGTTTTCACCATACAAATAATGATGTCATATCTTCAATGCAAATACCACCGCCGCTAACTCTAGGTCATGAATTGGGTAGTTGACTTCATGATTTTTCAATTGCCTTGAAGCGTATGCAACAATCTTGCCATGTTGCATAAGTACACATCCCAACCCGGTACCACATGCATCACTATAGATCACATAACATCCACTACTCGTGGGGATGACTAAAATTGGTGCCGTTCTAAGTCTTTTTCTTTAGCTCTTGGAAGCTCGCTTCACATGCTTGTGACTAAATAAACTTCTCGCATTTCCTCGTCAACTTGGTCATAGGAGCAGCAATCTTGGAAAAGTCTTAGATAAATCTTCTATAGTATCCAGCAAGTCCTAAGAAACTTCGAATCTCAGTCACATTATTGGGCCTACTCCAATTCATTACTGCTTCAACCTTTGTCGGGTCCACGGCTACTCCATGCCTTGATACAATATGACCAAGAAACATAACATCTTCAAGCCAAAATTCGCATTTGGATAACTTGACATAAAGCTTGTTCCTCCTCAAGGTTTCCAACACAATGCAAAGGTGTTCTCTATGCTCTTCCGGGCTTGATGAGTAGATGAGGATATCATCCACAAATCTATCACAAATTTGTCCAAGTATGGGCGGAAAATCCTATTCATCAAATCCATGAATGTGACGAGCGCATTCGTTAGTCCAAATGGCATAACTAAAAATTCATAATGTCCATGCCTCAAGCGAAATGCCGTTTTGGGAACATCTTGCTCGGCTACCCTTAGTTGGTGATAGCTACTCTTTAGGTCGATCTTGGAGAAAACTGACGCTGATGATAATTGGTCGAAAATATCGTCAATTCTTGGCAAGGGGTACTTGTTCTTCACAGTCACCTTGTTGAGCATCCGGTAGTCGTTGCACAACCTTAATGAGCCATCCTTCTTCTTAACAAATAGTATCGATGGGCCCCATGGTGAGACGCTTGGCCTAATGATCCCCTTATCCAAAAGTTCTTGTAGTTGCGTCTTCAATTCATGCATCTCCGTCGGAGCCATTTGGTAGGGCGGCTTCGAGATGGGAGTGGTCCCCGGAAGTAGCTCAATATTGAACTCAACTTTCCTTCTTGATGGTAATCCTGCAATGTCTTCCGAAAAAATACCGGGATATTCTCTTATCACATCCAATGATTCAAGTGCCTTGGATTGTGAATCTATTTTGACGACACTTGCCAAAAATTCTCTTGCTCCTTTCTTGATCATCTTGCTTGCCTTAATTGCTGAGATGAGCACCTTGACTTCCTTGGAGGGAATTCCTCTAATTATTGTAGGCTTTCCATGATGGCCACCTATACAAATTTTCTTTTTCTTACAATACATATGAGCATCATTGTAAGATAACCAATTCATTCCTAAGATTACATCATACTCTACCATAGAAAATAATATGAGGTCACATGGGAAATTCTTTCCATCTATCTCTATGGATACATTGGGGATATGTTTTCTAGTGCCTACTATTCCAGTAGGGGTTACAATGTCTAGTTAACAAGGGGCGACTAGAGGCTTTACTTGTAGCATGCTTGCAAATGTATGAGAGATAAAAGAATGGATTGTACCCGAATCAAATAGAACATTGACGTAGTGATCGGCAATTAGAATATTACCTTGGATCACATCGTTTTCTAGAGTGGCCTCATCCACTTCCATGGCGAAGACTCTTGTTGGAGCTCTTGGTGGGTTCATAGCCATTTTTCTATTGTTATGACTGTCCCCACTCTTTTCTGGACAATCCCTTGCGTAGTGTCTCGCTTTTCCACATTGTAAGCATGTCCCGACCCTCATGCGGCATTCACCGGAATGGTATTTGCCACAATAGCGGCATACACCTTTTTCTCGTTCCCCTTTTTTCGGTGAATGGTAAGGAACCGTTCTTGAGCTATTCCTTTGGGCCTTCCCTTCATGCTTCTTGATAGCCTTCCCTTTGGTATCCCTCCTCTCTTGATACATCCTTTTATGTTCAGCAACGAGGTGCACTACGTCTTTCATGGTAGTGCAGTGATCGCTCCTCACCCAAGGTTGCAATCCGAATCTCAAGCCGTTTATGAACCTCTTCGTCCTTCAGAGCTCATTTTCCTTTAGCTCCCCGTACTTTTCCAACCTCAAGAATGTTTTCACATACTCTCCTACAGTCATACTTCCTTGAACGAGGTTGAGAAACGCATCCCTCTTCTTTTCCTTTACGTGGTCCGGAAAGAAATGAGCTTCGAATACTTCCACGAAGCTCTCCCAATCAACATTCTCCTCACTCTCATTGTTGGTCTTCAACAGTACTTTTCACCATGCCTTGGCCCGGTCACAAAGGCGATGTGTGGCATACCTCACTTTGCGATCTTCGGGGCACTCCATAACTTTGAGAATGTCCTCCACATCTTCGATTCAAGATTCTGCCAACTCTGGATCTCCTACTCCATCATACTTTGAGGGCTGGAGTCTTAGGAACATCTCACTGGAGTAATCCGACTCATTACTTCTTTGGGCATTTTGGGCCATCCGGATCAAACCATCAAGAAACACATTCCTTTCATACTCCTCATTCTCGATTGCACGTCTTGGCATCTACATTCATATTCAAACAAACATAGAGACATCATTAGCATGAGCCAATCATACATAACCTTTACCTTTAGGTTCGGTGGCACCTCATGACGATTGCACATGGACTTTACACTTAGACATTTGACTTAGACACTTTAGCCAACCATTGACTTACACATCCTGAACTTAATACTTGAGAGCCAACACTAGGCTCTGATACCAATTGTAAGACTCCAAAATTCAGCCCCAATTTAGTGCCGAACCCTAGGCAGCGTCACTTTTACTTGACCTAATTTTATAAAATTTTGCAGCGAAAATATAATATAATAAACATGAACGATAAAATCTTGAAAATAACGAAAGACTTCATAAAATATCCCAAGATACACAACTAGCCCATGGGCCACATAGGCTCTAACATCAAGACCCAACAAAGGGTTCAAAATACATAAGTGAGTTCACATCAAAGTAAATGACTCAAAGACCCATAGGCCATACATACTTAACTCTCACAAGAGTTCATAATGACATCATGATAAGATAACTTTGGGTCGTAGCCCGACCGACCCATGTGCAACGCATCCGTCATGAGGCTCATCGTCGCCGAACCTAAGCCTCGTCCATACCTGCATGGATCCATGGGTGCAGGGAATTTCTCCCATTAAAGTATATTGAGGCCTATGCATGCTATGATCATATGACATAATCTCCACATGTCATGGTATATGCATATCATCATCATGGAACATAAATCATATGCATGCTATGAGCTACTTATGCACTCTATATGGCATATGAACATATCATCATGGCAAGTAAGATAAATATGTAATATTATCATCATTATGTCAAAGCATATCATAACTTGTCATTATGCTAAGGCATATCATCATTCATCTTACTTTACTTTATCATCTTCTTTCATAACATCTTATGACAATGGGACATACATTAGCATCCGATTTGAGCTACATCTTCATCTTCTTCTTTATGTCCAAGTCATCTTTGAAAAGTACATACATATTTGTAGGACTGTCACGACCCCGATTTAACCCACGAGTTAAATCAGAGTTCGCGACTCATTACGAACGATCAAATAAAATTATGAAGAAATGCGAAAACGTGATGTAATTTGCTCTTCTTTTATAACATAAGAGTAAAAGTATATCATTAAATAAATTACACAATATGTGATCATTTCAGAGCAAACTGATACTTCTTAAGTCATACACTTTGCAAAATGAATTTATTTTCTTTACAACTTATTTTGACACAAATAATAAATTCGACCAACTCTCTCGACATCCTAACAAAAGGACACGAGAATAACAACTCCCCTCAATACCTTTACATCGAAAGAATTATCCCTGCTAAGATTATGAGCTCGCTCAATCCAAGAAGCTATACTGATCTAAAAATATTAGAAACAACATTATGAGCAAAAATAACTCAGTAAGTTGATAACTCATAGCCTATGTGTTACCAACTAATCAATTTGTAGTGACATAGAAAAATATGCAATAATCATAATAACAAAATAGACATTTTCATATATATGATAATTACGTATATAACATACTAATAAGGAACATCACACTCAACTTGCAGTCAATATCATATAAATCATATCAAACATATGTATGCAAATGCAACACTCTCATATGAATGCAAGGATCACCAACTGGCCAGTGATCGATAGGTGGACTCTAGAGGTGGCTCCCATCGTAATCAGTGATGTAGCACTTAGCTTCATTCTACCTCATCCCTTTCGGGGAACAAATCATAAAACGATAGGTGGACTTTAGAGGTGGCCCCTACGGATTCTAGAAGTGGCCCCCATCGTGACTACTCACGATGTGGCACTTAGCTCCGCATGGCACTTAGCTCCAGCCTATTTCATCCCATTGCTGGAGAACAGAATGATGGATTGGACTCTAGAGATGGCTCCCATCGTGATCAGCGATATAGCACTTAGCTCCAACTATCATATATGCAAATGCAAATGGATGTCGATGCATGATTCATTACATAACAGATATCTCATGACTATCAGAAGATGAATCATATCAAATACCATTTCAAATGGAACAAGATTGCACTCCTCATAATCCATTCATATCATATCACATATGCTTTTCAAATGTGCAATCATACAATCATTCAGATATATTTTTTACAATTGCATTTCTTAAAATCAATTCATAACATTCCAAAACATATTCAATACATATAATAATCGATGTCACACCGAATTCAAAAAAGGTGAAAATATAGAGTATGAGAAATTAACTTACCTATAAGAGCTACCAAAAAGTTTTTCCTTTCATTTTTCACTACTTTACTCTTTTACTCCTATACAATAATAATAAGAAACACATGACTTCTATGCTCTGAACAAAAGCCTATCACACATGAAACACAATGAATTGAAATGGTATATGAACATTAAACATTTACTCTTTTAACTATTAAACATAAGGATTGACCTAATATTATGATGGATTGTACACATAGTAAAGAAAAATCCATATCTTCTGGTTCCAATCGGCCGAGGGAGCGAGCAGGGAGAGCGAATGATGAAGCATCGGAGTTGGAGGGAACAAGATTGCTGGTCATTGAGCGGGTAAGGAGGTCGCCTGACGCAGTGTCCAGCGGGCAAGAGTGGTCACTTGGCATGGTGTCTGGATGGATGAGGTACTCGACCGTCCTCGACTGGGTAGAGAGGTCGCCTGGCGTGGCATTGAACGGGCAGGGAGATCGCCTAGTGCAGTGTCGAGCAGACGAGAGAGGTCGCCTAGCACGGCGTCGGAGTGGACGATGTCGTTTGCCATCCTCAAGCGAGCAGGGAGGTTGCCTAGCGTTGGGCATTAGAGCGGACGAGGTCACCGCCGTTGAGCGGGTAGGGAGGTCGAGCGGGCGAGAGAGGTTGCCTAGTGCGACGTCAGAGCGAACGAGGTTGCCGGCCATCGAGCAAGTAGGGAGGTTGCCTGGCATGACGTCGAGTGGGAGAGAGGTCGCCTAGCATGGCGTCGGAGAGGACGAGGTCACCAGCCATCGAACGGATAGGGAGATTGCCTGGCATGGCATCAGAGAGGACGAGGTCACCAATGGTCAAACGGATACGGAGGTCGCTTGGCGCAACGTCAGAATGGATGAGGTCATCGGCCATCGAGTAGGCAAGGAGGTCGCTTGGCACGGCATCGGAGCAGACGAGATCGTTGAATGAGTAAGGAGGTCGTGGGCATGACCATCGAGGATGCTGGAAGTAATATGGTTGTGTCTTGCTAGGGCGGGCGTGCTAGTCCGATTCAACACAACTTTTGTTTTTTTTTTCAAATGACCGGTTCAAGTTAAGATGCATAAATATGAAGTGTTCAACTAGAATCTGGATATTATAATGGCCAGGATTAAAAAACTTGAGGGTTAGATCAATTTCCTCATATAAAATAATATTTTTCAAAAAATATTTAATAATTTTTTATGTTTCAATTTTTTTACATTTTACATCTTGACTCGGCCGAGTCGGACAATTAAACCTAAATTTTGATCAGATTTGACCGGATCAAAATGGGTCAAATGTACGATCGAAATTTGAATGACTCGTAAGTTATTTTAGTGCCCGAACACTAGTCTGACTAGTCCCGGACTGGGTCTTAAAACACTGCAACATCAATAGACACATGCAAAGAAAAAAGAAACAAGAGTAAGAAAGTTATACATTTATAACTTTTTTCCTTTAAGTCACTTCATTCATCAATAACCCAAAATAATATGAGCATGAAAAAAATATGATAAATTTCACTAAATACCCTTTGACTTGGATAATTTCTCAATACTATTTTCCAACTTCACTTTGTAACTATGATTATCCTTCATCTTTTAACATGTTTCATCAATTGCCCTTTCCTTATCGACCATTTCCCAATTGCCCAATCGATGTGATGTCCACGTGAAAATTTTCTCTCTCCTCGATGTTAGCAATTGGTTGATGTGACATCATTAAAAAATAAAAAATATTAAAAAAATAAAAAATAAGTCATCGCCACATCAGCTGTCATCATCGCCACCCCGGAGTATTGCCACACCAACTTCATGCAGTATTTCACACGGGCCTTCTAGGACCCCCGCGTGCGGCTGGAGGCCCTGCTACTTCAACACAAGCGTCAATGCATCATGGTCATGGATATGGAGCGATGGTGTGCCGCAGGGTACCGCCGCTGCATCGAGCGATGGATGGAGGTGCAGCGGGAGCAGTGGATTTATGAGCTGGGTTCGCTGCCCCCTCCTGGTCTTCGCCAGCGCAGTGGAGCTTGTCGACCCAATGGAATCATCACGGCCTGGGGGGCGACAATGTGGACGAGAAGTGCTGAACGCTCCCCTCCCCCACCCTTTATGCGACCGTTGGCTAGGTCATAAAGGAGGGGGGAGGGGGCGACCCCCCTTTTTAGTGACACTTCATTTTTATATTTTTATTAGTTTTTTTCATAAATGTGCCGGACTATTTGTGTAGTGGAGAGAGAAAATTGTGACGTGGATGTCACAAACGTGATCGAAAAATTGCCGATGAGAGGTCGAAAGAGTAGGAGTCTTTTACAAAATGAAATTTAAGAATAGCGTTAAGAAAAGTGTGCGAAGTTAGATTAAAAAGTTTAATATATATATAATATATATTTAAATTAGTATGAGATTAGAGATTTTGATCTCACCATCAAATCAGTGAATCTCAGCCGTTATAATCATGCATCAACGATCCAGATCAAAATCTCTGATCTCACGCTAACACACACACACACAAACACACACACACTTATATATATATATATATATATATATATATATATATATATATATATATAAAGAGAGAGAGAGAGGAAAATTAGGGTGATATCAAAAAACTTGATCTCACCCTCAAATCTATTAATCCTGACCATTATAACTCTCTCATCTTGATTCAAGGGATGAGATTGCTCCATGACTTGATTTCTAATCTGAACAAATTTGAACCGGTTCAAGGAAAAAAATGGTTCAATGACCTTCCAGTCAATGTCCCTCCTTTCTTGTAGAGAGAGAGAGAGGTCAAGGTGTTAGGCCGGCCGGGCCTCGGAGGTTGTTGGGCGTCACATGTTGTCTTCCTCGGTGAAGCAACCCCCCCCCCCCCCCCTTCTTGTTCAGTAGAGAGAGAGGGGGGGAGGTCGAGGCGCAAGCGGGCCGAGTGTGGGAAGGTTGTCTTCCCTGATGAAACAACCCCTTTCTGATACCCCCTTCTTGTTCAGTAGAGAGAGAGGGGGGGGGGGGGGAGGTCGAGGCGCAGGCGGGCTGGGCGTGGGAAGGTTATCTTCCCTAATGAAACAACCCCTTTCGGATAGGGGAGAGAGAGAGAGAGGGGGTGTGGGGATCAAAAAAGAAGAAGGGCGTTGGGTGGATCGAAGGAGGCATTGGGTTCGGTCGAATAGGACGAATGGTTGGGACGGCTTGGTTTTTTTTAATGGCAGGTTCAATTTGCATCTTGATGGTGCGATCTGAAGCGTCCAATCAAGATCTATGGATTATAAGGGTGGGGATTAAAAGATTTGAGGATGAGATCAATTTCTTTGATGTCAACCAACGACGATTAGCGCAGTGGAAGCGGACTGCGCCCCAAGTGATTCCACGGGTGCTAGTAGTCCCGGGATCGATCCTTGGAGTCGCCGCATTGGCCAAGGATTTACCGTTTCGCTCTCGTCCCGAAACCGGATTAGTCAGGTGCTAATAACCCTGGACACCTATTAGTTTCGGCCGAAAAAAAAATTTCTTTGATGTCACCCTAATTTTTCACATATATATATATATATATATATATATTGCACTTTTGCGCATAAAAAATATGCATGACGTTTTAGACGTGTTTTGCTTATTTTGCCAGGTCTACAGTAGTAGGCTTGGAAAAGCACGACGGATACAACTGTCAGTGCGAAATGGTTGCGGATGAAGAGATGTGCGGTGGTGATATTGGTCAATGGCTATATGTTCTTTTCTCTCCCACAGGTCGCATGTTTGATCATTATTTATTATGTAGGAATAAAATACGAAATCTGTCCAATTTTAATTAACGAAAACTCGAATTCCAACCAAATAAATTTGTTAAGACAGCAATATGCCAATTAGCCCACATTTTATAAGTTAAATAATTAATACATTAATATATAAACGTACTACATATAATCAAATATATATAGAGTAATATATAATTGTTCCACAAACGCATAACTAGAGAAAGAAAGGCTAATGTGATCCATTTGAAAATGGGTAGTTACAGATCGGATTGATAATTGTAAAATTTTACTTATTAATAAAATATATTTTTTTAAAAAAAAATAAATAATCTTTTAATTAATTTAAATCATAAATTATATTTCACTGTCATATTTTTATTGATTCTTAAATAAAATTATATCAAAACACATTAAAAATGAAAAAATATATTAAACTTCATATAAATCAATTATTGTTATCATAAATATATACTTTTAATAATATTTAAATAATTATATTAATCTATAGATGGTAGTGTCATCAAAATTAAGACCGAATTAAGATTTTACACACATAAGATCTATAAAGATCGGTTAAGGACATAAAATCATAAGACTTTCATATCTAAATCGATATCTTGATAATCCTGATTGAGATTACCAGGGTTGAGAGACCACATACATTAAGCTCATTCATACAATTGATAATTTCAGAAAATAAATTTAAAATTATTAAGCTTC
Source organism: Pontederia crassipes (assembly GCA_030549335.1). Taxonomy (NCBI): domain Eukaryota; kingdom Viridiplantae; phylum Streptophyta; class Magnoliopsida; order Commelinales; family Pontederiaceae; genus Pontederia; species Pontederia crassipes. The sequence goes on along the minus strand of CM060184.1, from coordinate 20,510,726 downwards.
ATCCATCGTGAATTTCAACTTTGTTAATTAAACGTTCCAACCAAAATTTTGACATGAATTGCAACCAAGTTTTGATTTAAAATTCTTTGGCTTCACGCTTGCACTACCACTATTTGCATGTTTTTTTTTTATCATATGAGAGGGAAACTGTGAATGCTCATGGTTTGTTCAAAGTTATAAATGACTGCAGAATCGGCTAGGCTAGATGTCGAAAAGCCGGATCCATCCTCAAAAATTTATTGGCTAAAAAATTAAACTAGGTCAATTTTTATTTAATATTCTTCTATCGCATTGCACTCTTATTTGATATAATTAAAATTAGATATTAACTTTTATAAATTAGCTATACTACTACATGCATTTATATTTAATTCAACTTTGTAACAAATATTTCAAAATATTAACGTATGAAGGTATAATCAGAAAATTACATTCACTAGAAGGTGATTCTCTTTTTTGTGTTCTAAATATTTTTTTTAAAATGACCGCATTTATAATTTACTTTATACTTAAAAAGTAATTCAAACCTAATTAAAACTTTTTGTTATCTCATTTATCTATTATAGTTAATATGAATTATATATGTGCTCATTGAACTAATTTGCCGTTACAAAATAATATATAAGAATAGAAAATTCATGATAAAAAATATAAAAAAATGTGATACACTATTGAACTCGGCAAATAAATAGTTTTTGAAATATAAAGTTAGTCACTTGGTATAGAGTTTTTTTAATGATTTTCTCTGAGATAATCTACCCGTTCATTTTACAAGCTTTTATTAATAGTTTTTCTTCCAGTTACACCTTTTATTAACATAGTCACGACAAATGATATAGAAAACTATTAATACGTCATTATTTATTGTAAAAAAAGACCTACTTTTGCCTCTTTTCTGTTACCTTATTAACATGTGTATAATATTTATATTTTTTAACCCCTGGTAATAAACGATTAAAAAATAAATTTGGAATCGATAATATCTGTTGGAATTTTATATATCACTAGTGAAATCCATCGCAACGCAATTTAAAAAATGCGCTATATTAATCATAAATTATGATTTATTAAATTCTATCATAAAATAAAAGTATTTTATATGGATCAACTAAATAAAAGTATTTTGTTGATCCATATAAAATATTGAGAGAGATGCACTATATTAATCATAAAGTATAATTTATTGATATATAAAATACCTTCAAACAACTGAATTTATATATATAGTTGAGACATATAAAATATTTTAATTATATATCATAAAATGGAAGTGTTGAGGTATGTATAAATTTCTTTATCATTTTTTAACTGCATAAGATGCTCATGTAATTTTATGCTGATTTTAGTACTTACATGTATGAATGAAAGAAAGATATGTGATCTATAATAATAATAATAATAATAATTTTATTATTATTATTATTATTATTATTATTATTATTATTATTATTATTATTATTATTAAACGTATGTGAGAAACACCTAAACATAATCAGAAAACAAACCATAATTTGTTTTTAGTAGAAAACACAATGTAATTTTATATTATTATAATATAAGAAAGTTGGATGGTCAAACCCTTGTTCCAACTCTCCACTCTACATGTCCCCATGGACCACTCTTCCTTTAACACCATCATTTCAAGGTACACAACCTACATTCACCTCCTGACATTTAACCTCCAGCCACCCTCTTGCTTCCTCGCCATCACTTGATTCTTCGCCTCCCACACTAGTTGCTTGACTTCTTCGGCCACGCTTACTCATAAATTGCACAAGTCTTGCAAGTTTGAAATCTCTAGTTTCCATTCAAGATGACATACCAATGTCTTTCATATCAACTAATAAATCACAATCGTAAATTGTAGTGGTGGAGGAATTCACCGCACTCCTTCGCAATGGCACCTGGGGTCTTGTCCTTGTTCCCCGTGTATGAACACAGTTGGATGCTCGTTGTAATACTCAGCCCATTTAAAAAAATAGAAAATTAAATTAAGTTATAAAAGACCAATTAGCTTAGCCCAATTAGTGAGCCCATTAGCCTAATAACCCTACAATTAACTTATAAAAAGGCTAATTATCCTAAAGCTCCTCTTAACCATCTCATTTCTCTCCCTCACTTCTCTCTCTTATTTCCTAAGGCATTTCATCCAGCAAGAAGAGGGCATTCTAGCAAGGTCTTCATCTAGGTTAATCTACATTTCTGCATCATTTAATCACTAGGGCCATCACTCACTCCCTCTCCCCCATTTGGATTTGCTTCCTAAGTGGAGAACAATAAGGAGAAGTGTTCTTGGTGTTTGGAAAAGCTCAAGCTAGGATCAATCACGAAATCAGGTGGATGATACCGAAATCCGCTTGTATAACATTATTAGCAAAGTGATTGGAATTATAGTTCTTACTATGAATGGTGTTTCTTGATGAGAAGGAATGGAATGGAATGATTGATTGCATATCTTGTGTTTTATGCATGTTTACTGATTCATATGATTATAGATGTATTATGTATTAGTCCTACATACTTAGGTGATTGATTGTATGCCTTGATTGCATTTTTGGATTAAAATTCATGGTTAAATGAATTCTGTCCGTATCTATTTTTCATGAGGACCGGTCGACCGATCCTATATATTGATCGACCGGTGATAAGGTTATCGATCGACCGATCCTTGGAGACCGGTCGACCGATCAATCTTTTCGAGCCTTGTATCGTTCGATCGATCGGCCGATCGAAGCTCTTTTTGATTAAGTACTATCGATCGACCAATCCAGAGATATCGGTCGATCGATGTAACAAAAAACTTATTGTATGACATTCAGACCAACCGGTCGACTGATCCAAAAATATCGATCGATCGGTGTTCGGAAAATGATCGACCAACCAGTGAGGACCGGTCGATCGATATCTGTCCAGATTGCATATTGATTCCTGCTTTGCTTGTGATTCTTTCTATGCTTGTGTTGTGCTACTTCTTACTGTTTGGCATATTATGTGATTGAATCCTTGATCTTATTTTGATCTGTCCTATGATCCAATCCTATGATGATATGCAAGTATGGCAAAGTGATAAAGTGATTAAGTAAGAAAGACTGAACATGTTATGAGAGTGATGGTCAGAGCTTATGTTATGTAGGGTCGCTCCTTTAGCCATGGCTTGATCCCCCATTGGCTGTCTCTGACGTAAATCCCTCAAGATGAAAACACCCAAAGGCACGTAATGTTAAGTGAAAGTAAGAGCACAAAGAATATGGATAAGTGACATTATTATGATGAACAAAGCATGATTATTGATCCAGCATGATCTCTGAAATTTTTTACGATTATAAATTGACTCATGATCTCTATCTCTTTTATCCATTGATATTTCAATCGAATGATCTATGCTCTCAAATCTGACCTTATTGTAAGTGATTACTAATTCTGTCAATTGCTATTTATTATTATGCATTGTGCACTTATGGATCCCCACTAGGCTGTATAGCTTACGGGAGGATCTTCTCCCCTGTGTTGATTTTCATAGGGCCAGGTCAGTGATGGTGTTGAGATCGTGTGCTGCGATCAGCTATACTAAAGCACATGAACCGAGAGAGGGCCTAATTATCTTTATCTTTATTTTTCGCATTATAAGCTTGATGTAATTCAGACATTAATGGACTTTGTAATATTTTGAGACTTTCACTTTCATGATATTTCTATCTTTCCTTCCTTGCTTTTACTAATGGCATGCCAATGTTTTTATTTGAGTTTGGTCAAATTTTATTTTATGTTATAGTGTTTTCGTAATGCCTTCGAATAGATCCTTGCCACGTGGCATTGGTTGATTTGGGGGCATTACATTTATGGTATCAGAGTCACTGTTCGGACTCTTTTGACGTCCTATTGTATGGTATGGTATAAGAGGGATTCATGTGCTATTGCTGAGCTGTCGCCACACTCTCCACCAAAAGAGGACTGTGAGTCAAATTCATGTTCATGATATGGTATTGGTTCTAATGTATTATTTCTTTTCATGACTAAAGGATAAAGATGTCTAGACGCTCAGAGAGGATTCAGAAGCATGGGGCCGCATCGGCCTATAATACTTTGAGGTGCCAGAAGGTCCAGAGGGCCCAATTATTGAGTTCCAGATTGTAGCCCAGCATGATCGGGGATGAGGGCGTGGACGAGGTCACACTCCTAGCCGCGGCCGAGGATGGGGCCGCAGTGCGAAAGCACCATCGCAGGACGAACTTTTTGATGAAACTGACCCACTGGAGGGCAGTCAGATCGAAGGCGGCCAGCCCGCAATTCGACGTCGCACACGGGGACCCCGTCAGGAAGTTGCTGAGGATACTTTAGAGGCATTTCTGAGGTTAAAACCGCCTCCGTTTGAGGGCAAGCCAGATTTCTTCAAGGCTGAACAGTGGATAAGTGGATAGAGGCCCTAGACAGGGTCTTTAAGCTGATGAAGTGTGCCGAAGAACAGAAGGTGTTGTACGCTACTCATCTGATCACCGATTCTGCCATGGGTTGGTGGAAGACTACTAGAGCCACTAGGTTCAGGAAACTAGAGGAAGAAGAGATCTCATGGGAGAAGTTTAAGTTGGCTTTTGTAGAGCGATACACTCCTGCTCACGATCGGGAAAGCAAGCATGAGGACTTTCTAGAGCTCGTCTAGGGGATCATGACAATGAGAGAGTACCACGCATAGTTTGTCACGCTGGAGCAATATTGTCTATGCCGTTTGAAGGACGCATAAGGGCAAACAAGTTCATCAATGATCTACGACCGGATCTGAAGACTGAAGTCTTCACTGAAGATAGTGATACCTTGGAAAAGGCGATGAGACTGGCCATCCACATGGAGAAGGACCAAGCTGAGCGCAAGGCCAACGATTTTGGACCGAAGATCGCCGACCATTCAGGAGGGATGATCGTTAAGATCGCCGCCATAGGCCTTATCATCAGAGAGAGGCCCATCGCTATGCTCCACATCCTCATCGCCCAGCACTAGCACAACATCAGGTATAAAGATTTCAAAATATTAACTAAGAATATGTAAGCGTGGAAATTAACTCTCGTCTCATGTAATAGCCTCTGAGATAGCTATCACCTCCTCCACGTCAGCCTCAGCCACCAGCACTAGTAGTGCCACAGAGGATTCGTTGCCCATATTGCGAGCGATATCATGACGGTGTGTATCTTATGTGGACAGTTCGGGCACTTTGCCCGAAATTGTCCCCAACCTGCTAGGGGAGGTCATGATCACAGGGGCGCAGGAGGCGCAAACCCTGTAGCCAGGGCAGGGTGCATCACATGGGGGCAAATGCTAAGGTACTCTTCCTATTGCTAGTGTGTCTGCCATTATTTTGTTTGATTCAGGGGCCATGCACTCGTTTATTTCGGAGTCGTGTGCCCGAGCTCTTAGCTTACCTTTGCAGCAGATGCCTCATACCATGAGGGTGAGCACCCCCATGAGAGACCTTCACGCGGTCAGATACATCCCGAATGTACCTGTCACCGTGGAGAAGAGAAAATTTTCTACATATCTTATTGTCATTCCGATGACGGACTACGACGTCATCCTAGGGATGGATTGGCTCTCTTACCATGATGGAGCTCTACACTGCAAATAAAAAAAGATCATAATAGGTGCACAGGGCAAGTCAAAGGCAGTCATCAGGAGTACTCCATCGAAGAGCAAGAAGGTGATCGTTTCGGCTATGAAGGCTCAAAAGATGATCCAGAAGGGATGCTATGCCTACTTGGCAAGTGTGGTGAAGACCGATGCACCAGCCACCGCATTGCAACAGATAGATATAGTGCGGAAGTTTCCAGATATTTTTCTTGAAGATACTTCAGGATTGCCACTAAGGCGTGAGGTGGACTTCAAGATCGAGCTTCTACCTGGCACCGCACCCATCTCCAAGGCACCGTATCGCATGGCATCGGCCGAGATGAATGAGTTGAAGAAGCAGATCTAGAAATTGCTAGACAAGGACTTCATTCGACTGAGTGTCTCTCCGTGGGGAGCACCTGTATTGTTTGTGAAGAAGAAAAATGGTTCGATGCGGCTTTGCATTGATTACAGGATGCTTAACAAGGTGACGGTGAAGAACAAGTACCCTCTGCCCCGCATCGATGACTTGTTCGACCAGTTATCCAAGGCATCAGTGTTCTCCAAGATCGATCTGCGAAGCGACTATCATCAGTTGAGGGTTGCGAAGGAGGACATACCGAAGACAGCCTTCTGGTCTAGGTATGGTCACTATGAGTTTTTAGTGACGCCATTTGGACTGACGAATGCTCCTGTAGCATTTATGTATATGATGAACAAGGTCTTCATGCCCTATTTGGACCAGTTTTTCATAGTGTTTGTAGATGACATTCTGATATACTCGTTCAACCCGGAGCAGCATCGGGAATATCTCAAGATAGTGTTGGAGACTCTGTACCAACACAAGCTGTATGAAAACTCTCGAAGTGTGAGTTTTGGCTGAAGGAGATCATGTTTCTTGGACACATGATATCCTAGAAGAGCATTTCAGTAGATCCCGCAAAGGTAGAGGCAGTGACCAATTGGGCAAGGCCGAAGAATACATCTGAGATCCGCAGCTTTCTAGGATTGGCGGGTTATTACAGGAGGTTCATCAGAGACTTCTCCAAGATTGCGGCACCACTTACAAACCTTACAAAGAAGGCTGAGAAGTTTATCTGATCTGATAAGTGTGAGCAAAGCTTTCAGACACTGAAGGACCGCCTGACGTCAGCACCTGTCCTCACCATCTCGACGGGCAGCGGGAGATATGTAGTTTACAGCGATGCGTGCGAGACAAGCTTAGGGTGTGTACTCATGCAGTACGGTAAAGTAGTGGCTTATGCTTCACGCCAATTGAAGAAGCACGAGGTGAACTATCCCACTCATGATCTGGAGCTAGCTGCTATAGTTTTTGCTTTGAAGATCTGAAGGCACTATCTTTATGGAGAGACTTTTGAGATCTTCACAGATCATAAGTGTCTCAAATACGTCTTTGATCAAAGAGATCTTAATATGAGGCAACACCGTTGATTGGAGCTTTTGAAGGATTATAAATTTGCTATTAATTACCATTCCGATAAAGCAAATTCAGTGACGGATGCACTGAGCAGGAAGAAGTCTCACTGGCTTACATCAGGGTACGAAAGTACGATATGTTACAGGAGTTAGATCAGTGGTGTCCCAGATTTGGCAGCAATGGAGCGATATGGATGATGCATAAGATGAGGTCCAGCATGATTGACAGGATCATAGCCGCCCAGAAGGAAGATCCAGAGTATCAAAAGGTATTGAGGAGATGTCAGCAGGAGCCGAAAGACTTTCAGGTATCTGCAGATGGAGGGATTCGGTATAGGGACAGATTATGGGTTCCCACAGATGCCATCATCAGACGGGAGGTGATCGATGAGTGCCATAAGTCTGAGTTTGCTATCCATCCTAGCAGCACGAAGATGTACAAAAATGTACAGCGCAACTACTGGTGGCCTGACATGAAGAGGGAGATAGCTGAGTACGTGTCCAGATGTCTAGTGTGCCAGCAGGTAAAGATTGAGCACCAGAGACCTTACGGAAAGTTGAAGCCTCTAGATGTCCCACAGTAGAAGTGTGATAATATCACTATGGATTTTTATCCAACTTGCCCAGGACCAAGAAGGGTCATGATGCCATATGAGTGGTGGTAGATAGATTCATTAAGGCAGTGCACTTCATCCCTATCCGGTGGAAGCAGTCGGTAGAGAGTCTGTTGGATTTGTATGTTAGGGAGGTGATTAGACTACATGACATTTCAGCATCGGTTGTTTCAGATCGAGATTCCAGATTCACTGCCAGATTATGGAGGAGCATGCAGGAGGCATTTGACACTAGGCTGAATTTCAGCACGACATTCCACCATCACACCGATGGGCAGTCTGAGAGGACTATACAAAAACTAGAGGACATGTTGCGAGCTTGTGCATTTGATTGACAGGGTAGCTGGGACGAGCATATCCATCTGATCGGTATCGGTATGGCGCCCTTCGAGGCTTTATATGGTCGACCTTGTCGTTCATCTGCTCATTGGGGTGAGTAGGTGAAGAGAAGATCATGAGTAAGGAAGAAGTGAAGATGCAGTGGAGTATGCTGATAAGGTAGAGCTGATCAAGCAGAGGATGAATACAGCTCATGGCAGGCAAAAGAGTTATGCTGATAAGAGCAGACGTGAGCAGATCTTTCAGGCTGGTGATCAGGTTCTGCTAAAAGTGTCCCCTATGAAGGGAGTCATGAGGTTCAGTAAGCGAGGGAAGTTCAGCCCTCGGTATGTGGGACCCTTCGAGGTACTTGAGTTGGTAGGTGAAGCAGCGTGCAGGCTAGCATTGCCATCTTCCTATGGGCGAGTGCATAATGTGTTTCATGTCTCTATGCTTAAGAAGTACAAGCAAGATGCTGCTAATGTATTACGGATCGAAGAGTCAAATCTAGCTACGGTTTTGACCTTCGTAGAGTATCCGACGCATATAGTGGAGCGGAAGGTACAGCGCCAGAAGGGTAAAGTTGTGCCCATGGTCAAAGTAGCCTGGCGTTATCACCACGGCTATGAGGCCACATGGGAACTCGAGTCTGAGATGCGCTAAGAGTTTCCGCATCTATTCGGTAAGACCTCTACTTAGTGTAAAATTCGAAGACGAATTTTCTTTTAAGGGGGTAATAATGTAATACCCAGCCCATTTAAAAAAAATAGAAAATAAAAGAAATAGAAAATGAAACTAAGTTGTAAAAGACCAATTAGCTTAGCCTAATTAGTGAGCCCATTAGCCTAATAGTCCTACAACTAACCTATAAAAAGGCTAATTGCCCTAAAGCTCCTCTTAGCCACCTCATTTCTCTCCCTCACTTCTCTCTCTTTCTTCCTAAGGCATTTTATCCAGCAAGAAGGGGGCATTCCAGCAAAGTCTTCATCTAGGTTAATCTACATTTTTGCATCATTTAATCACTAGGGCCATCACTCACTCCCTCTCCCCCATTTGGATTTGCTTCCTAGGTGGAGAACAATAAGGAGAAGTGTTCTTGGTGTTTTGAAAAGCTCAAGCTAGAATCAATCATGAAATCATGTGGGTGATATCGAAATCCCCTTGTATAACATGATTAGCAAGTGATTGGAATTAGGGTTCTTACTATGAATGGTGTTTCTTGATGAAAAGGAATGGAATGGAATGATTGATTGCATATCTTGTGTTTTATGCATGTTTACTAATTCATATGATTATAGATGTGTTCTATATTAGTCCTACATATTTAGATGATTTGTATGCCTTGATTGCATTTTTGGATTGAAATTCGTGGTTAAATGGATTCTGTCCGTTTCTATTTTTCATGAGGACCGATCGACCGATCATGTATATCGATCGATCGGTGATAAGGTTATCGGTCGACCGATCTTTGGAGACTGGTCGACCGATCAATCTTTCCGAGCCTTGTATCGTTCGACCGATCGAAGCTCTTTTTGATTAAGTACTATCGATCGACCAATCCAGATATATCGGTCGATCGGTGTAGCAAAAAACTTATTGTATGGCATTCAGACCAACCGGTCGACTGATCCAAAAATATCGATCGATCGGTGTTCGAAAAATGGTCGACCGACCAGTGAGGATCGGTCGACCGATATCTGTCCATATTGCATATTGATTCCTGCTTTGCTTGTGATTCTTTCTATGCTTGTGTTGTGCTACTCCTTACTGTTTGGCATATTATGTGATTGAATCCTTGATCTTATTTTGATTTGTCCTATGATCCAATCCTATGATGATATGCAAGTATGACAAAGTGATAAAGTGATTAAGTAAGAAAGACATGAATATGTTATGGGAGCGGTGGTCAGAGCTTATGTTATGTAGGGTCGCTCCTTTAGCCATGGCTTGATCCCCCATTGGCTGTCTCTGACGTAAATCCCCCAGGATGAAAACACCCAAAGGCACCTAATGTTAAGTGAAAGTAAGAGCACAAAGAACATGGATAAGTGACATGATTATGATAAACAAAGCATGATTATTGATCCAGCATGATCTCTGAAATCTTTTATGATTATAAGATTGACTCATGGTCTCTATCTCTTTTATCCATTGATATTTCAATCGAATGATCTATGCTCTCAAATCTGACTTTATTGTAAGTGATTACTAATTCTGTCAATTGCTATTTATTATTATGCATTATGCACTTATGAATCCCCACTAGGCTGTATAGCTTATGGGAGGATCTTTTCTCCTATGTTGATTTTCACAGGGTCAGGTCAGTGATGGTGTTGAGATCGTGTGCTGCGACCAGCGATGTTAAAGCACATGGACCGAGAGAGGACTTAGTTATCTTTATCTTTATTTTTCGCATTATGAGCTTGATGTAATTCAGACATTAATGGACTTTGTAATATTTTGAGACTTTCACTTTCATGATATTTCTATCTTTCCTTCCTTGCTTTTATTAATGGCATGCCAATGTTTTTATTGAGTTTTAGTCAAGTTTTATTTTATGTTATAGTGTTTTCGTAGCGCCTTCGAATAGATCCTTGTCACGTGGTATTGGTCAATTTGGGGGCGTTACACTCGTGGTTGCTCAAAACCAAGTACCATCTTAATGGCAATGTTGAACATTGAAAAGCACGCCTTCTGGCCAAGGTTTTCATCAATCTCCAGGCATCAACTATGTAGACACCTTTAATCCTATCATCAAACAGAGAACGATGAGTGATCTTGTCCCTTGTTGTTTCCTTCAACTTGCCACTACGACACTTAGATATCAACAACTCATTCCTACATGACACACTTGCGAAAATTGTATTCATGGCTCAATCACCAACGTTCATCGTTCATCGTTCATCGATGTAACTTGTTGGACATACGTAGCAACCGTCCATAATGGGCCTACGTACGTGGATGAATTGGAGAAGTTACCAATTCACAAAGCATGCAAATGCAGTTTATTGCACACATGAGCGGTTAAATGAACCGCACTTCAAACTCTAATGAAGTATAGAGTTTGTTGTCGTGACTGGTGGTGATTTACTGCACACGTACATGCTGTCCGTCATCAGGGAGAGAAGTCTGCTGAAGTTGTGTACAATCTGGATTGTGAACATTGTGAACAATACAACGTAAAAGAACTTTGTTAATTTTGCTACAATAAAGTTGATTTTCTATAAATTAAAACCTTCAATTGGTATCAGAGTCAAAATGGTTCTTTTCGTTTATTTTTTATTATTACGGGATTATGCAAAAATTATAATCATAATCAAAGAACAAAAAATCAAACTTTTTTGTTATCCATCATATACTAATTTCAACAGAAATTTTGGTACAAAATTTTAATATATTTTCCCATAATTTTTCAAAAAAAAATTACTGTTCTACGTGAACAGTGCCGCATGGCACTGTAGCGTGAACACTGCCATGCAGCACTGTTGCACGCACGCGTGGGCTTGGAGCCCGCAGCGCACTATTTTTGCGTGAACAGTGCCGCATGGCACTGTAGCGTAAATAGTGCCATGCGGCACTATTGCACATGCGCGCGGGCTTGATGCCCGCAGCGCAGTGTTGCGCGCAATGCGCGCGGGCTTCTGTCCTGCGGCGCACAGTCGGCCAAATTTTGGCCTAGTATGAACAGTTACAAATTTTTTTAAAAATTATAGTGTATTAGGGAAATTTTGGGAAAATTATATTAAAATTGAAAATTGCTTGTTTTATGATCTAGAAAATTCCGAAAAATTCTCTGAAATTGTATTGATGATTCATGACATATAATATGCATTTTTAGTTAATTTTCGTAATTATTATGCATATTAAAAATTTTGTGACATAATATGACATATTTATTTATATGAAATGTCTTGCATTAATATGTTATGATAATTTGAAATTTTACAGAACTTTTCTTGAAACCTATATGACATATTAAGTATTTTTTCTTTTGTAAGACAATTTTTGGAAGTGCATATATATATATATATATATTTGTTACCAAAATTAGTTTTTGATGTAACAAAGGTATTTTCACATGATATTGCATTTTTTTGTGTTAAAATTATGCAATTAATAATATATGTATGATATGATAACATTATTTTTGTTGTATGAATATTTTCACTACATATATGTAATTAAGACATATGTGACAAATAATTTTCAATTTCTACATGGACTTACCTGGTGTACGATTGACGTAATCTCTAAATATTACTATGTTCACGTGACACGATAATCTTTTTCCAATTATTTTGGTGTCAAGGCGAAGGGGTGATGGTTCCCTAATTGGCACCTTGTATAAACAAGGAAGAGCCCCATCACAGAACTCTGTTTGTCTGGCCAAATTTTTTGGAAATGATATGTTAATCATATTATATATTTTAAATGATTTTGGATATTCGTTTTTTCCAAAATTACTAGAATAGTACCTTGGCGCAATTATATTATTTTTAATAACTTGGTAATGTTTTTGGAATAGTGGGAGATGAGTGGGAGCTTTGCTACTATCTCGATGTCAGTACCCTCAAATATTATCATTTTATTATTTTTGAAATATATGCGACGAGAAGACTTGTGTATAACGTTCTAACACTCATTTATTTTTTAACATGATCTTAGACTAAATGGCAACCAATCAAATAATTGCTGAACTGAACAAATGTGACAAGTTGAATGGTGACAATTATGACATCTGGCATAGGAAAGTACAATACATCCTCGAAGAAGAGGAAGTTATTGAATGCATCAAAAACACCATGGCTGAACTAGAATTTGGCGTTACACCTCAACACAGAAGGAATTTGGATGCTTACAATGTATGGAAAAAGAAAGACAAAAGAGCTCGCATTATGTTGCTGAGCAGCATGGACAATTCCTTAATGTGTGAGTACGAGGTGCATGAAACTGCCAAAATCATATGGGATGCCCTTCATGAGAAATTTGCCAGTATATCAATCACGAAATTAAGGTTACTTAATATAAAGTTCGATTCCTACCGTATGCATCCAAATCACACCATGCGGCAGCATTTGCGTGAATTATCGAACATGATTCATGAGTTGAAAAGTGCTGGTGTTCCACTCACTGATGAACAACAAGTGCAGGCTGTCATTCGTTCCCTTTCGACACGTTGGGAACAAATAGTTTTGAACTTAGCTCACAACGATAACATCAAAATCTTTACTGATGTTGCATGTCATCTGGAATTGAAAGAAGAGCGTCTTGAGGCAGCTAAACCTTCCGATCAAGCATATGTTGCTGAATCCAGTGCGAAATGTGAGAGTAAAAGTTCAAAACGGAAAAGGTTGCACAATAAGAAGGGTAAAAACAAGACTGAAAACAAAGGTAAAAACCAGCGCAAACATGATAAGCGCGATGGGAAGTTTGATAAAAGTAAAGTTAAGTGTTACAACTGCCACAAGTGTGGACACTTCGCTTGTGAGTGCACTGAGTCGAAGAAGAAAACACAAGTATACTTTTCTGAACAAACTTTCGTTTATGTTTCTAGCTATGCATTAGTCGCTGACTCTCATCCTTCGTGGATTGTAGATTCAGGAGCAACTGACCACATAGCAAAGGAACGCGACGCCTTTGTGGATTTTCGATGATTTAGTGTCGGAACCAAGTGGATTTACGTTGGTAACAACGCATGTGTGGAGATTAAAGGCATTGGTATATGTAAATTGGACCTTTGTGAAGGACATGTCCTGTAGCTCCATGATGTCCTCTACGCTCCGAATTTTCGACGAAATTTAATTTTAGTGTCTCGTTTAGATGAACTTGGTTATGTAATAACATTTGATTCCAGTTATGTTGATTTGATGTTAAACAATATTTGTATTTGTACTGCTTACAAGCATAATGGTTTTTATGTTATTGAAATCTCTCAAGATTTTCAAAATTCTAGTTATTCATTTGTATCATTTTCTAATAAAAATATTGATGTCAAAACTTGGCATGCCAGACTTGGGCATATTGGGCAAAATCGTATGAATCGACTAGCTAGAGAAGGCCTTTTAGGCAATTTCGCTAAAGTGATTTTGCCCACGTGTGAAAATTGCCTTACTGGTAAAGCAACTAGAAAACCATTTGGAGTAGGCAAACATGCTAAATCTTCCTTAGAAATAATCCATTCTGATATCTGTGATCCTATGAATGTTAAGACTAGACATGATTTCTCTTATTTCATCACTTTTATCGATGATTATTCATGTTAGAGTGTTTCAAATGATTCTTGCATATAGCTGAGAATCAATTGGATCACAAAGTTAAAGTCTTGCGTACAGATCGTGGACGTGAATGAGAATTATGTGATGAAAAAGGTATTGTTAGGAAACTAAAAATTTCTAAAACTCTGCAACAAAATGGTGTTGCAGAAAGAAGAAATCGAACTCTACTAGATATGGTCCGATCAATGATGGCGCAAGCGAATCTCCCTATTTCTTTCTGGGGTAATTCCTTATTGACTGCAGCCTATATATTGAATCGAGTTCCATCAAAGTCTATAGATTCCACTCTTTATGAACTCTGGACAGGCTGAAAGTCTGAACTTAGCTATTTGCGCCTCTGGGGGTGCGCAGCCTATGTACTTCATACTTCTCATAAGTATGAAAAGTTGGGTCCTCGAGGAAAAAATGTATCTTTATAAGATATTCTGAGACCTCCAAAGAATATATTTTCATAGGTGAAAAGGATGATGAAACTGTGACAGAGATCGAAAGTAGAGTTGCTACATTCTTAGAAGATAATTTTTCTAAGCAATGCGAAATAGATAAAGATCTTCACCTCGAGAAGGAAGAAGATCATGAGTTGGCTCATCCAATGGATCAATCTGCTGATGAGTATGTCTCCTTACCTCAGAATCCTGATTCGAGTGGGAGAGAATTATCGCCAACTCAAGAACGAGATATACCCGAATGTTCAATACGTCGGACTAATCGGAAAAGTATCCCACGTCGTCGTTTTGAGATTAAGAGGAAAGCTTTTATAGTTGGTCCGGAAGATGAACATGAGTCAAACAATTGAGGAGGCTCTCTCGTGCCCTACAAAGGAAGAATGGATAAAAGCGATGGAAGTAGAAATGAAGTCAATGAAAAATAACCAAGTTTGAGATTTGGTTGATCTCCCACCCGATAGAAGACCAATAGGAAATAAATGGATTCTCAAGGTCAAACGTTGTGCGGATGGATCCATAGAAAGATATAAAGCTCACCTTGTTGCACAAGGATATACCCAAAAAGAGGGTATAGATTATGACGAAACTTTTGCACCCGTTGCAAGATTTTCTTCAATTCGCTTAATCCTAGCTATAATTGCTCACATGGATTTAGAACTACATCAAATGGATGTAAAGACAGCTTTTCTAAATGAAGAACTAGATGAAGAAATTTACATGAAACAACCTAAAGGCTTCATTGTAAACGGTCAAGAGCACAAAGTATGTAAATTGCGACAATCCATATACGGACTAAAACAATCATCTAGGCAGTGGTATTTGAAGTTTCAACGATCAATAATTTTCTTCGAATTTTCTATGATTGATGAAGATCACTGTGTGTATATATGTGGCTCCAAAGATAAGTTTGCTTTTCTAACTCTATATGTCAACGATATCTTACTAGTTAGGAATAATAAGGAATATATAAATACCATTAAGTAATGATTGTCCTCTATCTTTGAGATGAAAGACATGGGTGAAGCAGCATATATACTTGGAGTAAAAATTCATCGAGATCGTTCAAAGAGATTCATTGCTCTTTCGCAAGAAACTTATATAAAAAAAGGTTCTCGAACGTTTTCGAATGAATAACTGCAAACCCGTTGATACTCCTGTGGCGAAAGGTGAAGTTTTAAGTCTTAATATGTGTCCGAAGACTTTAGAAGAAAAGAGTGCTATGGCCTCTGTTCCTTATGCCAACGCAGTCGAAAGTATGATATTATGTACTCGACCCGACATATGTCATGTCATTGGTCTGATCAGTCGATATCAGTCTAATTCCGGACATCAACATTGGAAGCCTGTCAAAAGGATTCTCAGATACTTGAAGGGTACCATTGACTACGCACTATGCTATTAAGTTGGAAGCCTAAAATTAGCCGGATATACGAATGCTGATTGGGCTGGCGATGTTGATGAACGCAAGTCCACCTCCGATTACGTCTTCCTACTTAGCAATGGCGCTGTGACATGGAGCAGCAAGAAGCAAGATTGCATAGCATTGTCAACAATGGAAGCAGAATTCGTGGCGTATATTGAAGCTGCAAAAGAAGGCCTTTGATTAGGCAAATTCCTTCGCCATCTGAGAGTAGCTGATGATGCTTCAAAGACTAACCTATACTGTGATAATCAAGTTGCCATTGCATATGTCAAAGATGAGAAATATCACTATAAAGGGAAGCATATCGACACGAAGTATAAATTTGTACGAAATGAAGATGTTCAGAAAAGGATCATGATTCAATATGTGTCTACACATCAGAATATGACTGACCCATTTACGAAGCCTATTCCGAGAGATGTATTTATTAGACATATAAAAGCTATAGCATTACGTAATCCTAATTGTACTTAAACATTTTATTTTTAATGAAAGTATTCATTTTCTTT
Source organism: Pontederia crassipes (assembly GCA_030549335.1). Lineage (NCBI taxonomy): Eukaryota > Viridiplantae > Streptophyta > Magnoliopsida > Commelinales > Pontederiaceae > Pontederia > Pontederia crassipes. The sequence goes on along the minus strand of CM060184.1, from coordinate 20,494,109 downwards.
GTTTAAGTTATTATGAGTTGTTATACATAAGTAGAGTATGTCAGTCAGGCACGAGATTATCAAATCACACAGATAATCGCATCCGTCGCTTATAGTATAGCGAGCGGAGAAGAAATGGTTTAAAATCATGATATGATCTAAAACCGCCCTGATTTGTTCGGGAAGTCTTGAACACGAGTTTACTTCAACTCCGTGTGACCTGACAAGGGGAGCCAGATATGAGACTTCATTTAAGGCGCCAAAATTTTGAGCGACTAGTGGGAGGACTCAGGTCAGGCGCCATAGATTGGCGACTGGACTTAAGTTTGTGCGGTGTTATTGAACAATGACATACGCTCCTTCAGTGGGAGTCTCCACCACAATACTTGAGTGTATTATCAAGTATGCTAAGTCGACCCTAAGACGTGATGAATAGTCGAGTCTTCGTCACATGTGTGAGTCTTTAAGGACTGAACAAGTCCGGAGATTACCCTTCGACTCTTGACTATATTTCGAAGTGATATGTTAGTGTTGCCACTTTAGCGAGGTACTCAAAGACTAAAATTGTATGCAGCCTATCGAGCCACGTCTAGGAAAGCAGCTGACTTAGAATCAAGAAGTATGAGGGCGAGATAAAGATTCACTAGTGCTGCATAAATTTTATATGTTGTTGGCCAACTGTAAAGTATACATATAAAATTGAGTAACCGCGGAGTTAGACGTAAGTCGTCTAAGCTGTGCAAGCAAGGTGTATCTAAGGCAAAGCGAGTAACATGATTGCTTGAGCGACTATATGAGAATATAGTTCTGGCTCGCATATTGATTGAGCGACTTTTATAGTCTTGACTCTCAAGTTGATTGAGCACTATGTATTCCTAACATGCCATAGTATATGCTCTCAAGTGGTTGAGTGATTGTGTATCCCTAACAGGTCACAGTTCTCTCGTATTATGTTGTGAATGTACTCGTGGGTCTCATGATCCATTTATTATACACAAATATTCGCAGAATCAAATATGACGAGTAGCCCATGATGTGCGAGTGGGAGATTGTTAGACATACGTAGGAACCGCCCATAATGGGCCTACATACGTGGATGAATTGGAGAAGTTACCAATTCACAAAGCATGCAAATGCAGTTTACTGCACACGTGAGCGGTTAAATGAACCACAACTTCAAACTCTAATGAAGTATAGAGTTTGTTGTCGTGACTGGTGGTGATTTACTGCACACGTACATGTTGTCCATCGTCAGGGAGAGAAGTTTGCTGAAGTTGTGTACAATCTGGATTGTGAACACTATGTCGAAGTTCCGCTACGTGATCGTCGACCCGATCCTGAGAACAATACAATGTAAAAGAATCTTGTTAATTCCGCTGCAATAAGGTTAGTTTTCTATAAATTAAAACCTTCATAACTCAATCATTATACATGCTTGCCGGATTGGCAAGTCCATTTACCACCTAAAACAAGCACCTTGGCACCTCTCTTATTCAGTTTGGCTTTCGGGGATCCTTGACACTTAGTTCATCTACAATATGGTTCCTTTCAACTACATCACAAACTTCATATTTTCTTGTACTAATTTGAATCTAATAATAAAAAACTAAAAAACTAGCTAGTACATTCATAATAAAGTACAATTATTTCCGCAATTACAATTTTAATTTAGTTACATTTTTTAATTTATTAAAAAAATTTATATAGTACCGATGATACTTTGTTTGATTATTTAAACGGCCATGAATGATAATCAAACTCATCTTATGCCTATATATATGCTACTCACAATTCAAAAGAGTGGAAATGATGATGATGATGATGATGATGATGATGATGATAATAATAATAATAATTGTATCATAATTAACTAATAAACTAAGTAGCAAATAACAGATAAAATACTATATTTATCTATTATGGGGCTAAGAAATTTTATGTATTATCCATGAGTTTTAGAGTCATGGGGCTAAGAAATTTTATATATTATCATTGTCAATTGTAGAGTTGCTCCAACTACCATGAGTTAAAAAATAATTAACCTAGGATACATTCAAATAGCCTGAATTGGATGCAGCCTTCCGTGGTAGAGATTGGCATCGCTTGGATTAAAATTGAATGCGACTTGGTATATCTTAACATAGATACTTCCAATGTTGTTAAGATCGAAATCTTATATAAGATCGGAGGGGGGTCATAAGATTGAAGATCGTAAGATCGGATCGAGGATCGTAAGATTCTACCTATTAATAAATTAGTATATTTTCAAAATAATAAATATATTTTTGACAAATTTTTCGTATTAAAATATTAGATTATACCTCACTAAGACATTTTTTATGGATTCATGAGTCCAATTATATCAAAACATATTAAAAATGAACAAAAATATACTTAATTTCATATAAATTAATTCATATTATCATAAATATATTTTTAATTAATATTTAAATGATTATATTAATCATATGAGATCGTATATGATCGAATAAGATCGTAAGATCGTGTGATCAAAATTAATATCGTATTAATTTTCAAGATAAGATCGAGATTGAAAAGAATTTGTAAGATCGTAAAATCGTAAGATTTTAATAAAGATCTTGACAACCTTCGTACTTCCAAAGTGTGAAGTTTCGATTTGGAGAATAACAAACTTAGTGATGAAATTTGAACATTTGTTGTCGTCGCATGCATTTTCTTTTTTTTAATTCCGATAATTGAAAATTTTGTGTCGACACTTCCGATTTTCTTTTTTTAATTTCGATAATTGCAAAGCGGTTTCGACTGTTCCAATGTTAGAAAATACACTATATATAAATTAAAAAAATAATATACCATCAAATCTAATTAATTTAAATATTCATCTCAAATTGCATGTCTAAGTTCTTAGCAAAAAATTTTTACATTAAAACAATAAACTTGATGAGTACCCGTTTACCACTCGTAACTTTTCATACTAGAAAAATTTATGACTCACACATTTTTTTTTTCATTTATTGAGAGAAGTCCATTGACCAGATCTGAGGAAAAAAAACACATATTTCACTAAAAAAATTCAAACTTGTGACCCTCAATTTTTAAATAAAAGTGTATGTCACTACGTTTTCCCTACACGAAAAAACACTCCTTTATTTGTCTAGACATTCTTAATGTTATTTATGAAGACATAATTTCCTACAAAGGGAATTTTTCAGTGTCCTAAAATTAAGCACAGATAAATTTAAAAAATACATAAATACATATTTTTTGTTATTAAAATTTGAAATCGGAATGTACCATTTCCCTAAGCTCTCATCCGCAATAAATATCTACCTCCTCTTTTAATTTTTTTAAAAAATAAGTCTATATTTTTTTGGATTATCATTTAAGATATTCGAATAATTTGTGTCCTTTTAAACAAACCATCTCCCATGCGAGAAAGGAAAAGGCAGAGACAACTGAAGGAAAGAAAGATGAAGCGGTTCACGGTGCCCATCCTCCTACTCTTCGCCCTCCAATGCGCCTTGTTCGGTGCCGCCGCGGCCAAGATCACCGTGGAGGGGGTCTGCAAGAAGGCAGGAAGCGGCTACGTCGACGAGGGCTTCTGCCTGCAGGCCCTCAACTCCGATCCCCGGAGCAGGTCCGCTGACGAGTGGGGTCTCCTCTCCATCTCCTTGAGCCTATCCCTCGCCAACGCCACGAGCACCGCGTCGAAGCTTCAAGCCCTCGTGAAGCAGGAACCGGACGCAGGGCTCAGGAACTCCCTGCAAGGCTGCCATTACATCTACACCAACTCCGAGTCGGCCGTGAGGTCGTCGCTGGGCTTCGCGATGTCGAAGGACCTCAAGAGCTCCGCCGCGATGCTCGGCGCTGCGCAGATGACGCCCACGTACTGCGAGGACGCGCTGCCAAAGGGGAAGCTCGCGAAGGAGAATGAGGACTTCAGCAACCTGCTGCTGCTCGCCACGGCCGTCACCACCTTCTTCCCACCACCACCAACCATGTAGCTCTTGTTTTTTGTTTCCCTGTCGATGACTGTGAAATTTGGGTTGAGTAATAAGATCAACTTTGATTATTTTTTGGTGCAACAATTCAAACTGTGTTCCTTTCATCTTCTTCTAATCTGGTGGATGCCAAGTGCATGATCTTTATGTTTCTCCAGTTCTTTTTGTTCTCGAGATACAACAAATTAAAATATCAATGAACGAATGATGCACGTAGAGAACTATTGGATTTTGGCCTATTAATTTATATAAGACTCCTAGAGCTCATTAAATATACAACTTTTGGCCTCTTAATTTACATACTATAAGAGCTAGATGAGGATAGGACGCACAACCTTTTGACACGAATTTACGACACTAGAGCTGGCTGAATTTACAAAGTTGAATCTGGATTAATTAAGGTGTCGAATTTGAGTAATGTATAATTTTTTTTAAGAGCCTCACCTCATTTCTCAGCGCATGATAATTAAGTTGGATGATGAGTCAATCTTCTAACATGTCATTAGTAACGTCATGTGTGTTGAATTATCGATGTCACTTTTCAAATATTTAAAATTGGCTATAGAAAAAATTTGATAGAATAATTTAATTTTTTTTATTCATTTCGTCACATCATATTTATGACAAATTATTTTTTATTGAGATAAAATAATCTTTTTTATTTGCATATCCTTGTTCTACATTTCTTAACTAAATGGGCGAGGATTCCATGAATAGAGCGCAGTATGCATGCTCCAAAAGTCTAAACTTTCTGCTGTGGGAGACATTATGATGTTCACAATAGTGCTGCAATGAAGGCTACTTTAATTTTCTGAAACAAGAGAGATGTCTGTCAGAAAGTTGAGTACTGGTTATTTATTTCTACCTTCTACCAACTAAGAACAGCCACATTGAATGTGACTGAAATAACTTAGAAGGTGGCTCGACTTGGAGAATTATGTCTCCACATTGCATATAACCTTTTACTAAAAAAATATTTAAATTCATAGTTTATGACTGTTCAAGTTCATCTCTATGAAGTTTTTTCAGCCAGAAAAGTTCTCTTTTTTTTTAAATAAGACTTATTTCTGTAAATCAAATAATTAAAGAATAAAATCTTGGCTTATCTAATATATCAATAGATACATGGTTACACATTAAATTGTCTATGTTATCTATTGATAGACACATTACATGGCTTATAATATTTTCTGTATTTATTTATCTATTGATATATTCCTCAATTCCTTAATTAAAATGTCTGGATTTTAATTCCAACCGATGAAGCCAACAAGATGTTAGGACCACGAGCTGTTCTTTAATCTAATACCGAACAAAATTATATCATTAAAAGTGCTAAACATACTTAAGATGCACATATTAAATTCGTAGTTAGAGAATTGCTCCAGTTTTGAAGTCATCTAGAAAAACTTGAGTACTGAGGTATTATAGCGATCTCTGTCTCACAAGGCCAAACGTGGTAAGATGAGGACGACCCAAACGGTGCTGCTATGCGCCCTCGTCCTCGCCCTCTCCCTCCATGGCATCTCTTCCTCCGCCCTCGAAGACCTCTGCGGCACGCTCGGAGACGAGTACGTAGATAAAGATTGGTGCGTCGCCACTCTGTCAGCTGATCCCCGCAGCCGCACCGCGGACCGGAAAGGCCTCGGCGTCCTCGCCACCAACCTGACGGTCGCCAAGGCCGCCGTGGTCAGGACGCAGCTCGAGGACCTCGTGGGGAAGGCGACGGACGCCGTTGACAAGAGCCGCGGCGAGGCGTTCCTGCTGCTTTACTCCAACATGATGGCCTCCCTGCGGTGGTCTGCGGACTCCATATCCTCGGGGTTCTACGACGGTCCCGCCGCCGTCCTCGCGGCCGCGCAGCCTGTGCCGAGCTCGAATGGGTATATCTCCGTGGGCAGGGAGAACGACGAGGTTTCGGAGCTGATCCTGTTGTCTCACGCGATTGCCCAGCACTTGCCATAGGTTGTGTTGTGCGCTTTGTCGTTATGATGTTTACCTTCCCCTTCCATTCACGAATAAGGCTTCTTTGCAGAAGCTCCATACTGTTAGTCAGTTGTCTTATGTGTGCGATTTGGCTGTACTCGATAACAGCAAGAAATCAAGTAAAAAGTACTGAGATGTGTCCTTCTAGTTTGATACATGCATGAACCTGTCAACGATTAAAAGCTGAAAGCAACTCTCACCTGAAGATGATCTATACTGTTGTTGCATCATTACATGCATGTTGAAAACTCTCTTCTTGTGCTCTTCTTAATTAGTTTTATTATGTCACCATTTTCTTGTCTCATCTTGGTGACCAATGTCGATCTACCAGAACTCAGCAATGTGTTAAACCCTAAAGTTTTCTGGCAAGTCTCAAAGTTATTTCTGAGAATCCTGAAACAGAGGAGGAAGGTGGTCCGGTGAGTTGATCTGAATTGATGGTTAAGTGAACAACGCTAGAAAAGAAAGAAGGTAACGGCCCACGTACGAATTTAGGACAAGGACAAAGCACGAGCTTAACGCATGCAGGATAATTAAAGCACAAAAAAAAAAAGTTGAGAAAAAGATAGAAATTATATGTTCATTTATGAGGAGGTGTCGAAAGGTCAAGAAATATGTGAAGTTTTTAATGTCAAACACATGGGCTGTGCAGGGCTGTCGCTCGACGAGATCGATGACCATCTAATCATCAACGGTCTCCTGTCCCACTTGCAAAGTAATTGTTACCGCGCGGTAGAGAAAGATAAATGTAATGTATATATCTAACCGAAGTTAAAATTTGAAATTATGATGTAATATCATGTAATGCATCTCATAGACAAATGTTGAAATTATGATGTAATATCATTTGAAAATTGAGATGTGATGCAATGTATCATAGACAAATGTTGCATCATGAAAATATATCAAGACATGCATTTTCATCATATCATTAAGACAAATTAAGTAGAGAGTTATAACAAAAATATTTAATAAAATTGAATAAAAACATTTAATAATTCAAAAATAACAAAAAATATTGATGGCATATTGGAATGAGTGAGCTACAAAACTAATTACATACATACCATGATGCAAATAATAATATATAGATATAGATATATTGATTTTAATTTGTATAGTTATAAATACAAATAATTTTAAATTAAAGTATTAAATATATTAAAAAGAATTTATATATATAGTGTAGTTTAAAAAGGATATCATTAAATGAAAATATTAAATAGTTTAAAATACCTTAATATAGATAATAAAATATTAAATAGGATATCATTAGTGATGACGTTTAAATAAAAAGTTACAACACAAATATTTAATTAAATTGAGTAACAAATTTAATAATTAAAAAAAAAGATTGACGCAATGGTGGAACGAACGAGATTCAAAACTAATTGCAAAAATATCATGATTCATGACTTTATATTATATATAGATATATATATATATATAAATATAAATATAGATATTGGATATATGCACTTATGATAGATGATGAATAATTTGGATTTTCATGGCCAATATGAATTATGTTTGAGATGTGAATATTCAAATCGTCACTCGAGTGAAAATATTTTTATGTTTTTGTTTTCACATTTATCCTTTGAAACTTTATTTAAATCAATTATAAAATAAATCAATTAAATAATAAAATATTTAGTACCAGCACTATTATTATTATACCATTATATTAACCATAATAATAATATTATTAAATAGATCTTCATCAATTACATCAATTGTGCTATTAGTCTGATTAATTTATTTATTATAAATTATAAATAATAATATTTTATTTAATTTTTATATAATAACAGTTATTATTGTATTTATTTTTTATATATTATTATCATATTTTTATTTTAGAAGTCTAATTTATGGGCCTAGAATATGTGTTTATGAATTAAGGTTATTGAATTCAAAATAAATTATCAAGAGAATATTGGTAAAAAGATACACATTAAACATTAAATGTATGTTATATTATAAATAAGTAATATGGATTGTTAAATAAATTAATTACTCATATGAAATAAAATAATGCATATCATTGATAATTTAATAAATGATAATTTTTTTAAGACAATTTATGTTGCTAGCTAATGTTTAGTGATAAAATAATGGACGTCCATTTAGTGTTAATTATCAATAATATTAGGGTTTAACGGGCGTGTAACACCCATTTGGTGAAACGCCGTACAACGTCTCTATCTTGACCGTTCACTAGAAATCAACGGTGGAGATGAAAACCATCGTTCTCTTCCCCCTCTGGCGCTCTCTCCCCTCTAGCACTCTCTCCCCTCTAGCACTCTTTCCTCTCCGATCATTGTTGCCACTGCCTCCCCTCTGTTCTCTCTTCTCTCCTCCGATGTTTGCCCCCTCCCCAAATTGCGCTGCTGCCGCCTCCCCTTCCCGCCGCTCTATCTCTCTTATCTCCTCCGATCACCGCTTCTGTCCCCCGATCTGCGCCGCTGTCGCCGCTACCTCCCCTCCACTCTCTTTCTTCTCTCCTCCGATCGTCGTCCCCTTGTCCTTGATTTGCGTCGCCGCCATTGATCCAAATTTGCATCGTCGTCGATCCAGATCTGCACCGCCAATCTCTCCCCTGGTATCGCTGCCACCTATCTCTCACATGTCGCCGTGACCTATCATATGTTGTATCCCCTTCCTCCGATCATCTCCCCTTCCTCCGATCATCTCCCCTTCCTTCAATCGTCTCCCCCTTTAGCAACAATGGGACTAGGGCAGCCTTGTCGAGGTCACCCGGCACCACTACAATGACAGTAGTGCAGAACGACGATGAGCCTCTGTTGAATCCTATGTTTTGATGATAACAAATCAAATTGGACATGAAAGGCACTAATCTATGCTCAAGTGATGATATGCAGGTGTAGAATTAATATGATCTCAGTTGCAAGAAAAATCGCCCATTGAAATGATGAAAATGCAATTTCAGGATATGACCGTTCGACTAATCGGTCGACCGACTATGAAGACCGGTCAAGTAGAAGAAATGTTGGGACTGTACCGGTCGATGATTCAGTCGTTACACCGGTCGATCGAACAACTCAGGGACAAATTCAAAAAATGTCGAGACTGTACCGGTTGATGTTTTGGTCGTTGCACCGGTCGACCGAACAGTAAAGGATGAATTCTAGAAAAAGTCGAGACTATACCGATCGACGTTTCGGCTGAAGGACCGGTCGATCGGACAACTCAGAAAGCAACAAATATTTTGCAACGGTCATATTGACTGGTCGATCGGCCCATTAATGCAGTCGACCGGTCATAGTGCTAGATGAATAGTAACGGCTACTTTTCGAGGAAAAAAATATGAAAAATTATTTGGACGAGATTTTCACTTGTACAAGATTATAAAATGAGTGTCAAAGCATGAAGAAAACTGATCCAAGTAAGCAAGATTATTTAAAAGAGCATTTCAAGTTCTTGAGTCCAAATTTGCAAATTTTTCCCTTTTCTCTTCCAAACTTTGAGTGTGAAAATTTTGTAAAAGAAGAGAAGCAGAGGGAATTCTTATTCTCTTATCTAGAAAAGATTGAAAGCTCGTTGTAAAATATGAGTGCCTTACCTCATGAGCGGAGAAGAAGGTGTATGATGTAAAAAAAAGGTTATTCTCTCCCTACAAGAAAAGAGAAATATAGTAGATCTCTGGCGATCTCGAGGTCGAGAAGTCGGAGCAGGGACGTAGGCCAAAGAGTTTGGGCCGAACCTCGTCAACATATCGTGACTCACTGTGTTTGCTTTCTTGCTCCCCTTTTTATTATTTGCTTGTAATCATTTTAGTGATTTTCTGAAAGTGATTTTTGAAAAAGATTTTAAAACACCAATTCACCCTCCCTTCTTGGTGCTTTCGATCCTACAATTAATATCAGAGCCAATCGCTCTTGTTATTAAGATTTAAAAATTCTTTTAGAACTATGGCATCAAGTGGATTCAGTTTTGCTGAAGGTCAATCGATTAATCGTCCTCCGCTTTTTAATGCATCTAATTTTGCATATTGAAAAATTATGATGCAAGCATATGTATGCTCCATTGATATTGATATGTGGGATATCGTTCAAAATGATTTTGATCTACGTGGAAAAATTCCTTTGAAATATACCGAAGGAGAAAGGTTTTTGATAAAACTTGATTGGAAGACTAAAAATATTTTTTATTGTGCTTTGGATCCTACGAAATTTAATCGGGTTTCTGGTTGTTCAAATGCTAATGAAATTTGGAAGAAGCTTATTATCACACGTGAAGGAATCGACAAAGTTAAAGAATATAGATTGAACATTCTAAATTACTAATACGATTCTTTCAAAATGATTGAAAATGAATCTACAAATGAAATGGTTGTCCATTTTAATGATATTGTGAATGACTTAGCCTCTTTGGGCGAGCCAAGAACTAACTCTCAGAAGGTAAAAAAGTTTCTCATGTCCCTCTCCTCCAAATGGCATACAAAGATGATCGTAATCGAAAAGAAGAATTTGAACAAGTTAGATTTTGACGATCTTATACGTTCACTTTTGACATATGAGATCGGAATCAAGAAGGATGAAGAAGCAAATGCTCCAAAGAGAAAAACTCTGGTATTAAAAGCAAGTAAAGATGAGGAAGACACAAGTTAGGAAGATGAAGATCTTGATGACAAGAAGTTTGCCCTATATGCAAAGAAGCTTGACAAATATCTCAAGTTTGCCAAGCAAAAGAAGAGAAATGACTTCATCAAGAAAAGATCATTATCAAGCAAGAATCAAATAACTTGTTTTGAATGCAAGAATGTTGGACATTATAAAAACGAATGTCCAAATTTGAGCAAAAAGGAAAAAGATGGAGAAAATTCAAAAAGGAAGAAAAAAGCTCTTCAAGCAACTTGGGATGAAAGCGAAGATGAAGAAAATGATTCCAACACATCTTCAAGTGATGATGAAAAAACTTACATATATCTAATGGCAAATAGCCACGATGTATCATCTAACTCATCTAGCTCTAGTGATAGTGAATATTTTAATGTGCATAATGAGTTTACAATTCTTATCAATAAATATGAATGCCTAAAAAAGAAATATAATAATCTAAAAATAGAATTTGAAAATAAGCAAAAGAAAGATAAAGATGTTAGAGCATGTGAAAAGTGTGACATATTAAGTGAGGAAAACACTAGTTTAGAATTCTTAATTGAAGAATTGAAAATAAAAAAAAATAGTACACTTAAATCATCATGTGAAAAATGTGCATGCTTGAACAACGAAATCAAGAATCTAAAAGATGAAATTAAAATTTTTTTAATGAAAATAAGATGTTAGATGTCATGCTTAGTGGATATAGAATGCCTTCAAATAAAAATGAACTTGACTTTAACTCTTTTGAAAAAAAAATGACAAAAGAATTTTATTTGTTAAAGCATCACGTAGTAATGCAAAATCATATATTACTTGTTTTCATTGTGGATATGAAAGACATTATTCATATGATTGCAAAGTTAGAAAAGGAATAAATAAAGGGATAAAGAAAATTTGAGTCCCGAAAAGGATCATTTTTAACCAAGATGGACCCAAGCAAAGTTGGGTACCAAAAAGATGAGATTCTCAATTTCTTTCTTGTAGGGAGTCCCAAAACTTAATGATGGTAAATGGTATTTGGATAGTAGGTGCTCAAGACACATGACCGGCGATGCATCAAATTTCATCACTTTGAAAAAGAAAAATGGAGGTAAAATAACTTTTGGAGACAATAGCAAAGAAAGAGTAATAGGCATGGGTAATGTTGGTAAGAATGACAAAGTATACTTGGAAAATGTATGGCTTGTTGAAAATCTAAAATATAGTCTAATTAGCATAAGTCAAGTATGTGATAAAAACTATTTAGTTAAATTTGAAAAAGACAAATATTTGATATTAGATGAAAATAATGAAGTTTTACATATATGCTTTAGATACAATAATGTGTATAAAATTAATTTTGATAACTTGAAAAATTAAAAATGTCTTAGTGCTATACATGATGATATAAACTTATGGCATATAAGATTAGGACATGTAAACTATAAATTACTAAATAAACTTTCAAATCATGAATTGGTTAGAGGTTTGCCTAAAGTTAAATTTGAGAAAAATAATATTTGTGATTCTTGCCTTGAAGGAAAACAAACTAAAAACTTATTTAAATTAAAGAGAGTCATTAGTACACATAGACCTTTGGAACTTTTGCATCTTGACTTATTTGGACCAATTGATGTAATAAGTTTAGGAGGAAAAAGATATGTTTTTGTGATTGTTGATGATTTCTCTCGTTTCACTTGGACTATTTTTCTTATTAAAAAAGATGAAACAATTAGCATGTTTTCAAAATTTGCAAAAAGAATTCAAAATGAATTTAAACAAAAGATTTCAAAAATAAGAAGTGATCATGGAGGAGAGTTCGAAAATCATAAATTTGAATTGTTTTGTGAAGAAAATGGAATTACTCATAACTTTTCCACTCCTAGGACACCTCAACAAAATGGAGTAGTAGAAAGAAAAAATAGAACTATATAAGAAATGGGTAGAACAATTTTAAATGAAAGTAAATTGCCAAAGTATTTTTTGGTCGAGGCAGTAAATACATCATGCTACATTCTTAATAGGATTTTAATTAGGCCTCTTGGAAAGAAAACTTGTTTTGAAGTATTGTATGGAAAGAAGCCAAATATTTCTTATTTTAAAGTTTTTGGTTGCAAACGCTATATTTTGAATATCAAAGACAAACTTGAAAATTTTGATGCAAAATATGATGATGGTATTTTCTTGGTTATTCAACTATAAGTAAAGTATATAGAGTGTATAACAAAAGAACATTAGTTATTGAAGAGTCTATTAATGTTAAATTCAAGAAGACTAATGAATTTTGATGAGCAAGCAAGCATACGAGGATAATGAAGAAATAGTTGAAGTGCAAAGACAACTTGATGATGTGCAATATGAGGACTCAGAGAAGCTAAAGTTGATACTCCAAATGTGAGAGAAATGGAAGAACCTCGAATTGAGAAAAGCAAATTATTCTAAGAAATTGGAGACATGCCTCATCACATCCAGTTGAACAAATTATATGTGATATAAATGAAGGTGTAAAAACTAGAAATTCCTTGAAAAATCTATGTGATTTTTTGACTTTTTTTGTTAACTTTGAACCCAGCAATATAGATGAAGCACTTGAAAATCTAAATTGGATAAATGCAATGCCTGATGAATTAAATAATTTTGAAAGAAATCAAATATGAAAACTTGTGGAAAGACCCAAGGATCATCCCATTATTGGAACCAAATGAGTCTTTCGAAACAAGTTAGATGAAAATAATGTCATTGTGAGAAACAAGACTATTAGTGGCCAAGGGTTACTCACAAATTGAAGGGGTTGATTTTGATGAGACTTTTGCTCTCGTTGCTAGACTTGAGGCAATTCGAATGCTTTTGATTTTTACATGTTATAAAGGTTTTAAACTTTTTCAAATGGATATTAAATCGGTCTTCTTGAATGGTTTTATAAATGAGGAAGTTTATGTTGAACAACCTCAAGGTTTCGAAAATCCAGATTTTCCCCAACATGTTTTTAAACTTTCAAAAGCTCTTTATAGATTGAAACAAGCCCCTCGAGCTTGGTATGAAAGATTGAGTTTATTTTTAATTGAAAATTATTTTCAAAAAGGGAAAATAAACACCACATTGTTCCTAAAATATTTTAAAAATGATACTTTAATAGTTCACATTTACGTTGATGACATTGTTTATGGTGCTACTAATGAATGTCTATGCAAAGAGTTTGAAACTCTTATGCAAAAAGAATTTGAGATGAGTCTTGTAGGAGATCAATCGATCGACGTAAATACATGGACGGGTTGATCTACTAGAATGATCGGTCGACTGATATGCTCCACCGATCGACCGATATATGACTGCGTCGGGCTGACATCGATCGACCGCTAGATGATTTATTTGGAAAAAACCTGTCCGGTCGACCGCTGGGAATAAATCGATCGATCGGTCCATGTCAAAATCACGAGACATAAGAAGTCGACCAATCAAATCGGTCGACCAAAACTTCCTTTCCACGAGACCGCTGCTCCTGCAAACTCTCTCCTTTCGACGACCTACAACCAAACTCCAGCCGGCTGACCCACCTTCACCCTCCGGCTGCCGGCCACTCCAGCGACCGGCCGCCCCACCTTCTTCTTTGACTTCAACACTTCATTCGGTCGTTCGCCTTCGCTTTCATCTCGATTGCCTCAGCCTCCGTCTTTTTTCTCTCTTCCCCTCAATGGTCGTCTCTTTACTTTTCGGCAATCCCCGCCGGTCGTCCTCTCTCCTCTCTCTGCCCGATGACCATCTCTTTGGTCTCCTTCTCCTTTCATCAGTCGCCTCGACCTAACCTCCGGCCGGCTGCCTCTCCTCTCATCTCACTTCGACGACAGCAGCCTTGATCTCCGTCTCTTTCTCTCTCCCTCGCTCTCTGTCTCTCATCTCCATCACCTCTGGCATCCTTCTGCCATTTTCGGACAGTCGCCACTCATCGTCTCGGACACCAGCATCATTTCTGACCATCCGAAACCGTCCGATTATTGAATCCCATGGCCAACGATGAAGGGTATCCCCGTTCTCATTTTATCTTTCAACATCATCATCGTTTCCCTGGCTCCGGTGGTACTATGCATATCCTCCCACCTGAACCTGAACCGGAACCTGAACCTAAGCCCATCCGACGTGAATGAGGTCGTGGACGAGGACGATCCCGTGGACGTACTCGTCAAACATCTTCTCCTGAGCCCACTAATTTTGATATCCATCTTTTTATCACTAGGGACGTCTCTGCTAGTTTTGATGTCTTGTACGCCTCTCGTGGCATGCCTACACTATTGAATGGGACGCTCTGAACATTCCCGATGTTCAGGAGATGTTCGCAACCATCGGTTGGTTGCCATTACTTTCCATCACTGAGCGTGTGTATCCTCGTCTTGTTCGTCATTTCTATGCGAACATGACGATCACTCGGGAGGCCATTATTTCATATGTTCTTGGTGTACCCATTCATCTTGAGCCTGATCATATTTTTCATATCTTTGGCGTTGCATGTCCGTTACCAGGTCTCTATGCATTTGTTACTCATGGGTGGCCTTCTGATTATCTTTCGATCGCGGATGGCATTCGTACGGTCCTTGCTGGATAGGACGTCCAATATACCGTCGAAACTGTCTATCGACATCTTCATCCCATCATGAAAATGGCACATCATCTCCTTAGCCGCATGATTACTCCTCGAGCTGGGCATTATACAAAGGTCACTCACTTTGATCTTTTCTTTCTTCACTATCTCTACATCCGTGATGCCTCATTTCTTCATTTCGGTCATTATGTCTTCTATCACATGGACTACACCTTCTAGAAGATCTCATCTGCTGCTCATGGTTGGCACCACTTATATTTTGGTGCTTGGATCACGAAGATTTTACTCCACTTTGGTGTCGCGATCCCTGCCGACGAGGAGTACATTCGATCTCGTCCCACTGACGTCATTGGTTCCGGAACTTTACACTAGAAAGGTCTTCGGTTTAGTGAGCAGGTAGCGTCAGGTTCTGATGATAGAGATGATGCTACAGATGGAGAGCCAGCGCCGATGGACACTCAGGATGCACCGGAGGCCGGTCCTAGCTTCCCTCCTCCCTTGGCACCCTTTGAGCATATTGGCTCTTCCCAGCACGCACCATCGGGCTCTTATGGCACACATGATTTCACAGCTTTATCACAGCAGGTGGCGGCCATAAATCTTCACGTGACCCAGATGGATCATCGTCTTCGACAGGTGGAGCGTGAAACTCATTATCTTGTTGGGTCGCTACAGGCTTACTATGCAGCGCAGGGATTCGTTCTGCCAGTGGCTCGAGATGATGATAGTCCCGATGAGATGTAGGTGTCTTGCCTCCCTCTTTGATGATGTCAAAAGGGAGAGAAGTGATTAGGATGGTAGGATGGGACGATGCTTGATGTTTGTATTAGTGTCATGCATGTATTAGTGTCATGCACCATTTTGTCGTGATTGCAGACACATCTATTAGTGCATGAACATACGATGTACTATTGACTATGGATGTAATGTGATAACTTGCTTATTTATGCCTTATTTGAATTCCATGTCTATGTTGTTCTTTATTTGACGTTATAATGTTCATGTTGCTCCATATTAACATAACGATATAAAGGCCAACTATTTAGGAGGAGAAAATGTGAAATATGCATGAATATAAGGGGAGCATGCTCATTACTCACTATCTTAACCTACAGTTCATTTCTTTTCTCTCTTTATCGTCTAATTCGTTTGTCATCATAAAAAAGGGGAAGATTGTTGAATCCTATGTTTTGATGATAACAAATCAAATTGGACATAAAAGGCACTAATCTATGCTCAAGTGATGATATGCAGGTGTAGAATTGATATGATCTCAGTTGCAAGAAAAATCACCCATTGAAACGATGAAAATGCAATTTCAGGATACGACCGATCGATATCTAGCAGAAGAAATGTCGAGACTGTATCGGTCGACGATCCGGTCGTTACACCGGTCGATCGAACAGCTCAGGGATGAATTCAAGAAATATCGAGACTGTACCGGTTGATGTTCCGGTCGTTGCACCGATCGATCGAATAGTAAAGGATGAATTCCAAAAAAAGTCGAGACTATACCGGTCGACGTTTCGACCGAAGGATCGGTCGATCGGACAACTCAGAAAGGCAACAAATATTTTGCAACGGTCATATTGACCGATCGACCGACCCATTAATGCGGTCGACCGGTCATAGTGCCAAATGAACAGTAATGGCTATTTTTTGAGGAGAAAATTATAAAAAATTATCTGGACGAGATTCTCACCTGTACAAGACTATAAAAGGAGTGCCAAAGCATAAAGAAAATTGATCCAAGCAAGCAAGATTATTCAAATTTGCATTTCAAGTTCTTGAGCCCAAATTTACAAATTCTTCCCTTTTCTCTTCCAAACTTTGATTGTGAAAATTTTGTAAAAGAACTGAGGCAGAGGGAATTCTTATTCTTTGATCTAGAAAAGATTGAAAGCTCATTGTAAAAGAGGAGTGCCTTACCTCTTGAGCGAAGAAGAAGGCGTGTGGTGTAAAAAGGGTTGTTCTCTCCCTATAAGAAAAAAGAAAGATAGTGGATCTCCGACGATCTCGAGGTCGAGAAATCAGAGCGGGGATGCAGGCCAAAGAGTTAGGGTCGAACCTCGTCAACATATCGTGACTCACTGTGTTTGCTTTCTTGCTCCTCTTTTTATTATTTGCTTGTAATCATTTTAGTGATTTTGCGAAAGTGATTTTTGAAAAAGATTTTAAAACACCAATTCACCCCCCCCCCCCACTTGGTGCTTTCGATTCTACAGCCTCGCGACGCTGACGATGAGGATGCCATAGCCGTGCTGACCGGAAAGTTCGTGAGGAGCCGACATCGGTGGCCAAGGTTAATGATGACACATCTTCCAATGGGATGATGGCGGGGTGAGGCGATTTCGAGAGTGGTTCATAGATAAGGGAGAGTGGTTTCGAGAAAGAGACGTGATTTTTTCATTTTAATCTGAGCCGCATATTTGAAATGGACGAAGGATGTTGAGGCGCTTCACAACATTTCATCGAATGGGTGTTACATGCCCATTAAACTCATAATATTATTTAATTATGTATGCAGCATAAAAAATATTTCTAATGTGGATTTTTTTGTTACCATAAAAATTAGATATTCCTAAAAAAACAGAATGTTAGTCTAAAATTGTATTGACTATCTTACATCTATTTAATAATTTTCAAATAATAGTATAATACTACAACCAATAATTTCTGTGCAAAAAGTAATAATATATAATGCATGCAGTTTAATAATACGAGGACAAATACGAAATAAATGTTTATCATCTGAACCAAATCAGCATATTAAAACATCTAATTAACCTTTAAATGCTATTATTGAAATTAGTTTATCGAACAATTTACTTATCATTTGATTTGGAGAAATTTTATTACTGAAATTTGGGCTAAGAGTATTTGGGCCTTTTGACTAAAGCCCTAATGTAAATCATATATAGAGGATCCAAAATCTTATTAATTCCTTCAAAAATCTAAACGTCTCCACCAAGAAAAATCTAAGGCTAAGAGATCTAAAGTTCTATTCTTCATGTTGCTATGTTTTAAGATCAACAAAGAGAAGATCAAGGTTTCTAGAAAAAAGAACAAGAAGACTTAGAGGCTTCTACATGATGAAGGATGAATTTTAGATCTAAAACCTAAAGGTATGTAAAGAGGATCCAAACCCCTCTCTCCTCTCTCAGTGATGTTTTTGCACCCTGTTCTTGATAGGGATTTTGATTCAGGGTTGCGTAATTTATGTTGCATAATTTATTAAATTCATAACTATTTTTGTAAGAATTATTTGGGTAGGTTTTACTTATCCAAAATTTACAAATAATATATGGATGAAAAACTCTCGAAGTCTAATTTCTATAAAAATTGGTTTCATATGATTTTAAGATGTATTAAAATAGTTATAATCCAAACATCAGACTGCTATCATGTTGTCTCATGTAACAATGAGACCAAATTGTAAAACATATAGTAAATTGTGAATTAAGATTTGAAATTTATTCACAAATAAAAGGTTCGTGTTACTTCTATGAAAATTAGAATCATCTAAAAATAACAAGTATAAGTTAAGTTATTAATATTTTAGTAACTGCTGCTAGAATATTGTGCAGAGAATAATTTTATTAATTGTATGAATTTTTAGGAAAAAGTCATAAATCTTGTTAATGAATGAAAATGACATGTTTTAATGTGTTCTATAATGCATAGATGCTAAAAGATAGTACCTGAAATATTTATGATATTTTAGATTATTTTTATTGAAATTTTAATCTCAAAATTCGAGAATTCCGGATGGAAGATCGGATTTTGGACCTCCGACACGGCCGTGCCTACTATCGGAACGGTCATGACCGAAAGACATCAGCCAATCGTCCAAGGCACTAGTACGATCATGGCATGTCCTGTCACGGCCGTGAGATGCCAAGAATGGTTTTGACACTCCAAGTCACGACCGTGAGTGGGAAGGAATGAAAGGGTTCTGTCACATCCGTAACTTTTACTGTCACGACCGTGATAGCAACAAACACGATTGTGATTGCGCCAATCACGACCGTGACAAAAAGAGGAATTGTTTTTGGGTTCTATCACAACCGTGATCGAATGAAAAATAAGTTCTATGATATATTTAAAGTATTTTCATGATATCATTACCATGTATTGATTATTGATGATGGTTAATATTGTATAAATGGAGATACAAGAAATGTATGCTCAGCCATAATTAGGCTAGAGGATGAAATGATTGATGTGAATACTTGATGTATTGATGATCCTAATAAAGTATAAAGTTGAAGGAAATGCCTCGATATTCATTAATGTTAAGAAGTAAATGTCATTCATCTTAGGGTGATTGAGACTTCTCAAAAAATAATGTCATCACCTGAATGAGTATTTGAGATTTCCTAGGGGCCAGTGGCCTAGTTGTAATGATGTTATCTTGGACCTTCAACTAAGTAAAGATGAAAGACGGGGACAAGAAATGAATGCCTTTCATCTTATAGTGATTGAAACTTCTTGGAAAATAATGTCTTCATCTAAATATGTTTAAGGTTTCCCAAAGGTAAATGTCTTTCGCTTTATAGTGACTGAGACTTTTTTGAGAAATAATGTCATCACCTGAAAGGGTGTTTGAGATTTCCCAGTGCCTTATGGACAAATGTAATGTTAATGTAATGATCTATGATGAAGGTAAGAAGTAAATACCTTTCACCTTATGGTGACGAAGACTTCTTTGAGAAATAATGTCATCACCTGAAATGGTGTTTGAGATTTCCTAGTGCCTTATGGACAAATGTAATGATGAATGATGAAGGAAAGAAGTTGATGTCTTTCACCTCATGGTGATTGAGACTTCTTGGAAAATAATGTCATCGCCTAAAAAATGTTTGAGATTTCTCGATGCCTTATGGACAAATGTAATTGTGATATAAAGATAAATGATGAAGGCAAGAAGTAAATGCCTTTCACCTTATAGTGATTGAGATTTCTTGAAAAATAATGCCATCACATAAAGATGTTTGAAGTTTCTCAAAAGTAGATGCCTTTCTCTTTATGGTGACTAAGCCTTCTTTGAAAAATAATGTCATCATCCAAAAGGTATTTGAGATTTTCCAATGTCCGATTGACTGATGTAAGAAAGTTAAACTGTATTGATTAATAGGAAAAGAAGTTTGTTAGATGATGAATGTATAAAACTAAACTATGAACGTAAGGATGAGAAGTAACTACCTTTCCTCACGGTGATTGAGACTTCTCGAAAAATAATATCATCACCTTAAAAGTGTTTGAGATTTTTCTAATGTAAAGATGAAAGATATCATATGTGATAATGTTAATGTATGCAATGTTATAACGGCCCAAATGATATCATAGGATAATAAAAGACAGAAAGATGAATGGATGAATGTTCAAAGGATTATATCTAGGGATGTTCACTGGTCGGTTTTGACCCGACCCGACCCCGGATCTGACTCGACTCGCCTGATTTTGATCGGGTCAGGTCGGGTCACCCCATTTTTTAAGGCTGGATCCGATCCAATCCGACCAGGTTCGGATCGAGTTGGATCGGGTACCCGACCATCATTTTTTCTTTTTTTAATTTTTTTCTTACTTTTATCTATTATTTAATATAAAAATATTATATAATATTTATTTAAAAAGCATAAAATAACTTATTCAACGTTTAAACATTATTTTAGACATTTAAAATATTTTATTTTAATATTTTTATACTTTTTTATACATAATATAAGCTTAAAACTAAAAAAATAAAAAAACTGGGTCTTCGAGTCGGGTCGGGTTGACTCGGGTCTGAAAATTCCGACCGTACTCGACCCATGGTCGGGTCAGGTCAAACACGGATCCGACCTGACCCAGTCAAATCATCGAGTCCGCGAGTCGACCCGATTCCCTGAACACCCTTAATTATATCACAATCACTAGAAAATGTAAAGCAAAGAATGAAAAGAAATAAAAAAATAATGTCAAGTAATGAATAAGGACTAAGGAGTTATAAAGAAACTCCTATGACAGTGGAAATGAAATGCAATGATATGTCTATGTCATATATGTTATGTATACTATGGATGTATGTTCTTATAGTATAGTACTTGCATATGATGACTCCACGATAAGGCAGGTATGTTGAAATGATTATGTTTCAAGAATGGCATGTTAAGAATGAATGAAAAGTATAATATATTGTCATGTAAGGTTCTTGATATAGTCCATGACATGCATGTTTATATATTATTGTTATGATGATGATGCATCACACGTAGTATCATGTGATAGGATAGCATGATATGCATGACCTTTACATACTATAATTAGAAAATCCTACACTCTGAATCGTAAGTGATGGATGACAAATCAAAGTCATGACGAAATATTGCAGCTTAGAATTAAATAAGTCCGAAGGTTCTAAATGAACAATGAGGCTAATGATGTAATGAAGAATTTAGGCATTTAATGACTTATGAAATAGTAGTCTATTTGATTAATAGAAAATTTTTATTTATTATAATTTTTTCTAAATTATCAAGTATTTCGGTGAATGGGCTAACAGCATGAAATTTCTATGCCCAAAACTTTGAGGATGAATTTTCTGATCGTTACATAAACTGTTAATTTTATTTTAAACTCGACCTTTTTTACTTATCAGCTTCAGTCCTCAATCAATTCTTCTACGAATAAATAAAATGAGATTAAAACATATTTTTATGCTTAATACTACTTGTGTACATTACCATATTAATTCTGCGAGCATTTATTTACTGTCATATGTTGATGAGTATATTTTGTTGCTCATTAGAAAAATGTGAACTTATGATGAATTCTTGAGGAAGTTAAGCAGATATTTTAAACCTCAAATCTCGTCATCAAATTTTTTTTTTTCAAATACTTTAATCTCGATTAAAATGACATGTTTGTTATTATTTAAAGTTTAAATCCGTCAAAGTCGGAAAATAGACCTTTTCCAATTAACACTGCTCAAAGTACAACAATTTTCTGCTCGAATTGAAATTTCAAGTTTTAATAATTATTTTTTAAATTCAAAATTTAAATCACTGTCACCTAATTAAGCTCATTTAAACGCTTTCAATTTTTTTTAAAAAACTGAATCTTGGATTTTTGTTTTACAGAATTCCCGCCTTATTATTATTTGGAAATCGACTTTTGCACAGAATTCGTGCCTAATTTGCTGCCACATAATTAGAGTCGATTTCTTTGCACCAAGTTAGAATTACCCAATTTTGACATACACATGATCATGAAACGTCACATTACATATCAAAGTTTGGCACATTATTTTTTCTTTATATTACTTATTTCATAAATAAATTAGATTATTTTCTCACCATCTATTATAATGAATA
Organism: Pontederia crassipes; assembly: GCA_030549335.1. Taxonomy (NCBI): domain Eukaryota; kingdom Viridiplantae; phylum Streptophyta; class Magnoliopsida; order Commelinales; family Pontederiaceae; genus Pontederia; species Pontederia crassipes. Next base: position 20,471,605 of record CM060184.1, on the reverse strand, counting down.
AAAATTCAATTGCCATCTACAACTATGGAATCAGACAGCCAAAACATATCTTAATTAATTGGCAATTAAATCGATAAAAATATTCTTACAATTTGATAAAGAAAGCTCGAGTATATATATATATATATAGCGAGGATATCCTCGTCAACTTTGCGGCGTTTGCGCTCACAAAGCCAAACGCAGTTAATGTGTACCACTCAGGCAGTGCTGTTATCCGCCCTCTTCCTCGCCCTCTCCGTCCATGGCGGCATCTCTTCTTCCACCCTCGAGTACCTCTGCGCCATGCTCGGGGACTCGTACGTACCCGAAGACTGGTGCGTCGCCACTCTGTCGGCGGATCCCCGCAGCAGCACCGCAGACAGGAAGGGCCTCGGCGTCATCGCGACGGACCTGACGATCGCCAAGGCCGCCGTTGTCAGGACGCAGCTGGAGGACCTCGCGGCGAAGGCGACGGACGCCGTCGACAAGAACCGCGTCGAGGCGTTCCTGCAGCTCTATTCCAACATGATCGTCTCGCTGCAGTGGTTCGCGGACTCGATATCCTCTGGGCTCTACGACGGCCCCACGGCCGTCCTGGCGGCCACGATGCAGGTGCCGGTCTCCAATGGGTACGTCCCCGTTGGCGCAGACAACGACTAGGCCACGATGCTGATCTTGCTCTCTCGCGCGATAGCCCAGCGCTTGCCGTAGCTCCTGTGTTTACTTTTATCCCTCCACTCGATCAGACATAAGTACTTATTTGCAAAAGCCTCGTTACATATGTGCGAGGAGACTCTGGGTATTTTTGGATCGAGGGATCCGAAGGCTAAATGAAATTAGTTAATTCATGTTTAGTTATATATTTTATGTAAGTTAAAAGACGTGTGGTGAAATAGTTAAATTTTTTAAATATCATATTTTTTATTTTATCAAATTGATGAAATGATGAAGGATAAATTATTTTAGACCAAATTAATTTCTTTTTTATTATCAAATTAAATTATTTTTCTTCTTACCAAATTAAATCACTTCTTTCTCATTCATATATTATCTTTTTATAATATGAATACATATTTATTTATAATTTTTATTAAATAAAACTTTTTAGTAAATATAAAATTTTATTCAAGATAAACATAAAATATACTATTTAAAAATAAATTAATATTAATATAATATATTCAACCGGATCGGGACATAAAACTCGAATTTGGTCCTGACCAGACCTGGTCGGGTTTCAAAGAAATGAATTCCCGTCCTGATCTAATTATCCATCGGGTCGTGAAAAAATTTGAAAAATTCGAGCCGGTGCGGGTGAGGGCGACCAAATTGTCCCGGTTCATACTCACCCATAATTAATGATTATAAATATTTTAAATATATAATGAAGGATAAAAATAATTTTTATACAAATAAAATCTTCATTACCATGTCTCACGTTTTATATAATTTATTATCCAAACATAAACTTTTTAATGACACTCCGAGTCACCCCACCCATCACTCCCCACACCACCCATCTCATTTCTTCGTTAGTTTTTTTTAAGAAAAAGGATTTCATCTATTGATTAGTAGACCAGAATTATCTTGATACAAAATGCTGGAGAGATCCCTCGGAGGATCAGCCTCCCAAAAATGATCATGATGTGTTGTACGATATCAAAAATGGCCAAAAAATCTACAGCCCGGTTAGCTTTTCGGTAGCAGTGAGAAAAGCGCCAAAATATAAGAGAATGAAGAGCAGCCTTGATATCAACAATGATAGTCTTGATACGCCATGGAACACCCGATGTGTCGTTCATGATTTGTGCCAAGTTGGCCGAATCAGATTCGATAATAATTGCAGTGAAGTTCATCTGGAGACAACGCTTAATACCAATGAGCACTCCCCAAGCTTCAAGTTCTAGCACTGATTCCGCATAACGCATGACAGCACCTGCAAAAATAAAACGGCGAGTATGAGTTCGGATAATGAACCCTGCTCCCCCCTCCGGACCCACTCTAGTGAAAGAGCCATCTGCGTTAAGCTTTACGCAGGAGTCAGGGGGGCTCCCACCGGACCCAAATAGGGTCTTAGGGGGTAATTGCCTCAGGCATGTGGACTCTGACATAATCGTTATACTGTGCGATGACCCTCTCCCACACAACCTACTGGGTTACCCGAATGGATCGAAAATGTGCATTATTCTGACACTGCCATATTTCCCAAAAAGCAAAAGCAGGTAAAGAGAGAAGGCGAGACCTATCAGAACGATTAAAATTCATGCCTTCATTAAGCCAGTTGCCCTCAGGCCAGGTATGCAAGAATTCAAAATGTAAATGTAATTTCTCTTAAAAAAGATGACAAAAGCGCATGGAGAAAGCACAAGAAAAGAATAAATGATTCGCAGTTTCCAAAGTAGATCCACAAAGCACACAGGTAGGATTCAAATTTGGCGTAAAATGATTTATAAAGTTAAGAGTTGGTAATTTTTTATGTAGAAACTTCCAAAGAAAAATATGAATCTTAGGTGCCGTCGGAATTCCCCACATTTTTTACTAAACAGGCTGTTCAACAGCAGGCGTCAGCACGGATCTCTGACAGAGGTAACGATAAACAGTTTTAGCATGGGCAATACCGTGGGAATCCGTCTCCCAAATCCACATATCATCCTCGGCATGAGCAGGAATATAAATGTTTGAGATAATAGCAACAAGCTCAAGGCTAAAGTAAAGGTTTAACAGACGTAAGTTACATTGGCGATTCAAGATAAAAATATCTACAATAAGTCCATCCATAAAGAGATCCATGTTGATGTAAGTCGGTTTATAAGTAAGAGGGACATTAAAGATCCACGAATCAGAGTACACAAGAGTGGTGGAACCGTTGCTAATAATTTTTTTCATGCCTAAACGAGTAATTTGGACAGATTCACAAATAAGCTTCCAGCACCAGGAGTCCTGCTTAGGCGTAAAGGAAATATTCCATGGATCAATAGTGCCATACTTGTTAAGAATAAGATTGGCCCAAATAGATTGGTGGTTATTCATGAGTTTCATTATGCACTTAACTAATAGGGCTGGCCAGACCAACCCGAGATTTCGGAGCCCCAGACCACCATCAGACTTGGAGAGCAAGATAGTGTTCCAATTAACAAGATAGGTGCCTCTACTATCACCATTTGAGCCCCAAAGGAACGTACGGGAGAACCGCTCAATGGTTTCTAAAACAGTAATGGATAAATATGTTGAGCTTAGAGCATGGACAAGAACAGAGTTAATGATGGTTGCTTTACCAGCCTGATTAAGAAACTTGTTCTTCCAACTAGCGACCCTTGAAGCAATGCAATCAGTGATTTTATGATGTTGTTGGGCCGGAATAATCTTGTAAGAGATGGGGACACCAAGGTAGAAGAATGGAAAGTTTTCGGTTTTGAAATTAAGAATGTTGACTATCAGACGACATCGCTGGATGGGGAATCTAGGTGGAAAGAAAATCTCAGATTTGTTAGGATTAATCCACTGATTAGTTAGGTGTCCATAGAGCTGTAGGATCTGCTTTAACCTGGTAGAATTAGCTTTCATTCCAGCAATAATAATCAATAGGTCATCAGCAAAAAGTAAGTGGCTTAGCATAAAGGTGCTAATAAAGAACGCCCTGATATGATTATTCGCAGTAGCTTGTTTCATGAGAGATGAAAAAACTTGGGATGTAAGGATAAATATGTATGGGGGGATTGGGTCCCCCGGCCTAATGCCCCGATGACTACGAAAAAGGGGGGATTCAGTACCATTAATATAACATGAGAATACAGGGGACTGAATGCAAGCCTTAATCCATTCAATAAATCGGTTCGGGAACTGCATAATAGTAAGAACTTTGATAATTGCATTCCAGGAGGTCATATCAAAAGCTTTGTTGATATCAACCTTTATAATGATGTGTTTTTTGCGACCCTTAGTGATCGAGTGAGTGAGTTCCTGAGCTAATAATATGTTATCCTGAATTGATCTATTAGGAATGATCTCATCCACAAGATTACTAATGACAGGTTTGATTCTAACAGTCATAATTTTGGAGATGAGCCGATAGAGAACGTTGCATAAGGCAATAGGTCGATAGTCATTAACAGTTTGAGGGTTTGACTTTTTTGGGATAAAGATAAGACACGTACATGTGAGTTCAACGGGAAAGTGTCCAGACAGAAAGAAAGAGGTGATGACATGTGTGTTTCATTGCCAATGATATCCCAGTACTCTTTTGTAAAATTCAGTAGTAAAATCATCAAGTTCTGGAGCCTTACCAGGTGACATGTTCCATAAAACATCCTTGATCTTCATAAGAGTAACAAGGGCAATAAGAGATGTGGCTAGGTTATCGGGAAGGGAGGGGAGGTGAGGCCAACTATTGATGTCCCCAAAGAGTTTGGTAGTGATTCATAAAGAGAGCTCTAATGTGATTTTCGTTTGTGATGGTGGTTCCATTATTGTCTTGGATACTAGAAATATGATTAGTTTTATGCCTTATCATAGTAGCGGTATGGAAGAAGGAATTATTTTTGTCGTCATGTTTCAACTAGTTAACTCTCGATTTGCTCCACCACTTAACAGAAATCTGCCGGAGAAGTGCAGCATGTCGATGGTAAGCAGTTCTCAAAAGGTCAAGCTCTCTATCAGATAATCTAGAGATAGACTCCTTATGTTCTAGCTTAGAAATTTGATACTCGACATCTGAAGATGTTCTCTAAATTGTCTAGGATATCCTGATTCCAAGTTAAAGTCTGTTTCCTAATCTTGCTTAGAGCTTGTGCAATGGATCTACCAAGGTGTTTGACAGAACCATTCAAACAGTTAATCTCCTGAACAACACAATAATTCAAGCAAGAAAGATATCGAGATATGTCCTTCCTCGATTCATGATGAAAATGATGGCAATCTATAGCGTTATTGTTGGTTGTGACCATGGTGCGTCATGGTGTGTCCGGAAGGGTGCGACTCCGTGAAAATTCCGTGTCTAACTAGAGGAATCAGTTTGGAAACCGGAAAAAGTGCGCACTTTTATTTCCTTCTTTCATTTATAAATTATAAATTACCAAGAGAACGCTGCTCGTCCTATCAAGGACCAATCGTACACCAACACACTTTTAGATAGAAATGGAATCATAATTTTTTCTAACTTCTTCGTGAATAATTGAATATAGTGAAACTATGAAGAACATAGAATTAATGTATTAGAAAAAAAATAAATATAATGGATTAATTTTTATTATGTATTTAAATTAAAAATAGTTATTATAGATATAAAGGGTACAAATTTTAATTTTTATGGAAAATTTTTGTTAAAAAAATATATTATGAAAAATCATTTTTAATAATTTGTATTTAATGAAATATTAAAACTTTTATATAAAATAATAAGTAATAAATAATATTATATTAATTTGTTATTATGAATATTTTATGGATTAATAAATAAATTATTTTATATAAGAAAGGAAAAAAGAGAAAATGACAAAAGAAAAAATTGAAAAGAAAAAAGCAATAGCAAATTAACAAAAAAATATAACACCTTTTGTTGGGACCAGGGTCCGGTTCATTGCCAAAAGTCCTAAAGATACTTTAAGTGTATATAATATAGAAGTAAAATAGTAAATAAGAAGCTGGCCCCCATAAATTAACTTAAATTAAAAATATATGTTTCATTTTTATTTATGGAAATGTTTATTTTTCAGAGAAAGTGTTGGATGTAGAGTCACTTGTAACGACGAAGTTTGATAATTAAGTTGATAAAAAAAAGGCTTACTTAGAAGGACTGTTGTTAAATTTTATTATTTTATTAGTATGATCTAGGGATGGCACCGTCGCTGTTCGGGACGGGGGACACCACCGCCGCCCCGACCCCGACGACCCACCCCCACCCCCGACCCCGTCCCGAATTTCCGGTCCGGGAGAAATTTTATCCACCGCCCCGATCCTCGCGGGAAACTCGATTCCTCGAATTTTTTATTAAATAATGTGAAAAAATTAGAAAATAGCCAAAAATTATGAAAAGGTGAATAATTAAAAAAATTACAAAAAAAAAATCAAAATAAAAACAAATTGGTCTGCACAGTGCGCAGAGGTGTTGCGTGCAGAGGTGATCACCTCTGCGCACTGCGCGCACAGGTGATCACCTCGCACACTGCGCGCAGAGCAGCGAGCAGAGGCGATTTCGCCTCTTCGCACACTGCGCAGCGGCGAAATAGCCATTGCGTGCGCACGCAGAGGCGAAATCGCCGCTGCGCGCAGCACGCGGCGACGAGTTCGACAACACTGTGTGTCGATCTGTGCGCGGTGCGCAGAGGTGATTTCGCGGTGGCGGCGGCGGAATCGCCTCTGCGCAGACGATTTCGGCTGTCGCCCCTTTCGCCCACGATGACGCCACCGCCCATAACGATCAAACGACGATGACCACGGCGATCCTCTTGACGATGACCCGCCCTCGACGACGACGCCCGCGACCACGATGACGACGTTCGGCCGCCGCCCATGACGACCGCCCACGATGACGACCACGACCACGGCGATCCCCTCGACGACGACCCACCCTCGATGACGACGACTCGCCCTCGACCACGATGACGCCGCTGCCCCTTTCGGCCGCCATCCATGACGACGACGACCACGGCGATCCCCTCGACGATGACCCGCCCTCGACGATGACGACCCGCCCTCGACGACGACGCCCTCGATCACGATGATGCCACTCCTTTCGGCCGCCGCCCACGACGACCACACGACAACGACCACAAAAATCACGACGATCCCCTTGAATGCGGGGAAAAAAATCTCTGAATGCGGGGCCCCGAATGGGGAATCCCGCGGGGGTGGAAAATATTGCCACCCCTGGTAAGATCACATGAATGAGAATAAAATATTGACATGAATGGTATGTCAACATTTTAATATAGGAAACATCAGTTAAGATGATTATGATTAAAAGATAATAAAACTTATTATACAATAAAACTTTATAACCGATTTTAATTAAACAATTTACATTCCCAGATTATTTAGGAATATTAAATGAGATTAATCGATATTGCTATTAGATTTGTCGCTCTCATATATGCGTCTTTTATTGTTGGCTATTGGCGAAGGATTGCATTTTTATTTTTTATGACCTACATTAATTAAGCAAATAAACATGGCAGTTTGTTTGGAATACCAATTAGGAATGTTCTTGAGTATAATTTTGTAAATTGCCATCTGTTTCAAAAATTGTCCATCAAATATATTAGGAAAAGTTCCACCTGGTGCCATCCATTTTTGTTCCCAATTTCAATTGCTATGAAGGAAAACTCTTAATTTAATTATTTAAATTGCTATCAATATCAATATCGATCCCTTCTATTATGCATGCTGGCCGATCTGTTACTTTTTAAGTTAATTAAGTTTCCAAAATTTCAAATTTCGTCAATTGCCAGCATGCATGAGTATTATTATCATCAATCCTGTCATTTTAGGAAATCATCAAATTTATTATTAGGATTATTATATTAGGCATGTTTGAAGGGTTGTCGTTTATTTATCAATCAAAATAATTACTATATTTCTCTCATGGCTTTTCCATTATAATTCTTATACGAATAAATTTCTGAGATTAAGTTATCTTTTTTACTCTGAAAATTTTATTGTCATTTAGCTATGACGTTTTTTTTTTCTGCTCATTAGAAACTGTGATCCAAACTGTTTAATAAGTTAAACAAATGATATAAACTCAATTTGATCTCGTCATCACCTATCCATTTAAACCTATTTAGGAATTTTCTTTTGCCACACTATATTTCATTATTTTGAACTAATAGTCTCTTTTACTTGTTTAGCAATACAAGTTGTTCTTAAAATCCTAATAACTCAATATTTTATTTAATCATAATATTTCTTCCAAACCAAAATTAAATTTACTTGACAATTAGAACTAGAATAATAGACAAATTCACAAATGATAAAGAGAAAATTACGGAGAGATGGAAAATTAAAGGAATGGCCACATATTTAATAATGTTTCCGTTTCTTTATTTTTAAATGAAGAGTACAAAAGAAGAAAAATAACGTGAAGAAAGTACAATATCAAGAAGGAACCAGAGAATGAACAAGAAAAAGAACTCCATAGTCCATATAATTTAGAAAAATAGAAATTCTATATATATATATATGCACGTGTGTATGTATGAATTAGAAAAAAGAATAAAGTTAAAATAAATATTAATAATGAAATATTATGAAGACTTGAATTTGTTGAAGGAAAAATTTTAATCTTGCGCATATTTATTTATTTAAATAAATTAGAAACTTAACCAAATTAAATGTTTTAGATTATTATCATTATTGTTTGAAACTGAACAATCTAAGAGATATGTATTTTTAATTGGAAAATTGTTTTATTTTGTTACTCTTTATTGTTAATCATAAAAAAAACATTTGACTCAACTTTTGATGTTGATTTAGTTAACCAAGTGAACAAACTTTCACCAATAAAATTTTGATCACTTTTTCAAAATTTCTTATTTTTTTCTTACAACCTTGATATTATAAATTGTTCATTATTAAAAGAGATTAATGAGTATATAGAGAATTTGTTTTTGTATTAATTAATTAGTCATTAGTAATTAAATTGATTATATACTTTTTACATGTAATAATATATATTTGTTGAAATAATTTGATAATAAAAAAACATCATCTAGTCATATTTGTTAACGACTTGTTCGATAATTTTAATTTTTAATCATCTTTACTATTTAATATATATTTTAAATTAATATATAATTATTTTATTAATTTAATAAGTGAAACTAGTGTTACACTTATTCTAACTCTACATATCCATTTTCCTCTTGATTAAAATTCAATCCAAACGCACCAGTACGGCTTTTCTTTTATATCCCCCAGCTCTTCGTCTCCCTAACCCACGTTTGCCTGCAAAAGGGAAGAAAAAAAAAACGCAAAGAATCATGAAACGGTCAGCGGTGCCCATCCTCCTCTTCCTCTTCGTCCTCCAATGCGCCTTGCTCACGGCGGCCGCCGCCAAGATCACCGTGGAGGAGGCCTGCAAGAAGGCAGGAGGTGGCTTCGTGGACGAGGGCTTCTGCCTGCAGGCCCTCAACTCCGTTCCCGGGAGCAGGACCGCTGACGAGTGGGGTCTCCTCTCCATCTCCTTGAACCTGTCCCTCGCCAACGCCACGAGCACCGCGTCCAAGCTGCAAGAACTCGTGAAGGTGGAGTCCGACGCAGGGATCAAGAACTCCCTGGAGGGCTGCCACTACATCTACTCCAATTCCGGGTCGGCCGTGAGGTCGTCGTTGGGCTTCGCGGTGTCGAAGGACCTCAAGAGCTCCGTCGCGCTGCTGAGAGCCGCGCAGATGTCGCCCACGTACTGCGAGAATGCGCTGCCCAAGGGGAAGCTCACCAAGGAGAATGAGAACTTCAGCAACCTGCTGCTGCTCGCTACGGCCATCACCACCTTCTTCCCACCACCACAAACCGTGTAGTTTTTTTTTTCTCCTCCGCTTCGATCGATGGCTCGCAAATCTTTGCCAAGGAGTAATAAGAATTTTATGATTAACTTTGTTTTCAGTGCAACGATCCAAGCTATGTTTTTTGTTTCTGTTTCTCTGGTGGATGAAAACTGCATTACGATAATATGATTCTCTATGTTTCTCCGATTGTTGGTGCTCAGGATCGAACAAAATAATCAATCCACAATCCTGTTCTACGTTTCTTAACTAAAAGGACGAGGGCTCCCCTACAAATGCTGCACAGTGTTGATGCCCCAAATTTTGAAGTCTAACTATGACGTGAGTCATAGTGCTGTAACGAAGGCTATCTTAGTTTTCTGGTATAAAGAGAGTACTGTCGGAATGGTGACTCCCTCTTATTTGTTTTTTACTTCTACCAACGAAGCACAGCCAAATTGAATGTGATAAAATAAAAAAAAATCTTTGTGATTGTGGAAATTGGATCTTCAATCTAAATTTTATTGGAGAGAATATTTACTTGTATGAAAAATATGTAAATAGTCATGACAGTAGCAAACGAAGACTGAGCACATCATCTATATAGATTCATTGGCGCGACTGTAGTGCGAAACGAAGTTTGCATGCGCCAAAGTCAGAATTACCACATTTCGACGGCATGAAAGAAGGCGAGCTTTAGTATTTAATTAGATACCAAACTAGGGAAATCCATGCCGCAAAGCTCAATCAACAATAGTTTTTTTTGCCTTTAGAAGCCAGACACGGTAAAATAGTTTTAATGTTAATAATATAATATCTGACAATAATTTGTTGATACTTAAAATTATATGATCCCTATACATCTTATTTTACTTGTTGGGACTTGGAAACGTCTATTGAGATTGCCAACCTATTAACAAACCGTTCTAAATTTTGCATAATAAAATAATATATCATATTTCATACTAAGATTATTTTAACATATTATATTGTTATTATTATACTGATGAATATGTTATTATTTATAAAAAATATTTTACAATTCTTAATAATATATTGTTACCATTTTCATTTCAAAATATATTAATTATTTGTAAACATATTTGACCAATATAAAATAATATAATTTTCTCGGTTATACTAAAAACAAAACTAAGTGAAATTATAGTTCTACATATGTTTACACAGTTAGGAATGTTCATGGATAAAATTGGAGTCAGCTGGTGAACAAATCTGATATCCACTCAGACTCAACCTAAGTCAACTCGGATGAGATCATCAAGTTAATTTATCGTGTCAACTCTATCCGGTGAATAGCTCTGTACACAATAATTCTTCCTCTTTCCCAAGACTTCAAACAAAAAATTATTTGTCTTCACTTTTTTTTTTTCAAATGTTAGGGCCGTAACCGTTAATTGTTTTAACAGTGAAAAAATGCATTTTTTTTATTCTGCATGAAAAAAACATTAGGACATTATTGATAAAATTAATTTTCTGACTTAAATATTTGAGCGCTAATAATTGACTTTTAACTAAAAATTCATATCCACTTTAATTAGATCTTCAGCGTATTTGAATGATTGATCAGCAGATGAATGATTCAAAATAATATATTTAAATGATGAATATTAATCAATGATTCAAATGTGTTAAACATTTCTTCAAGGTAGAGAATGTTGAAGAGATGATTAATTAAATTCATATATATAATAAATTAAAAAATATATGGTACAAATTCCAATTGGTAATTAAAAAGTTCTTCCAATCTGATAGTGAAAGCAACTATAAAAGCTCTAGCACTAGCAGTGAGGATATTCGTGAACGCCGCCCTCACAAAACCAAACGCAGAGATGTGTACCACCCGAGCAATGCTGTTATCCGCCCTCGTCCTCGCCCTCTCCTTCCATGGCATCTCTTCCTCCACCCTCGAAGACCTCTGCGGCCTGCTCGGGGACTCCTACATACCCCAAGACTGGTGCATCGCCACTCTGTCAGCGGATCCCCGCAGCCGCACCGCAGACCGGAAGGGCCTCGGCGTCGTCGCGACGGACCTGACGATCGCCAAGGCCGCCGTGGTCAGGACGCAGCTCGAGGACCTCGTGAGGAAGGCGTCGGGCGCCGTCGACAAGAACCGCGCCGAGGCGTTCCTGCAGCTCTACTCCGATATGATCGTCTCGTTGCAGTGGTCCGCGGACTCCATATCCTCTGGGTTCTACGCCGGCCCCGCCAACGTCATCGCGGCAGCGCTGCCGGTGCCGAGCTCCAACGGCTACGTCCCTGTTGGCAAAGAGAACAGCGAGGTCACGCAGCTGATCATGCTCTCTCGCGCCATAGCCCAGCACTTGCCGTAGTTGTTGTGTGTTGCATCTATATGTATTTTGTCCTTCTACCTGGCAAATAATTAAGACTTGTTTGCAAGTGCTCCAAACTTTGACAGAGCTTTGTTACGCGTTCGTTTGTCCTGGAAGGCTGGAACCATTTGGGCCGTCTATTCTTTTTGGTTGAGACGTGTTAAAATTTGCAGTTCCAATCATTTTTAAAAAAATGTTTAAATCAGAAAGAGCAAGATAATATTATATTTTGAAGGTAATATTTTATTTTAATGTAGCTCAGCGCCTGGACAATAACTAAGAAAGAAAAATATTTTTTAATAAGAGTTTAACGATATTTGAATTTCTTACTTTTGACTCTAGTGTTAAATTTAATGTGCTAATTAATTTTTTTAAAAATTTAAGTTGTTAAGAAGAGTAACATTTATAATTTTATATTCTTAACAAGACCCACTAATTTTTTAGATCTCAGAACAATTGTCATATACATAAACCCTAATGAACATAGTGATTTTGAGAATTTAATTTGAGGTTACTAACATTGCGTCAATCGGTTACACAATTGTATTTGTTGTAGTTATTATTTAAAAAGTTCTAATTCAAAATTATATTTCAATTCAATGTTATTTTTTTACATTTAATCTCACTTAAATTTTCCGTATTAGGATACCATATTAGGATAATTCGATATTAGTTGCGAATATCCAGATTAATGCCTATTACAACCGATATTAATTGGATTGCCATATATTGTTAACTATGCTCAAATAATTGCATATTCTTAAATGTTACATCTGTTATACAATATGTTACCATATTAGAATACCATAAATTTCATTGAAAGTAAATCATCTGAGAGTGCATCCTGAGAATTAAAGTTTTGCACTACAAGAAAACTCATTGCTAGTGATGGATTATTTGTGAAAAAAGCGATTTATCACTTAATAGTGATGGACTTTTGTGATAATTTTTTTTTATGATGAAGAATCATCATAAATAAATTTAAATAGTAATAAAAACAATGTTTTATATTAAATAATAATAATTTGTGACGAATGATTGATAATTCATTCGTCACTAATATTAGAATATTAGTGACAAATTATAATGCCAGTCGCTAATAGTAGTGACGTATGTTCTCTTAATCACTAACTCAATAATATTAGTGATAATTGATTCATTCATATCTAATATTACAGACAAATATTTTATCCGTCACTAATATTACAGATGAATGATTTTTTTGTCATTAATTATTATGTTGGTGACAAATGAATCATTTGTCTCCGTTATTAGTGACATTATTTTTTCCACAGAATTGACCATTAGGATTTAATTGAACAAAGAAATTTAAAAATATGCATTCCTTTACTTTAATTTAGAAAATTAGGATTTAATCGGGCCAATCATCTACTGGACGAGCTTGGAGAGACTCTTTGATGCATTCATTTTTTATATAGTATCACAACTCCGTGCTTTCTCAACTTTCTTCCCCGTGATCTCTCCCCTCGTTTTTTTTTCTCTCTCTCTCCTGGAACAGAAACCCTTCTACCTTGTGCTGCTGTCCAGGTGGTTCTCTCTCTCTCTCTGACTGATTTCTCCCTTTTGTTGATTGCTCGGCACAACCGCCCCTCATTTCAACACAGCAGCGCCAAGTGAACGAACACCACAGCAGAGCTTTGAACATTAACTTTGGATATGCCGAGTAAATATAAGAAACAAGAAAAATAAAATAAAATACTAATAATTTATATTAATTTGGATATTAATTAAAATAAAATCTTAATTTTGTTGAAAGAACTTTGAACATTAACTAAACTAAATATTTTATATTGTCGTTTTTTGAAAAAATAACTAAACAATCCACTAAATTGTTTTTTTCTTTAAATAAATTGCTATTTTCTTTAGTTACCAGTTATTATTAAGCATAAAAAAACGTTTGACTCAGACGTTTCATGGCGAGTTAATCAACCCAAGGCCGTGAACAAACTTTCACAATAAAAATATTGGCCTATTTTTAAAATTTCTTAATTTTTTTTTCTTACAAGTTACAACCTTAACATTTTACATTAGTCATCTGTTAAATGTTGTCTCCCTATAAAACCTCGTTGCCTGCAAGGGGGAGGAAACGCAAGAGACGCGTTACTAAAGGAAAGAAAGATGAAACGGTCCACTGTGCCCATCTTCCTCCTCTTCGCCCTCCAATGCGTCTTGGTCACGACCGCGATCACCGTGGAGGAGGTCTGCAAGAAGGCTGGAGGAGGCTTCGTCGACGAGGGCTTCTGCCTGCAGGCCCTCAACTCCGTTCCGGGGAGCAAGACCGCTGACGAGTGGGGTCTCCTCGCCATCTCCTTGAACCTGTCCATCGCCAACGCCACTAGCACCGCCTCCAAGCTCCAGGACCTCGTGAAGGAGGAGCCGGACGCCGGGATCAAGAACTCCCTGCAGAGCTGCCAGTACATCTATTCCAACTCCGCGTCCGCCCTCAGTTCGTCGCTTGCCTTCGCGGTGTCCAAGGACATCACGAGCTCCGCCGCGTACAGGAAAACTGCGATGTTGTCGTCCATGCACTGCGAATACTCGCTGCCGAAGGGGAAGCTCAGCAAGGAGAATGACGACTTCGGAAACCTGGTGAGGGTCGCTGCGGCCATCAGCACCTTCTTCCAACCGCCACCAGGCGTGTAGGTCTTTTCCCTGCCGATGGTTTTCTATCTGTCCCATGAAAGAATAATGATTACAAGATTGGCTTTGTTCTTGGTGCAACAACTCACACCATGTTCTTTCTGTTCCTTTGTTGGATGAAAACTCTCTTTATATTCTCGGTGTTGGCGATCAGGATCCAATAAAAAGATCAATGCATGATCTTGTTCAACATTTATGAATTAACTCAGTGGCCTCCCTTGAAAATACATCACAGTGTATATACATGCATGCTCCAAAGTCCAAACTTTCTGCTCTCGAGAACATAATGATGTTCACAACAGCGCCGCAACGAAGTGTTAATTGGTTTTCTGATATTATAATGTTCTCGAAGGCAAAAGGCTTCATAACTATTTTCGCCATCTGCCGACCAAGAACAGCCCAATCGAATGTCATTAAAATAAAAGTCTCCTTTACGATTGTGAAAATTCGTTCTTCAATCTAAATCTTATTGGAGAAAATAATCACTTGAAACTTATGTCGTCTGTGTGGATTAAATTGATGGTAGAGAATTTTGTACGCCTCAAGTTAGATTTACCCACATTTTGGCACGAACGTATGGAGCACATGTAGAACTTGAGCTTTAGAATTGTCTTAAAGCATATTTTTACCACTTTCCTGAATGGTATCGTGGTACATGATAAAGACGAAGTGAAGACAAAAGTTGCCTCTTTTTCAAACCAATGGAAATTCAAAATGAACAATATCTTACGTAAGTGTAAGGATGTTACATATGATATCATAGTCACTTCGAAAAGACCTTTATGCATGTGATCATTCAACGAGGACGTTGAGTCATCTAAGGGAGATGAATGCATAAGTCCTAAGATGCTAGATATATATAGTAGTAAGGCCTTGGTATTTTGATAAAACCGTACGGACCGCGATTCAAAGAGGACAATATCCTATGCAAGTGCATAGGTGTTACATATCGTATCAGAGTCACTTCGCGTGAACTTCTGTGTATGGTGAGATGCGATCACTCGACGAAAACGTAGAGTACTCTAAGGGAAAGGGTGTATGATGCATGTCTTGGATTAGTCCCACATACATAAGTCACAAGAGATATGTTGAATATATATAAGAATATGATCTTAATTAGAGCACGTGTTTTGAGAAAATTGTGCGGACTTAGGCTCAAATCGAATAATATTTTACACAAATACAAGAGCGTTACATATGATATCAGAGCCACTTAATGTGGATCTCTGTTCATGGTGGGGTGCATTGTTCATCTTCATCCCAAAGAAGCCAACCCCCTGGCTTGTAACTTATTTTAGGTCGATGATCTTTGTAATGTAATTTTTGGGGCTGTGAAAATTATTGCCAACCGACTCAAGCAAATTTTACCATCCATAATATATAAATCCCAAGTTGCTTTCATTGAGGTAAGATCCATTCATGAATACATTCTACTAACTTAGGAGATAGCTCACTCAATTACGATGGGTAGGAGGAAGTACATGATTATAAAGGTTGATATGGTTAAGACTTTTGATCGGATCTCGTGGGTGGCTATATTGACATTTGACGTTATGTTGTATTGACATTTGACGTATTTCAATTTCATTTACTTTAGTTTGGACATAAATTATTTATTTAATTTGCTTTAAAATTATTTAATCAAATGATTTATTTAAATGATTTATTAAATGTTTTTAATAAATGCTTTTGAAATTTACATTTATTTAAATTACTTATTTATGTTTGTGTCAAATTTTTTTTATTTGTTCCGACGGCTCAGACCGTCGATAGTATCATATTCAGCGTTTGAACTGTCAATAACCATCGACGGTTTGAACCATCGAAATGTATAGACTGTCAGACCCATCGATAAATATCGACGATTTTAATCATCGAAATCTAATGACGGTTTGAGCCGTTGAAATCTAACGGTGTTACTGACGGCTCAAACCGCCGATGCACTATCAACGACTACAACCGTCGATAGTATCGATAGCTCAAAACGTCGATATATATCGACGGCTAAAACCATCTGTACTCTCGATTATTCGACGGCTCAGTCCTCCAACTTGTTCATTGAAGATTTTGACGATTGTGAGGTAACCGTCGAAAATAATTTACGACACGTAATTTTTGCGCGGATGCTATCCGTAGAAAAGCCCGTCGAAAAGGATCATTTCCGACGGTTTTAGACTAAATACAGACGGTCGTAACCGTCGAAATTTGGCTTTTTTCTTGTAGTGATCTTCTATGTTGAAACTTATGAACTTTCCTGATGTTTTTATTTCCTATATAATTTTTCATATTAAATCCCCCACATTCTCCTATCAAGTAAATGATTTAAGCTCTCCGAATAAGCAAGGAGACTTCCCTTTTGCTTACCTAGGGTCTCTCTTTTCATATAAGTATATCCTAGGCACAACAATAATTAATTGACAAGGTTACAAACATAATATATATCTGATTGGAAATCCAAACTTCTAAGCCATTCGGGTAAAACTATTTTGCTAAATTTTATCCCCACTCATCTCTTGGCTTCAGTTTATACCTCCGGTGAACTAACTAATTTCTTGAAAAAGCTCTTGAGGGTTTTTTTTCATCTTCTGCAGGGAAACAAAGGCGAACTACATTTAATTAGTTGGGACATGGTACAAAAATCTAAAGAGGATGATGGCCTAGGTATCAAAAAACCTACATAGGATTTGAAACTCATTGTTGGCGAAAAATGTGTAAGCTATTTTAAATATTATGGATTCCTTATGGGTGAATATAATGTGTAATAAGTATCATGCATTGCATGCTTGGCTAACATCTTCTTGCATGTGCCCATCATGGACTTGGAAGTTAATCTCCAAAGTCATGATGGATGTTGGATTTGGACTTAGGAAGGACATTGGCAATGGGTCTGCATCAAAGGCGGAACTACGCGGGTACCCAAGTTCGAAACTTCATTTCAACAAATTTTCTTTTACACTAGTTTTCTACTTTTATCCAATAAATTCACTCTCTCTCTCTTATAGACATAATGTTTTATATTTTTATTTAATTTTTTATTTATATATTGCCTTTAATCAATTTTTTCTTAATTAAGAGGTCCAAGTCCATATTTTTTTACCACTTATTTTATTAGTTGGTCTTACAAATTTTATAAATTTTTATAATTTTTTGTCCTTTATTTTCATCCAATCAACTCATTCTTTCTTTTTAGACATTGTGTTTTACTATTTTATATTTTATTTTTATATTATTTTTAATCAATGTATAATTAGATGGTTATGACATCATGTATGTTCATTTGATTCATAATTATCATATATAATTTATATGCATAAATAATAATGCAATATTGTTTTGTTGATATATTTTAAATATTTATGTTTACTATCTTACATCACACTTACAAATTATTTGTTGTGTTAAAATTATTTTTAAACAATTAAAATGAAACATACTTTTTAGCTAACTAGTGTACACATTATCTCTTTCTAGCTCTAGTGTTATAAATAATACTACAAATTATTGTTTATGTTTTAATATCATAATATTAATATTTTAATTAATTTTGGATTCTAAAATTAATATCTTTATATATACATAAGTAAAAATTTTAAAATTTATGGAGGAAGAAGATGACCTCTTCAACTAGATATATGGATGTGAACCCATTCAAAATATTCATGGCTCTACGGCTAGTCTGCATGCCTCTCTCCTTAATCCCACTTATATTAAGGTGTGTATTCCCCTTGTGTCTTTGAATGTGCCGAATTTGATCTCAAATCATTATTGGGATCTTACTTTGTTGATTCATTAGTTTCTATGATTACTTCCATTCATTTTATCGCCTAATGCCAATTATGATAACCCACTCTTCGGCGGGTCTTCGAGCAACCAATTGGAGTTTGATTTGGGATATTTTTGTACCCCCAAAACTAAAAACATTTTAAGGGAACTGAGACACCTTTGTCTCTTCACTTTAGATATGATTGCTTGGTTTGATAAGGATATAAATGTCCATGGCCCCCTTTGTGGTTTATGTAATCAAGAAACAAATTCACACATGTTTTTCTCTTGTCAAGTGTCTAGTGAGTTATGGCGTCTTTTTCAAACTAATATATGCCTCACCTTCACATATTAGGACATCTGATCCTCTAGTGATTTGATTAAAGAGGGAGAACATTTAGATAAGGCTTCCAAATATGATTTTAGAGCTCTTTTTGCCTTTTGCTTTTAGAGCAAGGCATGTCTTGAATTAGTCCCACATGCAGAAGTCACGGCAGAGATGCTGGGTATATATGAGAACATAGCATTGGTTTGGTAGGACGCGTTTTGATAAAATTGTGCGGACTTAGGTCCAAAGCGGACAGTATTCTACGCAAGTGCATGGTGGGGTGCGATCACGCAACGAGAGCGTTGAGTCCACTAAGGGGGGAATGATGCATCACACATATTTTGGATTAGTCTCACATGCATAAGTCACAGGAGAGATGTTGGATCCCAAAGGGCACCAAGAGGAGGGAGTGAATTGGTGTTCTATATGAAAATATCGATTTCAAAAATCGTCACGGAAGCTTAAAATCGATTCTTAAAATATTTCAAATTTTAATGCAATTCAAATCATATCACAAACATAATACCAAGAAGAGAGAGAATTCAAACACACGAACACAAGTGATTGTTGATGAGATTCGGTCATGCTTTAGCCTACGTCCCCGCTTTGATTTCTCGACCTTGATACTGTCAGAGATTTCACTAAAAATACTTCCTTTGTTCCAAATGGGACAAGGAAGAAAAACCATTTACACAACCACCTTTTCTCCACTTTGAGAGGCAAGACAATCTCTCATTCTAAGACGATAATCTTTTTTTTCGCTCAAGATGTAAAATATGAAATATCTTTCACACAGGAGCTATCTCAATTTTTCTAAAAATAGTTTCTCTCTTTTATAATAGAATGCTCATAAGAAAATAAGAGAGAAAGAAAGGAAAACTTAAAATGATAATTTCAAGAAAAAATGTCTTCTTTTGATAACTTGAAATTTTTCTTCAAATGCTTGGATGGATGTCTTTGCTTCTGGTTTTAACAATCCTTTTATATGCTTCAGCATGTGAAAAATTCGTCCAGAATTTATTTCACATTTTTCTCATTCAAAATTAGACATTACTATTCATTTGATCCGGAGGTCGATCGACCGCACATCTGGACCGATCGACTGGTCTATGTGATAGTTGTGCGATTTCTTTAGCTTCTACGCTTAATTAATCGATCGGACCATCAACCAGTCAGTCGACTAGTATAGTATCGATGTTGATCAGAACATCGACCGATATAGTCTCGACGTCGATCGGTATAATTTGGTCAGTGCATTGATCGGTCGATCGGTATAGTCTCGACTGACATGTTGATCGATTTGTACTTTTTTTAGCATAACTTTTTGCACAGTTATCCAAATTAGATATTCTTTGATTCTATGAATAGCTAATATGATTCTCTACAATTTTGATATTTGTCATTCATCCAGAATCTAATAAGACTATAGTCAATTATTTAATCAAAGTGTAGTGCATAAAATTATCCTTTTTTCTTTAAACGTTTTTAGCATTTCACTGTAATCTTTCGAAGTTTGTATCATCAAAATATAATTTTATATAACATTAAAACTTTACTCCAACAAGAGTTATTGGATATATATGGGAACATAGCATTGGTTTGGTAGGACGCGTTTTGGTAAAACCGTGTAGGCTTAAGCTCGAAGCGGACAGTATCTTACGTAAGTGCAAAGGTGTTACATAAAATGCGTCACTTGGCATCAGAGTAGCGTAGCGTCTCTATAATCAGTGTAATATTGTTCGCTCTGCCCTCGCCTTGGGCTCATAGTTTTCTAACACGTCACCTAATATTAGAGTAGCGTAGCAGCTCACCTTTATACTCAATGTGATTCTATCTGTTCTGCCCCCACCCTATGTGTCACACCCCACTCTGTGACTACGTTCTAATCCCAACTATTACATTCCTTAATTATGTTTAGCAATTCTATAAATAAAATTGGCAAAACCTCCTCCTTACTTATTTTTGTGTTATTTGCCAATACATACAAATGATGCCTATATATATCCATCAAAGTTTAAATAAATAATTATAAGACATCACATTCACATATTATCACTATTATTTCACAACTCATTTCACATTTAACACTCCACATGATCAAATTTTACACAATCTTACAAAATGATTCTAATAAACTCTAGTACAACTCTCGAGTTTATCTATTATATGCATGCTTTTTAAAAATGAAAGTGGAGAGAAAATAAAAGTGCTCCAAACCTCTTCTATATGTATCAAAGGCAAGCTTCGAGTCAACTCAACTCGAGATCTTATAAATATATGAAAAATTCAATAAGGATAATGTGAGCAACAATTATTTGCTCAGTGAGTGAAATAAATGTACAACATAGGGGAACAATACGAGTGCATATAACATTTAAATAATCAGATTTTTCATGTGAGAAAACATTTAAAGTATAACTCATATCACAAAAGTTTCCAAATCATATGAACTTTTACATAAATACAAATTATTCAAGATATCATCATATTCATAGTTAAACTCCACATATGTGTCATTGCACATATTCATCATGGGTCAATACGTATCCCTCTATGATCATGTGTCATACAGTTAAGCAGAGTTTCATAATCAAGAGTATCATATACGCAAAGCAAATCATGGGTCAATACTTATCCCTCCATGACTGTGTGTTATACAGTTAAGCAGAACTTCATAATCAAAGAGTCCCAAATACGCAGAGCAAATCATGGGTCAATACATATCCCAATCATGATTGTATGCCACCCAATCATGATTTTCAGATACACAGAGCATATCATGGGTCAATACGTATCCCAATCATGATTGTGTGCCACCCAATCATAATTCTCAGATACGCAGAGAAAATCATAGGTCAATACGTATCCCAATCATGATTCTCAAATATGCAGAGCATATCATGGGTCAATACATGCACGCAGAGCAGTCCCCGACACCCGATATACGCCCCAAAGACTTCATGTATATCGAATGCGGTCCCAAAGACCTTTTTGGGACAGCATGGCTAATGAACACATGAAGTTTAAAAATATCAAAATACACATGTCATAATTTCATATCATTATCAAGTAAAATTTATTTTCACTTCACAAGCGTTGTTTCCTGAAAACATTTTTGTATAAGATGTTACTCCATCTCATATGAAATCCTTGAAACATATCACAAATACTTTTCATAATTCAAGATATGTTGCAATAATAACAATAATAATCTTTACTTGAGGTAATACCATAAATAAGAGAACTAACATATAACATTTTGCTATATTGTAAATTTACCCACTCACCTTGTGCTTTATCTTTTCAAAAAGGTTTACTAGATTTTCCTCCTTTCACTTGTAGCTTGTTGGTTTCCTATCAGTAGTGATGCTATTTTATTTTCCAATTACTAATAATAACAATATGCAATGCATTGCTCATGCATGAACACTTATTCACCTTAAAATACATATAATTCCTTCTAATACTAATGTCTAATATCAGTTGTTTATGTCCATGTGCTACTTCACACTCCCAACTATTCAATTTTTCAAAGTTTAACTAGGTGATGTCTTAGGATTTCAGATTGAGTACTTGTCAATGAATAATTCATAACATTTTAACCATAAAGGCAAATCTCATGATTCTGGATAAATTAGAAACTAGACTTACTAATGTTTTTAATTCCCAAATATCATTAACTAAGTCCAAGTGAGTAATTCAAAACATCCAAAAAAATCTGACCTAGGGTTTGTGTCCTGACAGACTGTATGTCACTGAATGATTAATTTATATCTTTAATAATATTTATCCATTTGACAACATCCTAATTTTTCTAGAATCTAGACTTCAGTAGTGTTTAAGTATAAAAAGTTTAGAATTTAACTCCTTGTATGACCTTATAACAAAAATAGTTAATTAGGGTCATGATCTGTCTATGTCCTGAAATCTCACAGAAGCATCACTATGAAATGAAAAATTCATTTCTCCCAAAATACAAGTCCAACTTGGATGATTCTACTTCTTACCGAACTCTTAGAATGTCTAATTAATCATATCAAAATTTCAAATCCTAATTCATTATATTCGAACTGTGCCCTAATTCACAAATTGAACATGTATTTGACTCGGAACATGATGAGTGACTAGCGAATTTAAGTATATAACTTCATCTATAAAACTCCTTTTTAGGTGATTCCAGGGGCCATGGAAAGCTAACTTAGGAGGTAACCATACAAAAGTTTATAATTTATGGTGTGGTAATAATGAAGGTAAGATCCTCTCAATCAGAATAAAAATTTTCGGATCGAAATCTCACTTTGAACAGCCTATGTTGTCGAATTTCTCCAAGTCGTTTCGCTCGAGTTCTTCCTCTGGAAATTTTTGATACGTCAAAGGATAGAGTTAAGTTATTTATATATTATTTTCATAATTTTTGGACGTCATATGGCAGTTTGGAAAAATATCCATCTAAGTAGTTGTTCACCTATCTGCTTCAGTTGCTTAGAACTTAAGTGATGGTCAATCACATTTTTTTGTCATAACTAAGTATTTTAATCCTAATTAAGTTAACTTAATCCTATTTAAATATATATTATAATATTTAGAAATTTTACAATTTATTTCTAATAAACTTATGTAATTACTTTTGTAAAATTTATCGACAATTAAGTAATCATTATGCTTTAATTGGAATATTAATTACTATATACAAATATCACTAAATGAACATTCAAACTAACTTAATATGTTAATTAATACATTATTATGCAGAAATGACGTTTGTAGAGCACGTCCATGACAATATGCTCACGGTTTTCTAACGCGCCACTTGATATGAGAGTAGCATTGGGTATGCGCTATTGCTTACTTTCCCGGATATGTAACTCTCCATCATCCTGAGGCATCTCATCCCTAAGACTCAATTTGGATTCAGTGGGAGTCCCCCCTGTCAACAAATGAGCTTGCGGAGGAAGAACACGAGAGTGTGCAACAGATGAAGAAGAAAGAATTGGGGAAGAATGACTCGCTCACAAAGGGAGGAATACATCAACCTTTTATATGAAAACATCAACAGAAATAACCATCTGTACATGATAAACTCTGTTCTTAAAACTATGACTAATTAATTACAAGCTTGCCACTGCAAAGTAATACTGATTAATTACAATTATCGACACCCCCACCTCTTTAGATTAACGTTAACTCGAACTGAACTTTTACTGGATCCGAACAAGCTGGAGGGGCTAGTTTTTAAGATCCTCTAATAGGGCAGAGCAAACTCGGGATCGGGTCCGGGTCTAGGCAGACCCGGTCCTGGCCCGACTTTTGTCGGGTCAAAAATTTTTCGACCCGGTATCGGACAGACCGGATCAGACCCGGTAGACCGGGTTTGAGTTCGGGAATCCGAAATCACAAAAGTGCTAGCAGGTGCCGGATCTGTCGCCAATGGCTAGATCCGACACCTAGCGGCCGATTCGATCGCCAGGTGCCGAATCGTGGCTCCTGACGGCCGATCCGACCGCCAAGTTCGGATCGTGGCTCCTGGCGGCCGTATTAGACACCTGATGGCCGGATCGGCTGCCAATGGTCAGATCCGGCGCCTGGCGGCCGATCCGATCGAAAGGTGCCGGATCGTGGCTCCTGACGGCCGGATCCGACACCTCACAACCGGATCCGACACCTCACAGCCGGATCCGACACCTCACGGTCGGATCGGCCACCAATGGCCAAATCCGACTCCTGGCGACCAATCCGGCCGTCAGGTGCCGGATCGTGGCTCTTAGCGTCCGATCCGACCGTCGGGCATCGGATCGTGGCTCCTGACGGCCGGATCGGCCGCCAGGCACCGGATCGGCCGCCAGGCGTCGGATCCGACGCCCGACGACCGATCCGGCCGCCAGGTGCCGGATCACGACGTCTGACAGCCGGTCCGGCTACCAGGTGCCGAATCGCGACGCTTGGCGGCCGATCCGACCGCCAGGTGCCGGATCGCAGCGCCTGGCGGTCGATCCGACCGCTAGGCGCTGGATCTGGCGCCTGACGACCGGATCGGCCGCTAGGAGCCGGATCCTGGGACTTGGAGGTCGAGTAGAGAGAGAGGGGAGAGAGGTCGCAGTCATCGAAGTCGCCGACTCGCCGCTGCAGTGAGAGAGAGGGAGAGGGCGAGAGACGGAGAGAGATGGGAGAGAGAAAAGCAAACGTGAAATGAGGAGATGGGATGGAAGATTGGGCTTTTATATACTAATCATCCGGGTCGGATATCTGGATTACAAACCCGGTCTTGACCCGGTACCCGACGAATTTTTCATGTATTAGACCCAGACCCGGCCCAGATTAAATCCAGGCCGGATTATTTTTCCGAATTGTCGGATCGGGGTAGTCCGGGCGTGCTCAGCCCTATCCTTTAGTGATAGTTTTATTGCAATTGGCGCACTCAGGCTCGTGGTTGAGACTGTTCTTCGAGCTGAAGCGTGGGGCGAAGGAGGGTTTAGAAAATGCATGCAGCGTGGGTGGTAGAATGCGTGGTTTGACTGTGATTCGACGAATCTGGTGCTAATAATCAATAGGAGGCATCTGCCCTCGAAGGTATGGAACGTAATGTAAGATTTTTGGGCTCTCCGTAAGAATTTTTTTGAATTTCAAATGTAGACAAATTCGGCGGCTGATAACTTAACAAACTTTGGCCATTTCTCTACTTTTGACACTTTTTGGGGTGATACGATGTATTAGGCTCCTATATCAATAGATAATTCTTTATTATTTTAAAAAATATCATTTGTGTGTGCCATGATACATATCAATTAGCCTGTCCTCTTCTTAACAAAACAAACACAAAAACAAATTACACGTGGGGAAGTAGACCGAAAATTCATTCTGTATTTGACTACTATTTGGGCCATATAACCTATCACTCGGCGTTTATTATTTGCATTATTATTTTCTTACCACCTTACTATTCGATGCTTCTCATATAGAAGAATTATAAGTTTAATTAGCATTTATAATTTTTTCTAATCTTATTTAGATATCTGTTTCTCCATGAAAATAGACAAATTGATTATACAAATTTTGTTTGACAAAGTTAATGATTTAATTAGAGGTAACAATTTGATTAAAGGATAACTATTAACTATCAGATATTGGATAGTGATTTATTTATAAATTTGATAAAAAAAATATATGATAAATATAGCGATTGAATTAGTGTGTACTTATAAAATGATAAAAATAAACATAAGAATATAATTTAGACTCATTATTATAAACATCATATCCATAATAGTTAAGTTATAATATTTTATTTTGAATAGCAGTATTTTTAAAATATTATTTTAATATAAAAATATTGATCATCTTAAAATAAAAAATTGTTCAAGTTTCAAGTAAAATTAATGATGTCATATATTAAAATAAAAATAATATATGCTGTTTAAAAATTAAATAAAGTTTTTTATTAAAAAAATAAAAGAATAATTGGAATAAAATATAAAATTACTATAATCTATAAGTTAGTTGAAGTATATAGCATTTTGTGTCAAAATCTTTAAATTCTAAATTAAAAAAAAACATATTTATCAAACATTTAAATATAGTGTTTTCACTCAAACGTTAGCCGCTACTTAATAATTTAATGATTCAGGTAAATAAAATTATTTAATACATATAATTTTGAATCAGTTGATAAACGTGAAATAACTAATTTAAACAGTGAATTATTACTTTGATTCTACATCAAAATTTTATTTTTATTAATATTTAAAGTTAAAAAAACAAAATGGTAAGAATGTTTTTTTTTTTATAAATGAAACTGTTAGAAGTTCAAATAACAAAATGGAATATGATATGAAGAATAATAATATCACACATATAATGGCTAATAATGAGAACACTTATCCATTGTATTTATTTAATTTATCATAAATTATTTTGAGTACAAATCAAATTGTATCTAATACATCTGACCAGAAAAAAAGTTCCTACTACATATCATAGCCGATATTAATTGATATTGTCAATCCATACTTACCATATACTTTTAGATGTGAACAAATCATTTTTATATGCAACATCTGCTATAATATCTTTTGCCATATCAGAATACCACTAATTTCACCACAAGGTAAATCATGTGAGGTGATCCACTGGGAATTAAACATTTTCCATCCCAGGAACGTTTAGCAAATTAACTGCGAATAGTTAAGATTGCTAACCCTTAGTTCATTGCTCATTTTGCATCTTTTATAGTTTCCGATCAAACATAAAGACTTCATTTTTTTTTCAATTAATCCACCTTACCAAAACCAATGATTAACATATATATATATATATATATAGTAACACTGATTAGGAAATTCTTTTCATGGCACTTTGTAAATTGCCCTATTTATAGGGGAAAAGGAATATATGGTGCAATTGTGTGTATAAACGTATCTGTGGTTATCCTTTTTCTTTTTCATTTTAATTGCTAACTATGAACAAATCGTATCTTTGAAATTTTATTTGCTATCAATACGTCATTTATCGTAACCGAAAAAAATATGTCATCCACCGTGCATGCGATGCTGAGGTCTATCTGTCATTTTGATAGCTAATAACCTTCCCTAATTTCCAAATGTCATTAATTATGGGTTTCCATGGACTTATAACTTTCTAATTTCGTTTATTGATCGCCTCCCAATCAGAATTATTATCAGTATTCATGCTATATATCAACTGAGGGAATCAGTTACCTGCACCATTAACTATGTGTTTTAAAAGATTGGCGTTTATTAGGAATCAGAAGGATTGCTTTATATGTCTTTGGTATCTTCAATGCCTTCTTATTCGAAAAAATTGTCTTTATGATATTTACTATTTACTACCTGCTATAAGTGCAAATATTTTTAATTCCTAAAGCATCTGTCATATGTTGAGGAATATACTTTTTTCTTGTGTCAAAAGAAATTATGATATGAATTGTTTAGGAAGTCAAACTAATATTTTAAACTCAATTCTAGTCATCAAATATATATACGTTTATTTAAAAAAATTAAACTCCATTAAAGGACATGTTTGTTCTTATTCAAAGTTAAAATTCCCAAATTATGAAATAAATTATCTTTCCAATTAAGGCTATTTAAAATACATCAGTTTCCGTTCAAATTTGAAGTTTTAACCAGTTAACCAGGAAAATAATAATTGTTCTAATTAAAAGGCTAAATAACGTCAAAACCCTAATTTTGAAACCGTGTCCATAATTCGGTTTCTTTAAACGCATTTATTTCATGCACAACTCGAATTTGAACTTTGTTTTGTTTTTTTTTTTTTTTTTTTTTTGAAGAATGCATACCTTTTTTTAAACTGCCATTACAATTTTACACAAACTAATAACTTAGATTTAACTTTTTTGCAGATGGCCAAATTCTACATTATTAAACTAGTTATCGAGAGAAGATATTATTATTATTATTATTATTATTATTATTATTATTATTATTATTATTATTATTATTATTATTATTATTATTATTATTATTATTCATTTCTTCCAAAGTTGGCAGGATTTCCAAACTTGGCAATAAAGCAACTACAAAAGCATCAGTACTCATATCAACACCAATCTGTTTCAAGTCCGCGCTCCCGAAGCCAAAACGTAGCAAGATGAGGACGACCCAGGTAGTGCTGTTATCCGCCCTCGTCCTCGCCCTCTCCTTCCATGGCATCTACTCTGTGAAGACCCTCGAAGAGTACTGCTACATTCTCGGGAACTTTTACATTGAGGAAAAATGGTGCGTCGCCACTCTGTCAGCCGATCCCCGCAGCCGCACCGCGGACCTGAAGGGCCTCGGCGTCATCGCGACGAACATGACGCTCGCCAAGGCCGCCGTAGTCAAGACGCAGATCGAGGACGTCGTGGGGAAGGCGAAGGGGCCCGTGGACAAGCACCGGGCCGAGGCGTTCCTACTGCTCTATTCCAACATGATCCCCACGCTGCAGTGGTCATTGGACTCGCTAGCCTCTGGGTTCACCAAGGGCCCCGCCGCAGTCCTGGGGGTCGCGCTGGACGTGCCGGCTGCCGGCGAAGATTACGTCCACTTGCCCGGACCAGACAGCTACGAGTCCTTCCGGCTGATCCAGCTCTCCAACGCCATAGCCATGAACTTGAACTAGGTTTGCGTGCAGTTATTTTCTCCTTCCACTAAAGAATAAGGCCTCTTTGCAGGAACTTCAAACTTTTACGAGAGTTCTATTATGTATGCAAGTCGACTTTTCAACAAAAGATAACCTTTCTGATTCATTCACGAACCTGCCAAATTAAAATAATATTATTCATAATAAACTTAAAGAGAGTATTATTTCTTTGATGCGATATACAAGTATTGTAGCAATAGTCCATTAATAATCAAAATATTAAAAATTTATTTTAAATATATGAATATTGCAATAGTTTTATTCATTAAAAGTTTTAATAATCATAAATATTGTAATAATGGCTTATTATTGATTTTTTTATAATTTAATGAGGATAGGTGTTGTATTAATATATTTTATCTCAAATATCTCTTGTTTCTTTTATTTTTATTTTTTCTTTAACATTCTCCTTTTTTGTTTTCATTTGTATTTTCTCTTTAATAACTCCATTTTAATATGATTTAATTTTATCCACTTACCTTTTTGTTCTATTACTATTTATTTGTTTACCTCTCATTTTCCCTTCTTCTTAACTTACCTTTTAATATTTTTTTTCCTTTTTTAACTTTCCTATTTTACTATTTTTTGAATTTAAAGTTGAATCCCGTTGAATGGTTCAAATGATTTTTTTTCCAATTTGATATCAAATCCGGTTCTAAGGTTGAACCAAACTGAATTGACCATTAGCTTGTGATTGAATCGATCGGTCTGATTCGATTTTTAAAATAGTGAAGACATCTCTAGCACCACCTGCCAAAGATTATCTATATATAGTGTATTTAATTAATATTGTACAAAACTTTGTTTATGTGATTAGAGAATTGGAGAGCTCTTCCTCATAAAAGTCCTAATTAATTTACATCTCATGTCTTTGAGTGTGTTAGGAGTATCTTAATTTGTAGTCTAAATTTTTGGAGGACGCAGTAAACTTCGATTAATGTTATCATGTTAGTATTATGTCCTATCTAGGTGATTAATGTTGATTTTTCAAGGAGACCAGTTTAAGTCCACGTTGAAGGATTCTAGCAAATATCAAAGTCGTATCAGGAAAAAACCAAAAGGCCAGAACATGGGAGAGAGGTCTAAATATTGTATAGTGGATGTTAAGGATTAAGAGGAGCATTTATCACTTCACACATATGAAATATTCTTAATATTAAGAGTTGAAATATTTTGGAGTCGCCCATCATAACTTGTATGGTCCTTAAAATTGGATAAGTCAACTTTTCTTCATAAATTTAATCTCCTTTTATTGTACAATTTCTTCTATTCGTTCTTCAATCACACAACTAGGTAGTTAAATTTTAAAATCTTCGGTTTCTACTATGCAATTTCTTATATGAATAATGTATGCATGGTGTAATTTTTATATGGAAAATGTTAATACTGGATTATATTATAATCATTGGTATCACATTCTAGGGAAAAAAATGCTAAACATCGTTATATAATTATTTAATTTTTATTATTTAAAATAAAATGAAGTTGTCTCTCCTTTAATAAAGAGAGACAGTGTCTCCTATATTTATCCATTGACATAAAAATTTATGAATGATATTTGATATCTTTTAGAAAAAATTACAATTAAAAATATAAACTTTTTTTAGGAAAATACAAAGAAAAATATGATTTTTTTTAATATTTGTTGCAAATATAGGCTAAATTGAAACCGTAAACTTTCAAAATCCTGTTATATCTTGATTAATTTTTTTTTCATTGGACTAAATATTATGCCTACTGGTTTCTTGCTTCTCATATTTAACTTCAAATAAATTTTTTTAAAAAATTATTTAGTTTAATGAGAAAAATTCACATTAATAAGTGCATTTTTTTCTTGAAAATAAACAATTAATAGTTTTATAATTCTTAAACATATACCATTGTTCTCTGTTCTAGATTATTTATTTCAAAAAATAATTTTCATAAATAATATACTTTAGTTTTCTATTCATTTTATATCTTAGGAAAAAATATTTTTTTTATTATATATATAATATTCATTTATCTAATAAATTTACCATATATTCTTTAATAACTTTTGTGGGAAAGATACTATAAGACTAATATTTGAAAAAAAAAACAAGCGCCTTTTTTGTCCAATAAAAAAAATTTAGTTATGTTTAATGAAAATTTGAAAGTTGACTTTTTATTTAACAAATTAAAGTTTGACTTGCAATCTTCTCTTCAATGTGCCATGATACATTCCTTCCCATTGATCAAAGCTCATTTGGTTGCTCGGCCATGATTCGAGGCCTTGACTGGTTCCTGAAAAATGCTAAATCTGTTGTGTTCTAGTACGACGCTTTCGTCTTCTCATTCAAAGTACTCTTCCCCTTTTTAATAACAGCATCTGCGTACGTAAGTATGTCCCCGTCGCACGCAGCAGCTAACAAATACTACGTACGTAGTATTTTGTGGTCGTAAGACTGCCATGTCCGGCTCCATCTTAACCCTGTCAGGCTCCTTGTTCATGTCAGGCGCGGCGCACAAGATCAGAACGAAGTAGCAGAGAAAGTTAAAGCTAATTACGCATGCAACGTATATCATCTTTGTCTCACGTTCTCCAGGTAGTTGCGGAAGGAACCTATAAAGAATTTATTAATATAGCAGCCAACATCGCCAAAATGGCTTATACCTTGTTGCAAGCACAAAATTAATTTACTCATACTGTATATATAAGTGTATATACTATATAGTGTAACCCCTATATATGAAGGCTAATTAATTAGACAAGTATATATCTTCATAGAAACTCTTCAAGTCCTCTTTGAGCAAACCCTCTCATGGCCGTTCGCCTGGCTCTTCTGCTGTTATGGACTTCGATATTTGTTCAAGTTCAATCATCGCATGAGTTATCACCACAATACTATCATCGCTCATGTCCCTTGGTGCACGAGATCGTGAGGGATACCGTCGCCGAAGCAGTCTACATGGATCCGAGAATGGCGGCCTCTCTCCTTCGCCTCCACTTCCATGATTGCTTCGTTCTGGTCTAATTGTTTTCCCAGCAGTACAAATGCGTTTCCTCTTCGGTCACTATATTTACCATGTACTTAATTAGCTCAATTTGCAGGGCTGTGATGGTTCTCTTCTTCTGGACAGCAGAGGCGAGATAGTTAGCGAGAAGGAAGCATTGCCAAACTTGAATTCTCTACGAGGATTCGAAGTGGTTGACGTACTAAAGGCTCGGCTGGAGGAGGCTTGTCCGCAGACGGTGTCCTGCGCAGACATCCTCGCCATCGCTGCTCGGGATGCTGTCAATTTGGTGAGTTGATCAGTGCACCCAAACACAATTCAGGCCTCCTGCACATTGAATTAATTTTATAAGCTTGAGCTTGTACTTACAATAATTACAATATAAGTTATTTTGTTTACATCTCTTGCTCCATAACAAGTAAATGGTACAAGCTTGAATGTGATATATCCAGAGAGGTGGCCCAAACTGGGAGGTGCAATTGGGAAGAAGGGATTCCCTAAGAGCAAGCATCAGCGCTGCAGACCAAATGCTACCTGCTCCTAACTTCACACTTGATATGCTTGTACACAATTTCAGATGTCACGGTCTTGATGTTGTGGATCTAGTCAGCCTCTCAGGTTTTCATAACTATACATGACTCCTTCAAATCATGTAATAACATAATTGCAAACTTCATTTGCGGTACTTTGATTCTAGGAAGTCATACAATTGGGAGATCAAGATGTAAGAGCTTTAGAAAAAGGCTCTATGCAGGTGATCATGAACCAGTTGAATCAACTAATAAAGTTGATCACTGGAGCTCCGATAGGAGGCAGTCGGATTTCTTCAGGTCACTGCGCACTGTGTGTCCACCATCAGGGAGGGACAATCTACTCATCCCTCTGGACGTCATGACCTCGAGGAAATTTGACAACCAGTACTACATCAACCTGATCAGCGGCAATGCGCTGCTGAAGAGCGACGACGAGCTCGTAAGAGGTCGCCCTGAGGGCAGCATAGCAGCACTGGTGCGGGCATATGCGCAGGATCAACAAGAATTCTTCAGGGACTTCGCCAGATCCATGATCAAGATGGGTAATATTAACGTCATTACCGGAGAAGAAGGGGAGATCCGGCGCCACTGTCGATGCGTGAACTCTGAGTAATAAGCATTCAAGTTATGAGTTGTGCTGACCAACGTTTCAAGTTAGAACTTAGAATTTCAACTTTCAAGTTATGTTTTAGTTCTTTATGTATTGACCACGAATTTATAATGAATTTAGGACTACAAGATCAAACAATTCTACGAACTTGTACTCTTTCAGGTCGAATTAATCAATAACATAATCTGTATAGACGTGATATTTTTAAGATGAAGTATATAAAATGTTTAATAAATGTCATCAAGTTTTAATCTTCCAGAAATTAAGGCAATTAGAGGAAATACAATTTTATGACAGGTTTGACTTGTAAAATATCTTATGTGATTTTATTACTTTTTCCAGTAAATTAACTTTATTTCCATAATTATATTATTTTAATAAAACATAAACTTTGGTTTAAATTATTTGTAATAACTGTGGTATTAAAAAATCCATTTAAATTTACAAAATATATTAACATCATTATTCAATTCAGACTTTTAGTTATATATGTTTTCATAATTCTACTATCTTAAGAACACACAATTTTTTTGACTTAATGGATTATCTTTTTAGGTTAATTTGATAGTCAACCTAATTTACAAATTTTTACCTATCTTGAATATCTTTTTTATTAGGCATGGAAATGCATGCATACATGCATGGAAATACATACATACATACATACATACATGCATACATACATACATACATACATACATACATACATACATACATATATATATATATATATATTAAAAGATCAATTATTGAGATGTCATGAGGAAAAATGTATATCATCTTAACTTCAAAAAAAAAAGTTATATCTCAAATCACTCATCATGTATGTATAGGATACAAAATGGCCATACGATCCTTAATTTCCATTTTTATACTGAAAAACATACCAATAGCATTTATTCTTAATCATCTTCTCCAAAATAGATAATATAAATATAAAACGTTTCCATACATACGTTCGTGACAAGTTATAAACAATATTCTTAAAGCCAACCGATGAGCCGGTCGAATCGGTTCAATCTTAATTCGAAAGTCAGTTCAATTCTATCAACAATTTCACTTTTGCAAAAAAGCAGTAACGGAGACGGCCTTAAAATCTAGGAGAGGCCAACATGTATATAAATGCTATATCTTAAATTTTTTTCATACTACTTACATATAAATATATATAGGTTTACAAAATTTTGGGGAGGGCCAAGGAACCCCCCTAGCTCCATCCCTGATCTGATGCATACCAAGGCCATCATCAACGAGCTGGAAAGGACGCAGCCGACCTAACAAGGAAGAGTGGAAACAATGACGCAACAAGGTCTCACGATGGTCTTGACTTGCAAAGGATGGAACCGCATAACATTTGCTTCATGGTGAAGTTATATTGGTCGCTAGTCACTAATTGTGGAACACTATGGGTGCATGTGCTTAACGATAAGTGTGCACAAAGGCCTCGGGGATGCGCTCCATTACAAACAAGGTGATTTATGGCTATATGAAGGAGCATCACTAAAGCATGGAATAGGGTTTCGGGTGTCACTTGTGCATGCATTTTATCACATACAATTTAAGTTGTATTTAGAGTTATTTTCATAATTTCTTCATAACATGCATCAATTTTTACTTCATTTATATCAATTATTCACTTGAGCTATCCAACTACTTAGGTGTGTCATTATGCAGGAAAAATCATTTAATTTGGTGGAAAATCTTCAAGACAAACAAGGATTGGAAAAAGGTGAAGAAATCAAGCCAAATTAAAATCATAAGTCTGAAATGGGCAGTAACATGAAAGTCACGACCATGTGTCTGATCTCACGAGTCATAATATGGCATTCACAGCCATGTATGAGATATTACGGTCCGTTACAAAGAGTTCATGGGTCTCACAGAAGTAATCGCCATACGCAAGAATCAACATTTTTTCGGCACACATAGAAAGTTAGGTGTTTCAGGAGTTGATTCATAACGGGATGTCACTAGCTATTCACGAGTTTCACAGAACCTAATCCTAGTCAAAGGAATCCTTAACGGACCGTTATACTGCCTTCACGACATGTGTACATATCAAAGACAGACACAATCTATCACCGACTGTAAATAAGCATTTAATAGGTCTCACAGAGAAGGTAGGTGATCACCTCTTTTATGTGCTCATAATCATTGTAATTAAATCCACGAATCAACATAAAAGTTGAGCATATTTTAATGTTTTTATCATTTTTAGTGGAGAATTTGAATGAGTAAAAGAGAGGACTAACTACTTTTGAAAATTTGAATTTTGAGCAGGGATGAAACAAAAAGGGAGAGAAGAAGCCGGAAAGGAGGAAGAGGGCAAAAGGGAGAAAAAAGAAGAAGACGAAGGCTTCGGAAGAACCAAGATGAACTAAAGAAGATTCTTGATTCCCTGTGATGAAGCTTTATTGATGTTGACTTTTATTCTGACCTTTTTATGTTGCGAATTTGACTCCTCATTTATATTCATGTGATGCATGGCTATTTAGAATTTATGCCCGATTTCAATTAGATTGAGAGATCAATTATTTTTTGCTTTAACTAATTTCATCCGAGAGGGGAAATTAGTTACATTACCTGCTATGTCTCTAATGATTGCTGATTTACTATTCATTTAAAGATCGAGAGATCTGCTATTGTGGCTGTTATGAGGTGATAATCCTTAACAGTCGTAGGAGGTGTCAAATGCATTGTGATCACTTGATTAAGATTAAAAGAATGAGTTATAGGAGATCGAGAGATTGAACTCTTCTTCTGATTAAAGATGAGAGTCTTATTAATCAGTAATCTTAATTCAGTGATTAACATATATTCTCTTCTTGATTTATAGATATACCGATAAACTAAGAGTTAGAGTGCATTTATAGGATCAATAAGTCGAACACGACATTGACAATAGCATCAACGAGTTCATTACAAGGGAATCTCTTCCATCACTCCTTGATCTTTTCTTACTTTCCTTTGTTATTCTTAATCTATGTTCATTCATTCATCTGATTTATTCTTAATAATTTCGTGACAATTTCTGAGATATAATTAGAATAAGTAATCGATCTAAATCAACGGGGTTACGACATTCAGGGTTTCTACTCGACCTGTGCACTTGCAGTTGCATAAACTCTAGAGTAAAATTAAAACGCGACTAGAATTATTTCCTGTGTGAGAATTCATAATTTCATAACTACGATAAGTTCACGTCAAGTTTTTGGCGCCATTGCTGAGGATTTAGATTATTTACTTTTTTATTTATATCCTTCTTAGTTCATTTAGTAATATTCACTACTGAATCTTTTCTATTGATTTCAGGGATTAGTATATGCCAAAAACATTCGTGGCCAATTGCTTGAACTAGACCCTGAAATATATCAAACCTTTAAAAGAAGGGTGCGAGAGTATAAGAATAGAACATCCTTTCTTGAAGGTAAAAGCAGCACACAATCCATAGAGCTCGAGGAGAATTCTGATCTAGAAGCAGAAATGATGGTTGAACAACAAGAACCACTTCAACCATGACCATCAGTCCTGTCATTGGAAGAACTCTATACTCCTACTACAGATGGACTGGAGTCTGCGATTTTGAAGCCTGCCATTCAAGTTAACAATTTCGAGTTAAAATCGTCTCTAATCTCTACAATCCAACAAAATCAATTTGGAGGAAATCCAGATGAGGACCCAAATCAACACCTTAAAGACTTTCTAAAAATATGCGAGACAATCAAGTTGAATGGAGTATCACCAGAGGCGTTGAGATTAAGGGTCTTCTCTTTTTCGTTAAGGAGTAAAGCCAAGCAATGGCTACAATCATTAGAATCCCAGGAATTAACTACCTGGGAGCAACTAGTAAAAGCATTCTTGTCAGAATATTTTCCTCCCAATAAAATCATAAGAATCAGAAATCAAGTCATTGGTTTTGTGCAAAAAGATCAAGAGACGTTATATGAAGCTTGGCAAAGGTTTAAGACATTGCTAAGGTCGTGTCCTCATCATGGCTTAAGGCAATGGATTTTGGTTCAATCCTTCCACAATGGACTCAACTACACTTCAAAAATGGCACTCGATAATGCTGCAGATGGTGTGTTTATAAAGAAAAATGTAGATGAAGCTTATCAACTTATAGAAGAAATAGGTAGGAATTAACATTTCCTAGCTCCTTCAAGGTCTAATGAGTCAGTTGTTAACTCAAACTCGATTTGATGGTGAGGATTTTTCTTCTAAAGTGGATTATATAGTTCAAAAAGCAATTAGTAGACTATGGCTCAATGAAGCTACTCCTACTATCAATATGATAGCAAGATACTGCGAAATATGTGATTCGCCTGATCACATTTTCATGCACTGTGAACTACTAAAACAGCAAGGACATCAACAATAGGCTAATGCGATAGGTCCTTATCCATCGAATAATGATCCATATTCTAACACTTTCAATTCTGGATGGAGGAATAATCCGAAATTTTCTTGCAGAGACAACCCTCAACAAACTCAAGCTCCCACTTGGCAAAACAGATTTAATCAAAGAGCACAACCTCAAAACTCTTCGTTGGATCAAAGGCCATCTTCCACGAACAAGTTAGAAGTAATGATGGAAAAATATATGTCGAAATAAGACACTCTGATGCAAAAAATGTTTGAGAAGATTGAAAGTCTTTTCATTCATAATAAAATGCTGGAAACTCAGATAGCTCAACAAGCATCATCTTCTTCAAGACAACCGAGAATTTTACCAGGACAGCCAGAGAAGAATCCAAAGGAACAAGTTCAAGCTGTAACCTTAAGAAGTGGGAAAACAATAGACAACACCAAAAGAACAAGATCAGAGGTCTTGATAGAGGCAAATGAGGGGATTGGTGAACAAGGTCAAAAGATTCAACTAGAGGATACAATGAATGACAAAATAAATCCAAACAGGAGCTTATTGAAGGACATCCTAGCTATTCTTCTCATATACCATTTCCTAAAGCCCTTGAGAAATCTCGACAGGATCAATAGTTTGGCAAGTTTGTAGAAATTCTAAAGAATCTCTATATCAATGTACCTTAGAAGTTATACAAGAAATGCCAGCATATGCAAAATTTCTCAAAGACATTCTATCGAAGAAGAGGAGAATACAAGAAAATGAAACAGTCGCACTAACTGCTGAGGCAAGTGCTATAATTCAAAATAAATTGCCTCCAAAGCTAAAAGATCCTGAGAGTTTCTCTATACCTTATGAAATTGGAAACCGAAGGATACGAAGAACTTTGTGTGATCTTGGTGCCTCAGTGAGTGTTATTCCTCTATCATTGTGTAGAAAGCTCGACATGTGTGATATTAAGCCCACGAATATGTCTCTTCAATTAGCAAACCTATGTATAAAAATTCCACAATGAATTTTGGAGGATATACTGATCAAAGTAGGAAATTTTTACATACCAGCTGACTTTATGGTTTTAGACATAGATGAAGATAATCAAACTTCCATTTTGTTGGGGAGACCCTTCCTAGCTACCGTCGGAGCAGTGATAGACGTTAAACAAGGTCGTCTTACTTTTCAAATAGGCGATGACACAGTCGAATTTCGACTGAATCACATTATTAATTACCCAGATATAGAAGATTACCATTTTCAACCTGAGCAATTGAATTCACTGATACATAACGTGGCATCGGTTATTCATATATCAGACCCTCTAGAAGCATCCCTTGAAGCTCAAGAATCATCTTTGTGGACATAAGAAGAAGCCAGCATTCTTACAAGTCTCTCAACAAAAGTACACCACACCGACAATCCACTAGAGGACCAATCTGCAGATTTCATTCAACCGTCTAGCTCAAAGAAGTCAACGAAGTCAGAGTTAAAGAAGCTTCCTCAAAATCTCAAGTATAAATTTTTAGGAAAAGACTTCACTTATCCAATAATTGTCAGCGCAAATTTAAAGATAACTCAACTTCAGCATCTATTGGATAAGTTAAAAGCTTACAAGTATGTCATTGGATACACATTGGATGATCTCAAAGGAATCAATCCTGCTATATGCATGCACCGTATCCATATGGAAAGGGATTATAAACCTTCCATAGAGGGACAAAGAAGGTTTAATCCAGCAATGAAGGAAGTAGTGAAAAAAGAAGTGATTAAACTTTTGGATGCAGAAATTATCTATCACATATCAGACAGTCAGTGGGTGAGCCCTGTACAGGTCGTGCCAAAAAAGGATGGAATGACTGTAGTAAAGATAGAGTCGAACAAACTCATTTTCACAGGAACAGTAACCGGATGGAGGATATGTATTGACTTTAGGAAACTTAATAAAGCCACTAGAAAGGACCATTTTTCACTACCTTTCATTGACCAGATGTTAGAAAGGCTAGCAAACCACTCTTATTTTTGTTACCCGGATGGATTTTCTGGATTCCATCAAATTCCTATTCATCCAGAAGATCAGTAGAAAACTACCTTTATTTGTCCTTACGGAACCTTTGCATACAGAAGAATGCTCTTTGGATTATGTAATGCTCCAGCAAGTTTTCAAAGATTCATGATGTCAATCTTTTTCGATTATATTAAAAAAATAATGGAGGTATTCATGGATTACTTTTCTGTGTATGGCACTTCCTTTGAAATTTGTCTGCATAATTTAGGAAAGGTATTACAGAGATGTGCTGAACTAATCACGTATTGAACTGGGAAAAATGTCAACTTCATGGTACAAGGAGTAGTTTTGGGGCATATTGTTTCAGGCCGAGGCATTCAAGTTGACAAAGCCAAGACAAAAGTAATTGAAAAATTACCTCCGCCTACTAATATCAAGGGAATCAGAAGTTTCCTGGGACATGCTAGATCTATCAACATTTCATCAAGAACTTTTCTCTAATTGCAAGGCCTTTGACAAAACTCCTATCTAAAGAAGCAGAGTTTATATTTGGTGAACACTGTTTAGAGGCCTTTGAAACCTTGAAAAGAGCTCTTACAACAGCTCCAATTATCCAACCACTCGATTGGTCTTTGTCATTTGAAATTATGTGTGATGCTAGTGATCAAGCTGTGGGAGCAGTATTGGAACAAAGGAAGGATAAAAAGCAACATGCAATTTATTATGCTAGCAAAATCTTGGATGAAGCACAGATCAATTATGCCACAACTGAAAAAGAATTCCTAGCAGTCATTTTTGCAATGGACAAATTCAGATCCTACCTAGTTGGCTCCAAAGTCATTGTGTATACTGATCACCAAGCTGTACGATACCTGATTATTAAAAAAGATGCCAAACCTAGACTCATCAGATGGATCCTTTTGTTACAGGAATTCGATTTAGAAATCAAGGATCGAAGGGGACATAAAACTTGATAGCTGATCATCTCTCTCGACTTCAAT
Source organism: Pontederia crassipes (assembly GCA_030549335.1). Classification (NCBI taxonomy): domain Eukaryota; kingdom Viridiplantae; phylum Streptophyta; class Magnoliopsida; order Commelinales; family Pontederiaceae; genus Pontederia; species Pontederia crassipes. Next base: position 20,431,417 of record CM060184.1, on the reverse strand, counting down.
TATCAGAACAAGACGTTAACCCTCGCACTCTCAGAGCTATTAATGACTCTTTTCTAGATGATCAACTGTTTTCGATTCAGAAAACACAATTTTCTTGGTTCGCTGATTATGCTAACTACCTAGCTTCCGGAGTTCTACGACTTGATCTGTCCTATCAATAAAAGAAGAAAATTTTCTCAGATATCAAATACTAGTTCTGGAATGAACCATTTCTCTTCAAAAAATGTGCGGATGGAATATATTGTAGGTGTGTACCAGACGAGGAACAATCTGCTATACTACAGGAATGTCACTCATCTCCTTATGGTGGTCATGGAGGATACCAGAAAATGGCTTCTAAAGTTCTCCAAATAAATTTTTATTGGCCAACTCTATTCAAAGATGCAATCAATGTTGTTAAATCTTGTGATGCCTGTCAAAAAACTGGAAATATAGGCAGAAGAAATGAAGCATCTCAGCAGCCTATACTTGAGGTAGAAATATTCGATGTATGGGGAGTGGACTACATGGGACCTTTTCCTCCCTCGTATGGGTACAAGTTCATACTTCTAGTTGTTGATTATGTCTCAAAGTGGATTAAGGCTATCCCTACAATCTCAGCAGACTTAAAGTCGGTTGTTAAACTCTTTAAAGATACAATATTTCCAAGGTTTGGGGTGCTAATTGTCAGGTTAAAAGTATCCACTGCAGTTGCAGACAAGTTCGTTGAACAATAGATCCACATTTCCCTTGCAATTGCAGAAAAGTTAATTATAACTCCATTGCTCTAGGCTCCAATAGGTCAAGGTGATCTTCTTAAAAACTTTAATTTGTGTTCTGTCTTTTATAAATAATTATATTTGATTGTTTGGTGACTACTTGACTTCTAGTGTAATGACACTACAAGTCTACAACCTTAACTGCAAATGATAATTATGATACTGAGGAACATAGTCAAATTTATAAGAATTAGTTGCAACCACGAGGCGTTACCATTATAGTAACACCATCATAAATCATTACAATTTACAAAGAAAAACATGCAATGACCAGCCAAAGCTTTCATGGGTGCTTCTTTAGTTCTTTGCTTGATATGATGATATCAATTTGAATATATTATATAGTGCTTTGCCTTTGTAGTTCAACCCCTTTTCCTTGACTCCCTCTTTCCAGCCTTCATGATTGTGCTCCCTTTCTTTTCACAGTGTCTATGATTGCTCGCTTTGCCTTGCCAATTGGCAATTGCCATTTCCTTGGAAGCAATGGCTAGGCGCCTGGATGGACCGTGTGAATGTGTGACCTTGAAATGGATATCAACAGACAATCGGAAGAATGAATGTCCAACAGTCCAAGTCTCCATGTCTCCAACTATCCAACACAACACTCGACACACTCCTTCCCTGGATGACCCAAAGGCCAAATTGTCCTGCAAACTATTGAAGACGAACCAAATTATGAAAATAATCATCAATGATTGATCACATTATGAACATAGGATCATAATAATTTGCTGATTCAATATTTGTACAAAATTAGTTTTCAATGTTCGAGCACTATATTCGATAGATATCAAGTTATATATTTATATTTTAAAAATTACATAAAAGTTGGTCAGGTAATCCGACTAATTGACCCGACCCAACCCAATCCGGGTTGGATCGGTTCAAGTTTCTCCTTCAAAATTCACTCAACCCGACCCAACCCGACCCAACAAAAAGTGGTCGGGTTTGGGTTCGAGTCGGGTCAGATCCGACCCGTGAACACCCCTACCATGGAGGTTGGTTTTAGAAATTCTAGGTCACTAGGGGCACTCGATGTTGGTTGTGAGGGAACGTCATGCCAGCTGAGTGTTGGTGAGGAGTTTATTGTCTATTGCAAACCTTCTATGAGAGCCTTTCCATTTTCAAATGCGACACCAAATAGTGTTGGGACGGCTCCACTCATGCAAGAGGAAGTTGTAGGATGATTTCACACTATATGACCTAGAAGGGAGTATGCTTTGTTGCAATTGAGGGATGAGGATATATTAGTGAGGGTTGATGTGAGTTCATCAATCTGGTGACTCGTGATTCTTTACCAGTTCCATGAACTCGTAGCGGTCACCATATCCGCAATAGAGGAAGCTTTATGAGAATCTCCAAGCAGCTCCCATACGTTGAGGTCCTTCAACCATTGTTTAGTCTAGAAGGGAGTAGTTGTGCCATATTGGATCTCCAAGGGTCTTCTTCAAGCTTGACTTCTTTTCTCTTCTGCAATAAAGCACGACTCTCGGGGTCTCAAGCACGAATTTCTATGCTTCCCAGGCTCTCTATTTATAGCCTCAAAACATCCCAAAGGTTCTCTAGTTAAAATGATAAAATTCATATTAGATCTCTCGTTAGCTTGGAAATCACCAAATTTATCTTCCATCTTGTGTAATTATGATGTAATTTGACTTCTAGAAGATTTGGCAGCATCCTGATATCTTGATCCAATCAAAATTCTTTCGAAAAATCAACAATCAACAAAAATCAGCTCATTTAACAGCATGTGAAGAATCGTTCATGACCGAATCTATTATGAATCGACGTTGGCATTCAGTGGTTACAGCCCGTAACATACTCATAACGACTAATGATTTAGGCAAATTTGGAGATGAGCTTTTGTATGATCTGTGTCTTCTCTCTTACGACTTGTAAGTTATGGCTACTAAATCTTCATCACGGCTGGTAATGACTTTGGCATAGTTCTGGCTACTCCTTTACGGTGCGTAATCTACCAAGATTGTTATATCGCCTTGAGTTATAGGTCATTAAAGACTCGTTACGGCCCCGTGACATCTTTGTTGATATCTTACGATCATTCTGTGAACATCCCATTACGAACCATATTATATATCAATATGTTGGTCCCCTACTGACGTGAACTTATCGTAGTTATGAAATTATGGATTCTCACATAGGAAATAATTCTAGTTGCATTTTAATTTTACTCTAGAGTTCAACGCAATTGCAAGTGCACAGGTCGAGTAGAAACCCTGAGTGTCGTAATCCCATTGATTTAGATCGATTACTTATTCAAATTATATCTCAAAAATTGTCACGAAATTATTAAGAATAAATCAGATGAATGAATGAACATATATTAAGAATAACAAAGGAAAGTAAGAAAAGATCAAGGAGTGATGGAAGAGATTCCCTTGTAATGAACTCGTTGATGATATTGTCAATGCCGTATTCGACTTACTGATCCTATAAACGCACTCTATCTCTCAGTCTATCGGTATATCTATAAATCAAGAAGAGAATAAATGCTAATCACTGAATTAAGATTACTGATTAATAAGACTCTCATCTTTAATAAGAAGAAGAGTTCAATCTCTCGATCTCCTACAACTCATTCTTTTAATCATAATCAAGTGATCACAATGCATTTGACACCTCCTATGACTGTTAAGGATTATCACCTCATAACAACCACAATAGCAGATCTCTCGATCTTTAAATGAATAGTAAACCGGCAATCATTAGAGACATACCAGGTAATGTAACTAATTTTCCCTCTCGGATGAAATTAGTTAAAGCAAAAAATAATTGATCTCTCAATCTAATTAAAATCAGGCATAAATTCTAAATAGCCATGCATCACATGAATATAAATGAGGAGTCAAATTCGCAACATAAAAAAGTCAAAATAAAAGTCGGCATCAACAAAACTTCATCACAAGGGAATCAAGAATCTTCTTTAGTTCATCTTGGTTCTTTTGAAGCCTTCGTCTTCTTCTTTTTTCTCCCTTCTGCCCTCTTCCTCCTCTCCGGCTTCTTCTCTCACTTTTTGTTTCATCCCTGCTCAAAATTCAAATTTTTAAAAGTAGTTAGTCATCTCTTTTACTCATTCAAATTCTCCACTAAAAAATGATAAAAACATTAAAATATGCTCAACTTTTATGTTAATTCATGGATTTAATTACAATAATTATGAGCACATAAAAGCGGTGATCAAATTCCTCCAAGTTTAGCTTTTTGCTTGTCCTAAAACAATGTTCAAGATAGGAGTAATCTTCATCTTGCTTTTCCGCCAACCTTTTAATATACCAACCTGGTATTCTTTGCCTGCCTTCTCCGTTCCTTCATTCCCTTTGTGATGAAATCATGAAAGCTTAGCAACAACGGATGCCAAATGGTAACTTACCACTTCAACCAACTCCAACCAGTCAAAGTTTCAAATGGATTAATACTATTTCTGCAACTCGTTAAAGGCTTTTGGCCCTTGTTAACATCCAATCAAGGAGGCCAATCCAGTAGACAAACAACAATTTATCTAATGTATAGCATACTAATTCAACATAATTCAGAATCCTTATAAATCATCAATACATCACTAGAAAGGAGAAGTGATCAAATTGCCCTTGTTCATTCTTATATGGCTCTTACTGAATACTTGAATATGCAGAACCCACAAATCATTTCAAATAGTGCAAAATGTCATTCACAAGATCTAGAAGTTCTGAATGCAAAAAGTAACTAGTTCAAAATGACATTCATTAGTCATAGCAAAATGCAAAAGAAAAATAACATAAAGTAAATAACCAACAAGTCCACAGGACCACAATCCACTATTAGACCAAAATGCAAAAAAAAAATGGCATCATATGAGCAACCAACTTCATTATATCCTGCATGAAATAAAATAAAATGATAAAATATAATCAAGAAAATGATATATTTAACAACATTCTATCAGTTTACCTTTAGTCTCCAAATTCTAGTCCAACTCTTAACTTAGTTATCACTTATCAGGTAGTGAAATGTAACCCCTTAGATTGGACTAGTCCTACATGAATAAATGACATAATCAAAATGAGTAAGAGAAATAAAGAACTAAGTGAAAAAGAAAATAAATAAATTATTGATACCTTCCTCAATCTTCTCCACTTCATCAATTTTAGTTTGAAGATCGATTAACTTTATAGGAGTTCGTAACCAATTTTGACAGCATATTAAAGCCGCAACTGTTGTAGGAAGTAAGCTATTTCAAAATGGATCAAGAACTCGACTTCCAGTGCTAAATGCGCTCTCTGATGACACAGTTGTAACATTTTCCATCAACGTGTGATATTGTCCGCTCTGGGGCTCGGCCCGCACGATTTTACCAAAATGCGTCACTTGGTATTAGAGTAGCGCAGCGGCTCACCTCTATACTCAGCATGATATTGTCCGCTCTGCCCCAACCCTGGGCTCACGGTTTTCTAACGCGTCACACCTGATGAAGAACATGTTCCCATATATACTCAGCATCTCTCCCGTGACTTATTCATGTGGGACTAATTCAAGGCATGCCCCATGCATCCTTCCCCCCTTAGGGGACTCAACGCCCTCGTTGAGTAATCGCACCTCACCATGCACAGAGGCTCACGCGGAGTGGCTCTGATACCATATGTAACATTTCCCACAGCGTGTGATATTGACCGCTCTGGGCCTCGGCCCACATGGTTTTACCAAAATGCGTCACATGGTATCAGAGTAGCGCAGCGGCTCACCTCTATACTCAGCATGATATTGTCCGCTCTGTCCCCACCCTGGGCTCACGGTTTTCTAACACGTCACACCTGATGAAGGACATGTTCCCATATATATCCAGCATCTCCCGTGACTTATGCATGTGGGACTAATCCAAGGCATGCCCCATGTATCATTTAAGGAAAGAAATAGATTTAAATTTAATTATTGCTAAAGCAAAACCACATCGCTCATGCAAGATGATTATTATTATGCTTTGTTGTGTGATCTTCTAGATTATGTAACATTCCCCACCAGCGTGTGATATTATTAGCTCTGGGCCTCGGCCCGCACGATTTTACCAAAACGCGTCACACCTGATAAAGGACATGTTCCCATATATGCCCAGCATCTCTCTCGTGACTTATGCATGTGGGACTAATCCAAGGCATGCCCCATGCATCCTTCCCCCCTTAGGGGACTCAACGCCCTCATTGAGTGATCGCACACCACCATGCATAGAGGCTCACGCGGAGTGGCTTTGATACCATTATGTAACATTTCCCACCAGCATGTGATATTGTCCGCTCTAGGCCTCGGCCCGCACGGTTTTACCAAAACGCGTCACCTGGTATCAGAGCAGCGCAGCGCAGCGGCTCACCTCTATACTCAGCATGATATTGCTCGCTCTGCCCCCACCTTCGGCTCACAGTTTTCTAACGCGTCACACCTGATGAAGGACATGTTCTCATATATACCCAGCATCTCTCCCGTGACTTATGCATGTGGAACTAATCCAAGGCATGCCCCATGCATCAAAACCGATCTATGTAACATTCCCCACCAGCGTGTGATATTGTCCGCTCTGGGCATCGGCCCGCACGATTTTATCAAAATGCGTCACCTGGTATCAGAGTAGCGCAGCGGCTCACCTCTATACTCAGCATGATATTGTCCGCTCTGCCCCCACCCTGGGCTCACGATTTTCTAACGCATCACACTTGATGAAGGACATATTCCCATATATAATCAGCATATCTTTCGTGACTTATGCATATGGGACTAATCCAAGGCATGCCCCATGCATCCTTCCCCCTTTAGGGGACTCAACGCCCTCGTTGAGTGATCGCACCCCACCATGCACAGAGGCTCACGCGGAGTGGCTCTGATACCATATGTAATATTCTCCACCAGCGTGTGATATTGTCCGCTCTGGGCCTCGGCCCGCACGGTTTTACCAAAATGCGTCACCTGGTATCAGAGTAGCGCAGCGGCTCACCTCTATACTCAGCATGATATTGTCCGCTCTGCCCCCACCTTGGGCTCACAGTTTTCTAACGCGTCACACCTGATGAAGGACATGTTCCCATATATACCCAGCATCTCTCTCGTGACTTATGCATGTGAGACTAATCCATGGCATGCCTCATGCATCATTTAAGGAAAGAAACAGATTTAAATTTAATTATTGCTAAAGCAAAACCACATCGCTCATGCAAGATGATTATTATTATGCTTTGTTGTGTGATCTTCTAGATTGATGCATGGGGCATGCCTTGGATTAGTCTCACATGCATAAGTCACGGGAGATATGCTGGGTATATATGGAAACATGTCCTTCATCAGGTGTGACGCGTTAAAAAACCGTGAGCCCAGGGTGGGGGCAGAGTGGACAATATCATGCTGAGTATAGAGGTGAGCCGTTGCGCTACTCTGATACCAGGTGACACGTTTTAGTAAAACCATATGGGCCGAGGTCCAGAGCGGACAATATCACACGCTGGTGGAGAATGTTACATATGGTATCAGAGCTACTACGCGTGAGCCTCTGTGCATGGTGGGGTGCGATCACTCAATGAGGGCGTTGAGTCCCCTAAGGGGGGAAGGATGCATGGGGCATGCCTTGGATTAGTCCCACATGCATAAGTCACGGAAGAGATGCTAGGTATATATGGGAACATGTCCTTCATCAGGTGTGACACGTTTTGGTGAAATCGTGCGGGCCGAAGTCCAGAACGGACAATATCACACGCTGGTGGGAAATGTTACAACAGTAGACCGAGGGCAGCCAGTATATCTCTAGCCATACGAAAGAGAAAGTAATACTTTGCAGATTTTGCTTTCCACCACTTCAAAATATCAAATCCATCAATGTTTTCTTCAACGTCCTCCTCTATGTATCTATCTAGTTCACTCTTTTTCACTTCACCCTATTTTTTTCTTACTTTTAGTCTAAACTCATCCTCCCAATCAGCATCATCCTTAGAGGTATTTTTAGTAAATCAATCATGGAGGTTAAGCAACTAGAGTCACTTCTATCTAGAGGAGTTAAAACTTTATATTGCTCAAACAAATTGTGGATGTGCAACTTTAATTTTTGCAACATTTCCTTGCTTTTGTTTCCGTTATACATTCAAGTAAAATAAAACTCTATGTATTCAAACTTGTATCGTGGATCAAGGAAAATCGCAATAAATAATAAATAATTCAACATTTTATCATCATTCCAGTATTCGTCAAACTTTAATTGCATCTTCATTGTCAGTGTTTTAGCACTGTGTCATCTACTTGCCCCTACTTTTTCAATTGCTTCTGAATATCAGTGAAATTGTGAAAGAAAGCAATACATGCAATGATCCAAAAAATGAAACAGTGGCCTCATAGAACACTTTCAAGAAATTCACGAACACTCGAATACGAGTCTAATATTCACTTGTAGGAATTACTTCCTTAGCCTCCTTAAAATACATTATGTATGATCCCTCATGCTCAAGTCGCTTGAATGCCTTTTCAAATTTTTTGACAACTTCTAACATCAAATAGGTGGAATTCCACCTAGTGGCTACATTAAGTATCACATGCCTTTTGCAAGTTATGTTTGCCATTTGTACACATCTATCGAAAATGACAAGTCTACTAGGAGACTATTAAACATACTTGCATGCAGTCCTCACCCTTTTGATATATGTATCTATTGTGTCCATTCCTTGACAAAAGATTAAATTTAAGACATGTGCAACACATCTCATATGCATTAACTCCTCATTAAGAAATGTAGAACCACCGGCATGCTTCTTGAGCTTTTCCAATGGTATCACTTTTATGGTCACCAATCAAATCAAAAGTTTTTTTTTGCAATTCTCACATGTCATCTATGTAATGAGCAGTAATACACATGTAATTCATATTCTGAATAGAAAGTCCAAGTATATGTTGTTAAAGATACCATTTGTCGATTCTAAGATAACACATTTTGTCATTTTTTATTTCTCAAACATAAACATTTGCATACCATCTCTAGCAACAGTTATACTAAAAGGAATTTGAAACCTTAGCTGACATTCAGCAATAAAATCTTTAAAACCTTGGTTCTCAACAAATTTAAATGGAAGTTAGTCCACAATAAGCATCTTGGCAAGCAATAATCTACATCTCTGTTGATTAAAATCAACAAGTTTCAAACTAACACTTGTGTTAGGATCATTCTTGCATTGCTTGCCAATAGCAATTTTTTTTTGCTTTTGATCAAGGCCCTTGTCTGGATTTCTCTCACAATTATTGATACGCTTTAACAAATTCAAAGTTCCATGGTTAGACGCATTGCAAGCATAAGATTTTTTACAATAGTTACAAATAGCCCTATCTTTTTCTCTTTTAAAATGAGCCCAAGCATTCGAAGGAGGTCTAGATGGTTTCTTTTTTTAATACCTCTTGTTCATTTTCTGAAGTAATTTCTTGTGATGATGGTTGTGGATATATTGATTAATGAAGAAGTCGCTTGTAAACTTGTAGAAGTGGGTGCACTTCCAATCAGAGTTCCACTTGTCTTTTGGGTCGTTATAGTAACTATGAGAGTACAATAATAATTAATAAAATTAGACATTTTCCTAATTAGTAATTAAAGACATAAACAGTTTCCATTGAAGTTTCCTTACAAAAATTGAATGAAGACATTAACATTAAAAGGAACTATATTTAGAAGCATACTACAACTGAAAAGTAAAAATAGGTGAAACTTACAATTGAAGTTGCTCAACTTCTTGTCTTTGCCATCTACAAGTAACAAGTTAACAAAACATCACTTCAACCTTCCTTCCACACATCACAGAAACTTCTTGTCTTTGCCATCTAAAGCTACAAGTAACGAGAACGATTTGTCATTTGAGCCCTACACTACAATATGAAATTTATCACATTTTAAAGTAATTTGTGGATTAGACTGTAGATAAAAATTGTGATCTCATCTAAACAAACTTTTAACCCTACAAAGTCTAGGAACTTGAGATCCAAATAGATTGAGAAGGGTTGCAGAACATAAGTAATATTGTAATAAGGATATATGCTCATGAAATCTTAATACATGTTGGTTTCTATAGTCACCGAATGGGGAGTGAGTGACAGGAGTCAAAGCGAGTCTACAAACACAGGTAAATGGTCATGACTAATGATCCGAGAGTGAGGATGCCAACTACACAACTTGCAGTCATCCAATTGTTGCTTCCGTAAGTCCAGGGCCGACTTCTGAGTAGAGGTGAAGAGTTAGTCAGTTGAGGTCTTGAGGAGAGGATGTGACTGAAGTGAGGAAACATGTGAGAAACAAAGAAAAAAATCAAGGGGAGGACGAGGATTAGAGGAACTAGCGAAGTGCAAACCAGTAAACTACAAATCTTGACATCGCATCAATTTGTTTCAGCAGGCCGGCAGCACCACAGCAGGCCAGTGGCGCAACATCTACTTGCGGGCTTGCGCCATCTCCTTCTTCCTTGTTGCAGCCGGCAGGTGATGAAGATTCAAGGAGGTGACAGGACGAGTTTGGCGACTCTCAGGGTGGAGGAGGCAACTTAGGTGAGACCATGAGAGGAGGCTAGAGCTAGAGGCATCAAGCGAGAGGAGGCAACTCAAGCAGTCGGGCGAGAGGATCAGAGGAGGCAAGGCAACTCAGGTCAGACGGCCAGACGGGAGATGCAATGGCGACACACATGAGAGATTTTATGGCATTGTCGCACGGCCTGCACCCGCATTGAGAAAGATCAAAGAAGAGTTAGGGACGATTCGACCCACAATTTTTAGACCCAAATCGGTTTTCCACGGTTCATAACTTTTTTGTTCGGGTCAATTGGTTCGGGTCGGGTTCACTCGGGTTGAAAATTGTGAACTCGAACCCGGCCCGACACCAATCACGTTTACATCGGTTTCAGGTCGAGTCTGACCCGAAAAAACTGAACTGGCCCAATGCCTATTGGGTTAGTTCGGATGGTCAGATTCGTCAGATCAAACTGACCAGTGAACACCCCTACACGTCAGTATACTGACGTGTGCAACTGAGCGGCCTGCCAGCACGCGGCACGGCTATGAGATCTGTTGCCGCACGGATCAGGCACGGGAGGTCGCGGGCCTGCAGTAAACACGGTCCAGCGCATCGCAAGGCTTGCCGGCAATACCCAAGTGTGAGCATGGCCCGCATGGCGCTCCACACAGCCTATGGCGCGTGCGGTGCATGGCACGCGTGACGCTCACTTCGTGTAGCCCGCCCTATAGCCGTATGAGGGCTTGCTGGCGTGCATCCCTCATGACTGGGCCACACCTGGGCACAAAGACCATTTTTTTATTTTTGGCATCTCGTTTTATGGCATTAAAATTTCGGACATCATTTCTGAGGTAAATTCTCAATTACTTTCTGAAGATCATTAAAAATTATAAAGGTCTTTATGAATCTCATATGGTTGTATGCAAATATACAGTTAAAACACATCTTTTTCATTACAACTTTTTTATTATAAGAAGTAAAAAAACATAATGTAAGTTATTTTTGAAATAAATAACAAAAAAACAAAAAATGTGTAAATCAAGTAAAATTCGAGATTCAAATCACGATGTCATTTTCTTGTTGCTGAATGGGCCCTTTCATTCAATTCATTTAGGTTCATGTTCTACTCCGGGAAAAGATCTGTCTGAATTCCATTTGTACATATAGGGCAAATGGTCTCAGTACCACTTTTTTTATTACAACCGTTTTTCAATTAAGGCGCACAAATGGAAAACTAGATTAAAAATTAATGTAAAATCATCACATAAAGTATACATTAAATGACAAAAAATAAAATAACACTTCTAAACATTTTTTATCCATAGGAATTGATATGAAGTGAAAATAAATCGGGTAAAAATAAATAATTTTTTTTAAATATTCATATATTTAATTATCTAACATTAGTTTAATAAAATGTAAAAATGATTTCATTACAAGAAAACACGAACATAACCTTATCTATTTGTAAATTAAACAAATAAAAAAAATAAAAACAAAAAAATGTAAGACAAGTAGAATTGAGTTCGACAAGTAGAATTGAGTTATTTCTCGAATAGAGTGAATATATTTCATATCTTATTGTTATTTCATTTGTGTAAAATAATAAATTCACTAACACTATTAATTATATTTCTTTTCTTGTTAATTATTTCTTTTTGAGTTAACGATTTAATAAAACAATTTGCACTTTCTCTTTCATTACATAAATTGACAATTACCACATCTTCAATTGGATTATAATATTTATTTTTGTAAAACTTACTCTTCTTTATAAAGTATGTTCAAGTTAAATAATTGACTTGTATGCTTATTTAATATTGTAATAGTTTGTACTTTTTTCTCTCAATGTCATTTAATGTAATTTAGAAAAACAATATTTTTATTTTCAATATTCATAAAAAATATATACTGAACGAATAAATCACATCTTCACATTCCTTTAAACTATTTTTTAATTAATCTATTTCTACATTCTTTATTGTAACAGTAATCTCTTCACTATTTTTGCATTTTCAAACCTTTGCTCTAATTATATAATATGTGAATTGGTATATAGTTCAAACACAAAAAATGTTATAAATACATGTATACATCGGGTAAAAATAAATATTTTTAAAAAAAATATTCATAAATTTAATTATTTGATATTAGTTTAATAAAATGTAAAAATGATTTCATTAAAATGAGTTATGAACATAACCTTACCTATTTGTGGATTAAATAAATTAAAAAAACATGTAAGCCAAGTAGAAGTGAGATATTTCTCGAATAGAGTGAACATATTTCATACCTTGTTCGGTCATATGGAGTCACAATGTTAATCCATCTTTTGAACAAAAGAAAAGCCATTATGATGAATATAATATGTGCAAATGACCAAACAAAATTTGAAAAAACTTTCACAATTTATGTTTCAGAAAGTATTCCAAGGACCTCATAAATTTTTTATATTATAAAATAACATGTCAATAAATTCCATTTTTTCCGAAGGGGGTCAACATTTAATAAAGTAATGATCATATAGTTAAATTTATTGTATTTGAGAAATATTCAAATTATACTTTCCTTACACATTTTTTGTTGTTCATTTGAGAAATAGCTAAGGTTATCTTCTTGATTTCTTGTAATGTAATCATGTTTACGCATTAAACTAATGCCAAATAACTAAATGTTTGAATATTTGAAAATTTTTTATTTTTTGTGTTTCAACTATAGATCAATTCAGTATTATGAAATTGTAGCAAAAGTGCAAAAGACAATGAACACAAGCTAATATTGCCATAAAGAATGTTAAAATAGATTTATTAAAAAGAAGTTTCAAGGATCTTTGAAGATGTGTATAATTGGTTTAGTATATTTTCTATGAATATCTTTCAGTGCAAATAAAATTATTAATTCTTCAAATTACATTTTAGGACATCAAGAGAAAGAATGTACAAACTCACATAATATTGAATAAGCACACAAGTCAATTATTTAATTTGAAAAATACTTTACAAAGAATAGCAAGTTTTCGGAAAAGATATTATAACACAATTGAAGATATGGTAAGTGTCACTTTGTTCATCTATATGAAGATGTAATGAAAATGATGTCTTTTTTGTTGCAAACAAATAAATATGAAAGAGAAAGTGAGTTTTTTTAAATCTTTAACTAAAAAAGAGATGATTAACAAAGAAAGAAATATGATCAATAGTGTTAATAAATTCACTATTGCACGTTAATGAAAGAACGAAAAGCTAAAAGAACACTTGTTTGATAAAGAATTTGACCAAATCACAAAGGTGTTTAGACTCTTTTTTATAAAATTTTCTTTATATATTGTAGTATAAAATGTTTACGCATTCTTTTACATATTATTTGGTACAATTCATCGTCGTTGGATATAATGTGTGCATATTTGCATATGACAATATAGAGTTTGAAAAGACTTTCACAATTTATGGTTCAAAAAATAATCTAAGCAGTGACAATTTGTATGTTATTCAACGGGATGTCAAGAAGTGTTCATTTTTTTTAAAAGGAGACAGATTTAATAAACTATTGACATATAATTAAATGTGTTGTATTTCAGAAATATATCAATTCTACTCGGCATACACATTTATTTTTTTGTTTTTTCTTGTTTATTTGAGAAGCAGATAATGCTATGTTCTTAACTTCTTGCAATGCAATTATTCTTATATCTAAGTGTATGAGTATTTAAGAATTTTTTCTATTTTTACCCGGTGTATATATATTTTTAACATTTTTTGTGTGTTTAAATTATATATCAACTTGCATATTATATAATTGGAACAAAAGCTTGAAATTGAAAAAGACAATTGAACAGTGCAAAAACTATTGGCATGAGTAATACAAAAATAGATTTATTAAAAAGCAATTTAAAGAAACTTAAAAATGTGACTTATTAGTTCAGTATATTTTTTATGAATATCTTTCAGTGCAAATAAAAATATTAATTTGCTAAATCATATTGAATGACATTGAGAGAAAGAACATACGAACTACTATCATATTTAAAAAGCACTCAAATAAATTATCTATATATTATTAAAAGGAGGATAGTATTGAAGGAGGAGTGACATTTGGCGTAACCATGTAGTGACAAATGTCCTTAAAGTATTTTGCAGAAAATCTTTTAACATGATTAATATGTAAAAAATATAATAATTGCAATATCCGATTACGATTAATATGTAAAAAATATAATAATTGCAATATCCGATTACGATTAATATGTAAAATAATTATGATTGATATTATGATTAATTACAATCTTCAGTTAGTTACATAATAATTACGCAATTGAAATAGTGGACAATAATTATTCATAATTTGTATGCATAATTATCCATAATACATATATATACTATACGAGGAAGAAGACATTATGACAAAGATGAAACCATAAGAGTCATTAATGAACGAGGGTAATCTTATGAGATATTTTAAAATAAATATTTTCCTATAGAATAATAAAAAATACTCTAATTAATTTAAAAATATTCTAATTACACTATAATATCATAGAAAAAATTCACAAAATATCATAATAGAACTAAATGATAAACATTAATACAAGCGTCCTTAAGAATATCATAAGTAATTAAAACATTAATATATATATACACACATATTGTTCACATACTTATTTATAAAATTAAAAAAAAATTAATGGACGGTTATTCTTGAAGTCAGATATAAGTTTTAAGAAAAAAAAACTACCTTTTTAAATATATAGACATATTGTTCACATACTTATCTATAAAATAAAAAATTAATAGATAGGAATACCTATTTATAAACTAAAAAAGATAATGGATAATTATTGCTGAAGCCCATTACAAATAAAAAAAAACTATGTTTCTAAAGTCATTGAAATAGTTGGATAAATGAGGAAAAAAGTAAAAAAGTACAATTAAAAAAATAGTGGATAACAAATAAAAGTGGTTATCAAAATTTTAAAAACCACCTCCTTATCCATAATCAAGTGTCATCCTATAAATATGTATAAAGGGAAAGCAAAATAAGCACATTCAAATCTCGACAGGTTACTTTTTTGTGATTGAAATTATTACTTTTTTTAATATAATGATGCTAAAACATATTCAGTCAATAGTGACATGTGTTAAGTTATGCATTCATTATGATTTTATATGTCAAGTTTTAAGTGGTAACCAATTATTCACTTAGTTTTCTTTTCATTATGATGATTGTAATGCCCCTTCTAGTACCATAGACAAAAAATATGGTAAAAATTTGTTGCCATTGAAATTGTGCATCCATGTTGATTTACTTACTACAAAAAAAATTAACTCATTCCCATTTATTTTGATTATATAATAAAAATAGTTTATAAACTTAAATCTCATAACTTTTTTAAGTTCTTATAATTATTGGTAATAGAAATTTCATTATTACTCCACATTGTCACAAGACAATTAATTTTCTATTAGGATTTGTGTATTTTGAATTGTTCTAAATTTAAAGGTTCATATATCATTTTTATATGAAAATTTATTGTTTTAAATTATAGTTATTCACAAGTTAAATATGAAATATGTTAAGTTACTTGCATGGAACTCCTTGCAACATATGTATACAATTCAATTTTTATACAAAAAATTATTTTATAAGCATTGCCATATATCTGTTTACATTTTCGGTAATTTGAATCTGTTTATTTTTTTGTAAATATTTTTTTATAGATTTTTAATAGTAATTTATATTTTCAAAAGTATAATTTGTGAACAAGTCCATTCCGTATACATACATACATACATACATATATATATATATATATATATATAATTTCAGTGGGAATTGTGGGACAAAAAAAAAAGACTTGCCTATCTTGGATTATTACATTTTAAATTATTCAATCATCGCTAACTTTTGTATGAAAAAATATTAGTATACTTATTTTACTGATAAGATTTGATTGCATGTAATTTGATTCTTCAAAATCTTTTCCTTTAACAATCATTATAATTGTTTATGAACATTGTCATATCTATTTATATTATTTTAATAATTATTTTATTTCTTCTTGAAATATTATTATATTTTAAAAATGTTCTCTTGCATGAGATACGTTATAAGACTATGGTCAAATCCTTTTTCATAAAAAAGTTCTTTTAGTAATCTTTGAATATTATCATATCTTTTAAGAGTTCTTAAAATATTATTACTGAACAAATTGATTATTTATTTGCCATTTTTATAACATTCTTAGAATTGCTCATATAACTATTAACTATATTGACTAAAATTTGTTAACTTTTTATCTACATCATTATTTAAAAATGTTGTACATGCCACCGGTTGACTTCAATGGATATCAATGCATGCATTAAAAATATGAATATATGTGAGTTGTAAAGTAAATTTATAAACTTAGAAAAAAGATATACAAGTACATATTTAAACTAATTACATTATTCTAATAACAAACATTACCAAACTACATGTTATCACAAACAAATGTATTACATTAACTTCTATGTCTTACAATGTGCAACTTAATAGTCTACCAATTGTCTAATATTTATTGTCGTAGTGAATAAATCTTCGTGTTATAATCCATCATCATCAACATGACTTGGCAGAGTTGGAAACTAGACCGATAAAGCAATTTCATGTAAATTTCATAAGTTAAATATTATATATGTGTAGTCCATTTTTTCAACCTCTTTCACCAAATCCATAACAAGGTAGAAATAATTGTTAAATATCTTATGTTCAAAGTATTATGTTGTCATCTTAAAACTATTTTTGACTAGAATGTCATTTTTATTTATTACATTAAGATCTTAATATTTCCTCTATTAAAATGAAAAATAATGATCACTCCATTATTTTATACAAATTATTATGTATTTTAATTAACATAATTAAAAATATTAAACAAATATGATTATAAAATATGATAATTATATAATAATCATGTATTATTATCTATATGGTTATAATAATTAATTATTTTATATTCAATTATTTAAAATATAATAAATTAGTGTGTAATTGCAATTTTTACTGATTATCTAAGAGTTGGTTACAAGATTCATAACATAATAACATTTAAATGAATTAAATATAACATATAATTTTATTGAAGAAATGGATAACTTATTCATAGCATAATAATAATATTTAATTACCAATAAATTAAATATTCTTCTTTTAAGATGTTAAAAATGACATATTTGTGATATGAAATAATTAAAAATTAGTGATGTTGTGAAATAATCACACAACTAAGATAAGAGTATTAATTTATTATAATAATAAATTAAAGAAAAAAATTCTAATCAATCTCAAATAGCATAAATATACTTATTGTCATAATTTATTCATAAATTAAGAAAACAAGAAACTTAATAAAACTCAAATAAGAAATATCGAAGATTTAGAATAGTGTCATTGCTATGTATTTTTTCTATTTATTATAAATAATTTTTTATTTGTTTTTAATAAATATCATATTGATTTCTAGTATATCTTATGTTATTTTATTCTTCTCAAAATATTATTAATGTACAAGTGTGAAAATTTTGTATTATATTATTTTTCTTTACTATTGAATTTATTGCATTTTCTTACAAGTACTTTTAGCTATTATATTATTATAAATAAAAGAATTTAATGGGGGTCCTCATCCGATGGGCGCTTTTTCTTTCGCTGGTTCAAGGGATAAAAAATGGGTTTTTTTTACGCCACGAAGTCGAACCTTCCTCAATTCTTACGTGCTCCGATCCCCTGCTCCCTTCTTCCCCTCTGATCACCGAAACATTCGTTCCATCCTCTGTTCACGTGGTCATCGCGTCAGTGTCCATTGTCATCCTCGATGAATGCCTCTTCGTTGCCGCTGTGCCGAGTCTTCGCCGCCCCACGAGATTGCCATTGCAAGATCGCCCCGCCGTGAGATTAGTGTTGCTGAGATCTTCGTCGTCCCATCATGATCGCTGCCATCGCACCGAATGACGTCGTGCCAAAATCTTTGTCGCCCCGCTGAGATTGCTGCCGCGAGATCACCATTGCGAGATCACTGCCTCCACGAGGTCATCCTGCCCGCTGCCTCTTTGCCGAGTTGCCACCCGCACGCGGCGGTGGCGGCGGCAAGCTGCAGTGGCAAAGCCCTAACTCATAGCGGCGGCAGCAAGCAGCAGTGGTAACAAGCGGCGGCATGCAGTGGCGGAGCCCTAACTCATAGCAGCGGCAGCAAGTGTTTGTGTCCTAGCTCGCAGCGGCTAAGGTGGCGACGACCTCGCGACAGTAGCAAGGGAGGCTGATTGTCGCGAGGGAGGATGTACGGCTGCAATCAATGGCAAGGGAGGACGCACAGTAGCGAGAGAGGCCGGCAGTGAGTGAGGCAGATCGGCGGTGAGGAAGGATGCGAGGGTGACGAGGAAGGCTGATCGACAGCAAGGAAGAATGCGAGGGTAACGAGAGAGGACGATCGGCGGCGAGGGAGGACGCGTGGCGATGAGGGAGGATGATCGGCGATGAGGGAGGACACGTGGCAACGAGGGAGGCCGATCGGCAGCGAGAGAGGACACGTGGCGGCCAAGGAGGCCGATCGGCAGCGAGAGAGGACACGTGGCGGCCAAGGAGGCCGATCGGCGGCGAGGGAGGACACGCGGGGGCGAGAGAAGGGAAGGAGCCACAGCGGCGAGCAGATCATCGCTAGGAAGGAGGAAGGCAGGGCGGGGGGGGGGGGGGGGGGGGGGGGCAGTCAATCGTAAAAAAAATTGAGCAAAATAAATCGTGCAAAAAAACTGAAAAATAAATCCTTGAACCTCGTTGGATCTCCATCCGACGGGTGCAGAACCCATTAAATCCTAAATAAAAATAACATTGAGCCTCTATCTAAACCTATCCATCGTAGAACACATTTCATGCAAACTTTTATAGCATAAGAGTAATGCACATATTTATAATATGCTTCATTCACGAAGTTCTTTCATGCGACATGAATGATTTTTTAATAATTAAATTATATAATATCAAAATATAACACAGCCTTATTTTAAAAATTGATTGATAATATTTTACTTGAATGATACTATATTTTATAAATAAAATACTCATTAAAAATAAATGTGTAGATGTGTTTATGTGATTACTTTTATCTTTAACTTTAAAATAAGAGTAAAATCCTTTTTATCTTAGTGATAAAGAAATTAAGAATTGAGATTATGAATGTGCATTGTATATTGCTATGGTGATTGTAGTATGATCATGCGATATTAATAATGGTTAGAGTCCTACATCAGTATCCAAAGATTTTATGAATCGTTTCTTTTTTATACATGCCAAGTTGCATATTTTTTATTACGAAATACATAATTACATGCATGATTTCAAAATTCAAACAATATTAACAATTTTAGAAGATATAATTAATACATAATATGGAACTACCTATGATAATTAAATGCAAAACAATATAAAATGATTTCATAAACAATTATGATAATGTATTCAAAATTTATTGCAAGTGTTTATCAAGTATTTAAAATTTATTATATTTCCAAATAATTAGAGTAGTGATTGAAATAAATATAATATATGATTATATGTATAATGAAATTAATATAGATATCAAATAGAACAAAATAAATAGGAGACAAAAAATTAGATAGACTAATAAATTATTTATATATGGTATAATTTTATATTATTTAAATAATTCTAAAATATTAAAATAATATTTAATTATTTAATAAATATAAGATTCGTGTAATTTTACACTATTTGTACATCGCGTGGGCCATCACACTAGTTTAACTTGAAAACACTTTACAAAAAGGATCAAGTTTTTCGGAAAAGATATTATAATCCAATCGAAGGTATTGTAAGTGTCACTTTGTTTATCTATATGAAAATGTGACGAAAGAGAAAGTGTAAGTTGTTTTATTAAAACTCAAAAAGAAATAATTAACAAAAAATATAATTAATAGTGTTAGTGAATTTATTATTTCACACCAATGAAAGAACGATAAGATATGAAATATGCTCACTCTATTAGAAAATATTTCAATTTTTCTTATCTTACACAAGTTTTTTTGTTTTTTTTATTTGTTTAATTGACAAATAGATAATATTATGTTCTTGACTTATTGTAATGTAATCATTCTTACATTTTATTAAACTAATGTGAGATAATTAAATGTATAAATTTTTTTTTATTTGTACCCAATGTATACATGTAGTTATAACATTTTGTGTGTTTGAACTATGTATGAATTCACATATTATATAATTAGAGCAAAACCTTGAAAATGCAAAAATAGTGCATGAATTATTATTACGATAACGAAAGTAGAAATAGATTTATTAAAAAGTAGTTTAAAGGAATTTGAAGATGTGATTTATTGGTTCAGTATATATGTTTTATTAATATTGGAAATAAAAGTATTAATTTCCTAAATTACATTGAATGACATTGAGAGAAAGAACACACAAACTACTACATTATTAAATAAGCACGCAGGTCAATTATTTAACTTGAAAACACTTTACAAAGAAAAGCAGTTTTTTTGTCCAATGGAAGGTGTGGTAAGTGTCGCTTTCTTTATTTATATGAATATGTAATGAAATCGAAAGTGCAAGTTGTTTTATTAAATCATTAACTCAAAAAGAAATAATTAACAAGTAAAGAAATATAATTAATAATGTTAGTGAATTGATTATTTCACACTAAAAGAACGATAAGATATGAAATATGCTCACTTTTTTGAGAAATATCTTACACATTTTTTTTGTTTTTTTTTTGTTTAATTAACAAATAGATAATGTTATGTTCTTGACTTTTTGTAATGTAATCATTCTTACATTTTATTAAACTAATGTCAGATAATTAAATGGATGAATATTTATTTTTTTATTTTTACCCGATGTATATATGTATTTATAACATTTATTGTTTGAACTATATATCAATTCACATATCATATAATTGGAGCAAAAACTTGAAAGTACAAAAATAGTACATAAATTATTATTACAATAAGGAATGTAGAAATAGATTCATTAAAAAATAGTTTAAAATAACTTGAAGAGTGATTTATTGGTTCAGTATATTTTTTATGAATATTGAAAATAAAAGTATTAATTTCCTAAATTACATTGAATGACATTAAGAAAAAAACATACAAACTACTAAAATATTAAATAAGCATGCAAGTTAATTATTTAACTTCAAAATACTTTAAAAAGAAGAGCAAGTTTTTCTAAAAATATTATAATCCAATAAAAGGTGTGGTAGGTGTCACTTTGTTTATCTATATGAATATTAATGGTTTCTCTCCTCTAACTAGTTATTTGTATGCGAGTTTCGTTGACGACAAATGCATATGGTTCTCAACATGTGAATTTAAGGGTCAACTCAGTGCATATTCCTAAAATTGGGGACAAATTTACTAGTGGATATGGACAAAAGGGAACTATTTGAACGATTTACACACAAGAGGATATGCCATGGATTGTGAAAGGCAGCACACCAAACATTAGCATTAATCCACATTCGATTCCTTCTCGAATGTCCATTGGGCAACCCATTGAGTGTATTAGGGGGAAGCTTGCTATTCACAAAGGGGAGAAGTTAGATGACACTTCATTTAAAGATGTCATTGTAAGTGAACCGAATGATCCGTTACCTTAAGTTATTGTTTCATCTTTTTATTCTTTTAGGAAATGACATGATCATCGAGTCTTCTTTTCCCGAAATATGTTGACATGCATACTAAATATAAATAAAATGTTAATTAATTTGTTGGGTTCTTTATGTTCCCATCTTAATACTTTGTACTATGAGATATGAACCTTTTACAATTAATGAAAGAAGTGTAATGTGAGAAGGTTGTTACTTAATTCTACTTGGCTTACACAATGTTTTTTAATTTGTTTAATTGACTAATAGATAAGGTTATGTTCTTGACTTCTTCTAATGTAATCCTTTTTACATTTTATTAATTAGAACAACTGCATAAATAGTGCAAAAATTACTATTACGATAAGAAATTTAAAAATAGATGCATTAAAAAATACTTCAAATGAATTTTAAAATGTGATTTATTGGTTCAGTATATTTTTTATGAATATTGCAAATAAAAAATTAATTTCTTAAATTACATTGAAAAAAAGAACATAAAAACTACTACAATATTAAATAAGCATGCAAGTCAATTATTTTACTTGAAAAAGCTTTAAAAAAATAGTATTTTTACATTTGAGAAAGTGTGATAAGTGTCACTTTGTTTATATTTTGAAAAAGATATTATAATCTAATTGAATGTGATATTATAATCTAATTGAAGGTGATATTATAATCTAATTGAATATATTTATAACTTTTTGTGTGTTTGAACTATGTATGAATTCACATATTATATAATTAGAGCAAAAGCTTGAAAATGCAAAAATATTGCATGAATTATTATTACGATAATGAAAGTAGAAATAGATTTATTAAAAAGCAGTTTAAAGGAACTTAAAGATGTAAAAAAGTGCAAGTTATTTTATTAAATCGTTAATTCAGAAAGAAATAATTAACAATGAAAGAAATATAATGAATAGTGACAGTGAATTTATTATTTTACACCAATGAAACAATAATAAGATATGAAATATGTTCAATCTATTCGAGAAATATCTCAATTGTAGTTCGCTTACATGTTTTTTTTATTTTTTTAATTGACAAATAGATAAGGTTATGTTCATGACTTATTGTAATGAAATTATTTTTACATTTTATCAAACTAATTAGATAATTAAATATATCATTATTTTGAATTTTTTATTTATTTTTACTCGATGTGTACGTTTATTTATAACATTTTTTGTTTTTGAACTATATATCAATTCACATATTATATAATTAGTGCAAATGCTTGAAGGTTCAAAATTAGTGCAGAAATTACTGTTACGATAAGGAATGTAAAAGTATAATTGAAAACTAATTTAAAGGAATTTAAATATGTGATTTATTCGTTTAGTATATTTTGTATTGATATTTCAAATAAAAATATTAATTTCATAAATTACATTGAATGACATTGAGAGAAAAAACATACAAACTACTATAGTATTAAATAAGCACGAAAGTCAATTACTTAACTTCAAAATAATTTATAAAAAAGAGCAAGCTTTTGAAAAAAAATATTATAATCCAATTGAAAGTGTGGTAAGTGGAACTTTGCTATTTGAATAGGTAATGAAAGAGAAAGTATATGTTGTTTATTAAATCATTAACTCAAAAAAATTAATAATAACAAGTAAAGAATATAATTAATAGTGTTAGTGAATTTATTATTTTACAACAATGAAAGAACAGTAAGATATGAAATACGTTCACTCTATTCGAGAAATATCTCAATTCTACTTAGTTTACTTGTTTTTTTTGTTTTTTTTTTGTTTTTTTTTATTTATTTAATTGACAAATAGATAATGTTAGGTTCATGACTTTTTTATAATGAAATCATTTTTACATTTTATTAAACTAATGTCAAATAATTAAATATATGAATATTTAAAAATTATATTTATTTTTACCCGATGTACATATATTTATAACATATTTTGTGTTTGAACTATATATCAATTAACATATTATATAATTAGAGCAAAAGCTTGAAAGTGCAAAAATAGTGCAAAATTATTGTTACGATAATGGATGTAGAAATAGATTCATTAAATAACAATTTAAAGGAGCTTAAAGATGTGATTTATTTGTTCAATATATTTTTTTATGAATATTGCAAATAAAAATATGAATTTCCTAAATTACATTGAATGACATTGAGAGAAAAAAATATACAAACTATACAATATTAAATGAGTACGCAAGTCAATTATTTAACATGAACATACTTGAGCATGTTTTTCGAAAAAAATATTATAATACAATTGAAGATGTGATAATTGTCACTTTGTTTATCTATATGAATATGTAATGAAATAGATAGTGCAAGTTCTTTTCATAAATCGTTAAGTTAAAAAGAAATAATTAACAAGGAAAGAAATATAATTAATAGTGTTAGTGAATTTATTATATGTATATAGACTTAACAAAAAATTCTATTGGACCACTTTGATATCAACTTAATCATATTAATTGTTATTTTTTACTCAAGCATTTTTGTCTTATCTATGAATCATACACAATACGCATACAAGAGGCATGTGTATTCTTCTTTATAATAAGATAAAGAAAGTTGTGCATGCATCAATGAACAAGACAAAAGCATATCATGATTGTGATGGAAACAAAGAACAAGAAAATGAACACTATTCAAGCTTTGGTGCTCACCAAATTCTAAAAAGAACACATTGACCCGTTTGGATAAAATAATGTTACTTGGGAATAAAACTTTTGTAACCTATCCTTTAATCCCACCTCTCTAATCCACCCGAGAGTACATGTTCTCTCTCACACAAGGAAGACAAAATCTAGGGATTTTTCACTGTGCTTGCATTAAATGTAAGTGGGTCTCACGAAATTGTTCTCAATCCCTTTGGCAAAAAAAAATGAGATCAAGGTGCTTATTCCTATCCTATTCTAAAATCAAATGGGTCATTGGGTTTAGGAGTGTAGTGAGTGCCCCCTACATCCTCCATGCCTCGTGTGCCCACTTGTCCGAGATGGTTCACTATGTCTCTCACAACTCCCAGACCCTCATGCTTCAACTTCTACCTTCGTATAGAGAAATTGTGCCACATGTGCAGTGAGGACACATCACCTTTGGCTTCCATTGCTCACAATATTTGATCTCCTCTCTTTTGCGCAGCTCTCCCCGAGTAGCTAAATCTCCTGTCACACTCATAGCACCATCTGAGCTTTTTCATAACCATCTAATGGACCGAGGACCGAGGACCGACGATTATAGTGTTTTTTCCTGTGCAGAGGCATCCTCCCGTCTAGTCGGTGGTTTTATCTCTGTGAGGCCTACAACATAAGCTGCCACGTCGACTATTTCACTGAACGAGAGGGAGCAAATGTTAAGTATCTGACGATCATTGTCTGTCACCATAATCAAAATCTGACACCGCAATCGCAAATGATGGAGGTGAGGTACATGAGCGCTACGGCAATTGTTGGAAACATTCATGACAGGAGCTCCATATACCAACATGGTGCATACCATGGCATGGCTACTGCATCTTGGCATGGGATGAAGACCATTCCCACCACTCTAGCTAAGGTAAAATTTTAGGAGAGAGTCAAGGCAAAAATCTAATAGGGCCAAAACATTATATATACTACAAATATAATTTTATAATTTACATGTATATAAAAATTTGGCTGCAATTAAAAAAATTGACACCCGTTTTGCTTGGCATTTATGGTCAAGCACCTCCATATATATATAGGAAGGTCCCTTGGTGCACTTGGGTATTGGTGAACGTGAGAGAGAGTGAAGTTGTGTGGTGTGTTGTAAGTTATTCAAGTGAGGTAAGTTGTAATTGTGTAACTACTCCCTCCGTTGTATTTGACATTTTGGAATCATTTGATAGAGAAATAAAATAAGAATAAAGATGATTATTTTATTTTTCTATCAAACAACATGACAATCAGTGACAAAAGAGAAAATTAAAAGTTGTTGTATGCTTCCAAAATTAAAAAAACAGGGATAACAAGTTCCTGATTTTAGTAAGAATAAATTGATGGGACAAATTTTTTTGTAAGAAAGGAGCAAAAGAATTGTCTATCATACACGATCAAATTGTTCCTCTCGTCCACTCGTACGAATACGAAAAAATAATATGGATCATTCCCTTTCTCAGATTTTTTACATTTTTCTAAAAAAACCTTTTTTATATATAAAATAAAGGCTTGTTACAAAAAAGGGAGCAAAAGTAGGCCTGGTGGAGCGATAAAACGGGACTTGTGACTACCGCGAGCACGGCCCACGAGCACGGATCAGACACGCAGCGCGCTCGACCTGCCACGAGCGCGGCTTGCGAGACTGGCGACCGAGGCGCGCATGGCCTACCGCGAGCACGGCCTGCAAACCTCGTGACACGCGGCGCGCAAAACATACGGTGCTCGCGGCCTGCCACGAGCGCAGCCGCGACACGAGCAACACGCCGCGCGCGCGGCTTGCTGCCTGCGCAGCCTGCCAGCCTGTGGCGGGCACAGTGCACGGCATGGGTGCCACTGGCCGACAGCCGTACGGGCCTGCTGGCGCGCATCCCGCATGAATAGGCCGCACTAGTGTGAAGCTCAGAAGGCCATTTTTAATTATTTCTTTATTTTTGAAGATGAGAAAACGTTATAAAATGATAGAAAATTGTACAAATCAGAGAAAATGTGAAACTATTCCTAAAATTCATATAATTTATTAATGCATATTAAAATTTTAAATTCAATTTTATTCTTTGTGACAATTTATGGAGTTAAATTATCTGCTTTGAGAATTGGTAGAAAATGAAGAAAAATGTGAAACATTTTCCTGTAGTTTTCTATCATATTTGGAAACATATATTAGGTTTTTGCATTTTACATCTTACTGCTAATTCTTGTAATTATATTAATCTCATGTGAAATTAAATATATGCATGAAAGAAAATTAATTATATAAGTTTTGAGAATATAATTAATTTTATACGATACTTCAGAAGCATGCATGATTTGGAAATTTTACATAGTAGTTTTTTGTTAGTGTAAAAATGCATGCCATACTGATTATGTTATAAATTATTTAATTTTTTTCTAAATGTTTTTTCATCATAATGATATTCCTGTTTCATTAAGTCTAAAAAATAAATTTATGATAGTTTGTATAATTACTTAAATCTGGAAAAATGAAAGATGAAGTTATTATATGCCTAATTACTTAGAAAATAATATTGAGACAATTTTTTTATTCGTTGATCCAAAATTTAGAAACAATTTGTCACATTATTAATAAATGGCAATTATCGTTGGAATAGTGGAAGATAAGTGGGAGCTATCAATGTCATTACTCTTGTCATTTAGCATTTTGAAATTTTATGATAAATTAAGATATGCATAATATAAATTTCTCCTTTTTCTCTTAACGAACTTAGACCTTTAGATCATGATACAAGTTTTTTTATAAGTAATCTTTCTATATTATTAGTAATATGAAATTAATTACATGTGTCCATTGTTTACTTTGTTTTAAATTATAGAAAATATATGGATTGTCTAAGAATGCATATTGTATATGAAGTAGCAATCTACATTAACTAAGAGGGGATGTACATCGATATTATTTCATTTTTGTCATTTTCAATCTCATACAAATAAAATATGAAATAATGTAAAAATATTACATAACGATGATAATAAAAATACTATTGCCATTATTACTATCATAGTTAACAATAGTAATTTATTTAAATTATTATTTTATTATTATTCATAAGAATATAATATTATTATTTTGAATATTACATATATTTATAATCATTATTTCTATTTAAAATATATATAATATTTATAAATATATTTATTTAATTAATAAGTTTTATGAATTTTTATTTGAGTTTTTTAGTCGGATTACATTTACTTTAACTTGACATTAGTGATAACAAGTATTTTAGAAAAACTTATACATTACCTAGTAATCTCTTGTTATAAGTAAACAATGTTATTTGAATTGTTGGAGAAATTACTTGAACATAGTAAATAAGATAATGCATATTATTGATAATTTAATAAAGGGCTTTATGTCAGATAACATAGACTATTAGGCAATGTGAAAAAATAATGCACAAAACACCCTCTTAGATCATGACATAAAAGTCCGTAATTGTCGAACAAAAGTGACAATGAAAATTATAATATTTGACATCATAAAGTTCAATATCACTAAGGAACAATGATGCATACAAAATACAATGTATTTTAGTATAATATTTTAATCAATATTTTTGTAAACTAATAATGGCATGCATCATTTTTCGTCCATCTTATTCTTAATTTCATATTTATTTGATTTTGATTAATTCACATTTAAATATCTTAATAATTGGACAGATTAACTTAACTCTTAATTATTTTGCAGAAAAATATGAAAATCAAAATTTATTGCCTCAAGTTGCGAATTACAATTCAAGGCGTGACGACTTTCGAGAATTTCAAATGAACTTGTATTCGTTTCTTCAGAAATAAGGTGGAATTAATGGAAGAAAATTAGAAATCTCGAACCGAGGACCGTCAAAAGCCGCAAAATTTTCACAAATCAAGGTGGAACCCCATGGTACAATTTGCATCTCCATGGATTTTTGCGAGCTTGATTTTGATGATGGATGACTCACAGACATTAATCAAGCTTCCAATGCGAATTCACCATGTGGTTGCATCCCATTGGATGACACCTAAGCATTAAACTTTATCCTACACAAGTATGTTGGTCCTCGCCATGTAATCTTCTGACACGATTGAATGTGAGACAAAGAATCATGTCATAGTAAATTTTTTTTATAGTAGGAAACAAATTTTATCACGACAAATTTAAATCGGTCATATGATATTACCCACTTGATCGATTGCAAGTCGTTCGCACCTATAAATATATGTTGGATATCCAAAAGTTGTGTGCCTTGAAACTAAGTTTCTTCCATCGCGAGTTGTTAGCTTTTTCATTTCATGTCTTTAATTCCCCCTACTTGGCCTTTGTTATTAGCTCTTTCATTTTAGTCATAAGAATCTAGAAACTTGATGGAGGAGCTCCAGAAGATATCACTCCATGCAAGAAGAGGAATTCCTGAATTCTCAAGTGGCACGAAAATTGCTTCTTAGTGTACATAATCGTTATCATATGTTTTTGACACTCAATTGCAAGATGATCTTTGTGTGTGTGTGTGTATATATATATATATATATATATATATATATATATATATATATATATGCGTCCAATAAATATGAATATGATTATATAGTTAATATTAATTTAACAAGCTTTACACACTGAGAGACCTACTTGATAATGTATTTTTGTATCAAAATATTATCTAGACCTTTTATCATGTAATGGGTAATTCAGTTTCGTTTTAAGAAATATATGGATGATCGTGCACTATATATTTTATCTTCATGTTGATTAGTACTCAATATATGTTCCTCGTTGTTGCAAGGAATTAAGGTTGCTTTCATAATTTGCATCTTGACTTCATATACAATTTGGAACCTTTAGCTGGCCTGGCAGTTGGAA
Organism: Pontederia crassipes; assembly: GCA_030549335.1. Lineage (NCBI taxonomy): Eukaryota > Viridiplantae > Streptophyta > Magnoliopsida > Commelinales > Pontederiaceae > Pontederia > Pontederia crassipes. The sequence goes on along the minus strand of CM060184.1, from coordinate 20,401,961 downwards.
TTCATAATTGTGAGCATTCCATTTGATGTCATATAGTGTAACACCCGAAAAAAAAAGAAAAGAAAATTTTTGAACGAACAGCAAGAGCCAGTTGTGTTATGAGTGGATAAGGCTCTAGCAAAATATGGTTAAAAGGGGATTCGGCCAGCTAAGGGGATAAAAAAGGGGCAAATCTGAAAAGTTATTAGGGGTGGTCATAATAAAGATTTCTCCTCTCACCACACCCCACATCAGAAAAGCCTCCTTGGACTGCCATTTTCCATTCTTTCTGTCTCCTTGCCATCACGCATGTTGCTGTAGAGGAGGGGGGAGGGGGAATCTCTCCTTCGTGCCATCAAGGATCATAGTAATAAACTGGGTTTCTTCGTTTCTGCACTCTAATGCAATTTTTATTTCCAAACATCATCTTCTTACCTTCTTCTCCAACCGGATTGCCTCATAGGTGAGGAACGACAAGGGGAGGACGACCGTCGGTGATCGAAAAGATTTCGTGCAAGGATCGACCAAGGAAAAAGTTGGGTGAACTCGAAATCCCATTGCATAACCTAAATAGAATTAATCCAGAATGATTTCTGTGCTCAATCGTATGAGATGTTCCTGGTAGAATGGAAAAGTTGAAGAAAATGAGTTGATTGGTTGTGTTCTTGCTCTTTGATTCCTGATTTTGTTACTCTTTGCGGCTAAGTACGCGTTTGTCTCAGTTACTGCATGTTTAGATGATTGTTTGTAAGCGATGATTGCATTTAGGATTGAAAATTCCTGAAGTTTTGACCTCTGCTCGATTTCTAATTTACGCCGACCAGTCGACCGATCCAGAGATATCGGTCGACCGACAAGTTCCAGTCCACCGCCTGTAAAAATCGGTCGAGATCGGACCGATCACCCCCATTCGGACTGCACGGTTCGGCCGACCGGCCGACCGAGACCCATGGATTGGACCCAACATCATCGGTCGACTGATCCAGAGATATCGGTCGACCGGTGTCAAGTAATCGGTTGACCGATTTGGAAGAACTGGTCGACCGAACCTTAAGCCAAATTTTATTTTGCTTGCTAATTGATCTAGATTCCTTCCATGATATGATATGTTATTTCCTGATGATTGAATTATTGTATGATTGAATCATTTATCTTGTTATTGATCTGACCAGTGATCTACTCGTTTTATAGAATGAAAGAACAATGAATTAATTAAGAAAGTTAAAAGATAAAGAAAGGATGGACAGCCCATGCTAAGTGCTTATAATGAAGGATCGCTCCCTTAGTCATGACTTGATCACCCATTGGCTGCACAAGCTGTATTATTTTGCTTGGCATAAAATCCCAAAAGTTAAAGACACCTAAAGTCACATAGGTTAAGAAAAAGATTCAAGAATAAAGAGAATGTATGAATAATATGAGTATGATGTTAAATGAAGTAAGATTGTTAATCCAGAATGATAACTGCATCCTTTCAATGACTATAAGATTGATACATGATTTCTGTCATCTTTCTTCTATTGATATTTCTAATTAAATGATCTTAAGCATTTTGATATAACTGATTACTAATTCTGACTAATTCTGTTTAAAAGTTATGCATTGAGTACTATATTGATTTTCCACTATACTGTATAGCTTACGGGAGAACCTCCTTCTTTGTGTTGATTTTCATAGGCCAGGTCAGTGATGGTGTTGAGATCGTGTGCCGCGACCAGCTCGAATGATAATAAAGCACATGAACTGAAAAAGGGTCTAGTTATCATTTTCTTTACTTTTTGCATTTATGAACTTGGATGTAATTCAGATGTTATAGTTATCATGAAGATTTTGTATTAATTCAGACTTCCAATATTTTGATATTTTATTTTTTTCTCTTTATTTCTATTGCTGACATGTCATTATTTTAATGGAGCTTGGATTAATCTTTAGTCAAAGTTATAGTTTTTTTGTAGCGCCTTCGGACAGATTCTCGCCACGTGACGTTGGTCGCTTTGAGGGCGTTACATATAGGTTCGTCTTACTTATATATCCTGTCATTATTTTATTGGTCTTAGTTGGATTTGGGATTTTTGCATTAATGATTTGACACCATTCGAGTTTGTTTCATATATTCCAAGATAATATTGTTATTTGATACGTGATTATTGAGTTTATTTATTTTGATGATTCACAAAAGCATCCGGCCTTGGTGTATATGGAAGGAGGAAGAATTTGATAAGAAGGAATAATTATTAGAGTGAGATTTATTTTTTTTTTTTTTTTTGCTACTTGGAACATGATTGATTAATTATCAAGGACTTCAATCAAATTTAACTCAAACAAGAGATCATAAATAAAATATTAAAAAAGAAGCAGATAATGCATCAACTCTTCAAGACCTAATGCAAATTGCAAATACACTTGGATGATACAAATTACATAATATGTTTATATATATATATATATATATATATATATATATATATAGCTCGATTTGGATTCCGTAATTGACTGTTCAAATGTTTCATCTGATTCTTCATGCATGGATCAACATTCGTCCAAATCTTGCATGGTTCATCACGGCCTCCTCGAACTCTGGAAATGGACACTAAAACGTTAGCAAGCAATTTGTGTTAAATGCAATTAGTTTACAGTTTACAAGCAAAATTGACGAACTTGTAACATCTATTACATAAATTTGCAAAAAATCTGATCACCATGACTTTCAAAGACATATCAACAAGCTACCTTGTTGTTGGATCTCGCCACATTACTGCCAGCTGGTGAACAACCACTGTTGTCAGCGGCATGTGGATTGACGGCATTACCTTGTTGTCAGTGGCATGTGGATTGATGGTTGTTATTGTTGTTATTCAGAGACATCAAAGAGAGGTTGTTCATCATGATGTTACTGGCCATGGCGGCGTACTGGCTGGGTAACGGCACAGAATTACAGTAAGTGTAATGGTAAGGCCCTCCTGTTAGATCTGCAGCGCCTCTCGCCCCCTGCATCTTTAGGTCCGCCATGACCATGGATGCCTGCAACTTTCACTGCATCGCCAACAGCTCGGCTGCAGGATTGGCCTGCTGCCAGCCACCAGCAGCCGGTTGGCTCATCACTGTATGCCACGGCGGGGTCTTCGACATGAAGCAGTTGACATGGCCCCCGAAGTCGCATGCCCTGTAGAGGTACAACCACTTCCAGTCGGCGGTCGCTCGATAGAGATCACAAATAAAACTCCCTCCGAGTAGGGGCACTCGCGGACGAGCCTTAGAGGGTGGGGGTGGGAGCGGTGATTCAGCGCCTCAGGGAGGGCGGCGCAGGGGAGGTGGAGGTCGAACTGGCAATGGGCGCAGTGGAAGCAGAAGGCCTGACCGGCATGGCCGCACATGTTGCTATGGAACGCGCCGCTCGGGTAGGGTGGCAGGGGGTGGAAGGAGAGGGGGTGGGGCGGGTGAGCGGGGTGGCGGAGGGTCGGAGGCAGGCGGGTACACGTCGAGTCAAGGGTGTAATCGCACGGCGCGCACATGTAGGCGGAGTCGGTGCAGGGCTGCCGGCAGGCGCAGCAGGTGGGATTGCGATGTGGTGTGGGGTCCTTGCTCAGGTCGGTCAGCTTGAGAGGGAGGTGCACCACATGGTGGATGGTGTTCGCCTGCTCGTCCTCTCTCTCTATCTCTGCCGCTGTAGTGCTGTCGCTGGTTCTGCTACATCTTCAACTTTGCATTCGTCTTATTGTTATAGCAGCGGAAGTCAAGAACTGAAGTCGAGAGTAGTAAAGTAAAACTGACTGTAAGCAGCACGAGGAGATGAAAACCAAGTCAACGGTACAAAAATTTGAGAGAGCAAAAAAATTGGGAAAAAGATTCGAAGTATCCAAATGCGAAGCAGTTGAGCGTTGAGTTTTGACTTATGGGGACATTAAATTGGATTCGATGCTTTAGACCCCAATCCTCACAGTCAACGATCGACCAAACCTTGAAGATTATTATTATTATTATTATTATTATTATTATTATTATTATTATTATTATTATTATTATTATTATTATTATTATTATTATTATTATTATTATTATTATTATTATTATTATTATTTATGATGACGGAAAATATACTGCACAATAGTTATGTCTCATAAATTTTAAGAATTGTGGACTATTTAGGGAATGTGTTACACATTATTTCTCCATATTATTAGTATTCAACACTTTTCCTTCTTTATTTTGAAGTAACCAGCTACTTAAGCGGTAAAGTTTTTACCATTTTACACAATTATAAATGTCAATCGATCACCCCCTCAACGATATGTTTTAAATCTTATTAAAATTTATAAAATATGGTCCCTATGTTTGAAACCATTGTCATTTGACACTTTTGAACAATGTTTTAAAAAATGAATCTAAAATCGATCCTACATGTTAACCGCGTCATAATTCAAACAGATTTGAATTAGATTTTTACGTAATAGTTATTATTTATTATTAGTCTAAAAACTCGTGCAATGCACTACTCTTACAAATTTTGTTAATATAATTAAAAGTATAATATATCAATTCTTTAGATTTTTTTTATTATCAACATATATTAAAGAAATTCAACTTCATTATTCATTTCAATCAAATTTGAAAATACTTCTTTATAGACTACATTATATTTTCACACAAAATTATTTGTATGAAAATATTAGTTTCTTAAGAAATAATTTCACATGAAATAATTATTAACATTAGCTTTTGTTAATGATCATTGCAAAAATATCATGATTAAAAATTATTTACGTTAAAATTTAAATGACCTTTTATTAGATGGAGTCAATGTCATTCTTAGGATAAGCACCTTTTATCAACTTTAAAGTTTTATAACAATTTTTGTTTCCATAATCATGTTTCAAGTCTTATAATGATAATACATTAAGTTTTTGGAATTATAAAGTAGTATAAATATATATATATTAAATAAATTGAACTACATCATAGATTTACATCAAATTAGAAAATACTTTTTTTATAAACTACATTCCTTACTTCATTTGTTACAAACATTATTATAAATCAAAATCTTCCATCCTTGTTTACTTGTAATGCGGGAAGAGTCGTGAAAAGTTGTCATGTTTAGAATATATATTTTTCAATAAATAATTTCACTGACTTTTAACTTTTATTAATGATTACTACAAAAGATATCAGCATGAACATTTGATACTATTTAAAGATTCTAGCGTATATTATTCAATCCTTCAAATTAATGATCAAATATACACCCAAATACATTATCTCAAAATTGTGAAGTGAAATGATATAGTTATCTATTGATTTTGTCATATCAATTGTAGGAGCAAGAATTGTTCTCTAAGGGGCTGATTGGGTGCAAAAAAAAAAGTTTAGGAACAATTTTTTCTTGACCCCATGCTAGCTCCTACATTTTGTTTTCTGAGGAGCAACATTGTTTTAGATCCCTCAAGAACTCAAATGATCCAGATCTAGATTGTTCTTGCAATGATTGTTGGTGGACCCACGAGTTATTAGAAATGGTGATTGGATAAAAAGTTGAGAACAAGATTGCTATCCCCAATTCCCCACACCAAACAGCCCCTAAAGAAAATATGGTAGGTGCTTTATACAATTGCACACATCGAGTCATCAAAATTATTTATAAGAACATCTTTTGGTATCTTAATGTAACACTCCGAAATTTTATCTCCAAATGTGGCAATTAGGTCATTCGGCTTTGTTAGTCCATTCGCCATCACATAATCATAATAAAATATGATTTGTAATCAATACAGCGGAAGCATAAAACCATTAAATAAGATTAAAGAATCTTTCAATTTGATGTGGAAGATTTTGTGAAAACATCAAAGTAATATTATAGAATTTAAAACATCACTAATAGTAATTAAAACATCTTAAAATCATAGTCAAAATATTCTTTGAAAATATAGCCAAAAGACTTTAAAACATAACGACTCTTGACATCCTCGTCATGAGGTGAGCCATCATTCATACTCTAGTTACTTGCATGGATTCAGGGTGCAGAGTTTCCAGTTAGAGTAGGTAAAGACCCATAATCCTAAATGATACTACATAATATGCATCATCATCTTCATATAATATAAGAAGGAAATAATATACATGTCATGTACTTATCATGTGATTTACATGTTATCCATTAACATCAATCTATCATCATGCATTTATAAACAACAGCATGGAAGACATGTAATCATATCATCATACATATAATATGGACATTCATCACAATCATCAATTCAATCAATAGACATATAAGTGAAGTACACCTATCATAATCATTGCCTCCATACTTTTTCCTCGGGGTTGCTTCATAACCCATTGGACTTTCACTTTCGTAGAACATCTTTCCATTCATTCGATCATAGGCCCTTTCACTAAAGTTATATCTTTTGATAGTTGGGATTTACGTCATTGCCTCTCAATAGGCTAGCTAGGCCTTGGAGAAAATGCTCCCCTCTCGCCCTAAGGCGACATTAGAATGCACACGCCTTTGTTGATGTGTGTAATAATCATTCTGGACTATCGCCCGAAGGCAACATCAGAATGACACACTGTTGCCAATGTGTGTAACGATCATTCCGAGTAAAAATACGATAAAGGGCGATAGAGGCCGATATGTAACATCATCCACAACTAAGTTCACTATGCTTTTCAATCAACAAATAATTACATCGCTCAATCTTCATGTTTTAACCTAGTTATGGGGGAAACATGCATATACGTGTATCTAGGTTCTTATACAATCAACAAGCATCAATACATACTATTAATACCTTGAAAATAATATTTAACATGTTATATATAATTTCGCTAACCGTCACGGTTGTGAAAGATGTCATCACTCTCATGACAGAAGCTAGAAAAACTATCGTTCTATCACGGTCATGACAGGGGGCGTCACAACGGTGACAAGCTTTGTGTCACAGCCGTGACAACTGATTTTTTTATCGATTTTCCAATCATTCTGTCACGGGCGTGATAAGACGCATCACGTCGCTCAGTCCAATTTTACACGATGTTTTATCCAAAATTTGGGGAAAATAATATACGACAATAAGAATCACAACCTATGCATTTCCTAGGCATTCTAAGATCAAAAGAACATTTAAAAAAATAATAATCCATGAAATTTCTAACATTTAGGGTTCATCACTAAATCATGAACAATATGAAAAACTTATGAACCCTAACTATTAGGTCTAATCATAAAACTTGTACATAACATAGATCTAATCATGAAATCCTATACATGGAGATCTAGGAATTTCAATGAATCAAGAACCCTCAATCACAATCCATCATAGGAAGAATATTGAGAGATGAGAGAGGGGTTTAGTTCCCTTTACATATCTTTCTTTCATATTTTCCCCATCTTTCTTCCTCTTCTTCTTTCTCTCCTTCCTCCTCCTCCCTCTCTTTCTCCTTCCTCAAGCCCTAGCCGTCAAAGATTTAGGTGGAGAAAAAAGGTAAACAATAAGAATATGGATCTTTATATAGGAGAGATCATGAGGGTTTGGGCAAAAGTCCAAATTGCCCTCACTTAAAAATTTGGGGTATTACACTTAATCTTTTCAATTGCATCAATTGAATTTTTAATTTTTCACCACCAATTGCTAATATCCAATTAGAAATCTTAAGCTCATTTAATTTTTTATGTATACTCTAATTTTTAATAGCTTTTCTTTGAAGTTGTTTTTTTAAAACTGATTTGCTGATTTCCCTAATTTTTCTACGGATCCATTTGATTTTTATCGCATTTTTTTATTTTAATAATAAATCACATTGCTTTCAAAATTTCACTAATTTTTGTTTAAATTGTGACACAAAGTTTCCACATTATAAATTAAAGGATTATTTTCATAAACTATCACAATTTTTTTTGCATCTAACTCCAAACTACATATTTATTTTTTTATCTCTAAACTATCACAAATTTTCACTTTAATCCTTTTGTTTAGTTTTGTTATGTTTTATGTTACTTTTACTTTTTTCCATTTATGAAAAGACTAAATTATCCCTCCCTCCAGAAAAAACATGAAATAATAAATATAAAAAATATAAAAAATCGTTGAAAGGATTAAAATGGTAAATAGAAAAATTATCATTTATGAAAAGACTAGATTATCCTCCCCAATCTTTTATTTATTTATTATTTGATGTGCTATGGGGGAGGGGTAATTGAGTCTTTTCATAAGGAAAAAAAATCAAAAGTAGCAAAAAACGTAATAGAAATATATTGAAGGATTAAAATGAAAAAATCATGATAGTTTAGTGATACAAAAAAATAAGTCTGTAGTTTGATATTAGCTGCGAAAAATTATGATAATTTAATGGAGGTTTATGTAAATAATCCTAAATCAAACTATAATATATATAATGTAAATAATTAAAACTCAATTTCAAATAATCTCTTTTGTGAATTTCTCCAAGAAAATGAGTTCTATTCGAACACGCAACAATAATATTTTGGATTGAGCATAGTGCATGCCCATGTGCTTCCCAGAAAACTCAAAACAGTCATGTGTATGATGACGATAATAAATTTATTTATGTATATTATGAGTGGAGAAAGTATCCATTTGACCTCATATTTCTATATTTATTTATATAATTTCATATTTCAATAGTCATAAATCTTTATATTAATTCTTCTGTATGCTTTCCTTATTTTCATTCGAATTATATTTCATTATTTAAAAGTTATTTTATGCTGCAAAGATTTAACAACATGAAGATACAAAAGTATGTTCTAAGTATCCAATATGTCAACATGAAAAAGTAGAACACTAGAAACATTATGAAAAGAGGATGCATGACGTTAACAATTCTATATAAGGATGGCCTTACTTAGAATCATAATTTTATCTAATGATGTCAATGTTAATCCAAATGATCTTTATGATCATGTACAACGATTTACTCAAGAAGGCATTTGATCCAAATTACTGATTCGATCAGAAACAAAAAAATATTGAACCAAATGATGTCATGGCATATTTCCTCCAATTTTTCTATGATGATCTGAAGCTGATTTTGCTCCTAAAAGTTTTAATTGGTTAACCAAAAGTTAAGATGTTAAGTTAAGGAAGATACAAGTTGAAAAAAAGATTGTCATGGCCTATTTAAAGAGGAGTTTACAATCTAATATGAGGCAATTCTCTAATTGATATATTTGATAGCAACACATTATTGCGTTGGTTGGAGTATATTTCATTTCCCAATTATACTAAGGACAAATGAAAAGATAAACCACATGATAAATGGAAGAATGAAAGGAAATATTATGATGAAAGGACCTTTGCCCTAAGGTATATTATGATAGAAGGACCATGTCTTTAAGATGATGAAAATGGAACAATGATGAACAAATGTTTTTCTAAGTGTAAGATGGACTACCACATAAATGATCCAAGAAGTTTTCTTTTTATTAGTAAGTTTTTATCAGATGACTAAATTCGATGACGAATTTTATTTTAAGGGATTTATGATGTAACGCCTGAGATCTCTTAGAGATAAAAAAGGAAAAAAAAAAGAAAAACCAAAAGGGGGGAAAGATAAAATTTGGAATATATCTGAGGAGGAGTTTGTTTCCAATCAAAACTCTGAATCTTCTCCTATAAATATGAAGTCAAATCAAACAAATCAGATCCTTTGTTTCCCACAAGTCGGTCCTAGATTGTCTCCTCTATTTTTTGTGCGGCCCTTTTCATTCCTACAGGAGAACGACCAGAGGACGAGAGCAACGGTGAATAGGCATCTGGGCCGAGAGGAAGAAGATGAAGATGAAGAGAAGAGGAAGAAGACTGTAGGATTAATTTCTTGAACAAAAACTTACAAGGTATAGAACTATAGTAGATTCATCATCAAATCTTAATTTTAGACTTGGAGCACGTTCTAGTTGATCCTTAGTTGTAGTATGATATTGTAACAACCACACAAAAAAAGATTAAAAAAACTAAAACTAACATGAAGGAAAGCTCGGTAGGACACATAAGAGACAAAATCCAATCCCAATCGAATTAAGGACTCTAGAGATTAGATGACTTCTACAAAGATCAGGGGATTAATTTGATTACATCGAATCAGAGTAGATTTAAAAGGAGAGGAGACTCCTATCAGACATAACAATATTGCATTAATCCCCTCTCCCCTGAAATCTCACGAAATCTGCCCTTGGAATTTTCGTTGGAACGCTAGTATCGTCCAGGAGGTAAGCCGGCAGGATCAATCATTGCCTTCCTTCTCTCTCTCACGCATACCTCTTGGTGTTGCAACCCATGGCAAAGATCGTTGTATTGTTGTAGGCGAAGATCAAGAAGAGGAACAGAGAGAAAATAGGAGGTTTGGCCCATAGGTTCCGATGAATCGAAGAACGAATTAAATCGCGAACAGAGGTGGGTGTACTGAAATCACCTTGCATGACCCCTGAATTGTTCTAACCCATGCCCTAATCATTTGTGAAAAGAAAGGAATAAGAACAAGGATCCAAGTTATCATTTTGATTTGTTTGATTTCTTGATTTCTCTAATTGTTTGAATTAATGTTTGATTCGTTCTGTTCTATTGTTGCTTGATTGATTGCTAGGAGTTAGGTACCTTTTTAGATTGAAATTGCACTAGGGTTTTTAAGGAATTTTCATGATTTGGAGTTTCTGCAGGACGCCTACCGGTCGATCGATTCTGGTGCATGTGTAAACATCGGTTGACCGATTTACCGATCTCTCTGATGACTTGATTTATATATCAACTGGTCGACCAATCCCTGCCACCGATCGATCAATCCTTGCTCATCGGTCGATCATTCAACTGAACGGATCAACCGATCTAATTAGTCCAGAGTCAACCCACCAGTCGACCGATCTGAACAGATCGGTCGACCGACCCAAAGCCAATCGGTCGATCGTTCTCCAGAATCGGTCGATCGATTTCCAGTAATTTTTTTCTTAGATTATTAATTAATCCACTTCCCTACCCGAATATTACCTGTGTACTACTGATCCTATTTTATCTCCCACAAAGATCCATTCCTGATTTTCACGATCTATTATTTTAACGATTTATTTCTTATTGATCTTATCGTATCTATTGAATAAAGAACAAAGAGCCACAAGTTATTAAAAGCGATTAATAAGTTCAGATGGAAGATTAACAATGGGTTGCCAGTCCAAGTCAAGTGCATCAAGATAAGGGTAGCTCCCTTGGTCATGGTTTGATCATCCACTCACCCGCATAAGGTCATATTGTTTGCTCAGCATACCCCAAGAACTAAAGGCACCTAAAGTCACCCTAATTTCTAATAATAAATCAAGATCAAGAAGCATGATTAAGTCAAGTCAAGTTATCGTCATAATTCTCAAGTATGTCATGATTTCAAGTTTTACTATGCATCATCTGATTCTCATGATATCCTCTGATTCTTATTCTTATTCTTATTATGATTTATGATGCTGTCATGTTATCCTATTCACATTCAAGTTAAACATGATTAGTTATCGCTGATTATCTTATTCATGTCATGCATTGTATATCATGTGGTTCCCCACTAGGCTGTAAAGCTTACAGCAGGACCTCCTCCCCTGTGTCTGATTTTCACATGACCAAGTCAGTGACGAGGTGGAGTAGGTATATGGTGACGAAGCTCTGGCGACAAGACTGCGCATGAACTACAGGGCTTTATAGATTGTCTATTAGTTTTTCTTTACCTTCCGCATTATAACCTCATGATGTAAAATTTCATTTTACTTCGTAGAAATGATATAGCCACTTTTAGACTTCCATAAATTAAAGTTATCATTTTTTCTTTATTTCTCTATTTTTCTTTCTTTCGCTGACGTGTCTCAATTTTTTACTGAGATATGGTCAACATGATGGTCAAAGTCATAGCATGTCGTAGCGTCTTCAGGTTGGTCTTCGCCACATGGCGGGGGTCGATTTGGGGGCGTTACATTTATGGTATCAGAGCCTAAATTTAGATCTCTCTTAACATCCTATCGTATAGTATGTTATAGTAATGGTTCGTGTGTTATCGCCAAGTAGTCGCCATACCCTTCATCGTAAAGTACAAGTAAGATCTTTCTTGTATTGAGTTATTCTTTATTAATATATTGATATGTATTTCACATGAGTGGTTGATTCCTAAAGAGGTTATTCTGTATGGTAGGAATCAACTTAAATGTTATTAGTGATTAGACAAAAGAGTCATAAAGGTTATGAACAAATTGGAACAAAATAAGTAACAAGCATGTGGATAAAAATACTTACGTGAAGAATGTGTCTTATAGATATTTAAAGAATAAAATATAAGAAACGATTATGTTTCTTATAATTCATGTTATCCATCTCTTTCATGATCGCTCTATTCACGGACATCTTCTATTGATTGCAACAGTATGAAGAGGAAAATGAATGGGCATACTAGTTGCAAAGAGATGAAGATTTAAGAAAGAAACGAGGAAATTATAAGAGTAATTAAAGGATCCGACTCACACAACACGTAGGTGGGAAATAATAGAAGTGAAATCAAGCATGTCTAAGTTACGATTTATCGTTATGACTTATGTGGTTCCATGGGTCTACCAATATAGGGATTTAAAAATTATTTTATATGTTTATATTGATAAGTGTGAACCCATAATGCTCATTGTGACTTAGACTTCATATGGCCCCCTTATATTATGTTGATAAAGGCCCTAAGCAAACCTAAATTAGTTATACGAAATTCTTAGTTGGACTATCTTATGTGAAAAAAAATAAGAATCAAAATTATTAATTATGTTCAAGTTATGTAATATATGTATACAAGAGTTTTAAGAATTAGTGAGCTGCCCATGAATCATGTATAAAGTATGGATGGACAAATATAGAAGCTTAAAGGGTTCATAAATCACTTTGGCTTGAATAAATGTAAGAAAGAATTTTCAATAAGTAAGTGACTGCTTGAGTTAATCGAACATTTAAATCTAGCATACTCATACGCATATGTACATATAACATAGTATACTTATAAATATATAAAGATAAATAAACAAATAAATAGATTTAATTAACTTAGTTTAGTATATAGTATATTTGAAATTTTATTAATATGAAGTATATTTTTATATAGTCATTATTAAAGAATGAATTCTCTATCATCGCAATGTAAATATATTTTCAAAATAGACTAATATGGTTGATAAAAAAAATTATATAAGAACAAGCAATGCATGAAAGGGTTAAATGAATGTGATAAATTTTGAAATAATTTAAAGTCTCTTAACTGAGATATGCTTAAGAAGGATATGAGCCCCCAACCATTAAGTATTAAACGATAAAAACATCAAGTGAGAAAATTTTAGAAAGTACGGGGGATTAAGATAAAGTATGAGGAATTTTATAAGTCCCCTACAAAATTTTTGGAAAAGTAAGTTATGCACTTGAGAGGGATGATTATGTAAGTTTTAATTGATTTATCTTGGTTATTGATATATTTGTGGTTTTCATAATAATGTCCTATTGTATAGGATAATTAACTATATTTAATGATTGATAATTTGAATGGAAAAAGAAGATCTATAAAATATGTAAGCCATTAGGGGATACAAATGAGGTTCATACAGTGATATGTTAAAGAAGGGATCAAATGAAATCCTATCATGTCTAGAATGTTTCCCAAGATATCTCCATGTCCACATGATGAATAAATTTTCTTAGTTTTTGTCTAGACCAAATGGATCAAATTATGATCCTAATCATAAGTTTTATAGGGATGAAGCTCCTTATCAACTTCGAAATAATGAATAACATCGTTAAGACAAATGGTAATGAAGTAACTCTCAAGATTTTGTCTTGACCAAGTGGACCATTCATGATTTTAACATAAGTTTTATATATAGATTGGTTTTCCCTTATCAATTTTAAAGTTATCCCAATCCTCTCCTATGTGATATGAGATATCGTTAATAAAAAGGATAATGAAACAATGTGTAAAGAAGAAAAATGATTGCTTATTTTTTGTTTTGTTGATTGTGTTGTTTTCCTAACCTATTATTTGAATTCATTCCATGTGTTTACCTGCATTCATGATGTTTGACTAAGGACTTATGTTATGTAGTGCGCATAAATTGTTCTGTTCATTACGAATTAGATCATACTATGTAGCGATCCCTCAGCGTAGATATCGTTCGACCTTAACATTAATTCAAAGTGCTTCAAGATACTCAAGAAAAGAACTTGTTGTGGTAATATATAACCTTAATAAGAATAATATAAAAGAAACTTCAAAATAACTTGATTTAAACAACGATTTGTGTGCATGCGAGAAATCATTACATTTATTATAAAAAAATAAAAAAGAATTCTATGCATAAAAAATAATAATCTTATTAAGAATAATATCGTGTAAAATATACCTTCAAATTTCATCTCGAAGACCATTTGGATAGAAATCGTGTTGTTTCGATTTTCACTTGCTAAATTTATCACTCACATCTTAAATTGGATGTAAGCCACTAATCAAAATCTTGTTTCCATACAGTTGCCTAGGTATTACTATGGCCGTTTTGGAACAGTAGTTGGCTTTGATGTATTATATATTGGAATGGCTCACGGTGCAATTTACCAAACTGCATAATGTAATTATATTTGTACAAATATGCATGGTCAGCCAGAAAGGGCAGAAAAATTAATGTGTAATAAAATAAGTTTAGAAAAAATCATAACGTAATCATCAATTACTATGTACACTTAGGCTTCTATCACAGTAATATACTAAAAAGAAAGATAAATCTCAACGTTATTAAAAATATCATATCAATGGAAGGACTATTCTATGAATCATTATTTTATATGTACCTTCAATTTTAGTTTTACATGCCTATTAAGGGGTAATTGGAAGCACCCAGTACAATTATTGCTTTCAATATGTTAAGTATGACTTATTTTCATGATATCATATATGGTACTGATTTAAATTATATTGTTCTAGCTATTCAAAGAATGTTAAACGTTAGATTACATATACATATGACATATTAAGAATAATATTATTCTAGCGGTTACCACATATAAATAATCTAAACTACATATTAATATATTAGAACAAAACTAAAATTTAATTGCCAAATACATATTTCTCCACATGTATCACCGAACTATGATATTACACAATGAAAACTCCACTACAGTTATAACAGCAAATTCATTCACTATCCTTTATGTATATATGTGATATAATAAATATCGTTTAACTTTTAAAATTTGATATAACTAACATTAAAAAGTGTATAAGATGCTACCTATAAGTGGCCTAATAAGTGCCAAAACCAAATGGAAAATGGGAAGAGATTGTGAATATAAGAAATAAAAATCCCAAAAGTGAAAATAATGTATCCTTAAAAAAATTTTGTGCATGTAAATGAACAAATTATACAAAGACAAATAAATGGTTATGATTTGGGAGCTCATATATGCAAGCAATCTCCATAATATTTTCTATTGCAATTCTTGCATAATTTTAAAGGGAATATTTTATAGACAAAAAATAATATATGACTCTAAACAAATAATATATGACAAAGACAATTTTTTAAAAAGAAAAATATAATATGATTACATTTATCATTTCAAGGGAGATCGAATTGTTAGGATTTACCTAACATGATGTTTGTTAGTTGCCACATTTGCACCACGCCTTCACTGCATCATAAAATTAGTTGGCATCAGTAACAATATTGATTTCCATCTTTGAAAAAATAAGGCCAAAAGAAAAGAAACAAAATGATTTATTTGAAGAATCTCACGAGAAAATATGTTATTCCACTATTAAGACATTTTAACTATCATCTATCATGTACAAATTAAATAACAAAAAAATAGAACTACAATAAATTAAATAATATACCTTTGACCGTTGAAACGCGAGAGTGGAGATTAACACATGAGCGCACTATTTCACATTTATTTTTGTGTGACGGAACGAAACATATTTTCATCTAAATGACAATAGTAGAAGGGGCGAGGCCAATGAAGGTGATAATGAAACAATGAGGCAAGGAAACTTTATAGTGAAAATAAGAGGTGGTTGCTCAGTTTTTTTAACTACTTTTAAGTTTTGACCACCTTTTACTTTTTTCCTTCATTATTTTTTTTTAAATCTTATGTTTACTTCTATTCAGAATGTAGAGCGGCATCAACTTAAGCTAAACTATGAAGTACTATAATGCATGACAAATATAAAATTAATATAAATAAAATATATAATTCATTTTCCATTAAAAACTATGTCTTATATATGTTCATAATCAAAAAGTAAGATGTCAGGTAATATATAAGAAAAGTATTAGATAATTAATATCATATTAAGATATTATTCTATTTTTAAAGTATTTGTTTTTAATAATTGTTATGTTATTATATATTATGATTACCATATAAGTGTATAAATATTAAATAGTCATCTCATAGTTATAAGCATACAAATAGAAACATGTCTAATTGTTATAACCGTACGGATAATAAAATTAAATAATTATCATATGTGATAATCATAACTAACAAATATTATTAAAATATAGAGACACATGTCAACACTTAATTATGTTAAATGTCATCACCTCCATGCAAACTTCTTTGTTTTTAATACAGTATAGATATGGCTCGCACGATGTGCGGATGATGCGAAATTAAATGAATCGTATCTTTATAAAATAAAATAAGTAAATATTATTTTGATATATTTTAAAATTATTTAAATAATATAATAATTATAAAATAGAGAAATAATTTATTAGTTTATCTAATTTCCTTTGTGTTCTACTTATTTTATTCTCTTCTTGAAAATATAATATTCTCTTTTAAGTTTGAGATATTAATATATTAGTCTATTGTATATTTATATGAATTTAATGATGCATACAATCATATATTAAATTTTTTTCAATCACTAAAATATGATAACTTTTAAATGCATGATGAATACTTGACGATAACATGCAAATGTTGAATTATCCTTAACTTTTGTTTAGCAAAATCCTTATATATTACTTTTGTGTTAAATATGTCATAGATAGTTCTACATCATACACAAATTTTATCTTCTAAAATTATTCATATTGCTCGAATTTTCATGCCATGCATGCAATTATCTTTTTAGTAATAAAAAATATGCAGCTTGGAATGTATAGCAAAGAATTATTCAATAAAACCTTTGGATAGTGATGTAGGGATAAACTCTAGTAATTATTCATGGTGCACTTCAATATGCATATTACATCCGTCATTTTAATTTTTAATTTCTTCATCACTAAGAAAAATGTTTTACTCTTTTTTCAAGTTAAAAATAAAAGTAATCACATAAACACATTACACACTTATTTTTTATAAATAATTGATCACTAACTGATCATAATAGATTTTTATCTCATTTTCTATTCATTTCACCCATATCGAGTCCTCGTTTCACTTCACTTTTGGCCAATTATGCTTAGAATGCAATAGATTGTGATAACTACCTGATCATTCTCATTTTACACTTAACTCCATGTGCATAGAGGTTCTGAATTGCTAAAATCCACAAATATATCAACTCTATGCCAAGTTATTATTTCTTAGGCAAGTTATCATTCCAATGTGCAAAGTTATCATTTCTCTAATTGAGCTGATTTCTAGTGATTATCTTGCCCTAAATCCCTTGCCATTATGAATAAATCATATTTGGATGACCACGTTTCAACTTGTGCAAATTTATCATTCAATTTCACAAGTTATCATTTTTTGTGTCAAGTTATCATTTTAAGGGTTAAATTGTCATTTCGATGTGCAAGGCTATCCTTTCTGCATAAAAGCATTAGGCAATCATTAAATTACTATCCTAACTCTTTTCTGCTCTGATTTGATCACATTTGGATAACCACAGCAAAATTTACAACAAGTTATCATTTTATGGCCAAAGTTATCATTCCGGGGCACCAAAGTTATCATTTCTATGTAATCCTATCCACACTTAATTTCTGACCTCATTTACTTGCCATCCTAATTTTGATGCCTTCACTGCCCTAAACCACTCATATTTGGACAATCTTCATGATATGGTGTAAGTTATTATTTCGAGCTTTAAAGTTATTATTTTTAATTAAGAATTTTATTCCTGCACAACATCAAATCCCATTTGATAATTGAGCTAATAATTGTTATTGTCATAATCCTTATTTGTTTAAATCCTATTCAAGGATTTTGATGCTTGCTATTTTGACCTTTCTAGCAGGAAAAATAAGGCTGAAAAGGTTGGAAAAGAAGGGGGAACCACTTACTTTTTGGCTGTCCAAAAAGCTGGCACCTGCTAATATTTTCAGGACTAGGACACATGGCATAATAAGGGCACAATAGAACCATCTCATCTGCATCCAAGGGTGAGGAGAAGACACATATAAGTTGATAAACCAGAGGGAATAAAGGGGGAAGCTCCATTGCAGAGATGGACCAAGAGCAAGAAGGAGCTGAAAAGGAAGAGCATTCTAATTTTCCTGTGGACATATTCAAATTTTCAGATTTCAGAATGTCTTGCATTGCTTTCCCCTTTTGTTTTGTATCTATTCTTGTAACTATAATGAGCTAAATCTCAGCTCTCCTAGGATATGGCAGTAATCTAGTTTAGTTGTGGATGGAGTAAGAACAAATTTGATTTCCTGCACTGATATCTGATTTCTGTTTCTGCATTTCTGAATTTATTGGATCATGTTCTTGACATTGTGAGATCCTACTTGTATTTATAACTGAGAGCTTGTCTATGATCTATTCTTTGTTCAGAAATGAATCAAGAATCAATGACAAGTTTCTAGGTCCAAATCTTGATTAGGAATTTGATTTTTATCTGTTCTGATTTCTTATTTGCATTTCTGATTTCCGATTCTTGAGATCTGTTTATCATTGTAAAACCCCTTATTCCATTAGCTGCTGAGAGGTAGATTTTGTGGGTTTCTTCTTATTTAGAAATACATTAAGAGACAATGATAACTCCCTTGAGTTCAATCAACAAAAATATGCTATTGGTGGAATCTGTTTTGAATTCTGATTTCTTATTTTTATGGAATCTGCTTTGTCATTATGAAATCCCAATTTTATAGGCGATTGAGAGGTTGATTCATGATTTCCTTCTTGTTCAGAGATGAATCAAGATGCAGTGATAATTATTAGACTCCAATCTGTAATTATGTTCTTAATGTATCAATTAATTGATGTTGGTGTGGATTTTAATTTTATTTGTAGTTGTGAGGCTGATTTAAAATTCCCTTGTTGTTTAGAGATAAACTAAGAAGCATTAGCATTAGGATTGGAATCATTACATTTCTGATTTGTTGATGTATGAATGTTGGTTTGGTTGTGATGCCAAACTGAAATTGCCAAAATCTGAGAGGAAATGGCAAAATCAGTTATGTGCTCAAGTTTATGCTTAATGATAACTCAATATCAATAGGGATCTCTTCTAATTCAACTTAGCTAGTCATTCTTGTGAAAATATGATGATTAGTCTTAGTTTAATTATGCTGTGTAAACAGCCCTTTACTAGTTGAGTCAGAATTGACATATATTGATAATTTATTCCATTACATCCCTACTTGAATTAGATGAATCCCAATTCCTAAGAAAATCTTTTTATTGATTGATAAACCCCTTTTAGCCTTTGGTTCAGTAATTAGATTTCAGCTCACTTCTGTTATCAAAACATCAAAAATAGTTTTCTTTTTGCCACCTTGAAAAATCTGTTTTCACTTTTATTTAATTTCTTATTTTTACCACTTAGTCTAGGGCTAGTCTAGGTTAGTTTAGGGGGTCTTTAGCCTTGGATACGACACTTGAGTCTATTAACATGTGCACTTGCAGTAAAGAGTGAGTTTAGGGAGTTAAATAAAAAATTGGAAAATTTCAAATCTGACCAAAATTTCAGCAAGTTATCACTACACTCCTCTAATACACTATCAATAATATAATTGAAAAAATAAAATATAAAATAATATAATTTTTTAATAAATGAAAAAATGAGATATAGAAATAAGAAAATTGAATAGATAAGAGAAAAAATCCCAAGTTTAATAAAATATATATCTTAATATTAATATTATACTCTAATTAAATTTATCAAACTAAAATACTTGTCTATATAATTTATTTATATGCATATTAATATTATCCTTATTATTTTTATTACGCACATGAGATTTAAAATCCTCACTTACTACCTCCAAGTTACGTTTCACTGTCACAATATTAAATTTCAAATCTAAGATTAAGTTTCTACCAAAATATAAGCTATATCACTATAATTCTAAGTTATTATTATTTATTTATCTAATTAATTCAAATTGCATCATGTTAAGTTTAATTTACGGAAGAATACGGCAAGACCTAACAATACAACTATAAATATAACTGATTTTATATTGATGATATGTTGTAGAATTATATAGTTATAGTGTATTTGTCTCTAATATCTTGTGTAGTTATATCATTATAATTATATAGTTAATAATATCTTGTAATTATCTCTCATAATTACTCATAAAACATTTGTGCTTACCAATGAATTATCCAATAAACATATTAATAATATTTTAATTAATTATAACATGTTAGAGGGAACACGTATATTTGTCAAATATCATAACGCCCATATTATTTTCAACATGCTAAATTGTCCTATAAAATTTTTAGCTTTGTAATCTTCATTAGTAATCAATCATATTACTGCTGTGTATGAAATAAAGAGTTTGACCTTGAATGTTTTGATCCCAAATGGTCTTTAAATGAATGAAAATAGAAGTAAGAAATAAGTACGGCAAATTAAATCATTTAAAATAAAAGATTACAACAAAATTATTATGTTAAATTTTGTTTGAAAAAAACATGAATATATTGAAATTAAAAAATAATAAAAGAGTTATAACTTATATTGTCATTAAACTTTATCAAAATAACTCATATTGTCATTACACTATTGCTATTTTAAAATTTAATTATTAACTTTTAGATTGTCAATATACGTCATTTTTTTAGAAAGTTGTTATAATATTATAAGAAATCTAAAATACAAACATAGCATGTATTTAGAATATAAGTAAATTTATTATGATATCTATATATTCCATGACAAATATTAATTATACACACTATGTTTTTTAGTGATAAAACCTTTTATCACTTAAAATAAAATGATTCATATAGCTCAATATGGTGTATAGATTAATGTGTAAAATAACATATGCAGAAATATCATATGAAATCCTACTATGAAAGGAAAGTAATATTAAATGATGGAGATGGAATAATAGAAAATTTTATAAATGCTTAACCATTTACAAATTTTATAAAGATACTTGATCTCACTAGCAATATTAATATTCTCTCTCACCGATGACATCAAAAGAAATCACTTGCGGGCATAACAAGATGACAAAAGGTAAATTTAGATTTCTCAGTTGTGGAAAGAGAGAGTACTTTGAAGGAGAGTATGACATTTGGCATATTTGTAAAGTGCCACATATCCTATAATTAATATATCATGATTATTCAAATATTGATTTACACACACATACCATATTAATTTGTGATTACTTCTTTCTAAAATGATTAATGCTCAAAGTTAATTAGTTTGTTACAAGATATCAGTATTTATATAATTTTATTAGATTAGTGGATACAATTATGTATAACCGTTTAATAGAAAAAAATTTAATGATTAATAAATTCTGTAATTGTATGATTAGTTTATCCTAACTTTTTAATTAACGATTAGTTACTAATTTAGACGGTTAAATTAGTAACCGGTGTCTTCTAATAATTTATAATTAATTAAAATATAAATTAATTTATGATATTCATTTGAAGTGATGATTAGTTGATAATTTGAACTTAGTAACCGCTTTCTCACACTATAAATACTAAAGAAACGTCAATACATGCTTCGTGTCCTCTCTTTTCTTGCATGATATTCTATTTTTTTATTCGGTGATGCATAAGATTCTATCTTTTGATACTCCTTCCTTATTTTTTATTTATCGTTGTAGGTTTTTTTTTTGTTTAGTTGATAGAATAAGGGATATGATAAAAAGATTATATTCCTCATATTCCATCTTTTGTTTTTTTTTCTATCAAAGTTATAATCTATCAATGCGATAAAAACTTTTAAGATTATGATAAACTCTTGATTGGGTATTTATTTTGCTACTGCAATTCTTATACTGACATGAGTTTATTGTTATTCAAATTATGCATTCATTAAGGTTATTTGTGTCATATATATAAGAGTTCATAAAGAATTAATATTCTAAATCATGTTAATGTGAACTATCGTATGAATGGCTAATGAACTACCAAAATCCATATACGGTTATTTTGCAATCATTTTTCAACATTCTTATAAATACTATTCGAGATGGTGATCTCATTCACATCCTATTCTATTCACATCCTATCCTACATGGGTTTGTTTATTCTTATTATATATACATATGCACTTAATTAATTATTTGATTTTAGTCTTCTTATACATTTGATTTTAGCTTTCTTATTAGGATACGTGCAATTTCTTTATGCATTTTTTAACATTAATTATTTGTTTGATTACAAAACTTATTTGTGAATTTTATTTTTGCCAAATTTGTTCATGTATATACAAGTGTTATATAATCATTCTTCATTTGTTGGTGGATAAATTGATGTTTATTGAATAATTAAGATCATGGTGATGAATATTTAAGTTGTCTAATGCCTGAATAGGTGTTGCATGTTGTGATTTTGGAATCACACATAGCAAACATGCATATTGAAAAATGATAGTGTATAATGAGTGAAACTACTTAGCTATACTTGCTATGAACACAGATGCATAATGTTGCATGCCTTGATACACATGTTCTCTATTTCATGAATGTAAATAATATCTAATGATTTTGAGAATTTGTTTAGGTCATGTTCTAATGGTAATAAAATACATAGTTTAAGTAGTATTGTTTACTATTACTTCATGCAAATGGTCCGCAAGAAAGAAAAGTTCATATTATCATTTCTAATGCCCTGATTTCATTTATGAAACACAAATTAGTCAGCTTTTGTAGTTGTTATATCATTTTTCTAACTTTTATATCATAAATGCATGCTTAAAACTCAAATAATAATAATTTTATACATTAATTTTCCTGTTAATTTTTTTGTCATATTTTTTCCTTCGCAATGTTATTTTGAAATTTATGTTTTGTTACTAATTAACTATTTAAATTACTAACTAACCATGAACTTAAAATATTAATAAGTTATTTCCCTATTAATATCATTTCGTATTATTTTCTTTGCAACATCTTAAAAAAATATCTTACATTCTTAATATTTTAAGTTCATTCATTTGTACCCTTTTCAAATAGACTAAATCTCAATTATTAAGCTCAAATTAACAAGTTGGAATATTATGTAATTAAAATACTAAAAAAAGTATGTGCAAAAGGCAACTACAAAAAAGGTGTTTTTATTTTTATAACTAAATGTATTTATTTATTCCTTATATATTTTATTATTTACGTATGTATCTATCCTTGAATTTTTATACGCCACAACATGCAATTGTTTGTGTATCCTTATACACCACTTAATATGTATATATATCCGGCAATACGATTTGATGTGATTATATAATAAATATATAATTAACATGATGCTTAAAAAGATTATGTCATAAACATTCGTTGTCATATTCTAATTTTTAAAAAATATTATTTTGTTCTATAAAAAGGCACTTTCGAATACACATTTAAGAAGATTTGGTTTGTGTGATATTATTATTATTATTATTATTATTATTATTATTATTATTATTATTATTATTATTATTATTATTATTATTATTATTATTATTATTATTATTATTATTATTATTATTATTATTATTCATAGTAATAGTAGTAATAATAAGTTCATATTATAAACATCCTCTATGTCATTTTGTAAGAAAAAAATATTATCTATCAAATAGAGGTTATTATTCTATCAAATTTTTTTACCTTAGAGATAAAAAAACTTATTATTATTTTGTGTTTAGTCTAAAGGTTAAATTGAATTACATATAACAGTATGGAATATATAAGTTTAGAAACTTCAATTGCGTTATATATTTAAACTTATACAAAGTATTTTTTTTTAACCATGAATGAAGGGTAGTAGCAAAGGAGACAGTAAACATTGGGGCGATTAAGTTAAAACACCTACCATCTTACTAAAGTTAAACTACATGAAAAATATAGATGATGATGATGATGATGATGATAATAATAATGTATATATATACACACAAAGTCCAAACACAAACAAACAATTAAATTAAAAGGACACTAATCCAGCTTAATAATGCAATTATCTATTTATATTTGACATATGAGTGCGTTACGAGGTGTATTTAATAATTAATAATAGATCATAAATTCAAATTAACAAATATATTTTAAAAATTAGACTAACAAACAATGAATAATTAAATCAAAAGTTGCAAATTATTTTAAAAACCATTAAAATAAACAAGACAAAAAGTATTTGCTTCTCAAAAAATAATTTACTTTATATAAATAAAAATAAATAATCTTTATATTTTTATGCTATGTGGAAACATCTTAACTCATGACTAAGGCTAAAAAGATTTCATGCGAGGTAAAAGAAAACTTGGTGTAATAATCTATTTATATTTAACATAACATATAACATGCCACTAAAAAATATATTGGTGCATAAACTTAATAATGTAGTAAATACCACGTATATTTAATAACTAAAAAATATCACAAAATATGAACTAACAAGCATATTGTAAAAAATAAAAATAATAATTAAGAATAAATGATTAAATTGGATTGAGAAAACATTTTAGGATCCTTGAAAGTAAACAAGATATAAAATTGTTTTCCTAAAATAAAATATATATAAATGTAAAATATTTATATTTTTATTTTTTGTGCTATAATAAAATATCCTAATTCAAATAAAAAATTAAAATGACAATAGCCTCACGCCACATAAAAGAAAATTGGCACATAAAACCTTATAGTATAATATAACCATTCTATACTTCAAATGTATTTAAAAATTGTCATTTTAATTAAACAAATTGTATACATGAAAGTATAAAATTAGCATAAAAATAAGAGTGCATCAATTATCTATCAAATTATAATTAAATTGATTAATATGAAAACTAAGTTTACTGCTAAATTTTATACTAGTTTAGTTAGTTATAATATGTTAGATGGCTCACGGCATGTGCCAAGTTATACTCTCTCCTCTTTAGTATCCCCTCTTTATCTCTTTAATATAAGATATATATCCATATATCACACTTGCATGAAAAATTTTAAACTACAAATTAATTTATTAGAACAAAAATAAAATTTAAATACCAATATATAGACACCTAATTTGCACGTATATGAATAATACGACTCTAAGCGGTTAGTACACGTTGGATGTAAATAATCTAATATCTATATAATAGTATATTAGAACAAAAATAAATTATAGATACCAAATGCACAGACAATTAACACATTTTGTATGAAAATAATTTATACCGCATTATTAATATATTATAACATATAAGATTTATTTGTTAAACTTAAAGACACATGACACTTTATCCTTTTGTCAAACGTCAAGTTCTCTTTACAAACTTCTTTACTTTTAATATATATATTCACATTTGTATATTAATAAAATAATATTATTTTAATAATCATTTGATTCAATTTAACGTCGAACTATAATTTAGTGACTTCTTCGATTTCCGATGGGTAAATTATACAAAAAGTGTGAACTTTTGTTTTTATCTACCTAAACTTTTTTTTTATGTAAAAAGGTATAAATTTTTAAAATTAATTGCAAATATAGATTATTATTATATTTTTATAACAAATGTTAAATATCACTTTAAAATTGCCACATAGATAAATTGATTATGTATCACAAACTTCTAAGCTTTAAAAAAATCAATATACTATTTTACCATTTTATTTATGCAATTGTATTGTTATATCCATTGAAATTGTTAAATCGACATTTAACATCTTATTTTATTGAATTATAATATAATAATATAAGCTAGAGTTATAATTAATTTAAAATTTTGACTTTTTTAGATAGAAATAAAAGTTTAAACTAAATTTAAAATTAAAACAAAAGTTTGAATTTACCCATATTTCGATTTCATTTTTAAAACATTGGTCGTAACTGTTTCCAAAACCTGATCCAGTGAAAAACTTATCCCAAAACCAATTAGCCACGTACCACTCTACTAGAAAGCAGCGCCGATCCCATCATCATCCGCTAGCAACGGCCACGTCTCGACGAATCATCCAATCACCAGATATGACGGTCCAGATCATCTCACGCCAGGTCCACCACTCGCATCAAATGACGGAACAGGACAAATGCGCGCAACCTTCCTCACCACCCCGACGCGTAGTTTTTTTTAGCCTTTCAAGGGTATGAAAAAGTAATTTCACCGGGGTTACCCGCGAGAGAGCGGGAAGCAAACAGGAAAAAAAACTGAAAAAAGAGGAAATATAAAAACGAGAGCGTGTTCTGGAGTCTTCCAGCGATGCATCGAAGCTTCTCCAGAAGTCCCATCACGCCACGCTTCCGAGATCCTCTTATTTCATCCATGGCGAGGGTTCACTGCGGCAGCAACGTCTAGCGAAAGGGCGAGGGAGGAACCCTAGTTTGAAGGCGCCGTCGATCGTAGGAAGTTTTGGGGGTTAGGGATTGGGCGGTCGGAACCCTAATTTTCATAGGGGGATTCGGTTTGAGAAGAATTGAAGGGTCCGCCTTTCGTTGCGTCCTTACGGAGGTCTTTGCTGACGGCTCTCTGTTTTAATTTGCCGAAGATGGTCAGATTCGCGCAGGAGAGAACCAAAAGGAAGGGTTATGAGGAGGTCTACGACGAGTTCGAGCTGTCGGCTCCGGCATGGAAGAGTAGGAGGCTGGTAAGTGTTTTTTTATTCTTGGATTCCTATTGTACTTTCAGGCATGTCGAGCTCTATCTATCATTGTGATTTTGTGCTGTTTTTTTAGTTTAAATCCTGTGTAAAGAAGGTTTTAAATGAGTAAGTTTGGTTCACTGGTTAGATTAGTGTGTAGAAAACGTAAAAAATATGATTTGTTGAACGATGATTCATTATGAGCAGAAATTTGTATTTTCTAGGTTGCAGCGATTTTGTAGTGTATTCTGTCTTTAATGATAGAGCACTTGGCCTATTTGAGTTTCTTGTTTCTTTTGGTGATTTAAAGGGGGATTTTTTTGTGTGAATTATTGACTAGTGGTACAATGCCCGCCGAATTGCCAAATCATCTAAATATGATAAATTGGCGTTGAGAAGGAAAAAAAATGTTATCTCAAGGAGATTTTTTATGTTTTGAGAGAGGATCTATTATCCAACTAAGAAGAGCACGAGGAGATTTTAATGGCTGAACAAGTACTAGTATTTTCTCGCATGATATGAATATACAAGAGGATCCCGTGAATGGTACTTACCTATCAAATCCTTGCCTTGTAGGATGCGGATTTGTCTCCGATCATGGAGGAGGATGAAATGGCAACACCGTTTTCGTTCAGTAAGCAGATGCCCAGTGAGCAAGCAACTGCAAGCGTTAGTGGTGTGCAAGATGCCTCACCAATGCTGATGGAGGACATGCCTGCATACTCTCAAAACGGGGAGAGAGCACTCGTCCTCTACAAACCTGTGGGGAGTGCACAAGTCATGTCTCCCTACCATGCAAATGTTTCCTTCAAAGTGAGCCCCGACATGATCCACGGTCTTAAAAGTAAGTTCCTATGAACTATATAGTTAAAATCGTGTAGTATAACTTGTAGTAAAACATTGGCAATGATTCTGATTTTTGACATTAGTTGGTCACACTACTAATTTTGTGCTACTGGAACAATTCCTAGTTCCGAAGAAAAAATAATTTAGTTGGTCACACATACGGTTGGCTACCTAACGAAAGAAAAAAATATATACTTTGGTGCTTACCTAGGATGTATCTTATTATGCTGCTTGTTTACAGATCCTTGGTGCAGCAAGATTTAATATGCTGCCTAAGATGTATCTAACTATGCTACTTGTTTACAGATCAAATCTTCAAGCCAAGAGATCAAAGTGTTGCTAGGATGGACGAAAAGACTGCTGTGTCGAATGACTCCTTGGCCTTAGTTCCCTGGGTGCCGTCCAATTCTTCTACTGTCAATGATGGTTCGTTTGACAGAGTAGAGTCGGTCGAGACATCTGAGGAGCCAATGGACACTGAGGTAGCGGATGTAGCATCTATGGAAATGGAGGAAGACGTGGAACGCCCATCTTGGCTGCAACACTGTATGACCCCTCAACCACTGCCTCGTGCACCCAGCCCTATAATGTGGTCATGGTGACATGAGCGACAGGAATCTTCTATTGCTTCTTGGCTGCAATGCTGCATGACCCCTCAACCGTTGCCTCATGCATCCAGACCTACAATGTGGTCACGGTGACACGAGGAACAGAATCTTCTATGGACTGAACTTGGAGCCATGGGACATTCTAGTAGGCCTTTTGCTTTTTCTTTCCTTCTTTCCTTTTTTTTTTGGTTGTCAGCCACTGTTGGCTGGTGATTTTGAGGAATTAGAGACAATTTCATGAATGAACGGAATCTACATGCGCATAGAAATTCCTAGTTCGCTTTTTCTTACTGTTGACCACTTTGTTGCACTTAAAAAGACTTCGGGTAGCTCAGTGTCTGATTTTATCATCGTAACCCTTTTGCATCGGCCGGAAACTTGCATGGCCTTGTACATTTGTGATGCAACTTTTGCACTGATGCCAACAGAAAGTAGTGGAGGCTTTTTTTTTAGAAAAATGTATATGTTCCCTTTATGCACTTCTAAACTGTTTTCTGAGAGAATTAATACTCTACTCGAAAGCAGATAATGTTTCTAGATTTCGCACTTGCAAATTGTCCGCTCGTTTTTCAAATGCAATTGCTGTCTGGTCTTGATTGCGATCGCATATGAAATTGTTTCTTGTTTCGAAACCGGCTTCATTGTTCATAGTTGGTGGAACGTTGATTGGAAATTGTTCTGTTCGGATGAGGTATAGAGGTTATTATACTTGGATCCATGTTTTCGTGCGGTATTCAGACTCCAGCAAGAGAATATTTTTATAACATTATTTATAGATCAGTTTTCCTCTTGCTATACGACTCTAGCTTGAAGTTACTTGGCACCTTTTTAACTATGGGTATGAAAGAGAGTGTTTTCTGGTATGCAACCCTAGCTTGTGACGGTAAATGCACATGTTAAGCAATCTTAGTAGAGTCCATGTATGATCAGCCCAAGATGGGGAAGCTACAATGCAGTCTACTTAAGAGTTTGACCTTTCCTATCTGCCTTGGTGGTAAACTATCATTATCGAAGAGAAACAAACCGTTCGAAAATCGAGTACTGAATTCATAGGCCCCTGGAAAAATGTGCTACTAGTGCTATAATGTTCTACTTGAACTGGGCTTTAATGACTAACTGGACTTTTTAACACCAAAACAAGAAATACACTCGCCACTATTTTCCTTTATCCAGGCTCATCGTTAGTGCAACGAGGCCTTGGAAGCAACTTCCTTCTTATTTAAGCTTCGTCCGATTAATTTGGTTCATCTTGCTTCATGCGTGAGGAACCCATCAAAAATTATTTACATACTAAACAAGTAAAATAAATGAGCTCGAGATCTTGTTTAATTGATGACAACATATTAGTCACCGCCTGAACTATTATACAACGAATTGTGTGTGCAAGACTCGGTTGATTATTGCCGGCGTGGATCCGCTTTTAATAGGAGCAAATGAAAAATAAATGAGATGTGTCTAGTTATAGTGAGTTGAAATAGTTTGCAGAAATTGAACTCGTAAACTCAAGAAGTAGAACTCGAGGCTATTAGTGATAAATCGATTGATTACTAGTCAAAACTGAAGGATAAGCACCTATCTATCTGCACAAAGGGGGTCAAGCATTTTCCATCGAATGTAGCCTATTTTGTAGGATTCAAATGACGCACTTAGTTTTAATTGATGTCGAAGATGACTTTTTTTTTTGTTGCTAGCCTTCGGTATCTTTTTAAGTGATAAATCTTTTTTTTTTAGTTTTAATTTTGTAGAAAGCGGCGCCGACGATTTAATCCGCGCAGCGTTAATAATTATACGCACTATCCACAAATTAGAGGTTGACCTACCATCGAATCTAACTAATTCGATAAAATCGTCTTACGTCGTGTGCCTAACACAAGAAAAACTTTTTAACAAAAATTTTCTACATTTACCATTACTCGACCTTAATCCTTTTTTATGAAAATGAATCTCTTTGGTGTCATGGGAAGTGAACATCTCATGTTGGTGTCAAATCCTTGGGGTTGCCTTGCCTGCCAACATTCCCAAAGATAGAATTATTGCGCCACATACCTTTTCTCCTTGGTCCTTGTGATCCAAGGCCAAATCGATAGATTTGTAGGATGGATGCACTCGACATTTAGGCGAAAGTTTCTGTCTTTACGATTGTCTCCTATATTGATAAGAATGAATATTGATTATGAGTTAACTATATTTCTTCACTTTTGGAACTTAACCTCTTTTTATCTTTAAGTCATCACTTGATCTCTTTGTTTAAGATAGCACCTTTTCGAGTTTAATATTCAAACATTTTCAATTGGCTCATATGAAAATAAAATGCAAACTCAACTACTCAGCTTCTTCTTTGAGTGATTTATCTTCTATATTTAAAATATATCTTCGATATTTCTCCGGAACAACTTTTGGCACGAGAAACAATAAGGCCATGCCTAGTACAATGTTAATAAGTTTTTATTCTCATTTTGTTCTTCTGACAAGATGTTTTAAGGCGGGACAAGGATAAAATTGTCCTCTATTTTTTTTATTTTATAACTATTAATATGGTATTCTCATGTCTGTAAATTTGATGTTTGATAACAAAAATAAGAACAAGACTCCATTTTTATGAGTTGTTCTGTTATTTGTGCTCTAAATCTTTCTAATGGTCGAGCAAAACTTTAAAAACCAGTCAATTGGTTAGCAGTAAAGTAGTCACAATGACCATCTTGTTGAAACTTTCTTAATAGATGGACCGAAGTCGGTGATCCCATTATCTTATTGCACTGCAGAAGAAGATATGCGATCTGGATTGCGAGGTGCACTCCATGTCATGCAGCATCACCTTTCCTTCGATTTGAGCTCTTCCACTAACATCAACTCAGTCGGAATCAGCCTACAAACGAGCACCCGAGTGCTGCTTCTGCGGCCCCCCTTGTCTGCCGGATTCATCATCCATAATACATCCAAGCTTTTTTTAATAGGGTGGTTCGTGTAAGTAGGATTATATTATTATAATGTTTAAAGGAGGAGCGTAAATATTAAAGAGATTTCGAGTTAAATTTTTTATTAGTCTATATGTTTTTTTTTTGTTTTAGATTCTTGAGCCTTCTTCTGTAATAGAAAAAGAGGGTCTAAAATAACTAGTGCGAGAAAAAGTTAATCAGGAGTTTTGCTTCTAATTCTAAAAAGTTTATACCCTTTTGTATCAACAAATTTATGAGCAGATGTTAAATATAATTGAATTCTATACATGATTTGTGGTAAGTATTATTATTATTATTATTATTATTATTATTATTATTATTATTATTATTATTATTATTATTATTATTATTATTATTATTATTATTATATGCAGAACATCACAAATATAGAAATTCAGTGGGCTCATGAATCAAGTTGTCTTGAAGGCATAATGTGCTCCCAGCATGGCCGGCTCAATGGGGAGACCATTCGAGCAATTGCTTGAGGCTTCACCCCTATACAAGGCCCCTAATAATCAATTAATTAATATCAATAATGCTAAAATAATATTAAGATTTACTAATATAAGATCTTTATTAATTTTAATCATCAATAAACATGTATATTATCTTCCATTTCTAATATCTTTCACCTAAATCATAAGTAATTTATAACAACAAATATTTTTTATCTTTTAAATTCAATTTATGAATTCATTTCATATTTAATTCATTGTCAACAATCAGTAATACTTTAATTAAATTTTCTCATAATTAAACAAATAATATTTTTATTACATTTGCATGATTAACATTTTTTAATTTTTTACATTGAAAAACTACAATTAAATTTATCTTCATAAACTAATCATTTTTAAAGATAAAATTTTAAGCTTTCATATCAAAAGTTAGAAAACCTTAAATATGTTATTATTTTCATTTAAATAAAAAATTATAATCTCGCTTTAGGCCTCCGAATCTCTAGAGATGGCCCTCTTTCCCAATTGAGGATATGATCTCATTCGACGGAAAATTTTAAAATCAGTTTATAAAGTTATAAATTCTCAACATATTGATCAAGTCTACAAGCGCGTAATAACACTGTATTACTTAAGGTTTTGTTTCATAGGGACAAATATGAAAGTTCACACTTAATTAAAATTATTTTGAAGGAAAAACAAAATCAAAGGATGTTGTTTAAAATGAGGAAGTAAAACACTATTAAGTATAAATTACGATAAATGAAATTACACTAATTTTTATGAGTTTTTTATATATATAAAAAGTAATACAAAAAGACATAAATAAGTTAGGAATAAAAATCAATAAAAATGAACAATAGGGCTTAGGGATTGCTTGAAGAGATTGTTTTCAAAGTCGATGGAAAAAATAACAATACATGTTTCCAACCGTGGATGACCCCACTTTCGCAACCGTCATCTCCTAAAGCCAAATCACTCTCGTACTTGTCAACTAAAGGATTTACACAACTAAAAATACCACTCAAAATGAATCCATCACGTTCTCATGGTCTTTGAGCATTTTGGACATCAAATATCCATATGAGGGCATCTTCCAGATTGCCCCCACTTTTGGACTTGGTTATCTCTTCATAAATTTGAACACAACCAACATCTCAACATGTTCTGATTCTTAGTCGCATAGATTGTACCTCTTGAGCAAAGATTATCAAGATCGAATGAAAATCGAGTAAGAATAAAATATGGTAATGCTGCAAGTTCACCTCTCGGCATTATTTGTTATTTATCGTCAATATCTCTTTTGATACAATCCAACTATAACCCAACTTCTCGACTCATATGATACGACTAAGAAATAAGATTACCCTTTTCTAGTAGGGGAGATCGATGTCTAGAAAATAAAATTTAGAACACTCGAAGATGTCAACTATGCAAATGGGGGCACTTCTCGAACTGCTCGTACCTTCGAACTTAAGAGATTCTTAAGTCATACATCGAGTTTTAGCCAATCTCTCGGCCCATACTGAGTCACGATAACGTGATACTCCCTTTTGGATAGAGTCACCTAAGGAACAAAAAACTCAAAGATACTCCAAGTTTGCCTCTTGATCGAATTTGGCACAAACCATCAGCAACCTCTTTGACATAACTTAGTTGCAGTCCAACCTCTTGGCTCTCATGGGGTACTTGGGGAGTAAACCTCTCTCGAGCGAAGTCTACTAATGTTTGCAAACGCTGATTATCCAAACAGAGAGAAATATCATTGAAAAATAGAGAAACCAATGAAACTTGAAAATACTTCAAGTTTGCTTCTCGGCCTTACTTGGCACTAACTGTCAATGATCCCTTCGACCGTTGCTTAGCCTCTCGACTTGCATGCGACAATTAGGAAATAAAACCTCCTCTCGGACATAAGTGATTAATGTTTGAAATGATGTTTAAAAACTCTAACACTCGAGTGAGAAGAACTAATACAAAATCAAAAGAAACAAAAACTTGATACCCGATTTCATTGCTCCATGGTCCATCAACAACCTTTTAGACATAACCCAACTACAGTCCAATCTCTCAGCTCACATGTGACAATTGGGGAATAAAACTATCCTCTCAAGGAAAAGGTAACTAATGTCTATAAACAACAGTTGCTCGAGTAAGAAGAAATGACATCAAGTAAGTTGAAATATAGAAACATAGTCTCATGATCTCATAGCTTATTCTTGGTGCAATTTAGCATTGTTTTGACCTTGAACCAATTCTGAGAAATATGAACACCTTCTCGGGAAAAGAAGCACAATATCAACAAAAAGAATAATTTGATGGTACCAGGAAACATAGACACATTAACAATAACAAGGAAGCATCAATGAGATAGTAATTTCAGGTTAAATTGGACAAAAAATTGTTGCATAACAATATGTTCAGAAAGTAACATTTAGAAACAGGAACTCATCCACAAATTTCAGTAGCTGTTTGATTATGTGCTCATCCCAAGTTGAGATGATGCAGCATATATGTTCATCACTACCAAAAAAATAGAAAAAGAGAGAAAAGAGAAAAGGAAAAGAATATGAAAAGTAGTTACATACATGTTCGAAAAGTAACTTCTCTTCTTCGTCCTCGAAAAGTAACTTCTCTTCTTCGTCCTCAGTCTCCTTACTTTAAAATGGAGGGTTTGGAAGGTGGAATTCTCCCTCTTTAGCCCCCATCTTCTCCTAGCAACAAATGTGATCGGTTTAGGATCTCCTTCTTTCGCACTCTCCATGTCCTTTTATAGCCTAGAATTTGCAGTCTTTTTTACAAATTTGACAATGTAATTTTTTTTTTCATCTAGCTTCTACTTTTTCTCCAAGGGAAGAAGTGGTGGCATCTCCGTCCCAAGTGTCCACACTTACTACTTTATCTTCAAAATGTGTCATTCTTATCCATCCGGATCACTCTGCACCTCTAAACATAGTAGAGATTTTGTGGCACTTCAAATATATAGAAAACAAAGAAAACTAATAGTATTTCATCTCAAAAATGTTAAAATCTCAATTTCATAAAAAAATTATGTGGAGAAATTATAAAAGTAGAAGACCAACAATAAAACACATAGTCATGCATTATAATATATATATATAGGTATATATATAGGTATATTATTGTGTATACACATATAGGTGCGGTGCGATCACGTCTTCTCTGTCGTTGGACTTGTGCGTGGATGATTCGTCGGTTGGGGGTTGTTGCATGTTGGACCGCTGAGAAGGCAAAGCAAGATTAGTGCCTCCCGATTCGTCCGTGTCCTCTACGTTCGCGGTATGCACGTGAATCGTGCTCCTGTGATATGCACCTAGGGCACGAACACGAACCTCTGCTTTCGCAACCTCAGGTTCGCCAGAAGATGACCTCAGCCCCTTCCGCTTCTCTGTGATTAGGACACGATTGACCTCGCTCTCGCTTTCTCAACTTTTCATTCTCAACTTCACTGGACGCCCTACACCTCTCCTTTGCAGCCGTCTACATTCATCCAATAGGTTATGTCTGCTATCTTTGCAGCGTCTCTCTCAGCAATTGTTTGCATTGCACTGGCTAATCGGACATGGACGAATTCCATACAAGATAAACATACTCTTTTGATGATTTTTTTTTTATAATGTACATGTTGGATTCTTTATGCTACTTGATGCTTTACGTTCTGTTTGGTATCCGAAAGAACTAAGAACAAATGCTTTGTTCTTGAACATTCACCCAAACAATTTATTTTTTACTTGCAAGCCCCACGTATCATAATAATAAGAATAGTAAAAAAAAGGAGCAAACAAGTTCTCAATGTTGCTTGGGAAAGACTTGCTCGATCCTATGGAAACAAAAATCAAGGACAGCTGTGGGGTCAAAATAAAAATGTTTTAGGACAGTTTTTTCACCCAAACAGTCCCTTAATGTCCGTGTATTACAGGTTTTTTTTTATGTTAGTGTACA
Organism: Pontederia crassipes; assembly: GCA_030549335.1. Lineage (NCBI taxonomy): Eukaryota > Viridiplantae > Streptophyta > Magnoliopsida > Commelinales > Pontederiaceae > Pontederia > Pontederia crassipes. The sequence continues at coordinate 20,366,155 of CM060184.1, read as the reverse complement.
CACAAGCATTTTCACATTTTATACATGTTAGTGGACGAATTGACTGCAACACCAGCATTATATCAAGACTGTCACTTGCATTTTATGCCATCTTCTTGCATTATATCAAGGCTGTGACATATAAGTTGGCGCAAGCACAATCTCACTAGTTGCTCCTGCCACAAACAAATAAAATAAATTTAGGAAGAATGAAGAAAGTTACACTTATTGCAGCAATTAGAAGTAACTTCTTTTACTTCTAATTGCTGTAATAAGTGTAACGGTAAAAAAAATTACTTCTAATTGTTGCAATAAATGTAACTGTCTTTCTTTATTCTTCCTACATTTATTTTGTTAGAAAATAGCAGTATTTCATCTCAGGAATGCTAAAATCTCATTTTTCATAAAAAATGATATGGATAAATTTATAAAAATGGAAGACCAACAATAAAACAACTAGTCATGCATTATAATATGGAAAAGTAGAGATAAAATGCATACTAAACATAGCTAAAAAGTATAAATGATTTCTCGATATTTATATGATTAAAACAAATAATCTTAGCAATAAAAGATAACATGTTTTGTCATTTATTTGAAGAGTTTAAACCTTTTTACCACAAATCATTTGAATATTAATGAAAAAATATACTCATATGTAACCGTTTTGGGAGCAAAATTCGATATGTCTTCCTGTATGTGGTAGGTCTTGATTTCATCAATAATATCAAAATTAAATTTGTTCGGCACCATATATATATAGAGAGAGAGAAAGCGAAAATCAAATAGTGCACCGTGAGGCCTATGCAATGATTAACATGTAGGGGCAGGCTAAGTTTCCACAAACCTAACACATTGCTTGATTTCCTAGTTTGAGTGAAGAGGCAAACAAAACAAAAGACGTGCATGGATCAATTAATTCGTTCACCAAGTTAAGGTGGGGCATGCAATGCAATGCAAATAAGAGTTGCATGCGTGAGGCTACATTACATTTGACTATTGGAGGGATCCGTTCGACGAAGGGCCTCGGACACGTTTTAATATTGGGCACGGTCACGTCCACTTCAACAATACCCCAACTGTGTAATGGAACAAGGATCCTGACTCGCTAACTACTGGGGGGAGTCGTGCCCAGAATGGGGGTGTTCATATTATTGGAGTGGATACTGACGAGCTGGGTATTTTGATTGGGATGGAATGCCCATGAAATTTCTTAGCAGGAATAAAAAAATATTTAATTAAGATAATATCATATTTTAATTATATTCTTATTTAGTCTATTTGGATGAAAAAAATTTGTCCAAAACATTATTATCTTGACCCAGTACTACCCCTCATCTTTGCTCTAGAAGGAGTAAGTGAGTTCCAACTTTTACCATAAACTTAGTTGAGCTTGCTTTTTGTTGTTCTTGTGGGGGGTGTTTGATATTACAATATAATATGAACAAATAAGTAGTTCTTGATGTTTCATTCAAATAAAATAGGGTTAAGAACAATAAAAAAATATGAACAAATCTTGTCTATTATCTAAAAAATTGAAAAAGCAGAGAAAAATTGTTCTTGATGATAGCAAGAATAAAATATACTGTAGAAAGATTTTATTTGTTCTTATACATATTTTGAACTTTTTAATTCTTTTACCAAACAATCCTGTCACGATTATAGGTGGAACCCATAGGTATCTTTAGCTAATTGTTCTGAAATAAAACTTTTGTTATCGATTAATTTCGATGCCAAACAAGTTCATTCTGCATCTTATTTGATTGAAAGAATAAATTTAATATTTTTATAATTAAAATATTTTACTATAAATAGTTTATATTTATTATAATATAATAAATTTTAGTTAAATAATAAAAAATAAAGAATGATGAAAAAAAGAAAAAAAGAATATTTTTTATTCTATTGTTTTAAAAGAATAAAGATGTTCTTCATTTGTTATGAAATTTTGTGATTTCACGTTTCTCTAAGTGGTTTCGTCGTATCCTATTTTTAAAAATATTCAAATATTCTATTCTTTGTCATTAAACCAAACGGTCAAAGTCACTTTAGAGATAAGGGAGAGACAAATGCTTCATTCCCGCGGGCCAATTATAAAATTTAATATATTTATAATTTTTAATAATAATTTGATAATTTTATTTTTTAAGAAATAGTATTATATGTGATTCTTAATATTATATAATAAGATATTATGTTATATCATTTTAATTAGTTATATTACAATGATTTAATATTTTTTATTATTTTAAAATGATTAATTTAATATTTTTATAATTATTGATTATTTAGGAAGTAAAATATTAAAAAAAAGGCCCACGAGGAATCGAAATTCGTGGGATTGATGGGCAAGGATAAAAGTAGCCAGTCACTAAAAAAAATCAAAGACGAGAATAAAAGTAATCCTGTCGAAAGATCGAGGTCTAAAGCTGTAATATTCGGAGCTAACGCAATTCGATTCTATAATGTTCAGAACTGATGCAATTCGATTATATACTCTGACTTTAAGTCAATAAATTAATTTACATAAGCGAAAGATTAATTTATAATATTTTATTATAATATACAGAAATTATTTATATCTTGTCCAATAACTTGTGAGTTAGGCCCACGTCTATACAATAATGAATCTTATATTCATGTGTATGTCATTCGTCAGAGGAGTCAACAACCGTCTCGTCATCGTCATCTTAATTATTTGTATGGATTGAAATATAGGGACAAAATCCAATGAGATAACTCAGTACGTATGATTGCTCATAAAAATAACTATATGAACCATGATAAATATCAATATCAATACTATCGATAAATAATTATCCATAATAATATATAATTTGTCAGCATAGATAATATTTAACGATAATCAATAAATCATAAATACTTTGACCAATGATAGTAATTATCCATATAATTAATTATTGAGGACCAATATTTATTCAATTTGATTTAATTATCTTAAATAAATTATCAATTGGTTATAGGTCGGTGAAGGTCACAATAAACAATTATCATTTATCATTTCTGTTAAAAATTTATCTATTCAATTTTCATCATCCACTATGGAGCAATTCAATTATCAATTAACAATTAGGACGGAATTCAATCAACGATGCAATCTAATTAACAATTCAATTAAAAACACATCCATCGACCATAACGGTCTTCATCGATCATAATGGACTTCCATCGATCATAAGGATCTCCATCGATCACGAGAGCCTTCATCGACCATAAGAGCCTCAATTGATCACAAAGGTCTCTATTAACAATCGATTCCATGAGTCTCCATCGACCATAAAGATCTCAATCGATCACAAGGACCTTCATTAGTTATGATGCATCAACAATCGTTTTCATGAGCTTCTATCGACCCAATGGGTCTCAATCGATCTCTATCGACCACGAGGGCCTCCATCGATCATGAATGACTCAATTATCAATTTAAAATTTTTTTTTAAATGGTGGCAATTTTTCATATCGTCACTTGGACGATACACAATCAATATCAATAATCCCATTATCTATCAATTTATGCCAATTGAATAATAGGCCATAAATTTATAATCAATTATTATCAATTAGCATATTACAATTATAATTAATTATCATCAATCAACATAACAATCACAATCACTAGACTAATTCATATCGATGCATGGTCATGAACAATCAAGCTATTAAACAATGCAATTAACTTTGTAATTATTTAAAAATATATTTTAGATCCTCGAAATCCGACCCACACTAGGACAAATCCGAGTCGGTTCATCTATTTCACTTTCTCCAATTTCTATACAGAACCCGGGTCATATTGGCTCGGTTCCAATCCATTATCAATGAGTCTTCGAAATCTGAGTCGGATAAGTTGGAACCCAATTCGGTTCTATGATTTAATCTCGCATCGCACTCGGGTAAGAGGACCTGGGCCACGCCTATGGAAACTCGGACTAAGTTCCTGGAACTCGGTCCGGTTCTTACTATAATTCGGTCTGGATTTTATTGAACTCAGACCGGGTAAAACAGAACCTGAGTCGAGCTTTATTGTTATCAAGAAATTATGTTTTCGATAACTTTCGATCATCATATCTATGTCATACGATATCTAATAGATGCAAATAATATATAATATAATCTATATAAAATGAAGAAAAGTTCGGAGTCCATGTCACGAAAAACTGACATCATAAGGATTTTCCTCCGTATCTCAAGTTGATTGAAAAATTAACTTGATTGCATCAGTGCCAAATTTTGACTAACAATTACTCTCGATGCTTTTTCTCTATGTAGTCTATTTTTTTGCTGACCGAGAAATTCAATAAATGAATTGACTTATGGAAAAATTATAAACAAATAAAAATAAAAAAAATTTTCTTCCTTCTGTAATCAGGTTTGTAAATCTCCTTGTACTTCTATATTTTTTTTCACCATCTCTTGCGGCCGTAAAGCTTCTTCCCCTTTTTTTTATTTTTTTTTTCTCACATGCTCCTTCCCTTTTTTTTTACTCTTATTTTTCCTCTCCTTCTCTATATAGTTTGCGGCCCTAAAACTTTCTTTTTTTTACTCTCTCTCCAAATCTTCTCTCTATCCCCTTTTTTTTTGTTTTGGGCAAAATGTATTATCAACCCTGTCATTTTCCCTTCTGTTACTCCCTCTCTTTTGATTGGCCGTCAAATATCACATCTTGATCCCTTTCTTTTTTGCAATTCCTCTCTCCAACCTTTTCTCTCTCCAATCAACCTGCACGTACCTTTTTTTTTCCTCGTGTTTTACTATTCCTCTCTCGATTTTTCTCTTCTTCTATTTTTTTTCTCTCCACCTTCTCTCGGCCGTGATGTGTTTTCTTTTCTTCTCTTTTTTTTTTTCTTCTACTTCTCCTCTCCTCACCATCTCTATGTATCGCCCGATTAATCATCCCAAATAATTAAAAAGACATGCCATGAACCTACAGATCGCCCGAAAATATACCTTGATATCCTGTCAGATTTGTGCGGCGCTGGGTGCGAGAAAAAAAATTTTCGCTTAACATGGTCAGCCCTAATATCTTTATTTATAGGGTTCATAAATTCTTAATTAAATTCTAATAATATTTTATAGTCCAAACAGATTTGATCTTTTAATTCATCTTTTGAACTAATTCACATGTATTCTTATTTAAATAAATTCTGAAATTAATTAAATAATCATGTAATAAATCTTATCCCTAATTTTCCTATATTTTTTTGGAATTATTTAATTCCATAAAATTTTATCATTTATTTTCAGATTAAAATAATAATAAATATTATTTTAATAATTAATATATTTTTAAGTCATAAAAATTTTAATTTTATTCTTCAAAGTTCTATATTCATTAAATATTCTTTTAAACATCAAATCAATTGAAAATCCTAATTTTAATCTAATTATAGTTTCTATTCCAATGAAATTTATTTTTTTTATTTTTCTCCTTTTATCTATTAAATTTGTCTAAATTATTTTATTACGCTTATTAAAATTTTGGTTGTTCACACATTTTTTTTCTTGCAGAGGTGGAAATTAAGGCCGCGTCTCTCAGGTGTGATTTATTTATTTTTCATGCGCCCTGGTGTAGGTAGTCTAGACTCTATAGATGGGATTGATAACAATAAGGAACCAACGTTAACAATCGAGGAGCCTGAAAAAATAATCAAACAATCACTAAGATAAAACTTTATCGCGATTTTTATTTAGATCCTTTCATTTAATTTTGTTAATTTTTTTATCATTTGCTATTTTTTATTTATAAAAATATTAAAATATTCTTTCACAATATTCTCTCTTTTAATGTTTAAAATAAAATAAAATATTTTGACAAAAACAATGCCAAAAATTATCTTTTTTTAATATTTTTTAGTTTTTATATTATTATTTGTTTGTTATTTTCTTATTTTAACATTAAAATAGAGGGTAATTTGTGAAAGTATATTTTAATTTTTTTATAAATAGAAAAAATAATTAAAAAAGTTAACATAATCATAATTGAAGTGAAAATTACAATAAAATTTAAAAACGTCATATGATAATTTCATTAGAGTTAGACGTGAAAAATCATTGTACTTAGATGTGAAAAATCGCTATAGTTAAATAAGATTTAAGAAATAACACAAATTTATATCCTTGAACTCTATTTTATACATTCGCTGAATAATTAAATTTCGTATATGATATTTGAGAATAATAACTATTAATTACTCATGCAAAATTAAGATTTTTTTCTATTCATTTTACATTTGATTTAGGAATCATATATACATATATATAGCATTTACTTGACTAATGAGTTTACATATAATACTTAATATGTTGGAAAAAATTATTATGAGGAAAAAAAAGCTGAAAGTTGGTGACTTTTATCCAATAGAAGTTGACGATTTATTATTCAGCAAATTAAAAGTTGAGGTCATACTTGCAAGTAATATAGAAATTATTTTTTGGTGCGATTTTACTTTGATAAGGTAAGGCCTTTATTGACATGTATAATGGAATATTAGGTCACCCACCGACTACTTTTATAATGGTTGCATTTAAATATAATATTATTTTAATTATATAGGCTAAATTTTGATTGACAAAGTTCAAATGGTAAAATAATTTATAAATGTAACTTAAATTTGAAAAGTCGTAGTCTAAATAAAATTAAAATTTTACAAATTCTAAAAAATTAAAAAAGCAATCTATCTAGACGTGATTAAGGGTGTAAGAAAAACCCGACCAACCCGAAAAATCCATCCGATCCGAAAAAATAGAACAAAAAAAAATTGAAAATTAGGGGTTCGAATATGATTTAGGGTGATTTTTAATAAATTAAAATCCACCCGTTAAAATTAGGCACCACTCGAAAAAACCGTAGGACTCATGAAGCTCAATTTTTATTTATAATTTTTTATTTATATAATTAATACATGTGTTAATAATTCTTTTATTATAGATATAATATTTTTTGTAAAATTTTTATACTTTTCTATCGCATTATCAAACTCTAATTTAATAATTTTAAAATTTTAGTAGTACATTTTATATTTAATATAAAATTAAATATTTTTATATTAATTTTAAGTTATTAAATATATTTTTAAATATAATTATATAAAAGTAGGGCTTCGAAAAAACCACCCGAAAAAACTGATCCGTTAAAGGGTGGTTTTTATTTTTTCAAAATAATTTTAGGGTGATCTTCCTAATTTTAAAAATGGATCCGAAAAATAACGATTGATTTTTTTAGACCGAAAATCTGAACCAACTCGAACTACTTTCACCCCTATACGTGATATATAATAAAAGTAGAATTTCAAATTTTTTTATAAGGATTAAAAATTGTTTGGACCCAAAGTAAATCAAGGATCAACATTAATTTATAAATAAATGATAATGATAAGCTTATAATAAACTTATTTTAAAAAACATTTATCAAAGGATGAATCTAAGTATATAAATTTATTTTAAATTGACATATTCCTTAAAAAAAATTATATAATTTATCATTTTTTATGAATTTAAATGACTTATATATATATATATATTTAAAGTGGATGCATTTAATATGACTGACTGGCAGGACGACATCATACAGCTGTTCTTTTCTCCTGTTTTCCTTCAAATCAAATCACTTGAGATAAAAAGAGCTCGCAAAGGAATGGGACGTCGTCCTCGTCTTCTTCTTCTTCTTCTTCGCCTTTTGCCTTGGCTATCTTTTTCATTTTGACATGTCAAATCAAATTTCATTGCATTGGACAGGGAAAATTGAATAAGTAGATAATTTGATGGGGCGATTTTTACGGAGATCGCAAGTTTGAGGGTTTGTAAATGAAGAATATTTTTTTAAATCTCATTTATCATTGTACGAGACCTAACCTAATCGAATTATTTGAATTCAATAATGAATTAATTTTTAATTTGTGAATAATATATTTTTTAACGTTACGTGAATTAAGTCATTGAGAATAAGAAAAAAAAAAAGAAAATGACGATCTGAGGGCTATTGGGGCGTCCGACGTTTGACCGCTCTGTTTGGCAACAGAACCTTCTTCCATTTGATTATGTCACTCGATTCCAACATTGAATTTGGACTTATTCTATCGACCTCTCCACGTTTTTAGTGGAATCTGAGAACTATAGCTTTGAATCAGCTTTTTCTTTTGGACGTGACATTTTTTTGTTTTTTTTAAATTTTCTTTTCTCTCACATATTTTTCCTATAAAATAAATCACTAATAAATAGAAATAATTTTAATAAAGAAATAATATAATATTATTTATTACTTATTATTTCATTAAAAAACAATATCTCATTAAATAAAATAAATTACAATTTTGTTTTTTGTATTTAAATAATATATTTTTTAAGAAAAAAAATTTCATAAATTTTTTTTACAATTTGTTATTAATAATAAATTTATACTTTATAATTACAATAATTATTTTTAATTTAAAACTCAAAAAAAAATTTCATCACATTAATTTTTTTATCACATCAATTATTTGTCATTACATTCCGCTCCATCCAAACACACCTCGAACTAATAAGTTTGGAGAAATTTCAAATGTTACCTTAATACTAATTGGTTTTCTATTTATAGGTATATAAAAAGTTTTTCATATACCTAATCTCATAAAAATATACATCTTATGTTTTTGTCGACCTCTGATATTTGAAAAATAGTTGATAATTTAATTTGCGCTAATAATTATGTGCATTGTCTATGAATTGAAGATCGGTCGATGGTTAAGACCAACTAATATCGTGTTGCCGCACATTTTTTAATATGGTTAGGAATTAAATGATACATTCGGATGAAAAAAATGCATAATTCGGACTATCACTAGTTCATCATTTACCTTTTCTTTTTCCTGTTTCCCCTAGCCTCCTATCTTAATAATATAAAAATCTTAAATTGAAGAAGTAAATAAATTATAATTTAGATTAAATTTAAACTCATGTTTTAATTATTATTACTAAATAAATAAGTTGGGTATGTGATGCCCATCATCAAGATTGAAAGATCATAAGTTAAAATTCCACCAATATATAATTTCTTTGTATCTATGCAAGGAAATTAAATAAATAAGGTCATTATTTTGTATATTTTTTTTCTCGACTGCCACAGTGCTGCTCGTAGTGGCCGGATTTTGAAAAAAAAAAAGAGTAGACCATCTGCCGCTTTCATAATGTATGTCTAATTGTGAGATGTGAAATTTATAACGAATATAAATTATTTATTTTTTGTCTCAAAAGTATTTCTCGCTGTGGAGAATGAAGAGATAAGCAGTGAACCACATAATATATATAGAGAAATAAATATGGAAAATATTTTTACTACGTGGTATTAATAGTTAACATGTTATATCTCTTAATATTTAACATATGGGATATAAAAAGAGAGAAATTAAGAAAAAAGGAAAAAGAAACTGTGGTTAGGAAGAAAACAATATACACAATAAATATGAACTAAAAAAGTCCAAATAAAATTACTTTTCTGCAGCATACAACTTGTTCCCTGCTTTTCTGCATTTTATTTGGCTTGGCGTGTTCTTAGTTCTATAATTATCTATGTGTTAAAAATAGAGTGCAGCGTTAATCAAATAATAATATATATAGTACGATACTGATATACTTGTCATTTTGAATTATCCTTTTTTTTTAACTTGTGGTCCATAATCCATATTAAAGTACATTTAAGTCTTAATTATTTCTATGATTAAATTTCATGGTCCAAGATGTGTGGCATTAGTGTATGTATCTTGCGAGTATTAAATTTATATGTATTCTCGAGGCCAATTTAATTAGTCGCAGACAAATTTAATAATCTTAGCATAAATTTAGTACCTACTATTTGCAATTTCATTGATCATGCCATTTTTTTTTTAAAAAGGACTCCATTTTTTTCGGCTTGTAAGCTAACAACTTCCTCAACTACTTCAATCACGTCCAATATGGTACTTCATAGTTGTAATTAACGACCAGTCAGCACTTATTAAGAAATGACCAAGTGATTGAGGCATCCACTTTGCTTTATGCTAATCGATTAATTATAGACCATGAATATGAACGGTAATATCACGATCCACTATAAATATGGATCCCTTTTTTTCTCACACAATTGCAAATGCCAAAATAATCAACAAGTATTACTCGGGTGCTATGCCATGAAGAAGCACTTGTACAAATCAAACACATTGATAGTTTATTCCGAACTTTATACCCGATTTTTAAAATTGATATCTTGATATTTAGGGGTGAGAAAAATAAGATTGAGTCTTTCCATAGATAAGAGTCGTCAACATCGCTTCGTGCTTCCTGGCAACTAAAAAAAAGTCTTTCCATAAATTCAGTTCGTTTTAGTCATTTATTTCAATTTGAATATATAATGTTTAGATTTTTTTCAAAAAAAGGAAAGTTATTAGACATAATTAATTACTTAACCTAATGTAATCGATATAATTTAATTAATCATCCTACATGTGTTATGTATATTTCAACATATATTAATAGTATAAATGGAAAAACTAAAGTCTTCGGTTCCAATTAGATTTGTTTTAAAAAAATGTGATGATCATCCAAAGTTTGGTTCCAGTATATTTTTTTTTAAAGTTCGGACTCATCATTATTAACTTTGGTTTTTAAAATTCAAATCATTTTTATCATTCAAGTAAAAAATTTGTGTTGATCATCCAAATCTTTTTAAAACTTAAGTTGGAGATTTCTCCTCGAAGTCATGAAATTGGATACTTGATCCTGAACCATATATATTATTTTTCCTCCTTTATGTTCTGAAATCTGAACCAAAGTGAACCACTTGCTCCAAATTGATGCGATGCAAATTGATCACCGGGGAGAAATTTTCGGCCCTCATGATCCCAAAAATTGGGGCCCTGTTATATGATTCATGTCGGCCACCAAACTGACTCGTATCAGCACCTGGTCTGCATTAATTATGGCTCGGTCACCCAAGTTAAAAGGGCCTCACTCGCCTGACCATGCAACTATTATTAATATCATGAAGAAAGTGTCATAGTCGTAACCTTAATTTCATATGCTAGCATGTGCATGTATTATTTAAAATCAAAATGCCTCTCTTCGATTTAATTAGATATCTTGAGTTCAATTTTTTTAAATATAAATTTTTTTTATTAAGAACTTCACTTGTTACTGTGATATAATTTTATCGAATTAGTTGGACTCAATGATATATCAACATTCAACTTATGAATAGTGCATATAATTGCAAGCACCACGCGATCGTTTTTCGAATGTCGAGAACTTAGATTATAAAAAAATGTGACTAGTTCAAACATGGAAAAACTCTAATAATACATTTATTTTAAAATAAATCATAGTGATATATATATAACTAATACATAAAGGAAAAGTATTTATGATTATTTTCATAAATCTCTCCTAAACTATTGTGATTTTTCATATCTAATCTCAAATAATGAATTTATTTTTTTATCCCTAAATTATTATGATTTTTTTCACTTTACTCCTTCCATCTACTTTGTTACATTTTATTTTTTTATTTATGAAAAGACTAAATTACCCTTTCTTTCATATAAATATGAAATAACAAATATAAAAAAATCTCTGGAAGGATTACAGTGGTAAACAAAAAAATTATCATTTATAAAAAGACTAAATTATCCTCCTCCGATTTTTTCTTTTTTATATTTATTATTTGATGTGTTATGGAGGGTGGGGTAATTTAGTCTTTTTATAAATGGAAAAAAATTAAAACTAATGAAAAGTATAACATAAGTAGACAAAAGGACTAAAGTGGAAAAATTATGATAGTTTAGGGATATAAAAAAATAAGTTTATAATTTTGAGTTAGATACAAAAAATCGTGATAGTTTATAGGGGATTTACGAAAATAATCCAAGTATTTATTAGAATAGGAATGCAGACACAAGTTTTTTTTATAATGTACCTTGATTGGATTATCTAATTTAATATTTATAATATATGTGAAGTTATTTTACTTCATTTTAAAATTGTTTTTTATGTACAAGCTAGAAACATATGTCTTCTTGCAAAAGAAGAAGAGAAGAAACTGATAAGTGCAAAGAGTTGATCATGAGCCCCAACATAAAGGCACTCCCTTGACGGGAACAGAAGAGAGGAGTTCAGCCATTTTCGCAACCCTAGCGCTGTCCTGGTGTTGCGGCGGCTGCTTCTTTCCAATCTTTCCCTCTCGCTACCCCTCCTTTTCACTCTGTTGCTATTCTCCTCCGGCCGTTGATGGCCTGAGCTCCTTTCAACATCGTTGGCCGCTCGACGGCCGTGTGTTGAAGTGCGCTCCTCTCTCCCCCCTTCCCCCTTCTCCTTGTCCTCATGGAGACCTCGAACGAGGTGCGCCCCGAGGCGTTTCCACCCCTGTTCTCTGGTTCTGTCCCTCCGCCTGCCCCCTCCCGCTTAGGCATCCTGCCACTTCCCCCTTCCTCCCAACAGCTGCCCAAGTCCTGGTTATCGGTTGCCAGAGGCTCACGACCTTCTCCGCCATCTCGAATGTCTCCCCAGCAGCTCCATGAGCTCCAGGCAGCCACCTTTTCTGAAGTTATTATCCCGGCCTCTGACGTCTCCCATCACTCCGACCATCTTAAGCTTGGCCTTAGTGACCTCTCTCCCCCCTTCCCCCTTCTTCGGGACGCTGTCCGGCCCCTTTTGCGCTTGACAAATCCCTGCATTATCTCCCCCCTGGGCAACTCACTTTACTTATTTGTGTTTGATTCTGTCGCTGATCGCTTGCAGGTTCTCACCGGTGGGCCATGGGAGTTTGACGGCCATCTTCTACGGGTCTCTTCGATCTCACATTTCCTTCGTCTCGACTTGGCATCTTCCCTCGATACCCCTATATGGCTGCAGTTTCCGGGCCTTCCTCTGGAGCTCAAGAACCCGAAATCTCTCAACCAGATTGCGGCTGCTTTCGACAGCCTTCTTTGTATTGATGAGCAGGCCTTGTGCTCGGTGGACTCTCCCTGCGCTCGTGCTTGCATCGAGGTTAGTCTCTCATCCCCCCTTCGTCAGGCTATTTGGATTTCCTTACCAAATGGTGACAGGTTTCTCCAGCAGGCTTCATATGAGCACCTCCCTACATTCTGCTATCGCTGTGGTATCATTGGTCATCGCCTGGAGGCTTGTACGAGTGTGCCGGCGGAGGGTTCTTCGACGGCGGCGCTGCTGTTCGGGCCATGGTTGCGGGTGGCGGAACCTTTCCGTCGTGTGCCCCAGCGTCCACAGCATGCTGACCCGCCTCGCCCTTCCCTGGACCTCAACCTCCCAGACGATCTCCCTACCTCGCCGGGTGCTCGCCGTCGTGCTGGTAGCGCCCGAGGCACAAAGCCTCCAAGGTCCGACGGTGCTCACCTAACGGCTCGGAGCGCCGTTACGATTGTTACGTCCGCTACGGTGAGTTCGCCACTGATCCCTGTTTCGGTAATCCAGGATGCACCACTCCTTCGGTCTGTGCACTGCTCTGCCACGTCTGCGATCCTGGACGAGGGCATCCAACTACCCTCGCTGGATTACGTGGATGGTCAGGATGCAATGACCGTTGCTACTAATGGGTGTGTTTCTTTTAATGTGACAGGGCAACGCAATGGTTCAGATTCTGCACTTTCTCTGTTGCCTCATCCTGCCGCTACACGTGTCCCACTATCTGTCGTGCCGAACCCTCATTTGTTGTCTTGCGACAGACGAGTTTCGACCCTCTCCCCATCTTCATATCCTGCCCCTACACGTGTCCCATTACCTAGTAAACAACCCTTCCATCTCGATCTTGCTCTATCTCCCCAACCGGCTTCACTTCTTACCACCTCTCCCTCCTCCCTCTCGCCCCTTGCCCCGGCCTCCTCGACCGGCGTCTCCTCCTCTACTACCCGGACGCACGTTGCCATTGTGGACCATCCTGACCTGCTTGCGCGCGTGTCGGTCGGTCTCTGCGCCCCCGTCCCTCCCCTCATCCATACAGATGACGACTCCTCCCAGGATGAGCTTGATGACCCTGACCTGGCCCCCCCGACCCCAGATCTAAGCGAAAGAAGTCCCGGGTGCAAAAGCCTACCCCTCCTACCCCTTCCCTCTCCCTTCGGCCTAGGCCGCCACCGATCCCGACTAAGGGCAAAGGTAAGAAGAAACTTTCCACTTCTCTCGATAACTCACGTCCTTCTGTTTTGCATCTGTAGGTCCCTGGTTCCGGGTCCGAGACTGATCCATCCCTCACATGAAGATTCTCGCATGGAATTGCCGCGGTGTGTTCCGGGTGAAAGTTAGAGATAGGCTTAGGAATCTTATTAACTTGTATTCTCTTGATTTTGTAATTCTTCTCGAAAGCCATGTGGGGTCTGTAAATGCTAAACATGTTATCCGCCACCTCGGACCGTCGTGGTTCGGCACCTACTGTGAGGGCTCTGACTCCTCTAAAGGTATTGTCATTGCCTGGCGTGGGCAGGACACTCAAGTTACCTCTCTCCACTTCTGATCACCTTCTTCATGCTGCAGTTTCTCACAACGGTTTTCATTTCCTTTTGTCTTGTGTTTATGCCAGTACTTTGCCTTCTGATCGATGTTTGTTATGGAATAATCTTAATCTTATTAACTCGCATGATTTTCCGTGGGCTTTAATCGGCGATTTTAATTGTATTTTATCTCCTGAGGACAAAAAGGGGGGTAACCAGTTTAGGTCCTCTAGATCTTCTACTCTTTTGCAAAACCTCATTGATTCACATGGTTTTATCGACATCAAACCTTCGGGTATTCCCTTTACTTGGTGCAATAACCGTCTTGGGCAAGCTCGCATTTTTTGTAGACTAGATAGAATGTTTGTCAACCACTTATGGTTTGATTCCTTTTTGGGTCTTGATCTTTTGACCCTCTCGCGTTGTGCGTCTGATCATGCGCCGATTCTTTTTCAATCTGATCTTCAACTACCCCATCCGCGATCTTTCAAATACGAACATTTCTAGTTTCTCCACCCTCAGGCTAAGGACATTGTCAGTCGTCATTGGTCCTCCTCCTCAAACTCCACTCCCATTCGGGACACCCTCTAGCTTATCCGTAAGGACACTCTCCGGTGGAACCGCGAAATCCTTGGGCGGCTAGAGGTGCGCGCCCAAGAGGCCCTGGACCGCATCTTGTTGCTTGAGGGTCTCGATATCTCTAGGGGTCTGTCTGCCCATGAATTTGCTACTCTTCGATCCACCTATCACCTACATGATGCACTACTTAGACAAATCAATGTCAAGTGGTAGAGTAAAGCAAGGACTGCTTGGCTCCATCATGGGGATCGTAATACCAAATTTTTTCACCTTCAAACCATCATTCGTAAAAAGCAAAACTTCATTAGCCAAATCCACCTAGACTCTGGTGAGGTTCTCACCTAGCCCCATCTCATCGAGAAACATTTTGTTGAGCATTATGTCAATCTCTGGAGTCCCCAGCTGTCTCCCTCTAGTTCGTATACTTCCTGGCCTAACTTACCTACCTGTGACCCGAGCTTTTTTCCCTCGCTCATAAGCCCCGTCACTTCTGAGGATGTCCGTCGGGTTATCTGGAGCATGCCCGCAGGCCGCGCGTCTGGTCCGGATGATTTTACTCTTGATTTTTACCGTAATTATTGGGACATTGTGGGTGTTCGCGTTACCCATGCCATCCAACAAGCTTTTGAAATATGCCAACTTCCTACCGACTGGTGTAGAACTTCTCTTATTTTTATTCCCAAAAAGGAATCCCCTTCTACGATTAAAGACTATCGCCCCATCTCTCTTTGCCCTACTCTTTATCGTGTCTTTGCCAAAATCCTTACCAATAGGCTCAAGCCTTCCCTGGTTGGGCTGATTAGTACTTCTCAACCTGCTTTTATTGCTGGCAGGAATATTTAGAACAATATTTTGCTGTCCCAAGAACTCTCCCACTCCCTTTCTGTTGGCCGTGTTAAGCACATACTAATTAAACTTGATATGAAAAAGGCCTTCGATCGGGTTTCTTGGGATGCAGTTATCCATATTCTTACCCTCATGAATTTTCCAAGTCAATTCATTGACTGGATCAACCTTTGCATCAGATCCCCCTCCTTCTCGTGTGTCGTCAACAAAAAATCATCACCCTTTTTCCAGGCCTACCGCGGTATCCGACAGGGTGACCCTCTTTCACCCTATCTCTTTATCATTGTATCCCAGATTTTCACTTCGCTTATTAACATGCAAGTTGAGGCAAATCGTATCACCCCCTTCCAGTTCAAAACTTTCTCACTCAGTCACCTCTTGTTTGCCGATGACTTATTGGTGTGTATTCGGGCTACCTTGTCCAACGCCATGAATCTTTGTGCTGTATTAAACACGTACGAATCCCTCACAGGCCAACGCATCAATATTATCAAATCTGCTATCTATTTCCCTGCCTGCTTTAACCCTCGTCGGCGCCATCCGCTAATCCACCGCCTGGGTATCCCGCAAGGATCTTTCCCCTTCATCTACTTGGGGATACCTATTTCTGCTAACTACATCTCTTCCAAGGAGCAAGGCTTTCTTCTTAAGCGTTTCTCCTCCAGACTTACGAGCTGGAGGCGTAAGCTTCTGAGTCAGGCAGGCCGCACTACCCTCATCAACTCTTGTCTTTCCTCACTCCCCACATATTTTTGGGGACTACGTACCTATCCTTAGGCACTCTGCGCTCGCTGGAACGACTTACTAGAGCTTTCCTCTGGGACTCCGGTAATTCTCGTCGGGGTCTCCACCTCATTGGATGATCTACCATCTAGCTCCCCCGCACCTTAGGTGGTCTCGGTATTAGGAACGTCCAACTTGTGCGACTCTCTTTACTGGCTCGCAGGATCATGTGCATTCTCAATAATTCACATTCGCCTTGGGCTAGGCTTGTTTATGCCAAGTATGATTGCCTGCATCCCTGGGATTCCCAGCAGACTAAGGGCATTGCCTGGAGCTGGCGTCTCATCCTTGACTCCCTCCGGCACCTACGCCTGGGTCTCATGAAGACTATTGGACGGGGACACAATACTTCAGTTCTCTTTGATCCTTGGATTTCGTCCATCCCGTTATATAGATTGCCTACTTACATTAATATGGACTTGGATATCAGTATCTGGAAAGTTTCCGACCTCATCCTTAACTCCGCCTGGAATACCCTCCTTTTGTCCCAAATTTTTTGTAGTTCTATCTGTGCTGTTATTTCTGGTATTTATATTGCTCGTTCTGCCTGTGATGATGCATGAGTTTGGGCGACTGACGAGCATGGGTTCCCTAATGCTAGCTCCGTTTATAAATTCATGTACCACCAAGCTTTGCGGGCGCCTTCGACTGGAGGACAGTCTTGGTCTGTGATCTGAGATATCTCTGTTCCCCCCAAAATCCACTTCTTCCTATGGAAACTTTTCCACTTGCGCCTCCCTACTTTAGATTACATCCTTAACTTTCATCCCTCAATCAACTCTTCGTGCCCCACTTGTGGACTGGCCACTGAGTCAATCTCGCACCTCTTCTTCACTTGCCCCTTCGCCTTGCAGCTTTGGGATATTTTTTAATCTGAGCTACACTACTCCTTCTCCCTCATTACTACATGGGACTCTGGCTCCTGAATTCATGAAGGAGCCAATTTAGATTTTCCTTTCAGGTGGCGCCTTTTATCTATCTTTGCTTTTTGCCTTTGGTCCATTTGAAATCTTCAGAATGATATCCATTTCAGCTCCAAGTATGCAACCGCCAATCCTGGGAGAAGGCTTTGGCTGGATTTCATGAGTTCTCCTATGCAACCCACGCCCCTGAGGCAATTCACCCCCCATGTCCTGCTAGGACTCAGTGGGAGCCCCCTCCGCCGAATTGGGTCACTCTCAATTTGGATGGCTCGTATCTACGAGCCGATGGTTCTGGGGGATACGACTTTTTGCTCCGATCTCATTCTGGTTCTTTTATTTTTGCAGGTGCTGGTGCTGTCAAAGCTTGGTTTGCTCTTCACTCGGAAGCCTGGGCGCTCTTGCAAGGAATCTTCGGATGCGCGGCTCATAACATTTCTCATGTCAATATTCGCACGGACTCGGAGGTTCTGGTTCACCTCGTCACCGAAGTCCGTCCTTGCCCGTGGCGTCTCCGGAATCTTCTCCAGGATATTTTCGATAATCTTAAAAGGATTGAACCCACCTCAATTGTATTCTGTCCCCGAGTTAGCAATGCTGCCGCTGACCACTTAGCTAATTTTGGTCACCAAAATGGCAAGTATTTTTTGATGGAAGGTCCTCCTCCTGGACTCCATCAATTTTTGTACGACTCTAGAAGTCATATTTCACATTAATGGAATCTCTTATTTTCTTAAAAAAAAAGAGTTGATCATGATACTTGTTGTATCTAGTACAATCCCCACTGCATTGGATACGAATGTTATGAGTTCAAAGATTTCATTCCGACACAACCACTCCTACAGCAAAAGTACAAAAATCTCATTGCAGGTAACAAAAAGAAAACATGTTCTTGAATCTTGATAAGAATGGAGATTATCAAACAATAAGATTATTATGAGGTTTAATTATTGTAATGGCATCCAATCTGTAAATAATTTACACCATATCTCATCATTGTTTATTAGTGTCCTTTTGTGTTAATAACCCTTTCCACATCACCTTTGGAAGCTCATGTCAATGTTGTCTCATATTCTAGCCATGGGTTGACATATAACTCATAATAGGTGTCTACTAAAAGTTGAACCTGCTCAAAAGAAGTTGTGCTCTAATGAGCTTCTCTCTCTCCCCACCCCCTCCCCCACTATTATTACTAGAATTAATTCGACGGAGAAAGTAAAGTTTATGTTGAGTTTACACCACTCCATCGCCATCATTTAGTAATTTCTTTCACTAAAAAAAAGTAATTTCTTTCCGCCAATCTTTTACGTATCTTTACATCTAACAATTTTGTGCCATTCGAAGGTGCTTTTATGAAGTCTCATGTACCGTCACTTCCATATATGTGTGATTACAGTAAAGGTACATGTAATCACGTTTGGTTAGTGATCCGAGTTTTAGGTTAAAACTTCAAAAAGTTGGTTAGTTTCAGTTTAATTTCTGAAGCCACGAATTTCGTTAGGATTTGTGTTTTCCCTTTTCGAAATAACAATAATATATATATATATATTTATATATAATCCTAAAAGTGTATATAAAAGGGTAAAGGTTAGATATAAATTAATGCATATTGCAAGTAGCCTGTTAATTGTTTGGCATTTTAAACCTAAACAAGTTGTTATATCCATCGCAATAAATGGAAATCCAGGAGAACATGCACCCATCTAATCTAATCCTAGTAATTGGTGGAACATGCAAAGCTTATCAAGTTTTTCATTGATTGACATGATTTGCGCCCCCATGTGTTATGTTTTCGACAATTTATGTTGGACTCCCAAGTCTGTGATTTTGTAGAGACCTATGTCCATCAAGTTAGCTAAGACATTCCATCCTAGCATGAGAATCCTACCACCTTAATTTTTTTTCTTCTTTTATAAATATTATTATATTCTCGAGTTAGGAAAATTAAGAAATCAACTTAATTTAAAGAAACTGAAAACGCATATGGCGAAATCAACATTATATTATACAGGTTCTATTCAAATTTTTTATTGAATATGTATAGCCATGTAGGTATGTAACCTATATACTTTTTAAAACAAATTAAAGCTAAGTTAAACAAAATTAAATCGTGACTTATAATAAATGTGGGCCCCTATTTTTAAGTTGATTACCTTATACGAGTTGTCTGTCCTATATTATTTACAAGTGCAGAAAAAATCATATATATAATTTATGCGAACATAATACTCCTTGTATACGTAGACTTATTTATAATATAAATATAAAATTTCCCATCATAATAGTTTTTTTGGTCCATCCTCTTGATTATCGATAAAAATCGTTAAATTTATCGATGTATATTTAATTATTTACCTTGGTATCTGTATTTTGATTAATAATACTTTGAATCATATTTCAACGAACAATTCATTCGACTTTTATAGACATCCAAATAGAAAATAATTTGATTTATATCTCTCTTATTTTCATTTAATAAAAATTTGCATGATGCGTGTGCAGAAATCCTAACAATTGCCATTATTTTCCTTCTTTTACAAATTATACAACTAAATTAGTTACCATAGACGAAAAAAAATGGACGTTTTGCAAATTGAAAAAAAGAACTAATTAAAATGGATAGTTTATTTCCTCCTTTTCGGTAGAGCTCTAATACTACAACTGCTACAACAATGAACAATTTAGAAAACTAGAGGAAAGCATCATTAACATAATACTGTGAGAAAAGAATAATTTCGAACAATTCTAATTATATCTTTGGTGTGGAAATTAATTGCTCATCAAGTACTCATGCCCTTCACTTTCTAGTTCTATTTTAAATCCAATATACGTACATGATCAATAATTAATCAACCACCAGCTACTCTCTGAAGTCTGGACATTATTAATTCCAGATATAACTGTAATTAAAGGATCATCACGAGGTTATAGGTGCACTCCAAATCCATCTTGATCCCGCACAAGGGAACAACTAATCCAAAATTTTAGTTAGAATACTGCAATTATGACCTGATTAGAGAAATTATTAGCACTCTAACTACGTAGTTAAATGCTATACTCAAGTGGTGTGGTGGAGGTCCATATTTCACATCTCAAATCGATCAATATGATGTAAGATGCAATTAATGCCATGTAGAGTATATATTAATTGTCATCTTAGACCTGTATAAGAACTCGTCATTAATCTCATTTGCTATGTCGACTAAGGAATACTAACGACTAAATCCATAATCCATATTATATATACACGCTTTTTAATTTGCTATTTTTTTTCATATCAAATTGTTATCTTCAATATACATTACTAAGCGACACCTCTTTATTTAAATAATATATCGAGTTCGACTACATGTGAATGTAAAAAAAATTATTAAGAGTCTCACCTTCAGACGCAAGATGACATAATTAAATTAATAAAATTCGATGATAGATCGACTTTCAATTTGTGATTCATGTGAATTGCATCTTCGGCATTCTTTCCCAACGTCGGAGTGACTAGTAAAAAAAATCGTTATCTCCAAATATCGTTTACAATTTAATGAGATGGAGTTGGGTGAAGACTGATTCAAGTGATGCATGTGGGCGTAGCAATCGACCAACAAGGCGAGCCCTTGCGTCTGCCCTTCTTCTTCCGAAGCAAACAACCCAACTGTGGCCGTCGACCACGGAACACTTGAAGACCACAAGACGCAGAGCGAATCCAATAAATGCGTCCTAATCATGGAACACAAGATTTCATATCAAATGCCCAACTGACATGCATGTCAGATTGAACACACAAATCCTTACCAATTAATTAATCGAGATCTTAATTATATTACATGTATGAAGAGAAAAAAAGGAAACAAAAAACTAATAATAAAGACAAATAACGTAGACCAACAACAGGTGTTGCTTGCAGCATTTTGCCGATAGTGATCTCATCGTCGGCCCTCTCTCTCTCTCCCCCCTCTGCATAGTGCTGTTGTTTGTGGTTGTGCACAAGCTTGTCACTCCCTGCTCACTATCAAGGGAACAAGCTCACATGATCATTACTGCTTGATTGCAGCAAAGGATTCCAAAATGAAATAAGGTTTAGAATAGCTCGATTTGGCACCTCAATTAGCAACCATAGTAAAAAAAAAGGTTCCATAGAACACTCTTTTCTTTTTCTCCCCTCAAATAAAGTTTGATATATCTCAATCTTATCATCAGCATATATATATATATATATATTTGAAGTTTTTGCACTTTTCTACAGGCAAAAATCCAATTTTCTTTGCGAGTATGAAGTGGGGATCAATTTCCGAACCACACCAAGATTTATCTTATCTTTTGCAAATAAGAATTAAGTTTTTCTTATTCCCTCACTTGCTTCCATGCACGTAATCCATGCAAATAAAAATTATGTGCTCTCACATTTTCTTACTCCCCCATTAAATGAGGTGGGATCCACCGGATTATAAAAAAAAACCTTCTTAACCCAGCATTACATATTTTATTAGTTCCATAATTATTCTTTAAATATCTGATATAGCTCTAAATTAATGATAATATTATATATTGGAGTAAACCTATTCGGTATCATCTATCTTATTTTACGTTTATATATATATATATAGTGCATAATCATATGTAAATTTGCGAAACAGATTGTTTTTCCAAAGACATTTACTCAATTTTCTTTTATTTTACCTATATATTTTAATTTTATTTTATAATGAATTTTTACATATAATTGTTAATGTAAATTGAATAAATGCACTAAATAAACATTTAACTATGTATTTGCTTAATTACACATGTAACTTTTTTTTTCCTATAAATAATTAGAAACATAACTTTAACCGGGTTAACTTGGCGGCGGACGAACCCCCCTGGGGACCATATTGGAGCAGAAAGCACGCGTGGGCCGCAAGCCCGAGGAAGCAGCCACTGATCTGAGCCGTCGGTACTTCCACGTGGGGGGCCCACGCTGCCTCGGGAGTCCGCCACGTCGAAGCCCGATGTCGCAAAGCGGGTCCCACCGCTTTGCTTCCCGGGAAACAAGGAAGCGTGGGTCCCACTTCCTCGTGCTAATCAAAATTCCAGTACAATAATAAAACATCGGATACACAACTACTAAAATATTAATATTTTTATATTTATTTACTTAACGAGCGTGCCTAGTATTTTTATGTCACAAGGACAGAAAAAACTCTTAATAATATGACAAAATTATTCATATTTAATTATAATTATGATATTTTAATTTTGTTGGTGTTATTATTAACGTTTTTTCGATAATTTACTATAGTATTGTAACGTTTACATTCGGACTATCTTGAATTTTAAGTTAGAATTAATAAAAAATAGTATCAGAGAAACACTCTGGTTAAACTCTTATATATATATATATATATATATATATATATATATAATTTTTGAAAAGATTAGCTGTGAATAAGATTGAGAGGACTTCGGACTTGGACGGAGACAAAAAAAATATTTTAATCCTTTCTAATTTATTTATTATTTCGGTCTTCATCTTAGTATTAGCTGGCTTATACTATTACTACCACATGGTGGGGCTGCAGGAGTGGGACCGTTATCCACGTCATCATGTCACATTTTTTTTTGTGGGGGGGGGGGGTGGTTATTTTTCAGCTGATAACTTAATTCTAAATAAATAAATAAATCAAAATATGGTTCAAAATATTGCTTACGAAATGTGGATGAATATGGATCGTGACGTGTATGCAAATATGACGGTAGGATGGTCGCATAATAACCCTGATGACCTAATTAAAGCAAAGTTGTGCACTTACTCAACTTACATTGCCATCGTTTTGTACTATATATTCCAATCTCACGAAGGCCACATATTACAACATAATAATCTCACCACACTCCAAACTGGCGCGGTTGGTTAAAAATCCCGACGCACGAAAGACGAGTGTTACTAACTTGAAACGAAAACTGCAATTAACGGATCCCACGAGTTTTAAAAAAGGGGTTCAAAATCTGCCACTTAAGCATCTTTTTATAAGCAATCTGCATTAAAGACAATGGAGACACGTAGAAGCATAATTTTTTACCACTCCTAACCAAGTTACGTTTTGTCTCATGATAGCTATTACTATAAACCATTATTATATAAAGTTTTTTAATTAAATTAGTTTATTTTATTTTATTTTTCACATGGTGGACAGCGACAACGTGCGAACAACGAGCGAGTAATCAGCCATTGGGACGCCGACACGCGTCCGGATGCCACGTGGATGGCTCGGAGTCGTCGATCCCGCCGAGGGGTAGTTTCGTCCGAGTGGAATCGCCCACGCGAAGCGGCAGGAAGTGGGTAGTTACGAATCGGCGCTTCTTTTACAGGAAGGACCCTGCGTTTGTCCAGTTTTGGTTTGAAGTGCCTCGATGTGACCGATTCCAACCGCCGTTAACTCCTCATCCGAGGGACCGAAGTGAAATTTCGGCGGAGGCGAAGGGCTTCAGTGCGAATTCGGGGGGGCACGGTTGCTTATTTTATTTGTTTCGTATAATTTTTGTTTATTTTCTCGGGTTGTTTTGTTTTCTCGCCGTCTTCGTTTCTTTTGTCCGGCTTCGGTCCCCCCCCTGTCGGGCGACAAACCCCTCGCAAACGGCCGGAACCCTCGCCGCTCCGCCTCCCCACTGGGTCATCTCGCTCCTAGGATCGTCCGGTCGCCGGCTACAGCTACTGCGAGCTCGCCGGAGGAGTGTGGATCGATTCTTTCCGTCGGAGGTCTGTGAACATGGGACGCCGAGGGTCGGACGTAGCCGGAGGTTGAGTGCTACGCGGTGGTGCCGTTAGCTGTTAGTGTGTAGCGTTTTGCTCCGTGGCGGTGGTGGTTTGAGCTGTTCAGAGTGATGAAAGGGCCGGCGAACGTCACCGATGGTGAGTGCTATAATTTCATTGCTTTGTTTGTTATGCAGATTTGGATGCCATCAAAAGCACGCGATTCTAACGGTGGCGGTGGTGGTTGTGGGTGTAGGGGAGCGGAAGACGATTAACCCGGAGCTCTGGCACGCATGCGCGGGGCCGCTGGTGAATCTACCACCTCTGGGGAGCCTCGTCGTGTACTTCCCACAAGGGCATAGCGAGCAGGTAAAAGGAGACGACAACAAAAAGAAAAACAAAGAATGGACTTGTGTTCGTATCTGGCTTTGTTTTGGCCGAGAGATCGTGTTTTTCTGGAGTTGGTGTGAGACATGTACATTTTGAAGAAAAAAAAAGGATTTCATGTTTCGCTACTAAACTTTAGCTTAGCGTGATTTCTTTATTGTTTGGAGCCTAAGTAGTTTTCTTTTTCCTTTTTTTTTTTTGGTTTCCGGTTGTCTTGTTGAAATATTTTGGTGAGACCTGGGAATTTCAGGAAAAAAAGTTCTCCTTTTGTTGCTAAATTTTAGTTCGGCGTTTGTTCACCCTACTGATTAGAGCTCACAATGTGCGTCTCTCATTGCTATCGGTTCGGCTTTGGTTAGTAGTTAGCGCAGGGTCCTGAAGATTTGGTAAAGAACAGCTTCTCAGACTGCTAAATCTGAGCTCTATCATATGTTAACTGTTAGAGCTCTTGACAGGATTTTTTGTGTGTGTTTTTTCTTTTTCTGTTATACTCTCGCGTTGATACTTCGAAATCTGGCAAAAGGCGCTTCTTTGATAGTTTTGCAAGAGTGACTAAACAAAAAGAGACTTTCCTTTTTGGTTTGCTTTCTCCCTTCCACTTTTTTTTATATGTTTCAATGGAATCCGCCTCTTCCTCATATTTTTCTATTTCTCACTGTACTTGGTCTCATATGTAACTCAGGAATTCTCTCGGTCTTCCAGTTTTTTACTGCTGGGGCCGCCAAATTAGTTTTTTGTTTTATAACTTTCTTTTCTCCCTTTCTCTGGAGGTTTAACTGTTTTCCTTTCTCTTTTTCTTTGATTGAAAGAGAACGGCCTCAATCCCGTTGTACAAAGAGAAACTGTTTCTTCCTTTCTAAATGTCATTAAAAATATAAATCTGCTCGTTTTGGACATTCCTTGGGCATTGGGAGCTGATTTTGTTCTAGGAGATAAGGAGCCCTTGGTCCTTAACATATCGTGCAGTTTTTTTTATCAACTTAAATCCAGCAGCTGCCCAAAATTCCCATGCCATCTTTGTTCATCTGTTGAAAATGTTCCTTTTTTTTCTTGTATGAAAACACTTGTGTAGGTTAATTACCATTCGTGGAATTGATCTGTACTGAAATTTCTGAAAAATCCTTATCATGAAATTTATTGAAGAGTAGTTTGTTGGGGTTTATTAAAAAGTGAGGAATGTCATTCACTAGGATACCAATCTAACCGTTCATCAGAAGACAAGGTTGATACATAAGATCAACTACTTTTAAAAAAAGGACCATGAAGCATTTCAGAGGGAGATCCTAATTCCTAATCTTTCTCTGCAAACTAGTTTCAGTTCCTGAAGTTGTAAGGATTGTCATTGTAACTATCATTTTGTGCTAAAGTTTTGCTGCATCTTTCAGTTGAATAATTCAGGCGGATGACATTTACAGGTTGCAGCTTCTATGCAAAAGGGCATTGATGCACATGTACCAAACTATCCCAATCTTCCTTCGAAGTTGATATGCCTTCTTCATAATGTTACTCTACATGTATGGTGACTTTGCTTCTGCCTTTCTTTTCTTTAAGATTCAAACTGTTAATTCATCTTGTCCAATTCTTTAGGCCGATCCAGAGACAGATGAAGTTTATGCTCAAATGACACTTCAGCCAGTCAATACAGTGAGAACTTCTTTCTCTGTCTTTCAATGCCTTAAATTCCAATTGAAGAACCAGAAAATATATATGTATTACTGGGGTGAATTTATTATCTCTATTATAACATTTACATGATGTTATATACTTCTCCTAACACAGAAGTGGTTTTGCAGATAAATTTACTTGCTTCTGTTAATTGTGTGCAGAAACAAAAACTACAAATGAATAATTCTTGCAGTGTTGCACTATGGGGTGAACTCAACTGGGAGGACCATATTAATCTATTTGAAGTTAACATTTTTTCTATGAATGAGCACTTAGTGTAACAAGAGGTGTTAGCACCATTTGCTGCTACAGATTGATTAACAATGGAAGAAAGCAAGAAATTGCAATAGCTATGCGTTTTACTTATTAACTTAAATGTGCTTTTCAGGAAAATTATTACAGAAATGTGTAATCCTCATTTCTTTATGCATTTTGAACTTCCCTCTAAAAAAAGTATGTATTTTGAACTTTCTGTAACTTTTGCTTTGTACAGTATGACAAGGAAGCATTACAAGCATCTGAGCTTGCACTAAAACAAAATAGGCCACAAACAGAATTCTTTTGTAAGACACTCACTGCCAGTGATACAAGCACTCATGGAGGCTTCTCTGTTCCTCGTCGTGCCGCAGAGAAGATTTTTCCTCCCCTTGTAAGCATGTGTGGTCATCCTTATGACATCAACTTATCACGTTTTGAGACAAATCAAATTGCATGTAGGATTTTTCTATGCAACCACCCGCTCAAGAGTTGCAAGCCAAAGATTTACATGATAATATCTGGACCTTTCGCCACATATATCGAGGTAATTCATCAAAAGAAATAACCAATTCTTACCTTTTTAAGTTTACATATAATAAAAAAAACTCATGTTTGAACAGCATAAATTTCATGCAACTGTTTATCACTAAAAGTTATAACGCAGATTAAGTTGTTTTTTCATTACTTGGTCAAATAACTCATAAAGTATGAATTGCTGAACTTGATTTTATTTTTATGTTTCGTATTCAAGGTCAACCGAAAAGACATTTGCTAACTACTGGTTGGAGCCTATTTGTCAGTGGGAAAAGACTTTTTGCTGGTGATTCGGTCTTGTTCATCAGGTAATATTAGAGGTACATTGATTAATAATTACTTTTCCCTGTTTTTACTTTTAGCAGATTTGTTATCTGCTAAACAAGGTCCTCAAATTGCAATTGTCATATGTTATATCTTGTTTATCAATCTACATTATGTTCTACGAGTCTAGTTTCAAGTTCATAGTACCGAGCTTCAACATTTCCCTTGTTCTGATGGCTTAGAAATCAAATATGATGTAAGGTCAGGCAAGAACTTATTTTAGTTTTTTCTTCACTTGTAACATACAGAGATGAGAAGCAACAACTCCTTTTAGGCCTTAGACGGGCTAACAAACAATCTACTAACATATCATCATCAGTCTTGTCAAGTGATAGTATGCATATTGGAATTCTTGCTGCTGCTGCACATGCTGCTGCAAACAACAGTCCATTTACTGTATTTTACAACCCAAGGTTTGTTTTTCTCGTAGTCCTATCTTTGTCACACTTCAGTAATATATTTGAAGAATTCAGAATGATTAATTCTTTCATCTCTTTCCTTTCTTTTGACAACTTGACCAAACTTTTTTTCTATAGAGCAAGTCCTTCTGAGTTCGTTATTCCTTTTGCCAAGTACCAGAAAGCTGTCTATAGTAACCAAATTACACTAGGCATGCGCTTCCGCATGCTGTTTGAAACTGAAGAATCAGGGACGAGAAGGTAATGTGCTTATCACACTTGCACCCGCTTAATCCTGTGCAAGTTATAGTGATTTATGATAAGGGTTTTTATAAACAACTTTTTCTATATCATTAAACAAGGAAATGCCTATTTTAATTTTATAGTCAATTTCAATTTCAACTTGCTCCTTAGCAGATTTATTGACTTAAATGAAGGAAAATTGGTCTTGCTTTGCTGCAGATACATGGGCACAATTACAGGCATAAGTGACTTCGATCCAGTAAGGTGGAAAAATTCACAGTGGCGCAATTTACAGGTTGATTAATGTGAACTAGGATCGAACTCATATGATAACTCTGTGATTGACATAATAATATTTTATTGAGTTTTTTACCATTTGATAGTATTTCATGTGCTTGAACAGGTAGGATGGGATGAGTCGGCAGCTGGTGAAAAGCGGAATAGGGTGTCCATATGGGAGATCGAGCCTGTTCAAGCTCCTTTCTTCATGTGCCCTCCGCCATTTTTCAGAAAGCGACCCAGATTACCTGGAATGCCAGGTACATTAGGTGTACTTTGTGAGAAAGGTAGTCTAACTAGAACTATAACATAAGAAAATCTGAGAGGTTGTCTCAAGACATTTAGGAGTGTTCTAGTTTGGTTCTTGGATGCACATTTCTCGTCACATAAATGCGTGACAAAAAGTGAACATAAAAGAAAGAAGTTGCAAGATATATATTAGTTATATGTTATTTTTCTCTGGCAAGAAACTCAGCTTTTCTTAGGCAAGATACACAGCTCTAACTTGTGGCATGGACCAGAGTCATGCATCTAAGCTACTAATTGAGATTGTTGTGTTGTGCGAAATATAATTGAATTTTTGTTTATGTATCAGATGATGATTCATCAGAAATTGAAAACCTTTTTAAGAGGGCAATGCCTTGTATGGGGGAGGAAATGTGCATAAAAGACCCCCAAGCTCAAAGTGGTGTGATATCTGGTCTAAGTTTAGCTCATTGGATGAGTATGCAGAATAATTCTTCCCTTCTTAACTCTACTCTTCAGTCTGAATATCTGCGTTCTTTAACTGGGACTGCAGTTCAAAACCTTGGCAAAGCTGATCTCTCTAGGCAACTTAATATGCAAGCACAGTTATTGCAGCAGAATAACTTGCAGTTTAATCCTCCCACACTGTGTCAAGAATCCCAACAACTTGATCATCTCTCAAAGATGCCAATTCAAGTGGACCAACTGGATACAGTTACCAGACCACAGCAACAAATGCAAGATCTGTCTATACAACAGAGACAGCAATTGGTAAACCAAGTACTGACCATGAATCAGACGCACAATGTTATGCAACCTCAAGTGTTGGTTCAATCTCATATCCTCCAGCAACCGTTGGTTTCAAATAATCAGACATTTCAGAACAGTATTCAACAATCGCAACCACATCAATCTCAACATCTGCTCCTGCAGCAGGAACAACAACATCAGCTGCAACCACATCAACAGAAGGAACAGTTGCTGCAGCTACAGCAGAACACGATGCCTGTTCGGTTACCAAACCAAGTAAATCAACAGTTACAATTACCTCATCATCAAGCTCAGTTGCAATTGCTACAGAAACATCAGCAACAGGCCACATTGCAGCATCCGCAAATTATTCAAATCCAAGAAAACCAAAAAGCTCTACTAGATATACCACAAGCCTTGTCTGGCCTGCAGCCACTAGTTCAAGAACATTTAACTCCAGAACAATGTGCAAAATCTTCTTTGCAAGCTACAAAGATGTCACAACAAACCTTGCAGAACCAGTCGCAGCCTAAGATTCGGCAGCAGCAAGTTCTATTAGCTGATTTGCCAGGAAATATCCTCCCTGCAGTGCCAGCAGCAAATCTTATTCCACCTACTGGTAGCTCCTTGATAGCTGCTGGAGGAGTACAATCGGGAATAACAGATGACAATCCATCATGCACGACATCCCCTTCTGCAAACAATTGTCTTGTTCGTTCCAACTCGATCATAAATAAGACTGAGCATCACAACCGTTTGTCAGTAGAAAAGACATCTCAGTCAGTTGTAACAATGCTCAGCACCACCTCCTTCGATGCTCCTGGAATGAACCACAACTTATCCAAAGAGATGCAGAAAACTCTACATGACGTGAAACCTCCGATGCCTATTTCTAAAGTTCCACCACAAGTTGTAGCTGCTCCTCAAGCATACATAAATAACACAACTCAAGTGGATTACTTGGACACAACCTCTTCAGCTACATCAATGTGTGTTTCCCAGACTGATGGCATGTTGCAACAAAATTTTGCTCTTGCCTCTTTCAATCAACCAACACTACTCAAAGATGTGCCTCAAGACAACGATGTTCCGGGCACTGATACAAGGAATAATTTCCTCTTTGGAGTTAATATTGATGGTGCATTAGGAATGCCTGTTGCAACTGATACCTTCCTTGGCAATGGCATTGATTCAGGAAAGTATCAAAACCATATCCCTGGAAATGCTGTTGTCAATTTCAATGTCTCAAAAGATGCTCAACAAGAGATGTCATCTTCTATGGTTTCACCATCATTTGGAGTTCCTGATATGGCTTTTAATTCTATAGACTCAACGATTAATGAAAGTAGCTTCTTGAATGGGAGTTCTTGGGCGCCGGCGCCGGCCCCTGCACCCGCATTTCAGCGAATGCGCACATATACAAAGGTCTGATCATTAAGAGCTTTCTTTTTGTTCTTATTTTTTTCAAATTATGAAGCTGTTTCTGTTAAATTATGCATGTGGAATTATCATAAACTTGGGTTACTAATTAAAGAATAGTTTACCAATGGCATACAAGTGAATAAAATCTTGATGTGTATTGTATAATACCATTAATTATGTGTTCACATATCAGTGTGAAAGATAGGAATAAGATGTGAAGAATAATGTGCACTACAAAAAACATATTTGACACTAATTGTCTACCCAAAAATTTAACATGAATTTTGTTGACTTTTTACGTCAAATATGACTAAATAGTTCAAAGATTTGATTCATGCATACCCAAGCCTAGTACATCCATGCTATCTTCATAATCTTATGTGTGAATGCAGGTGCACAAGCGTGGAGCTGTTGGCAGATCAATTGATATCACACGTTATTCTGGTTATGATGACCTAAGACATGATCTTGCTCGTATGTTTAGTATAGAAGGACAACTTGAAGATCGCCAGAGAATTGGCTGGAAGCTCGTTTATGTTGATCATGAAAATGATGTTCTGCTTGTTGGGGATGATCCATGGGAGTAAGTCAACATATTATCATTGCTTGCTTATATTTCCTTTCTACTTTATGCTTTTGTTCTCTCGATGAGTTACATGACAACATATGGAACTGTCTAAACATACCCAGTTAATAGATAATAACATCAAAATTATGCTTATATTTATATCATGTATATTGAAAATTCTCTGATGAACATTTTATGCCAAACAAGTGCCTTTTATTCGTGGTAAAAAAACATGGATACCCAGCCTCTAGTACCTTTTCGGTGATGTGAAAAGGAAAAGAAACACATGGGAACATTTTTTTCTAAGTGTGAAATTCTCTGAATCAGTTTTTTTCCATTTGTTCCGCATTGTTATCACAAACAATTAGCAAGTGATTGAACAGTTAATAGCGAGTTGTCTTTCTTATAAACAAAAACTGCTTTTTTCTTGTTCAGGGAGTTCGTGAACTGTGTCCAATGCATTAAAATATTGTCCCCACAAGAAGTTCAACAAATGAGCTTAGATGGTGATTTTGAGCATAATATCCTTCCAAATCAAGCATTCAGCAGTTCAGATGGTGTAAATATCTACAAGGGACATGACAATAAAGCCAACCCCTCTGCAGGATCATACGACCGTCTGGAATGATTCTTGGTTGGGCACACAATGCCTTAGCTGCAAACTATGTTGGCTGGTGCCCGTCTCAACTCGTATGCCTGTTAGCCAGTCCAAATAGGATGCTTGCCGAAAACCAGGATGCAAGTTTAAAGGTTTCAGCTTCCTACGCCCTCTAGTATTCCACGAACACTGAAGGGGACAACTGGAGAAGAAAAAAGATTAACATATCCCTTCAGAATGCCAGTGGTACATCCAAGCTTATGGATCGATCAACCCAGAGGCCAGAAGTCCTTAACACAATCCCTGGATGTCAAATATTTACTGTTGTAGTCATATTGTTTTGATTTACAGTGTACGTGTATTGATAATATTTTTACAGAGCTTTAAAATTGTTAAATATAATGAAAGCAAAATGATTATCAAGTGCCCTGCCTATGTAACTTTCGTGTTATATATAGACTTTTGTGTTAATTACTCCACAGCTGTTAGAACTTGGAACAAAAGCTAGTCAATGAAAAAAAATAGCCTCATAAATATGAAGTTATTTCAAAATTTTGGAAGCCACAAGGTTGGATCATGCAACTTCTTGCCTGCGCTTCATGTAGTTGCATTTCGGTCATGAGATACTGCATCCACTTTTCCACCTTTGTTCGCAGCCTTTGCATACATTCCATCTAGTACTATGATATCTCGTTGCACAATAATCTGCAAGTTAATTTCAAAGCATTGCATCTAAGTGTAGCCATCAACTCTCGTACGTGAAATTGAAATACAGATTGTTCACTTTCGGGAGAAGTAAAAAAATGTTGTTGTTTGTTGCCTTTGCCTCTTGTAGCTGGATAAGGTAAGTGGTTCTTCCTCGCTTCATGTAGAAAATTTTAGATACGTGACCCGGGGTGGTTAGATACGTGACCTAGGCTTGATGATGTGGACCCAAGATAAGGAGACATCTACAAAGTACCAATTCAACAACTTAGCATAATCAGATTGTTGCATGTAACTCTTCTGAAGATGAAGACCGTTGAAAAATATGTATTCACTTGTTATTCGTCAAACAATAGTGCCTCTTTATTTATAATAAAGATAAGCAATATAAGAAAGGAGAATATGCTAGAATATTATTTCAAAATATCAGCAATATTATTTCAAAACATCTGAGATATTATTTCAAAAAATCTAGGATACTAATCATGAATAATATTATAAAGATATACAACATATCTCAACACTCCCCCCAAATTAAAGCATAGATATCAATCATGCCTAACTTGTCGCATATCAATCATGCTTAACTTGGTAGTCAGAAAGTTGATGACGTCGACGATTTTATATTTCATCACGCCCCCACAGGTTGACGCTGGGATGAGATTGAATGGTGGTGACTTGAAGGACATATCACAACGAAATCACAAACAACGGCAATATAACCACTCGCCGAACACCTGCTGGGCATGATGACCAAGACCAAGCTTCAAACAG
The DNA here is from genome assembly GCA_030549335.1 of Pontederia crassipes. Lineage (NCBI taxonomy): Eukaryota > Viridiplantae > Streptophyta > Magnoliopsida > Commelinales > Pontederiaceae > Pontederia > Pontederia crassipes. Next base: position 20,332,699 of record CM060184.1, on the reverse strand, counting down.
TAGAGAAAATTTGACAAACACCTAGAGGACAACTGCTGCTGAAAGAACATCGGAGAGGAAGACGTCCACAATGATTTTGCCGACATGACCCAACTTGAAGAGAGCTTGAGCAGCAGTAGCAGAACATCGAATGAGGCGAGTAGAGATACTTCGATGGAAGTAGAGAACCAGGGAAACACTGCTCCCAAATCCAGCAACAACGCCAGTAGAATGCCGATAATGACAAATAGAGAGGAAACTCTAAAGCGACGACTTGGGGAATGCCAACCGTGATCCATCGCCAGAAATGAAGTAGGTTTCGATCATTGATAACAACGTCAACCCAGTCCAATCATCCACAACGACGCTGGTATAATTTCAGAGGTTAAGCTCCAATCAATATAAGTTCACTAGGACACTTCTTATGGAGTGCAGGACGTCTCAAAGGCATAGGAAGCACTCAAGGACTTATGATATCATAGAATCGTGATAGTAAAGCTGCAGAGATTCTCTTGTGGGGCAGAGAGTTGCTAGAAAACAAAAGGTGGAGAAGAGGAACAAATGAGAGACACCACAAAGGTACAAAACATTGATAGAGGATCATTGCTTTGATCAATAGAGGCTCAAAAGCAAGTCTAGTGATAACACGACAAACAAATGAAAGCGAAGGAAACATGAAAGAAGCAAAAATGAAGTTTGGTTCTGCAATAGTTTTCGAGCTCCTATGCACTACTAAGATTGATCTTGCAAGAAGGAGATGCAAAAATAGCGGAAGAGAGAAATATAGAAGAAAACACAAAGACACACGAAGACATAGAAAAAAGAACGTGAACCAAAAACAGAGAGAGAAAAGGGGAAACCCGAAATGCGAATCATCGAGCCATAAAGATGAAGATAAAGAGCTTCATGCTTCTTGGACTTACATGAGCCATGGAAGCCGACGAATCACTCAGCGAGAGGAGCACACACAGATCTCTAATCAACCTGCTCTGATATCATGTTGAAAAATATGTTTTCTCTTATTATTCGCCAAACACTAGTGCTTCTTTATTTATAGTAAAGATAGGCAATACAAGAAAAAAGAATATGCTAGAATATTACTCCAGAATATCAAGGATATTATCTCAAAGTATATGGAATATTATACCAGAAAATCTGGAATACTAATCCTGAATAATATTATAAAGATACGGAAAGATATGCAACATATCTCAGCAAAGATAACACACTGCATCGTGGCTTCCTTATATTATGGATCTGCAGACTACGTGTTATATTATATATACTACTTAATGTAATGGCATTTGCAAGATATTTCAAAAATAGTTTATTACTTTAAGTTGGTATCAAAGCCAATTACAATCATGTCTTCATCGACCTCCTCTGCAGACATCTTCAGTGAAACACCTCCACTCTCCAACACCTTTCCCAACCTTAATCAAGCAAGTAGCTTTCTCACCCTGAAATTAACCCCCTCCAACTACTTGCTATGGTGAACCCAGCTAACTCCACTTATCAAGAGCCTTGACCTCGATGCATTGATTGACGACACATCACCTCCTCTATGGTCTTCTCCACAATATTCTGTTTGGACACACCGTGGTCAAGTTTTGCTCATATGGTTATTAGCTTCTCTCTTTGAGGAAGTTTTACCATTGGCTGTAGGGCTCACAACCTCATTTTACGTCTGGACTGCCCTTCACCAAGCATATGGTGCTCCAAGTGAAACAAGGCTTCTGAAACTCCAAATGTAATTGCAAAATCTGAAGCAAGGTGACATTTCTCTAACTGTTCATCTACAAAAGGCTAAGATGATTGTCGATGAGCTTGCCTCGGTTGAACATCCTTTGTCAACATCTGCTTTCAATGCCATCATATTTAACAACCTCAATGGTGATTACAACAGCATTGTTGCCTCTTTATCTTCGCGAAATGCTCCTATTCCATTTGCAGAGCTGCACAACATCTTAACAAGCCATGAAATGCGCCTGGCTCATAACTCTACAACAATTATTGATTCTCTCAACCCATTTGCAAATTTGACATATCTAGCTTCTTGGCTTTCATTTTGTGCTCCAACTGGTCATGGGTGTGGACGTAATGCTCAAGGTCGCGAATGCTCTCCCACCCAACGATGTGATCCTTATCCAGTGTGTGGAAATGGCTATCACAATCCTTATCAATGTATATATCAATGCCCAGGTTCTTTAAATCCCCAAGCATATTTGGTAGGTCCCCAACAAATGCTATAGGTTCCTGACTCCTTTCTTGGCAACTATCATGAATGGTACCCTAACACTGGTGCTACGCACCATGTCACACCAGACCTGACTGCACTTCATTCAACAAAAAACTACACTAGTTCAGATAAGGTACGAGTTGGCAATGGTGCTCATCTTTCGATACTTAACACTGGTAAATGCACTCTTCACTCTCCCTCAAGACCCCTTACCTTATATAACATTCTTCATGTGCCTCGTATTTCTAAGCCCCTTCTTTCTATTCAGCAATTCACCAAAGAAAATGATTATTTTTTTGAATTCCACTCCAAGAATTTTGTTGTTAAGAACTGAACAACTCATCGACCTTTGCTACACGGCCGATTTAAAGAAGGATTCTATCACCTTTGGCACCACTAGTCTCATCCCACAACTCTTCTTAGTTTAGTGACTACTACAACTTGGCACAATCAACGAGGCCACCCAAATCATTGGACATTGCAACTTGTTTTGAATAAAAAAATTGTCGCATAAACACGTTCACAACCCACCTCGCTGCACCTCTTCCATTCAAGGAAAAGCAAGAGGCTCCACCTGCCTTCTACCAACCATAGCCATCTTTGCTTTGTCTTATTTGTCGATGACTTCACTCGTTATTCTTGGTTGTTTCCTATTTCCCGTAAGTCTGATGTATTGCATTTATTTCCACAATTTCATGCATTTCTTGAATGCCAATTTAATTAGAAGTTGTTAGCCCTCGAAACCGATCGAGGTGGAGAATTCATTGCCCTCTCTCCCTACCTTCGATCTCATGGCATTCCACATCGCTTAACATGTGCACATACCCATGAACAAAATGGTACTGTTGAATGAAAAATTTGTCACATTGTCGATATGGCTTTAACCCTACTTGTTCATGCTTCTGTACCTCAACGAAGTTGGCATTTCATTGTTGAAACCTCTATCCACTAATTAATCATTTGCCAACTCATGTATTGAACAACTCTTCCCTGTTGAATCATGTACTATTCTCATATTTTGATGATAACAAACATAATTGGCCGACAAATGTTATTAATGAGTTTGTCAGGTGACCATATACAAAAAGAAGTTTGACAGGAAAAGAATCGATGAAGAAAAGATGAAGAAACCAAAGACCGATCGATTGGACGAACGATCGAACATAATAGAACTTGAAAAGCTATTGAAGTTATAAGACCGATCGAAGGATCGGTCGGCCAGATGAACGACAGAAGAAAATAAAAGCGTGAAAGATATTAAAATTATAAGATCGATCGAAGGATCGGTCAACCGATTGTAAGACCGAAGTAAACAGAACATAGGACTTTGAACAAATTAATGATCGGTCAAGCGACCGGTTGACCGGACGCTCGAACAGAGCAATGATAAAAAAACAAGTCTAAAAAAATAAATCGATCATCAACTATGTATCCGAAATGAGCAGAAGGTTCTAACAGGTGCAAATGAGGAACCGGTCATAGGACCGATCAAGTGATAGAAAAAAATAGTGAGCTGGAAGGCAGTGGAAAATCTCTAATCGGTGATTGACCTTGTCATCGGTCGATCGACTCGGCGCGATCCAATGAAATAAAAGCCATTTTTTTGAATCAAATCTTTTTATTCCTTTTCAAATATGGAACATCTCGTCAAGCATGTTATAAAAGAAGAGCAGAACGTATGAGAAGGTATCAGAGCAGATCATATGAGATAAAGCAACCAAGGAAGATCATTCTCATCATTTCTCTTATGAAAAAGCCCTAGATTCCTTCTCTCTTTATTGTAATAAGTGAGATCATTTGTGAGAAAGAGAGGCTCAGAGATTTGTATTGCTGAAAGCTCCTATGTGATAAGAGGATCGCCTTACCTCTTGAGCGGAGAAGAAATTGGTGCATGTGTAAAAGAGTTTCCTTCTCCCTTTGAAAAGGGAGGATAATAGTAGATATCTGATAGTCTCGAGGTCGAGGGGTTACGTCGGGGATGTAAGCCAAGGAGTTGGGTTGAATCTCGTCAACAAATCTGTGCGTGCTCTCTTTTCATTTTTATTTTGTGCTAATTGCATTAAATTTAGTGATCTTATGAAAAACTTAAAAAGGGAAAAGTTAGAATTTCAAGATTTAAAAATTGATACACCAATTCACCCTCGCCCCCCTCCTTTTCTTGGTGCCCTACGTTTTTACAATTGATATCAGAGCCTAGGTTTACTCTTGTGATTAAGATTTAATTATCTTTAAGAGTCATGACATCAAATAACTTTATTCTCAGTGAAGATCAATCGACCAATCGTCCTCCACTTTTTAATGTATTAAATTTTATATATTGAAAGATTAGAATGCAAGCATATATATGTTCCATAGATCATCATTAGAATATGCTAAGGGAGAAAGACTCTTAGTTAAATTAGATTGGAAGGAAAAAAAATCTTCTCTATTGTGCTTTGGATACTACTGAGTTTAATCACATCTCTACTTGTATAAATGCAAATGACATTTGGAGAAAACTTATTATTACTCATAAAGGAACTGAGAAAGTTAAGGAGTCTAGGTTAAATCTTTTAAATCATCAATATGATTCATTTAAAATGCTCAAAAATAAAACTATAAATAATATGGTTGCATGCTTCAATGATGTTGTGAATAGCTTAGCCTCTTTAAACGAACCAAGGACTAATGTTCAAAAAGTGAAAAAATTTCTTAGGTCACTTTCCTCAAAATGACACACCAAAAGAGCTGTAATTAAAGAAAAAAAAATCTCAACAAGCTGGACTTTGATGATCTCGTAGGGTCATTATTAACCTATGAAATAGGAATGAAAGAAGATGATGATGCAAATGTCACAAAGAAAAATGCTCTATTTTTAAAGGCAAAAATTGATGAATAAGAAATAAGTGAAGATGAAGAGAATGTTGATGAAAAAAATAGGCACTCTATGCAAAGAAACTGGACAAATACTTGGAGTTTGCCGAACAAAGAAAGAAAGATGAATCTTTTAGAAGAAAGTCGACAAGCAAGAATCAAATCACTTGCTTTGAATGTAAAAAGACATGACATTACAAGAATGAAAGTCTAACTTTTGGGGGAAAGGACAAAGATGTTGAAACTTCAAAGAAAAATAAGAAGATGCTTCAAATAACTTGAGATGAAAGTGAGCAGGAAGAAGATAATTCTTCCTCAAGTGATGAAGACAAGGCTTACCTTTGTCTCGTGGCTAATGAAGAGATATATTCTAACTCATCAAGTGATGAATTGAGTACATTTAATATGCATGATGAATTTAGGAAACTGATAAAGAAATATGGAGCACTAAAAAAGAAGCATGATAAATTGAAAGTAGAATATGATACTCTTAAAAATGAAAAACACAAGAGTATGATACATGTAAAAATTGCATCTCTTTAAATGGTGAGAACACGAGTTTGCAATTTTTAATTAATGAACTAAAAATGAAGAATGATAGTCTAATTATGCATGCAAAATCTAACGTATATTTAGTATTGTATTTAACCTCATTTTGAATCATTTTCCAATAGCATGCATCTTTCTATGGGCTTATTTACATTAATTTTATAAAAATAAAAATCTACCAAAATGTTGTATTTTATTGTCTAAGAAGCAAGAAAATTAAATTATGAAGTCAAAGGAAAAAATTGCGCTCAAATCGAAATTAAAACGGAGTCAAAAAGTGAAAATAGTGAAATTGTCAAAACTGAAAGTAGACTTTAACGGGTCGTGAAGGGATTTTAATGGGCCATGAAAGGGCTGTGAAACTCATTAACAGGTCGTTAAAAGTTATCCCGAGTCACGACCGTGACTAGGCCTTCACGGGTCGTGAAATCCACTATTTTAACACTATAAGGGCCATGAAAAGCCTCTCATAGGTCGTGAAAATCTATTCCTAAGTCGATTCGGATACTGTTTAAGCTATTAAAATCATATCACAACTTGTGATGAAGCCCGGATTCAAGTTTTGGATGAATTTTTGGAAGAATTTTAATTGCACAAGGATTCTTACTCATATTATATGATTTTAGAATGATTTGGAAACATATTATAGATCAAATTTCAAATTTTGACAAGGCCAAAATTTTAGAATTAATTCATACTCGAGGCTCATTGAGAAGACTCATGCTAGATCGACTCTAGGCGAGAATTCTGCGATAGTTTATCGACGTTCCTGAGAGTATTCCCCGTTCTATTTCATGTTGGGATGATCTCATACTTACTTGATCCATTATTCTATCTTTAGTAATTTCGATTCTTTAGTTTTATTTTCTCTTTAAAATTGTGTAATAGTTTTAATTGATAAGACAAACTGTTAAACCTTATTTCGTAATCGATTTTAGTTTAGTTTTCTTTCGAATATGCATGCTATTATTAATGCTTTTTCAGAGATTAATTGTCTTCTATAGTTAGCTATCACCCTTTTAGGAGTAGTTACTTTTAATTGCATGATTTATATGGAATTGATTCTTGACTTTTAAGTCCAAGTATGTCACAACTTGTATGATCTTTGATGGAATATTATTTGTGTGGTCTATTAATCATTACCATATTATGGGTGATAATAGTTTAGAGACTACATTTTAATGCATCTTGATCTCATGTTTGATTAGATTATGATCCATGATTGAATAATCTTAATCTAATTTGAATTAAAATAGGTTGATTGACTTTAAATGGAAATTAATAATTTGAGTAGATCTAATCCGTCGTTAGAACACAAACTTATAATATTTGATCAATTCAGTTTGTCTACAATTTCTTTTATCATCCTAGGCCCTATGCATCAGTAGATTAGATTAGTTTAATTTAATTTTAGTTTTTTTTATTTTTCTGTAATTTTACTTTCTGCACATTTTTTTCTTAAAACTATGTTATCTCCTATTAGCCTATGAAATTAGTTTAGTTAAGTAAGTTAGTTTCTCGTAGTTTCGACATTCTATTCTTACACTTTATTACTTGAGCGAATAGTGCACTTACTAGCATTTAATTGTTATCAATTCTAAATACATGCATCAGTTCACAAAGAAGTGAGATAGAAATGTTAAACACAAAAGTAAATGGATTGGAAGAAAAAGCTCAAAAATTTACAAATGATAGAAAAATGCTAGATGCTATGTTCAGTGGCTCCAAAATTTCCACTAATAAGAAAAGTCTTGGATACAACTCTTTTGAGAAAATGGATGATTCACGAATTCTATTTGTGAGGACTGCAAATGTGCATAATTCAAAATTGACTTGTTTTTTATTGTGGTGCACATGGTCATTATTCTTTTGAATGCAGCATTAAAAAAGAAAAAAAAATATTGAAATTAAGAAGATCTGGATTCCCAAAATAACCAATACTAACTAAAATGGACGAAACAAGTTTAGGTACCAAAAAGATAAATTTTTTTGTCTATTTTTTTAAGAAGCTTTAATATAGAAGAAGAAAAGTAAATGGTATTTCAACAATGGCTGCTCAAGACACATGACAGGAGATGCATAAAATTTTGTCACATTGGAAAAGAAGAATGGAGGTACCGTGACTTTTAGAGATAATGCTAAAGGAAATGTTATCGGTGTAGTAAAATGATAAAATCTTTCTTGAAAATGTATGGCTAGTAGATAATTTGAAGCATAATCGAATTAATGCTAGTTTAACTTTGCAATAAAAACTTTCTAATAAAATTTGAAAAAGAAAAATGTCTAATACTAGATAAAAATGAAAATTTACTGTACATTGACTTCAGACAAAATAACATATATAAAATTGACTTTGAGGACTTATAAAATGAAAAGTGTTTAAGTGCATTGCATGATTATTCAACCTTATGACATAGACGACTTGTGAATTTTAAATTATTAAAAAATATTTTTAAAATGAACTAGTGAGAGGATTACCTAAAATAAAAATTGAGAAAAATATTGTGTGTGATTCTTGTTTAAAAGGAAAACAAACAAAAGTTCCTTTAAATCAAAAGACCTTAATAGTACCAGTAGAATCCTATAACTATTGCATTTAGACCTATTTGGCCTAATTGATGTTAAAGATTTAGGTGAAAAAAGATATGTTTTTGTACTTGTAGATGGCTACTCATGTTTTACATTGACTTTATTTCTTATTCATAAAGATGAATATTTTCATACTTTTCTGAAACTTGCAAAAAGAGTACAAAATGAATTTGATAAAAAAAATCTCAAAAATTAAAAGTGATCATGGTGGAGAATTCGAAAATAATAAGTTTGAATTATTTTGTAAAAAAAATAAGATTTCACATAATTTTCTACATCTAGAACACCTCAATAAAATAGAGTTGTTAGAAAGAAAAAATAGGACTATACAAAAAGTGGCAAGAACCATTCTAAATGAAAGTGCCATTCCTAAATACTTTTGAGTAGAAGCTGTGAACACGTCATGCTATGTATTAAATAGGATTTTAATAAGGTCCTTAATAAAGAAAACTTTTTTGAACTCATTTATGAAAAAATATCAAATATTTCATATTTCAAAGTTTTTTGTTGCAAGTGTTTTGTACTGAAAAATAATGACAAGTTAGGAGAATTTGATGCTAAATGTGATGATGCTATTTTTCCTGGCTATTATAGTACAAGCAAATCATATAGAGTATATAATAAAAGAACTCTTTTGGTTGAAGAATTTATGCATGACAAATGTAATGAAACTAATGATTATGTTTTGAGCCAACATGTCGATGAAGATGATACAAAGGAGCTTGAAGTGATAGGAAAATTAGAACAAAATTAATTGAAAGAAAGCTCATCTTATGAAGAAGGCGATGAAAAAGAAAAAGAAAAACAAAATGAAAACAAGCAAAAAATCTTGAAAGAATTGATGATCAACTTGACACACCATAATTGATTCCCAGGAATTGGAGAAATGTTTCATCATATCCAGTCGAGCAAATTAGAATCAAAATCCGAAATTCCTTTAAAAATTTTTGTGTCTTTTTTTCTTTTCTCTCTCAAGTTGAACCGTCCTACAGAGATGAGGCATTAAGTGATCTAAATTGGATAAATGCTATGCATGAGGAGTTAAATAAATTTGAGAGAAACCAAGTTTGCAAGCGTGTATAAAGATCCTTTGATCATCCAACTGTTGGAACCAAATGGGTATTTCAAAATAAGTTAGATAAAAATGGTGTCATTGTGAGACACAAGGCTAGATTTGTGGCCAAAGATTACTCACAAGTTGAAGGAATCGATTTTGATGAAACCTTTGCTCCTGTTGCACAACTTGAAACTATTCACATGCTCTTAACTTTTGCTTGTTTTAAAGGTTTTAAACTTTTTTAAATGGATGTAAAATTAGCATTTTTAAATGGTTTTATAAATGAAAAAGTTTATGTTGAGCAACCAGAAAGCTTTGAAAATCCTGATTTTCTGAACCATATTTTTAAACGCTCAAAAGCTCTTTATGGACTAAAGCAAACTCCAAAAGTTTGGTATGAACGACTAAGTAGTTTTTTTGTTGAAAACAAATTTCAAAAAGGGACAATTAACACCACACAGTTTTTAAAGCATATTAAAAATGATATTTTAATAGTACATATTTATGTTGATGATATAGTTTATGGTGCTACTAACGAAATCCTATGTAAAGAGTTTGAGTCTTTTATGCAAAAGAAATTTGAAATGAGTCTTGTAAGTGAGCTTACATTATTTTTAGGATTGCAAGTGAAGCAAACAAATGATGGAATTTTCGCAAGTCAAGAAAAATACACAAAAGAATTGCTTAAAAGATTTGGAATGAATGATTGCAAACCAAGCACAACTCCAATGAGCATGACAACCAAACTTGATAAGAATGAATATGACAAGGCAATTGACAAAAAAAGGTATAGCGATATGATTGGTAGTTTACTTTATTTAATAGCACCAAGATAAGATATTATGTTTAATGCGTGTCTATGTGCTATATTCCAATTTGCACCCAAAAAATTCCATTTAGTGGCTGTTAGAAGAATCATATGATACCTCAAATATACTTATAATCTAGGCATTTGGTATGATAGGAATTCAACTTTTGATCTCCATGCCTATATTAATGCTGACTTTGCTAGGTGCAAAGTTGATAGAAAAAGCACAAGTGAGATGTATTATTTCCTTGGGAGTTCCCTCATTTCATGTGCTAGTAAGAAACAAAATTTCATTGCTCTCTCTACTGCTAAGACAGAATATATTGTCATCGGTAGCTGTTGTGCATAAATCTTGTGGGTCAAATAATAGTTACTTAACTATGGAATTGTCTGTACAAGTGTACTCATGAAATGTGATAATACAAGTGCCATAAAGATGACAAAAAATCCATAATTCACTCAAGAACTAAACATATTGACATAAGATATCATTCCATTAGAGATCATATGAATAAAAAAATATTGCAATTGAATATGGGCAAAAAATTCAATTAGCTGATATCTTCACAGCCCCTAAGCGAAGGCAAGTTTTGCATGCTTAGACGAGAATTAGGAATGCTTGTACGTTGATAGGGATATCAATTCTAAGTAAAGGTGATTTGCTTATGCAAACCCATCTTTGACCTGAGTTTTAAATCAAAGGATGATGCACAACATCTATATTACCCACCAAATTACAATTTTTTTTATTTCAGCATACTTTATCGGTCGACCGGTCGGGTGCCTCGGTCGACTGATCCTGTTCAAATTGATTGACCACTTGGAATAATCGATTGACCGGCCGAATATTAAGGGTTATTCACAAATGGCTCTGTTCAAATCGGTCGATTGACTCCATATTTTGGTTGATCGTCTGTACGTAAAATTGGAAGTTTAAAACCTAGGCCATCTTCGATCAGACCACATTATTTGTTCAACCGACTCTAGTGTGATCTCACGATCGATCCTCCTACCGCCCCACGACCATCGCTGATCATCATTGCCGATGAGGGCCTCTGATGAAGTTCTCACAAGTCGCACCATCGCACCTAGTCGGTCGCTCATTATCATCTCAGTTGGTCACTTTCTGGTACAACGTGCCTTCATCTCCATGACTCTCTGTGAAATTATGATATTCTACTTATCTAAGTCTTACTTTCACAGATTGTGTTCTCTCCATTGTCGCCTTGCAATGGCACCACCCTGCACTAAAAATGCACATATTGGAGTATCACCCCCTCGCGGTCGTGCTAGCGATCATGCTCACGGTCATGCCGGTCGTCCTCCATTTGATCATTCACCTTCCTCTTATTCCTCCTCCGGATCTCTACCACCGCCACCGGCTATGACACACTTTTTTCGCACTTCCGCATTTAGCCTCATGTACGATAACTTTTATATTACATGTGAAGTTAAGCGCGTGTTTACTATTGATTGTACTCTCTTGATATGCCTGACGTCCAAGAAATGTTTTGTGATATGGATTGTTATCCTCTCATGACCTTATCCGAACATGACTATCCTCATTCGGTCTGCATGTTTCATGCCAACCTGACCATTGAGAAAGGTAAAATGCTGATTTTCAAAAACCGTCGGTAATGCAGTTTTTCAGACGAAATTGATCCGTCAGAAAAATGATCGTCGCAAATCAATTTGCGACGGTCGAAAAAAATTCGTCGAAAATATCGACAGTTCTAACCGTCCAAAAAATCCTGGCCGATGGTTCTAACCGTTAGAAAAGTCCCGACAGTTCCAACCGTCGAAAGTTTCCGACGGTTGCAACCGCCGAAAAAGTTCGACAGTTCCAATTGTCGATACTTTCGACGGTCGTAATTGTCGATACTTTCGACAGTCGTAATTGTCGATACTTTCGACAGTCGTTGCAACCGTCGATCTTTCAATGGTCGCAACCGTCGCAAAGAATTTTTTAGAAATTAAAAAAAATTAGCGGCTGGATCGGGTCGCGGCCAGCTCCGGCCGCGGCCAAATCCGGCCGCCCCACGGCAGGATCCGACCGCTGGGGGGCGGATCCGACACCCGCGACTGGATCCGGCCGCTTGCGGCCGGACGGCCGGATCGACCACCTACCGCCAGCGGCCGTGAGAAAGAGAGAGAAAGAGAGAGAGACGCCGACGAAGAGAGAGAGACGCCGGCGGGAGAGGGTCACCGGTGGTCGACGCTTGACGTCCGGCGAGAGGCTCATCGGCCCGGAGAGGGAGAGGGGGAGAGAGAGAGAGGAGAGGAGGAAAGAAAATTGAGGTATTATATATATATATAGGGGAAAAAGATGAGAGAGAGCGGGATAACGAAATTTTAATTATCGATGGCTCCGGCCGTCAGAAACATAAATATTAATTATTTTTAAAATTATCGATGGATGTGACCGTCGAAAAAATATTTAGTTATATATAATATTTATTTTTTATTTTACCGATGGTTTGAACCGTCGATAATTATTATCGACGATCGAAACCATCGGTAATTGCGACGGTTTGGACCATCGCTAATTATATTAATAAAATACTCCTCATATGATATTATTATGCATTTACCGACGGTTACGACCGTTGGAAATTGTGGCGAATTTTGCGACAGATGGATATCCGTCAGAAATATCGACATTCCTAATCGTCAAAAAATTAAATAATAATATAATAAATTTCATAATTTATTTTTTTATTTCTGACAGTCATAACCGTCGAAAAATCTGTCAGAAAATTTTGACGGATGAATATCCGTCGAAAATATTGACGTTCCTAATTGTCAAAAAATTAAATAATAATATAACAAATTACATAATTTATTTTTTTATTTCCGACGGTCGTAACCGTCGAAAAATCCGTCGCAAATTATGACGAATGGATATCCGTCAAAAATATCGACGTTCCTAATCATCGAAAAATAAAATAATAAAATAATAAATTACATAATTTATTATTTTCATTTTCGACGGTCGTAACCATCGAAAATTGCGACGGATGGATATCCGTCGAAAATATCGATGTTCCTAAACGTCAAAAAATAAAATAATAATATAACAAATTACATAATCTATTATTTTCATTTCCGATGGTTGTAACCGTCGAAAATGAAACTGTCGCAAAATCCATCGCAAATTGCGATGGATTTCAAACCGTCGAAAATTGCCCGTCGTAAAATGACAATTTTCTTGTAGTGACATCACTACTGATCCATCTACTCTCTTGCACATCTTTGAATTTTCTATAACACCAACTCGTTGGGGAACTAAATCATATGTCATTCACTCCTGGCCTCTAGCTGGTACTCTAACTATTCAGACCGCAGTAGAACTAGTAGTTTTTGGATGCGTTTCCCAATACAAGACCGATGATGTCCACAAACATTTTCCTCCTACACTTAAGGTAGACCATCACCCATATCATAATTCCTCGCTCTGGCCATTTCAATGAAGTTTAGCATTTCGATATATTTTTTCTCTACTGCCTGAGTATTCATGATAGCTCACATCTTAGCTTTTCACACTACTTTCTCTATCATCTCGAAACCCTACAAATGAAAATTCTAAATAGAGCTCTTGGAAACCATCCTTTGTACTTTGGCTCTGAGATTACTAAGATACTTGTTCACGTTGGAGACATCATTCCTCATGACGAGGAATTTATTCTCGCCCGGACTTGGAACACTATCACCTCCGACACTTTGCGTAGGAAACGTCTTCCACATGGTTAGGGCAGTGACAGAGCATTGAGGATATTCCCTCTGACGTCATGGACATGGATCGCACTCAGGGGGAACCCCATCCACAGCCTCCTCCTACTTCTAGTGCACACTCCTCCTCTAGCACCATCGACCTGACTGATGATGCTTGACTACTATGCGGCTCAGGGGTTTGTCTCCATCAGAGTTCATGAGGATGACAATTTCGATGAGGATTAGGTTGTGTTTTGTATGCCCCTCTTTGATGGTGTCAAAAGGGAGAGAAATATGTAGCATTAGGATGATGCTGTTATGAAACCTATGTTATGGAACATGCAACTTTTTTATGTAAACATTATCCATGTTGTGTTAGTTATGTCTGATATGCTATGTAATCTGATGTGAACAAAGCACCATTTGTACCTTTTTGACGATGTGAAAACGAAGAAGAATGGTCGTGTTATGTTGGTAAATTATATATTCTTGAACATTGCGTATCATTTGATTATTGTAATACATGTGAAAAGAGTATGCATGTATTTAGGGGGAGCATGAAACAACTTTATTAAATATTTGTATTACCTCTTCATCGGCCAATATGTTTGTCATCATAAAAAAGTGGGAGATTGTTGAATCACGTACTATTCTCATGTTTTGATTATAACAAACACAATTGGTCAGCAAATGTTACTAATGAGTTTGTAAAGTGATAGACCTATATACAGGAAGAAGTTTAACAGGAAAAGAATCATCGAAGAAATGATGAAGAAACTAAAAAGCGATCGAAGGATCGGTCGATCGGACGAACGGTCGAACACAATAGAACATGGAAAGCTATTGAAGTTATAAGACCGGTCGAAGTGTAGGTCGACTGAATGAATGATCGAGGAAAATAGAAGCGTGGAAGATATTGAAGTTATAAAACTGGTCGAAGGATTGATTGACCGAATGCAGGACCGAAGTAAACAAAACATAGGACATTGAACAAATCATCATCAGTCAAATGATCGATCAACCGAGTGCACACCCGAATAGAATAGTGATAAAAAATAAGCCTAAAGCAATAAGTCGGTCATAGGACGGACCGACCAACTATGCATCTGAAATGAACGGAAGGTTAAAACATGTGGAAATAGAAATCGGTCGAATCGATCAAGCGATCGAAATAAATAGTGAGATGAAAGGTAGTGGAAAATTTCTAACTGGTCGATCGACCTTGTCAACCGGTCGACCAACTTGGCGCGATTCAATGAAATAAAAGCCATTTTTTAATCAAATTTTTTGATTCCTTTCCAAATATGGAAGATCTCATCAAGCATGTTATAAAAGAAGTGCAAAACATATGAGAAGGTATAAGAGCAGAGCATATGAGATCAAGCAACCAAGGAAGACCATTCTCATCATTTCTCTTCTAGAAAAGTCCTAGATCCCTTTCATCTCTTTATTGTAATCAGTGAGATCATTTGCGAGAAAGAGAGGCTGAGAGATTTGTATTGCTGAAAGCTCCTGTGTGATAAGAGGATCGCCTTACCTTTTGAGCGGAGATTAAGGTGGTGCATATGTAAAAGGGTTTCCTTCTCCCTTTGAGAAATGAGGATAATTGTGGATCTCTGACAGTCTCGAGATTGAGGGGTCAAAGCGGGGACGTAGGTCAAAGAATTGGGTCGAACCTCATCAACAAATATGTGTTTGCTCTCTATCTCATTTTCATTTTTATTCTGTGCTAATTGCATTGAATCTAGCGATCTTACGAAAAACTTAAAAAGGGAAAAGTTAGAATTTCAAGATTTAAAAATTGATACACTAATTCACCCCCTCTATTGGTACCATGTGATCCTACTTTATAAAAAGTCACGACTATAATTTTTTGCGAACCTTCGGTTGTGATATCTTCCCTCTCCTTCGTCCATATAATAAACATAAATTTGATAATCGATCCCTTCCATGTGTCTTCCTTGGCTACTCCCCAACATCCATTGGCTATCGTTGCCTTCACCCTTCGACCGGCCGCATTTATATTTCCAAGCATGTTAAATTTGATGAATCTCCTACCCTTTCAACTCCACACACACAACCCCACCTCTACCAAACGTGGACACACTCCCTCGGCTAAGATTAGATATTCATTTTCAAGTTCTTGTCACGTCACCAACATATCAACCACTGCAAACCGCAACATCCTCTTCAATCTTTGACCCTCCACCTACATTACAATCACCAAAAACCCAAGCTTCCTCGCCCACTCACCTCGCCAACTCTACCCTCACAAAGCCATTAATTACCGTTCACTGATTGGTTTCAAGGCCCTTGTCACCACAGTCCCAGCAGTTGCCACACCAACATGCTTTACAAAAGTAAAGGAACATAAACATTGGAGAACATCCATGTCTAATATGCAACTACACATGGAAGCTTTTTCCTCGAACAACTAAAATGGATGTTATTGGATGCAAATGGATTTTTCACACCAAATTGAAGCCTGACGACAATGTTGATCGTTACAAGGCGCGTCTTGTAGCTAAAGGGTTCCATCAGACCCCTAGTGTGGATTATAAAGAAACTTTCAATCCAATAATCAAGCCAACCACTATTTGATTGGTTCTCTCGCTTGCGGTTTCTAAACATTGGTCTCTCAGGAAATTGGACGTATCTAATGCTTTCCTCCATGGTGACTTATATGAAGTTGTTCACATGGAACAATATGCTGGTTTCGTGGATCCTCTCCAACCAGATTATGTTTACAAACTTCACAAGTCATTATATGGCCTCAAGCAGCTCCACATGCATGGTTTAATACCTTTGCTACAACTCTTCTTCAATTTGGCTTCCGGGCATCCGCAACTGACACATCGCTCTTGATTTTCTAGACTACCTTTGCTACTGCCTATTTACTTGTCTATGTTGATGAGATTTTGTTAACAAGCTCCTCATTTGAACTAATCACTGATATTATCAAACACTTGCATTGACACTACTCTGTTCGCGATATCGGTCCACTGAATTTCTTTCTTGGTATCAACGTTCTCCTAACAACTAATGGCCTCGTCCCCTCCTAAGAAAAATGCATCCTGAGTGATGTTAAACATGTCTCTAATCCCATGGCAACAACAAAACAAACCATTAAGCCCAACAAAGAGTTTCATGATCCAACACTTTTTTTAAGAGAAAAAGGATGACCACCCGGTTATGTGGTTGTCATCCAAATGTGTGTGTATATATATATATATATATGTATGTATGTATGTATACATGCATATGTATATATATAATAATGCATATAAGCTATCCAAAACTCCACTCTCGAAGAAGGAAAGAGATGTAGTGTACAATATGCTCTATCTGATATCGCTCCCCACAAAAAATCACTCGGTTATGTTGGAGCCATAAGGCACAGAACCAACAAAAAAAGATGCTATGTGTCTACAGTGTCAATACTCGCACCGACTGCCATAAGGTCTAAGAATTTGAGAGGAATAGACCCCAATGGTCATCCACTGCCAAATGCCTCGCGCTGTCGGACACCAAAAAATAGATGGTCGACGTCCTCCTCCGTCTCGTCACACAAAATGCAAGACATGTCCGTGTGGGGTGCCCAACCTGCCCTGTATGTCCTGGTGAGGAGCCGATCTCACCGCATAAGCCAAGCAAAGATGTTGACTTTTAGCGATACTCGAGATCGCCAAATGAGTCTACAATCTATCCATAAGTCCCCTGATGCCATGCATGAAAGGAATCGAATACATAAGCTACGTGCTGACCAGGACTCCGATAGCCACTCCCATCCGTCAAGCCTAGAATGGTCGGGACGGTAGGGGGCCGTCCTTCATTGGAGCTCCAAAAGCTCAATGATGCGCTAGTATGTGAGGGCTGATCTAAAAAGAGGGGTTCAGAAACCAGAACTGACGTCCCTAGCCTCGGACCATGTCTTTGCCATTGTCGCGTTAGGATGTGCCACCAATGCATATAAACGAGGGAAAGCCTCCAGGGGGACCAACTATGCCGCTAGAATGAGAAATGCTATGTGCCAAGTGATGGTGTCATGATCGGGCGCACCTGTGGAACAATGCTGCCACTCCCCTCTAGAAGGATGAGGCCCACGAGGTAGTATCAGTCTCGACTCCCAAGATAGATCATGCTTGACTCATGAATTGTCCATGATCCGCTTGACCCACCGAACAAGAAGAGCCTAGTTGGTACATTGAAGATCTTGACCCCCAGTCCTCCTTGAGAAGTGGGATGACAGACACTACTCCATGCAAGTAGATGAACTCCTCGTCTCTTAGATTTGCACCTCTGCAAAAAAAATCTGCTCCTCAAGGAGTCCATATGCCTGATAATCTGAGCTGGTGTCCGAAGGACCGTCATGTAGTATGTCGGCATCAAGAGAACGGAGCGGATGAGGATGAGCTGGCCACCTCGGGATAGTAGTCGTAAACTCCAGCCCTCGAGCCTCTATTGCATGCGCTCGAGGGGGACTGGGTTCCACCCCTGAAAGCTGAACTGACGTTTAGAGATGGGGAGGCCCAAGTATGTGATCGGCAAGGTGCTGATCGGAGTGCCGAGCTCAGTCGTGCATCATGCTGCCTCCTCGTGGACCATACCAAACGGGATTAAGGAGGATTTGGCATGGTCTATCTAAGGCCGATCGTCGCACCGAAGAGCTCTACGAGGATGGACACTCATCGAGCCTCTTGCTCTACGAAGAACATCATGTCGTCCGCAAATTATAGAAGAGGGATGAGACCTTGGTGAAGCCGCTAAAAAGGCCCGTTGTGCATGCGGCCTGAGTACATCTAGCGAGTACATCGACTGCTAAGATGAAGAGCATGGGAGCCAGCGGGCAGCCCTGGCAAATCACCAAAACATTGGAAGCTTGCAATATTTACACCTCACTAGGCCAGACATTGCTTTCGTAGTTAACCATGTATGACAGTTTATGCATTCTCCAGCAGAGGAACATTAGGCATTAGTCAAGTGACTATTACGCTATTTCAAGAGTACTCAAGATCTTGGCCTACATATCACTCGTTCATCCAGTCACCAGCTCCACGCATTCTCTGATGCTGATTGGGTTGGATGTTTAGTTGATCGCAAATCAATTGGTGGCTACATTATTTTTCTTGGTAGGAACCTTATTTTTTGGAGTGCAAGAAAACAACGGACTGTATCTCGATCCTCTAGGAAATCAGAGTACCTATTATTGATACTACGACTGAGTTGATTTGGCTCCGTTCTATCCTTAGAGAACTTGGGATTCAGACAAGATGAAGTTGTGAATCGCCGGATGCAAGTTCAGTTTATCTCCACGGAGAATCAACTCCCCGATATTATGAAAAAGTCTCTCTTCCAACTCATTTTCAATTTCTCCGAGCCAAGCTCCGACTTTGCTCTCAACAATGCCGGACTTGAGGGGGCATAATGGGACACGTCCACAACTCATGCTCTCCTGAAGATAAGGACGCGTCTACAAAGTACCTATTCAACAACTTAGGATGATCAGATTGTTGCATGTAACTCTCCTCAAGATGAGGACAACACATTGCATTGTGGCTTCCTTATATTATGGATCTGCGGACTATGTGTTATATTATATATACCACTTAATGTAATGGCATTTGCAAGATATTTCAAAAATAATTTATTACTTTAAGTGGACCGACCTTTTAATTTGTAGTTAATATGTTCACTAGCATCATGAGGATTGCATGGTCAGCGCCGCCGCTTTCTAAATACATATGGTTGGCTATAAAAAAAAGATATATAAATATGAAGATAAATTGAGAGAACCAGCTATCTTAACCTGTGATTAATTGTGACATTGTAATGGTGGCTTAAATCCACAAGTGGAATCATCACGAGTTCAAATTCTCGAAGCCTAAGATATATTTTAATTGACATGTGGATTCTGATATCAAACAATCAACACTTTTTTTTTATCAGAAATTGGATGACGCCTAATTAGTATATGCATGCTGTGCACAATTTTTTGATATTTAAACAGGTTAGTTTTTTTATCACCTCTTAAATTATTACTTTTTCCATGTCCAGTTTTAAATTATAACTCATTTTAATAATTATAAAATATCATTTTACCATTACATTTATATTACAACGATACATTTTAAGAATAAAAGAGAATCAATACTGATACCATGACTATTTAATAATAATATTTTATGCAATATTATGTTTGTTATTTTTTATTATTTATAATTATTTTCAAATTAAAATCTAAGGAGAAAAAATAATATTTTATAATTATTAGAAATTAGTAAATTTTGAATTGAAGGATTTAAATGTCAAATTTGAATAATCAACGGTGGTTGGTTCAACTGGTATCAGATTTGAATGCGAAGCACTCGCTGAATGCTAGTAGTTCAGTCCCAAATTCAAATTTTGAAGTCTATCACCTTGATTAAAAAATAAATCATTACTGTTCTATCTTTCCGATTAGTAGTTTGAAACACTGAAGACCTCCCGTAGATCGGCCCGGCATAAAAAAATGTTAAATTTGGATAAATTTAGATACTATTATAAATTTATAATTGTTGATTGAATGTGAAAAACTTTATAATTTAAAAGGTGTTAAAGAAAATAATCATATTTAAATTACATAGGTGCGAAAAAAAAAACATCACAGATCTGCCAAATTGATTCGGACGCAAGTTAACTTTGTTTTGATAATATGACAGCTAATTGATTATATCAAGTCATGAAACTTAATGTAATTGAGGGTGCATGTATAAACTTTTACGCAACCATTTAAATCTTTATTCGCCTTTTTAAAAATATTGTGGATCCGCACATCCAAACATTTTAGGTCTTCAGTTATCCACAAGTTCAGAGTCCTTAATTGGAAAAAGAAAAAAAATTTCTTATGACAATGTTTACAAATTCACCTGCCTCACATCCTCACATTCATGGGAATTAGGAAATAGACTAATCAAATTCAAGATGCGTATGAACCTTAAAAATAAGAAGTTGACTAATTAAAATCGAGTTATGAACTATCAAAATAAAATTCTCAAAGACTGACTAGGTATGCATCCAAATATTTTATATTTGAATGTTGTCAAGGGAGACATTGTGGCATTTTTGTCTTGGTTCCTCAAGATGACTAAATATAACGGATAAATCATAAAATATATAACTTGAGACTTTTAGCATGTTTGACTAAGCTAAGTCAAAATAACTTATAAATAGTTTTAAAGTTTTCACTCTGTTTGGTAATTGAAAAAAAAGTGACTTATTTTATTTGCTTATAAGTCAGAAAAAATAAGCTTGGGGACTCAGCTTATTTTGTATAAAAGGCGATCATTTTGAACAATAAATATACTATTTTGCCCTTAAAATATATATAACTTTTATTCACATATTTTTTTCTATTATAATATTAAGGACTTTTTGGTCATTTGACAAAAATAATAACTTATAAGTTTTTTATTATCAAACATGTAATTACTTATTTTTTAAAATTAATTTCAATCATTAAACTACTTATCAGTATTTCAACTTATCAGCTATTTTATATCAACTAAGTCAAACGGTCCTTTGATAGTGCAAAGGCTTATTTGCCCATTGAACTCACATTTATCATCAACTAATGTAGTCATGGAAAGAAAGCATAGCTTAGGAGTTTAAGTTTTGGAAGTTTCATTTGGTATGTGACGTGATATGATTTTTTTAGATTAGTTGAGCTTGATGATGAATCGAAATAGAATATATACGTATCGAGAATATCTTCAATTTATAGATATTACACATAGTCGTTAACGTTGTGCAAATTGAATGACTGCGTCATTTACTGGGAGACTTGAAAAAAAAAGAATGAAAGAATGGCATCAACTTAGGCCTCGTTTGGGAACGTTGGAAAATTGAAGAAATGGTAGAATTCTGTAGTATTTTTTCCTATTTTTGAAATTATTACAAAGTGTTGTTTGACTGTTAATTTCACAAAGTTTAAAACCATGGTATGAGGTTCAAAACGAAGTAAAAAAATTAGGAGGTGTGACCTCCGTAATTTTTTCTTTGCCACAACAGCGTCAGCGCAAAAATTGTGAGATCACTTCATTTTTTTTAGTTTTTTTTTATGTAGTCAGTTTATCACCCAATCATCTCCATTGGATTATTTACTACTATCTTTTTAACTGAAGTATGTCACTTTTCAAAAAGTGGTATACCATATAATTTTACATCCCATAGGTTAAAATACATTTTAGCCAAACAGCCCTTAATTTTCAACTTATTTATTCTTTTTCTTGATCTTATAGTATTTTTTATCTGCTAAGTTCGGGCCCAAATGCAATCTCCTTCGGGCTTTGCGGGCCACAAAGCCCGACATCGCATTCGAAGTAAATCGGCCCGCGCGTTTGTCTCGAAATGGTTTCTTAGCTTTTCGGGTTTAGGGTTCTTAATCTCCTCGCCGTCGGCGGCGACGAATCCGGCAGACAAGCTCCGTCTCGATGGAGTCTGTCATCTCATCGGCGCCTACGACGGCGGCATTATCCTTGTTGCTGATTTAGGACGAGCACAGGTACGCTGGAGGCCTAAAAAAGTTGTTTTTTATTTTTAACTTTCCTTTTCTTGAATCCTGAACGACCGCAACTACGCCGCGCGGTCTCGTAAGCGATTGGATGTAATGCGCAGGCCTGCGAGTTGCAAATCGACCTTAAGAAAATATACGACGTTCTGCATTCTATCAGTACTCTGAGTTGATTAGCTTAACGCTTTTTCTCCCACAAAATGTTCTCTTAGGTACTTAATGCGAGCGATAATTGCGCGTGGTATTAGATGTAGCATCAGTTAGTTATGGGTGCGTATTTGGTTGCTCAGCTGAGTTCATACATCTTTTTATTTTGTTCTACAATTGAAACTTTTTTTCATCGTTCGTGATTGTTCTTCCCATTTGGGGTTTTGAAGACAATGTCCTAATTCTTGGCGGAGCACCAGAGAAGAGGTGCATCGGCTGTAAACATGGACAAAAAGCAATTTGGGTGGATAAATAGGTCTGCCTTTTGCCAGTATTGACGGCTGATAAAGGACCACCATACAGAGAAAAGACTGAATCAATACATCGGACATCGGAACTTTTACATGGTCGTACAGTAATTTAAAATTTTGAATCTCTACGAATGTCTACAATTGCTATAAAATTTTGGCGCTATCTTGTTCAAAATTTTACAATTCCATCTGTTCCATGCTCGTTTCTTTATACCTTTTCTAATGAACTATTGTACCCTCTTTGTCTGTGCACAGGGACATTTGCGTTCCTGAAATTTAGTTATCCTATTTTCGGACTGACTTGTGAAGTGTAAGGCAAACTCAAACTTAACCGTGGTTTCATATGCAATATTTATGATGTTTGAATGAACATCTATCTTTTTTATAAACTGATAAAGAATATAGTGTATGTAAGTGTTTGGTTTCCTGCATCTATATATATGTAGATATTATTAGATAGAGAATTACTCTTCCAATTTGGCGAATCTTATTATTTTCAGATTCTAACTTGTCCAAACCAAATTCCGCCTATGATCTTCAAACTTTTATTCTGAACAACTTAGTTCTTAACTTCACTTTGTAGTCCTGCCATCTCCAGTTTTCATGGTTTTTTATTTACAATTCTTTAACCGGCGATTTTTTTTATAAATTTTAATTTTTATAATGACAAGTTGTAACTTGTAATATTTTAATGAATGTGAGTTAGATTGGAAAAAATTTAAACACTCGTAATATGAGGTTAAAGGTACTGTGTAGGGAAGAGTCATGAAAATTGGACATAATGAAGTTAGGGGACTAAAGTGATTTATGGTAAAATTTCAAGGATCATTGATGTAATTTATCCAATATCAAGTTGACAACTAACATTGTTAGATTGTTGTTATATCAACAACAAGATACGTATTGGATCATCATGTGTCATTATCTGAATTCTGTATGTAATTACTCTTTGACATCTTCTGTGCTCCCCTGTAATTTCCTTTCTTGTGCTTGTTTCTGGGAAATCTTGGGGACTACGATGTGGTTTGTCTAAACAATTTGCCTCATTTCATCTGTTTTGTGTGTTAGAAATAACTAGACATTTTCCGAGGTTACATACACTGAATCAATTTCTCAAAATAGTTAAAAGATCAACTGAGGGTCATCGTTCATACGAGAGTTTATCCCATTGGCTTCTGCTAATGCAAGTCTCGTAAGTTATTACCTTTAGAACAGTTTGTAGTACTGTGCCTTCTTCTATATCAATTGCCTTCTTCACATCACGTTCAGGATAATCCTTTTAAACATATTGGATGATGGGCATCTCGGATAAAGTTAGGTACTTTTCAGGTTATGATATTGGAGCAGCAAGCTTCTACTCTTACAAGAAGTTGCCAAGGGAGAAGATTGGGCGGACAATGTAGGAACATCTCATAATGATTGATGCCTTAGCATACATACTAACCTTATGACGGCGGCCAAGAACAATTTAGGGAGTCGGTCACTGATGATGTCCGGAGGATGTGGAACTCGACTCAGCATCTTGAGCGAGATGCGCATCTCAATACATGGCTTGAATTTAACACGAGTTGAGCGTAAACTGAGACATGGCCGAGTTGTAACCCGAGTTAATAGCTAGCTCGTTCGGTTTGTCCGCCATTATTATAATGTTTTTTCTAGTGATTCTGATTTGTATTCCATATTCTTCTTTAAACATTTAATATTTCTTTTGAGTTTGAAGGGATCAATGATGTAGTGTCGAGAGGAACTTCTACAAGGGCCATCAATTAAGATGGCACGAAGAGATGAAGCCACAAAATTCGTGCTCTCATCAAGTGGTCCAGTGGTTATCAACTTGTTTTCCAGAATCTGTTTTGATGTTCTAAGTTAAAGGTTGACGCTTGTTTTACCTCGATAGACTATTGAGAAATCCAGACATGCATGTAAGGTTTGAGTGCTAATTTGTAATCACATATTAGTGTATAGAAGAAATTCTGCCTATATTTTATATTTTATAGTCGGTTTAAGTCCGGATAAAGGAGGAGGGTTGTGTTAGGTCTCGACAGTCATCGTAAAATTTTGTCGAATTTCATGAACATGAATCAACGAATATTAGAATGACGTCGTATGATTCATATAGTCGATACCTAGTGAGATAAGATTTTATTATTATTATTATTATATATAACGCTCTTATTTCTTGTAAATAGATCATTATATAATAGATATGATGTCCGAAAACCACGAAGAAAGGAGGCATATGGATAAATATGTTGTTGAACTGGATTTCTATGCTTTTAAATTTGATAGTGAAACTGGTTAAAAGTTTTATAGGGCTGTAAACGCCGCCTGGTTGAGTCGTTGCCATCATTTTTCAGGGCCAGCGACAAAAAAAAAACTATACGGCCACAGATGTTTGAGGAAATACCATCGATCCCGACCTTTTTTTTTCTTTACCGAAGATTTTTTTCCGTTAACAAAAAAAAAATCCTCCTAAATTCCATTTCAAAATTTACCTTATTCAAGTTAGTTTCCATTTTCAAATTTACCTTATTCAAGTCAGTTTCCACTTTCTAAAGCCAAACCCGGATTAAAGATACCGTGTGATGGTCGTGCGCTGTGAAGCTTTTTTGACGGATCTTGCTCTCCCTTGCCAATTGATCCAATGTGCCAATTGATGGTAGCACGATTCTTGGTGGGTGCGTTTTAGTGGCACCAATCACTGGAACATCCAAGAAAAGGAAATGACACCAGAACATAATCCGAACTTCGCATTGATATTTATTCTTGGACTAGAGATGGCTTGACAGTATTCATTACACGCATTGCCGTCGTTATAACTAGATCTCGTCATCTCTTGCACCATTTCACCTCAAATATTACATCCTTCCACAACACCAACGCGGCGTCCTGGAAACTAAATCTAAGGAGAGATGGAACTGGTTAATCCTACGAAGATAGCAGAAATCAGTGGTACTCTCTTAAGTAGGGTGGAGCGCCGTCACAGCAAACTAATACCAGAAGTGCCAATCTGGTTCTAGCTCTGACTTAAAGAACAACATATAACGTATCATCTGGAGTCCACCACTGTTGCCTCCGGAAGGGGATTAAGTTGCATAAGAGGAAGGTGGGATGCGAGCACATACGACACTGCTGTTATCTCTTGTTCTTTCTGCCTGGCAAGCACCTTCCTGACTTCGTTAGCCAGCTCAATAACGTAATTATCTTCATGACCTGCAAGAGGGAGTTCCACCGTTCCAGTAAGGAATTGCCCCACAATTTTACCAGGAAATGCTCTAGAATGTCATGATAAAGGTAACACAGCCTCAGGCAGCTGCTGACTAGGATACATATTCAAGCATATCATAATTTTGCAGTCATGCTAGATTCGGTGTACTTACCTATGTCAAACATTGCCTTCTCAAGCAAAAACAAATAGTCTCTGTTATTGCCGCATGGACCGAATGCAGTAGCAATTTGCCTGAAATGACAAAATTTCAAGTCAGTGGACTAGACAAGCAAACAGAAACCATAATAAATAGAACATGGCCCCTTAAAATCTGTGATGTACTTCGCCATTTCCTCCACAGAAGCTGGGCCTAGATAGTATCTGTTGGTCAGTTTATCAGGAGTGGAGACGAAACTGCGTGAAAACAAATGCTCTCATTAGATCCAATATGAACCACATCGGCACCCATATTCTACAAACCAAGATGGGTTCTTACACAAGAACTCCTGTTACAGTCGGTTTAAGAGAATCTTCTTCCTATAAATCAAAGATTAGATATCAGGATAAGTTTTCAATTAGGGGCACTCCACAGATACTGTTTCCCAATGCTCCATATCATACCTTGTAGAATTCTACTGATGCTTTCCGGTCATACTCGCATTCTCGTCTCTCCAGATACTGAGGCATACAAAGTGTCTTTTGATTAAACATATATTAGTACCAAAGAAAGAAGAGTATAGAGATAATCCATTAAATCTTACTGCCATTGCTGCTCTTTCCTTCTCCAAGCCACCATTGACACAATATGCAACACCCCACTGAAGAAGATTGAAGTGTTAATTATAAGAATAGCATTTAAGGAAGGATGATGGCATGTCTTTTCAATGTTAAAAGGATCATAAGATCTTCTCAAAAGAGAAAAAATATATCAAGATGAAGTTAACTGCAAGATCCTTTAATTAGCCATCAGAACACAAATGTATAGCTCCCCATCTAACAACTTTTTACCATTTTGCTCCTGTCTTTTGAGCCCTTGTCCATGTAACAAGTTTTTCTCCTTAGCCCTCAAAAAGTTTCTTAATGGTCCTCGGCATGTGTTCATCAAAACATATACATGTCATAACTCTAATGACCATTTATGACTTAACTCTGTGAAAATACCAGAATTCAATCACCTGATCCTCCAGAATTGACTTGTATGAAACTAAAAAAAATCAGCAAAAAAATCATGTAATGTTTCCACATGCTATACATCAGAACTATGATAACCTACACAAACTGCCCCTTTCTTGGCCTCCAAAGTGCAGGTTCTAGCTGGATTCTCCGCTGTGCCCCTATGATCTATACACGCTGCATGCGAGGAAAAATCGATGATAAATATTCTTATATCCAATAGGTGTGGAATATCATGTTACTAGACAAACAGGTAGATCCTACCAAGATCAAATACACGCCTGTAGTCCTTGATGAAGCCCACAATTTTATCATCAAAATCAAATCCAGGGTTCCAAACCAAGGATCCATATCCGAACACCCACAGCACCATCTTCGCTTAACTGCAATTGGTAAAAAAAAACATTACCGGACTACTATGGTGTCTGCCAGAAATATATTACAGAACTTGAAATTCAAAACAAAGTTTTTAATGATTAATGGCCAGTCATACCTCACCCCATGAATATGGAGGTGCCCAAAAAAAAAAAAAAAAAAGAGAATCATACTTGTGAAACTTCAAATTCGAAATTTAACCCAGTGGTTTATGCATTATTGTTGTCTATTAATCATTCAGCTACAGCAAGTTCATAACAAATGGCTTCTTAAGAACTTAATATCGGCTAAAGTTGTAAAAGTAACGTGATTCATTTCTATCTCTTCATAAGACATCTGAAGAGAAAGTATACTAAACAGTCAGCATCTCTAGTATGTGGGTACATGATAGCACCTCTCTTGACAAAAATATGATCTAAACGTCAAAAAAAAGTATACAAAACAGTCGGTACATTTAGTCAAAGGTAGAACTTAGCAGTTACATTGTTATCACAATGATTAAGTTATCCCTCTCTTCGGAGACATCCCATTAAGCGGTCCCTAGTCGTCAAATGTTCATAGTTTGGATGTGGGTAACTTATTTGGACTGCACATAATTGCATGCCTACATTTCTACATATATGAATGTGAAAAAGTATTAAAAATGAGAAAAAAATGAATATGAAGATGTACAAGTGAATAGGGAAAACCAAACAAGCATAGCACAATGTTAACTCCAAGATGTAATGCACCGTATTTTGAAAAAATACACCTAAGAACACGTGCATAAACACATAACCTTGACAAAAAAAAAACCAAAGCTAAACAAATGGAAAAGGGGAATACTTTTTCTAACCATAGAAACAAATGAACCATTTGTAGGAAAAAAGGAAAAAAATATCAAAAGGGTTCTTGTTTCTTTTCACTTTTCTAGGCCCCGAAAGAGCCAGAAAAGAAAATATATAAAAATACAAACTTTATTGATCAAATATGGTTCTTTATAAATTAACAAAATTCTAAAGCGGCAGGAAAGGGGGAAAACAAACAAGGAAAAGGGATAAAAAAAAACAGCTAATAACAGTTAAAGTTTCTCACCAAGAAATTAGTCCTCAACAAAGGTGTTACGAGATTGATACCGGTAGGTACCGGAGAAGACCTCTGATGCAGAACGGTCGGACGATCCAGATGCTGAGGCCTGCAGGAGGAGAGAAAAGAGCCGGAGAGGAGACAATGGCGGAAATAGTTAGGGTTCCAAGGAGATTGAAGCCCTAGATATCTCCGAGTCTCTCCCCCTCGCGCCGCTCTCTCTCCCCCTCCTCTGTCTTTCTTTCTCTCTCTCCCGCTCTTCGTTGGAATGTTGAGAACAGAGGAAGAAGGTGGTAGCGAAGACTGGTACATTTATATCGAGAGAGGGATCGAGTTGCTGGTGACACGTATGCATGGGAATGGGGCACTCGCCCATGGTCATGTCTCCATCTTACATGGAATGGGAAATGATCGATTTACCCTTTTCCTTAAAATCAAAATTCCGGAGGTGTTATTTAGAAAAAACTAATCCACCCTAAAAACCTAATTAAATAAAAAAGTAATTAGAAAAAATCGTAAATTTTAACTTGGATTAAAAAGTAAATTAATTTTTTGAAATAATTAAAACTACCCGCTCCTAACAAAAGAACCGAGAGACCTGATCCGAATTAAATATATTTTTAAAAATAATATAATCAAAATATTATTTCAACTTTCAAGTAATCTTTCGTAATTTTACATTTTTTACTCATATTTATTAAATTAGATATAAATTTTTACTTAATAGTTATTATGATGCAGTTAAATTTGAATACCAACAAGTTATTAATCTATTTTAATAAAGTTTGATAAAATTGACTAAAATGTTTTAAATTATAATGTGATCATGTAATAGTTTAGTTACATAAAAAAAGTTGAATTGAGAGTTAGATATTAATTTTTTAAAAAACATCGAATGTCATGTATTAATGTCTATTAATTTGTATTATTTTAAGTAAGTCCTTAATTTGAAAAAAAAACCGAGATAGTTTATGTCCATTTTTTTCTCTAAACAAAATTTAAGTGACCTTTTACACTTTATAAAAACACTCAAAATTTAAAAGTCGATTTTCTTCTTTTAAGTAAAAATCATCTGAGCCGAACCACTTCCCTTATCCCTAATGTGCATCGTATCATTTCGATTATGGTAATAAATGAAAATAAAAATACATATTCTTTTTTCAGATTCAAATCCATCAGGAATCGATTGCCTCTCAACTTGTCAAGGAATCCCGTGGATTCATAACCATGGGCTAAAATCCTCCGTGGATTTTCTCCCAAGTAGTACCAGATTTTTTTTTTGTGCCACTAATTAATGGTATTAAGTTATCTTTTTTATAATTTTTTACAAGTATTAAGTTATAAAATCATTATAAAAAACTCAAGATAAAATAAGTGATTGATTCAACTTATTAGCGTGTTTGAATACGAAAAACGAGAACAATAACAATTTCGAATTTAAAGCCAAAGTTAGCAGTGTATTCAATTTGAAACGTTAAAATTATGAAAAAAGATACAACGCTTAGATCTTTACTACGATAACAAACAGCTGCATCCATCTTTTTTTCTCTACGTTGCATCTAAAATTGTCAATGCGTGACGACACAAAGATGTAAAACTACGATTAGTTAATTGGTATGCGTATTTAATTAGCTTTTGGCAGTAATATGCGTGCACAATGACCCATTTGCCTTCCCACAAAAGAATGGCAGCAAGCACATGGTGGTCCTTGAAGTGTAGCTAGGGGCATCTCCTCGAAAACTGAAGATATTATTTTTATGCTAAATCACAATCACAACAAAACTTGTGCTCGATCAAGGGACCTACTCTTCAAATTTTTAATGTGATTTCAAATTCATCATTTTACTCTTCATTTTATTTTATTTTATTTTATTTATTATTTCCTCCTTAAGTCTTCACGATTTTGATTCAATCATGCTTAGTATAATTTAGATTATTGAACAAACATATTAATTTAATTAATATATAAATTACAACAAGATTAAATATATAATATTATTTTATGAATATATAAAATAAAGTGGAAATAGGAAGAGAAAATTTATTTTTAGTGTAATCGTTTCTCGGAATAATTAGTCCACTATTTTTTTATTTTTTTGTTAAAAAATATGAATTATCAAGTTGATTCAAACATCTTTAATTATGTGTTAAATCCAATCTAATTCGTCGACATGTCTTAAAAAAATATTTATTTAATTACAAATAATTGATTGAACAAATTACTTTTAAAAATATATTATTAGTTTATTAACAAAAAAAATAAAAAGCAATGGACACTCTTCATAAACTTAATAATCTTAAAAAATAAATATATTTCTATTTTTTATCTAATCTTATTGTGATTTTTATATTAATTAAATTAATATATTTTTCCAATAATTTAATTTATATCATTAATTAAATAATCAATAGCATCAGAAAAGAGAATAAAGAAAGTGTGTGTGATGATTAAAAATCAAAAGTTGAGAGGAAATTGAGAGAATATGAGAGGAGGAATACCAATTAAATAAAGTAAAATAAAATGAAGGATAGAATGGTGAGTTTGTAATGATAATAATAATTAAATGAGTGACATTAAGAGCATCCGCATGTTAGATGTTAGTATTTGAAAGTGTGTTATATTAAAATATATTTGATAATATTAAATTTCGAAGGCAATTTATGTTTTTTGTGTTTGAAATGTGATTTCAAATTATTAGGATTTCAAGGAAAAAAATACACCCTAAAGATAGACAAAAATGACCACGAATTAAAATTACATATAAAAAAATAATTATATAACGTATAAGTTATTGTAGACCGGGCAACATAATTCCACTGCTAGTTGGATTATAGAATCGATAGGACGATGGAGAAAATAACACAATTATCTCTTTTTTTCGATTACATGGAGGCACAAGGTTTATTGCAACAAAAAAAACTTAAAAATAAATTTTTGCGATGAAATTTGAACTTAAAACAATCTAGGAGTCAATGAATATGTCACTGCGCTATGTCCATATTCCCGCAGGAACCATCTCTTTCTCGTGCTATAAATAGAGGTCACTAGTCTAGAAAAGAATTGAATTCTCAACCGATAAAAGTATCTCGTGTATGGACACAAATTGACATATAAATTTGTTATTTGCAATGCAAGGTATTAAGAATATATGGCAAAAAGGGTGAATAAAACCAACGGCCAACATCCAAATTGGATAAGATCCTGACTCAAAGCTTCATCTACTTGGTCCTCGGACCACAGACAAGATCTGCATCTGTCTCATTTTGAGTCTTCACGTGACAATATGCATTTTCTTAATGTATATATAATTATATTAAAAAATGCACATTATCTATGCACAACTATCCGATCGATCTTACGGACGTGAATGAGGGAGGACGGTCCTCTCCCCTTACCATTAAATCCATATATTTATATATACATTAAGAAAATGCATATTGTCTATGCACAACTATCCGATCTTGGCCACACCGGTCCAACCTCCGCTCCAGTTTTTTGATGCGCCTACATAGCAATCATAAAATTTATGAATGTGATTACATCATACGAGTTCTGAGTTCCCAGATTATTAGTATTTTCGATCCGATAATCTATAATCATCATTTAACGATTCAAATTTATTGGATACATATTAATTGTATACTTTTTTATTGCATTTTATTGAATATATATATAATTCGTTAGAGTGGATTAAGACTAAAATATTAATATTTCAAATACATAACTTAAAATTATTATTAAAATGAACTAAATGTTAATATTCTATAAATTATCGCCTTCAATTAATTAGTTTATTGTGGTTTCTTTTCCTTCGCATAACAATTGAGGTGAAGCATGGCGGAACAATAAAAAAAGGAGATATAACTGACTAATGATAAAATATCGAGATGAAAGTCAATTAAAATTACATAGAATATTACGCATTCTCCTTTTGCATTTCTGAATTTTGTAAAATGGTTTTGTTAGCTATTATTAAATTAATTCTCGCAATTGTTTGATAAGAAAAAGTGAAGGGCAGTTTATTCGACAAATTATGGTAATCGAACTAACTAATTATAGAAAATTCATTTATTAATTAAATTACATAGATTATCAAATTAACTGGCGATGCCTACAATAGTCTTTCTACACTCATTTGACTTCTTTTATTCGAATTATATTCTTTCTTAGCTCGTGAAAAACAAAAGAAATTAATTGTTACATAACTATTTTCTTCCCTCCTAAAAAACTATTTTTCCCATTATATATATATAATCTCAAGATCTAGGGGTGAAAGTAGTTCGGATCGAGTGGAATTTTCGATCCAAAAAAACTATCTGTGATTTTTTTCCTAAAATTATTTTGAAAAAATAAACTCACCCTTTAGCGATCGATTTTTTTCGAGTTATTTTTTTAGGCCCCTAATTTTATATAATTATATTTTTAAAAAATATATTAAATTAAGCTAACATAAAACTATTTAATTTTATATTATATACAAAATATACTACTAATATATAAGAGTTTCTAGGAATGTTCACGAGTCGAATTGGATCAAACTAGTTCTTGTGAACACCCCTAAGAGTTACCCAATTAAAGTCAATAATGCGATAGGAAAATATGAGATTTTATAAAAAAAGTATTATGTCTATAATAAAAATTTGGATAACTTATAATTAATGTTATAAATTAAAAAATTATAAATAAAAATGAGCTCCACAACCCATACGATTTTTTCGAGTGGAGTCTTAATTTTAACGGGTGATTTTTAATTTATAAAAAATATTCTAAATTATATTCGGACTCCTAAATTTTAATTTTTTTGAATCAGTTTTTTTGGATCGAATAAATTTTTGGAGTTTGTCAAATTTTTCTTATACCCCTATCAAGATCCTACGCATATGATAAAAATCATATTTAAATTTTGCTGTTCGATATCCTCGCATTAATTTATGAGATTTTGTGGTCCTATATACGTGCATAAACGTTGGAAAGCATGAGCATTCTTACCAATAGGGTGAGAGGAGATAAGAAGGGTGTACTTGTCCAGATACATTGAATCAAGAGGCACAAAAATCACACACACATTCCTGATTTTTTTAAAAATAAAATCTTCTAAAAAATCGGCATCTTTTTTAAATTAATTTATACATATAAATCTATATCCTTCATAAAAATTTATGATATATATATATATATGTTGTGACGTGTGTGTTCCATATTTTGTTCAAAGCAGTAGTAGCCGGAACTATGAATTGAGGACCAAATCTCGTCCAGGTTCAAAGGATTTGCTAGTTGGGATCGTTAACTTTGAGGTGCATACATAATTACGCATTTATTTCAAGCTTCATCGAGATCATGTATGAGGGTAACCATAACATACGGGTGAAATAAATGGATGCATGCATGCATGCATGGGGTCATAAATCATAATGTACAATGACATGCATGCGCTTGAGTGGTGATGGAAAATGACGAGAAAGCCATCCCATTTTTATTTTTAATTTTTGGGTTAAATAAAGCCATCCAGTTCGATGTGACCCGAATGGATCGGGGCAAAGGTAAAGGGGTGGAGGAGAAATAAATTGAACAAATATATAAATTGGGATAATAAAATTTAAAGCTTTGAGAATATGCTTCATATATTCCCTCTCGATTTGTGTAAGGGAATGTTATTAAATTTTCATTTTTTAGGTGAAAATGGGTAAAGTCGATTGAAGATATTTTACGCGGAAAAGTTGTATTAAATACCCTGCAAATTTGACGTCTTTCCAGCTCTACTTTATAACTTAAATTTGTAATAATATTATTCTTCATTTTGTAATTCATTTTACGAAATGTCTTTTTCATTACTAATCATATGTCTTCCGATTCGTTGCCTACTCAGATGTCCGCGTAGCACTTCTTTCTCTTTTCCACGTAGGCGAACATCCCCTAACATTTTGCCAATGTTAATATAATAAAAAATAATTAAAAATAAAAAAATGAATGTTCTGACATCCCCTTCCTCTTCGTCGATGCAGACGAGTACATCGAGAAGTCGAAGTTGGCCCCCATGAATGCCTAGATCCACAGTCGCCGCGAACATCGTCCCACCTCCCGGACTACCCCCGCCATGTTGTCGATTGTGACAGGCGACCTTGCTTCGAACACCACCGGATGGCGTGTCGGCTTTGAGGAGTGCAAGGTCGACGAATGATCAATGCGACGGCGAGCCGAGAGCAATTGCGTCTGCGGGTGTGAGAGCTTTTAACTATAATGACTATTTAGGAGTTATTTGACTAAGCTTGTGACTTATACGTAATTTTGAAGTTTTTTTCTTAATTTGATAACCGAAAGAAAGATATTATAAGCACTTATTTTACCTGCTTATAAGTGAGAAAAATAAACTAGAGGACTCAACTTATTTTGTATAAGAATTTTTTTTTAATTTTGATAAATAAATGTACTATTTTGTTCTTATAATATACATATTTTTTCTTCACATATTTTCTATATTATAATATTAAGGATTTTTTTTATCATTTTGACTAAAATAATAACTTATAAAATTTTCTATTATCAAACACGTAAATACTTATTTTTAAAATCAACTTCAACCATTAAACTACATATCAGTACTTCAACTTATCGGCTAAGCCAAAGAGCCCTTAGAGTATGTTTGATTGTAGGTTTATTATCCATGAAAGAAGAATTATTAATCTTATCAATTTATTATTCATGGTGCTATTCGTTGTTGGGTAAATAAAATAGACGCAAATGAGTTCCCAACATTTGGTAACTTCTTGTGTAGCATATGATATAGCATCTTCTTGCGAGTAAGAAAAGTAAGAAAGATATAAGAAAGTTGTTTGGGGTTAAATATGAAAAGGGAAAAAAAATTAAAATTTTGTGGAAAATAAAGGAAATGTGCAAGTTTTTGTGATTAAAATTGAAGACTAACTATTCATACCTTTGAGAAGAATTATTACATTGGTTAGTACATTACCATATATCAATTGAAATAATAAATGAGGTGGAGCCCACAACAAAAAAAATTATGATGTTTGGCATTATTCCAACGACCTTTAACCTCATCTTATTGGTTTTTCGAACAACACCTTAAAGAATTATGAGTAAAGTGACAGAGTTAGAAATTATCAGCAATGAATGTACATTGTATAATATTATTAATTAAATAATATAAAAAAAATTAAATATGATAAAATAAATATAAATTTTGGCATATTTTCAAATGCCAATTGATAGGCATTGTTGCAATTATATTAGCTTTTACATTAATTCCATTACTTTTACATGTGATCTATTTCCCTTATATGTTTTTATATAATATAAAATGTAAAATAAATATTATAAAGTATATAATCATATTTGGTAAATGAAATAAGAAAAGCTATAATGAAAAAATTATCATATTGAATGTTATTGTTGAATTTTACTATATCTAAGTTTCAAAAGAAATAATTAGATAAATAGAATAAGTAATAAAAATATATAAATGCAATGGGGTAAAATAAAAACATTAGAAATAGATGTATTGATTTTATATGAGTTTATTATGATGCAATTATTATATTTAAACATGTGATGACAAAAAAGTTAAGAAAATGATACTATATGGTGTTGCTAATAAACATGATAAAATGCAAAATATTAAAATTAGATATTATTATTATTATTATTATTATTATTATGATGATGATGATGATGATGATGATGATGATGATGATGATGATGATGATGATGATGATCGTCGTCGTCGTCGTCGTAATTAGGTATATACTTGACTTCATACAAACTTAACAAATAAATGAATTTTACTTTTAAATTTTAAATAAATAATTATTAAAAAATAACATATTTGTATTTTAGTACCAATCACAATTTTATGATCGAAGTTTATGATCATTATTGAAAAAAGTTGGATTTCATCCGGTAAAGTAACTATCAAAATTATAAATTCTTCATTTTTTATAGTGTCACTCTTCTCTTTTGACTTTGCATTATAAATAAAATGATATCAATTTATAAAATTTAAGTTAGCTTTCAACATTTTTATTATTTATTTCAGTAATATACATTATACATTATATATCATATCTAAACTATAAAATTATTTAGACAGTAGCACGTTTTGAGCACGACACAATCAGTCTAGGCTATCCAATTTTTTTATGTGCATTAAATATATAATATTATAATAATTAATATTATTAAAAATTTTAAACAAAAAATTAGAAAAATAAAATATATATTACATTTTATTATATATCTAATAATCATAAATTTATTAGTCCAAATTTTAGGCAAAAAATTATATGTATTTTGTTTTTTTTCTATTTTTACATATTTTAATAATATTAATTATCATAATATTATATATTTAATGCACATAAGCAATTGGACAATCTGACTCAACTGGGTCATGCACATACCGTACCAGGTCAATCCAAATGCTTGATCTTTATATTAATTTTATTATTCTTATTATTATTATTTAATGATATGCTATAATTTTCATTCTTCTCTTTCTTTTATTTATAAGTGAGCTAATCTGTCAAAGAAAAAGTGTTTGGGAGCATTCTTGTATTGTGAAAGATCAAGTGATAAAAGTCGTGTGTTGCCTTTTGAGCAAAGAAGAAGATTATGAAGGTGCACAAAAATTTCTTGCTCTAGTTTGAACAAAAGAAAGTGCAAGTAGAATCTCTAATGATTTTGAAGTTTAGAACTTAGAGCAGAAATGTAGACTAAAATGTGGACGAACCTCATGAATAAATTTTTTAGTCTTATGTTTACACTCTTACTTTCTTGCTTTGCATGTTGCATTTGAATTGATTTTTCACACTTTTGGCCTATCTTATGAAAACAAATTTTATAACACCAATTCACTATTCCCTCTTGATGCCAAATGATTCAACAATATCAAGATATATATATATTCTACACTCATTTTGATCATTTTCGAGTTACCACTTGTCAATATTTCATATGGTACTTTTAATCCTTGGAATAGTAGATCTCATACTATGATTACTTACAAGGGCAAAACCATGTGAGTGCCCATGTGCAAGTGCACCCACATATATTATAATAAATAATAAATAGTGGTTAACTATTCATGTCTATGACATTTTCTTGGTGGTCGGAGATGTTTCTACCTACCATAACGACAAGAGTTTGATCATTTGTATACGTAACATAGAAAGTTTTTAAAGTTGTCTTTACTATTTTTTCTTTATTAATTTTTTAAGACAATCATTTCTTTATATTTTTCTACTATCACAAATTTCAAAATTATATATATTTTTAATCCTATCATTTCTTTATATTTACTCTCACTTGCAAAAAATATATGTAATATTTAATGGCAATTTTAGAAAGTTGTCATTGCTATCATTTCTTTATATTTCTTTTTGACTTGAGTTCAGACTGAGTAAAT
Source organism: Pontederia crassipes (assembly GCA_030549335.1). Classification (NCBI taxonomy): domain Eukaryota; kingdom Viridiplantae; phylum Streptophyta; class Magnoliopsida; order Commelinales; family Pontederiaceae; genus Pontederia; species Pontederia crassipes. Next base: position 20,294,668 of record CM060184.1, on the reverse strand, counting down.
TTTTTAATTTTTTAAGAACCCAGAGGTATGCAAAAGTGTAACTCAAATTTTAGAAACAGAGTGACCATGACTAGGATTTGCTCTTTCTTATGAATAAGTTGCATTTTATCTTATAATTAATTTAAATCATAGAAGGGCAAGATAGAAAAGTTAGGAGGAATCCTAATTTCAAAAATTATGTAATTAATATTAGTAAAAGAATGAAATTCAAACTTACCACAATTTGGAAACCTAATTCCTATCTCCTTTATCTAATTTTTCCAACAAGTAGTAGATGCTTTTTTTTTCCTTTTGGGTTCCGAATGGAGGTGGTGAAAGGGCAAAAGGAGGTGGTAGAAGATAAGGTAAGAATAAATTGACCTAAAGTCGATCAAAGTGGGTGTATCAAAATTTCTTTCATATTCTCATTATTAACATGCAGTGCTATGTAATTAAGTAAACAAATTTTTATTCATTTATTTAAGATATTATATGTAAATAAGAAACTAGTCCCTATTTGGATTCAAATAAAATATTTGTAAAACTTAAATTTTTTGTCCGCAAAATAAAAAAAACACAAATTTACAAATTTCCCAATTTTGCAACTTCTTTTTACCTAATTAAGACTCCATCTAACATATATTAAAATTCACTTCTAGGCCTTCACATATAAGAATAATTATCGGAACTTCATTTTTTTAATTTTAACATTTTCAAAAATCATATTTTCATGCATGATTTTTTTGTCAATTTCTACGATCTAACACTTTGAATTACAACTCATATCTTAACACATATATCATATTACTTATCAATCAAATGACATATTATTAACCCATATAATTATATTCGAATTAAATTTGGGATATTACAATAATGACCGTCCATTCATTTTTTTCGAACATCCGTCATATCGATCGTAGTCCTGAAGTTATCCCTACTTTCACTGGTTGTCTGTGTCTTTGATAAAATTTTTAAAGTCCTTTTTCTTTCAAAATTTCGCTAACATTTTAGCTTATCACTTCAACAAATATTAATAGATCATTTTCATTATTTGTTATCATCAAAACATTCGGCATATAGTTTTCGGACCAATAATAACATTATAAAAAAATCTAACTTAAAAAATATAAAAGAAAAAAAATCCTTATTCGCATCTCATGTCACAGATTTTTCACTATCTAAATTCATAACTCTGTATTCTTTTTGAGTTAGATATTTCTAAACATGTCAAAGATTCCATAATTCAAAATGTTATAGTTAAACATTCAAGATATAAATCCAGTACAAGAGTTTTGGTTATTCAAATTTAAAAATAAGATTTTTCAGTAAAATGCAATCACCTAAAAACTCTCCACACAAAATTTTCAATTTTTTTATTAATTGTGATCACCTCCGGATACAAAGAACTGAAGAAGAAATATATAATCATACACATGCATAAAATATGAAAATCATTTGAACATTTATTTTATATTTCGTTTAGTTGCACCTCAATATCCATCATTTACACAGTTTACTTTATATTTCGTATTTTCAGTAAAAATAAATATTAGAGTAGCGGATCATTCTCTCCATCCGGTGGAAAAAAAAGCATTTCTTCATAAAAAAATTAACTTCAACTAGACAAACATACATAATAGGATCCCTTTCAATCTTATTATTTACCAATACAATGTGGAAAAAGGAAAAAAAAAAAATCAAGAACGGGAAGTGCTCACTAAAGATGAGCAAATTAAGGTTGCATTGCAATATGATTTGCTCTATCGGTAACAAAAAAACTAATATATGGTTTCGGTAACTTATTCATATCCTAATTTATTAACTTATTCTAGTTACTACTTGAAAGTTGAATCATCCAACACATCCTTATATAAACTTGTAAGGGCCCAAATCCAAACCCAAACCCAAACCCAAACAATTATATATGTGTAATCTCTCATCCAAACATGGATCATGGAGTCGTGAGCGGGTGGAACGCTATCACCGAGTGCTTGGCGAGGTGCAAACTGAACTGTCCTCCTCTCTCGGTCATGTCGAGCTTGTCCTCCCCCCGCGGCGGCACGAGCTCGAACTGTTTCACCAGCTTCCCGACCACCAGCGCGAGTATGGGCAGCGCCAGTATGATCCCCGGGCAGCTCCGGCGGCCAACTCCGAAGGGTAGGAATCTGAAATCAACCTTGCCGCCGACCTGCGCCTCCACCCCTCGCTCCTCCTCCATGAACCGCTCCGGCCGGAACTCCTCCGGCTTGTGCCACCACTCCGGGTTGTTCCCCAGCCACCAGGCGTTCACGATGACCTTGGTGCCCTTCGGGATATCGTACCCGCCGAGCTTGGCGTCCTCAAGGTTCATGTGGGGCACGAGCAGGGGAATCGGCGAGTGGAGCCTTAGCGTCTCCTTCACCACCGCCTGCAGGTAGGGAAGCTTGTGTATGTTGGTCTCCGTCACCGGCTCGTCGCCGAGGACGTCTTGGATCTCTTTCCTCACCTTGTTCTGGACTCGGGGATGGTTCACGACCTCCGCTATGGCCCATTCCATTGACCATAATGTGGTCTCTATAGCTGCAATGAGTACGCGTTCCATCACTTATATTTCTCGCTAATTTAATTAGTTACATGCATGCATCTTTATATTTAGCATACGTAAACACATCCATATATTTAGAGAGAAAGAAAGAGAGTTTACCTGCAACATTAATGTTTTCTACGATATAAATCACATTCTGAGAGCTGATCTCCCCTGTCATTTCTGCTTCCAGGATGTAGTCCATGGCACATCTCAATCTGTTGGAGTCTTCCCTTGAGGCCATCACTTTCCTGCCATAGTTACATATACATTATATATTTGGACAGGTTAAATGATCGTGTAAAACAAAATGTGTGCTTAATTGAGATGCTTGTTTTATACCGTCTCTTCTCAACGTAGTTTTCGTTGAAGAAGGCCAACCTCCTGTCCTGTAGATCCTTGCACTTGGCCAAGTAGCCCTTCAAGAACGGCCGGAGGATGGGAATGAAGTCACCGTAGTTGTACTCGAAGCTCTGCGCCAGCCGGCTGCGATCGGTGTTGAACTGCGTCGCCTTCTGAAACATCGGGTCGTCGATGGACTCGAAGCGCGTGTCGAACATCATCCTGTACATGATGTTGTAGAGCATCAGCTGCAGCCGCCTCCTGACGACCACGCCCTCCCTCTGCGCGACCTTGTCCCGGTGGAGTCCCTGGAAGACCACGTCCATCTCCTCCTCCCACATCTCCCTGTATTGCTGCACCACCTTGTTGGTGAAGAAGGGCAGCGTCATGATCCTCCGCATCTTGCGCCAGTGGTCTCCGTACTCGGTAAACACCATGTCCTGGCCGTTGCCGGTGAAGATGTCCCACACCACGTTGCGCGGCCGGGAGCCGAACTCGACGCCCTGCGTGTGCAGCACCTCCGTGGCCATCTTCGGGTCCGAGACGACCACCAGCTTACGCGAGCCAAGGCGGAGGAGGAAGACGCTGCCGTACTTCTTGGCCATGCGCACGAGGAACCGGTGGTTGAGGTCATTGCCGACCTGGAGCCAGTTGCCGAAGATTGGCACGGAGATCGGCCCGGGAGGGGCATTGGACGAGGAACCATAGTGGAGGAATGCGAGCACCAGAAGGAGGGGGATGGACAGGACAACCGGAGACTGGTCGGGAATCAGGGACTTGGATGCGTAGATGGCGGCGATGGAGAGGAGTAGGAAGAAAGATGCCTTTGCTCTGGAGACCGCCATCGAACTTATGAATTATGATTTTAGAGAACTTGTGTTCAGTGCTGTGTCTGAAGTGTGTTATATATAAGAGGTCTCGGAGTTTGGTGCGGGTTTGTGTGTGTAACAGATAGAGATAGAGGACAGCGAGGGAGAGATGAGATGGGAATTTGATGGTTTTTGTCATACAAACCAATGGGCGAGAGAGAGAGAGTGTGTGTGAGAGAGATTTGAAGTCAAAATAACTAAGTAGGTGACGGGTGTTCGATCGTGGGGTTTGGTCTTCTATGATTGGCCATGCATTAGGCGGCCGACCGCCTGCAACATGTAGATATTTATGTTGGAAAATTGGAATTCTGTACACTTTTCTTTTGATAATTAATTTGGGATTTCTGTATAGATATTTTTTTGTTACAATTGCCTGTTTGAAATAAAGATTCAAATTCTTATTATTTAACTAATTTATATTATTTTAAATAATGTCTTTAATAAAAATATTTTGCATACATATTCATCATTTGACTCTACACTTCGTTTGTGGAATTTTGAAGATTTGTTACATTCATCAACAATTTAATATTTAAATTCTAAATAAAAAAGTCCACACTTCACGTATCGTTTAAACTTTGATGTTGGTACACTTTTATGATTCGAACGGAAACTTCGGACTGCATTTACCTTGTTAATCATTACTCCGGTTGTTTGACAATATAAAATTAATGATGATGTGAAACTTCGGACTGCATTTACCTTGTTAATCATTACTCCGGTTGTTTAACAATATAAAATTAATGATATTAATTTTCTAACGATTTAAGTTTTTTAAAAAAATTAGTTAACATATTAAATTTAACGTGGTATCAAAATAGGAGGTCATGAATTTAAACATCGTTAAACTTTTATTAAAAAATTCCTCCCTTAATTATTCACATGTTGAGTTTAGAGTAGATAAAAAAATTATCAGTGGCCCACAGGTAAGGAAGAGAATGCTAGAGAATATAAAATTAATGATTTACTCTTCTTAAAAAGTTAACTAATTTTCTATTGGAATGAGAATTAAATTTTGATCAATATGATAATTCTAAAAATCAAATTTAAAATTATTAGCATTGACAATTTTAAACATAATCCGTTATCTAATTGTGCTTGGTTCTTTCTCTCTAATGTTGGACTAATTAATAGTGACATTGCAAGAGGCAGCTGGGCATCTTCTGCCCTCTGCATTTATAAGAAAGTTAAATAAGAATTCCATAAGTTATTCTTGTCGAAACTTGATGAGCAGACGATGTGATCGACGTAACATCTCGACCTGTTTCAAGCTTCAAGCGGAATTTGAAAGCAAGGAGCCTACGTTATGGAAATTATGGAAATCAAGCTTCAAACATCATGGAAAGAAGAATCCATAATACTAATTAATAGTAACATAATTTCCTTCAAATTTCCATAATTTCCATAACTTAGTTAACTTTCATAATTAATTTCCATAATTAATGATCCCTTAATGATTTATTTCCATAATTGTATGAATTCTTATAATGGCCCTTCTTTCTAAGCCAGAATTCCATAAGTTATAACTAAGAAAGTTACATACATGCCCCCCCACCCCCCCACCCACCCCCCCCCCCCCCCCCCCCCCCCCCCCCCCCCCCCCCCCCCCCCCCCGCCCTAAATTTTGGGCTGGGTTCGCTCCTGCGTCCATAAGATTAATCAAGTGTTCTTTTTGCAAGATGCACCAGCTCCTAAAATATCCAAAGTCATATTTAAACGATTGGCTGGTCATATTTCACTCTCGATGAAGCAACCAATCAAATTCTTACAACTGTTCTCAGTGTCAAATGCCGGTTTTAAATTTCATCTACATCTATTTATTTCCCACATCACGTGAGTTTGCAAGGTTGTCACTTAATAAAATAAATTAGTATGATCATTGGAGAACTCAGGTGAATAATTAATCAAGTATGCCAATTTGTATAATGGACATTATAATTAAGATTGAAGAGACGAAAGGAGAAGATAGTGTGAGACTGCGAGATCAATTTGTTTATGTTGGATGTACTATCCATACATGTGCATTATCAAATTTTCCTTCGTGCCGCCCATTGGTTAGAAGATAACAATTGAGCCAGCCATGTGTGTTTCTTTCTTGTCCCTTTGCCATGTCTTTTTTTTTTCCAATTCATTGATAATTTTTTAGTGATTGGCAGAATTTTGATGAACCCTGTGGTATCTTTTTATTTCTGTTATTATGTTTCGATTGACAATAGTCTGACAATTAAGTGTTTCAAGTAAATTTAAAGGACTGTTGAAAAGAAAAAAAAAGACACATATAAGAATTTGAAAAAAAAAAACATATTCTTTAACTCATCTATCGATTGTGAAATGGTGTTGCGGAATTATACATGTCACGCTATTTATTTAGCTTAACCTATTGTAGATAATAAGATAAATCTCTTCTAAATTATCGTAATTTTTCGTATTTAATTTCAAACTATAAACTTATTTTTTTTATCTCTAAGCTATTATGATTTTTTTACTTTAGTCCTTTCATCTACTTTTATTATATTTTCCATTATTTTTACTCTCTATAAAAATATGATATAACAAATAAAAAAAAAGCATTGGAAGGATTAAAGTGATAAACAAAAAAAAAATCATTTATGAAAAAGTCTTAGTTACAATCTCACGATAATTTTTCTTTTTTTTAATATTTATTATTTGATGTGTTATGAAAAGAGAGATAATTTGATTTTTTTATAAATGACAAAATAAAAGTAATAAAAGTGGATGGAAGGATTAAAATGAAAAAAATTATCCTAGTTTAAGAATAAAAGAGTAAGTTTATAATTTAAAATTAAATGTGAAAAATTATAATAACTTAAGAATAATTTATGAAAATATTTTTTTTTACGGATTTCAAAACATCGGATTCACTGATGTTGTTGCCAATGACTTTTAAAATGTAGTGTACGATAAATTTGACAGAAAGCTCCAAAAGCCCCGTGGGTTGGACAAGCATTTTTCCCTGGTTACGTACTTGCAAATTTTGAATTGTGAGTTTGAGCGCAGGATGAATTGTGGTGCTTCGATCTGATGAAAGTTCAGAGTGGCCCTGGTTGGTGAAGTTTGAAGCAGGCAACCAGATTTGACCAGCACTTTGAATTTGAATTGTTCGTATTTTTTTTGCTCCAGATTTGTTAATGTCCAAAGTTAATTAGTATAAGACAAAAATGATATGGATAATTTTTTTAAAATGATAATTTTAAAAATCGAATATGAGATTATTAGCATTCAACCACTTCATAATACAATCTCGTCGCTATAAAAAAATTGATATTTTCGACGGTCGCACATTCTTCGCAACTTTCGAAAGATTTTGCCATGGTTCACGTTATCTTTCACAAATAGAGATGCAAATTTAGCCGATGGCTCAAACCGTCAAAACTTTTGACGGCCAAGAAATCGTTGCAAGTTCCGACGGATATAATCGTCGAAACTTGTGACGGAACTATATCCAAGATTCGCCGTCGGAATAGATGTGTAAGCCTTTTCGACGACTATAGCCGTGGAAACTTCCAACGGGAAGAGACGCATCAGAAGTTCCCATGACTACAGTCGTCAGAATCAAACTATATATATATATAAAGTATACTAAGATTATTAATGCAAGAATAATTATTATATTATAAGGCATTTCTAACGGTAGAGGCCGCGAGAACTTCCTATGGTTTAAAACTGTCGAAAGAACTCAAAAATAATATTTTATATTAAAATGTTTGGATGTCACGTTACTACATATGTATATATATTATATAATATAGTATATCATAAGTACAGCTGAGGCCTTTTCGATGGCTAAGGCCACGGGAACTACCTGATGACTAATGGCCCGTCGAAAGTTCCTTCGGGTGAAGTCGTAGAATTCAAATTTAATATATATATATAATATACTAATTAGTATATTATTATATTATGAGATAATATAATGTAAGAATAATTATTATGTTATGAGGCCTTTTCGACCGCTAAAGCCGTAGGAATTTTCGACAACTTTTGAGCCATCGAAAGTTCCCACGGCTCTGACTGTGAGAATTAAAAAATAATATTTTATATTAAACGTTTAGAGTAACATTACTATATAAATACATTATATCATATATATGTGTGTGTGTCCAATTGGCGAAGTCGTCGGTATGTCCATTGATTGGTCTTCCAATAAATAACTTGACCCCCCTCTTCTCCCGTTCATTTCTCCCCTGCGTGACTCTCTCTCCTACTCACGATTGTGCCCCCTCACTGTTGACTCCGACGCCGACTACCAACAATCAAGGTGACCAAACCGCCTCTGCTCACGCTTTGGTAATCCTACTCCCGCTCCGGCGATCCCCCTTGGAAGCATGCGTGCATTCCTCTAGCGATCTTGCTCCCACTCCGATGATCCACCTTGGAAGCACGTGTGTGCCCCTCCGGCGATCCCACCATCTACGGTATGATGGTGCTTCCTCCCTCTTGTGATTTCTCCCTCTCAACCCCAGCAGCCCAGCCCCGGAGGCCTAGCTCCGGCCGCGTCGTGCCGCAGGATCTGGCTGGCCACATTATCCAATCATATTCTCTTTTCAATTTGCAATGTAGCGGATAGGATTAGGCGTTATGCTCCGACTGATTTAGATAAGATTTGGGATTTTCTTTTAACTTCTTGAAGCTTCACCTCTTACTCTTAAATATGTGACGGGAGATGACATATTAAATTAGTTAAATTTGGTGATAGTGTAATTTTTATAATGTTTTTTAGCACCGTGCACATTCATACTATAGTTTATAATTGAAAAATAATGAAGATGCAATTGTTGACATAATTCTTATGTCATATTAACCACTCACAATTATATATGTACTTTTCCATGATTCATTTCATCTAGTGCGGAGGATAAGTAGCAATTGGAATATTTTAATTATTTTGGACTCCTAAAATAAAGTTGTAACATAAGGACTAGAGTTTTATTTTATTGTTTAGAAGTATATCCTTTTTATTATGACTCTAATGTTTCAAAAACCTTTTATTGACTAATTTAATTAACTCCATATCATAATTTACCTTTGGAAATCTTCTTTCATATGTAAATAGATTTGTTATAATCAACTTTGTTTTTTTATAGCAAACCCTTAGTATATGAGAATTAGTGACATTGACGATTCAATCCATGTGACGCTAACGGTTATGTGCGTAGTTCAGAGGATGAAGGTCGGTCCACCATCACTACAGGAAAATGTATTATTAGAGAAGGAAAATTCGGTTGCTATTATTAAAATTCCAATTGTTATTGGTCATTAACGATAAACATTTCTCGTCATCACCAGTAGATGTCGTCGTTAAAAGTCAATAACGATGATTTAGAGGTGTTGGCCGTTAAAAGTCATCAACGGCCATAAATAATTTGATTGTTAAAACCATTTAAGGACCATTTAGTTGGCCGTTAAACACATTAATGACTAGCACTACCTTTGTCGTGAATACTCTTTAGCGGCTAGTAATCCGGTCGTTAAATGTCATCAACAACCATAAATAGTTCGATCGTTAAATTAATATAATGACCATTTAGTTGGTCGTTAAATACATTAATGACCATCAACATCTTTGTCGTTGATAATATTCAATGACTAGTAATTCGGTCGTTAAAAGTCATCAACGACCATAAATAATTTGATTGTTAAATATATATAATGACCATCAATAGTTGGTCATCAAACACATTAATGACATCAATATTTTTGTCATTGATAATTTTTAACGACATACTATCCGATCGTTGTCACTACCATCAACCAAGTGGTTATTAAAAATCTTCAATGATTGTTATGTTGATCATCAAAACTCTTCTCCGACTGAAAAAAATGACCAACAAATATAATTTGATGACAATTTATATGATCGTTAAGAACATTAATATTATTATAATTACTATCATTAATATATTCTTAGAAATTAGTCAATCAACGTAATATACTAAACATATTTGCAGTGCATTTTAACATGGACTTTATCACACATGGATTTAAATAACACATGATCCACAACATATTTTCTCAGCACTAGTTCAACTAAAATAAAATAAAAAACTATAACATAAAGGTTAAATTAATTTGCCACAATGGAGTGTTCATATAACAATCCAATAAAAAACAATTATCCAAGAAAACAAATATTCATAGTAGTGAAGATCGATAACATTTAACATCCAAACTTTCTAAGTCGTTCATTCCCTCCAAAGAAATGTGGACATTGTTCTAAAAAACTATTACAATATCACAAAAACACTCCTTAATATCTTTTTTACAATTTGAAACATCACACAAGAATAAGAGAAAGAAATGAAAGATTTGCAACTTGAAACTCAAATGAACTTTTCAAATGTTCTTTTTACTTTTCCTTGAAAGTCTTGATTGTTCCTTTACCTCGGGCCTTCTTTTATAGCCTTCTTAACTCCATTTAATCATTGAAACTTGTTTCCCACTTTGTGGGCCAAAGTATGGTTATTATATTGCATTCTACACGTTGATTGATCGTTCGCTCTATCTCATCGATCGATCGGTCCATATAGTCGTTAAAAAATATAATCGTTGGTGAATTTTGCATTGGTCGATTGACCTATGCTTAGATTACTTTCATCACGGCATTATGCTGACTTGATCTCTACGATTTCTAGACTGACCTGTCAATCGGTGTGCCTGACCAGTTAATCGGTGCTTCGATCGGCATTATCTCGATATTGTTTACTTGGGCGATTTCTGTGTTGGCTAGTCGACTGGAGCTTCGATCGCCAAATCGATTGTTCTGTACTACTTTGAGCATAATTTTTTGCACATTTATCCAAATGAGATGAATTTTTATTCTACGAAAAGCTAACATAATTCTCTACAATTTTAAATTCATCATTCAACCAAAAACTAATGAGATCATAGTCAAATATTAATTCAAAGTTCAGTATATTAAGTTGTGCATATTTCAAATAAAATATTTTAGACCTTTACTATTTTATACATAACTTTGCATATCAATATTCAAATGAGATGATATTTGATTTTTCGAAAAGCTAACAACATTATTTATAAGTTTTATATTAATTTCTTGATCCAAATCTCATGACATAATTAAATAAAGTTTAGCAAATAAAAATATCAGCTTCAAATTTATCTTTTTGATATTCGTAACTTTTTATGTAGTTGTTCAAATGATGTGATTTTTAATTCTCTTATAATTATCTATAATTTATATATTCACCTATTAATAATATTAATCAAAAGTTTAATGCATGGAATAACTCATTTTTATTTAAATTTTTTTGACATTTTAAATATAACTCTGATATTTCAAGATTCATATTATCAACATTTAATTATATAAGACAAACAAATTTTGATTCAACAGTTTTTAGGATTCTTTTGAAGTTCTATGATTTCAACTTCTTCTCTATTTTTTTTTTGTTTTGAACAAGTACATTAAACAGTTGTCTTCTCCGTCTCTCACGTGAAGTTCACCTCCAAGTGCTAAAATGAGCTTGATCTTCTTATGTTATGTTATATATATATATATATATATATATATATATATATATATATATATCAATTTAAACCGATCGGTGTTCAGGACTACAAGCACCTGACTAATCCGGTCCGAAAAGGAAGCAGTAAAGATAAATTCCTGGCCAATGTGGCGACTCCAGGACTCGAACCCGAGGATACTAACACCTGGCGAGTCCTTGGGGCGCAGCCCGTATTTCTACTGCGCCAATGCGCCAACCGTCGTTGGTTTAAGTTATGTTATATTTGATGTCCGGGTAAGTTGAACTCTTGCTGCATTGAATAATTTAGTTATATTTGGGTGAGATCTCATTCCCAAACTCACCAACTTGTACCTTTTTGTCTTTTCAAGCACTGCTGATGAATGGTGTTGAAGCTTTTCACATTTTTTTGTAACGCCCCGAGACCCACGTGATTTTCACGTGCTCAGAGTCGTCCCAAATGCGCTACTCAATTTTCTATAAAACATTTTTGCGGAATATAAACAATAAATGCGGAAGACTTTTTCAATAATAACATCTAATAATCCATTATATTCAAAATAATTAAAATATTGATAAGTTCACAATTCTAATAAATGCGGAAATAATAAAAAACTAGACAACTCAATATAGAACATGTGCAACATCTGTCTATCACTGAGCATAGCCACCTGCAAAATCATCCTCTATCAAAGTACTCTCACCTGCACGAATCTAGGTACAAGAAAATATCCATGAGTATAAAAATACTCAGTACGTAGGGTCTACTAAACAATCAATATGCTCAATCGAAAATAAGATATAATCAATGATGAGTCAATTGAGCAATCAATACAATAATCAATTTACAATATAACGATTTATCAACATGAGCAACTATATCAAATTATGGTAAAAAGACCAATCAATAGAGATAGCAATTAATAATTGCCTAATCAATTGGATCGATGATTCAATATAATAATAGGACAATAAAGTCATAAATCAATAGGAAGGATCATAAAAAGATCAGATGATCGATCAATATTGATTTAGCAATTAAATGTCTGATCACTATGACACTATTCAATTTAATAATTTTCAATTCAATATCAATGGTCATTGGTCAATTACAATTCAATTCGATTCAATGGGTGGAGGCAATGCCAATCAACGCCGATATTCCAAATGACCATGATCTATTCAATTCAATTTGATTTCAATCCAATTCAATTTAATTCGATTCTATTTCAATTCAATTCAATTTATAATGTTCGGAGTTATCCAATTCAATGAGGAGCGCTCAGTCAATTAAGGGACATAATGCCACTTTCATGCAGGCCAGTGGGGGATCAGTGCCACGACAAGCCCGATACAATTCAATGGGTTCGTGTATGGTGGGGGACGAGTGACCATACACAGGACAGCCATAGCTTTTACACTATATGCCCCATTCAATTTAATTCAATTCAATTGATCCCGGCTTAGTGACAATCAGTAGACATGGGCCCAATAGCTTTCGACTTTTATCTTATTTACTTAAGATGTCTATCTTTTAATAATTTAATTTAGGTAAAATAAGATCTAATCAGAAAGACTACTGGATCAATATCATAATCAATAATAAGATCGGATATGATAATAAAATATGATCAGATATGATGACAATATGATTTGATAAGATAATACTATGATCAGGTGTGATAATAATATAATAAAGTATGATGACAATTTAATCAAGACCAATCAGTAATAATATAATCAATAAATGATAGTAAGATAATTATTATAAAACTCATAATTAAAATTACTAATCTAAATAAAATAAATAATTAACTCTTGACTTCATCTCTATATTTATTTATTTATTTTTTTCTTTGCTGGACCAGAGATTCAAGAAAGGAATTTCTTTAAAAAAATTCCTTTTTCTCTTTCTGCGTAAAAGTTAACAAAAGCATTTTCCTTTTTTTCCCTCCTTATCAATCTCACGTAGGCCCCCTTTTTTTTCTCATTTCCTTTTCTCAATTCCCTTCTCTCTCCTGATTTTGCGGCCGTAAATTTCCCCCTTTTTTTCCTTATCTTTCTCCTACCCTTTATGCTATTCTCTCTCCACCTTTTATGCCATCACCTCTTCTCTCAATCTTTTTCTCTCTCCTGAATTTTCTCCGCGTCATTTGCATAATGTTTAGATCCTCTCTCTCCACCCCTTTTATCTCTCTCTTTTTCGTTTTTTTTTTCTTCCTACACAATAAACTTCTCTCTATGTTGGCCAATAGAAATCATGAGCGCCATAATTTTTCAATTACTTCCCTGCATGACGTCCGCATGAGCAAAAATGCCATTGTCTTCTACAATTTGCACCTCTTTCGTAATTCCATTTTTTTATCCGATGTGATATTTTATATTTTTCTTTTCTCTCAATCATTAAGAAAAAAAATTGAGCGCACTATTCGGAGAAATAAACTCCGACGCATCAATCAATTTAAATAAAAAAATCTTATCATGCATTAAACCTACGGATCCCCTCTTACGTACCTTGTAGTCGTTCGACGTTGAATCATGTCTTGTCATGCCTCTGTCGTCGGACACCAAGAACCCATAAAGAAGAAAACTCTTTTGACGATCGACTCTAAAAATTTATTTATAGGACTCTTAAATCTTTATCTCCAATTCATCTATAACTTACAATCCTAATTAAATTTAATCTTTTAATTAATCCCTTTTAACAATTTTGATTTATTTTAATAATTAAATAATTCCGAATTTAAATAAATATCCCATAATACATTTTTATCCTTAATTAAACTCCTCCCCTATTTTCCTTTATTTTTGGAATTATTTATTATAATAATATTAATGGTAATTTTTCTTAAAATAAATAATAAAATATTACTTTTTTAACTCTAAAAAATTAGGGTCGTTACATTTTTTAAGCACAGAAAATTGGATAAAGGAAAAAAAAACAAACAAAAATAAAATGGGTTTGGAGCACTCAACGACTCCAAATAAAAAAAAAAATAAGAAAACAAATCCTTTAATTCTCGGAGATAACTTTATCCTCTTGTACTTTTATGTAATTACAAGAACATGTCTTTAAGTTTGTAAGAACTGTACGTAATTAATTATTTATAACGTTTGTTATTTCAGTTATTTACATGCTCATTTGTACATTTTGTGCTCATTTGCATCATATCATGGAAACAGCCCCACTTTATTTCATCTTGTACTATGTTGCTATTCGTTTGGTTCTGTTACCTCTTATTCTATTATTTAATTGTTGTTGTTGTTTTCAATTATAATGAGAGGTTTATGACCTAAGTAAAAATTGAAAATGAAAATAAAGTAGCAGGCACGTCAGTGGACTACCCCCTCTGTCCTTTCACTTATTTGTTGCTGTTGATACGTAAGACTATTACTTATCTAAACTCAATGCATCATGATTTCCTAAGAGGGTAAGGAATAAATATCATGTAATTTCCATCATAAGCTGATGGAAGGGAAAAAAAATGGAGCCTAACAATCTTCCCTTTCTCTCTCTATGTGTGAAAACAATGAACTTAGCATATAATGGATTGATTTCCTAGATAAATCACACAAATTATCCCTCAACTTTATGTTAATATTTCAATGGTCCATCAACTTCATTTTATAATTAAATTATTTCCGAACTTTATTTTGCTTACATGCATCGCCTCCCTGACTGGTAATAACCAATTTTTCGATTATATCATTGATGTGATGTATAAAAAATATAACATTAATTAAAAATATTATAAAATAATAAATTGTCGCTGCTCAGCGCACATTCCCAGTGTGGGTCAGCGCCTCTTCGGCGAGATCGCCCAAGGGAGCGCCAACCTCCTTCTTCTTCCTCATTGCACGTGAAGAAGAAGAGGGGGGTCGTCGCCCCTCTCCCCTCCTTTTTTTTCTTTCTAGCGGACGACGAGGAGTGCCGATGCCCCCACCGTGCGAACTCGTATAGGGGGCGTCGGCCCCCTCTTTTTCCTCGCACGCGACGAGAAAGAGCGGGAGGCAGCCCCGCCGGCCGTCCCTCTTCTTCCTCGCGCGTGGCGAGGAAGGAAGAGGCTCACACCATTTTTATTTTTTATTTATTTTATAATTTTTATTATGCTACGTCTATAACTTATTATAAATTGAAAATTGCGAACCCAAAAGTTACGAGACCTAAAATTAAGAGATTATTAGTGTAATTTATTCTGATTTCCCAAATAATCGGACGTGTTTATCTGAGTGGTGGGATCGAGACGTCAAAAGCTCAAATTCACTATTTAAAAAAAAAAAAGACCAATTACGATCTACACCTGGAATATGGAAAAGGAATGACTTCGCAGTCTCGTGTGAATAAAATGCACCCATTTCATAGTGAGATGCTCAGCTAGTCTTCTTTTAGGCTGCCGCAATAAATAGCAGGCACGAAGAAGAAGCACTTTGGGAAGTCAGATAAGCCGGAGCACATACAACTCGTTCTTTTAAAAGAAAGCTCCCCAGTTCTCTCCGAATACATCGTCCGGGCTGTCCTTCCCGTCGCCGTCCATGTACACTCGCCGCCGCACGCAGCCCTCTCCCTCGTGCGTGATCACGCAAGTGTAGCTCTCCGATAGTTCCTCCTCCTCGTCTTTCTCCGGCGCCACCCTCCTCTCCGGGAGCGCCCTCGACGGAACGATCGGGATCGGATCGGACCGCGCCCCCGCCGTCATCGCCGGCCGCCGCCACCGCTGCGCTCCCCCAGGGGGCCCCGCGACCTCGGTCATTGCCGCCACGATCATCAGCCCGACGGCGCCGCCGTCGAAGCTCTTCGTGGATCTCGGGGCGGCCGATTCCGCGACGAGCGACTCGGCGAACCCGGCGAGGAGCGCGAGGTTAAACGGCCGCTTCCGCCCGGGGAAGCCAGCCATTAACGCGTTTCCGAACCACGTTTCCCAGGCCGACCGCTACGGTACAACACACACAGGTAGCGGTTTCCGGCCAATAAAACTATTTGCTCCGTTACGTTTATTTGGAAGAGCAGCTGCTGCTTCTTATAGGAGATGAAGAAAGTACCCTTTTTTTTTTTATTTTGCTTGTTTTGGATGTCACAAACTCACAATGCGATGACTTGGATTAGAGGGAATATAAACACATCGGTGGTGGACGCTTTGGGCATAAGATAAATTTGCAAGTGGCCTCCAATTTTAATCATTTTATTTGGACGATGTGGTGTGGGGGTGATTAATTGAAAGGGTGCACTAACAAAATGCTTCGATTCAGTACATTATTCCGGTGGAAAACTATACATTAGACGTTAATTGGAGTAGCGGATACTTTTCCCTTTCTTTATACATTTTACGTACATGTGTTGCTAAAATTTATACCTCACGGCACGTACTTTTCTATTATATTTTGGAGCTTCCAACTATTTTTTCCTTCATAAATTATGGTGTGATATTTATCTTGTTGTCGATGGAGTGCATCTTCGGGGCACATGGATGAGCTGTGCAACTTATCAGTAGCCATGAAGAGGAAGGTAGAGGAGGGGTGCGTGCGTGTGCTACAATGAACTGTGCATCTTGTTGTTGGCTACAATGAACTGCTCTCATGCTGTGTCTAGGTGACTTGTTGAGTGGATGATCTGATCTCAATTATTGATTTCTTTACAGTTAATGCTGGATGTCTCATGTCTGGTCATGTCATGCATACAATTCACGTAATTTAATGAGGATTTATGTATAATTATAATTCAGAAATCCTTGATGATATTAGAAAAAGGTGATAGAAATAATCAGTAATAATTATATGGGGGCGCTGATTATTCAGCGCTTGAAATAAGCTGTAAGTTACAGCTAGAAATGTCATCCATTAGATTTAAATGAATGGTTGATGATGAGTTAGCCACCACTGTTGAATCGTCAACTCTTTTCTCTGTTTATTCTTCTCTTCACATTCGACATTCCAATGATGCTCCGCTGCTGAACCGTCTATGTCTCCCCCATTCACCCATCTTCATTTTTTGATTGATCGTCATCTCCGATTGATTTCCTTTTTATTCCATCCAGTTATTCAAGGTCTCGACTCTTTTCGTCGTGTAGCTACACATATAATGATATGGAACTGCAATCAAGTTAAATCCAAGAAAGATCCCAAGTGGCAAGTACCGTGCTCCTCCTTGTGCCACTCTAAAAGTAAAATCACCTGAACCAGGATAGATTAACAAATTTATCAGGAACATGCTTCCTAAGATTATATATAATAATCTGCAACCTAATATGGGCATGAACAATGTCCCTGAGGTGGTGGAAGTAACAATCCCCTTCCTGTATATTTCCAACATGGTAACGATCAAATGGTGGCAGCCATCGCGCATCGTAAGAGTCTTCATGATTCATAGCATCGCATTAGGACGATCAATTCGAAAGCAACAACTAATCTCTGGACATGGTGGCTAAGAGTCTTGACATTGTGATTACAGTGGTGTCTCCGAGGCGGCCAGCTATAGGCTCGCCGTGCCTACTGGTGCATCTCCTCCTCATTGTGGAACTCGTGGACGTTGCTTCGATCAGCCAACAACCGGCGTGGAACTGGACAAATGCCGGAGAGCTAAGGAGCGAAAGAAAACTGGGGCATCTTTTCTTTCAGAAAACGATCAAGTATGTTATTTTTCAGGCACATATTGGACGGCCTCGATTCGCTCTGTATATTACAGCACAAACATGTACTGCATATTCCTTTTACCCTAATTATATTTATCATTTTAAAATTTTATAAAAATTCAAACATTATTAAGACTATTTAAGACTTATAATGATCGTGAATTTTATAAATTAAAATTTCGAAATTAATCACAAAGAAAAATCGACAATAAATTTACCACCGTTTTAGGTAATTATGCTTTAATTAAGCCCTTTCTCCATCCTCTTTCAAATATTTTTTTCTGCAAAATAATACTAAAATAAAATAGATTATCAAACAAATTAATTAAATAAAATTTAAAAATATTGTATGCTATGATCAAATTAATCAAAATAACACTTAATGTAATATTAACTATTTGTTAGAAAATACATGCATCAACATCGAGTGGCGGATTCAAGAATATTTTGATGAGCTTCACTATGAACCAACATATAACTCAAAACCTTTTAATTTTTAATAAATAGTGATATATTAATTTCAAATTTTTAATCGATCTCATTCTTGTGTTATGATATTAATTAAGTTATGTGATTTGTTATTTTTTTCTTAATTTTTAATATATTTAACTGAATTTTTTATATTATATTATATTTAATTAATTAAAGAATTAATTTTAATACTTAAAAAATAAAAAAATACTAAGTATAATATGCAATAGTAAACATAAAGATTTAATTATATTACTAAAATAATATTACACAGTCATGTGCATATTAAATATAATATAAAATATAATAAATATAAAATTATTATATGTGTATCTTAATCTATATACATATATAAAGCTAGTACATTGAAAAGCTTCACGTTGCAGCATTTACATGTGCATTTACATTTATCTTATTTCTAAGAGCTTCACATAGGTTAGGTTAGATGTTTGTGTAACATCTTCGTGTAACTCCCTTACGTCTCCTACCACACATGGTAACTATAGCACACATTTGCAATAAATGAATCTATCACAAATACTCACAATGTAACGTTTTCAAACTAATGCTCCTTAAATCTCAACTCATGACTCTCCAACTCCCCCTATTTTCTATTTTCAAACTCTTCGACTTAGCGTTTTATTTCTCAAATGGTTTACAGTTTTTTTATATGCCAATAAACCGTGTAATTTCTTACATTCCAATTTACTTGTGCCACTGCCAACAAACCGTGCAATTCCTTGCGTTCCAATTTACTTCTGCTTCTTGAACGTCATATATGTTCCAATTACACAGATGCAATCTCTTTAACTACTTAATATATCTTCATCGTTTGAAAAAAAAAAGATATGTTCCAATTTCTCTATATTTAAATGGATGAACCGGAGCAACTTCCTACTTGCCTCCATAACAACTCTCCACTGCAATAATGGGTGTGTACTAGGTACACGAGGTGAATATTATCTTCTTTTGTCTTTTTACTTTTTAATTATCGAATCCTTCTTTGGGACTTTGTTTCAACACCCTGCTAGTTCTTCTAGAGCCGATGCTGTTGGAATAGTGCCCTTTTGGGCACATGGACCGCACATTCACGCGGCCCACTAGAGCGAGGTATGCGCAGATACATCATCATACGCGTGATGGACACGTGTGATGCGTTCTGCCTAACTTATTGTCCAAGTCTCCCTACCTATAAAAGGGGACCCATAGCATAGGTCCCAAATATACTTTCGCAAAGGTTTATCCAGAGTACTTGTGCTATGACAAAGAATTCCGTTCCCTAGAGGTTCGGTTCTCGATCCCGAGGTGCAAGTGCGTTCGTTAAGAATTCGTGGAAAAGTTCCGACGATCCGCTTCCTCTGCAAGAGGTATTCCGCAATCTCTAGAATTTATATTTGTTATAAATTCCAACATCGGTATCAAAGTTTTTTTAGATTTTTCTCGAACTCGTGGTTGCATCGAAAAAAATAATATTCATTATTATTTGGGATCTGCGCACCTCGATTGTATGACCACAACTAAGAGATAAAGTAGAGTTTGTCATCACAAATATATTATGGATAAACCTAGATCATAATATATTTTTTAGATTTATTTTAATATTTTTGGTGAAATTTTTGGAATTTGTTTTTTCATACATTGCAAAAAAAAAAAAGAAAACAAAAGGAAAAATTCTTCTAGTAGGCACACGGCCCGCTGGAAGGCCCAATTTGTGCAAAAGAGTTGCACATACGAGAAGTGACAATTGAGCTGACTGAGAGGCCCAATAAACAATTTTTCTTTTTCTTTTCTTTTCTGATTTTTGTCAATTTTTTAAATATTCTGAAAATAGAAAAGATTTATTATAAAATCTCAACAAATCAGAAAAAAATTTTCCTCAGAAATTTTTCTGTAATATTGCATACAATTTAATTTTATTAAAAGAAAATCATTTGTTGATTTAAAGCATTAAATTAAATAATTAGATTTGCATGTCAATAAATGTGTTATCATGCATGAAATAAATATTTTCGTTTATGTATGTCATAATGATATTTATTTCTGTGATTAAAATTTTAATTATGTGTTAAAATCAAATTGGTATGTTCAATCTTGTTAAGTATGATAATTTACCTTGAATTTCAAATTAATTTGAAATTGATTAAATTAAAATTAATTCCTTTTGTGAGAATTAATTAAGATGTCAATATTAATTTTGGCCATGTGCTGAAATACATATTTCGTGCAAAGCCTATAATAAAATAATTAGTTGGTATAATTATACAAACTATATGTAATCAAAGAATATATGAAACATATGTAATTCTTTTGTAGGACTAAGGCACCTTGAGATTCAAATATTGTCACAATAATCAACGTCTTTCTGTTGAGTGGTGTGTGATCCGAAATGTATGTCTAGAAAGGTTTCGAGAAACTGGCCTGGTGCATGGTCAATGCAGTCTCTAGAAATAGGGTTGATGTGTGACAGTGGGAGCACAATTTTTTCCAATGTGATGTTTTGGCGAAGGATAGTGCACGATCATTTAATTGGCACCCCTCGGAGAAGAGCTCCCGTTGCACTAGTCTTGATGGTCATATTAGAAATAATTTGGTGCACGACACGAAATGAATTTTGGTGATTTTGAATTATAAGTTGATTCAAAATGGATAGAATAGAAAATTTTGAATTATGTGTTGATTCAAAATTCAATCATTTAGATAAATTTTATCGCATTGTTAAAATAATGAATAATAATATTCCTTGGAGATAGTGGGAGTCCAACAACCTCTCGATGTCATTACTTCATTAATATTGTTATTTCATTTTTTTATGTTGTTTGCGGATAAAATTAAAACATGCATAACACTGATTTCTCCTAATTTTTTGTGACCAAATTAGACCATGGGTTCCAAAATAATAATTGCTGACCTGAATAAGAATGAGAAGTTCAATGGCGACAATTATGATATTTGGCATCGTAAAATCCAATATCTTCTAAAAGAACAAGAGGTCTTGGAGATCATTAATCATATTGTCACTGAACCTGCACCCGGACATGATGCCCAATGCCAGAGGGACATGAAGGCCTATCAGGCCTGGAAAAAAAATCATATTGCTTATATTACGTTGCTGAGCACGATGAATAACTCTATGCTGTGCGAATTCGAAGTCTATAAGACAGCATTCGAAATGTGGGCGGCGCTCCGCAATAAGTATGGGGTCACTATGACCACCAAGCACCAGATGCTCACGGTCAAGTTTGACTCTTATCGGAAGTGACCAAATCATACGATGAGGGAGCATATGTCTAACATGATCCGTGAACTCAAAAGTGCGGGACAAGTGCTTGATGACGAGCAACAGATGCAAGCTCTAATCCGCTCTCTTCCAAAAAGTTGAGAACATATGCATTGTAATTTGATGCATAATGAAGGTGTCAAAACTTTTGACCAAGCTGCTCACCACATTAAAATGGAGGATGAGGCTCTACAAGCCATGAATCAAATCTTTGAAACATTAGTTGCTGACAATGGTGGACAAAGAGCTGGTTCCCAATCCAAGAGAAAAATGTCGCATAAGTCACAACCAAATAATAAGAGCGGGGATGCTGGACAGAAGAAAGCCCAAGGCCACCAGCACAAACGTGAAAAATGTGGCGGCAAAGTAGACATGAATAAAGTAAAGTGCTACAATTGTAGCAAACGTGGTAATTTTGCTCGTGATTGCACTGAGCCAAAAGAATGTTTGTCCTGATCATAATTCTTTTTCTTGTGTTTCAAGTTGTGCCTTAATTGCTGAAACTCATCCTTCGTGGATTGCAGATTCAGGAGCCACCGATCATGTAGCGAGAGATCGCGGGGTCTTCGTGGAATTTCACCGAATAAGTGCGGGGAGCAAATGGATTTACGTTGAAAACAACGAAAGAGTTAAAGTTAAAGGCATTGGATTGTGCAAGTTAGAACTTCGCAATGACCAAATACTTTACCTTCACGACGTTCTATATGCTCCAACTTTTAGACGAAATTTACTTTCTGTGTCAACATTAGACAAACTTAATTATGTAATAAGTCTCCAGAGGAAACAAATGACAATATCTTATGACAATGTTCTTCTATGCAATGGTTTTCTCAATAATGGTTTTTATGTTTTAAATATAGCATCTATTGCTAATAGTTATTTTTTATATCATCTATTGATGTGAATGATAGTGCCAACATTTGGCATGCCTGACTAGGACATATTGGTCAAGATCGAATGAATAGACTTGCTAGAGAAGACCTCTTGGAGTCACTTGCAAAAGTTGAACTTCCAACATATAAGAAATGTCTAGCTGGTAAAAAAACAAGAACACCATTTCGGATAGGAAAACGCGCCGAGTACCCATTACAATTAATCCATTCGGACATATGTGGTCCGATGAATGTTCACGCAAGACATGAATTCTCTTACTTCATCACATTTATTGATGATTATTCATGTTACGATGTTGTATACTTGATTTCTCATAAGTCTGAAGCCTTGGATTGTTTTGTACGATTCATGAACATGGCAGAAAATTAAGTGGATCGCAATATTAAAGCATTGCGAACTGATCGTGGACGTGAATACCTCTCTGACTTATTTAAAAAGTTATGTGATAAAAAAAGTATAGTAACTAACAGTACCGAGAACTCCAAAATAAAATGGTGTTGCGAAAAGACAGAATCATATCTTATTTGATATGGTTCGATCCATGATAGCGCAAGCTAATCTCCCAATTTCATATTCGAGAGATGTGTTATTGACTGCAGCCTACATTTTAAATCGAAATCCGTTTCTACCGCACCTTATGAACTTTGGATAGGTCGAAAGTCTAATCTTAGTTATTTGCGCACTTGGGGTTGCGCAGCCTATGTTCTAAAGAACTTTCATAAGTATGAGAAGTTGGGTCCTAAAGGGTAGAAATGTATCTTTATAAGATATTGTGAAACCTCTAAGGACTATGTATTCGTAGGAGAAAGATAAGATGGTATGGTAACGAAAATCGAAAGTAGAGATGTGACATTCATAGAGAACGAATTTTCTAAGCAAGGCGAGATAGATAAGGAATTTCTCATAGATGTAGAGGAAGATCCTGAGATGACGGTTCAAGCGGATCAACCAGTTGAGGAGTTAGTCTCCTCTATCCCACAGCTTGATCCTAGTGGGAGAGATCCACAATCGTCAACTAATGACCAACCTAAAAGTTCTTTTCGACGGACTACTAGAAAATATGTTCCGCGCCGACGTTTTGAAATCGAAGGGCTGCATGAACATGGACCACAAGAATGGTTGCAAATCCATTGATGGATGGTTGCAAATCCATTGACACTCTAAATATGAAAGGTGAGGTTTTAAGCTTGGACATGTGTCCAAAAGCTCTAGAGGAACAAAAGGAAATGTCCAATGTTCTCTATGCGAGTGTGGTCGGTAGCCTGATGTACTCTATGATGTGTACTCGGTCAAACATATGTTTTGTCGTGAGTCTAGTTAGTCGATATCAGGCTAATCCGGAATGCCAACACTGGAAGGCGATGAAGAGAATCATGAGATACATCAAGGGTACTGCAGATCTTGCACTGTGCTATCATGGAGGAAGTCTACGACTTGTTGAATTCACCGATGTCGATTGAGCTGGTGACGTTGAGAAACGGAAATTCACCTCCGGATACACTTTCTTGCTCAGCAATGGTGCTGTTACTTGGAGAAGCAAGAAACAAGATTGTGTAGCAATGTCAACTACGGAGGTTGAATTCATAGCTTGTTCAGTGGCAGTACAAGAGGCCTTATGGCTTAAGATATTTCTTTAAAACCTGAGGATTTCTGAGAATGCAATGAAGAAAATGATTCTTCACTGTGTCAATCAAGCAGTCATAGTTTATGTGAAGGACGAGAAATACCATTGCAAAGGAAAGCATATCGACACATGGTACAAATTTGTACGAAATCAAGAAGTCAAAGAGGAGATTTTATTTGAGTACATATCAACGCACAAAATGATTGCTGATCCGTTCACCAAGCCATTGTCAAGAGAGGCATTCTTGAGACATGTAAATGCCTTAGGGCTGCGTAAATTATAAATGTAATGATGTACTCAAATTTTTCAATGAATAAAAGATTATTTTTCTTAATAAATTCATTGTTGTGAAGTCTTGTTATGCATGTGTAGGGGTGAGCAAAACCGAGTTCGGGATCGGGTCTCGGCCGACTCGGTCTCAACCCGATTTCGTCCGAGTTTTTGGAAAAAGGGACCCGGTCTAGGTCGGGTCCGGGACCGGGAAGTCCCGGTCAAACCGGGACAAAAATCGGGAATTCCTAATTGTCCCGGTTTGACCATAAAAAAATAAAATAATAGATAAAATAGTAAAAAAAATAATGTCATTATATAAATATAATAACTATTAATTAAATTATATATATGATAATATAAAATAATGTATATTTAATATATATATCAAATAAAATATAATTTTTTATTCAAAATAAGTATAAATATATTTTTTAAAAATATTTAATCGGGTCGGGATCGGTTCTGGGTTTTAATAACTCGGACCCGGTCCCGGCCGGGTCTCAGGGAAATGAGACCCGGTCCCGACCCGGTTGGTAACCGGGTCAAGAAAAAATCTGAAAAATCCGGGTCGGACCGGGCCGAGGCGACCGGGTCGTCCCGGCCCGTGCTCACTTCTATGCATGTGAAAAGTATGTCGATCAGGCCTAGATTTGTTGTCACGGACGTGCTCCACAAATATCATTTTAACATAATTTTACTTTTAATTAGCATTTTAAGTAAGTTTAAATGCTTATATAATCATGATTGCATGTAGCTACTAACTTGGATTAAAGCATAATCATAATTAAATTATCGATAAGCGTTATAAAAAAATTATATAAGATTATTAAGAATAAATTCTAATATTTGTAAATATTATAATAAACATGTTTAATTATGATTAACTAATGTTAATTAGAAGTTTAACACTAATTTTTGACCAAATAATATGATTGGACCTTTATTTCAACCAATAGGGTTTCAAGCAACTGAAGCAGGCAGCTCACCAGCTGTTATGTAATGAATTTTTTAAACCGCCATACAACGTGTTAAAATCTGGAAAATCCTCCGCCAGCAGAAAAATTTGCAAGATGAAATCCCTAGCCGAACGTCCTCAAGAAATTCGGCAAGTTTGCTGAGTTAAGGTCAATTTGCGGATCCAAAAACAACCCTCATCTTCATACGATTATATCTTCCTAGTTAGTTCTCAATAAATCATGAAATTTTATATGCTTCTTCCTACTGATGTTAGCTTTCCATAACTACAATAATCATATAAAAAGGACTTCTGTAGAGAAAATTATGAACCGAGAACCGTAGGTCGCTCACTCTGTCCCGAGTCAGAGATAGGTCCGCCTTGTAGATTAGAGTATGATTAGAATAAATAGAATTAGTTGAAATTTATGCATGTTAAATTATACTTCACAAGGGTTCGGTGAGAAGTGGAATCATCCAATTTGGATGTGTAGAGGCGGAGAAATAAAATTTTCATTTCATAGTGAGTCTTGTGTCAGATTCCAAGACATTGACAGATTGCGACCTGAATTAACTATTTTTGTTATAAGTCCATATAGGGAGTAAATTCTCTAATTTTTATGAAAAAATACTAATGAAGTCTAGTTTTCAGGAAAATTATGCCATAGTTAAATGGAATGAAGAAATATATAAATCAATATTTCAGTGACACACAGTCTGCCAGGGCACAAACCCTAGGTCAAATTGCTTGGGATGTCCTAACTTACTCACTTAGAATTTGATAATGATATTTGGGGGTTGGAAACTTAAGTATGTCTAGTTTCTAATTAATCCAGAATCCTAAGATTTGCCCATGTGATTAAAAGTTATGAATTATTCATTGACATGCACTCAGTCTAAAATCCTAAGACAACACCTAATTAAACTTGGGAAAATTGAATAGTTGGGAGTGTGAAGTAGCATATGAACATAAACACCTGAAGTTACACATTAGTATTAGAAGGGATTATATGCATTTTAAGGTGAATAAGTGTTCATGCATGAGCATGCATTGCATATTGTTATTATTAGTAATTGGAAAATAAAATAGCATCATTGTTTGTAGGAAACCAACAAGCTACAAGTGAAAGGAGAAAAATATAATAAACCTCCTTGAAGTGATAAAGTACAAGGTGAGTGTGTAAATTTACAACATAGCAAAATATTATATGTTAGTTCATTTATTTATGGTATTACCTCAAGCAAAACTTATTATTGTTATTATTGAAACATATCTTGAGTTATGAAAATATTTATGATATGTTTCAAGGATTTCATATGAGATGAAGTAACATCTTATACAAAAATGTTTTCAGGGAACAATGCTTGTGAAGTGAAAATAAGTTTTACATGATAATGATATGTGATTATGACATGTGTATTTTGATATTATTAAACTTCATGTGTTCATTAGCCATGTTATTTGAAAAAGGTCTTTGGGACCGCATTCGATATACATGAAGCCTTTAAGGCGTATATCAGGTGTCTTTGCCCTTTGGGGGTTGCTCTGCGTGCATGTATTGACCCATGATTGCTCTGCGTATCTGAGAATCATGATTATGTACACAATCATGATTAGGATACGTATTGACCCATGATTTGTCTGCATATCTGAGACTCTTGATTGTGAAACTCTGCTTAACTGTATGACGCACAATTATAGAGGGATACATATTGACTCATGATTTGCTCTGCGTATCTGATACTCTTGATTATGAAGCTCTACTTAACTGTATGACACATGATCATAGAGGGATACGTATTGATCCATGATGAGTATGTGTAATGACACATGTGTGGAGTTTAACTCTGAATATGATAATATATTGAATAATTTGTATTTATGGTAAAAGTTCATATGATTTGAAAAGTTATGTGATAGTAGCTATGCTTTAAACGTTTTATCATATGAAAGAAATATGATTATTTAAATATTATATACACTCGTATTGTTCCCGTATGTTGTATATTTATTCCACTCACTGAGCAAATGATTGTTGCTCACAGTACCCATTTTAAATTTTTCAGATACTCATAAATTCTTGAGTTGAGTCGACTCGGATTTTGATTTTGCTGCATATAGAAGAGGTCGAGCCGATGGAGCACCTTAATCCCCCTTCACTTTTATTTTTGGAAGCATGCATGTGTAATAGATAGTCTTAGGTATGTTGTAATTAAGTTTGTGAGAAACTTTTTGTAAAATTGTATAAGACTTAATCATGTGGGGTGTTACATGTGAGATAGGTTGTGAAACAATGATGATAATATGTGAATGTAAGTTTTATAACTTTTATTTCAACTTTGATGAATAGATATATGCATCTTTTGTGTGTATTGACAAATGACATAAGATAATTAAGGGAGGATGTTTTGTCGATTTTATTTTTAATGTTGCTAAACATAATTAAGAAAGGTAATAGTTGGAATTAGAACTTAGTCACAGAGTGGGGTGTGATATTTGTTCACTCACACGAACAAATATTTTCGGCGCTCACGAAGATAGCGAGCAGAATGAATTATGTGAGTCATAGTGTGATTTAACATGGGTTTTAGTAACTCAATGTCGCCTTATTTAGAGAGAGAGATGCCATATGTGAGATTTAAATTTGGCGCTATTGATTAGCGAGCAATTTGAAAACTCGGGTCAGTCGTTAAAAGCTAGTGACTGGACTTAAGTCTGTGCGGTGTGTAATTAAATAGAGCTAGACATACGCTCTTTCAGTGGGAGTCTGCAACGCAGTATTTGTATTTAGTACCAAGTATGCAAAGTCGACCTAGAGAGACATGATGAATTGATTAGTTCGATGGTCATCATCGTGTGAGTCTCTGACACATGTTTCATCTGCACGTGTTCTTAGACTCTTGACTATATCTTAAGGAAAGGAATTAGTGTTTGCCACTTTAACATGGTACTCAAAGGTGAAAAGTAAAGTAGCTCGACGAGCCACATCTAGGAAAGCAACTAGTTCACTACTAAGTGACATGATGGCGAGGGAAAGAACTGTTATGAGCTGCATAAAACTTTCACATACAGTTGGCCAATTCTTTTTTAAAAATAGTGTATGTGAAAGATAGTTACCGCAGAGCAAGACATGTGTTATCTTGGCTATGCTGCAAGACAGATGTATGACATAATGAGTTACATTATTTGAGCATTTGTTGGCTCATGTGTGAGCTGTTATGAATCCCTAACGGACATGACATACGCTCTAAATATAGTTGAGTGATTGAACATTAACAGATTTCTTTCTGGCTCCTATAAAGAAGCGTGCTTGTACTCGTGGATCGCACGACACATTTATAAATTCTGAATAAACTAAAGTACAATGTCCAATGCAGACAAGTGAGAGATTGTTGAAATAGTGCCCTTTTGAGCACATGGACTGTACTTACGCGCGGCTCACTAGGACGAGGCACATGCCTGCGCAGACACATCATCATACGTGTGATGGGCGCGCGTGATGCGTTCTCCTAACTTGTTGTCCAAGTCTCCCTACCGTATAAAAGAGGACCCATAGCATAGGTCCCAAACATACTTTCGCAGAGGTTCATCCAGAGTACTTGTGCTATGGCAAATATTTGCGTTCCCCAGAGGTTCGGTTTTCGATCCCGATGTGCAAGTGCGATCGTCAAGAGTTCATGGAAAGGCCTTGACGATCCTCTTCTGCTGCAAGAAATATTCCACAACTTCTAGAATTTATATCTGTTATAAATTCCAATAGTTGCCTGCCGCCTACAGGGTCACAGGATGTGAAGCGAACTGAGGACGACGACTTTGCATTGGGATGACGCCAAACTCGAAACCTTGGCCGAGGAGGTAAAACGAGGACGTGGAGCTGGTGTTGTGCCGCCGGCTCAGAACGTAATAACATCGTCCTTTCCGCCAGATTCTTCTTCTTCATAGTCGACAACTATTGTGAGCAAGTAGCGGCCGTCATGCAATGGTGGAGCAACGGACAAACTCCAGAGGCGGGCCACGTCCAAGTTCACATCACCGGGATGCCAGCGTCGATGCATGAAGACAATCAGGACATACCTCCCTTTTTTCCTGATTGAGTGCACGATGAGGAGGCCGTCGTGCCAGATGGATGAAGAGATGGGATCAAGATCATAGCGGTGGTTGTTCTATTGCACGTCAGACAGGTGAAATATGTGGTACCATGGGGAATCTGTCACAAGATGTGTAACGAAAAAAAAAAGAAAGAAAGAGAGGATCTTTTTACCTCCCCTATGTCTTCCTTGGCGGGCTGCGGCTTGCAAAGAGCAAGGACAGGGGGATCATTCGAACCCTATTGCAGACGAGAGAGAGAGGAGTAAATGTGTTGAATGCGTGGACGTGCTGCCTGCAATCGCAGTTCACGCAATCATCAACAAAGAGGAAAACATATGCTTTTTTGAACAAAAACATAATAATTAATTCATTTGGCCAGGGAGCTCAAGCCAAGCCATGCCCCTTCATCGATTACCATATTATCGATGAAACATATCATTTTTAAAAAGGAGTTCTATGATTCTCCATGCTTTTTCCTTAGCTGAGATAGAAATATTTCCCAATAAAAATGTCAATATAGTTTGTCATGCGTTCAAATATTGTTATCATACATAGAATTCAATTGATAATAATAATAATAATAAGGAAATATTATTGATGTTAATTTTCTCTAAGGTCTTTTAAAATTTGAAATCTCATGTTGTGAATATATTATTTCTTTCACAAATAAATTAAAATCTAAACAAGGTCAAAAAATACAAAAATTTTCATTGAACTATTTATTGTCTTATATAAAAGAGGACGAGTGTGTTGTGGCTAACAAATATATTAACACACAATAATACAACAGATTGTATATGTCCATACTCGCATATACTATATTATTATGTTGAAATCTGTTGACTGAGGGCACTTCGTTCTGCAACACGTGTTTTGCAATGGGAGGCTTCTCTCTCACGCGTGTGGCGGCGAAACCCCTCAGGCTTCTGCCACCTTGCAGCAATCTCATGAATTAGATTTGCTAGAGAACAAGTCATCTGCTGCTGCAGTGATCTGCCACAAGTGTGGTGAGTAGCTCATGAAGTGGGAAATGCTAGAGGCATATTTTTTTCAGGGATATTATTCCATTTGTGATAGTTCTTAGTTACGAAATTTGCCCAAAATTTTCTGTTGTATTCGTTTGCATTTATATGAAGAATTAATTACACATTTATCTTTTCTACGGCTATGAAGAAGATTAGAAGAGATGAGAGCGGGTTCTATTTGATTCCTTTATTTTCCTGTTTCTTGTAACTAAATATTTGAAACCTAATACAGGTACATGCGTTTGGTAGAGGGAGGTACGTAACATAGTTATTTTTTTTGCCATTTAATGATAAGATTGATTAAATTCTCAATTACAAAATCAAATGTCCATTATTGGGCAAAGCTCAAGGGAGCTTACTTGTCTTATACATATAAAGCTGAGACCTTACAAGGTCATTACACTTTTTTTTCTCATTTTTGCAATTTTTTTATCATATTACACTATAAGAAAATGGACGATTAGCGACCCAAGATATGCGACGCTAGGGTGACGCTATTACGTCTCCGTTGTGAAGAGCATCTCATTCGCGTCTATCTAGCGCCACGAAAATGGGACGCTGCATATCGGTGGCTACTAGCGTCGCAATAGAGTCAAAGAAAATGGGATGCTACTAGCGCTACTACTTGACGCTATCTCGACGTTATTAAGACGCGCAGTTTGCTGCTGTGCGTAGATGATAGGCATCGCTAAGTCGACGCGCAAGGGGCGCAAGCTCTGAGACGCAATTTTGGCGCCCACGAGTCGCTACTCTAGACGCTAGGAAGGCACTGAAGTGATGCAATATGATGGTGTACGCGTCGCCAATGAGACGCGACTATGGCCCTAAGGACGATATATTTAACTCAGCGTCGACATTCTTTCCGACGCGAATGGGATGCTATTTACATTTTTTTTACCCATTCAATCCTCATTTTCCCCCTTCCCAGACCATACAATTATATAATGCATATAAAAATGCATTGATATTCATCACATGCAATATAAAAGCATCACAGGCAGTATAAGAGCATCATATGTAATATAAGAGCATCACAGGCAATATAAAAGCATCACAGTTAGTATAAGAGCATCATATGTAATATAAGAGCATCACAGGCAATATAAAAGCATCACAGGCATAATATTGAATATAAGAATATGAAAAGTAATAAATCGAACTAACAAACTATATGTACATCTAAATCTATAAGTAGCAAAAGCATTTTTTGTATTCATGGGTTGTTTCTATCCTAAGTTTGAGAGTTATTGTTATCATTCCAGACATTCGACTCAGATGTGCTCGGTCCATGACCTCGCGGGGATGGATTCTGCGTCGGGACTAATCCCTGAATCGCCTGCGATAGCGGAGCCAACTGCTACGACAACTACTCCGACACCTGCCGCGATATCTACTCCGACACCTGCCGCGATATCTACTCCGATAGCTGCTGTGATAGCTGCGTCACATCAGGTGCAGTGGATGATCTCGCAGCAGATGGACCGCCTGCATATCCTCCGATCCTCCTAGGTATCTGAGCGACTCTGCCGAGGTCACGCAAGTACCCCCCTCGTGTCGTGCTGGCTATCTCCTCTCAAACAGCAGGGTCCTCTACGAAATAGAAAAATCATACAATCATTTAATATATAAATTATATATCAAGAAACACAAATTAAAAACATGACAAAACTAACGAAGAAACATTACTTAGTGGCTGAGTACTCGGATCATCTCCATACTTTTCAGCCATTTTTGTATTATACTCATCCTATAAAATTTAAACATTATGTATTTAAAAAATAGTGCACTAACGGCAACAACCAAATGACCCTATCATGAGACATACCAGAAGCTTACGAGCAATGGGCGTGACTAGGTCGTTTATCTTTTGGCTCTTATGCGTAGCCTCATAGACCACACGAAAGTCTACGGGATCGCCTTCTTTCTCTTCCTACAATAAAGTTTCAAATTTGATAACATAAGTATAAGTCAAAAGTTTGATAAATTGAATTTATATGTAAATTACCATGCGTCATCGATGCTCGTCAAATCGCATCGATCCCCTTGTGTGGATGTGGGCATCGGGCTTCGAAAGACGATTAACTCTTGCCTTTTCCGACTTCCTTTGCCATCGTTTATTCGTCCTTTGTGAACATCAAATACTTACACTTTCAAAAAACTATAATTTTCATAAAAATAATGTAAAAGTATACATACTTACCACTTCCTACAGAAGAACTCCCAAACCGAGCGCCTAATATGTCTTGGGCATTTTTGTATGCCCTACTCTAAAGTGAGGCCGGCGTACGTGACGACCTTGCGAAACTTGTATAATCGATTCCGGAGGCGTTTCACAACGACCTCCTCAAAAGCTCTCCAGATCCTAAACTAAGATCCGGATGAAACTGATTTGCCTCCTACAAATAGAATGTTAAAACTTAGTAATTTTAAAATAAATATAAATTGAATTATGTAACCCAAATAGAAGATCGTACCGTAAAGGCTCGAAAGATGTCATCCCGCACTTGAATTGGGACATCTTTCTAGAATCCTGCCCCTTTCGACAAGTGGGAAAGAACGAGAGCACTAACATCCCGCACGGTATTAGCGGGTATGAAAGTGATCCTATTAATTACAAAGAAGAATTAATTTTCAATGATAACCAAAACTATAACAAAATTTGTACAACTTATTTAACTTACGGTCGAACAATATTATTCACAGTGACCACCCCATTATCGTGTAATCCCTCTTCATCACTCAAAGAGGAATCATCATCCGGTACAGCTGGGATAGGCTGTGAAGGTCCGACATCATCTACGGGCCCTAATACATAATAAATCATTAGTGTCATACCAAATTAAAATTGTGATAATTGATAGATGTACAATAATGTTCTCACCTCGATTGATGTGTATCACATGATTAGTGGCAATCCGCTCGTGTGAATGAATTGAGCCAGGTGCTTGTGCTATCGGCGGCATAGCAACTGACATTATTAAAAAATAATTAATATAATTAATTGAGAAATGTCAATAACAATAAATATATCACCTGGCGTAAGATGTCGCTCGCCAACGCTAGAATGTGGTGAAGCATTCGGTATTCTCGGCGGTGGCGGTGGGGTAGCAACTGTCATCATAAGAAAATACATAAAATTTGGCTCATATATAAAATTATGTAATATACAAAAAATAACTTGGTGTGACATGACGATCATCGTTGTGCGATCGAGACGTACCGACTATGTTCCCCGTCGATGGTGGAGCAACTGTCACAAAATCAAAATATTTAAAAAACTCTATCTCCTACTGTGTATCGCCTACAATGTATCACATACCTAAAGTGATACGCTGAGCAGACCCACCAATGGATCATCTACTATATGATGATCCGGCTACGTGCCCCGTCGGCGGCGGAGGAACTAATATTATTAAAAAAAGAATTTAACTATTATAATCAACTATAAATAAGCAACTGACAATAAATATATTACCTGACTGACTCATTTGGAGTGAACGCCTGGAAGAGCGAGATGACCCAGATGCTCGACCCCTAGTAACCATGACTAAAAAAAAGAAAGAAACTTTTCTTATTATCGGTAACCATATATAACTTAAAAAAAATAAAAAGCTTATGTCATTAGAATAACTACGGGATTCATTCGCTTGTTTTGTATTCTGATTCATTTTCATCATCGTCGCTATAATCTAGGTTCGAGTCATCGTCAACGAAATTATCAAAGTTCACATCCAAGAGGTCATTTGAACTGAACTCTTCCATTGGCTCAGCATCATCGACCAATTGAAAATTCTCAACTCCATCGACCACATCAATCGTCTCATTCACTCTATCTTCTTGATAGTAATCGTCCATGGGCACATCATTGTGTACGGATGATGTTTTATTGTCATCTACCATTGTTTCTGTTAAGAATAGTATATTCCTCACCTTGCATGACATCCACCATTCATCCTTGGTTCTTTTCGATGGATACTTAGTGTAGTACACTTGCTGTGCTTGTTTCGCCAATATGAATGGATCGTATGACTGAAGTCTCGGCCGAGGGTTAAATTCATGTACTTGAAACGTGTGATTTTGAACTTACGAAGTCCAAAATCACATGTTTCAAGTACTTCATCGTCGAATCATAATCTCATTTTATCACCAAGAATGTGGAAGTACATCCTTAGTAAAATTTATGAGAACATGATAAAAAATAGGTTCTAGAATTATGAAAAAAATAGTATTTAACAATCAAGTAATTAAATAATACTTAACAATCAAGCAATTAAGTAATTAAATAATTAAGTAATACTTAACTTAACATGCATTAGTTCATAACTTAACTTAAGTAATACTTAACTTAACATGCAGTAGTTCATAACTTAACTTAACATGCATTAGTTCATAACTTAACTTAACATGCATTAGTTCATAACTTAACTTAACATGCATAAGTTCATAACTTAACATGTAGCAAAACAATCAAGTAATTAAGTAATACTTAACTTAACATGCATTAGTTCATAATTATGGTGGCGGGTTAGTACCTTCTTAATCGGTGAGGAAGACGGCAAAGGGCGGAGGACGGACGAGGCGGCGGTGGAGGCAGAGGGCGGCGAACGCGGACGTCGGCGGCGATGGAGGGCAGACGAGGCGGAAGGCAGATGAGGCGGCGGATGAGACGGCGGTGGAGGCGAAGGGCGGCGGAGGCGGACGTCGGTGGCGGTGGAGGGCGGACGAGGCGGAGGGCGGACGAGGCGGAGGGAGGAGGAGGAGGAGGAGGCGCCGGTGGAGGCGGAGGCAGAGGCGGAGGGCGGCAGAGGCGAAGGGTAGCGGCGGCGGTGGAGGGTGGAAGAGGCGGAGGCGGAGGGTCGGCCGAGGCGGACGTCGACGGCGGTGGAGGACGGACGAGCCAGAGGGAGGAGGAGGAGGAGGCGTCGGTGGAGGCGGAGGCGGACGTCAGCGCGTGGCCGGAGGGAGGAAGAGGAGGAGGCGTCGGTGGAGGCGGAGGATGGACGAGGAGGAGGAGGCGTCGGTGGAGGCAAAGGCGGACGTCGACACGTGGGCGGAGGGCGGCGGAGGGGCGCGGTGGAGGTGGCAGGCGTCGAGCGTCGGGCGTCGGAGGTCGAAGGTTGGGCGTCGGAGGTCGGGCGTCGGAGGTCGAAGGTCGAATGGTCGCGCGTCGCACAGTAAAAGTAATAAACAGTAAAAGTGAAAACAAAGAAGAGGGGTTAGGGATTTAAGTAAATTTTTTAGCGTCTCCTAAGAACGCGACGCTATGTAGACGCAATGTAGGCGCCGACTATGTCAAAATTCAACTAGTGCGGCGCTATGGAGAAGCTAATGCGTAGCTAAGATAACGTAGCGACACTATAGCGTCGTAGGGGCGTCTCCATGGATTTAGCGTCTCAAAAATGCGACGCCATTGAGACGCTCATTAAAAGTTTTTTTCAAAATTTTTAGTATGTATGAAATTTTATTTATCAATGTAGCGTCTCATCGCATTGTGCCCCGTTCCAATTGTTTTATTTCCTTCCGACAATCTATCATGTATGTATATAAAATTATAAATCTATATGTATATGTCTCTATAACAAAATTGTGTGTGTGTATATATATATACATATGTAATATATGCGTATGTATATATATGTCGACGTGTGGGAGATTAAGTTACAATAATGTGTTTATCTATATGTATTATAAATATATATGTATATGTATAAGTCTATAGATGTGAGAGTCATATATATATATAGATAACGCGTATATGTATACGTATTCGAAGTGAATATACATGTATATGTTTATATGTGTGAGATTAAGTTATAATAATATGTATATATGCACTTATTATATATAAGTATAAGCATATACGCGTATTTATATGTCTATATGTGCCCGATTAAACGAGGGGGTAAAAAGTCGGCTTACCGACGCTATTAAGTCGCTATTTACATTTAGCGACACCGTAGCGCAGAACTAGCGTCTAATACTTTTTTGCGTCTCAATTGTGCGACGCTACAGAGACGCCGATAGTGTCACCATAGCGTCGACACTAACGAAGGCTCTAGTTAGACGCGACGTCGACGCTATTGAGTCTCCACGGTGACGCTAATATGGTAGCAAATTACTCTCTTAATTCAATCACTGTAATTTCATGATTAAGTATATAATAATAATATATACATAATTAAGATATTATATATATTATATGTATAGATAACATAAATAATATAGGTAACAAATTATATATGTAGGAACAATCCTATCATGTAAATATATATATATATATATAATCGTGTAATTAATACATATATATGTTGATAATACACTATTGATAATATGTTGATAATCATGTAATTAATACTAATATAATATTTAATTAATTTATTGATTAACATATAGTATACATATAATATATAGGGTTTAAATATAAAACAAATAGCGAGATAAACGTAGATAAGGTATGAGTAACACAGTAGCGTCCAAATAGCGTCGCCTATGACTGAGGCGCCATATAGCGTCTCTTTAGAGCCGCAGAACTTGTGACGCTAGGTTCGTATCAAACGTCGTCGACGCGAGAACGGCGCTAGATGTTGTCGCACATTTCCGCTTCGTGGCGCGAAATAATAGCGTCTACGTAGCGTCTCTATTACGCCAGTATTAGCGTCTATCTCCTGAATAGCTAAGAAGACGCTAATGAGAAACTATCGAGATGCAAGTAGTGTCTCAAAATTGTGACACAAAGTACACGCCATAAAGGCGCTAGTAGCGTCTATGTAGCGTCCTTGCTCTTGGAGACGCTACTTTGCGTCGCTAAGCGCCGTAGTGTTACAACTTCTAAATCTGTAACCTCCTTTAATAGCGTTTAATGTGCGTTGACTATTTCTGCTTTAGCGTTTAGTCACATAGACATTTAATATTAACGTTGTCTCATAACTATCCATCTTCTCTAATTATTCATCCGATTAATGTTAATGTTAGTATTTGTAACAAGGTACCGTTACATCCTCCTTTCATATACGAATTGAATGATGTTAATCATCATTAAGTAAATAACATATCCAACTTACATATTTTCAATTGTCCAATCATAATTGGTACATATTATTTTAATTCATTAAAAAATTATTCTTATCTTCTCCTCTAATTTATCTAATATTTACATCCTTTCATTTGTTTTCTGTATATATTTTATTTTTAAAAAAATTTTCACATATTAAATTTATGATTTTTCCTCAATAATGGATTAAAAATTAAGGAAGATAAAAAGTCAACGTATAGAAACTATCACTATTTAAACATATAAAACTGATTAGTGATAAAATATGGGTGTTTTAATACTTAAATTATCATATGGAAGCCTTAACACCAAATGATACAATTTCAATGGCAAGTTAAAATATTAAATTTGTATTCACCACATCAATCATAATATGGCAAATTATAAACTTCCCAACACTTATTACATAAATCCAAATTGCGTATTCAGTGCAAAAATATATGTAACCTACTCTTTTTGTGAGAATTGGAAGATGAGAATACAAGACAAGCTTTTGAGAGGATCTACTTTTTCATCTCCCCTACATATTCTCTTATTATTTCCTTCTCCATCCATAACAGATAACATATATTCGATTAAATTTTCTTTCTACTTTTATTTGTTTTATATGGATATACAGTTACATATAAATGTTACAATCACAATTATATTTTATTAATATTTTTGCCTCTTATATTTTCCCTCTTTTGATGTATACAATTACATAAAAGTATGTAATCATACTATTAATTGTTGTTGTTCATACTATTAATCATTTTATAAAAAATGATAATCATGCATGCTTCACTTTTTCACCACATATTTATACAAAATAAATTCTAAATACCAATTAAGATTAATAATTTTTTAGCACTAAATATGTAACAACTAAAAAAAAATCTAATCAAATAATGGAAACGGCCAACTGGAGAAGTAAAGATTTGAATCCCTAAAAACATGGAATGGTGATTAAGCAATTAAGTGAAGATAATGGCAATTATGAAGAGAATAATACGGATGTGGGAACTAAAACTCCAGCAACGTACAATTAAATGAGGATTTGACCAATTAAGGAGATTAATTAGTAGATTTGAAAAGTTAATAGGGGATTAATGCAGTTATGGGAGAGAGAGATTCAAATTTCAAAACCATAATGAAAATACACATCCAAAAATGATCCTACCATTTCATCTCTTTCCAAATCCACCTCTTAGAGGCTTTCACCTCTGCCATGTTCCACCTGCAAACGAACAAAGGAAACCTCCAAGAAAGAGGTACATCACATTGAGAGGAGTAAGAGCCATTGCAGGGGTTGGTCAAATACTTTCTCCTTCCCTCCTCACGTTCCTTTCACCTGTAACCTCATCCTCCCTGATTTCTACGATCTGAATTGAATTGCAGAGGAAGGACAAGATGCTACGAGGAGGACCACGACACCACTGATTTGGACAAACTAGTGAACAGAGGTCGAACATGAAAAAGAGGTGGGTGAAATCGAAATTACTCTACATAACTATGAATATGATTGTATTAGAATTGCTGCTATAAAAATCCTGGAAAATGACTCATGGTCAAATGAAGAAAGGAAATGCATGGATTATTGCCTCTGATTTTATGCTTGTTGTGATTGTTGATATGATTGTGTTTCGGTTTACCATTGCCTTGCATTGATAATTGTTCTAATGTAGCGATGCATTTAGGATAGAAATTTATAAATTTTGTATGCTCTGTACCTTCCATGATTTTGAAAATTCGGTCGATCGACCAAAATGGATCGGTCGACCGATGTACTATCTACGCTTGTCCATGTTCACAGATCGGTCGACCGATCAATTAGGGACCGGACAACTGACATCTTTCCTGCGCATTGCCCATAGAATATACCGATCGGTCGACCGATCGATGGAAATTAGTCGGTCGATCATTTCCTATGAAAGGCATAGCTCGGCCGACCGATTGATGAAAATCGGTCGACCGAGCCTCGTATTATCGGTCGACCGACTAAGAGAAACTGGTTGACCGACACCAACTGATTGGTCGACTGAACCATGAGCCTGACCCTTAATTCTACTTAATATTAAATCTAGATTTTTAACATGATCATTATTGATTTCCCCTCTAATTGATTATATATATGACTGAATAAGAAGATAAGTTATTAATTCACCCTCCATTGGTCTAGCCATCCTCTAAAGTATGAAAGAACGACAAAAAAGATAAAGTGATTATTAAAGAAAGATGAAAGGATAAAAGAGGGGTGGCCAGCCCATACCAAGTACCTAAAGATAAAGGTTACTCCCTTGGTTATGGCTCGATCAACCATTAACCTACTCAAGACTGTATTGTTTTGCTTGTCATAAACCTCAAAAGTTAAAGGCACCTAAAGTCATCTGAGTTATAAGTATAGTTCAAGGTACATGAGAATGTGCAAGTAATGCAAGTATGATATCAAAGAATCTAAAGACATCTAAAGTTATATGATTTATAAGTAAAGTTCAAGGTAAAGAAAGATGTTCAAGTAATGCAAGTAAGATGTCAAATATTGTCATGACCTCTATCACGATTAATGAATTTCCTCTTGATTCCAAGTTAGGTTTACCCTGATGTTACTGCTTATCATTATTCATTGATTTTCCTTATTATTCTAATGACTACATGCTTAATTTATGATTAAGATAAATTATTTCACTGATTCTAATTCATCATATTTAATAGTTATGCATTGTATACTTATATGGTTCCCCACTAGAATGTAAAGCTTACGGGAGGACCTCCTCCCCTATGTTTGATTTCCATAGGGTCAGGTCTGGTGTAGAGTTGGTGTACTATGACAAAGCTCTGGTGATATGAAAGCACATGAATTACAAGGCTTATTAGTTATCCATTTTTCTTCCGCATTTATGAATTTATGATGTGGACATTTATGGACTCCCACAATATATGATATCATTTTTTATTTTATTCTTTCTTCTGCTAACGTGTCTTGGTTCTTGACTGAGACTTGGTCAATAAGATGGTCAAAAGTTATAGCATCCGTAGTGTTCCTAGGTTAGTTTTCGTCATGTGACGGGGGTCGATTTGGGGGTGTTACAAAATATATTAAAAATTATTTGATGTACTTTTTAAGATTAACTAACATATTTGTTATATATGAAATATTTCAAAAACCTTATTTATAATTGTGCATCGCGTGATTGTGTTGCCTAGTTATATAATAATTATATACCATCATAGATCATGTAATATCATACACACTTTGGGACTTCTTTCAATCAAGACCAATGTTGTTAAGACCGGACCGAACAACGAACCGAAAAAGTCTCCGTTTCAGGTCGAACTGGTCGATCGGACTGGTTAATAATAAAATATTATAATATTAAATTATTTATGTAACAAATACATACCAAAATATTTAGATATAATAGTGTAAAAGATTATAATAAAATTAAATCATAATATTTTAAAGTCTAAAAAGTTTAAATTATATAATAAAATATTATAATCAGAATAATTTTCTATAAAACATTCTCTCTTACCTTCATAATTTCATTATTAAAAAATTCTCTCTCTTCCATTTTCAATATCTTTCTCACGTATACTTTTCTCTCCTCCCAAACTCTCTCTCGTTCCCCCAATTTCTCTCTCACACGTCTTTTTCTCTTCCCAACTCTCTCTCTCTTTCCTCCAATTTCTCTCTCACACACGTCTTTTTCTCTTCCCAACTCTCTCTTTCTCTTTCCTCCAATTTCTCTCTCACACACGTCTTTTTCTCTTCCCAACTCTCTCTCTCTCTCATTCCCAACATCTTTCTCTCTTCCCAACTCTTTCTCTCTCATTCCCAACATGTCACGCGTCTCTCTCTCTCACACATCTCTCTCTCATTTTCAACACTTATTTATTTCTCTCTCACCAAGAATCCGGTTCAGTTTGCAGTTTAACTCGGTTTAACCCAGTTTTATCCTATTTTTTATCGGGTTTGACCAATTTAACCCGGTTCAAAAGATAGTCTGGTTTTAATCTTCAACATGACCCGTGTTAGCAGCCGATCGACGGTCGGACCGGCCGGTCCGGTCCGGTCCTCACAACACTGATCAAGACCCATAAGTGTGTAGGGCTATTAGCATCCAGACACAACCTCACTATTCGGTTCGGTTATGCCAATCATCCTTAATTATACTTTGGGACTTTTGATCATAAAAATGGAAAAAACAACTATAGATATGGAGTTTCAATCTCAGGGATCTTTAAACATATCTCAAAACTTTGACCAATTGTTCCCAATAACTAAGGCTACGTTTGGAAATAAAACTAGTTCCTCCTAAATTCTTTATGAATAGTTGAATTGATAGATTAGTTCCGGGGTGTTTGGATGGAGCGGAACATAATAATGGGGAATCAAGGAGTTGATGTGATAGGAAAAGTAGATGTGATTCATTAATTTTTATGACATCACCAATTATACATCGGAAAGAAAAAAAAGGAAACTATATGCCAAACATGATTCGACATATATGATTACCAATGGTGTCACATACTTTTCTTAAGAAATACCTTTGTTAAGAGTTCATAATCCATGCAAATGTCACACATCATTATGATAATATCACGGACATATTAGTGCATTTTATTAAAGGAATATTGAAAATAACAGGTCGTAATATTTTGGTTATGACCCTGAGTTTAATCTCATGAATCAATTCTCTCATGACAATATTCTTATATGTCACTACATTGACATTATGATCATGAAATCTTTAAGGTACAGAGGTTGACCTAATTTGTCCCGAATCATGAGTCATGACATTTATTTCATGGGTAATTTTTTAGTCGAATTTGATTTCACATTTGATTGGCCATTATCAATAAATCAAGGGACATGGGTATTCTAGATTTAAAAATTTTGACTTATTTCTGAAAAAAATTTAAACACGTGAGGACTCTTAAACTATGTGTTTCAGTGATTATTTGAATATATTTTATGACAAAAATCATGGAGTTTGACTAGATTAACATTTCATTTTTTAGATTCATGTTTTTTTATTATTTTAATATGGAAATGGATTTTGAT
This sequence comes from Pontederia crassipes, assembly GCA_030549335.1. Classification (NCBI taxonomy): domain Eukaryota; kingdom Viridiplantae; phylum Streptophyta; class Magnoliopsida; order Commelinales; family Pontederiaceae; genus Pontederia; species Pontederia crassipes. The sequence goes on along the minus strand of CM060184.1, from coordinate 20,252,072 downwards.
TATTCTCCGATCACATGGTCTCAAACCCATATAAATAAAGGTCTTCTACAAGCTAAGAACATAATGTTAGGTCATGTAACCTATGGTTTAAAGTTAAGAACATGAGAAATTTCTAATTCGCTAACAAGTTTTCTAAATAGTTAACTCCAAAAAAAAATCTAGCAGTGATTCATCAACGATTCCTTAGAGTATTGGGATGATCCCATTTTCATAAATTTATTTTTTTATCTTTTAGAATTAAGATTATTTTACTTTTATTTCTGTTTATCTAGTTAAGACATTTTGTAATAGTTTTAATCGATACAATAAACTATTAGAACCTTTTTCATAATTGATTAGAGTTTTTTCTTTTGAATATGCATACTGTTATTAATATTTTTTCAAAAATTAATTGCCTTCTCTAATTAGTTATTTTTTACCATGTGCTTTTTGTGGAATTAATTATAGACTTTTAAGTCGAAATATTGCATATCACAACTCATATATTCTAAATGAAATATAGTTGTTTGATCTATTAATCATTATAATAATGAGTGATAATAGTTTAGATGATATATTATAATGCATCTTAATTTAGGGTTTGATTTGATTGTATTTTAGATGGAGTGATCTTATTTTAATTTGAACTAAAATAGTTTGGTTGATCCTAATAAAAAATCATTACATTGAGTAAACTCTAAAACGTCTTTAGAAACTAATTTTCTATTTATGTAGTGAAATAAATTTGTCTATAATCCTCTTCACCATTCCAAAACCATAAATATCAATAGATTATATTAGTTTAATGTAACATTCTTTTTTATTTAATTTTATATAAATCATTTATCAAAATCATGTCGTTTCTTATTATTCTCCTAAGTATATAGTTAAGCAAGTTAATTTATAGTGGATCCACAACTCTATACTCATTACACTATTATTTAAGTGACTAGTGCATTTGCTAATATTTTACTATTACAAATATTTCGAATCGGACGTTAAAACAAGAGTAGTCAAAATTTTGAATTGCAATTAATTTTTTATCCTAACATTTATATATCAATATACATAACTAAAAAAATTTCAACAAAAAAATTGAGAGAAGTGGAAGTGGGCATATTTAAAAAAAAACATATTATACGAATACATAAATTAAAAAAATATTTTTAATAATTTTTTTATATTATACGAAACATTTGGTTAATGAAGAGTTATAAGCTACTCTTAATTATGATCCAAATGACAAATAGCCTTTACTGTATCAATGAATTTTCTTGTTATATCGCATAAGATAGCTTTGCTGAGAGAAATTCATTATTAAAAATGAGTTAAAATTTAAGTGACCATAAACGTTAAAAAAATCCAATGTTTGATTTCTGATTAATAGAAGTTAATGGTACATTCAATTTTTACTTTCAATATCAAGTGTGTTTGAATATTTAGTAAAACAATTCATAAGTTTTGAAAATTTACAAAGCATACTTTAAAAAATGTGTTGCTATGTATAAGAAACCAATGGAAAAAATCAAAATGATGTGTTTGGATACACATTCAAATATCTCGAATGATGAAAATGATAATATTTTATTATGTTATTATAATTTAATTATACTATTATAGTATAAATTAAATGTCATAGAAGGTAAAAGAACTACATAATATATGAATCAATAAAATAAGTGATAGAAATAATACTTGCATTTATAATAAATCGAGTTGTTTTCTCTAATATCTCTTATAATATCAAGTTTTATTCTTATTTAACTTGAAAATTATCGATTATATTTGAGTTATAATGTATGTTCATATTTGAGTTATAATGTTTGTATTTTATTTATTTTTTAAAAAAAAAATATCATTTTTATAAAGTTATTAATAATTTTCATAATTATTTATCATATTTACCTATAAAAAATAAAAATTAGACCACTTTCCCTCAAAATGATGATCGAACCGTTGTCTCTTGCCACATTCACAAAAGAAAGTTTTGACAAAAAATATTAAATTTAACTAAAAATCATTCAAAGGTTGTTCACAATTTAGTCACTGCACTGTAGTTCATAATTAAACTGTCATTAATATTATTTTAAAATTTTCATTATCACATCAATATTTTTTTCATCCATTCAAGTTTATTTTGTATCTATTGGTTATTCAACTTTTTTAAATTTTCAATCATGATTATCACTAAAAAAATTAAAAAAATAAAAAAAAGGATGGAATGAAATAAATGTTACAAGGGTCATTCAATTTTGGCAATAGCCACTTCAAAAACAAATGATGATACAATGTCACTATTTTCACTTTTCACTTAAATTTTAGAATAATAAATAAAAAAAATAAAAAAGAGCAATAACCTCATAAAAGGGTCGTCTCCCCACGGTTTTCAGCTAGAGGCGTTTAATATTCATTTATTATTTTAAATTTCAAATGGAGAGAGAAAATAGTATCACAGCCCTTCATAGGGTTGCTGCCCCTTTTTTCTGAAAAAAATTATATAGTTATCATTTTAAAATTTAAAATGAGAGATAAAATACTGATTTAATAGTATTTTTTTAAAAAAAAAGCAATTACAAAAATTTAATCCTCCTTGTAATACACTTTTTTATATTTATTTTTTATTCATTAGTATTTTATTTGATCTCTTGTTTAATTTTTTTAATTATTAATGATGGTTGTGATTGAAATTTTTAAAACATCAAATGATAGGGATATAAAATTAAGTTTGATTGAAGGAGAGAAAAATAATAATACAAAATTTAAAATTTTTAAAAATGATGGAGAGATAAAGTATTCCTATAGTAAAATCATGTCCAGCTCTCTTTTATATGTCATAAGAATTGATACAATAAAATAATATTTAAATTCAAATTCAAATAACACTACAACAAAAAGTAGCATATGTGAAGAAAATATTCATCACAAATAAGATGATTTCATCACAAATATCAATTTATGATGATTTTGTGATAAAAAATGATAATCACTGTTGATTAAGCCACAAATTTTTTGTGACAAAATTTAGTTGACACAATTTTTTTGTGATTAAATTTTTTCATCACAAAGTAAAAATAATTTATCACAAATATAAAATTTTAAAAAAAGAACTAAAAAAATAAAATTCATCACAAATTGTGATAATTATTTGTGATGAATATGTGACAAAATATATGTGATTAATCTGTGGTGAATTCATTTGTGATAAAAATTGAATAAAGAAATGTGATGAAAATGTATTTATTTCTATCGATTTAAATTTGTATGAATCTAGTATTAATTATAGTTAGCCCCTATATAATAGAAAAAGAATCATAATGGGATAAAAATTTTTTAAAAAAAAGATGACATATCACAAATCTAAAACAAATATACTATTGCATCTAAATGAAACAAAATATTGAAGTTGTGCACAAATTTATCATCAAGTATCACAAATTCATCCAAATAGAATTTTAATACTATAATGGATAATTTTCTATATAACAATTTGATGTTATGTTATAAATACACTTAAACTCAAATATTTTGAAAGCATTGAATCCATCCAAATTTTCTTAATTGCTTCAAGATAAGTGCATCATCATTCATCAATATCAAGCATCAACCTGCAAAATAGTTCAATAAAATTGAATATCTAATTAAAAGTATGTAAACTAATATGTAAGGTATTTGAATGCACCATCATGCAATCACTACTTTGAATGCCAAAAAAGGAAAAAGTAAAACAATAAAACACTACTTTGCACTGCCCATGCTAAGTGTCATTTTAAACTTTTTATAATCATTCAATTAAATAGTAAATCATGGGATTGAGCAATGGTTGTGAGCACATAAAAGGGGTTTGTGATTTTGACCACGCTTTCTCATCAAATTCAACTCCCTATTATTTGCACATATTTGACGTCCTCTCCTGAGGTGCTTGAGAACTTTAGGATCTGTTCATCAGGTATTTACGAGAGAATTAAGAGAGCAATTGTAGTTCAACAAATATTCTTTGTACTACATACTTTTGCATGACTTTGTTTCAGTTTAAAGTTTTACTCCAAACTGTAGCGCAATTAATTAATTAATGTTTTTTTAAGTTACAAAATGTCAATTACAATGAATGAATGAATCAAATGGAAATTAATTTCAGCATGAAACCTTTCAATCAAAGCACATAAAATATCAGAAAAAACTCCATTAATTCAGGGTATGATCTTTGCACCAAGTAATATAACATTGCACAAATTCCAACATGTCAGTGTTTAGTGATTGTTTTGTTTCCAAATCTTGCTACAAAGACTAGAATTTGAGAGAGATTGTAATAGCTTGAGCATGTTTTTTTGTGCCAAATCCATACACCCCTTCCATTTGTTGAAGCTCCAGTTGCTTCAATCCTTGCATCAAGATCAAACTTTGGTTGAGACAAAGATCTGAATTGTACTTATCGATGAGGGAAGCAGAATATCATTCCTAAAAAAATATATCAATTGTATTCGACTACATCTGTAGTGAGTTGCTAATGGTCTAGGGACGAATTATTGTGCCATTCAAGCTCATCTGTCTTTGCCAAAAATCTTAATTGCATATTGCTCATAGGAATGATGAAATAAATGTAGGTAGCGGATCAAAGATCACATTAACATAAAGGGAAAAAAATGCAAATATGAGAATTATTATTTGGATAGGAGCAGAATATCTTTTCTATACTTTTGTTTGCATAAGTATTAAAGATACTTATTGATGAGGGAAGCAGAATATATTTCCTAAAAAAAATATATTAATTGTATTAGAATACATTCTACATTCTAATACAATTGTATTAAAATATATATCAGATGTAAACTTTAATGAAATACATGACTATTACTAACATTTAACATGAGTTTAATATCAACTTACAGAAACTTTTTTGGATTTAGAATCAACAAAATTATTAGTTTCTTCTTTTCCACGACGTTTATGCACGTACTCAAATACTTCATATTCACTTGGTTGGCGACCTAACTTTCTTGCCTGTAAAGGAAAGCAAAAGATAAAAATGATAATCATATTTGTGCAAAATATTATATATAAAGATAAAGTACATCCATCATACAAGTTTCAGACAAATGGTATCGATCTAGAAGTATGTTTCGTAATGCCACCATCTTTTCCAATCAAATGATTATTCTTTGCAGCTTTAGATTTACGTTGTCAATCCTCTTTTATCCATTGCTTAATCATGGCATTCCAATAATCTTGCCGTAACCAAGAAGGATCCAGACCTTTATTTTCATCGATATGAAACTTATTGTGTTTCTTCATCACCTTAACTCGTGCATGGTATAGTATGGAAGTGTAAAGATCCCCACATTATTTTAAGAAAGCATCTTTAATATTACCAGTTGGTTGATGCCAAACAAATCTTTCCTAATAATAGCACAAAACAAATACTTGAGCCCTTATGGATAAATATAAATTGCAACCAAATGGAAACAAATTATAAATTGCAACCAAATATAACACAAGGACATTTCTTAAGGATAAATACTATATAACATCATGCGGCCATCTTTTGTTTCTCTTTTTGTTATATAACATCATGGTGGCTTGGAATGGATCTATAAGCAATAGAATATTTATGAAACAACTAGGAAAAATTCAAATATTTTCTCATTAATTAACATAGCTACCTGAAACTCAATCCACATAGTGTTACGAGTATCTTTTCGCACCTTTTTCCAAACTATTCAAGGCTCCTCAATGTGTAGCCTCAGCATTGCACTAATTGTTCGGGATACAACAAAGCTAGAAATGTATATTAGTAGATGAAAATATAGAAATGGATATGATATAAACAATCTAACCGATGTTAAAAGAAGATAAGATGAAAAAGCATAACAATGTTCCCTGTAAAGTAGTTGTGTGCTAACATCATGTATACCTATCTCCACATAGCTTGATTAACTGTCGACCAACTTCATTGATAGGTGCATCAATGCCATGATTAATTCCCCTAGTTTTAGATGACAATGATTGATCAACATCATCAATATCCTCTTGCTCACAATCTTCCACAACAGTTTGCTCTCCACTCAACTGTGATAGAATTCTTGTTACTTCATCCCTCTTAGTTACTGTAATATTTGGAGATATTACTTTTTGTATTTCTCTTTGGATTGAACTTGTTGAGCCCCTTCCAGAAGTGGTTCTTCTATTGCCCCTAGCATTGATTCCCCTGCCTCGTCCAAAAGTGCCACCTCTTACTACTGACCCTATAAAAGAAAAAAGAGGAAAGAATTAATGATAAAAAATACATTGAACTTTTTTATATAATAAAAATTACTCTTAAAAATTATGCACATACTACAAAAATCAATCATCATCACTAGAAGTATTATCATTATCATTGATCTTATTATCACTAACATCCTCTTCAGTTCCCCAGCTTCTTCGGCCTCATCATCGTCTTCCACCCTTTCTTCTGCTATTCCCATTTCATCTTCCTCTTCCTCCACACTATCAATATTTGCACCATCAATAAGAATATTTGATTCGTCAAGTTCAATCATCAGTCCAATTAAAATTGGAAATGACATCTCGGTAATAACCCTCAATTGAAGGTATCAAATATTCATCCTCTATGTCACATAAAGGAATATCAATTCTTCTCCTAGATTTTGTTTTGCATATAGCCCACCAATCTTTTCTTTCTCGGATTCTAGATGGATAAGTCATATAACATACTTGTTGGGTTTGTTGAGCTAATATAAATGGTTCATTTGTTGATAGTTTCGACGAGGGTCGAACTTCAACTAAACTATGATGGGGAGCACTTTTAGTCCATTAATAGTGTCAAACCAATCACACTTAACAAAATAATTGAATTTTTTATACTAGAATAATGCAACTCCACTATGTCTATCAACATGCCATAATAGTCATGCTCACAATCATTATAAGAATTTCCTTTAATGCAAACACCACTATTCATTATCTTTCTTCCTCGACCTTGATAAATGTCAAATAAGAACCTATTTGTGTAGTATCCTTTGTAACATTTTACAATACGTGAAGGGCTTCGAGCTATATCGATGATTCTTTCGTCTATTTGATCCATCTTTTCCTTCACTTATAATAAAAGAAAATAGTTGTGAACAAAAGCACAACAATTTTTTATTATAAAAAAGGGGTGTATAATATTTTTTTACTTACATATTGTTTTAACCAATTTGCAAACTCATCCTCATGTGACCTTTTCTTTTATTCATCACTAATATGCTAATTCAATTGACAAAGGATTTCATCATATATCCTAAAAGATTAGAATGGCAAATTTTAGTTACCTACTCAATATATGAAACCCTAAAATGATTTCATCAATTTTTATGATTGAAGTTCATAATATATACTCAATATATGGCATGACTTTATGTGTATTTAATAAAACATATATATGTGCATCATCCATCTCAACATCGAGCATCATTCTTCTTGTATAACCACCAAGTGATCAAAAGACGCCCTAATGGCTCAACATCACCACCATCATCACGGACATTTGGTTCAAAATAAAATGAACAAAACGTTGAAATTTATTAAATGATGTATGCCTCACAAATAGATCTCTCAACACATACCTTATGTTTTCACTTCTTTTTTCAGTTGTTGCATATACTTAAATAACACCAGATTAACAAAATATTAATTATCAATTTTTAATGCTCTAAATTATTATTTAGTGTGCTTCATGCAATAAGGACATACAAATTTTCTATGAGTACTCCACCTAGACAACATAACATATGCTGAAAAATCACTAATTGTCCATAAGAGAGTTGCCTTCATATGAAAATTTTGATTTTTACTTGCATCATAAGTGTTGACCTCAACTCCCCACAATTATTTTAGTTCATCAACCAATGTCCTCAAAAAGATCCAGGACTCCTAAGATCAGGAATAATTAGAGTTATGAACATGTATAGACGCTTTGTGCACATGCCTGGAGGTAGATTATATAGAAATAATCATTAGCCAACATGAATAAGGGTTGCCAAATTGACCAAAAGATTGAAGCCATTAGTACACAGTCCAATTCGCACATTTCGTAGATCCAAAGACAAAAATAGATGTATGCGATCAAAATGCTTCCATGATTCACCATTAGATGGATGTGCCATATGTCCTTCTTGTTAAGAGCATGCATGCCATGTCATATGCTTTGATGTTTCACTTGTAGGATCCCAAGGCACCAAGAGGGAGGGTCAATTGGTGTTAAAATCGAAAATGTCTATTTTACAAAAATCATCGTGAAAGCTTAAAATCAATTCGTTAATCTCTTTTAAATCAGTGCAATTCAAGCTAAATCACAATCATAATATGAAAGGGAGAGAGAGAATGCAAACATAAAGTGCACAGGTGGTTGTTAACGAGGTCCGGCCACACCTTGACCTACATTCTTGCTCTGACTTTTCGACCTCGAGATCGCTAGATATTTCACTAAACTCTTCAATTGTTCCAAATGGAGCAAGAAAAAAAAAGCCCTTTACATCAACCACATTTTTTCCACTTTGAGAGTCAAGGCAACATCTCCTTCAAGGAATCTAATCTTTTCTCTCGCTTAAGAGGTAAGATATGGAACCTCTTTTAAACAAGAGCTCTCTCTATTTTTTCTGAACAATATTTTTCTCTTTTTTACAATGACAAGCTCACAAGAGTATAAGAGAGAAAGAAGAGAAATACTAAAATAAAAAATTCAAGAAAAAAATATCTTCTTTTGATTTTTTGAAGTTTTGCTTCAATGCTTGGATGGATGCCCTTGCTTCTGACTTTGACACTCCTTTTATAGGCTTCAGCATATGAAAAATTCATCCAAATTTTGTTCTACAATTTTCTTCTTCAAATTTAACCGTTACTGTTCATTCCAATCGGGGACCGATCGACCGCATTAATGAACCCGTCGACCGGTCCATATGACCATTGCGCTTTATTTGTTCTCTGACCGCAGTAGGACTATCGACCGTTATCAGCCCGATGTCAATCGGGGCAAGCTCAATATTGATCGGTCGATCGACATCTCGATCGATCGGTATTGTCTCAAATGGCCTTCTTTGCTTCGACCGACAGATTGATCGACCTGCATTATTTTGAGCATAGATTTTTACACTGTTATCCAAATTAGATAATCTTAGATTCTATGAATAGCTAACATGATTTTTTTCAACTTTGATATTCATCATTCATCCAGAATATAATAAAATCATAGTAAATTATTTAATCAAAATTAGTGCATAAAGTTATTCATTTTATTTAAACTTTTTCAGCATTTAACTTTAATATTTTGATATTAGTATCATCAAAATATACTTATATAAGGCATTAAAACTTTGATTCAACAATCTTCCCCTTTTTTATAAAGATAAATCAAAAAATATGAAAAATATATAAGTTGCGAAAAAGTTATAAAATCTTGTAAAATCAATTTTACTCCCCTTAACACAGCTTTTCTTACAATGATAGATATTCACATAAGTATTAATTGTAAGAAACTCTTCATATAAAGTGATATTCAGATCATATTTCTTCTATATTTCTCCCCATTTTATTTTATAAAAAAGAATAATTTGTATATGAAGCATATAAGAAACCACATGTAACTCCATTCGATCATGTTGTCTTTTTTAAAAATTTATTCTTCACATTTTTGTCATATAATAAACATGTAAAATATTGCATCATAAAGAGTTAGTATATAAAAAATAACTCCTCCTAAATTTATGAATATTTTATAATGGCAAAATGAAAACAATTTGATGAAAGAAAAAAAATTCATGATCAAAATATTGCATAAAACTTTGATACAACAACGATATCCATGATATGTCAAAATAAGGTTTAACATGCTCCCCCTATAACTATTACCAATTTTCATTTATATGTTTTCTCTTTTCAAAGAAATAGTAATTTTGAATTTTTTTAGTGAAATAAAAAATAGATGATATTTTTACCATAACCTTTGTGTCTTCACGTTTTCGATTCCACATGTCCTTTGCTTTGTGTGTGAGGCACACATGTAAAAACAATTATATAACCTTTGGTACCCAAAAGTTTTTGGATCCTATTTTGTTCGACATTGTTCCTTTTGGAACTCAGATCATGTCATGTTGAAATGATTTTCTTACATTGCATTGATAAACATAATGTCCATGAAATCCGCATGCAAAACATGTAATATGTGATTTTCTATGATTGAATTTTACAATAAGAGTTTTTATGTTCAAAATAACTCCTATGATTATTTTTTGTTACATGAGACATAACTTTATTTTGAATATCTTTTAAAGACTTGTTTTACTTTTTTCATAGGCATGTGTAATTTTCAAAGTATCAATTTCATTTTTCAAGTTTTCATTTTCCATAAAACATGTATCCTTTTTTCTTTTAGTTTCTCAATCTTATGTAGTAAGTTTTCATTTTTCTCTTTAAGTGAAAAATATCTTTTTATAAGTGAAGAAAGTTCTTTATTCACATCTACAAAAAATTTCTTCAGAAGAGCTCGATGAGTCATTATTTAAAATTGAAAGATTAGAAGTTACCTCATCGTTGTGTGCCATTAAGTATAAATGTGCTTCATCACTAGAAGAGCTTGACGAGTTTCTTATTTCACTTGACTTTTCATATTTTTTTCTTTTTACCATTCTGAGATGTCTCTTCTTTGTGATTTTTGTATGATCTTCTGGTAGACTTTTCATTCTTCATTTTCTTTTTCACCAACTTAAGATACTTATCTAGTTTTTTTGTGTAGCGGACGAGTCTCTTTTTGTCGACTTCTTATTCACTTGAGTCTTCTTCATTTTCGTTTGCTTTCAATGCCAATGTCTTCTTTTTGGGAGCATTTGATTTTTCTTCTTCTTGGATTCCAATCTCATAATTTAATAGTGAACCAATTAGATCATCAAAATTCAGACTATTTAAGTTTTTTTTTTCAATCACGGTCCTCTTTGTATGCCATTTTGAGGTGAGCGACTTGAGAAATTTTTTCACTTTTTGGGAGATAGATCTTAGCTCGTCTAAAGAGGCTAAGTCATTCACAATATCGTTAAATCTAACAATCATATCATTTATGGACTCATTTTTATGCATCTTGAAAGAATCATATTGATTATTCAAAATATTTAATCTGTGATTCTTTAACTTTGTCCGTTCCTTCATAAGTAGTGATAAGTTTCTTCCAAATCTCATTTGCACTTTCACAATTGCAAATCCGATTAAATTTCGTTGAATTCAAAGCACAATAAAAAAATATTTTTAGCTTTTCAATCAAATTTTGAAAAAAAATTTATTATTCGTCATAATCTGAAGGTAAATTTTCATATAAATAATATTTTTTTTCAATAATGTCTCACATGTCAATAGAACATATGTATGCTTGAATCCTAATTTTTCAATAAGAAAAATTTTATGTGTTAAAAAGGACAATTGATTCACCTTCAGAAAAACTAAATCCACTTGATGACATAGCTCTTAAAATGTTTAAATCTTAAAATAAGATGATTAAGTCTTAAAAATAATTAAATCTTAAAATGATTTAATCTTAAAACAAGATGATCAAAATAATAGCAACTGCTCTGATATCAATTGTAGGATTCCAAGGCATCAAGAGGGGGTGAATTTGTGTTAAAATCGAAAATATTGATTTCACAAAAATCATTGCGAGAGCTTAAAATCGATTTATTAATCTCTTTTAAATCAATGCAGTTCAAACTAAATCACAATCGTAATATGAGAGGGAGAGAGAGAGAATGCAAACATAAAGTGCACGGGTGATTGTTGACGAGGTTTGGCCAACCTATGTCCCCGCTCTTACTTCTCGACCTTGAGATCGTCGAAGATTTCACTAAACTCTTCCTTTGTTCCAAATGGGGCGAGGAAGAAAAGCCATTTACATCAACCATCTTTTCTCCGCTTCGAGAAGCAAGGTAACCTCTCATTTTAGGAAGCTAATCTTTTCTTTCGCTCAAGAGATAAAATATGAGTTCTCTCTTTTACACAGGAGTTCTCTTAATGTTTCTGAACAATACTTTCTCTCTTTTACAATAACAAGCTTACAAGAGTGGAAGAGAGAAAGAAGAAAAAGATTAAAATGAAAACTTCAAGGAAAAATATCTTCTTTTGATTTCTTGAAGTTTTGCTCCAACACTTGGATGGATGTCCTTGCTTTTGGCTTTGGCACTCTTTTTATAGATTTCAGCATGTGAAAAATTAATCTATAATTTATTCCATAATTTTCTCCTTTAAATATAACCATTACTGTTCATTCTAGCCGAGGACCGGTCGACCGGTCTATATGATAGTTGCGCTTTATTTATTCTCTAACCGCAACTGATCAGTCGATCGGATTATCGATCAGTATATCGACCGTTATTGGCTCAACGTCGATCGGGGTAGGCTCAATATTGATCGATCGATCGGCATCTCCATTCGGTCGACCGTATTATTTCGACCGACCTTCTTTGCTTCGATCGGCAGGTTGATCGACCTATACTATTTTGAGCATAACTTTTTGCACAATTATTCAAATTAGATAATCTTGAATTCTATGAATAGCTAACAGGATTCTCTATAACTTTGATATTTATTATTCTCCATAATCTAATAAGCCATTGTCAATTATTTAATCAAAGTTTAGTGCATAAAGTTATCCATTTTATTTAGACTTTTTCAGCATTTAGTTTTAATCTTTCGAGATTTGTATCATCAAAATATAATTATATAAGACATTAAAATTTTGATCCAACATCTCTGACATAAACAACCTTTGTAACCTTGGTGTTAAGGGCAAGTACCGTAACAACTTGTAAGCACATGTTTTTGTCTCTTAGGATGTCTTCTCGGTTTATAATGAGAATGTCCGCACACATAACAAGATATTTTATTTATATTCTCCTTGTAAAATAATATGCAATTATTAATGCAAGCATCTATCCTCTCATAGCCTAATCCAAGTATCCCCAAGTTCTTCTTTGAGTAGTAATAATTAGGTTCGAGCTTCTCACCTTCTGGCAATATTTTTTTAGTTAAGGAAAGAATACGATCATAACATTTTTCGCTCATGTTAAACTATGCCTTACAATTCAACAATTGTGACAATGCTGACAATTTTATATGCTTTGTACAACCCTCCCAAGGTGGCTCGTCAATATCTTTTAATAATGCATAAAATTTTACAACTTCTGGATTTGGAGGTTCAATTGTAATCCCCAAATCACATCTATTAACATATTGATTAAGTTGAGAACCTACATGTGACGTCCGAGAATTTCGTTAAAAAAAAAGAGAAGACAAAAAATAATAAAAGTGGACTCATTCGTAACCGTCTCCTACGTTCACGAAGCACTACTGAACCCTTATAATGGTGACCAACACGCCGACCTGAAGGAGTTTTTTTTCCATCTTGGCATCACGGCAGGAGAGGAGAGAAGAGAAGGGCGGAGATGTTGTGATCGAAGGAGACGCGCAGGCTGTCAACAGTGAAATCACATTCGTTGTTTACAGAAGGTACACAAAATGACAGCATCCATCTTCATATTTTCGGTCATTCGATCAGTTTAATTTGCACACCAGTAATATAAAATCTTATATGATCTGTCATACGTATTTTCTCATCAAGGATGACATTGACCAGATCCATTTGCTTGCCTCCACATCCAACGTAATACTATAATCTGAGTATGTCAGTCTATAAAAGAAATGTTGCGTCTCCTTAAGTACAATAGCGACATAGGATGCATTAGACATTAAATGCACGTCCATCAAACATTAGTGCGCTTGTAAGACTGGAAGTACAATATGAGAAATGCAGTTGGTGTCTGTTCATGCCCTTGTAATGCGCTACAATGCATTACATGTAAATGTACGAACATGCTTTGCATACATCACTACATGCATTAAATGCACCAAGTTTCAATAGCATTAATTGCACATAACATGTGCATTTGATGGCAGCAACAATACCAAATGTAAGAGTGATTATATTGTATAGAAATGTATTTATTATATTTGCATCTTAACTCTATCAATCATCTTTTATAGTTACTCTGTTTTCTTTTAAATCTGAAACACAAACTCTACTTAATCAAAGTCTTCTTGATGCTAATCGTCTTCCTACTTAATCGATGATACATGCATATTTCGTTCTTAACCGTATGATGATTTTATGTAGATTCCAATATCCTTTGTCTTGTTATAAATATCTAAATCTTGAGTCCCAAAGATAGTTATAGGGGTAAATAAGATAAAAGATGAAAAATATTAAATAGAAGAGCTCTTCTTATGTTATGTTGACGACGGTCAACCTAGCCAAAAGGGAGTCAAAAGATACTCCATCGGCCCTATTAAAGAGAGTCGAAAGATACTCCAAAATAAGTGTAACATAATAAAAATGTACATATGATAATGATTATGATGATGGGCAATGCCCAATGATATTATGATCTTTTAATGATAATTATATTACTCTTGTTACACTTATTATATTTGTTATGCCATTCTATGTCACGTCTCTTGATCATGATGGTATCGCACCAATTATGGCTACATGACTCTATCATTTATGATTATATTTATGATGACATTACTGTTTATATGTCATATGACTATTATGTACTGGGCGTCAAAGCTTACAGGGAGGTTCACCTCCCCTGTGTATTCAATGTCACAGGTAATAATTTGTCCCAGTAAACAGATGATGGCGCAGGCGACAGATCGAGCTCATGGTGATCTTTGCACATGAAATCGAATCTCTTTAGCTTCCTTTCTATTTTCATCGAGTTGTAATTATCTTATGCAAACTCTTTTGTTTATATTATTTGATACTCAGTTATGTTATCTTGTTAAGTCTTTCGCACTTATTTTTTATTTTATTTTATCTCTTTTTAAAATCAAATGATAACTATTTTCCTTTCGCAATTATGCCTTTATTATGTTGACCAGTCAAAGTCTTATTTTGGTCAAATTATTGTACACATATGTCATGTCTCGTAACGTTCCCGGGGTGTATTCGGTCACGTGGCGGGGTGCATTTCGGGGGCGTTACAGTTAGGTATCAGAGCCTAAAGTCAGGACATTCTTATGTTCTGAAATGTCAAGTATGTAATCCATGTGCAAAGAGCCACGAACATGTCGCCGTGCCAACCGATGCTAAACCAAGTAAGAAAGTTATATTTTTATGATTTAAATGTTTTATTAAATGTTTCCATGATGTGCAATATTGTAGATGCCTCCACGACGTACTACCACTAGTAGAGGTCGTGGTCGACCTCGTCATGATAGAGTAACCGATGTTGAACATGAAGGGATGAATCAAAATGAGATTGAGTTTGGACAGCCTCCACCGGTGCAGACACCACCAGTCCATCCGCCACCAGTGCAGACACCGTCAATTGAGCCTCCACCGGTGCAGGATCCTCCACAGGTGCAAGAGCCTCCACCGACGCAGACACCACCGATCCTGCCTCCATCGGTGCAGACACCACCGGTCCAGTCTCCACCGGTGCAGCCTCCACCAGTCTATCCTCCACATATGCAGTTGTTGCCTATGCAGCCTCCACTAGGGCAGCCTTGGCCGACGCAGCCTTGGCCGACACAACCTTGGCCGATGCAGCCTCCGATTGTGCAACTCATGCCAGCGCCGCCCCAAGACACCTTACAAGAATTCTTGAGGTTGCATCCGTCACAATTCGACGGCATAGGTGATTTCGATAAGACGGAGAGGTGGATCATAAGTATGACAGAAACTTTCCTCGCGATGCGTTGTGCTGAGGACAGAAATGTCTTGTATGCCACTAATCGTCTGACTGGTGAAGCCCTTGATTGGTGGAGAAGTACCAAAGCAACTCAGTTTGGAGAACAAAATGTGATTCCCTGGAATAGCTTTTATGAGGTGTTTGAGGCACACTATTTCCCAGAGCATGATCGCAATAAAAAATAGCGGAAATTTCTACAGCTTAGTCAGGGGAAGATGACCGTTGCTGAGTACTACTTCTAGTTCATAAAACTGGAAAAATATAATACCATGCGCGTGAGTGAGAAGCAGAGGGCAGATCAATTTGCTCAAGGTTTAAACACTACTACCAGGTCCAAGACCTTATCCTAAAAATTGCAAAATCTGAAGGAGGCAGTCGAGCTAGCGACTACTATGGAGCGAGACCACTTAAGAGAATTGGAAGAACAAAAAGGGAAGGCCCCTATACAAACCCTTGAGCATGGTCGTCACAGGTGGAATGACAAGCGTTCAAACCGGAGGGACCACCGACGTGATAATCGGGTGAGGCCATAGAGCCTCGCAACATGCCACGCCAGCCACCACAACAGCAGCAACCTTATCGTCAGGTGAGAAGTAAAATAAATAATTAATTAATTAAAGTATGCAATGATGATGATTAATGAATAAATAATTTCAGCCTGAATAGCGACAGGCACCGCAGCAGACCCAACAAAATAATAAAGCCTGCCAACATTGTGGGAGGTTTCATCTAGGAGAATGCCGACGAAGAACATGTGTCTGTATCCACTGTGGTCAGCAGGGACACTTTATCTGTGACTGTCCTAAGAAGGCAAGGGAGGAACAAGCTCAACGTGGCGCTGGAGGTGCTAATACCTTGGTGCAAGGCAGAGTTTATAATATGCAAACAGATACTACACCAACTGACGCCGACGTCATCAGAGGTACTTTACCTATAGCAGGCATGCCTACTACAGTATTGTTTTATTCGGGTGCATCACATTCATTCATCTCTCAAGATTGTACTATGGCTTTGAATTTGCCTCTGCATGATATGACATGTTCCATGAGTGTGGCAACCCCTATGGGTACTCTCTGCACTACGAAGTACATCCCAGAAGTACCAGTGATGATCGATGGCAAGAATTTCTCTGCAGATCTGATCGTGATTCCCATGACAGATTATGATATCATACTTGGTATGGACTGGTTGTCATACCACGATGTTGTAGTAGTATGCAGGCAAAAGAAGATTATCATTGGTACTCAAAGCAAGCCGAAGGCTACTGTGAAGGGCACTACTGGCAAGGAAGGCAAGGTGATCATTTCTGCAACGAAGGCATAGAAGATGTTGCATAAAGGTTGTAGAGGTTATCTAGCTAGTGTCGTGAAAACAGATGCTTTAGTTCCAGACCCACGACAGATGGACATAGTTAGAGACTTTTCGGACGTCTTTCCAGAAGATGTCACTGGATTGCCACCACGATGGGAGATCGATTTCCGCATCGACCTCCATCCGGGCACTGCTCCTATCTCCAAAGCTCCATATCGAATGGCTCCAGCTGAAATGCAAGAACTCAAGAAGCAAATCCAAGAGCTTTTAGATAAGGGGTTTATCCGACCCAGTGTTTCACCATGGGGTGCACCAGTGCTCTTCGTGAAGAAGAAGGATGGCTCCCTCATATTATGTATATATTACAGAATGCTAAACAAGGTCATTGTGAAGAATAAGTACCCGCTGCCACGTATTGATGATTTGTTTGATCAACTATCCAAGGCTTCTGTGTTCTCCAAGATAGACTTGCGGAGTGGTTATCACCAACTACGAGTTGCAGAAGAAGACATTCCGAAGACTGCTTTCTGATTGAGATATGGGCATTACGAGTTCTTGGTTATGCCTTTTGGGTTGACGAATGCACCTGCAGCATTCATGGATCTGATGAACAGGGTGTTCAAGCCTTATTTGGATCAGTTCGTCATCGTCTTCGTGGATGACATATTGATCTATTCAGAGAACCCCGGGCAACATAGAGAACATCTGAGGATTGTATTGGAGACACTTAGGCAGCACAAACTCTATGCAAAGCTGTCGAAGTGTGAATTCTGGCTGAAAGAAATTATGTTCCTTGAACACATTGTCTCTAAGAAGGGTATTTTGTTGATTCAGCGAAGGTAGAGACAGTGACAAATTGGGCTCGACCGAAGAATGTGACCGAGATACGCAGTTTTCTTGGATTGGCCGGATACTATAGGCGATTCATAAAGGACTTTTCGAAGATAGCCTCCCCAATGACGAAGCTGACAAAGAAGGGTGAGAAGTTTATCTGGTCATGACAGTGTGAAGATAGCTTTCAGGAGCTGAAGACTAGATTGACTACAGCACTGATACTCACCATCCCTTCTGGCAGTGGTGGGTATGTGGTGTATAGTGATGCCTCCGGTACAGAATTGGGATGCATACTAATGCAACACGGTAAGGTGATTGCATATGCATCAAGACAGCTGAAGAAGCACGAGGTGAACTACCCGACACATGATTTGGAGTTAGCGGCAGTGGTCTTTGCTCTGAAAATCTGGAGACACTATTTATATGGAGAGAAGTTCGAAGTGTTCACCGATCACAAGAGTCTAAAATACGTCTTCTCTTAGCGAGACTTAAACATGAGGCAACGCAGGTGGATGAAATTTTTGAAAGACTATGAGTTCGCCATTAACTACCATCCAGGTAAGGCGAACACAGTTGCTGATGCATTGAGTCGTAAATAGGAAGGCTCATTAGCATTTATGAGGCTTTGAGTGTTTGAGATGACTGAAGAACTCAACATGTGGAATCCAAGGCCGAGCAGAAATGGAGCTATATTGATGATGCACCAGCTTCAGCTAAACTTGGTTGACATAATCATCAAGGCATAGCCAGAGGATGCAGAATATGTCAAGATGGTTAGTAGGTGTGAGAAAGAAATAAAGGACTTCAAGATATCATCAGATGTAGGAATCATCTGTGGGTACCTAATGATGCTGAACTCAAGAGGGAAGTGATGGACGAATGCCATAAGTCAGAGTTTGCCATCCATCCAGGCAGCACGAAAATGTACAAGGATGTACAACGAAGTTATTGGTGGCACGATATGAAGCGAGAGATCGCGTAATATGTCTCTACGTGTCTAGTATGCCAACAAGTGAAGATAGAGCATCAGAGGCCATATGGCAAGCTTAGCTCTTTAGGAATCTCGAGGTGGAAATGGGAAGACATTTCCATGGATTTCATATCATGTCTACCCCGCACACAAAAATGACATGATGCTATTTGGGTAGTGGTCGATCGATTGACAAAATATGCACACTTCATACCGATCAAATGGAGACAGTCAATCGAGAGGTTGATAGATATATGTGCAGGAGGTTATCAGATTACATGGTATTCCAGTTTCTATAGTGTCAAATCGAGATCCTTTCTTTACAGCTAGGTTTTGGAGGAGTATGCAGAATGCTTTCGGGACAAGACTGAACTGCAGTACGACTTTTCATCCCCAGACAGATGATCAATCAGAGAGGACCATTCGGACGATAGAAGACATGGTGAGGGCATGTGCTTTGAATTGGCATGGCAGTTGAGATGATCACTTGCCCCTAATCGAATTCGCCTATAATAATAGCTATCATTCCAGCATCAGCGTGGCTCCATTCGAGGCCTTGTATGGGAGGCCATGTCGATCATCAGCCTGTTGGAATGAGGTTGGCGAATGAAAGTTCCTGAGTGCTAAAGAATTAAAGGAGACTGAGGAATATGCCAAGAAGGTGGAGTTAATACAGCAGAGAATGAAAGCAGTACAGACATGTCAGAAGACTTATGCAGATAAAGGTCGACGTGAGCAGATCTTTCGTGCAGGTGATCAGGTACTGCTAAAAGTCTCCCTGACGAAAAGAGTCATGAGATTTAGTAAGAAGGGAAAACTCAGTCCGAGGTATGTGGGTCCGTTTGAGGTAATCGAGTTAGTCGGAGAGGCAGCATGCAGATTAGCACTACCACCCTCGTATGGACGAGTGCATAATGTCTTTCATGTATCTATGCTCCGAAAGTATAAGCATGATGATGCAAACATCATCAGATATGAGGAGCCGAATCTTAAAGAAGATCTCACCTATGAAGAGCAGCCACTCAGAATCCTAGAATGTAAAGTCCAACGACACAAGAACAGGGATGTGCCATTAGTCAAAATCGCATGAAGTCATCATCAAGGCGATGAAGCAACTTGGGAACTCGAGTCAGAAATGCGACAACAGTTTCCCAGACTATTTGGTAAGTTCCTACACTATACAAATTCGAGGACAAATTTTATTTTAAGGGGTTTATAATGTGACGTCCGAGAATTTCGTTAAAAAAAGAGAAGAAAAAAACTAATAAAAGTGGACTCATTCGTAACCGTCTCCTACATTCACGAAGCACTACTGAGCCCTTATAATGGTGACCAACATGCCGACCTGAAGGAGTTTTTTTTCAATCTTGGCATCACGGCAGGAGAGGAGAGAAGAGAAGGGCGGAGACGTCGTGATCGAAGGAGACGCGCAGGCTGTCAACAGTGAAATCACATTCGTTGTTTACAGAAGGTATACAAAATGACAGCATCCATCTTCATGTTTTCGGTCATTCGATCAGTTCAATTTGCACATCAGTAATATAAAATCTTATATGATCTGTCGTACGTATTTTCTCATCAAGGATGACATTGACCGGATCCATTTGCTTGCCTCCACATCCAACGTAATACTATAATCTGAGTATGTCAGTCTATAAAAGAAATGTTGCGTCTCCTTAAGTACAATAGCGAGATAGGATGCATTAGACATTAAATGCACGTCCATCAAACATTAGTGCGCCTGTAAGACTGGAAGTACAATATGAGAAATGCAGTTGGTCTCTGTTCATGCCCTTGTAATTTAGATTAAATCGTAGTTAGCGCCCACAGTAGCTTGAAAATTTTATTACAGGCTTACAGCTCAAGTAGAGATTAATCTCGCTTCTATTAGTGGGCGTAATAGTATAGCATTTATTTCCCCATTGTATTTGAGTCTGATGAAGGGGGTGGACGTAATGTGCTACAATGCATTACATGTAAATGTACGAACATGCTTTGCATACATCACTACATGCATAAAATGCACCAAGTTTCAATAGCATTAATTGCACATAACATGTGCATTTAACGGCAGCAACAGTACCAAATGTAAGAGTGATTATATTGTATAGAAATGTATTTATTATATTTGCATCTTAACTCTATCAATCATCTTTTATAGTTACTCTGTTTTCTTTTAAATCTGAAACACAAACTCTACTTAATCAAAGTCTTCTTGATGCTAATCATCTTCCTACTTAATCGATGATACATCCATATTTCGTTCTTAACCGTATGATGATTTTATGTAGATTCCAATATCCTTCGTCTTGTTATAAATATCTAAATCTTGAGTCCCAAAGATAGTTATAGGGGTAAATAAGATAAAAGATGAAAAATATTAAATAGAAGAGCTCTTCTTATGTTATGTTGACGATGGTCAACCTGGCCAAAAGGGAGTCGAAAGATACTCCACCGGCTCATATTAGGCGTTGAGATTCTCCGCTCTAGCCAAAAGGGAGTCGAAAGATACTCCAAAATAAGTGTAACATAATGAAAATATAAAGATGATAATGATTATGATGATGGACAATGCCCAATGATATTATGATCTTTTAATGATGATTATATTACTCTTGTTACACTTATCATATTATCATATTTGTTATGCCATTCTATGTCACGTCTCTTGATCATGACGGTATCGCACCAATTATGGCTACATGACTCTATCATTTATGATTATATTTATGATGACATTACTGTTTATATGTCATATGACTATTATGTACTGGGCGTCAAAGCTCACAGGGAGGTTCACCTCCCCTGTGTATTCAATATCACAGGTAATAATTTGTCCCAGTAAACAGATGATGGCGCAGGCAACAGATCGAGCTCGTGGTGATCTTTGCACATGAAATCGAATCTCTTTAGCTTTCTTTCTATTTTCATCGAGTTGTAATTATCTTATGCAAACTCTTTTGTTTATATTATTTGAGACTCAGTTATGTTATCTTGTTAAGACTTCCACACTCATTTTTTATTTTATTTTATCTCTTTCTAAAATCAAAAGATAACTATTTTCCTTCCGTAATTATGCCTTTATTATGTTGATCAGTCAAAGTCTTATTTTGGTCAAATTATTGTACACGTATGTCATGTCTCATAATGTTCCCGGGGTGTATTCGGCCACGTGGCGGGGTGCATTTTGGGGGCTTTACACTACATCATCCCTCACCATGCTTATGTATGAATTTTCAGGCAATTCATGATTTGTACTAGAAGATGTGTGTTTAGATTGTTCCCCATGAGCATCCCATGTGAAGTAACCATTTTTTAATCCTTTCATACAAAGGTGGACAGAAATAGTATACTCATCATGAAAAATCATGTTCTTGCACCTCAGACATGGACATCTAATTTTTTCTCCATAAGAAATCCCTGGTCGAGAAAATACAAAGTCAAAAAAAATTGTATGGCTGCCTTATATCATTTGTAATATATCCACGTGCGTCTAAATGATGATACATCCAATGACGATCACTTGACATGTTCATTATAATAATATCTATCTAACAAAAGAGGAATTAATATGAACCTTCATAATCACTTAGAAAAAATATATATCACTTGAAAGTAAAAGTCACGAAAATATATACCACAACAATATAAGGATAAAGTGAATAGTGTTGTACCTGAGGTTTAATGCCAAGTCCATCACAACTAATGGCTTCACATGACCACTAGATACCTCAATTCGCACTAGTTATTTCTAGGTTTCCTGCAGTTCCAGCTTAACATTGGACTATTGAAACTAATGAAACTTCTTTGCTTTTCTTCAAAGCAAGGAAAGAAAAAAGAAAGGGAGAGAAAAAAAAATTTAAAAGTGGCATCTTCACTTAAAGCAAGAAAGAAATAATTGACAAATTATAAGCAAGCAAAAAAGAAATTATAAGAATAATCTGCATTTGCAGAAATCAATATCTCATGTCATCCAATGGTAAATTTTAGCGGTTAACAGAAATAGCAGATCTTAGGGAGGAGGGGGAGCTTAACATGATGTAACGTAAATAATTTAGGAACTTAATATGTACATCTGCACTTACTATGTTGAACTCTCATGGCTAAATAACAGGGGGAAAATGAGATGGTAACTGCAAGACTCTTGCTGGACATCGATGTATTTTAGTTGCAGTGGGCTTGCAACTTTTTCACAACATAATAACTCAGAAAAATGCTTTGAAAAGAAACCAGAATGGATACAAATATGAGTTTAGGACCATTTCAAACATAGCATAAACGCAACCATTTTGGGTGACGGCTCCAGTGGTGCAGTGGTTCCTATGACAAAGAGAAAGCTCCCATCGGTGCCTTTTCATGCACAAACACAGACGAACAAGAAAAGGAAAGAGAAGGGGGACGCGCATTCAGAAGCAGAAGGAGAAGAAGGAAGGAGGAAGGGGACACACACCGTCGAGCACGCAACAATGAATCCGTTGAGCACGCAACAATGAGACCGCCGAGGGTCGAACATGAACAATGAGATCGCAACAATGAAATTAGACAATTAGGGCATTTTTAGGGAAAGACGTTTAGGTTATTGTCTACTAGTCTTGTTGGATCGGTGGTGCAAATTAAAAGATTAAAACTCAAATTAACCAAATAAAATTATGATCCTTTTTATCAAACAAATTTTAATTTGGTTTTTTATCTTTAATAAAAATTTTGAAGAATTAGTGAAGAAAAATTAAAAAATACTGATGAATAAGTTATGATATTTTTTGTGATAGTATAAAAATCATGAATGTCCCATCACAAACATTGTTAAATTATATATCATCACAACTTCATCAAATTTTGTGATGCATTAGTGATGAATAATTTTGTGAAGAAAAATTTCATAAAAAATAATCATTAATCAGCTGAAAAAATCATATTAATTTTTCTTTCACAAATTAATCACATATTCATCACAAGTTGTGATAAAAATAATTCATCACATTATTTCATCAGTGTTGATATATTTTCTTGTAGTGTAATCAATGGAAGATCAATGTTAAAAATAAAAATAGTTTACATATACATAAATACGTACTTGCATCGTATACAACATCTCATGTATTTTATCATGAGCAACTAAATTAAGAAAATAATTATTACTAACAATTTTATGGACAATAGTAATAATAAGACACACTCAATTAAAAAGTTCATATATCTGACAATTTATTTAAACTAAAAAATCTATTGAGAAACATTTCATATACTTGCCACCTTTAAGTTCTCAAATCCATATCCAAAATGCATATTTCACCGAGGATATCAAGTCTATAAATGTTCCTCTCCTCTTTTCTCAACGAGTCCTTCTATCACTAATTTATAATAACATTTTTATATGATTATCAATATTGATAAACATGTAATTACAAAATAGAATTCAGTAACTAAATTGTAAATAAGATCGATGATCATTTATGAAAATTACTTCAATACAGATGAAATGAACTTTTTTATTGACTAAAATTGAAGTGAAAGTTCAAACCAAAATAATTTCCCCTTTTCACACTCTCTACAATATCTATACAACATAACACTTGATTTATGTATTTAAATAAATTGAAATAATACATTATTCATTTTAAAATCTATGTGTCTATTTTATTTTTCATGTAGATTATTCTTTATGCAAAAACATTGCACCAACTTCATAAAAGCAAAACTTGAAACACTGACCCACAAGATGTAAAATATATGAAAATAAATTATTGCTATAAACAGACTTCAGGGAGGCTTTTTCCTATGCAAGACAAATGTTGCAAATAAACATTTTTCAATAATAACAAATCATTTTAAATCTCCTTATTGAATTTTAATCTTTGACAAAATTATGTTAAAAAATTTGCATGGCATCTCAAATTCCTTGAAGGTAGATCTTAAGAAGGCTTTCGAGCTGAGATTCTTTCCATTGTGGGGATTCCTGAGATGCTTTGAAGGACAACTATGCAATGCATCACCATTGGCTTCTCCTAGCCTCCTACATCCTTTGGAATGATGAACCTTTGGAAAGTTTCAAACCAAGCTCATGGATAAGGCAAGGATGATCACTCTCACTCTACATCTTTGTAGAGTGTATTGAAAGGGTGACTCACATCACCAACACTCTATGAAAGGATGATCACTCTCACTCTACATCTTTGTACTGTAGTAGACAGATCATGGATTCCCATGCGAGCAGGGCAAGAGGGACCCCATATATCTCACTTATTCTTCATCGATGACATCCTCCTTTTTGCGGAAGCAACAAATGCTCAAATGTCCATAATAAGCATGGATTTAAAATGATTCGCAAAAGCTTCGTGTCAGAAAGTCAACATACTGAAACCCTCCATCTTCTTCTCATGATTTGTGGTTCCAAAAATCAAACATCGAATCTTAAGCAGCAGTGGCTTCATAGTGTACCGACTTTGGGAAATACCTTGGTGTTCCCCTCGTGCATAGAAGAGTAAGAAAACTTCACTTTCATGAGCTCCTGCACAAAATGCAACTATAATCGATAGCTGGATAGTGTCCTCTCTATCTCCTCTCTATCCATAGCAGGACACACAACTCGGATTCAATCGGTTGTTCAAAGCATTTCACTGCATGTGATGCATATAATGCAAATTTCGAGTGACATTACTCAAGAGATGGAGAAGGCATGCCACTCTTTCCTCTGGGGACACACTAGGAGACAAGGAAACTACATCCAATCACATGGGACTCCACTGTTCAGCCAAAAGATTGAGCTGATTTAGGACTAAAAAACCTTTAGCTTCTCAATTCAGCAATCCTTGCAAAATTGGGCTGAGGATTGTTCACGAAAGACAAGCTCCATGTGGGTGCACGTTCTAAAAGGAAAATACCTTAATCATTTCGGCCCTTGCACCACATTAACTTGGAAACCAAGAGTGGCTTTGAAAGAGCATCCAACAAACATGGCACATGGTAGCTAGCAGCATCATATGAAAGATGAACAATGGAGAAAGTATCAACTTCTAGCATTATAACAATAGACTAGGGGTGGTGCCTTCATCTCTGATTGCCCCACCCCACAAACTACTTAGACTTACAAGGCCATTGTCGTTGACTTGGTAACGCATGAAGACACTTGGAAAATGGCTTATCTTGGAACAAAAAATGACGTACAATCAAATTGACTTGTTAGCGCCTATCAACCCTCCACATCAAACTGTCGAATAGGACCTCATGTATTGGGGGCTCGAGGTGAGTAGAAACTTCAACACACGTTCAACATACCAACTCATGTCTGAACAAACATAGAAGCCAAAAAATATACTTTGCTCACTAATTTGGAAGTGGAAAGGACTCCAACTTATTCGGTCCTTCCTTTGGATCTTAGCTCATGAACGACTACTTCTGACAAATGACATGAGAGCTCGCAGACATCTTGCACCTTTTGACTCTATAGCAGATGTGCTCAACACGTAGAAACTGTCCCCCATGTATTGAGGGGTTGTGCATGGATTAATGGCATATAGAGGAGTCTTGTGACAAACAATCTACATGAGAGCTTCTTTAACATGCTAGTTAGGAATTGAATGATAGTAAATTTCAAATCAAGCAGAGCAGTATGATGAGCTTAGTTGCCCAGTAGTTTTTTATTGACATGCTAAAAAATTTGGTGATGGAGAAATGAAAGTATTTTTAGATAAAATTTCATGGCCGATTAACCCTATTGTTGACATTCTACTGTTTTCTTCCAACATGACCCTTGCTGATAAATGGGCAAGGAGTTTAGACTACCCAAGGATGCATGAAACAGAAATAGGATGGAGAGCTCCACAAGAAGGTTGGATAAAATGCAACACAAATCGAAGTTTTGTTCAAATAATTGGGAATAGAAATCGTACTGATGTTGGTGACATTTTTAGAGACAACACAAGAAATTGAATTAATGGTTTTACTAGACAGACACTCGCTTCATTAATTTTTGAGACCGAGCCATGGGCTATCTACTATGAACTTCTATTCGCTTGGCAACAAAACTTTACCAAGCTTATTTTAGAATTTGACTCCCTCCTTATCATCAACATCTTAAACAATGCAGGTCAACCCATGTTTCCAGGCGCTAATTGGAAATATCATAAGCTTGCTCAACAAGTAATGGGATGTCAAGTTTTTACACATTGAAAGGGATGCAAACCAGATTGGCTTGCCAAACTCCTACATGATGCTGGACCTGAGCCATGCGAGTTGTCTTCCATCGACTGCAATGGGTAGCCTTCTTTTCATTGATATGCATGGGATTATTTTATTTAGCACCATCTAATTTTTTTTTGTGTCGGCCCGAGTCTATGAGAGACTTTTGGTGTCCAAGACTATTAGCACTCAACTAATCCAAAGTTGAAAAGATAGAGTAATAATGATTTATTCTTTGATGACTCTAAGGACGTTGTTTGGTTGCGAGTTATCTGCTGAAATAAGTAGATAATCCTTGGAATATAGCCAAACACGTGATACATTAGGATTAAGAGGAGAAAACATATGCATAATTTACGATGCATGTTTAATCTGATCGGGAATCATTGTTTTGTGGATTATTATACTCTTCAATTTTGACGAAATAGAGATAATCCGATAAAAGCAACCGACCAATACAAATAATCCTCTCCTCTCTTTCGATTAAAATCACGTAATCTACTCGTCCTTAATATGCAACCAAACAACTCTTTAAAACTCAAATCTGATATTACTAATATTCAGCTAGCGTTATGAACTCAACTTTATTATTAATTGAGTTAATTGATTATTTAATTTGTTGTTTTGTAACGAGGCTTTGCCTTCCATTATACTTCCACTATATGCAGTCCGGCTCAAAACATATTGCGAAACAAGTCATAGCAGGCTGAACTTTACGGCCCGGTCCAAAGTGCATTTCCAATATAAATGGTCTATAAACCCTAATCCCAACCATCCTAACTTCATTCGCGGTTGCCGCATCCTGCCTTGTACTCACCCCGCGCCGGCGTCGGGATCGTCCTCTGCCGCGATGCCGCCCAAGTTCGATCCCTCTCAGGTCGTTGACGTCTATGTTCGCGTCACCGGTGGAGAGGTTGGCGCTGCGAGCTCTCTCGCTCCCAAGATCGGTCCCCTCGGTCTGTCGCCGAAGAAGATCGGAGAAGACATCGCCAAGGAAACTGCCAAGGACTGGAAGGGCCTCCGGGTTACCGTGAAGCTCACCGTTCAGAACCGTCAGGCCAAGGTCACCGTCGTCCCCTCCGCCGCAGCCCTCGTCATCAAGGCCCTGAAGGAGCCGGAGCGTGACCGCAAGAAGACCAAGAACATAAAGCACAACGGTAACATCTCCCTAGACGACGTCATTGAGATCGCCCGGGTCATGAGCCACCGGTCCATGGCCAAGGATCTCTCTGGTACCATCAAGGAGATCCTCGGCACCTGTGTCTCCGTCGGTTGCACCGTCGATGGAAAGGACCCCAAAGACCTCCAGCAGGAGATCACGGATGGCGAGGTCTCCGTCCCAACCGAGTGAGGGCGCCTGCTTCCGGTGCTTTCTTTCTGGTTGTCAAAATTTAGGCTATAAATTTCGCAACATGTTCTACTCTGTTGGTGCTGTCTCTTTTACTTATTGAACTCTCGCACGAAGAATTTTGCCTTAGAATGTTTTGTATCAGGTACATTATTGAGCTATGGATGGCTTCTGGTTCACCGTGCATGATTTCAACATGAATGATTTGTGATAAAAATGTGATCTTTGAGTTCTTTTGGTAATCAAATTTTATTCGGCTAAATGTAGCTTCCTATTTTTTTTTAACCATGTAGCTTTCTATTCCACGTAGTATCATAATGTTGTGTGCTTCTATAATCATGTTAAGGGTTTGAGAGATATATTCTGAATCAATTTCGTGGCTACTTTCCTTGCTTTTCTGCAAAAATGGTTCGTACAAGAATAATGTGGTATCAATGTCTTTTTTCGTTAGCATAACATGAGATGTTTGCTATCAAACTACGAGCAAGATAACTCTTCCTTTTTTTATGTATTATCTTTGTATAAGTTAACTGATGACTACCCTTATATTGCTGTTCTGATATTATTGGTACGAAAATATTTTGGTAGTCTTGCCAAGGTTGTAAGCTTCACCTGCCGCACGTTAAAGGCTCAAATTGGTAGAATTTTCTGTGATTCAGCTATCTTAGTATAAGAATTGAATCAACCTGCAGAGGATTCAGATAATCATTGCACATCATGCTTGCTCGGTGTTGATGTATCATAATTTTTCTGCTGCTTTTATGATCTCCGAATGGATTAGTTTCTTTAGAAATATAGTTTGAAACCATCCAATTTGTTGTTAGTTTTAATTAAGACTCAATTATGCAACAAGTTATTGTTTGTTCTCATGTTGGTTTACATTTCATCCAAATTTGAGTTATCTGAGACCTTGTTTGGAGTATTGCTTCTACTTACCTTGCCTTGTTAACTTTGCTTGTCATGAAATGAATGGGCATGTTTTAACTTGTAATTCCTCCTGTTTGATTTCCAATCAAGCTTATGCAGTGAGTCCTGTTCGCGTTGGAGATTGGAATGTAGAGATATCTATTGGTGTTCAAGCACATTATAAAGTTACTACGTTAAGGCTAATGTGTTCTTAGATAGCTAATTGTATTCTATAGTCATTTCACAATATAAAAACATGTATACACTGTTCAAGTTTTCAGGCATGCAAAATTTGTTTCATTCTCTAAAACGTCGTATTGTTATATCATTCCTACCACTTTTCAACTCTGCAAAAGGGAATACAGAAAAAAAAGCCAGGCCACCGCTGTCGTTGTCGTTTGGGATAACCCACCTTTAAATGAATCTCATGGAAACGTTCTTACGCCGATGGCCCAGTCTCAAGTCCTTCATTCGTCGTCTTCATTCGTCGTCTTCAAACATGTTCGTGCTTTGTTCTGTTTGTTCCTTCTTTTCTTTTGCCCTTCAAATCGTGACAACGGAGAGTTCTTCAGTCGGAGAGGCCACCTCGTTCGCCTTGAGCTCGTCGATCTTATCGACAGCTTCATTTATATCCCACCGCTTCTCCACGCTCGGTTCACAACAAGCCAGTGCGATGTGCAGCAGCTTCGACATCTCCTCCTGGTCCTCCTTGCTCGCCTTCATCTGGCTATCGAACACTTGGCCGGTCAGCTCCTCTTTGATAACCGAGTTCACCCAGTTGGGCAGGTCGACCCCTTCCTGCCCCTGTTGCAGGTTGGTGGCCGGGATCTTGCCCGTCAAGATCTCCAGTATCAATACTCCCAAGGTCCAGACGTCGCTCTTCTTCGACGTCTTGTTATGTTGCTTGCACTCCGGGGACTTGAACGCCACCATGTGCTGGGCGGCGTGCGCTTGGTTCATCACCGGCAACAGGGCGTAGTCCGTCAGGAGGGGCTCGAAGGAGTCGTTCGTCAGCAGCACGTTGGAGGACTTGAGGTGCCCATGGGGCACACTAAGGACTTGGACCTCGTCGTATAGGTAAGCGAGGCCGCTCGCGACTCCTTTGACGATCTCGAGGCGTGCCGGCCAATTGAGCACAGGAGTGCTCGCGTCGCGATGGCCTACACAGATACAGGCCAAGAAATAAGCAATCTTAGATGTTCTTCGTCCTCAAAATTCATAAAGTGCATGTTTTAAGAGTTCGCCTACCGTGTAGTACATTGGCCAAGCTCCACTTGGAGATGTAATCTGTGATCATAAGCTTTTCCTCCTTCCTGTAGTAATATGCTACGAGGGGCAGCAGGTTGGGGTGGGACAACCTTCCCAGCCTCCTCATGTGCTCGTCGAAGTCCTCCTTCCCTACTCTGTTCATGTCCTTGTACCTCTTGACCACCACCGAGGTGCCGCTCTGCATGGTAGCCTTGTACGTGCAGCCAAAGTTGGCCGTCCCGAGCACCTCAGCCGTGGACTTGAGAAGGTCCTGCAGTTCAAATCTCTCCATGTCCTCCTTCACGAACGCCAACCGAGGCGGCTCCCCCGCCTTCCGGCTCCTCGTGCTGCCTTCGCTAGAGACCGTCCCCTCTTCCAGCTTCTCCTCCTTGTACGACTCGTATTCCTTGGAGTTGGAGTTGTCCGTGGACGGCGGCCGTCCGAGCTGCACCTCGTTCTTCTGTTTGCGGCGGGGCGCTGCTAAGATGACGGCTACGACTATTAGGACTGCGGCGAAGAGTATCCCGATGATGACGAGGGGAGTGCTTTCGGAAGAGCTCTTAGGCGATGGGTCTGTTGATGACGGAGGTGGACTGTTCACGTCCTTACACAGTGTTCCAACGGCAGCACCGCACAGGCCTTTGTTACCTACAGACGAGGAAATGCCGATCAGGAATTTTAAGGTGCATGGCACGACGAGCTTTTTTTAGTTATGTAAAAACAAAGATGTTGAGAAGAAATAATTCTTCACCTGCAAACGCACTCGCTGCCATCTTGCTGAGTCTTTCAGGAACGGGGCCCTCCAAATTGTTGTTCGCCAGGACGACCCTCTTCAACCCCGTTTGCCGGAGGTCCGGTATCGCACCGTCGAACTTGTTGTCGTTCAGAACGAGCTCGAGAAGCTTGGGCAAGTCCGCGACGGAAGAAGGGATCGGCCGGGAGAACTGGTTGTGCGCGAGGTGAATCTTCTTGAACCACGCCATGCCCGCAAACGCATCGGCCGGGATGGCGCCGGAGAACTTGTTTTTGGACAAGTATACCGCTTTCAGCCCCTTGAGCTTAGCCACCTCCGGCATCGGCCCCTTGAACTCGTTGTTCATGATGCTGAGGGTGCGGAGGCCCGGCAAGCCGACGAGGGCGTCGAGGTCCAGCGTCCCCGAGAGGTTCATGTTCTCGAGCTGTAGGCCCGTCACCCTTCCTCTGTCGCAGATGACGCCGGCCCAGTTCTCCACGTCCTTGTTGCAGGGAGCGGTGGCCGCCGTCCAGCTGCGCAGGGCGCCCGTGGGATCAGATATGCTGGTCTTGAACTTGAGGAGGCCTTCGACGTCGGAGGAGTTGGCCGCGTCGAAGACGGGCACGGACAGGAAGAGAAAGGCCAAAAGGAGCGGTGGAGACCACCGTCCGGCCATGGTGCTCGCCCAGCGTCTTCTTCAATAATGGCTGCTCTGTGGAATGAGATGGGAAGGGGGGAGAAGTTGGGGTGACGATGGCTGGCGGATAGGTTTTGATGGCATGAGCACCGGAGATGGTGGCCGGGAATGGAAGTAGGGCGAGGGCGTCATTTGATGGACGAGAATTCAGAATAGCAATGGAGCGTGGCGTGTGGATCTCCATTAGAGTTGACGTAGTCCACCCATCCTCATAATAAAAAGTTCCAGCAAGGTGCCCAGTTGAGGCAGCTTGCTGTCCAATGGAGAGAAAGGTGGCCAACCTTCTGTTTCTCGTGCATATTATTGTCACCATTGTCGATTTATATCTATAGGATTTAACTAGGGTCCTACCCAGTCAAGTAGGTAGGAGCTGTGATTAGGTTCAACGAAAAAACCAGAAAAATCTAGACAATTTGGCCGGTTTAATGATAGGAGTTCAAGCGCATGGGAGGAAGGGAGGGAAAGCGTCAGGCGATCACCCGGGGGAGGGTTAGAGGAGTAGTAACAGATGGCAAGGGTCTCTCTCAGCGACCTCGTCTTGTGGAAGCTCCCATGGCGATTGGAGGAGTTCGATTGCCGCTGCTCGCGGCTCACGGACATTGGACGCTTCCGATCTACTCGTCGTAGGTTGCCGTTGCCGGATCTCGGTGCCGTTCACAAAGGGTTGTCGCTGCTTGCTCAAAACGCTGCTCACTGCGGATGCCGCCGCCGCTAGCTGCCGACACCATTGCCGTCACTGCTGCTCGCTGCCGACCCTCGACCTCGTCTTGTGGAAGCTTCGACGCCGGTTGGAGGAGTTCGACTGCTGCTACTTGCCGCAGGTTGCCGTTGCCGGATCTCGGTGCCGTTCACAAAGGGTCGCCGTTGCTCGCTCACATCGCTGCTCACTGCGGATGCTGCCGCTGCTAGCTGCCGACACCGCTGCTTGCTGCCGAACCTCGACCTCCTCTTGTGGAAGCTCCGATGCTGTTGCCATCACCGCTGCTCGCGGCTCACGCACATTGAGCGCTACCGATCTACTCGCTGTTGCAGGCTGCCATTGCCGGATCTCGGTGCCATTCACAAAGGGTCACCGCTGCTCGCTTACATCGCCGTTGCCGCTGCTCGCTGCGGAAGCCGCTTACTGCCCTGCCGCTGCTCGCTGTAGATGCCACTGCCGCTGTTCGCTGCCAATGCCGTTGCCGCTGCTCTCTGTCGACGCCGATGTCGTTGCCGCCGCTCTCTGCCGACCCTCGACCTCGTCTTATGGAAGCTCCAATGGCAGTTGGAGGAGCCATTTCCAGATCTCGGTGTCATTCACAAAGGGTCGTCACTGCTTGCTCACATCGTCACTGCCACCACTCGCTGCGGACGCCGCTGTCGCTGCTCGCTTTGGACGCCGCTGACGCTGCTGCCGTTGCCGCTGCTCGCTGCCCACGCCGCTGCCTTTGCCGCTGCTCGCTGCCCACCCCTGCCTTTGCCGTTGTTGCTGCTTGCTGCCCACGCTACCGCCGTCGCCGCTGCTCACTGCCGCCGCTTGTTGCCTACCACTGCCAGGTGCCGCCCGGTTCAATCTTTGGACGTCCGATTCAGCGTGCTTGTGTGGATGTCATCCGATCGGACGGCATCCAACGTAAGTAGGGGGCTCCTACCTAGGGTAGGAGCCCCATTAAATCCATATCTATATGCATTAAAGACGCTCACTTTTCAGCATTTGAATTTGTCTTTATTTCTAAAAGCTTACTTTTTATCTCTATTTTATTGCTCTCTAACTTCTCTCCTCTATCAATTTTTCTCTGTGTAACTCCCATCTCACTCATAACCCACCACTAACTCATACACGACACCCTAGGTCGCCTGTATTTCTTTTTGTCATGAACTTGATGTCCTCGAGTCTCTCTCTCTCATCTTCATATATCTACGAGCCTCTCTCTTTATATATAACTTTGGATAAAATAGCATTCCCCCATTTAAAATGGGAAAACTTACCCTCCATTTTATTGCGTCCGTCCGATCTCGATCGGATAAGCGTCGTTTTACACATGAAAAACCGGCGTCTTTATCCAATAAAACCGCATGAACCGGAGGTCGCTCGACTGAACTGGACGTCGCGTGAACCGGTCGTCTTCGGTCGATAATAAAAAAGGTCGGCGCAGTAAAAATTTCGCCCCTTTCTCCCTCATTTTCTCTCTCCCTCTTTCTCCCCTCGCGCGTCCGACGACTTCGACAACGACGTCCGGCGACTTCGACGACGACGTCCGCGCGACCACGACCGGCCGCGACATGATCCGCCGCCGATCATCCGATCTGCGCCGAAGGGGCGTCGCCGACCAGATTCGCGACACCTCCACCTCCGCCGACCAAATCCGCGCCACCACGACCAGATCCACTCTTCTTCAACCAGATCCGTGCGACGAGATGACGACGACGACGATGAGGTACTTTCCGACTAGATCCGTCGGTTTGTCCTCTGTTCCTTTGTCGGTTTTAATCTCGGGCCACCCTCTCCTATTTTTGCCGACAAATCCGCCGCCGGCCGCCCTCTCCGCTCGCACGAAAATGCCCGTGCACGCCCTTTGCACGCCCACGCACGTCGTCGCACGCCCCCGCCGCCGCCGCCCTTCGTCGCACGGCGCCGCCCACGCACGCCCCCGCCGCCGCCATCCTTCGTCGCACGGCCCGTCCTTCGCACGCCGCCACCGCCCACGCACGCCAACGCACGCACCCGCCGCCGCCGCCCTTCGTCGCACGGCGCCACCCACGCACGCCCCCGCCGCCGCCGCCGCCCACGCACGCCCCCACCGCCACCGCCCTTCATCGCACGGCGCCGCCCTTCGCACGCCGCCGCCACCCTTCGTCGCACGACCTTCGCACGCCACCCTTCGCATGCTCCCACGCACGCACGCATGCCCCAGAACACCCCCGTCCACGCACCCCGACCTGGCCGCACCCTGACCTTTCGCAAACGCCCCCGCACGCCCTGCCGTTCTGCACGCCCTCACGGTATCTTTCTCGCATCTAGATGTTTATCATAATTTGTACTCAACTATGTTGTTTAACTGAAGTTTAATTGTACTTAATTATGTTTATCTGAACTTCAATTGTACTTAGTGTTTCATCGCCCTTGTATGCATGCATGTTTTAGGGTTTCACAGGACAGTCATGTCATCTTCTACCTCTTTCATATCACGTCAATTAGATATTCCTTTTTGTGTGTATGGTGATAAGGCAATATTGCAAACTTCATGGACAAATAATAATCCCGGGAGACGATTTTGGGGGTGCTCTCATTATCGGGTAAACATTTTCATTGATAATAAGTAATGTATTTTGGTCTTCATTTATGTTTCGTCGTTTGATGTTCATTTTGTGTATAATGTTCTTCCAGGATAAGCCCTCGCACGAAGATTATAAATTTTTTTAGTGGTTCGATCCAACTATGGATGATCGGCATAAAAATATTCTAAGAAGCTTGTTAAAGGACGATGAAAAAGTTCAAAGACGAAGATCGGATAAATATAGGATCATTTTAATAGGATTGCTCAATAAAATTATTGCCTATGAAGATGTTGTAAGGAGAGATAAAATTATGTATTTACTTCTTGGAATGATAATATCATTTGTATTAGTTAAAATGAACTTTCTTTAGTTGCAGGGTTTGTAATCCTTAGTTTTCTTTTTCTTTTTATGTAGTCATAGCAGTTTGTGATGAAGCTGTAGGTAATTATGTTTAGTTAATAATTTGCGATATGTTTGTGAGATGATGTATGCTTGCGATATGTTGGAACAATAGTTGTTTAACTGGAATGCATGATAGAAAAAAGGTTACAAAATAGGTTTGATAAGATTACAAAATAGCATGACTGAGCAATTCGCTTATGAATCATGAACAAAAGGAGTCTCCATCATGAATGCATGATCATCCACTTGCATATAGAAATGTGGAAGCAACCAACATGCTTGCTTTTTGCCTGTTGCTCTCACCCAAAACTCTCCAGAGGTTGCTATAATTACAACATCTGAAGATTTTGTCAAGAAAGCCATCTGAAGTTTGGGAATGTTACGAAGCCAAATCAAGATAAATGAACCATGAAGTTTGTGAAACTATTTCTCCCATGAAGTTTGGGAATGTAACAAATCAAGACAAATATGTTACAACACAAAATAAGTTCCAACATAAATATGTTACAACATAAATAAGTTACAACATAAGTAGGTTCCAACATAAATTCGGACAAAAAATAAGTTTCAACATAAATAAGTTCCAACATATTACAACACAAAATAAGTTCCAACATAAATAGATTCCAACATATTTGATCAAACATATGATATCCAACATATTATATAAGTCTTCAGTCATGACCCTCATTCTCAGCACCCTGTCAAATATAAAGACAAATATTATACTTCCTAAGAGAGAAGTAAATGAAGACGAATTAAATTTCTGTTAAATGAAAAGTAAATGAACCTGCAACAATGGACACTTTCGGGGACACTTTCGTTTGTCATGTCCTTGCTTTCCGCATTTCCCGCAACTCCTCTTTCTCGAATCATTTTGTGACATGAAAATTTTCACCCCAAATTTCATCCTTGCAATATTCTTAGGCTTGCCTTTAGATTTCACACAAAGTGAGTCCCGGATCGTAAATTGTAAGTCATGCAAGTTTATGGAGTTTGGTTCACTAAGTGGTAAGTCAATAGTGCTAAACTGAGTTGTTTGAAAGTGGCTTGTGCTTGCTCCACTTGCATTTATAGATTCACTCGGCACATGAATTGCACTCATTCTCAAGATGAGATCATCTATAGTTGACGCTCCGCATTGTAAATGCGTAGGTGAAATGAGACCCATTGTTTGTACTTTCCATAGATTACTTTGCCAAGTTAATGCCTGAATGCGTGATATGCTATCACCGGAAGTGGATTGACAAGCATAAATGGCATGTGCTTTTGTGTATCTAGCATTTAAGGTCCAACGATGAAGCACATAATCTTCGGGCAAAAAATTCACACTTTTCTTTTGCAATATACAGAGAACATGACAGTACAAAATTCCTTTTTGTTCAAACTTTTTGCATGAACATTTTGCATAAATATTTTCAGCTTTATTAAATTCCATCACATTTTTCCCTCATCAATAGCCCTCACAGGAAAACAGAGTAGTAAGGTCTATCTGTCCTTGTAAATCTTATGCATTGTGAAACTGAAACACTTTGCATATTCTGTCTGAAACTTACAAAATGAAGCATGTGTGTAGATCTTACCTGCATGTTCCTCCAAATGATTATTAACAATGTATACAGGTTGTGAGTTCATTGTTTGAAAGTCTTCTCGTTCTTTACGTCCACGATGCGTCTAGACAGCTTTTTCATATTGCTCTACAAAGTGCGAAAGCGAAGTGTGCGCATTGATATAACCATCAAAAAAAGCATTTATACTTTCTGCCCTCTAAGTGGTTCGCATACCTGCAGTAAAGACGTCTTTATAATATAAAGAAACTCATTGTTCACGTTTGTTGTACATCATTTCTAACCAATGCCCATCTCGAATATGAAACTTTTCTTTCAAAGAGAGCCATCCCTCTTCAAACTCATCTGTATTTGACGATCCATATAGCCACTTATTGTACTCCTCCTTAAATGTCGATTGTGCATACAAATCTTATAGATGAGTCATCGCATTTCTAGCAATATGCCAGGTACAAAAGATGTGTTTCGTGTGTGGGAAAACTTTACGTATGACATTTCCCATCGCGATGTCCTGATCTGTAATGATACATTGCGGATGTTTTCCAAACATGCATTCAGACCATTGTTCAAACAACCATATGAAAGTCTCATCTGTATCATCTGCAAGTAAAGCACATCCAAATAAGCAAGATCTCCAATGGTGATTGATTCCTGTGAAAGGTGCAAATGGCATTCTTAAATTATTGGTTCGATATATTGTATCAAATACAACGACGTCACCAAAAGTCAAATAACTATCTCTTGACCTACCATCAGTCCAAAAAAAATTCAGAACTGTGCCATCTGCATCAACCTCCCAACTATGAAAGAAACCCGGATCAGAATGTACCCTTTTTTGAAAATTATAGATAATTTGCAAGCATTCGACAGAGAAAGTGCTTTTTCTTATGGTTCTCAAATGATCAATACAATTTTGAGTTGTTATAAGAGGTTCTCCAGACATATTAAGGGCTCTGGAAATTTTAGATGGACCCATACCGAATGCATGTAGATGACCAATAGCTTCTCTAGAAGTTGCGCTGATTTGATTATGTGATCTTAAGAACTTTACCTTGGAAGGAGTTGTCAAGCAATGACTGTACTCTTCTTGAAATTTTTTTACCTCACATTGTTCATCTTGTCTTAGAACAACATATAGATGAGCATGACAATCATCCTTAACTTTTCTTCTGTGTGTAAAAGCTTGTGTCTGCTCTTGTCTAATTCTCTTGTGCCCTTGTTTAGAACAAACATACTTTACATTGATTACCTTCCTTGTAACTTGTGCCTATGTGAAGTTTATTTTCTCACAGAAAAATCCACTAATTTAACATACATGTTGTAGTATTTGTAGGCTTCTTCATCTGTGTCAAATAACATTCCAACATAGGGTTTCGGTAACTCATATGCTTTGACAACAAAATTAACATCTTCTTCAAGTTTGTCATGTTCAATATCGTCTTCATTCATCCATTCTTCTGTCAATTCTGTCATGTTACTAGCACTATTCTCATCGTCCATGTCCAAATCTATCTAAAAAATACAAATAAATTCTCATTAGAAATTCACAAACATAATAAAATTGATGAAGATTTTGCTCATTGTTGTATGATATAATTAAACAAATTGCAAACAAGAATGGTTAAACAAACATATTTTCACATGAAAATTAACTCACATCATTTAATTAATCTTGAGATATTTAACTACTTACAAGATGATTAACTACTTGCATGATGAAATTTATTACCTAAGTACAACATGATCTGTGATCAACTACTTACAATTGAAGGTGATTATTACATAATTATAATGTCACTACTTGGAAAGGTGATTGTTACATAATTACAAGGTGATCAATTAAAAAGTGTTTAACTAATTACATGGCAACCCGACGGCAGGGCGTCGGTGTCGTCGGTGTCGTGCGATGAAGGGCGGCGGCGGCAGTCAACGGCGGCGGTGCGTGCGACGAAGGGCGGCGGCGGACGAAGGGCGGCGACGGCGGTGCGTGCGACGAAGGGCAGCGGCGTGCGAAGGGCGACGGCGTGTGCGCGACGAAGGGCGGCGGCGTGCAAGCGGGGAGGTCGATTTTCGTGCGAGCGGGGAGGGCGGCCGAAGGACAAATCGGCGGATCTGATCGGAAAGTACCTCGTCGTCGTCATCGTCTCATCGCGCGGATCTGGTCGAAGAAGAGCGGATCTGGTCGTGGTGGCGCGGATCTGGTCGGCGGCGGAGTTGGTGGTGGCGCGGATCTGGTCGGCGGCAGAGTTGGTGGTGGCGCGGATCTGGTCGGCGGAGGTGGAGGTGTCGCGGATCTAGTCGGCGGCGCCCCTTCGGTCGTGGTCGCGCGGACGTCGTCGTCGAAGTTGCCGGACGCGGGAGGAGGGGAGAAAGAGGGAGAGAGAAAATGAGGGAGAAAGGGGCAAAATTTTTACTGCGCCGACCCTTTTTATTATCGACCGAAGACGACCGGTTCACGCGACGTCCGGTTCAGTCGAGCGACCTCCGGTTCACGCGGTTTTATTGGATAAAGACGCCAGTTTTCTATGTGTAAAACGGCGCCCGTCCGATCGAGATCAGACGAACGCAATAAAATGGGGGGTAAGTTCTCCATTTTAAATGGGGGAACCCCATTTTATCCTATAACTATACATCTCTCTATCATACTCAGATAAAAGGATAGCTAAAGCTAAATATCAATTAAAAGGTGATGGTAATTCATCACCATGTTTCTCCCCTTTCTTGGATGTGTGAGAGAATTTTTAGTTGTAATAGACGTGCCTTATTATTGTAACTTTCCTTGATTGACGGCACTCATATTTAAATCACCTTTTTTCGTAATTCTAATATAGTTTTATCATGCGTGAACTTCTCGAAATTAATTCTTCCACCATCCATTAGAATTAGTCGAACCTGACTGAAGTAATATAGCCCAAAAAATAAATTATAGCCTGAGCTCAAGTTAAAATTTCTCTTTACATGAAGTTTTTGTAAAAAAAAAAGGTAAAATGATCTCATCATCTCTTTGCATTCCAATGTTACATATTCTTACTTCAATAATCTTATATCTATATATATATATATATATATATATATATATATATATATACGTAGGTACGTACGTATGTATTAGCAATCATATCTACTCCTTGATATTCCAACTCTCTCATTAAATATTATGACATTTCCTATTTACCCTTTCCCCCTTTTTTGTTAATACAATTTGAAGATGAAAAATCATAACATTAGATACTTCTAACAATTCATTTATTCTCTTCAATACACACATAACGTGACGCCAAATACCAGAAGGTACGTCACGATCGAGTTGTCAAACAACGGGAGGATGGTTGACGCTAGCACCGTCACTAGCTGGACGTCGAGCTCCGGCGGGACGGCGGTACTCCCTCGGGGGATACATCTCCAACCAGTGCCGCTTTGTCTCTGGAGCCGTCAGCATGCTCATCGAACTCAAGCTGGAGGACAGCAGCAACGTCATGGCCGGAAGAATCTACAGCATGCATGAATTCGTCGGCATCATCATCTTTGTGTTGGGTTGCCTGTAGGTGATGGTGATCCTGGCATGACCAAACAAGGAGTCTACGTCAAGGATATTTTGGAATTGGTACACCATAATATAAGAAGGATGGCCAAAATTCATATCAATTTACTTATAGTTGATGATACCCAGCTAATTAATTAGAAGTTCTATTTGTTTTTTTTTTTTTTGCCTTTTCCTCTCTCTTAATATTCTCTAATAAAGAGGAGGTAACTATTCTGAAGAGAAGTAAATTATTTCACAATTTATATCAATGTTTATCAATCTAAAAAAAAATAGGATCAACCACACTTATATGGTTAGGTTTTAAAGGTAAAACATTCTATTAGTATAATTTGCAGCTATTTATTCTTAGTTGTTATACTTCTTCTAATATCGTAAAATAAAAATAACTTCCTAAGTTAAAAAGGACTTAGCATTGCTGTTAAATTCATCAGAAATAAGTTTATTTATGATTCTATTTCTTTATATAGATATATAAACTATACATAAAAATGTTTTCATAACGTTAACTTTATTAATATTTGTCTCTTTTTTTTATTTTTTTATGTATTGCAATCACAGATACAAGCAGGTGCATGACAGCCGAATAGTTACGCTATCAAAGTAGGTTTTAGTATTAATTATTTTTAAGACCTATATGTTATATAAAAGAATATTTAAAAATCTGATGCATTATGAAAAGTTTTGTTTCAATCATTTAGAATGATTGAGTTACCTAGTTTCTATAATTAACTGAAGTTAATACCGTACCACCCCCCGACGATGGAATTGGAGCTCAAGTTCGAATTTTTGCCGCTTTCTTTAGAGATGAATTCTTGTTTTTTGAACTCAATTAGTCTTTGTTAATCTTATAATCTCTAGTTGGTCTTGTAAGATTTGTTTCTTTGTTTATCCATAAGGCTACCTCGATGAGGTCACTCAATTCTATAACTTAACCGGTCAGCGCACTAACTTACATAAGTGGAAGACTCTTTTACAATAAATTTTACAATATGCGAAAGCTATTTATATAATATCAAACACTATATTTATAAAATAATTGTGTAACATTCCTGATCAGTGTGTAATATTGTCCTCTCTGGGCTTTAGCCCACATGATTTTGTCCGATTTGCCCCCATTCCTAAGCTCAGGACTTTTTAACGCATTCTACCAAGTTAAAGTCATGCTCCCATAAATATACTCAATATTTCTCCTGTGACTTTTGCATGTAGGACTAATCCAAAGCATACCTCATGCACTCTTCTCCCTTTAGGGGACTCGACGTCCTCATTGAGTGATTGCACCCCACCATGCATAGAGGCTCACGCAGAGTAGTTGTGTTCGTTCTGAGTCTTGGTCCGCACGATTTTACCAAAACACGCCCTACTTGGTCAAGGTCATGAAACCATATATATCCAGCATCTCTCATGACTTGCGCATGTGGAACTAATCCAAGACAATGCCTCATGCATCATTCCCTCCTAGGGGACATAATGTTTTCATTAAGTGATTGTAGCCCACCATGCATAGAAGTCTACGTGAAGTGGCTCTGATATCATATGTAACATTTTTTGACCAGCGTGTGATATTGTCCGCTTTAGGTTTTGGCCCACACGATTTTACCAAAATGCATCCTACGAAAATAATGTCATGCTATCATATATTCTCAGCATCTCTCCCATGACTTGTGCATATGAGAATCCAAAGCATGCATCATGCTCCCTCCCCCCTTAGGAGACTCAATGTTCTCGTTGAGTGATCGCACCCCACCATGAACTCGTAGGATATTGTCCGTTTTGGGCCTCCGCCTATACAGTTTTATTAAAATGCATCCTACCAAACCAAGGTTGTGCTCCCATATATACCTAACATATCTCTCATGACTTTTGCATATGGGACTAATCCAAGGCATGCCTCATACATCCTTCTTTCCTTTGGGGACTCAACGACCTTGTTGAATGATCACACCTCATCATGCACATAGATCCACACAAAGTGGCTCTGATATCATATGTAACACTCTTGCACTTGCGTAGGATATTATCCGCTTTAGGCCTCGGCCCGTACGATTTTACCAAAATGCATCATACGAAATCAAGGCCATGCTATCATATATACTCAGCATCTTTCCCGTGACTTATGTATATAGGACTAATCTAACGCATGCCTCATACATCCTTCCCACTTAGGGGACTCAATGTTCTCATTGAGTGATTGTAGTCAACCATGCATAAAGGTCCTCGTTGAGTGATTGTAGCCCATTATATATAACATTCCTGACCAGCATGTGATATTGCGCTTTTACCAAAAGAGATTTCGGTCATCCATTTTAGATTAGCAAAGCCGCATATCATTGCAGAATCCTTAAATTTTTACCAAGTTTTCACACAAAACATAGACCTAAACATAGCCTGAAATGGAGAGAGTGAGATGATGTAGATAAATTGAGGGGGAATGGAAAATAGATCTTTAGGGTCTTCCCGCCAATAGCAGGGGTTCGTGATCTCTTGGATCCCCCTCTGATCGCCATGGAGGTTATGAGATCCAACAATTAAGTGGTGCAATAATGAAGAAAAAAATCGAAGTTGAGCCTCCAGTGGTTTTTTGCCCGTTGTTCTTTCGAGTGTCCAAAAGTGTTTTGTTCGTCTAGTAGAGCGTCGGTTGAAATTGCCGATAGGTCACGATAATAGGTGCCCACTTTGGTTTCGGGCATCCAATAATTCGATGTCATTAATAAATAAAATTTTAATGTCCATGAATTTTTTTAGTGTGTTATAATTTATGAGAGCAGGAAAAAAATAGTTCGCTATTGAAGTAGGGGGAAGACAATTGGAGACTTTTGACATACCATTGATGATCATTCTCGATCTCAATTTATAACGCTCACCCACGATCGTTTGTCTCCAATACTCCATGTCAATTATGTCTGTCGATAGCGTCTGAAGGTCACACAAACGTTCGTGATGTGCGACACCATAACATCCAAAGATGCATCATTCCAAATTCCATGATTTGCGGTCTACCTTCTTGACAGACGTCATTAGTCGTTTGTTGTCAACATGGTGATCGCATGCACAATCATTTTCGTTGTGCATTGTCATCGACTCACAGACGTGGAGTAGTCACATCTTGTGATCGAAGTGGTTACCATTTAACATCTCTCACTTGACCGTTGCAATCATTATTTTCAACACTTTCACTATTCGTGTAGTGTCACATGGAGATGTCATTTTCAAGTGCACTATTCGTGAAGATTCCACCATGACTCTATTGTTCCTGAGTCTCATTAAACTAACATATTTAATAAATATTTCAATTGAATTTCCCTTTGTGAGAGAATTAGTCAATATATCACATGTAGACATATATGTGGCTGTTGCTTCCTTCTCTTCTATATCTTGAATATGGTAATATTTTATTTCAATATATTTTATCTTGGAACTATATGCTCCATATTTATCAATCTTATTGCAACTTGATTATCACATAACACTAGCATTGGTCCACCAATTAGATTGAGTTCTACTTTCAGAAGAGAACATTTAATCCATACTCCATGAGTGATTGCCATATTACAAGCAATACATTTAGCTTTTCGTGTGTCATGTCTAGCCAGACACTCTTGTTTCTTGCTACCCCAAGAAACACTTGCATCGTCCAACATGAACAAGTGATCATATGTAGATTTTCGATTTCGATGATCCATGTTCCCATCAAAAATCGCATTCGAATAGCCCATAAGCTCAAGTGTATTAGCTTGGTACGTCAACTTCAAGTGCATATATCTTTTAGATATCGTAATATTCTCTTTATGGCTTCACAATGTGTTTTTCATAATTACTTTGAAATATACTAACTAGGCTTAATAGAAAAGCCAAATCAAACCTTGTGCATAGCATGACATACATTAGGCTTCCTACCGCTTATGTATATGAAACTTTCAAAGGTTTATGTTCAAAATTATGATACCTTTACTAAGTCTTTTCCCATTGGCATGGGGACTTGGCTATTATTATGCCTCCC
Source organism: Pontederia crassipes (assembly GCA_030549335.1). Lineage (NCBI taxonomy): Eukaryota > Viridiplantae > Streptophyta > Magnoliopsida > Commelinales > Pontederiaceae > Pontederia > Pontederia crassipes. The sequence goes on along the minus strand of CM060184.1, from coordinate 20,207,329 downwards.
AAATCTTCAGTATCTTATTCAAATATTATTCTTAAGTCAAGATCAATGTTCATGAGCTTCTAGTGATGAAGGACGCATTTTTCCATGTACTTCATTTCAAATTGCTTGATTATATTCTCATATCCATATATTCAGCTATTGTTAAGATTATGCTTATAAATGCAAACTTAGCTATTGGAGAATAGGTCTCTTGAAAGTCTACATCGATTTTCTGAGTATAACCCTTTGCAACAAGTTCTAATTTGTGCTTTTCAATAGTATCATCAACTTGGTGCTTTTTTTAAAAATCCATTTGCATCCTATGAATTGCCTATCTTTCGATAAATTCAACAATGTGCATGCTCCCTTTCGATAATTATATCCAATCCATCCCTCACGATGACCACCCATGATTCTGACTCTTTAGAAGCCATCGTTTCATCGTAATAAGTAGGATCTATACAATATACATTCACGGAGTAGCACGACCACTTCGTACCTGTATAGAACATAATCATCCAAATGTGCAAGTCCATTTATGAACCTTTTATTATTAATTATACTCGTGGAGAGTATGTGTTCCTTTACTTCCTCTAAAGGTACATTACCATACATATATTCACCTCCCACTTTTGGACTAGTGTCCAATGTGCCTTGTCCCGAGTCATTTTTGATATCTCCAAGAGACTCACCATCTTTCTCTTCATGTAGTACTTCCTTTCCTTTCTCAAGAAACTGCATCTTGATTGCCCTTGTCATTATGGAAAAATCTATATTCTTTGGATTTTGCACTATATCATATGAACCTACATGTTATCGTCCTGAAATTCAGCTTGTCCCTATGTTGAATAGGAATTAATGCATGCACTTTAGATTCTCATTTCCAACTATGGTCCATATCGGGCTTCCTGTAATTTCACATTTCATGTTGTGTGGTTTCAACGAATTTGGTAAAAATTCTATTTTTGTATGTAATTAGCTCTAGCCTAAAAAACTCTTTGGAAGTCCTAAGTGTGACAACATGCACCTTACTGCATTTATAAAGGTTCTATTCTTTCTTTTTACCACATCATTTTTTTGTGACGTAGGGCATTGTAGTCTTGAATAAAATAAACTTCAAATTTTTTACAAGTATACTCACCTCCTTTATTCGTCCTTAAAGTCTTAATTGTCTTTTCAAAAATTTTCTCCACTTCGATCATATATCTCTTAAACATTTCAAAAGCTTTACATTTTCTTTTCAAGAGATAAACATAAAAGAATTTTGAGTTATCATTTATGAATATTATGATTCTGTTGTGTCTAGCTACATTTAATGAACTACAAATATCTAAATGAATTAATCCCAATAGTTTTGTTGACCTAATCCGATTAGGAAAGACTTTCAAATTATTTTTTCGGTCAACAATGTTCAGTGCAATAATTGCACTTGTTATGTGGAGCACTAAATTCATTTTATTTATTTGTTCCATCTTAAATTTTTCTAGGTCCAAGCCTTTCATGCCATAAATCGTAATAAGATGCGTGCACAAAATACTCAAAAGCTACATATGAGATTCCTACAAATCCTTAGGGCATACATCACATCATGTAGCACCATGACACATTCTTCCATAACCAATTTGTAAGTTCCAGCACCCTTAACATTCAGATAGGTGTTGTTGCCCATAAAGATTTCCTGTTCGCCTTCCTTCATTTCCTTGAAGTCAACAAGGCCTTCCATGGTTTTGGAGACGTGACAGGTGGCATCAGTATCAATCCATCGGCCTTAATATTTGTCGTCACATTGTTACATTTGACTACTACAACATATTCAAACTTATTTTGGTTTTGCCTAGACGAAACCCTACTTGAGTTGGCCCTAAAATGGCCATACTTCCCACAATTATGGCGAGCACCTTTTGGTGACTTCGTCCACGATCCAAGGTTCTTGTGATGGTGCACCGTTTCAACACGTTCTCTAGTGTCTTTTGCTTCAAAGACTTCTTCTTCTTCCTGCTCTTAGCCATATCTTGTTCTCGGCTAGTTGGGTTGCTAGGTTAATTCCATTAGTTGCAGTATGATGATAGCCATATCGAAAGCTACCGAGCTCTACAGAGACCTGCAATGATTCAAGCAGGACAATTCATGCAGTGGCTAAGTCTTTAGTCATGACAATCATCTTATTTACATACTCTATGGCATTTTCACCCTCATTCATTTTACAATTATTATATGTATGAAGGAGAAATTGTATGTTCGACTTTGTTTTCCAATCATATTTTTCTTTAATAACATTCCATAACTCAAGCATTCTTATGAGTTTCAAAGACCCTAATCAAATGATCTTCCATAGGTATTAGTATGAAAAATCTAATTCTTCTGTCTTTGTCCTCCCATTGTTCATGAACCCTTATTTGATCAATGTTAGCTATTTGATCAACATTAGCTTTAAGACAAAAAGAGTCAATTTTTGGTTCTAGATTATCATACATCAACTTGTACCTAATCTTTCTACTCCACATATCTGCCATTGAGACACTCCATCTCGACCAACTTAGAAGCAATAAGTTTTTTTAGTCATTTTGCTAAACGAAGTTTTTTTAACATAAAAAATATTATTAGCGCAAATAGTATTTAACAAAAATAGGTTTAAATTCAGAAAAAATACAAAAAGAAAAATAATTCCTCAATAACTGATATGTCGAAATAAGTCTTCAAATAAATCAATTTAGAAAATTATAAATTGCGTTTATTTCAAAAATGACTTTATAGGTAGGGTAATGGTAAAAATAAAATATTTAGGTACTTCAAACAAATATTATTTGATTAACAAAATGTCTTGACAAAAATAACAACTTTACATTTGATAAATAATGAACAAGTTAATCATTGTGACAAATAAGTTTAATAGTAAAACAGGATAATAATAATACCTTATTTAATTTCAAAAATAGTAATATATTAAACATATACATTAATATTCAAAATAACATCCGAGGACAAAGTTTCAAAGTTATGAGAATAAATTTATTTAAGACAAAACATAAATAATGTTACAAGGAAAAATTATATAAATAAAGGGTTAAAATAATTCAAGGCAAATGTACGAATGAAATTAATGGCCAAGATGAAAATACTATGCAGAAAATTAAAGTTATAGGGCAGATAAAATCTAGCCAGCCTATGCAGAATTCATGAGTCAAAATTATGATAGCCAAGATCAGATAGAATATAGTCAACCTATATATGCAGAATTCATGAGTCAAAATTATGACAGCTAGGGACTAATGCAGGTTGCTCCCCCGTCTAGCTTTTTGACATATAATAATTATATAGTTATCTAAATATATATAAGGGAAATTTATATTTTTCCCCTCTAAATTAGATTAAATATAACCTAAGAGCATATTATTTAATATATTTATGATATATTATACATACTTAATATTTATTATTTTTAAAATATAATTTCCTCCCCCCTCCTTGATCTTCGTCCCTAATCATAGCAAGCCATTTTGAAGACTATATCGTTCCGTCGAATATAATGTGTTCTTAGGAGGAAAAGACTGAACAAACGAGTAAATTACACGAATTGTCCTACAACTTTAAGTCAATATCTCAACGGTTCTTCAACTTTAATTTGTAATTAAATTATTCTCGAACTTTATTTTTCTTGCACACGTCATCCCTCTGACCGATAATAACTAGTTTCCCAGTTATATTGCTTGCGTGACAGAATAAAAAATAATAAATGTTACAAAATTAATTTAAAATATTATAAAAATAATTTTTAAAAAATAAAAATAGGAGTTGCCCTCATCAACATGCATCCGGAGGGTGCCGGCACCCCCTTGCGGTCGGCGGCGAGCTCGCACGAGGGCGTTGGTCCCCCTCTTCCTCCCGCACATAGTAACTTTTTTATTTTTTATTCTTTTTATAATATTATTTATTAATTTAATAATATTTTATTATTTTTTATCGTGACATATCAGCAATGTAATCGAGAAATTGAGTATTACCGGTCAAGTGGATGAAGGATACAAGAAAATTAAAATTAGAAGATAATCTAGTTATAAATTAAAAGTTGAGGACTAAGTAGTTACAACATTCAAAATTGAATGACGATTGATGTAATTTACCCCTGAACAGACGTATAAAATAAATCATGTTAAAAAGAGAAACTACAAAGACAACTAGAGCCATGAAAGATCTTGGTACAAAACATGCAATCAAGGGCAATGAGTGCTAGGCAGGCCTAATGTGCCCTCTAAGAATTACAAAGACATTTCCTATGGACTTGTTTGATAGTGTAACTAGACTCACAGATGATGGCATGGTTCTAGAGATGGAATTAGGCCACCATTATTACCTTAGAACTAGGGTTACATGATCCTAGTTCGGGAGGTTAGTTCCACAAGTAATTTTCTTTCTTTTTTTTCTATTTCTTTTCAACCATTTTTTTCTATTTTTGTCTTTTTATATAAAATAATTTATTTATTCAATATAAAATATTTATAATATAATATTATTTATTAATTATCATTTTAAAATTTAAATATTTCATTAAATAATTTTAAAATGATTTTTTATGTAAACAATATATTTTTTAACAAAAGTTTAATTATACTTTTATTTATAATATTTGTTAAATTTATATTTTATATTTATAATATCTATTTTTTAGTCAAACACCCACTAAAATTAATCTATCACATCTATTTTTTTCTATTATATCAACTCTCTAATTTCTCATTATTACATTTCACTTCATCGAAATATATTATAAACTAATCTGTCAATTCAATTATTCACGAAGAACTTGGAGGAATGACATTTTCATTTTCAAATGCAATCTATAGTTCTAAAGGGGAAAAGATGATAATTATGACATAGATGAAGAACTAAAGAGACTATTGTTACCCATATGAGAAGTTCAAGAAGGTAATAGGAGGGAAGGATAACAAGGAAGTATTATGGGCTACAGCTTGATAATTTTATGACATTTTGCTGAATACATGAGTTACAATTATGACAACAAGCCTTTTGAATCTAAGCCTTTCTACCCATTATAATGAGTTCTTGATCTCTACTTTATTTTATCGGATGTGATATTATTTCTTTCAAATTTTGCCACACAATTTTGTTAAAATATATCACACCTAATTAATATCATATTTTTACAAATACTCAAGTAACTCAACATTTCTTTCATAACTTAGTAGTGTTTGGATGCAAGAATTTAAATTCTTGTTAGTTCTTGATAAATAATTGATTATATGGAAAAAAATTAATTTGGTGTTTGGATGAAAATATAATGATGGAGAATTAAAAAGTTGATTATATAGATAAGTTTTAGCATGTGTTTGGATAAGTAAGAACTAAAAAGATAATTTACTAGTTTATGAAATAAAAAATCTATGAAATTAAATATAAATATTATATTTGATTACTATTTAAAATATATCTAAGATAATTGGATAAAATATTTTAATGAATAATATATATATATATATATATATATATATGTATATTAATTTTAAAAAGTTACATGATATTATATACATAAACATAATATAGTAATCATTAATAAAATACTAATTTATTTACAAGTTTTTTATAATATATTAATAAATATGTATAACATATAATATATATACATATAATACCTATAGTATATTATAATAATTAATAAATAGGTTTAAAGTGGGCAACAAACTTTTGGCTCTACTTTTACAAACTATGTATCAAAAGTAAAAAAAAAAATCAGGTGAAGCAAGAAATAGTATTCTCGAAATTCTCGAAACTTATTTTTTCGTTGTTGTTTGAAAGAATCAATTGGAACATGAGCCAACACTAAAATGAATAATATGTGGAGTACATTACTTTCTAATATCAAATTAGTGCTAAAATCAATATTGCCTCAATTCGGTGTGAAGCTCATGGCACATATAGGACCATAGCACAAATAAGTATTGCCCTCTTAATGGATTCATATTGCAAATTGTATTATGCAAAAATAAATCGAAGTGACAAATGAAAAGTCAATTTAAATAGTAAATTAACAAGCAAATTAAGACTAATTTAGTAAGAGTTCAAGAATTTATAGTAGTCCATCCAATTTGAGAACAATTGGATGGCGATAAAAATATCAAAGATTAATAGTATGAAGGCCTGAGCACATTGAGCACTTTTCATTTTTCACTTGGTAGCTAGAAAGAGTTGATTACATCACTAGTTGGTCGATCTCTATTCTAATTGGATGAGTGGTTGATCGAATGCTTTCACTCTTGTCTTCTTCTCCCGACACTGCATGAAGAACGTATAGGAGCCCAACATCGAAGTAAAGGAATGTCAACAAGGGCATTCTAGTGTATTGTATACTCTTATCCAATACTTGTATCATTTGATGATGCCACTACATCTAAGAATCAACAACAACAAAACTTTCTTATAAATTACCCTTTTGAATTGAATGTACCTAAACTTTTATGTTTCATGTTACTTTTTCGAAGATATTAATTTTTAAAATTGTAAGACAAATTAACAAGAATAAACAAAGGTAAATAGTATTGAAAGAATTTGTAAATATCAATTGAACACTAAGAGAAGACCTAACAAGGAGCAATGATGACTTTTGGAAAAGGAATTGTGTTTTTGTATATGAACATATATACCTTATGTCATGTCTTTTTTCGTTTTTTTTTTTCAAAGGATGTGATGTGAAACTAGATGGTTTGTTGTTTATGTTTTTTTATTCTTCATCTACCTGTAGCACATCAAAAGATCTTAGAAATATTATGTACTTAATTATGCTAGCAGTAGAAAATCAACATTGAAAAATATTTGTGCAAAATTTATCTTAAAAGGACTTTTTGTGAATATCTAATGGGCATTAATTATTAGCTTATACATGCCTAATAAAAAGTTCTAGTATCTTATGAGTTTAATTGACTCATAAATGGCAATATAGTTTCATCTATGCCAGAAACAATGAAGAAATATTTTAAAAATCAAACTTGATGCCGAATCACTATGTAAATTTAATCATGGTCTAATCAATCACAATGAACTAATTTTTATTACAATATCATTACTTTTCTAATCGCAATGACACATCATGATTAATTTTACTAAAAATTATTTATAAGAAAAATAATTTGCTTCATATTAAACATTAATTTAAATATTTTGTTTTTCTAAATGATATTTATAATAAATATTTATATAATTTATCAAATCTTACATTAAGATTTAGCTCGACCTCTCTTCTTTTAATTATAAAAAATGTTGTTATTCTTTACTATTTTTCTTATTACTTATCTCTTTAATTTTTATTTTTATTTTTATTATGTCATCTTCCAACTCAAGATATCATTTGAATTTCCAATTTTGTGTCTCTGAAGTAAGAAACATAAAGAATAGAATGAATCAGTTTAACTAGTTAAGATGGATCAACCAATTCAATTCAATGTTTTTTTCATTTATTATTTAAAAATAAAATTGACCTAGGTTGATAGTCTATTTGCAGTTAGATCCATTTGTCCAAACTAATTTTAAAAATATTGCTAAAAAGTTCAAAAAGAGAGAACTATGAGCACCAATTTTGGGTGAAGGAAGATGATCTTCCTAATAGTAGATAGATTGTAGCACTTGCATGCAACTAGCTAATTACCTAATTTAATCCAAGGACCTATATGTAAGATATAACCATATCTTTTATATTTAAAACTAGTATGAATTTGTTACAAAAAGATATGGTTTGACATCTCCTCCTAATTAAAAAATGTTTGTAAAATTAGTTTAATTTTTTTAATATCATTTTTATGATTCTATGCATTGTGTTCCTATTTGATAATACATTTGTTATTCTGAGTGTGAGAGAGAAGACTTGCTTCTTCAAGTTGCACTCTTCTTATGTAGCACATGAGAGCACTGATGAACCCAAGAACATTAGTTTCCCATGAGAGTGAATCATTTAAAAGTTACCAAATCTCAACTATTTAGTGGAGAAAAAGAGGTAGGAGCTTTGGAATGGACTTAAGATAGATTAATCGTAGTAAACTTGGTTAGCAGGGATGGATCTAATTTTTTTTTTAAAGGGGATCAAAGTATATTTTAAAAATAATACTAATAGATTCTATAAATATATTAAATAATATGCTCCTAAGTTACATCTAACTTAATTTGAAGGGGCACTAAATTCTTCCTTATAATTATGCAATATATATAATTATATATCATATAATATGGATGTGTAAAAATGATTAGGACTGGGCAATGCGGCTTGGATCTTGGGAATTATATGGTGGATATTTTGGGGTCGCGGCCGATATGACCCAAAATTTGGAAGGTACATTTTGTGTGACAAAATTAGTGGGGTTCTTGAAAATAAGTGAATGCAACTCAGATTCAAGTTCCAATATCCATTGTTGTAGTTTTAAATTATAAATTATATGGATTAATTATTTTTTAATTGTTGTTATTGTTATTGTTGCAATCTCATTTTATAATGATTGATGATGATTACATGTTCTTTGTGCAATCACGTATGTAAACCAAAATAAAAATAAGAAAAAAAGATACTTATTGCCTTTAGGATTAAATAGGCAAGTAGGTAGCATATGATAAAATTATGATTCTTTTGTTGTACAAACCCTTCCCTCCGCTCTATACAACAAATCTCAAGGACCTCATATAAGATGGATTATGCTCCATGAGGGGAGCCATCATAGTGTGCATGTTACCAAAATGAAAAGTATACAAGGTGCTTCATTAAAAATAATTGAGAGGTTTTTTTATTGATTGATAAGATAAAAAAGTTAACTATAATAACTTTTACATTGAGATTGATTGAATTGATAATTAATAATTCATTACTAATATTAAATATTGACATTGATAATTGGTAAATTGAATTGAGATTTGACTATTGAAATTAATAATTTATTATTGTTGATTGATGATCATTACATTGGTTGACGTCTTCTTTGTCGATTCATGTTTGAACTTTGATGTCATGTGCATGAACTCAGATGTCATTTGATCACTTGTCAATTGCATATATTAAAGGTTTTTCAAAATATATGTTGCTGTTGGGTGACCTTACATACTATGCTTAAAGCCCATTGTGCAAAATGATTATTTTAGCATGATGATGTGGTTGGTGATAGGCACATTTTGGATTGGATATGAATCTAATTAGTTTGGATGAATTTCCACTAGCACCTTTGATCAAAGGTGTTGGATAGTTGCCATGATGCTAAAGCCTACTACTTCGTTGTGCAATCAAGTGATTTAATTAATTTGTCATATGAGGTGTGAAAATGTGCAGTACAATGTTTGATCTTAAACATTGCCTCTTTATTCTCAATGTAAAGAAAATTATAGTATCATTACTATATTGTACAGTTGAGAAAAATGTTAACTTTGTTTAAGTAATGAGCAAATGGTTGGCATTATCTTTTGATGACATTCTCTTTTATACAAAAATATGATAAATGGGTTAACTATGGGGGCTAAATACAAAAATAAATAAATAAAATATATGTAATTATTTAAGACGTTATACAAATGAAAGAAATTATGTAACCTTGAATTTCTCCATCTAATACTGAGAAGTCCATCTTTTAGTTGTGTGAATATAGAAGAAAAGAAAATTTGAATACACATATTCTTGTGATAAAAGTTTTTATAGATTAATTTATGATAAATATTTATAAAATTTGTAAAGTTTGACAAAGTGCAAAGTCATTTTCTAATGGAAACATAAAAGAGAAAGAATTTCACCAATATGAAAATTCCAATTTTTTTTTTTTGAAACAATATCTTAGATCTTGAAGAATCATTAAAGGTTCCTTTCTCTTTACCCTTCTTCACAAAAAAAAAATGTATGAATGTCTCTATTGACACTCAAAGTATCATCAACCATTAGTGAATTATGAGTATTTCTACCTTTGTTTTTTAGAGAATGCCACTATTATCAGGAACACATCAATATGTAATATTACTCAAACAATCTTCAAGCAGTCATGAACAATAATTGAGTTCACTTAACGATCGAGTTTAGTTAATGTGAGCATTTTTGGATCACACCAATATGAATTGGATAGCCATTGACATGGGGATAAATCACGAAGAGACGCCTTGTTCTCACAATTTTACCTATTCTACACGAGTGAAGAAATAATGTTGCTCCGGTAGATTAGAATATAAGGACAGCCACAACCACAAGGTTAAAAAACAAATGTGTTCATATTTTTTGCGCCCAAATGGTGAACATTACACTAAAATGAATGGCTTTCTTGTATGTGTGAAAATAATTTGGGTTGGATCAAATTTTCGATTCAAAAAATCAATTGTTATTTTTCGAGTCAATTTTTAAAATTAAGAAAGCGTCTCAAAATTATTTTAAAAAATCACTTTTTAGCGTATCAGCATTTTTTAGATTTTATTTTTTATATAATTATATTTTTTTACAAAATTTATAATAAATTAAAATTATTTTAAATATAAAATATACTAGTAAGATTTTAAAATTATTAAATTATAGTTCGATAATTGATTGAAAAGTATGAAATTTTACAAAAAAAACATTACATCAATAATAAAAGAATTGATAATATATAAATAAATTATATAAATAAAAAATGGATTTTTTGAGTCCCTACGATTTTTTTGGATGAGGTCCTAAGTTTAATGAGTGGGTTTTAATTTATTAAAAATCATCCTAAGTCATATTCGAATTTTAAATTTTTAATTCTTTATTTTGATTTTTCAATTTGGATAATTTTTTTTGGATTGGTTGAATTTTTTTTACGCCCCTAATTTCTCGTGCGAGCTAACAGGCTCTATGTCCAACAAAAACAGTAATGTTAGCTGGATTGCATGTGATTGTTTTTTCTTCTTTTTTGAATCTAAATTCATTTTAAATTGGATGTTAAAAAAATTTGTTCTTAAATATTTCTTTTATGAGTAATGCTATATTCTTCTAATAATCCTACTAAAAATCTTCCTAACATTTCACAATGGCATATATTGTAATTGTATTAATTTTTGTGGGTGTTTTACCCGTGTGAGTATTAGGAGAATTTAGAGATATTTTTTAATCCGACCCGATCTTGGTCAAATTTGGTCGGATCGAGTTAAAGATCAAAACTCGATCCGATTCAAGTCGGGTCAGATCGGGTTAATCGACCATCTAATTTTTTTAAAAAAATTCTAACTATTTTATTAATATAAAAATATATTATTAAATATTTATTTTTAAAACATAAAATAAGTTGTCTAACTATTTAAATATTATCTATGTATTTTTAAAATATTTCTATTTTTAAATTTTTTAAATTAAGTATAAGGTTAAATTTGAATAAAATAAGAAAAATTTTAAAATATATAAAACTCGGGCCATCGACTCGGGTTGGTTTTTTCGTACCTGACTGGTCGAGTTCGGATCTGAGGGTCGGATCATATTGTCGGTTCACCGGGCCGATCGGGGAGAATTTTTAGAATGATGAATCATTTTTATCTTTTTTTTTCACATAAACAGGGAGCAACCGGTGAAAATTACACCAAAATGAATGCTTTCTTGTGTGAGGCTGACAGGCCTCTATGTGCAACAAAAACAGTAATGCTAACTGGATTCGCATGTGTTTTTTAATCTAAATTTATTTTAAATTGTCAGTACATTACTCTTAACGTGCCGCGGTGCAATTGTAAGTATCATCCATAAATATTTTTTTTTCAATATCAAAAGAAACATATTAATTTCCGTATTGATAACTTTACAATTATCCGGACTTTTATGTTTTCTTAGGTTTACATCTCAATCATGGACCTAGATAATTATGCTGGTGGATGCTGCACGCCTCTTCCCTGTAGACTGCGCGACAAAACATCTCTTACATTTCCCAAAGTCTATGAGCCACTTGAAAACTGAAATAATATTTCAACCGTATATATATATATACATATATATAATATATTATATGCGCCAAAACATTTGATAATATATTATATGTCGGATTTTGTATTGTTTTATTATATTTTTTACGTAAATTACATAACCAAATCGTCCATCATAACTCGTCGCCTGTCAGAGGTCACCACGTGCTACATCACGGAACCAAACCAAACAGGGGATCATGCACAACGAAAGGACGCGAAATTTAACGCGAAAGTTTCACTGTTATCTGTGGGACCCATTGAAAGCTGACAGAGTGATTTGCCATTGCTGTGGGTCCGGGCTCCGATTGCCGTTGCAACTTAAATCGAACGGCTCGAAACCGACGTCCGTATTTGTTTCTTCATCTCTTCCCTCCTCCCCTCCCCCTCGTGCCAGTCGCCCGCATAGAAACCGTCGTAAACTTGGAAAAGTACCACGGTCGGTTAAGCGAGTTACCAAAGAAAGCGGCCACACTCCTCGCGCTCTCCCGGTTCGCGTCGCTGCTTGATCTCTCTTTGTTGTCTTTTTTTTCCCGTCGATCTCTTGCTTTATTCAGCGACTTCGGTCCTCTCGAGAACTTCGGATTCGATTGACGCTTCTTTGGTTCTGTCTGCGAATGCCTGCTACGTTTTTGCTGATATGCTTCTAACGGCTTGGGGTGGTTGTTTGGCGCAACTGCGTGACTTAATCGTTCTTTTCTTTTATTTATTATTCTTTTTGCAGGGATTCGCGTTCGATCCGGCAATGTGGAAGCTAAAGATCGCAGAGGGCGGCAGCCCGTGGCTCCGTACCACTAACGGACATGTAGGAAGACAAGTGTGGGAATTCGAGCCGGAGCTCGGCACAGCTGATGAGATTGCTGAGGTCGAGAAAGCCCGCGAGTCATTCAGCCGTAACCGGTTTGAGATGAAACACAGCGCCGATCTCCTCATGCGGCTGCAGGTATATGGGAACGAAACAGAAGTCTGATTGACTGCTGCTTACTGAGAGATCAAATGTTTGGATGCATTTAGTTGATAACCGTTAATTTTGTTTCATTGTGTGCCAATATGGAACTGAAATTACAATGTGGAATTTAGTATCTAGTAAATGATTTAACGAATATTTAATCTTACTAGGACAACAATGTGAGATTTGACCCGTACGGTTATACTAAAAGGAAACTCATTCACAGTGCTTGAACTGAGGGTTTACTTATTTTGTATTCAAATTCATGTTCAGTATAGCAGTTAATTGGGTATCTCCTATCCTCAGAAATGCAAAGGGGTGTACAATGTCCTGTAACAATTGATTATATTCAAGCAATCGTGTAACCGTTTGATAGAAAGAATATCTGTATCTGTCGTCTAGTCTGGGATGTTAATAGCCCTGATTGGTTTAGTTTTTCATAATATTAACGTTTTAATTGGAGCAGAACAGTGATTCTTAACATAGTTTAGGCATAGAATTGTATTGACTTTCCAGCTAGATGTACTGGCATTACACCACATTGTTAGTTTGTCACAGAAATTGGCCTTTTGACTTCCTTTAATGCAGTTTGCGAAGGAAAATCCCCTCGAAATAAACATTCCAGCTTTAAAGCTACAAGATCATGAAGATGTGACAGAGGAAATCCTATTGAACTCATTAAGAAGGGCTATTAGTCGCTATTCTACTCTTCAAGCACATGATGGTCACTGGCCTGGGGATTATGGCGGACCAATGTTCCTTATGCCAGGACTGGTACATGCTCAGCTACTCTTTTTTTTTTCCTTTTCGAGTGATATTTGGATCTACTTATAACTGCTGCCTTCTCACAAGTGTAACTGATATTTTGTTCGTTGACAATCTGATTTGTAGTTTTTTGTTTGTGCCGACAATTTTCCTATCTTATTAGATATAAGCAACTAATATTTTTTTTCTTTTTGTATTAAATCATTTGAATGAAGTCACTACCACAGGGCCACTAATTCTTTGTTGTTATTATCTGAACACCTGCAGATTATTGCACTATCAGTTACTGGAGCTCTAAATACTGTTCTTTCTGCAGAGCATCAGAAGGAGATATGTCGTTATCTATATAATCACCAAGTAAACAACTATCCCTTGTTAAAATTCGTGATCTGATCTTTGAATTATTACCTTGAGTTTTGCATACTGCAGAATGAAGATGGGGGCTGGGGTTTGCATATTGAAGGGCCAAGCACCATGTTTGGTTCAGTATTGACGTACGTTACTTTGCGATTGCTTGGAGAAGAACCTGAGAGTGGAGATGGAGCAATGGAAAAGGGGCGTAAATGGATCTTAGATCATGGTGGTGCAACATTTATAACATCATGGGGGAAAATGTGGCTTTCTGTAAATAATCCCTCCTCTTTATTCATTTTTTTTAATAACTATGTGATGAATTGTATTAGAAAGCCTTTACATATATGCTTAATTACTTGAAGGTCCTCGGCGTGTTTGACTGGTCTGGCAACAATCCTATGCCTCCTGAAATGTGGCTTCTTCCATACTTTCTCCCCTTTCATCCAGGTTGAATCTCTCTCTGTCTCTGTATGTGTGTGCGCGCGCGCACGTTCTATTGCTTATCTTGTGCTGTGCTTACGGTAGTTTGAGGCAAGAATCACTTTGAAAAATGTTTGAGCTAAGTATTAATTGCTATTGTTTATAGCTTATACTTGAGCTATATGACACCAACTGCTTCTTGAAATTAATCTGGCATGCATGCTACCATCAAACATTGTGCATCCACATGGATGTTATTTTTTCATTGAATAATACTAACTTGAATGCATGAAATAAATATTATTCAACTGTCTTCCAAGTTTTAGTTTTAACTAATTTTTTCTTTTGCTTTGCAGGACGAATGTGGTGCCATTGTCGTATGGTCTATCTTCCAATGTCTTATATATATGGTAAAAGATTTGTTGGTCCAATTACGCCAACTGTCTTGTCACTAAGGAAGGAGCTCTATGCTCTTGCCTATGACAAAATTGACTGGAATGTGGCTCGTAACCAATGTGCAAAGGTTGGTGTCATTCTAGTATTATTGACGAGAAGATTAACAAGTACATTCAATTTATTAATAGCTAGATGTGATTTATGATTAATTAATCTATCATTATTTCTGATATCACTACAGTTGTCTTACTGTAGGATATTGTGAAGATGAATAGTTTTGATTTAAATACCTATCAGGAGAGTTAAGGAAGTTAATTGGTGTCATCTGAACAATGAGAAATTAAGTTCTGATGGCATTGTAATCTTTTGCTAGCACCCTTCCAAAATTATCTACAAAAGCATGCATTCTCTTCATGCTTGATAAAATGCATGTTTTGATTGACAACTTTGAGTGCATATATAGGCACTCTGACATAATCAAATTAGACTTTATCTATTCCATCGATAGTATAATCAAATTAGATTTATCTATTGTAATGTTTGTTTATCTCCCTTGTTCCCAAATTTGTGTTTACAACAACTGAGGAGCTAAGACAAGAGTCTTAAGAGTTCATATTAAATGTGGTTCACAAAAATAAGCAAAAAAATATGGAAATTGAAATCAGCCTGCGATTAATAAGAATGTAAAAGGAGAAAGTTTTAAATGCTCTAATCTTCTATAATCTGTGATCACTGTCCACCCTTGCATCAATAAAGGTTTTGGATGGTTAACATTCTGATTAATCATCCTTTTTCCCCTCAAAAAAAAAAAAGAATGTAAAAGGAGAAAGTTCAAAACAAAGAAAAGGGAAAACCATAAAATGTTCATAATAACCAAAACTACATTTTAAATATCAATTAAGATGCCATGTTGAAACAATGAAGACTAACTCAATAGTGAAAAGGAAACCAATCTAAAAAAATAGTGAGGGGAAAAACCAGAGTAGGCCAAATTAATAGTGTTATTAGTTATGCTGCGTGATACTTCACCTGTATGCTTATCCTTGTTGATGTTGATGCCACAGGAAGATCTGTACTACCCCCATCCACTAGTACAAGATATACTTTGGGCTACTCTTCATAAATTTGTTGAACCTGTTCTCATGCATTGGCCTGGTAACAAGTTACGGGAGAAGGCTCTGAGCACTGCCATGCAACATATCCATTATGAAGATGAGAATACAAGATATATATGCATCGGTCCTGTCAACAAGGTAATAACCTGAATGCCTAATGCATTTGTCCTGTCGACTAATATTTCTTCATAGTGAGACTTCCGTTTCTATTAGCTGTCTGTTGAGGAAGCAGTTTGTTAATAATGATAGGTCTTAAATATGTTCTGTTGCTGGATTGAGGAACCAAATTCAGAGGCATTTAAATTGCATCTTCCAAGAATTTATGACTACTTGTGGGTGGCTGAAGATGGCATGAAAATGCAGGTTTGGAAGAACATGAACTATATTTTTCTGTCGCGGTTATTTTTTAAGTATCCTTACCAGTTTGTCGTGTAAAATGTTGCGGTTTTTATGAAAATAATTAAATATTTGGTGTTGATCATTAGAATAAATTTACTACCAGGGATATAATGGTAGCCAACTATGGGACACTGCATTTACTGTTCAAGCAATAATATCAACTAACCTCACTGAAGAGTTTGGTCTTACCCTTAAGAAGGCTCATGACTACATAAAGAAGACTCAGGTTCAGCATCTAACTTAGGTTCAATTTTCAATGTAATTAATCCAGTTGATGATATCCTTTAATTATTTCCAATTTTTTAAAGGTTCCTGAAGACTGCCCAGGGGATCTAAATCACTGGTACCGTCACATATCCAAAGGTGCATGGCCTTTTTCTACTGCAGATCACGGATGGCCAATTTCAGATTGCACTGCTGAAGGACTTAAGGTAACTTGCAAGATTTGTTAGTTAGTGATACAAATGGTTGGTGAAAGTTTTCTGTCATTCACAGGCTTCACTGGTGTTATCAAAGATTTCTCCGGAAATTGTTGGTGAACCAATTGATGGAAGGAAACTCTATGATGCTGTTAATGTTATCCTTTCATTAATGGTAAGCTTAACCAACACTTGGAATCCTTATAAGACAACAAAATTGTACTGCATTTATGTACTTTAAAGAAAGCAAAGTGGATTAAATTTTTTAGCTTTGAGGAGCAACAGAATGTTCCATCTGCTGCATATCCTTGAATTATGGCAACTGATTGATTTTAATTGGTCACATGTTTATAGTCGACTATGGTACCTCCTCAAGGGTTCCAGGTGTTTTATTTTAAAAAAGTTCTTCAATAGCATCCTTAATTGGCTGTATTTAATGTTAATTGTCTATACGCACTTTACTATCAAATGTATGACAAACTGTTATGTTTTATATTCAGATATGCTTCATTAAAGACTGGGTTACTGTGTTTGTGTTGTAAAGGTTAATCTTCACCTACCAGCTGCGCTGATCTGTGGCTCTTCAGAACATTATGGTTAAAATGTTTTAGTTTTAAGCCTTTTTTTGAATCTGAATGAATTTTGCTTAACCAGCTTTTCTAGAGTGGAACATCTGATTGGTGCAGGCATGCTTATTTAGATAATACATTCATGATGATGCTCAACTACTTTGGGCATAAATACTTTTAGATCTGAGTTAGTAAATTCGTTAAGTCAGTTTCATGTTAGCACAAGCATTTCCATATTCACAATTGTATGCTTATTTATGTTAAGGGCTTGTGCTCAATATTTAAGGTCAAGTTCCAAATTCTAATGTGTTGTTCCAGTCCTAGTGACGTAATGCTTCTCGTAAGAATCAATTTTTGCTATTCTCTAGCATCTATTGTGTAGCTTCTGCCCTACACAATTTTCCAATGTAGTACAATCCTTCCAGTGTCCTGATTTCTTTTTTTCTTCTTTATGCAACAGAACAAGGATGGTGGTTATGCTACTTATGAGCTTACAAGGTCCTACGCTTGGCTGGAGGTTAGAGTTTGTGACATTCTTGCTTTTCTCATGTTATGGAACTTTATTTAGGCATCTTGTAGCAGTAAGACCTCTGATTTTCACATTCCAGGACATGGTTCTTCAAAATGTGGTAGTTAAAGCAGGTTAAAAATGAAAAGTCCCTCCTGCATAATATCTTTGTTAAATTGTGACTACACTATAATATAAAACATGAACCTGGTGCATAAACTATCTAAAGCTTTATTATATTTTCCACCTGGGGAGATATGCATTGATATGCTTTCGTCTTTCATAGATCATCAATCCTGCTGAGACTTTCGGAGACATCGTTATTGATTATCCGTAAGTTTTCATCACTTAAAGCTCTTTTCATATCATATAAGTTTCAGTCAATTATTGGAGTAAATATGAACTTGTCATTTTCTTTACAGTTCCATTGTAAAATTTGAAAACTGATAAAGATTCTAACTTTCACTATAAGTTTAACAAATTACCACTGTTTAACTATCAGCTCAACTCTAAAAAAATAAAAAATATCAGCTCAACGCTCCTCTAATTTGTTGACATAACATGCTGTTGGTGGTAAAATGCTGCCAAAGTGATCATGAATATGATGACAAGGTGAATCACATTTGACTTTTGTTTGTCTTTTTGAATCCTATATTGTATGTATGGCACTGATACTTCTTTATTATTCTTATCCTTTGGAAAAAGTAATCGAAATCCATGTCATTGTATTAATCACGTGAACAACAATAATTGATGTCTACTTGCGACATTGCTAAACTAATAAAGACTCGAGACAGCAATTGGATGAATATATTTAGTTTTCTAATTATTATGTTTGAAAACTTGTCGTACTTGGCATACCTGACAAAGTTAGATTTTTTTTTTAATAATTCTACTGTTTTAACATCTGTGCACAATGTAAATTATGCTGACTATATAATATTCACATGTAGGTATGTTGAATGTACTTCAGCATCAATTCAAGCATTGACAGCATTCAAAAAGCTATATCCTGGACATCGGAGTGATGAAATAGATAATTGCATAAAGAAGTCATCTTGTTTCCTTGAGAAGATTCAAGAACCTGATGGTTCATGGTTTGCACTCAACTATCGCTATCCTCATTTCAATCTTCATCCTGCATCACTGATTTGGTTTTCTATAAGCATTTATTATAATACAATATATACTTCATGAACTATCAGGTAGCATGCTTTTGCAGCTTGTAGTTGCAAAGTAGCTTTTAAAAGCTTGTGATGACTTCTGATGGCTCTATTACAGGTATGGATCCTGGGCTGTTTGCTTTACGTATGGTATATGGTTTGGTGTCAAAGGATTAATTGCTGCTGGGAGGACATACAAAAATTGCTCTTCTATCCGTAAAGCATGTGATTTTCTGTTGTCTAAGCAACTGCCTTCTGGTGGTTGGGGGGAGAGTTATCTTTCTTGTCAAGACAAGGTTAGTTTCTACCGTCTTACTGTAATTCATTTCTTTTATTTGCAAATTGCAGTCTTTACCATGATTCAAGTTCCTTGACATTGTGTATGAATTGATGTTTTTGTCATGCATAATCCTTCTGTCAGTTGTTTTAATCTTGTATAAATTTTTTCGTGCAGCTTTTAAAGTGATCTTAACTCTTTTTGAATATATGTTGTTTTCTCACTTTTGTTTATGATTTTCCATATCAGAAAGTACACGCTACTAGTCTGCTTGTTAAATGGATTCCTCAAGTCTTGGTAATGCAGATCCCTTAATCTTGTTTGCTTTTTTAACAGGTCTACTCAAATCTCGAGGGCAATAGATCACATGCAGTAAATACTGCATGGGCTATGCTAGCTCTTATTGATGCGGGGCAGGTTTGTCTTTTACCGTTCACATGCCTGTACACCAATTATGGAAACTGTTGACTATATTACTTTGGTGGACCTGTTGCTTTGAATTAATTGATGATGTCTGAAATTATTATGATGTCAGTGGCCACTACTGGATTCAGCTGTCATAACATGCTACTTGCTGATGTCACATCCAAATGTGTTTATCATCTTTGCATTGAGAATTTTGATTTTCTGCTGAAAAAAACTTTGAATTCGTTGTGGATGCAGGCTGATAGAGATCCAAAACCGTTGCATCGTGCAGCAAAGGTCTTAATTAATATGCAATTGGAAGATGGCGAGTTTCCTCAACAAGTAAGTTGAATCTTCTTCAGTTGTCATCATCAATCATAAGTGCACCTTCAAAAACTCAATTTCTGTCCTAGAGATCCTTTTAGACTAAAAGCAAGCACTTTCTTTTGAGATGGTAAACACAAGCACTTCTGTTGAAAATTGAATTATGAGCATGTTTTTTTATGTGATTTGTTGTTTACTTTGATTAATCATTAAAAGATATAATGTCCAGATATTCGTGATTCTTCAGAAGATATATTGCGTTCTATGGTTTGTGATAATTGATTACATCTACGATACTTTGAAAAATATCATTTACCCTTGTAGTAATGAGTGACTGTCACATAACGCACACATTATCTCATTCAGAGGTCGCAATGCCATATGATATTCAGCTTACTTATCAAGTGGTTTTCTGAGATATCACTGTCATAAAGTCTTGCAAATTACCACTTTTCTTAGGAACTATCTTCTAGCTCATCCATTGAGCCATAAATGTAATCAGTTATCTTTCATAAGTACATCTTTTGTTCATGAGTTGTTGCTACCCGCAGGAGATTATGGGGGTCTTCAACAGAAACTGCATGATCAGTTATTCACAATACAGAGACATATTTCCAATATGGGCCTTGGGAGAATATCGAAACCGCGTTCTGCTGTGTTCCAAGAATCACTGACAATTTTAATATCTTCACTACCATTGTGTCTCGTTTCTCAGCAATCTCGCATTCACGTCATATTATGATCCTTAATTCCTAGAATACTGGAACCTTTCCCAGGAAAAGAAGAAAAGAACAGCAAATGCTCTTCGAATTCCAGCATCAGGTTGAAGAAGAAACAGTAGAGAGAAGATAGCTTCCATGAACCTGGTATTTCCTACATCATCTGCCTCCAGAAACTGCGCTTTGATATCTGAACTTGATGGCATTCACAAGTTCATAAAACTTTGTATTGTCAGTGAAAACCGATGTGCCTAGTCGTAGTCCAGAACGAACCATTTAAATTATTGTAATATTTCTTTGCATGGCACTCTACCTAGTAGACGGAACGAAGAATATGCCCCAGTTGGGTAAATGGTGCTCTTTTATTTTTCTTAGTTTTCGTGCTTTTATCAAGCTTCGTGATACTTTTGCCTTATTACCTTAGTGAACGAATGCTCTTCAAACCACTGTTGCCAGGAGCCTCGCTATGCTAAAGATCTCCAAAAGACATTGTTTGGACGGAGAAATTAACAGGAATGGAATGGATTAGATTTAATTAGGGTGGATTGATATAAAAAAGTTTACATCCTGTTTGAATATTATTTTTAAAAATTTTAAGTGAAATTACGATGGTGTTTATAAATTCATCATATAACTTAAAATTAAACTTAATTTTTTAAGGATTAGAAATAATTATATTTATTTTATCCTTTATTTTTTTCAATCAAATTAAAGGCAAATAATAAGGTCAATCTCCCTCTGGACACCATCACGGTGCGTTCGAGCGTCGGGGTCCAAAGATCAGATAATATTATAGAAGAGTTCTTCCGATAATGATATTAGTTATAAAAGAAATTGAATTATAAAACTTGTGTTACATTTTGAGCATCGTGATTCCTACCGGACTCGATTCGACCCACTCAATTTTGATCAAATTGAGTTAATCCTTTTTTAAGGGTTGGATTCGATTTAACTTGATTTGATTCCGATCGATTTATTCATCACCATTTTTTAAAATTTGTTTCTTACTTTTTTTATTATTTAATATAAAAACTATATAATATTTATTTCAAAAGCATAAAATAACTTGTTAAACGTTTAAATATTATTTCACACATTTATTTTTTATTTTTTAATAAGTTGAAAAGTAAAAAATAAAATAATTGAATCTTCATGGTTGAGTCGGATCGACTCAGATCAAAAAATTTGAATCCATACCCGACCAAAGTCGGTTTGATGTTGGGTCGGGTCTAATTTTGATGTCGAGTTTGGATCGGATTGAATCATCGGACTAACTCGAACTGATTCAAATCCAAACTCGGATCGGGTTATCGAGTTTTCGACCCGCCCCACTGAACACTTTAGTGATTCTTGGTTTCAAAATCATTTGCATTGCCATCAAATAGATAAACGACGATCCTTTTAGCTTCCAAGTTCACGGACCCGCTGGAAGTGGTTAATAGAAACAACTTAATTACTAACTATCCTCATAAGCCTGCTAAATGTTACTAAATCTCTTTCATTATATTGGCATAATACAAGAGAAATAAAATAACCTATGTCCGTGGATACTATATTACTATGATATCAACCTAAAAAAAACTTATGTCCTATTCAGATTATCTCTTTCATGCAATATTTTGAAAATTGGGTTATGATTCATCACATCAACAACCTATTCGGCCGAATTGAATTTATTATTGTTTTTTTTGTAAATTATGGTATAAAGAAAATGGAATATAAAAGTAAAAAATAATTCAATAATCACACATAATCATTATTATAAAATTATTAAAATATTTTTCAAAATATATTTATTATAATAAGTTTAGTAAAGTATTTTCCTTATACAAAAACTTAAGCACATGCATTACGAAAAAAATAGTAGTAAAGTATTTTCCTTATACAAAAATTTAAGCACATGCATTACGAAAAAAATAGTATTTTTTTAGAAATTTTGTTGAACACTTTTTGCTAGATTTCTTATTTTCTCTTTTTTCCCACACATTTAAATTATCTTTCTTATTAATAGTTTTCTTTTCTAATTTTTTTATTATTCCACTTTTATTTCATTATTTTATGTTATTTTTCATATAATCTTCTTTATTTTCTTTTTCTGAAAAATGGATTGAACTGATTTTGTCGTTCAACTCAGTTTTACCGGTTCGAATGGGTTCATCTCGATTTTTTTTCAAAAATAAGTTTTTATATGAAATAGGATTGGACCTACTACTTATTCATAATTCAATTGGTCGGACCGGCTCCTGTTCTACAATATTCAATTAATATCAATTCAAACTATCATTAATAAATAAAAATTAAGGATCTAAATGTTAAGTGAATATTATTGGAAGATATTTAACTTTAACTAACTTAGGTTATTGAAGTTTCATAAAATTTTTAAACATCTGGTTCAATACAAAAATGTACAAAAACGAAAAAACAGAAAACCTGAAGAAATGGTATATTATTTGTTTTGAACTATAATTACTTCCATTGTTTTTTCACAAGCTGGAAAAAACACACATAAATTAAAAACATTTCTATATCCGCATCGGAAAGACTAAAGAGGACAAGCATAAAAGAATAAAAACCCTAATCCCTGACCCCTTAATTGCAATTGCTACTCACCAAAAAGCCTTCCATCGTCGTTCAGCTGAGAAAGAGGGCTTTGTCCGAAGGCCAAATACCCCCTACCCGATTCATATCAATCGACGTCCCGTGATGTCTCAGGTACTCACTGCGGCTTCCTCTTTGGTGTCGTCTTGCTTTTTCTCGATCTTTTTTTTTAGCCAATAATCTCAATCTCTCCCCTCTCAAAAAAAAAAATCTCAATCTCTCTTCGTTCTTTCGCGTTTTGCGTGATTTATCTTTCTTTCTTTGTTTGATCTGATGTCACATTGTTCCAGTCTAATTTTTTAATGAATCAAGCAATCTGGGTAAAAGAAGCTTCGATCTTGGCATTAATTTTGATATGTCTGGCAGGTGGATAGCCGAAACTCTTCAGCGGGCAAGCGTGCTCGTACAGATGGTATCAGTTTCTTTTTTTACTCTTTTTCTCTACATAATTGTTTGTGTTTTTTTCCGCATGTTTTAACTAGTTTTGTATTTAGAGGCTGTTTGATGCATTATCGATTTAATTAACCGATAATTCAGATCACTATTTAATTAACCGATAATCACCACTTAAATAAATTATCACTATTTAAGTTAGCGATAATATCACGTTAGGTTTGTCAAGAATTGGTAATATCAATAATGACTAAAATAGGTAGAAAAAAATTACCAAAATACACCTAAAAATTATTTTACATGTTCATCATATAGTATCGTAAATAAACAAAGAAAAGCGAATATAGATAAAATAAGATGAGACAAAATTAAGAGTTATTTGTAAAGGATTTCAAATAATAAGATGCAGTTAAAGGATATTTATTTACTAATAAAATATACAAATAAAAAAATTTATGGAATGGATATTTTTGTCAAAATGCACGTCAAGCATTTACCCAAAAAAAAATGCACGTCAAGCAATTGGTAATGACACCTCTCCTGCCTGCCATATGGATTATCAGAGCAATGTGGTGGTAAAATAAGATTATCAGAACAATTAAAATTACTGGTAATAAATATGGTAGACCCTGGGAACTTTAAATAAAATAACCAGTAATCTATCTAGATTACCTCATACCAAATGAGATTACATTTCTAGATAATAGAATGACAGAATAATGGAAGAATGCAATGTGCCTATCTTATAATAAAGGTGGTGGCCGTGAAGATGATTGGACCTGCCCTAGCTGTGGAAACGTCAATTTCTCGTTTAGGACGACATGCAACATGCGGAATTGTACCCAATCGAGGCCTGCAGATCACAACAGTGTATGCACCTTCCTGTTGCAACTTACAAGTTGTTTATATCTTTTGTATTCTTCAACTCTTATTTCGTGTACTAAATTGTCTGTAAACATAATTGGGTTGCTATTTTCTTGTATTCTTATTTCTTCATAAGTACTATGGAAGTTAGATTCTAGCACACTTATGCACCTGTATCATAATGGTTATTGTGTTCTTGTCTGGAGTATCTCTTTTTTCAGTATGTTATATCAATCAATTAATATGTCTTTGATCAGAAATCTGCATTAAAGCCTATGCAAGTTCCCCCACCTTATGCTATGGCTGGTGGATATATGGGATCTGGTCCTCCATCTTCAATATACTTAGGTGCTTCTCCATATGGGTCTTCCCTTTACAATGCACCACCACCACTTCCTCGCTATGAGATGCCATTCTCTGGAGGTTCTGCGTATCATTATAATTATGGCAGCCGCCTTTCTTTTGGCAGTCCATATGGACCAATGCATATGTCAGGACCACCTCCATATTCTAGTGGATCTATGTTAAGAGCAGGTAAGTTCTATCATCCTGTTACTGTTTCAATTTATTACCTTTATTTTACCACTTGCATTCCTTTTGTCTTTCTGGTTTCTTTTGATTGGTTCCTATATTCTCCAGGTAGTATGTATGGTATGCCACCAATGGTTGACAGATATAGCTTGGGTTTGCCCATGAGCCACAGTCCAATAGTAAGTCATGTTGTAGAAACAGTTGTGGACTTTCCAAAGATGCATCACATTTTCCTTGAATGGGATGATTTAGCTAAACGTTAGGAAACTGTCTAAAACATACAACTTTATGTAGGGGGGTAGGCCTGGCTCTTACCCTGACGAGAGTGCTCAAAAGAAGCCTGCAGGTTAGCGATTTTTAAACTGGATACCCCGCAGAGGGTTTTTGAATGGCTCGTTCGTTGATTTTTTTTATCCCCTTGCATCCGAAGGTTCAGAACGTGAAAATGACTGGACGTGCCCTAATTGTGGTAACAACAATTTCTCTTTTCGTCCTGTATGCAACATGAGGAAGTGCAATACCCCAAGGCCTGGAAGCCAGGTTCTGTCACATCTTTAAAATTTGTCTCCTAGATTATGATAGCTTGTTATTTTCTCTTGATTACATGCTTTCATATTTGTGCATGGACAATGGTGGTTGTGGTTTTATTCAATTTAGATCTATAATTTAATATTCTCCCTCAAAAAATTAATTTAAAGCTTCTCCACATTATTTAAAGCTTCTCCTCAAAAAAAAATTTTCTCAAAAAAAATTTCTCCATATTATCGCTTTTGCATAGTTGTTCGGTCCTACTTTTCCTGTTAGATTTCCTTATCAGAGACCTATCTTCTGTTTGATGCATATTCCTGTAATTTCTTTATTGCAACATGAAATCCACGCATAGCCAAAACTGGTTGATTTGGTTCTACTTTTCTGTAGCAATATTCTGATTAATTCCAGATCCACTGATCCAAATGTTTCTAGCTTGAGCTTTCCTGTTCAGAAGAAGAAGACACCAAGTTAATATTCTTGGTTCTTGAGCTGAATCCCTAGATGCTACCTCTTCTTACATTATGATGACCAGTTTATCATGGCATGTGGATAGTGTGTTTCTTAACTATTTTGATTTTTTGATAATGTTTTAATGGCTTCTAGTTGGATAGTGCTAAATATAACATTCAACATTAACAGGGTCACCACCAGAGATTTTGTTTTGATAAAACTCCAAACTATATTGCTTAGTTTTTTGTTTTGGTTCGCACAAGGCAGACTTATTGCATTATCTATTTACTCAAAAAACTTGGCAGTATTATATTTTTGGTTTGGAACTTTTCTTGTTGCTCCTTTTTGCTTTTTGTTCCCATGAATTTTTACCTACCACAAAGTGCTTAACTTATCACTCAAACTTCCTTTGTCTAGCATTTGGATGCATACTTACTCTTGTTCTTATCAAATTGGTGCAGGGTTCAAAATCTGATAATTCAAAAAGAACTAGTAAGTCTACCTCTTGATGTGCATCTTGTGTCTTACCTAATTTGCTTAAATCTGTATCAAAATGGACTTATCCAAAAGCATGATCCCATTTTTGTATACTTCTAGGGGAAAATATAGCCGTTTTCTTCTCATTTAGGTTTTTCTTTATTTTATCAGCTGCAAGGATAGTCATCGTGTAGCTTTTGGTTTTTGCAGAACCGAAAATGCCAGAAGGCAGCTGGGAATGTGAAAATTGTGGGAACATAAACTATCCATTCCGCACGAAGTGTAACCGCCAAAATTGTGGTGCAGAAAAGACACCCCAGTCAAGACCTCTTGGGTCCAATGAGGGCGACAAGGTTTGTTACCATAGAATAACCAACTTATGCATGTGTATTATGTATTGCTTGATTAGTAAATCTGGTCAAATTGAAGCATTGGACATGAACTTTTGTACTCTGTTACAGGCTATAAATTTTTCTATGCACATGATTTTGCACTTGTTTTGTTTACTTTTCATATTGTCTTGTGTAGTTGCATTTATTGATTTCAACATATGGTTACTGTTACAGTGAGTCATAGATGAGTTATGAGGGTCGAGAAGGTTCAGAGTCGTCGTCAGCGTCACATGCATATGATTGTCTGAGGTCAGTCATTTGTAGGATAGTCCTGGCAGGTGTCTTCTCCTTCCTCTTGAGATCCAAGTCTGGTCACTGTATTATTAGAACTGTGGTCTTTGCCAACTCTCAGGTGATATATTGACGTAGAAGTCTTAAAGATATTTCCTATCAAGATGTTCACTTGTTTGGCCCAGTCAGTTTCTGTTTTCAGGAACATTTCTATGTTGTGTTTTCAACTTTGTCTGTTCTGTGGAATGTTACTCGGATTCTCTATTATTTTTTATAATTGGTTGTGCCATGTGGTTGCACCCCAAAATAAGTCATCTTGTGTTTTCAGCTACGGTCCAGATCTGTGTTTGTTAATTACTCAATTCTTGGTGGTAGCTATGTCGTTTCCATGTCCCCAAGTGTATGCTGGTATGTTAAGTTTCTATCGTTTAGCAGCATGGTGGTTTTGCATGTGGCTCTGGCTGCATTCCTGTTATCTATACTTGGGCCCAACATGTCTCCCTCTGTTAATTGTCTTGAGATTGGGAGAAATTTTGATTAGCTTTTCCACTTTGCTAAATGCAAATCTAGAAAGCCCAATTCTTCTGCTGCATTTAGTTATTACTGTTTGCGTTGCTGCATTAAGCTATTTGGAAGCCTCGATATCTTGCTGGAAATAATTGTAAACAGTGATTTATAGTATTTGCTGAAGGTAAACTTAGTACAGAGGTTACTACAAAGATGTTGAGGAAAAAGTAGTCTTTATTTTTCTCACTATCCTGACTGGTCGACTTTCAGAAAAAAGAAATATCTGACTTTGTTCCTCTTATGCTGAAGGCAAACTAAATCAACTAGATATTTTGTTTGGTAGATGTTAACCCATTGTGATGATTTAGAATCAGTCAAATTTCAGAGTCCCAAACAGCATTCTTTATGTGATGCATTGCAATGCCTTCAGCAGTGAACTGCTTTTCTTTTCCTCAGCAGTCGCATGCATAACATGTTTCAAGGAATTTGACTTTTTACCTGAAGTGGAGGCAGAATCTTATCAGTTGTTTCTCAAAAGAAAAAAAAAAGGACATCTTATCGGTTGTGAATGCTCGACATCTACCCGCCACAACTTTTATTGTGAGCTCTCAAACACCGGTTTCGCCACTTCTTAAGATTGATTCATGGGTTCCTGCTGCTCAAACCCCCAACGCTACAATTTATATGAAAATAATCTCACATTTATACAGCCTTACAAAAGTAGAATTTATTTTTTTCCTTTAAAAAAATGACATTTTTGTGTGAATATTATACTGAAAAACGAATTATATAGTAAAGAAAAGCATCCAATCCGAAGGCCGTTTGGCATGGTAATTTCTAGCATCTATCAGGTGTAATCTCGTTACGACATTTCCGATATTTTAGTTTAATCTCTGGTAATTTAAATTGTCGTTTTATTAGTAATCTAAAATAGAACCAACGAGAAATGACCGCATTAAAGTGGGGTCATGCAATATGATAAAATTAGCCATTCAATTAATTCATAAAATTTTCTTCTTTTTTTTTGTTTTCGCAAATTTTTAAATAAGTCATTTATCTCACCTCTTTATATGTTCATTCGTACAAGTTGTCTTTCCCTTTTCTCATCTAGAATAATGCGATTGAAGATTTAAAAACTCAGTGTATCTTAGTAATTTATATTATAGTATTAAGGAAATAGTGTAAGTGATATTATCGAGAATTTTTAGAGTAATAATCTATGTGAATAGAAATTCATGTTATCGATTAATGAAAAAAAAACACCAAAAAAGAGGCGTTCCCTTTCCTCTATGGAGAACCGAATGTTAACATGATACACATAAAAAACGTATATAATTATTGAAAAAATGGAAACATTTTTCAAATTTATGTTCGCCATAAATAAATACTGGGCTTTAAATTTATTTTCGTTGAAGTTATTTTCTCAACAAAAAGAGATATTTTTCTCTTGAATTTATTTCCGTGGCCTTGACATTTGGCACAGTGAATAATTCGTCCCAAATATGGTAGCATCATCATGTCCTTGGCCGTCTCTAATAAGACTAAATTCAGGATGAGGAGGTCATCAGTTTCACAATCAAAATTTAGATTTCCCGGGCACCATCGTTCATGTCAGAGAATGGCTTAAGATCTAAAGAGGGTTCACATGCTTATCAAATTCACCATCCTGCATTTCTGAAGCCAGAAGATTTGACTGCCTAAAATCATGGGGGATGGATCAATCCCAAGGTCTAACAGAGAGATAAACCACACAGTAAGAATTGACAGAAACCCAGGAGTTCAAGCGTACACCAAAGGAGATCAACAGTTGGAAAACACAGAATTCGTTGGTTTGGTACAGCAGTCGGGTCCCCTGAGAAGAAATTTACTCCTGGAACTGACCAGCATTATTCCATAGATTAAACGGCAATGTTTTCGCCGTAGTTTGCTCGGCCTGCCAAAACCCAGTTGTTGCAGCAACTGCATGGATCACAGGGATAGCTGTGGCTGCATCGTTAGTGCTCACAAGCTGGGTGTTGGAAGTAGGGCCGAGGTTAGCTGAACCCCATGGATCAGTTGACAGAAGAGAGGGAGCATGCCGAACTGGTCCTCCATCCAAGTTACGAGCACCAACTGATGCTTTTATACCTAAGAAATGAATCAGGTTAAAGTGTTAGATGTCGGTAGATACTGCCATAGATGCAACTCTATCATTGATGGTTTTCCTTGGGTGCATTTTTCATTGGTGGTTTTTAACTCGAATAATGTATGATTTTGAACACTTGATTATATGTACATGCATTTGAAATATGAGAAAGCTTCTAATTATCTTTTATATGAAGCTTGGCCAACCTAGAAATATACTGTTGAACAGCAGGAAATAACATATCATCGAGGTTAAGCATATATGTACTGTGACCTAAGGAACAGAAGTTACAACTATTGTAGCTTGCAGTATACAACTAAAACTCAACTCTGTAGGAGCTTCGAGTAAAAAGTAATAAAAAAGTTAGCAAGAAAAATTGATCAGAGAAATCCCATCATTACAGAATCAAAAGAAAAAGGCATAAAAAAAATTCGAAAAAAAAGCGTTTGCAAAATCTTTTTCTCACCTTCTACAGGAAATTTAAGCTGCCTACCTAAAAGTTTGAATTCCATTACTGTTACCAAGGTGGAGTAAAGAATAATGCTGATAATATTTTATTGAACAAGATCAAGATGCAAAATATTTTCCTTTGCTAACTTAATCTAGAAGGACAATTTATACACCCCAATAAATGCAATGCAAGATCTGCAAGTAAATAATGTATCTACTTAGAGGAACAACAATTCATCATACCTTAAAATTGGAAGGAATAGTATAAAATTCAATACCTTGATTGAGGATTTCGGCAGTGGTGCCCTTGTATGGCAAGGGACCGTCGAAGTCATGGTGAACAGTGGACGTCCTATTGGATAAGCCAATAGTAGGAAACTGAAGTCCTACATCACTGCCTGACTTGATCCAAGAACCTTTCATTTGTGTCAGTTTGAAGCTGCCTGAGTCATCCCATGTTGAACCTGATGTTATTGTGGCATGATTGAAAGGATCATGACCAAATAAAAGATTCACCTGACGTCTATTGTCTATTGTGTCCATGAAAAAGTTCAACAATGAGAAAAGATATTAGCTTAAGCATTAAAAATTGTATGACGCATGCACATGCACAAGTAAATCTTAGTCTACAATCAATAAAACCAAAAACTAATGTCTTAAATGAATGACTGTAATAAAGGTGATTGCCAAACTTAACGCCTAATGATTGAAACAGAAACTGAAAAAATATATATAGCTTTTCAGAAGGTACGTTTGTAACCTACTAAGTTAAGTGAACATTGAACTTCAAACTAGGAAACCATCAGGAAGTCTCATTTTAGCTTTCACATTACTGCTACCACCATTTTCAATTTCGAGTTCAATTGAGCTTATATGTCTAAAAAAATCTCAACATTGTCAGTTTGAGTTGTATTGGCTTTATATGTCTAGAAACATAGCATACAAAAGTGAAAATACATTATAAAAGACCGATATAATAACAAAATTAAAACATGTTCTTGCCATTTCTAATAACTCGATAGATCAGGAGAGAAAGGCAACCATAAACAACAGAAATTATTTGGTGAAATGGATAATCAATACTGAGGTTAGGTTATTATTACTGTTGACATGTTCGATCATTTGGTTTTCAAATGGAAACATGAGACTGCATTTGTTTCCCAAATGAAAACACAACCAGACATAAAAGCTACACGATATTACATGACACTAGTGATTCTGAGGTGAAACAATAGCTGATAACATACAACTTTTTTTTTGCACATAACTTGGTAGTGATTCTAGGGATGAACCAAGAACCAAGACATTATTCCTTCAAGCCTTTTTTCTACAACTTGCTTCATGAGCCAAGTACCTGAGTCAATTTTTTAAGTTATTTGATGCAAAATTCCATCAGACACAAGTAACAAGTACTTCCATAAAGATATCAATTTGTGTTTCTGTGAAACTTGTATTCAAGAAACGGTCAAGTTAGTTTTTTTTCTGAGAAAATGCAGACTTAAAGAGTTCAATTAATACCGTAAGAAGGAAGCACCGAGGAACTAAATGAGATTATATCTGGCGGTGGCTTGCGTCGCCGTGCATTATGATCAGATAAACGTCTACGGCAGCTCCGTTTTTTCTCATCAAACTCGGATAAAGCATGGAATCTAGAAAGGGCAAGGAACAAATAAGTTTGGCACAAAATGATATAATTGATGAGACATGACAGAAATCCCATCTCCTAAAGGCTAAACTCAAAAGCCATAATCCAGCTTTTTTTATTGTCTACAAAGAGTAGGATTTATGTTCAAAAACACAATTAACAGTGAATCTGAGAAGATGCAGCCATGTAGGCAGCTATTCCAAGACATACTATAATGTTTGACAATATGACCTCATATTATAACATACTCTTAATGGGTTAGTTAAAGGTTAAAATAAGTTGTTTTGCATTAACTTTTCACTAAAGTGGCTGAAAAAGATTCACCTGCTACACTGTTGGCAAAATCGGCGTTCTTGGCCATCAACAAGGACCTTAGGAGACTTGGAGTGGCTTTCGCAAACCCTATGCTTGCGGTGATACTCTTTAGCTGTAGAGAGGTCAAAGTTACAACCTTCAACTTGGCAGTAATAGTTCTGTGTACTATGTGGATACACTTTTGTCTTCTTGACCAGAGTACTTGATGTGTTTATGGAGGCTGAAGGATTTGCAATCGTACTTATAGAAGAAACATTTTCAAAATATGCCCTCTTGCCAAGCTTCAATCTGATAAGGGGTTCCTTAGGACTATTTGGAGCTAACGAAGGTGAAGTTCCTGTGATGTCCATCTTGGTTTTGACCTCTAAGTTAAGTTCTGATTTTTGCCTTCCAGCCTTCGACAAGGAGTCATCAGATGCTGAAATGGAACTATCAGTTGAACGACTACCAATTTCTGAGACAGAGCAAGCACCATTAGCAGACTGGTATAGAGAACCATTGTTGATTTCTAAAGCATATTCAAGCTTCCAGTCAGGCACATGAGCAGTCCGAGATAATTCACTTTCTTTTCCACTGAATGGTGCAAAACTTTCCCAATCCCACTGATAAGAAGTTTTAGGAGTCCAATCCATCCCAAAATAAGCATCCACAGGAAGAATCAAGCGCTTTCCCTCTCCCTCGAATTAGAGAAAATATCTATGCTCTGCCAAATAGGATAAGCAGATCATTAATACATATGACAGATCAATAGTGGAAGAAAAAAAAATGTAAGAACACAATTGTTACCTTTAGGAACATATCAAGGCTGCCGAAATCTCCACAATCATGGAGCAGACCGAGGTTTATCCTTCTTGCTTCGTTAAATGGAACTAACAAATCATGTACTCCCTCATGCCTGTCGTAACCACAATTAAGGTCAACGCCCAGTGGGAAAAGCTGAAGACAAACGTGAGCGACTGCCTCACAAGGTAAAGAGTGGGCATCCAGCCTACAGTGTCAACTCAATCAGCAGCATGTATCTCGCCAGTTGAGGCCTGGCTGACGATGATGGACCAATCAGCCAATCAGTAGAAGTCGAGTGTGATTTGTTCACAGAACCAGAATCCAGTCCGCCTTAATTTTTTACTCTACCGACCAAGAAATCAGATCCACAGCCTTCATTGCTTTTTTTTTCCCTCTTTTATCTGTACTCCCTACAAGAACTACTGATCCAAAATTCCCCCGGTATGAAATGTTTTTGCTCTGCTTCCAAACACATGCCACTGAAGAACAAATAAAAAGTAATAAGACGTCAACATGGGAGAAGAAGATCTAACCTCCAAATGACTCGGACATAGTACAACTCTCCTTCCAGTAAAGTTTCTTTAACCATAAACCAACGTCAGAAGCCACAAATGCTTCGTCTTATCAGCTCAAGCTATGTCAAAAACATGGCAGAAAAAGAGATGATGAAAAAAAAAATTTGAGGGAATTTGTCTCAACAGAAACTTGCTGCTAACGGAACCAAAGAAAAAGAGAAAGGGTCTAAACAACACATGTGAGTGTAGTTTTCTTTCCCATCTCACTACAGTTCCCTTAAAACCTAACCAGTAACAAGAATTTTCTGCAGCAACCAAACACATGGATTTCTGACATGGTGCCTCTCCGGGGGACCAATGGAGTCAAGATACAGATCCCTTTCTAAAGATTGCCAACTCCGTAACCAACGCATTATTAGCCCACTTGCTCCAGCAAATGGACCCGCTTCTTTTACATCAAAAACGCTCAAGTGGTTCTCTACTCGATTTTACTCTGTTCGACACAAGAAAATGCCCTAAAAGAGCTCACCAGAAATAAAGATGACATCTTTCCTATATGCAACACCCGAATGGGCACTAATAATTCGAGACCCACCTTTTTCCTCACCAGATTTGGGGGCAAAAGGGCTCCATTTACCTCCCGCATTGGGACAAGAAAAAGGCAACAAATAAATATCCAATTTTTTTACCCAATTCCGAAAGAGAGAAACGCCATGGCACGTCGATCCCCCACCACCCACACATCTGAATTTTCGTCAGATAACACGTACAGTAACCACACAGTAGAAGGACACCAGAATTGCTGGCCAACAGATAAGAGAGAAGCAAGGGCCAAACCTTTTAAGCGTCCATTTCCACAGTCCATCTTTTGGAGGGTCTCGTTCCCCCATTTACTGCTAGCCTCGTTGTTGGGGTTGGAGCTGGAGTGAGGCCATTATTGTGCACACATTTCTAAATCAAAAGCGAGGCAATAATCGAAACGGGAAAAGCTCGAAAAATCTTGTCAAAGCAAACTTTTTCGTTCCAAAGAGCTCCCCGTGGAACCCTACTCTGCTCATTGACGTCTCGCGCTATATTTCGAAGTCCACGAGCCCTGTGGCGAAACCGCTCGAAGCCAGGAAAGAACGGAAACGGAGACTGATCCAAGGAAGTGGTCGAAGTCGACGAAGGCGATGCGAAGTTGGCAATGGCGAGAGAGAACGTACAAGAAGCTGACAGTGTCGGGCTCGTTAAGCGCAAGCTTCCGCTTTTCCATCTTTCGTGTTCTCCGTAAAAATGATCTTAAAAAGGAAAATTAAAATTGTGCAACGACTCGCAACATAAAATGACTCGAGAGATAGAGACATGTTTTGAATAGTTCGAACTATAAATTACATTTTAAAATCACATTAACAGAAATTTTTTAATAAATATTAACTGTTTTAAGAATAATTAATATTAATATTATGATGCGGTAGAAATTCAAATTTTATTGTATCACTACATCAGTCAAAGTATATTTCAAACCGGAGGATTTTGTAAATTAATTACACAATAATAAACCATGAAGTGGGTAATAAATTGGAGTTTTATTAAATTCATATTTTATCGATAAATCAAATTCTTAAATTCAAATATGAAATTTAAAAATGATTCAAAAAATTTAATTAAAAGGAAGTAAAATATTATGAGTATGCAAGAATACAAGGATGGTGATAAAAAATAATGTGCAAACTGAAACACTTAAGATAATTTATTGATGAGATTAAAATCACATCTTAACCTACATTTCTATTTTGACTTTAAGATCATGGAAAATTTATTAGCAACTTTTTTTTCTAAATAAGGTAAGAACATTTTTTTACACTTCATCATATTTTTCTTCCTTTTTTTTGACTTAAAATTTTCTTAAAATTAGACTTTTGACCGCTCAAAAAGTATGCCACAATATTTTTCCATTAAAGTGTTGTTTGAGAAAAGAATAAAATGTGGTTTAAAGCTTTATCCACTAGAATAATACCAAACAATATGTTTTTTTGTTGTGCGCTTTCCCACACTTATTACATCAGCCATGCTAACCTAGTATAACAGTTCTTCTCAAAAGTAAGAATAGTTAATCTCCACTCTTAATAAAAAAATTGTACTTTTCTTTTATTTTTCATCCCATCTGACCTAGCTTTTTTTCCTTTTCATATTTAACCAACAAACATATATTTATGCAAGAAAGAAGAGTGCTATGAGCAATAAAATCATAAGACTAACAATTCTTATTCCACGAATAACAAACATGACCTAAAGAGCTTACAAAAACTATTATAAGAGTGTTACTTTCTATGCTACAACATAAAGCTCACACAAGATTATAAGGGAGAAAGAGATATTTATAAATTTGGGTTTGCTTTTGTATGCTCAAATATATAGTAGAAGATATTTCATTTTAAAATTGGTCATTTTTTTTATCAGTCGATCCTCTTTTACAGGAATGTTTGGTTAATTTAACCCTTTTAGGATTTACCACAAAAATAATTGTTATTGTGCATTATGCACCCTGATCGGTTGAACTTTCTAGACTAATTCTTCTTATCATTGAAATTTCGATCTATTGTTTTAGTCGCTTGGTCAATCAATTGAGCAATTGGTTGAGCCATTATGGCTATCGATTGATAGGTCCTATCAATTGCTTGATATACTACTTGAAATTTCTTTTTGGTGTCTACAAAAAAGAACAGTTGATAGGTCCATAGCAAAATCTCAATTGTTCTTCATTCAAGTTCGATCGGCACACATTATTTTGAATATAATTTTTGGCACGATTATCAAAATAAAAAATCTTATTATTTAAAAATCTAATAAAATTATCTACAAATATACATATCGATCTTAATATAATATAAACATGTTAAAATATTAAATTTAAATTCAGTGCTTAAATTATTCATTTTGAATTATTTTTTCTACTTTAAATATATAACTCAAATAATTTGTTTTTGTATCATCAAAATATAATTGGATAATGCATAAAATTTTTGTTCCAACATTTTTTCTTTTATTATGAAGAAAAATCAAGAAACATAAAAAGTATGTAAATTAAAACTAAAATGATATTAAGGCAAAATATTTGCTCCCCTAAATTTAAAATTATCTTACAATGTAATATGTGCCCAAATTTTAATTGTAAAATCTTTTCCATATAAAGTTATACTCATGAGATCCAACAACATTAATGAAAGATTTTCCTATGTCACATTTTTATTAAATAAATGATGAATTAGGAATCATATAATTGTGAAGTCATATTTTTCCTATATTTCTCTTCTTATTATTTCATCAAAAGAATTTTCATAGTTAACTTAAATGAGAGGCATGTTTTCTCCTTAATTATTTTTTATTTTCATATCTTTTCACTCACTCTCGTCCTATTACCATATAAGAATTTTTTTGTTATATAATAAATGGGTAGACAATAACTTTCACAGTTTTGTGATATAATAAAGAATATTTCAAATATAACATGTGTGATAAACAAAAAAATGATTCACAAGAACAAAATATGAAATCAAAATTATCTAAGGGGCAACTAACATAAGTTTAAAAAACTTATATAAATATTCAAAATATCATGTAAAGTTTAATACGACAATAGTATGTCAAATTTAAATTAGACCATATCAATTTCCCAATATTTCATATGATAGTAAAAATGGCATTTTTCCATTTTGATATTTAACAAGATCATGTAAAAAAATAGGAGAAACAATATTTCAAACTTTCGAATAGACTTCTTTTATCATTATAATCATTTTTCATTCTTTTTTTACTAGACAATAATTGAGAGTAGAAACAATAAATGAGAAAATGAAATTATAAAAATGTTTAAAGTATAGTCATGATATGAAAATGATAATTATTTAAAATTACAAATGATGGGCATAACTTTTTTTCATGATATGAAAATCTTAAGGTTAAAAATTATGTTGGGATATTTCACAAAAAATGATTCTATGAATCAATTTTAATTTGAAATATGTATAAAAATTTACAAAGTAATATTACTTCTTCGCAAATATATGCATAAGTATAAAATGTATGCTATCATATTTCTCATCTGATATTTCCTAATTTTGAATTTGTATTAACGTTATATATGAATATAATTCATTGAAGAATCATAAGGTAATGATCAAATAGTATTCAAAAAGTTATGATAATATAGATTCATACACCTAAAGTTCAAAAATAATACATAGTATTCAAATTCAAAATATGACAAGGTTATCATACTTAACATCAACTCCAAAAATGTTTCAAAATTCAAATTACCATTATAAGCATTTGCAAAATATTATAAATTTATAATTTCTTGTAACTCATATGTGTCGTATTAACGTTTCAAAATAAATTATCAATATATAATTCAAAATAGAAAATAATCATTCATGAAGCCACTTAGTGCTATCAAATCAAGATAGAAACTATATTGGACCATAATGTCAAGACGTTATCTTAAGAAATGAAAACTTAGATAGCACAAATCAAATATTTTTTTAAAGCATGTTTGTTGATTGTTTTCATAGTATTAATTACATCCTTTATAGGTATACATACAAAATTTGATTATAGAAGATTTTTCAAATCTCTTAACCTGCCTTTGTCAAATGAATAAAATAAAAAAACAATCATGATAGCAAGAAAACAAGAATGAGAATAGATTTTTCTTTCTTTCTTTAGCACGTGAGTTGTAGAAAAAATTTTCAATTAAACTATCACAGGTAAAAAAAAATAGTATAAATATGATATTAATTTCAAAGTTTTTCATGAGTCCTTGAATTTTTTTTCAAACTGTTTAAAGATTTACAATTTTTATAATAAGATTCCAAATTTATGGTGTCTTTCTATTTTAAAATCACAAGACATCATATGAGTTAAAGAAGTTTTAAATGTCAAAACATGAATTAATAATTATACACTCAAATAGACATGCTAATTTTTTTTTAAAAATATGTAAAATATTTAATCATAATGAGCAACATATACATTTTCAAAGACGGACAAATAAAAATTATCAGAAATGATAAAATAATTGATATATATATATATATATATATATATATATATATATATGTTCAAGTAATATACAACTAAAAGTTGTACGATCAATATGCATCCAATGAATCTGAACCATTGGATGATGATTATATGGTTGAGATTAAATTTAATAATTCAACATAAAATAAAAAAAATGTACCATGACAATCATATCATCACTAAATTAGCAAAATGTATTATATTCATTTATTCTTTTATAATTCAATTTGTCAATATGCATGATGATTTTTTTTTTTTGCATGAAAACACATTTATATAGATACATAACACATCAAAATGAGAGTAAATGGCATGCAAAAAAAAATATATCAAATGGTATCTTATTAACAATTTCAATTTCAAATGAAAGTCTTAGTACAAAAAATTATATTCAATATGTGCCTATTTCACAACTTATATAAGATAAGTGATTTAATATATCAAATCTAATTCAAGACACGATATGATCATTTATAGACATACAAATATTATTAGATCAAAGTCTAAGAAAAATATTTTTCAAGGCAAGTTTTAAAATATCATTAAAAAATCTAATTGAAGGCAAATTTCATCCAAAAGTTTAAATATCATCTTAAATCCAAAATATGTAAAGTTGCATTTCACTTCTTTACTTTTTTTTTCTTTTTGATTGCTTCCGAAGCACATTTATAAAAATTTGTCATTGATCTTTGATGTCCAAGTTTGTTTGAGTTCAATATAGTTGGTCATGATCCTTTTGGAGCCTACATCATATTTATATCAATATTGATTTTTTTTTAATTTTGCGCTCAAATGAACAATCACCATTAGTATGGTAGGACCACAATAATAAAAAGTAATAAATAATCTAACAAAATTATCATGAACATATACAAATATTTCAAAACTTTATATAAGTATCAAAATTCTTCGCATTTAAAAAGTGATCATAAAGTCCAGTTTTGATATAAGGACCATTTAAATGTTTTGATTTCAAACTTTAAATAATATCCACATGAATTTTTAACATCTCTTTTTAAATCCTTTTTCTTTATTGATAAATGAGAAAATCATTTTGCAAAAAATTGTGGCATCATGAATAAGTTTTTTAAGCATTACTATTTCATTTTAAAGATATAACAATCTTATCATCCAAAAACAATACAAAAGTAACCTTTTTAATTCATCATATAACATAATCAAATTTGAGTTTTCTATTTGCAAATATTCACAAGTTTCAAGGGATAAAATAAGAGAGTTACATTTTTTAAATAAAAATATCTTTCATACATTCATTCATATTTTTTCTTTTTAAAGAAATTCGTACTCATTTTCAAAGTATATTAATAAATTATTTTTTAATACAAAGATCCTTTTGGGTAAGAGAATAATTTTTTTTATACACAAAAAAATTATCATTGTTGTCATTATCACTTCTAAAACAATAAAAGAATGGTTAAGATTACTTCATTAGTTGCCATTAAACACATTTGAGATTCTTATGTAGTATTCCTCTCATTTTCGTTGCTTCATATTTACATGGCAACTTTAGCCAAATACTATGAGAAGTAAATTACAAGTTATATATATGCTTTTTACATTTAGACCTTATTTAATTGGGAATGAAAGGAGGGGAATTCGTTCTTCTTATTTAGTTAAATTTAAATTGAAAGGAAATGAAGAGGAAAATATGAGACTTTTCGTTCTTCTTCAATATCTCATTTTTCTTTCCCTCCAAAGTAGAATGGAAATGAGGGAAAATGTACAATTAAAACGTATTTTAATATTTAGTCTTATAAACTTAACACATAAATACACATATGAATGACAAAAGTGTCTAAACAAAATTTTATGAAATCTTTATTCATTTTCCATCTCATTACTCGCGTCATTCAAACAAGATTAATTATTTTTCCTTCATTCTCCTTCATTCCCTTCCCATTTTTTCACTTCCCCTTCTTTCTCTTCCCTTTTCCCTTAATGACTTTTTATCCAAACAGACCCTTAAAGCACAATAGACTATATTTGGACTTTATGATCAAGTTTGCCAAGTGAAATGTAAAAATTACTATATTCGAAAAAGAAGAAGATGATACGAATACATCATTTATAACATTATTTAATTTTGAAAATGATTTTCAATAATATTTCACGTATCAAACTTAATAGATCACAAATATACTTTTATTCTAATTTTCTAACAAGAAAAGAATGAGTATTTAAAGTTTGATGAGTTGTAAAAGAAATGACTCTCTTAAAAATGAATGTCATAGCGCGTTACGACTTTCGAGCTAGAGCTTGTTCCCTTTCACTCCCATGCAATCGCTTGATGTGTTTTCTTTATTTTATTAATTCCTTTTGGAAAAAGCACGAAGCTCAAGGACTTTGCCATGAAATATGGTTAAATTTTTAAAACAATAACAAGCTTGCTCTTGTACTAATTATTTAATAACAAGACAATAAGAGCGGGAGGGATGACTAAGTGTTTTATCGATAAAATTGATTTCTTAAATTCAATTGTGGAAGCTTAAAACAATTTTTTTAAAAAAACTTAATTAAGGAGAAGTGAGATAATATTGATTATGAACACGTGAAAAATATAATAAATTGATAAGAAATAAAGTGCAAACTAAAAAATATATAATTATTTATAATGTTCGTCTAGGGGTGGCACCTACCCCTCTTCGAGAGGAGAGATATAGCCTCCGCCCTACCCCCACCATCCCACCCCGCCCCATATGTGACCTTGATCCCTTGACCTTTTAAGGGGTGGTGTTCAATTTTATATTTTACTCATGGTATTGAATAAATATACCTTAATTTATTTTATTATTTTAACTTTAAAAGTATTGGGCCGAAGAAAAACACCCCTAAAAAATGGTGTTTCATTTTTAATATATATATATATATATATATAATTCTAAATTAGCTCGAGGAACATTGAACCTAACCCGAACCACTCTCACTCACAAATCTATTTATGTCATTTAACACATCACAGAATTGTACAGTCTTATTCAATTCATTAGTTGAATTATTAACTGTAATTATTTTTGTTAAAATTAACTGTAATTCTTAACCTTATTCGTTGCCTATAAACACTATCAATACATTTCAAGTATAATGGCGTATTTCATGGCTTTATTTAATTCAATTAATTTTTTTATAATATTTTGAATAGTAAATTTTGGCGATTATCATTAGCATCAAATTATCACAAGTTTTCAATCATATTATTTTACAGATTTGATTAATTCAACAATCACAATTTATTTGAATTATTGTATTAGTTCAATAAGCATATATTAATTCATCTCACCGCAATTTTGTTTATGATTTGTGGTCATAAAATTAACTACAACACTCCTATTTGGGTATGACAAGTTGATAACCTTGCAAATAGTTATCAAATGGGGGATTTGATCCTTAGTAACTTCATTGGGAGGGAACACTTGATTAGAAACCATATTTTGATCAAGTCATAGATTCTTCAAAAGTTTTTCTTTATTTTCTCCAGGAAGTAAAGCATTAAAACAACCATAAATAAGGGAGTGGATTCTAGCAAGAACGAGGTAACATATTTTGCAGACATCATTATTGAAATATATTTACATTTAATATTTATATCTCAAGTTAAGTCATTAGGATCGACAAACTCGAGACCAAAAACAATAACATGGAAAAAAAAAGTTATTAGTTGAATGGATTAATTGGACATTTTGAACATTTTTATTATTAAGTTGGGCCATCGACCCGTACGTTATCCTGGCCTGTTAAGAGTCGCCTCCTTTTTTGGATTTTGTGATCTAAGACTTTGCCTCGGTTGGATTTGTAGGGCAAATCTTTCGACCAGTCAAAGACAAAGCGGCGTCTTTTGGTTTTTTAAATGAAAGGAAAGAGTGGAAGCTTCGAGACCCCTCCCGAATTGGGCAACCGGAGACTGCCACGTCACCGTCGAGAATTTTTAAAAGAAGGGGATCGAAGTCGCCGATTTCGTCGGAGAACGACGACGACGACCACCAGCCTCCTCCCGGTCTCCGCATCGCGTTCTCACATCCATTCGCGAGACCCCCATTTCCGCACGGTCTGTTCGATCAATTCCTTCGGACCCATAGTGAGTAGAAGGGTTCGCTGGTGACGGCGGTTCGGAGATGGAGGACAACGGCGGCGGGGTGGTGGAGAACAAGGCAGCGTCGTACAC
This sequence comes from Pontederia crassipes, assembly GCA_030549335.1. NCBI lineage: Eukaryota > Viridiplantae > Streptophyta > Magnoliopsida > Commelinales > Pontederiaceae > Pontederia > Pontederia crassipes. The sequence goes on along the minus strand of CM060184.1, from coordinate 20,164,595 downwards.
GTACTGGGTGCGGGGGGCGACGCAGGACGCCGCGCCGCTGCCTGTCCCCCGGAAACTCTCCGCCGACGACTTGTCCAAACAGTCGCAACCCGCCACCTTGGGATCCGTCTGGAATCAGGTAGCATCTTGGCGTATCGTTTTTCCTCTCCTTTTTTTTTTGCCATTTGCAAGAATTTCCATCAACTTTAGTTGTTAGCATCAAATGTTCGTGTCTGATAGAAAAATCGAGTTCCTTTTGGGAGTGATTGTTGCGCATCCACTGCTCTCATTATAAGTTTCCCTGAATAATTGTGGGTCTCCTGATTTTCTAATGACACCTATTGCAATGATGCAGCTTCCATTTCATTTTTTCCTGCCAAAGATTTAGTCTTTGGTGAGCAGTTACCTTGTAATAAAATATCGGCAGCGCTTGTATGATTGAAAATTTTGCATTTTTATTGTGAGAAATCGTATTTTTCTATAAGAAAGTTTGCATATATTTAAATGTGGATATTGTATCGGTTGCACATTGATCTTTGTTAACATGGTTATTACCAACTCTGATGATGTAGTAGCTACCTGTTCCGACATTCAGATATTCATCTTTATGCCATCTTTTCAATACATTTCTTTCCAATTCAAATACTGATTTTTGCGGTATTGACAGTGGAAGTATTGTAAGAGTAGTTCTACCCTCTCTCAGTACCCTGAATGCCTGAGATTTTTCTAGATTGATAGATTTTAATTATTTTGCATAGTCAGTTCTGGCATACGTGTGTTTTCTTTTATCATTGCATTCTTTTCTTTTCTTTGGATCTCATGGACATCATGTTTTTCTTTTCTTTTCTTTTTCTTTTTTGTTAAGGTGTCTTGTAAACAGTGTTTCTAGATTTCAATCCATTTTTCTTGGCATTAAACTTACTAGCTGGAATGTCTGGATGCTAGTACAGGCTCCAAAGTCATGATTGAATACTCCAGCGAGAGGACCATGTCAGCTCTCCTAAAGTGTTGCTAGCTTAAGTATTTAAGTAAGAAAATTTTTTCTTCGTCATTGTTTCCTTCAAGTGGAGAACAGATGTTTCTCCAGAAGGATCTATTGATTTCCATACAATTAAGTCTTTGTATTTTGATAAACAACTTCACAATATCCTATGAGGTCTGTTGTACCGTTTGCAGTTCCTGGATCTCTGATTCTCTGACCTGTGGTGAACATGGAAACATCCTAAGATGAGTCAGAAAAGACTGATTCATTATGTGAAATTATTACTTGAATAGTAGCTTCATAACGTTCTCAAAAGTGTCATTTTTTGTATTAATGTATTTGAGGTATTCCTTGATAAAAACTTGGTGCTGTTCATGTATCAAATCCTAGCACACTTTGAGAAAATTGTGCATTTTTTTTGGGATTATGCAATGTTCTTCTCTACCATTTGAGGTACAGAAAGAAGAAAAAAAAATAGCACTGCCCGATAAGACTGTATTTTTCTGTTATTTACTATTTAGATACTGGACTTTTAAAGGAAACTATAAATATTGGAAGAAAACATTGCCTGATTGGACTGCATACTCATCATTCTTTGATTGTTCTCATTGGCTTCATTCTGAACTATTAGTTTGCATCACTTGCAGGCTGGAACCTGGGAGGAAAAAAACCTCAATTCATGGGCGAGCAATATAATAAAGGTCTAATAACCAATTAAAGTTCACAAAAGTACGTTGTTTCCTACTTTTTCTTTAATGCCTGTATTTGACCTGCTCTATGTTTGCATATTTTATCCAACTTGACCACAGGAATTGCTGAAATCTTTGGATTCATTGGAGTTCCCTAGTTGCAAAGCACACATTGATGAAGTATCCAAATGTTCTGGCGATGTGAGTATATCTTTTGGCAAAATTTTTAATGTCCTTGGTTTTGCATTTCTGTAACCATATAATGGATGAAGCACAATGTGAACCAAAAATCTCATTTGTGGTTCGTAATTTGTGGACAGTTTTAAACTATAATCACTTGAATTGCTCTTCTTAGTTTTGGTTGTTTGAAACTCCCACTGAATAATTGCTCTACTTGTAAAACGAGCCTGTGATTGTGGGGGAAAAGTGTAATTGTAGATGATGATTGCACTTCCATTTGACATCCTTTGGTCTCTAATTCCAATATTTTTTTTCTAGTTATAAATCTTCCTTTTGTTTAATGTTGCCTTATATTAATATACGACAAAGTTCTGTTTGCAATTTATTCCTCATATACTTTAAGTGTCCCTACACGGCCCCAGTAACTTATGTTCCTTGTGGATCAGGCATTTCTGGTTACTGTGCGTAATAAAAAGAGGGTTGGCTATACTTATGAACTATCTTTGAAGTTCAAAGGTATAAAACGTTTTTAGATTTACAGTTCTTTCATCAGTCTTCTTAAATTCTTGCTTAATCAGCTAACCATTATTGAGAACAGGAGAATGCTTGATTGGAAAAGAGAGTAAGAAGATCAAAGGCTACTTGGATATTGCAGAATTCTCCTTTGGTGAATTGGATGATTTGCAGGTATGTTCTTTCACATTTCCGTTGAACTGAAATAAGATCTCAATGTAGTGAAATCTGCCAGATACTATCCTCCAAAATGTAGAATTATGGCACAGATATAGTTGAATGATGGTTTGTGAACATTATGAAATGCTTGCAGATGCGTCTTTCATTCTTAAATTTAATTCTAGTTCTACTTCTTGCAGATTGAAGTCAGGTTTAGCGAGGAAAAAGGTTTGGCTTCAGAAGAAAAAATGCAGATTTGCAAGGATCTGAAGTCATTTCTGAGACCCATTCGTGAGAAATTGCTGAAGTTTGAGGAAGAGCTTAAAGATAGATAAATGACAACATTTTTGTTTGGCATTGGACTTTGGAACATCCAATGGTTGACCTAATTTATTTAAGATGTTGAAAACCAAAGATAAATCTGTTAATGTATTGGAAAAAGAAAGTTAAAGCCATGTTTAACGACGGCACTATATTTCCGATCCTCATGAAGCCGGATGGAGTATGTACTTTATGCTCATGTAAACACTAATGACACGATTATGAATCAGGTTTATCAAGCTAAACAACTGTACTGTTATGAAGTCATGGTATTTTTTACGATCATGATAAGAATCCAGAGCATCATTCATGATCACGTCGACTCATGTTCTTAAGTGTCTTGAGATTTTATTTTTGCTTATAAGATAATCAGGTTTGGCTGGATTTTTAGAGGGCCAGGATGAAACAGTTTAATAGCATTTTACAAGGGATAAAATGGATAGTTGAACCAAAATTTTTTAATTAGAAGTGTAACATTTTTTTTAAATAGTATCAAATTCATGTACATTAAATAAGTTAGTAATGCGCTTAAATTGATTTTAAAATAACGAATTATAAAAACTTATAAGTTATTATTTAAATTAAATTATAAAATATTGTTAATATTATAATAAAAAATGCGTCAAGAAAAGTTATATATTTTTTAAGACAAAATAGTATATTCTTTTTTCCTGATTAACTCTTATTCTTCCGCAAGATAATGAGTCCTTTTTTCATTTATAAGTAGACAAAATAAGTGATTATTAATTTTCTCAATTATATTTATGAATCATTTTGACCGACTTATAGGTTTAATCAAACACGCTTTTGTAATTTGCAGTTCCTTCTAATTGTTTTGAAACCCAAGTGTTCTCCATATGAAATGGAAACAACATTCCAACCTGCAACTTATTTAATCTCAGGCATTTCTGTTATAAATCAAATTTCATAAACTATTGAAGACACAAACTATAAGTTGATGGCGGCCAATTGGTCAAAGAGTATAAAATGCGTACACCACATTTACTTTTCTAGATAATCATATTTGGCAATTCATATAAATATATCTGGATTGCTGCGTACTTCAATTTAAACCAATATCAGCCAAAATGTTAATATTGTATAAATAAGATTATATTGGATTTTCATATTCCCGTTAATATGGTAATCCACAAATTAAGCTTGACCTCAATTTCATGTAATACTTTTGACTTTTTAGATGGAATTAATTAAAAAAACGATATAACTTTTTAAAAATAATTAGGAGTTGCATTAAGCCCTATTATGAATTTAATGTATTCGCAGAGCATTTTCTGTTATGAAAGAATGTTGAGCATATTTAATAAATCTGATTATGAGTACCAAAAGCCAACTCCAGCAAAGCCGTGCAATGGAACTGGAAAGCCAGTTATGTGAATACTCCAAGGCAAAGTATGGAGCAACTGTAATAACCAGCCCAATTATTAAAAGAAATGGAAAATAAAAACCAACCCCATAGTCCAATTAGAGAGCCCACTAACCTAATAACCCTACAACCACCCTATAAAAAAGGCTAATTGCCCTAATACTCTCTTTTAGCTTTTATTTCTCTCCCTCATTTCTCTCTCTTCTCCCTTAGAGCTCATCATCCAGCAAGAGGAGAAATATTACAGCAAGGTTCATCTAATTCCTCTCTTTAATTCTGCATTCCTTTTTGGTGTGAGCATCATCCCCTCACTTCTTCTCCAATTAGATGGCTTCCTAGGTGAAGGACATTAGGAGGAGTGTTCTTGGTGAATGGAAAAGCTCAAGTTAGGAGCAACCACGAGATTAAGGTGGGTGATACCGAAATCCTCTGTATAACATGATTAGAAATTGATTGAATTAGGTTATTATAGTAGAATGTATTCTTGATGATGAAAATGATATAGAAGTATGATTGATTGATTGTATTATCATGTTTGCTCCATGTTTGTGATTCCTTTTGATCTAAATATGTTATGTATTAATTTTCTAGACTTAGATGATTGATAGAATGCCTTGATTTTGTTTTTGGATTGAAATTCGTCATTTTATGGATTCTGTCCGATTTCTGTTTTTCATGCAGACCGATCGATCGGTCGATCGGTGATGAAGTTATCGATCGACCGATCCTTGTAGACCGGTCGACCGATCAATCTTTCGAGCCTTGTATCGATCGGCTGATCGGCCAATCCAAGCTCTTTTAATTAAGTACTATCGGTCGACCGATTCAGAAATATCGATCGACCGATATGCAGAACTTATTCACTGTATTTTGTAAGGACCAACCGGTCGACCAATCCAGAGATATCGGTCGACCGGTGTCCGAGAATCGATCGATCGACCAGTAAGGATCGGTCGACCGATAATTGTCCAGATTGCATATTAATTTCTATTTTGAGTGCTGATCTGATCTACATTCTCGCTATGCTCGTATTGTATTATTCCTTACTGATTGACATGTTATGTGATTGAATCTTTGCTCTTGTTTGACATGTCCTATGATCAAATCCTATCATGATATGTAAGTATGACCATGTGATAAAGTGATTAAGTAAGAAAGACATGAACATGTTTATGGGAGTGGTGGTCAGAGTTGGAAGACATTAACATGTTTATAAGAGTGGTGGTCAGAGCTGGAGTTGAGTGCTTATCATGATTGGATCGCTCATTTGACCATGGCTTGATCCCCATTGGCTGCACTAAGTGGTATGGGTTGTTCTGATGTAAATCCCCCAAGATGAAGACATTCAAAGACATCTAATGTTAAGTGAAAGTAAGAGCACAAGGACATGAACATGATGAACAATGCATGATTATTGATCTAGCATGATCTCTGAAATCCTTTATGATTATAAGATTGACTCATGATCATTATCCCTATTATTCATCGATATCTCAAATGAATGATCTTATGCTCTCAAATATGATTTTATTGCAAGTGATTACTAATTCTGTCAATTGTTAATTATTATAATACATTGTACACTTATGGATCTCCACTAGGCTGTATAACTTACGGGAGGACCTCCTCTCATGTATTAATTTCCACAGGGTCAAGTCAGTGATGGTGTCGAGATCGTGTGCCGCGACCAGCGATGCTAAAGCACATGAATCAAGAGAGGGCCTAATTATCTTTACCTTATTTTCCGCATTTTGAGATTAATGTAATCCAGACATTATGGATATCATGGACTTTGTAATAATTTGGGACTTTCACTTTTATGATATTTCTATCTTTCCTTCTTTACTTTTAATATTGGCATGTCATTATTTTCATTTGATATTTGGTCAAGTCTTAAGTTATTGTCATAATATTTTCGTAATGCTTTCGAATAGATTCTCGCCACATGATGTTGATCAATTTGGGAGCGTTACAGCAAATGTGATAATGAATGTAGTTCAACACATGGTGCACAAATTCTGTCAGAAAAAGAAACAAGAATAAGAAATGATGCAAAGTTATCTATTAATCTTCTTATATGATATCTATTGGTATATTCGCCAGCTTGAAGTGTATACTCACCAAATATACATTTGGAAAATATGCATCAGTTCAGAGGAAAGAACGAATCAACGACAAATCAAAAAAATCCTCAGGTGAAAGCTGATAATAGCCACAAGATAAGATCAAGTTATTGTGACATTGGAAGGGGCAAATCAAACTATAAGCATCAGCATTCCACCAAGCTGCTTAGGATCGTGGTTAAATGTGATTTAGGGGCCATCTTCTCCATCCTTGATGAGGTTGCATATGTCTGAGCATTCCACCAAGCTACTTGTGACAAAAAAAAAAGGAAACAGAGAGAGTTGACTGAACCATTTAGCAGAACAAATCCAGAAGAATATGGGACCAAACGCTTACCAATACTGTCTGCTTCGGAATCCTTCCTTGAAAACAACCAGAGGTCTGAAGCTGGAAGAAATGAAGTTATGATGTCTCGTAGTGAATGAGCCAGAAAGAAGATGACACAGCTACATAACAATTTTACAAGAAATTCAAGTGACCCTATTGATATGAACTTGCCAAGAATTCACGGCAAAAAGAAAAGGTACTTGCAAAGAATAAACTCTTATGATGAATGCTTAATTGCAATATTTTTTCCTTGAGCAATAGTGAAATGTGATGAATTCTCCACAACCTTACACTTTTATTGAAAATTTAAGTGGAGAGAGTTCACCGAGTGATTTGATATCTAAAGCAATGAGAACTTGCAAAGGTTAAGTTTTTGTTTTCACCTTCTCACGTTGAAAGGCCCTTCGCCAGGTGAGCCGGCGCCGCCGCGGATGCAGGTGCCCACGCACTTGCTCGTGCACTTCTCGGCGGCTCGCGACTTGGGCCGCTGGATTCTTAGCTGCTTCTTGTCATCCCCTGCAGATTGTACATACGCGTGTCTCTCAGATGAAGCAGACGAGAGCAGAGGAACGAACGATTAGGGACGCACCGGAGAGCAGCTGCGGCACGTTGGAGAACGTCTCCGCGTCCTCCGGCGGCGGCAAGGCGACGGCGGTGGACGAGAAGACGACCGCAGCGGCTACGAATGCTGCCGCGGAGCTGACGCAGCAGGCGCAGCTGGTCGCCCTCGATGCCTCCGGTCCTTTTCCGGCGCCGGCGATGGCGAAGGGGAGAAGCCGAGAGGCGAACGAGTGGTTGCTCGGAATGCCTCCCATCAAGAGCAAGCTTCCTGGCACTGCCATCTCCTTCGCCTAATCAACTTGCGGCAACGACGACCCCTCTGAAACTTCTCCAAATTGCGCTGTTCGGTCTCGCTTCTTGTTCTGCGTGTCTCTGTAAGCAGAGTTTGTGGCAGAGGGGAGCTGCAGCTCCGTCTGATACCGGTGGCCTGCAGCCTTCCTTTATATTCAGTTCTCTTTGCAATTTGCATGCCCGTTGAATATATCAACACATTTTTTGTTAAAAAAAAAGAGAGGAAAATTAGAGGCTCATATTTGCTCATAGAACACTGATACGTGATGGATGGAGATGAACTACGTGGGAATTTGGTTGAGGAAAAAAATGGGAAAAAAAGGTTCTTTATGATTTATCAAACATGTGGCCAGGAGTTGATCTTATTAGTTTCTCAAGGATAATGTTGCAGGAACCATGTTAATATTTACATGCATTTGACAAAGAAACTTAGCTCCTCCATGTATATAAGTAAAGCGAATCAATGATAATTAGATATATCTCAAGTGGTTCAACGAACGTTAGTAACTTCGGAATTGATCTTTGAAGTCACTGCGTTGATAAGAAACTTTAAATTTTCTCGCTTCCATTCCAATATCGGATTAGTTTCGATATCTATAGATTGGTACGGAAAAGAAGTAAGTAAAAAAATGGACGATATTTAGAATAATTGGCCAATTTAAAGGTCCATTTTTTGTACATAAGGTTCAATATGACTGTATCAAAATTTTCGTTCCATAATTATTTCTGTTATCAAATCAAATTCTTTTAAAATATTAGTTTTAAATGCGAAAAGTATTGACATTCGTGATTGTATAAAAAAAATCATATAAATCACGTGTGGACGTCTTAATTAAACATATATCCCTCACCATTCTCACCCCAACTTCATGTAATTATGGGCAGGGGCGGACCTATCAGATTTTTAAATTTTACTTAAATATGAATTTTAGGACTAAAAATTAAATTTGACTTCCCTTAAATATAATTAGTATGCCACAGCTTTTGCCTGGGTCCGCACTTGATTATGGCCTATTACTGATGCGGTGAATACTTATTTCAATTTTTATTAATGTGTTTAACTATAATGGCAAAACTAATTGAATAATGATGAAATTGTAACAAATAATATTCAAATGCATGAATTGAGAAGTTGAGATGTAATGGCACAAATGACGAGAATTATGTTTTAAAAAGAAAATACGTCACAAATTACTAAAATCGTGCATCAATAATTCACACATCAAATTCTTATGATTCATCAAACATGTGGCTAGAAGTTGTCTGGTTACTTTATGAAGGATAATGTTGGAGTCATGTCAATACTTACATTCATATGCCAAAACTTAACTCCGAGCAAAAAAAAAAAGTATATCGATAATAATAGACCAATTTAAATTTACATTTTTTTCTCCAGGTAGCCCATTGCATAATAGTTAATTCAGGAGTAGAGTTACTTGAGGTTGAATGGATTATGACGAATTTTTTATAATTCAGCAAAAATGAAGAATAAAATAATCTTTAAAATATTGGTTTGACGCAACGCTTATCTTCCTTAATCCTAATCCATCTCGCATTTGTCGATATTCCGACGATTAAAACCTTATTCCATCTGTTAATCCACAACCAAACATGGCCAAAAAGTTCAAATGGCATTATCAGATTTTCATTTCATAATGATTTTTGTTATCAAATCAAACTCTTTTAAAATATGGATCATACAACTAGGGCAGTGATGAATATTGGAGGATATATATCACATTTTCTTCAGCTGCTAATAGTACAAATGACAACAGGATTTGAGCTTTGTGATAGCATTCCAACGAACATTTGGTCCAGACGAACATGGTAACAATTTACACGTATATGTATAAAAAAGACAACGAATCAAAATGATTATGATTTTATGGGCGTTATGACGACAACACAATGATGACATTTTCAAAGGAGAAAAGTGTTATGCTAATAACATTCTAATAACAGTTAGAAACTTGATAAGTGAGTAGGCAAAATTATAAAATATATTATAATAAATACAAGTTTTTATAATAAATAAAAAATGGATGCGAGCACCTAACTCACATCCTTTATCTTCTAAAAAAAATGCAATGCATTATATTAGTGATTAAAAACACCAACAATGATAAGACCAGCAGGAGGATCATTGAAGAAATGTGTTCCTATAAAGGCATCTAAAGCGTGGTTGGATAGTCAATTAGGACATTTATTTTCTTCTTTATACATATGTCAAACTCTTATGTGTCATTCCCTTCCTTCTCGTAAAATCCTTTGGAGATAAGGTGCTCTAAAAATTGCTATCAATAGGGGTGACTCTCGTAAAATACTTTGGAGATAAGGTGCTCTAAAAATTGCTATCAATAGGGGTGACTCAACTCGGATCAATAGGTCAGGTTGGATGTCATAGGGAAAATAAATCTGACTCAATCCAACTCAATTCGGATTAAATCGGATCGAGTATGGTAGTCGGATTATTTGATCATCACTTTTTTTTTCTTTTTTTTTGTTACTTTTCTATATTGTTTAATGTAAAAAAATATTCAATATTTATTTTTAGAACATAAATAAGTTTTGTAGATATTTAATTGTTCTTTTCATATTTTAATATTTTTAAAATTTAAAGTTAAATTTAGGCTTAAATATATATAAAAATGTCAAAAAAATTTAAAAATAAATATTCGGATCGTCCGATACTCGGATTGAAATTTCTCCACTCATACGCAATCTGATCACTCATTGAATTATGTTAGAATCTAATTCAATCCAACCATATGAATTATGTTAGAAAAAATGGATTAAAAAAGTGTGAATTTTAGTTTCTTTTTCAAATATAAGCTGGAATTTTATTTTTACAACTTTAATTCCATATGATGATTTAAACTTTTATTTTAACCTTTTACTACTTTTAATTTTTACAACTTATCTATGACAGTCTATATTTTTTAATAAAAAATATAATAATATTTTATATTTATAATAAATTGATTTTTTTTTAAAACAAGTTCAGACTAAATTTGATGATTAAGTTAAAGTTCATATTGTTTTCGTAAAAATAGAAGTTTAGGTTAGATTTAAAAATAAAATTAAAATTTATAACTTTTTACGTAAAAATAAAAAATCACATTAAATTTGAAAACAGAATTAAAGTTGAAGCTTATTTACCTAATCTACCCTTGTTATTTACCTTGTCATGGGCCTATCCTCGAAGTCATGACGCCACTCGCGAATGTAGTCATTTCGTTGTATGTAGTATTACTCCTAAATGATTTATAGGGCAGTTAAATCTTTCGAAAATCTCATGACCACAAGATTCCTTTGTTCCACATTTTTATTTATTGTAGTAGTTTAAATATTACTTCGTTTAAAGAGATGAAACATAATTGTGGGGTTTGTTTGGCATACGAATAATGATAAAGTAGGAGGTGAATAAGTGTAAACATGTGAAAATCGTGCACGTCAATGATTAATAATATGATCAATGCTTAAAAATCTTAAAAAGGTGCTCTTGCAGCTGAAAAAAGTTAAAGGTTAAACATTCCATTTCATTCATCATAATATTTAACCACAACTACTTATTCCTTTTTTTTTAAAAAAAAATATTCATTGTTTAACAAGACATAAAAAATTATTTCATGATGAATAAGTTTCCAAGATTAATAAAATAAATTGAATAATATTTTTTTCATTCAGTAATAATAAACATTCACTCCCGTTGCATGTCGAAGACCAAACTTAAATTACTCGATCTTCTTTTAGACATCACAATATATATATATATATATATATATATATATGGTCATATAAGAAAGGATAAAAGAGTAAAACAAAATAGATTAATATGATACGGCTGCCTATGAGCTGGAAAGCTGTGGGCGTATTATTGATGCATAAAACAAAAAAAAAATGCGAGTACAATTTCTTTTTGGATGTAAACTCTCACTACTAGAAAACGCTCGTTATCGACGGTTTGAACCATCGGTAATCAGTCCAAAAACTGTCGGTAACGCAATTACCGACAGTTTTTCAGTCGAAATCGATCCGTCAGAAAAACACTTGCGACGGTGGAAAAAAATCCGTCGGAAAAAAGTTTCCGATGGTTGCAACCGCCGGAAAAGAAACGGCGGTTCGAACCGTCTGAAAGTTTCCGACGGTTGCAACCGCCGGAAAAGGCCGGCGGTTCGAACCGTCGAAAGTTTTCGACGGCAGCAACTGTCGAAACTTTCGACGGCCGTCGCAACCGTCGATCTTTCGACGGTTGCAACCGTCGTAAAGAATTTTTTAAATATAAAAAAATTTAACAAAATTTTAATTACCGACGGTTCCGGCCGTCGAAAATATAAATATTAATTATTTTTAAAGTTACCGATGGTTGTGACCGTCAAAAATATATTTAGTTATATATAATATTTATTTTTTTATTTTACCGATAGTTTGAACCGTCTGTAATCATTACCGATGATTTTGACCGTCGGTAATTGCGACGGTTTGGGCCGTCGCTAGTTATATTAATAAAATACTCATATATGATATTATTATACATTTACCGACGGTTACGACCGTCGGAAATTGCGGCGGATTTTGTGATGAATGGGTATCCGTCGGAAATATCGACGTTCCTAACCGTCGAAAAATAAAATAATAAAATAATAAATTATATAATTTATTATTTTACTTTCCGACGGTCGTAACCATCGGAAAATCCATCGTAAATTGCGACGGATGGGTATCCGTCGGAAATATCGACGTTTCTAACCGTCAAAAAATAAAATAATAATATAACAAATTATATAATTTATTATTTTCATTTCCGACGGTTGTAACCGTCGGAAAATCCGTTGCAAATTACGACGGATGGTTATCCGTCGGAAATATCGACGTTCCTAACCGTCGAAAAATAAAATAATAATATAACAAATTATATAATTTATTATTTAACTTTTCGACGGTCGTAACCGTCGAAAAATCCGTCGCAAATTACGATGGATGGTTATCCGTCAGAAATATTGACGTTCCTAACCGTCGAAAAATAAAATAATAATATAATAAATTATATAATTTATTATTTTACTTTCCGACGGTCGTAACCGTCGAAAAATTCGTCGCAAATTACGACGGATGGACATCCATCGGAAATATCGATGTTTCTAACCGTCGAAAAATAAAATAATAATATCAATTATTTCCGACGGTCATAACCGTCGAAAAATACGTCAGAAATGAAACCATCGAAAAATCCGTCGCAAATTACGACGGATTTCGAACTGTCGAAAATTATCCGTCAGAAAATCACGATTTTCTTGTAGTGTCTCGCTTAGAAGGATAATATTCTTTTAAACACGAAATATAAACATGAAGTTTAAACCTCTCTAATAAGGATTGTTCCAAAATATTTAGATTTCAAATTTGTTGTTGAAACCATGAGTTGTGCCCGTTAACTTGACAATAAAAAAAATACTCTTCTTATAATCAACATCATAGTGATAAGCCATCCTTCGCCTTTAAGCAAGATGTCAAACTAAAATTAGTCTGAATGAAAATCTCATATTTCGTTGTTAGATACAGGATTCAAAGCGATCTAATTAGATTAGTTGAGTTAGATGATGAACTGATTTTAACATATGAATAATGTGCTTTTTAATGTCACACGATTAGACCGTCATCCTAGGTATTAGAAACGGGGTAAAAAAATACTCATATAAAAAAATAAATTTTATGATTAATTCTTTAAATCTTTCTTGAACTATAGCGATTTTTTATATTTGCCCCTAATATATGGATTTACGTAGCCTCCTAAATTATGTTATGATTTTCACTTTAATCCATCTGTCATGTTTTATTAACTTTCTCATTATTTTTTATTTTTAAAATTTATTAAATGACTAAACTACTCTTCTTACAAGCAAAGAAAGTAAACATTTATTTCAAGTCGTAGGAGGACAATTTAATCATTTAATAAATTAACAAAATAAAAAATAACAAAAAAGTTAATAGAATATGACGGATGAATTAAAGTAGAAATCACGGTATAATTTAGAGGGCGTTAAGTTAAATTCATATATTAAGGTCAAACATAAAAAAATCGCTATAATTCATAGAAGGTTTAAAGAATTAACCCTAGATTCTAATTGTTCTTATGATAATTTCTTAAAGAAAACATATTTCTCTCGTGAGCTAGAAATAGGTCACTTAACAAAAAAACATGAGAATAACAAGTTTTAAATCTTATATTGAAAAGTTTGAAGAGCTAATAATTTTAAATTCAATTATTATAATACTTAGTCCGAGTAAAAAAGCACATCAATAATAGGATGTAAAGACAGAAAAAAAAGTTGTAAATCAATGGGCAATATATTGAACCAAAAGATGAAGCATTCGAAAAGAGTTTGCATATAAAGAGAGAGAAAATAACGGGAAAAACTTGAACTCACGAGTGGGCGGCTCAAAGTGCTAATTGCTTTTAGAGTCAATCAAATGACAAACAAACAAAAAAACATATTAATTTTACTAACAAAGAGTTGGAGTGGAATGATAGTGACTCATCTCATTTTAGAAGTTTCGAATTTGAGTTTTAGAGGTTTCGAATTTGAGTTTACGTGAATATAATTCTTTTATTAATAGTCTTATTAGAGATGCGCTACTTTTTAAATATCGACGATTGATTATCCGAAAAAAATATTAATTTTCATTCACAATAGCGTTACGCAGAGAAGTATTTTTCTTCATTCTGAACTCTGAAGGGGAAAACAAAATATTCTGTTTAATAAAAAAATCAAAAGAAATATTAAGTCCGAGTTTGATTTTAAATCTTATAATAATAATTAAATCAGAACACCGGACTAATTTGAATAATTGGACACATTAATCAAATTCTAGATAGAAAGTTGTCAGTCTTAAATTGACGAGATCTACGCGATCAATTTCTAAGATTTATTTGTTTCCTTCTTTTTTCGGACCTCTATTATTGTGTATTGCCAGATGTTAATGGGTTTTTAATTTATCTTAAGAAAAAAAAAAATAGAATCCGACTGCGAATCAAGTGGGGGCTAAGAGGACCAATAATTTAAAAAAGATTACTGTGAAGACGGTGACGGTGTCCGGCACTTGACTCAGTCATCGGGACCCTCGTCCTGAACTGAACTGATGATAGTTGAAATCCAAAAAAAAAAGGTTAAATTAGATTTAAATTTTTTATGATCAGTCCTATGTGGGAAACCATACAGATGATTTAATTCGTATGATGTTAAGGAGCATATTATTATCGATAGGAATTGGAACGGAGTCAGATAGTAATTTCTCATCACTTAAATAAAGGTTTTGAGTTTAAATATTTGTGAATATAAAAAATTTTTATTGAGAGTTTTATTTATTATAGTCATATAAATTATTCGAAATGATATCAGAATAGTCGAACTTGATGATGAATCAAAATTTTAACTTGTGATCAACACTCATAATTTTTAGCGCCAATTAAGTTGGACGACTTCTGAAATTCTGAGTGGAAAAAAAAACGTATTATTCGAAATATATTTATCACAATAAAAATGAAGCTTTCTGAATTTACATATTAGAACTCGAAATCTTATGAAGTGAGGAGGAACACTTGGTGGTGGGATGGAATTTTTCGTTTCCTCCGTAATTTATCTCCTCTTTTTTTTTTCATGGAGCATTTAAAATTTTAAATCTCATACGTTGTGCTGACCAAGGAGGAACATAATTATAGACACCGAAGTGCTCGCATGTAACTTTCGTACGTACACAAATGACAAATGCTACAATTTTTTTTAGTTTTTAATGGTAAGTGACGAAGTCCTCCGTTGCTCGCTCTCTCCACACATTTGACCTCCTTCTCTTCCTCTCCAGTGGGAAATGTGAGCGCAGCTCACTGCCATGGCCTCTGCCATCAACACCTTCATCCCTCTCCTCTGCTTCTTCTTCTGCTCCATCTCCGTCTTCCACTCTTTCGCCACTGCCGGCGGAGCCGAACCTTACGGGGGGAGCGGCGCCGCCGGCGTTGTCGTCGATCCCACCTTCCGGTTCCCCAACCTGCGCCTGCGGCGGGCCTACATTGCCTTGCAAACGTGGAAGCAGACCGCCATCTTCTCCGACCCGCAGAACTTCACCGGCGACTGGCACGGCCCGGACGTCTGCTCATACTACGGCGTCTTCTGCGCGCCCTCCCCGGACGACTCCGACATATTCGTCGTCGCCGGAATCGACCTCAACCACGCCGACATCGCCGGGTACCTCCCCAGCGAGCTCGGCCTCCTCACGGACCTGGCGCTGCTCCACCTCAACTCCAATCGCTTCTGCGGCGTCGTGCCTCCTTCCTTCGCCCGACTCCGCCACCTCCACGAGCTCGACCTCAGCAACAATCGCTTCGTCGGGAGTTTCCCCGACGTGGTCCTCTCTATGCCGGCGCTGCGCTACCTCGACGTCCGCTTCAACGAGTTCGAGGGTGCCATCCCGCCCGCGCTCTTCGACCGCCCACTGGACGCCATCTTCATGAACTCGAACCGCCTTCGCCATGGCATTCCGTCCAGCCTCGGCCACTCGCCGGTGTCGGTCCTCGTCCTGGCTAACAACGAGCTCGGAGGGTGCATTCCTTCGTCCATTGGTGGCATGGCAGCCACGCTAAACGAGATCGTCCTGCTGAACGACGACCTCTCCGGTTGCATTCCGCCGGAGGTTGGCCTTCTGGGCAACGTCACAGTCTTCGACGTGAGCTTCAACCAGCTCAGGGGGCCACTGCCGGAGTCGCTTGACGGAATGCGAAGCGTGGAGCAGCTCGACGTCGCGCACAATTCGCTCACCGGAACAGTCCCTGCCGGCGTATGCCAACTGCCGAGGCTTCAAAACTTTACTTACTCGGACAACTACTTCACCGGCCAACCTCCGAGGTGCGGCGGCGATTCGGCGTCCGACGGCCGGCGGAACTGCATTCCCAGGGTGCCGGACCAGCGGCCCGTGCAGCAATGCTCCTCGGCGGCTGCGCGGCCCTACGATTGCCGCAGGTCGGAGTGTTACAATGGTGTGCCAGCTCACTCCAAGCCCTCGCCGCCAGTTCCTGTCCAACCCCCAGATACAGGAGTTGTCGGGAGACCACTGCATTCGCCGCCGGCTCCCGCCCATTCCCGGCCGATAATTCCGACTCCCGTTGTTGGCTCTAAGCCATCGCCAGTGTTGCCGCCTCCACCGCCTCAGCACGAGTCCGCGCCTTCTAGTAGAACTCACCCTCCTCCTCCAACACCATCCTACTCTCCGGCGCCACCTACCACTTCGCGTTCACCGCCTCCGGTTCACTACCATCCAATGCCTCCTCCTCCTCCATCAGCCCCGCCCATGGGGACGTCGCCGCCACCTCATGTGTCGAGGCAGGCTCCCCCCCATCATGATCATCCCCCGCCGCCGACGCTGCCACCAGTTGTGGGAGTGTCCTACGCATCGCCGCCTCCGCCGCCAATACCCTACTACTGATCAACGTGGATACTTTCGCAGATCAACGTGGTCTACAGCTAAATATTGTTTCATCTATCAGTTTTGTTTGTTTGCCATTATCATGCATCTAAATTGTGCAATGCATGTTCTTGAATCTCAACTATTCCATCCTTATCTTTCTTCTTTCCTTGTTTAGTTACTTAGGTCCAAATGTTTTTTCTCCCTTTCATTTTGAGAAGTATTAGTCTTTTTTTTTTCACTAGTACTTTGAATTGCCAAGCAGTATAAACAGCATGCAAGCTGCTGCTTACGTGCGTGAATTATTACGTATTTATTTGCAATATATCTGTTGTCGAATAAGGAACAAATGATTTGATTTGATTGCTTATTAAATTTGTTTGCATCACTCTGAATAAGGAACAAATGGCCTGTTGCTGGTGCCAAGGTGAGAAACATCTGCTGGCTGCTTCACATCGTGGTGATTATTCCTCTTGCAGATTGAATTATAATTTAAGGGGGGCGTTGGGCAATTGGAATTGGCTGAAAATTTCGTTTAGTTCCGTATACGATTTGATTTTTGAAGTAAAATCAAGTGATATGAATTATGATGAAATTGACCCTGATTTTACGTGGATCAAGTTCGCCCTTTTTCTATTTTTTACATGACCTTTTTTTTATTTTACAAACTTTTTTTATTTTCTCTTTTTATCTTTCTTATATAAAATTATATTATAAAACAATAAATTATTATTTATTTATTATTTCATTAAAAATAATAATTTGTTAAATATATATTATTAAAAATGATTTACTATATTTGAATTTTATATTTTGTTAATATATTTTTATTAAAATTTAATTTATATGTTTATTTTTATTATTAATAAAATTACATTTTATATTTATAATATATATATATATTTATTTATTTATTCAAATACTCGTTAAAATTAATCTATCGTATTTACTTTTTTATCACATCAATAAATTAGTTCATCATCGTTATATTGTACTCCATCTAAATATAACTAATATGTAAATTTAATTATTAACGAAAAATTCCAAAGAACTACGCTCCGAGTTCTGATATAGCCCTTGTTACCCACATTCAGCAATATTTGATAGTTGGTTCACATATTGGCACCGCAGAGAATGATAATAAGGATGGATACGTATGCATTGACAAACGTAGAGAATGATACGAGGATGGATACGTTACATTGATAAACTTCTGGAAAGCAATTGAATTGGCAAAGTGACATATATAAAAGCTGATGGCCGCATAAAAGCCATGACAAAACATTTCCGGCTTATTGCTTAAATTTCGGTTATTATCATTGAACTTTGGAAGTATTCCTAATACGGTCTCACAATCATCCAACTTTAAAAATATTACCACGATCATCACGATCGATTATTGTCAGTCAATTTGTGAATCGCTAACATGACGTTGACGTGAATACTTACGTAGTACCACATCAATATTTTTTCTTTCCTTCACATAAAATAAAATCATCATTTTTCTCTATTCTCTATCCAATTTTAAATCATCCAATTTTTCAAAACTATGAGACATGGTCATTCAACTTCTAAAAATTTTAATCATGATCAAACTTAAGACACTTGGACCGACTCAACACGATTTGAGCACGACCTAGTTCAGTCAAACCATCTAATTTTTATGTCTATTAAAAATATAATATTATAATAATTATTAATTATTAAATTAGGGAAATGAAAATAGGAAAATAAAATACAAATTATATTTTTGCCCTAAAATTTGGACTAATACAAAATATTATAATTTGGAAAAAAAATTACACATGATTTCATCTCACGAGCCAGATCGTAACCATGATATATATATATATAAACATACATTATAATTTATAATTATTTTATATACGAAAAATAATTTTATTATATATCTAATAATAATAATAATTTTATTGGCCCAAATTTTAGGCAACAAATATAATCTATATTTTTATTTCCATAATTTAATAATATTAATTATTATAATATATATTTAATACACATAAAAAATTGAATGACCTGACCCTACTAGATCATGTCCAAACCATGTTAGATCAATCTAAGTGCCTTTAATTTTTTTATTTTATTTTATCTAAACATTATTTTATTATTATTATAAATTTATAATAATCATCTTGATGAAAATTTTAAAAACTTAAATAATCACACTGGTACAAAATTAAGTTTGAATAGTAGAGAAAAAATAATAATGACGTGGTATTTTTATTTTTAAAATTTAATGTGAAAAAAAGAGAAAATATTAACGTTATACCACATAAGCATTTACATCAGTGCCGCATCAACGATTTACTACTTGACTGAACGATCGAGATGACCATGGACAAAACGTTTTTTAAGTTAAGTTGAATGACCGTATTGACTCCCAAAATTGAAATTTAATCCGATGTCCAGGTGGGTACATCTACCTACCACAGGATCCACCGTTTCATGACTAGTCCTTGTGCCTTGGTCTTTATTTTGTTATTATGTCCGGCTCACTGCCCATGAACTAGTTGCCTTTGCAAGAATGCTACGAGTAGCATATTTAGCATACAACGTAAGAATCGAGCGAAGGGGGATATATTGGTCGATCATTGGAACAGGTTGACCGATGTAACTTGGAGCAGATGCAGCAGCGGTCGTGGAGGAAAAGAACTGGTCCTCGGTTCAAGGGCAGCGGGACTGGGAGCATGTGAATTCCTGCGTCTCTTGTCGGGGAGGGCGAGCGAATGAGTCTGGACTTAATGTTCCAGTGGTCCACACTCCGCAGCAGCTTCCTGCATCGTGTCATCTCCCAAGCACTTAATGTTCCAGTGTTTGCAGCTATGCCGACATGCATCTACTGTGAGCACGGGCCATATGGATTCTGGGTTCATGGCCGAGCAGCCTCTCGACTCGGAACCTCATCCATACTGTGAAGGGCGAAGAAGACCGAGACTCTGATAGGAAACTAAAAGCTGTACGCTAAAATGCCAATATTTGAAACGTCTAGAGATGGTTCTTATATCTGTACACTGTGCATGTGTCATATGAGCTAGACTTTAGTAGTTCACAATGTCACTGTAGCATGGGCATGATCATTACAGAACATGGCATGCAGGAGCGTTATAAAACATGCTCTTGATGAACTAAATGAACCATATTTTCACGATGATATAAAGAGGCAATTTGCATATGTTCACATGCCACAGGTGGAGTCTGACGTTAACAGAAAGGTGCCATCCAACTATGAGAAGGCCTCTCGTGGAAATCCTTTTTTCTTTCCATCATAACTAAATATATTTCAAAGCTGGGCGAATCCTGCTATCAGCTACAAAATGTAGCCGCTGCTTTAGAGTTAAATAAAACCAGTGTTTCTACTCAAGCCATTAAAGGTTAAACCGACTTCTGACAGTGTTTGTTGTTGAACTCATAATTTCGTCAGTAGAATGATTTTAAGATAAATCAGAACCTTTATGCATCCACCATTTTTGGCCTTGTGAACTCCGAACTCGTTGGAACCATCGCTCCCAGGAAGCATTCTCCGGTCCAGGAGTGCTGAAAATAAGCAACGATTTATGTCAAAGGCCATTGCAAGTATACAACATATGGTTGACTCAATACATCTACAAAAGTGGTCATTCAATAAGAAGATGGAGATGCATACATAGGAAGCAGAGGGTCTGGTTTGCCTTCTGTGCTCATGGAAACTCTGCATGTTCCAGTTATCAAATACAGCTATGGATATATCACAAAAGGTAAATCATGTACCACAAAATAAGAAAATAACTTACTCTTTGCATGCTGCAGAGGCAAGCTCCGTAGTTTCAAGTTCAGTTAGGTCATCCTACATCCGTGGAATAAGAACGTTAAAAAAGGGACTAAAAAAGAAGATAAGAATCATTACTTCAAATATATCACTCCATAGTGAAATGAACCCTGTACATGAATAAAAATGCCAGCAAGATTAAGTCCTTAGTCATTATTACCTTTTATTTTCAAAATAACTTTTATGTAACAGAAATGGAAACAAATTAACTAGTGATTGGTTCAAGTGGTTATGCCTTGCACCCGAGTAAGAAAGGATAATCGAATTCCAGAAATTGTACTGTTTGAAGAGAGGGTTGATACCTCTAATGCCCATGATCTCAATTTAATTAGTCGATGTTCATTGAACTTTTGAATATCATAGTTAAAACTGAAAGAAACTTTTATAATTAGCCAAGCTGCTTAAAGAACATTCAAGAATTGTCCCAAGACGAGTGAAGTTAGAAGGAACATGCAATTTGCAAAGAAGCACATGTTCCACGTTTGCATCAAGATTTGCTGACTCAGCTGCACTTAACCATAATACATGTACGTCTACTTAACATAGGGAACTGTATTGACAATGAGAGAAACATCGGGATTTGAGAGAAATATTGGGATTTCAAACGAAGTGGAAAGTACTTAACAATCTCTAGTCCATGAAGAGTGGCATTGCAAGGATAATCATCTTGCCGCTAAACTACATTACGACTGCATTCTATGAGGTAGACATAAAAAATCATCTACCTTCCCGCAATATGTAGATTACAAGGGCATCTTTAGAATGATGCATAGGCATTCTATTAGACATGGAATATTTAATTATGTAGATGCATTAATCATGGATGTCAATTATGAAACGAGTTATATGATAGTTGTGGCACATTTGACTTTCGTGATAACACGCCACCCTCGATTGCAAGGTTCACAAAGTTGAATGGCGCAACGTGTCTCAAACTAATGTGGAAACATCATGCAAGGCTTACCTCATATTAAGATAGAAGCATCATTCGGCAAGTCATTTGGTAAGGAAATCAGCAAGGGTGGAAGTAAATTCTAGTGGAGGTTTATCGAAACATACATGCAGGTTCATATTCTTTCCCTGATGGATCATCTTCTTTCTTTGATGTGAGGTAGCTTTGAGTTGAATGATGCTCAATAAATCATCTCAAGGGAGATACATGAAGAAGAGTCCAAAGAAAATGAGACGTGTCATTAGACAAAGGAGAAAGAGAAAAATGGAAGACAAAGCAACCATTCTGGTGTTGACGGTGAAAGCATTTATGATTAAGCGAGAGTGGCATTTGTTTTTCAGTTTGTTGAAAGCACGGAAAGAGAAAAAAGGTAGGTTCCAGAGTTAATGGCTCGAGTGGCAATCTGCTTGTCTAGTAAGAAAAAACATGACCAAGTTAAACCAGAAAGAAATTTACGACAAGAGAGGAAAAGAACCAAAATGAGACAGAGTTAGGGAAGACTAAAATCCCAACTCTACATGAAGCAGGTATAGGAGAAGATTTTTTCAAGGAGACAAGGAGAAGGAAGTAATTGTCCTTAATGGCTTGTTTATTACAAAGGAGAAGTAGACAACTCCTCAAAGGGCTATTGTCGTCTTCTCAATCTGATCCAGGCCATGGGGGTCGGAGGAGGTGCATGAATGGGAGAAAACAGAAGAAGGCCATGCCGATGAAGGAGAAGTAGGAGGTTAGTAAGGCAGCTGCAATTGAGGTCATTTCCCTTGGTTGTGACATTTTATATGTTTTGTTTTGAAGAAAAGGGGCTTGACTATGAAAGACAGGACCAATTATGGCAGATGAAATATAGGAAGCCAAGCAGGGGACTAAGAACTCAACCAAAGGAAGAAATACCTATCTGTAGATAGAGGGTACTGTTAGACAATAGGAATAATAGTATGCCCTAAACTCAATCGAACGGTCTCGATCGAATGTGTTGATCGATTAAATCATACGATAATGATCGGATGAATCTAATATTATTTAATTATAGGCTTAAATAGGGAGTCTTGTCCCTTATTTGTAACATACTCTCCTTCTTCATGAATGAGGAGATTATGAGGGAGAAGAAGTTACACAAGTCTTCTCCCCATATTATATAACAATGAATTCGTCATTATATGTGAGTGGCTCTCTCTCTCCCATTCTTCCTTTCAACTCCTCATCTTTCTCTTCACAATGGTTGTGGTGCAAAAGGTGTGTGCAAGTCTTCTTGATGTCATATTGTTTAGAGGGATGGCTCTTGCGATCCTCTCCGGCGAACTTTCTTTCCATTGGATAGCGTTACGAAATAACGGAATGGATCATTATAATATTATTATAATCTTGATTTCATATTTGCTTACAGGTGATTATCAAGCTTAGAAGGTGCAACATAGTTTTTCTTTGGGTGGGAAGGTGGCACTCGGATCAAATGTGTAGTTGAACAAATAGAACCTTTCATGCCATAATATATCACATAGCTTCCCAGACAATAAGTACAGAGGCATATTTATACAGGATGATGCATCGGCATTCTGACATACATGGCACATTAAATGGAGATGAACTGCAATGATCGTGTCTGTCAATTATAGAATCAGTTATATGAAGTTGGATGTGGCACGTTTGACTGTTGTAATAATAGTATACATATTGACTATTGAGTCATTGTAACTTGTGTGATATCAATCTATTCTCCAGTATCTCCTCTTTGGTAGAACATGACATTTTGAATCCTTCAGATGTCTAGGGAAATGACTTCCTACTTCCTAGAAACCAAGCCTTTGTGCCAAGTACATTCTCGCTGTAACACATAGATGTGAGTTTGTTTGGATTTTAAGATACATCAAACCACAAAATATACTGAATATTCCACTATCTAAGCTCACTGAAGCTGGTGGGAACGCAAACAGTAGTCTTCGATCTTGAAGTCAATGATATGTGTGGAAACAACATTTCTCAAAAGAAGAAATGTGGAAACAACGATAGAAGAAAGGTTTTAGTTCGGAATCAGTGTTCACAACTTCAACAATCTGTTCAGAAAGAGGACTGAATCTGGAACGAAGAATTCCCAGGACCAAATTCATCTCGTGACTCAAAGAGGTTTACGCCTCTAAGATTCACCGAAAAAGATGAGATATACATAGGAGCCCCTTTGTCCTTCAGACTTCTCTGAACACTAGTAAAATTTTGGTTTCATCATGTGCTCTTTTATTGCAAAACATAGATAAGATTCAGAATCATAAAAAGCCAACAAGACTTCATGTTGACCCATCCAGATTCCAAGGCTTACATAAACGGAGACAGAGTGTTGTATGGATTTTGCTGCAGGTCAACGTTGCATGATGGAAAAATAATGCCACATCCAACAACATAACCACAAAGGCAGAAGGTATCAAAGATAGTTATGTCAAAGAAATCTCGATCTAGATCATGTCGTGCAGCAAATCCCGTCGAATATTTCCATCTCGATAAAGAATTCACGACACAAAATGCTAAAGAGAGGACGAGTAAGCTACCTGAAGCTTTTGAATCTCTTGATTAAGACGCGTTATCGCCGCGGTCAACCGATGCCTCCCGACGAACTCCAGAGTCCTCGGCGCCACCCGCGGCAATGCCGCCGCCGCCGCCGCAGCTGCCTCTCCCCCCGTTGCTCCTGCTCCATTCGCCGCTCCCATCTCCGCCCCGCCTCTCCTCGTCGCCATCTCCTCTCAAGCTGTTGCCGCTACGCCGTGCATACCAGGAAGACAGCGAGGAGACAAGAAGAAATGGGGATCACGACGAGGAGACGAGGAAGGAGAAAGAGAAGGGAAGAGCGGGTCGTCCATGGTGGCCTGCGTCAGAGCAGCCAGCCAAGTTCTGGAAGGGACGACTCGGTCAAAGTGTCCGTATCCGGGTGCGAATCTAGTCGCGTCTGAAAGGCTACTGAACACGGAAGCGATCAGACGCATAGATACTCTGGACTAAATCCACGGAACAGCTGCTGGAGAACTACTTTTTTGGCACCCTGGGCTTTTGATCTGACACCACAAGCGTACAGCCACATATCTGTCGAGCAATGCTGGTTCTCTCGTGTGGTACCGCTGGGTTCCTCCCTGGTGCACTCCGCCCGAGCACGAGCGCGCGCGCAAACAAACAGACAACAAGGTGGTGGGGGATGGTACGGCGTTCATTGGCTACATTTCGATTTTGGGCCCTGCTTTGGGCAGCTGAGGAGGATTCCTAATGCACGGTAAGCGGCCCGGCTATTCAGACACGTCCGCAAGGTACGCCGTACGGCACAAGCGTGTAGTTGCACTCAACGGTCGGAAAAAGAAAAAAAAGATAATTTTTTTTTTCGATAAGAAAAATAACTTCATACTAAAATAAGATAAATTGAATACAGTTAAATAAAAACTTCGTACTCAATCTATGGTCGTCAATTCTTCCGTGTGTTTTTTAGCTGTATATTTTTTATCAGTTACTCAAGTATAAATATATAATATTAAAATATTTTTACTAATTACATATATAATATTATAAATAAGTAGAACGAATCAAATCGATATAGACCCTTATATATCTTACACTCTCGAATTTTACTTTAAAATTAATTTTAAAAAGTTGGTATAATCTTATAAGCTCTATACGATTCTAACGAGTTTTCATGATTTTATATGATTATAAAACTACTATTTGTATAATAAAAAATTGTAAAATCTTAAATATGTTATTTGATTAATGTATCTATGATTGTGGGTGAAATTAGTATCATGACTATAAATTTTAATATAATTATTTCCTCATTTTTTAAATTATTTTTATAAGTTTTATAACCTAATAAATATAATATGTGATAGTTACTTAACATTTCTCTTGGTTGTGTGTTGACGATTCAACTCGTGCGACGCTAATAGTTATGTGCATCATCCACAAAATGAGCTCAACTAATTCGATAAGATCATCATGTATCGACTTAAGCGATGAAGAGTCGTTTACCACTCCACCTCAATTTTTTTTTGTGATTATTTATTAGTTATAAGTGATAATAGTTATTTTGATTACTTTCATAATATTTCACATTAATAAAAATTATGTTAGTTGTTTAGTATTTATGCATGTTAAATATGTGCTTGTGATTATATAATTGATACTTAAATAATTAAATCTTTATGGTACATAAATTTTATGAATTCATGAATTAATTTTATTATACGAATTTATGTAACAAAAAAAGTTTACTAAACTCTCGAACTTAAACATTGATTGTACCTGAGCCGAGCACGTGTTGTAGGCTCGGCATGGTGAAATTGTGTGTTGGACCATAACAATACCGCCGACCCGTCAGGTTGGAGGATGCACCCGAAGTCCTTGGATCGAAACCAATGTTGTAATATCTAGATTAATCAATGAGTCAACTCGGACTAAATCAAATTGGATGGAATAAAATAACAAATAAATATAAAAGAATAAAATATATTAGACGACCATTATCCTAAAAAACATATCAAATATGATATAACGCAGAATAAATAAATTAAAAATATAAAATGTAACACACCAAAAATTTCATCGAAATTAAAATTTTTATTAATGCTGACGTCGGATCAATGGATGCCCAAAACTCATAATGGTCATCCATTATCGCGATTGATCGATGATCTTAATCAACACCCTACCAAACAATCAAAACATTTTCGGGCATCCGGAAGTGCAAAACGTGCAAAAAGATGAAGAGATCGGTTTTTATCTCTCTCTTTCCTCCATTACACACCAATAATGCTAACGATTTGTAATCCCTTCCCCATGATTCTCTCAGATATCAAGAGACATGAAACTCACTAAACCTCCATGATTCTGACCATAAAAGTGCATCCATAACCCTCCCCTCTCTTCTTTACTTCCCATCTCATTTTCTTCCATTTTCGTTCCATCTCCTTCCACGTTCTTAGCTCGGCCAGAAGCAATGGGGGATGATTGTATGGAGGACGCAAGAGATCAAGGAGGAAGAAGGGGGCACAATTGAAGCTCAGACTGATGAGAGAATATTCGATGATTGACAAAAGGTGTGTTTTCGGGATTTGGGTAATGGGGCTATTTTCAGACGAATCTTGCATATTCTAAGGACCTTGGTAGGCTTGTGACCTATGTTAGATTCCACAATATGCAATCTTTAAGGTTCTATTATGAAATCATGATTTGAGTTCAGTTGAATGACATATATGTATGAGTTTATATGATGCATGTTAACACTTTAGAATATTATTGATGCATGTTATGTTTGATGAAATATATGAATGTTCGTATGCCTTATTGTGATGATTGACCGATTTAAGGTATGTCGATATGATGAAATCATTTTCGCAATCCTTAGTATAGCATTTAGTTAGAAAAGTTGAACAATTCGAACACTGCATATGATGAGAACGACTTATACATGATGAAATTGATGTTATGATATGTTTGTGGATCATGCCATGTATTAGTAATAATGTTAAATAGCGTTAGATCTTGTTTGAATAAAAAACTGATTGAAAACGTAAGGATTCCATAATGACATGCGGTTCTGCTGATCAAAATGGACTATTGAAATCCTTTCGGGCATCCGATTCAGCTCGGCAAGAGTATAGCGACATTTATATTAAACGTCTGAAACTCGATCGGACGATCGATATGGATCAAAATTGAAGTTGAAAATAACAACGATAATTAGTCGGTTGACCGAAACTTTTCAGACGACTGATCTAGATTGTCATGCCAGAAAAGCTTCCAACGATCGACAAAAAAGTATTTCCGATTGACCGAGGAAGATGAATATGGTTCTAGTGGATGATCGGTCAAGTTTCGGTCGATCGAAAGTCTGAGAACCTCCTTATGTTATAATGAATGACCAAACATCTTTCGATCGATCGATCATATATGGCTTTGGAATGGATGATGGATGAACTTAGGACGGACGACCACACCTTTTAGTTGACCGATGAAAATAGATAAAATGGACATCCGCTCCTCTATCGATCGATTAGTGAATGAACCTCAGTCAGACGATCGCTCGACTTTCGGACGTCCGATCTATGGATAGAAAGAATGCAGCCTTAAACTAGACCATACGATTTGATAAGTTTCTATCCACATGATTAATACCGACTAACATGAATCTAGATGATTTAGAGCCACTATTGCTCCATTTAGCCTTGATTGATCCAAATGATTAAAAGAGAGGTTCGTGATTAATAAGATAAAAGGAGGATTACCATTTGCCTATATAGATGAGAGTTTCTCCCTACAGGTGTTTCTGTCTTGAGCGATATCATCTTGATCGATGGGTATTGAATCCCTATTGGCCCATTATGGTTTAGATAGTACACACTAGTGTGTTTTCAATGATATTTTCTAAAAATGAAGATATCTTCCAACTTATGAATACGATGAAAGATTACGAAAGATGAATGGAAAGACTTTGTCCTTATAAACATGAACATAAAGAATGAAAGTGAATGAGAAATATGAACATGGATCGAAATGAAAATTCATGGAACCATAATTTCTTATGATTTATCATCATGACTATCCTTTATGATTGTTTCATGCTTATTCTAATGAAACTTTCTTATGACCTATACAACTTCACACTTAGTTTTATACGACTCCCCTATGTGATTCCCATCGGTACATGATATGAATGGGTGCAGAGTTGTGTGTGTGGAGACCACAGCTCAAGCGGTGTGTGCACATGATTATCTTAGCGTCTAGATTAAGTCTACTTTTATTCAATTGAGTTGCATTTGAGACCTATGTATGAACATGTAGTGTGACATGAACTTTTATATGTCACAAGTACTTTTATTTTATCTATTTCAACTTCTACATCTCTTATATTCAATTATTGTAATAATTATTATTCCATCTCCTACTTATGTGTCACTCTTTTTTACCATCTGGGTCAACAAAAAAATCAAAGATGTATCGAAGAAAGTAGTGCACGAAAGAAGATTTTGTCATTTGATAAAATCAAATTTTGGAACGCTACATAAATTATATAATAACAAAGTAAAAAATAATTCACGTCTAAAAATATAATAAGTAAACATCATCCAAGCGCAAGAGAGATTAGAATTTGCTTCATGAATCACACTATCATCAATCAAATATTTCCTAAATAAGAAAAATATCGTGAAATTATATATGCGTGTGTGATGAAAAAAGAAATAAAAAATATCGGAACATACATTTTAAGCAGAAGTGCATACAAATAATGTGCTATAAATCATAGACTCTTCTATGTTCCAAAGAAGTGCATACAAATAATGTGCTATAAATCATAGACTCTTCTATGTTCCAAAGAAGTGCATACAAATAATGTGCTATAAATCTTAGACTTTGTTCCAAAATTTCTTTTACTTGGAATGGAACATCCAAACACGTCGGTTGGCCAAATTCGAATTAGTTTTCATCGAGGTTGGCAAAGCGGGATCATCCTCATCCTCGCATCCACCAGTGGTGCCCGAGGACTGATCCAACCAATCTGATCGAGCTACTTTCAAATCCCTGGGCGAAACTTCCACCGACAAATTTAGCTCTTTTTAAAATCGTTTATCATTTGACTCTTGTTTATTCACTCATTCAAATTTCTCAATATATGATCATATTATGCTTTGTATAATCATACATGAGTAGGAGTAAGACATACCCAGAGGTGTGAAACCGCACATTCAAGCTTAACAAAAAAACAATCCTATTAGCCTATTCAACTTAGAATTATATTTGTAATAACTCTTGACCTTGACAGCAAAATAAAAAAGTTCAAACATCGAACGTAAATAAACAAAAACATTTTCCTCCTAAGCATATCATCGTGTTCTCAATGGTTCCAGAAGCATTATGAACGTTAGAAACATGGGGTTGTTTAATTAAATAGGACTCAAGTTTCCATTATAAGATTATTAAAATAACCTCTCGATCTATTTCCAGCTATAATTATTGTCCATGAACATTTACACCGAAGATGTACAGCTTATACATGTTTAATCAAAGAGACCAAAACCTGTGTAACTTTACATGGGAAAGAAGCACCGTGGGACTTCCTGTTCAGGTATTCTTCTCCAATACGGACAAGGCGGGAGTGAGGTAGTTATTTGCTTTGTCAGGCAAATGCGCCACCTGTGCAAGCAGAGCAAAAGTTGGTAGAAATAATGTCTAAACACAAGCACACCAAATAATATTGGTTTAAGAGGAAAATTAAGAATATTGAATTACCAATTCATAAAGCTCCTTTCCCGGCTCTGCAACGTACTCATAGCAAACCTGTAGAGAATCAAAACTATAGCTGTCAGGCGCCCAAGGCAAACAAAATGGTTGTCAGACTCAGTATGCAGATGGTTCTCACATCAAAGCTCTTATTCCTTGCCGTCGAGTCATGCAGAGCCTTAACACAGATGTCTGCGACATCAGCACAGCTGATGCCCTGCATTACAAAATGATATTAAAATTTGGAGTGCTGCACTGTTGGCACAATGACGTTCACAGACTGGACTTTATGTTACCTGGGATATCCTATTCCCTTGGTCGAAGATTAGAGCACGCTGGCCCCCAGGTTCTTCCTGATAACCACATGCACAATTGGCAACGAATGCTTGTGATCAACAGATGACTGACCATGTGTTCTTAAATTCATATAAGCTAGTAGAAATTAAGTCAAGCATTATGATGGTAGTGGCATTGCCTTGAATGCTCTAACTTCAAAAAATGAAAATTATTATTCTATTATGCCCAGTACTCAGTGACAGTTGGAAAATTATTTGAAGTAAAACACAGATGCAACTCCGCCTATGTTTTATAGCCGGTCCCAAGCCCGGATAAAGGAGGAGGGTTGTGTTAGGCCCCGACAGCCAGCGTAAAACTCTGTCGAATCTCATGAACATGGATCAACGAATATAGAGCGGAATGGCGTCTTATGATCCATGTAGCCGACCCCACCTAGTGGGATAAGGCTTTGTTATTGTTGTTGTTGTTAAAACACAGATGCACTAAGCTCATCTTTCATAATTATACTTTCTTCTTGTTTAATGTTCTTATGGCAGAGTTTCCTCAAATTAATAATAAGCATTTACATGGGATACACCACCTTAGATGCTGAAACTATTACAAAATACCACTTTATTATTGTACCTGTAAAGGACCAGGACGAACAATAGTGTAACCAAGGCCAGATCTCCTTAATGCATCTTCCCCAGCCTGATAAAAGAATCAAGATTTAGTTATACTTGCACATGTAACATATGACAGCTTATTTGTACTCCAGTAAAAATGACCTTCTTTGCTTTAAGAACTTGTTCCCTTCTACCAGTTTCAATTCCAGAACCTGTGCATGAAACCAATACAAAGTCTGTTTCTATGCCAGCCTACATATGCCATAAACAAATTATTATCAGCTTCACCAAAACTGAAAACTTAATATTTGGCCAAAAAAATGTCAACTTAGGAATAAGAACAGAAGAAAAAAAGTAATCAAAAGCACATTGGCATTTTGATGGAGGACGATGCAACATGGATTTAGATTCTCAATCAAGTTACCTAAAAAAGAACTACAAGCAAAATGAGGCAACTCTTGCAAAGAAATTCAATTATTTCATGGCAGCATCGTGAGGCTTTTTACAAGCTGACATATGCAGGCATTATTTTGACAATGGGGTTGAGACAATGATATTGTGCCCTATCGATGAATTTCACACCAGAGATTCAAGTAACTAGATTTTCCTTAAGAGAAGTTTCTGATAGAAACAATATTGACAAATGACGCTTGCAACTAGACCGCCTCTTGAACTCTATTGAAGCTTTACCTTCTCAAAAAAAAAAAACTCTATTAAAGCTTTACTACTCACTCACAGGTAAGGCTTTTATGAACTCCATGATCAATTTGAAACTCCTAGGATCCTGCTGCTTATTCACCCCTGGTGCTTCGACTGGTCTCTGCAACAAACATTAAGCAAGACAAATAAAGTAGTGAAAATAAATATATCACTCGTGACTTTATTCACATGAAGATTTATGATGATTGAAAGTTTACCTGTCTTCTTGGTTCAAAGCGTATGGTTAGCGTATGCACAAGGAAAGGGTCAAGTGGGGGATCATCTGGTTTCACTGGGCGAAAAGATGAAAATGGTACTCTTACCTGCAAAAGACATAGCAAGTGCATTAAAAATTGACTGCAGCACGTGATCGCCTAAGGAATACAAAATGGAAATAGCCTACCCTGCAGAACCCCACTTTTGTGGTGATACGTGCAAAATATAATTTGCTTTGTGAAGTGTCAGCAAGTGGGCCAGTTTCAAGTATCAAAATATATGATCTTCCGTTTCCACCAAGAGAGAGAAGCAAACCATCATATCTGACAACATAAAACATAATTCAAATGGAGTAACCAGTAACGAATTCATCATCCGATAAACCACGAAATGCAAAGTAACATAGTCAAGAAATAATCTTGGAGATGCATATATTACCTATCAAGAGTGGAGCCTAATGGAAGAGAAAACTTCTTTGATAGTTCAACATACCCTCCTCTAGTGAAAACATATCCTGTACAAGAGAACAAAATGGAAAATTATTGCATCCATATGTTTAAATAGATAACTCAACTGTTAAAGCATTCTCTCCTTTTTAGTACAGTACATGATACAATGCATAGGATGTGGGAACTTTTGCAAACACTACCTGAGAAAACAGCTTCACCAGACTCCATAAACTCAAACTTTGCATCCATTCCACCATCATATTTGGTAGCAACTACATCTTGAAAATAAGTACCCTGGCGAACTTCCCAACCTTCCAACGATTCAGAAGATTTGAATTTAGCAAGCAAGAGCTTGCTTTTGCTACTTTTACCAGCCCTTAATTGTGCTAGTTGATTGTTGTAGTCCTGCAAAGATGCAATGGAGATTAACCAAGTTCACATCGGTAGACTCTTCTATTTGTGTCCTCTAATTGGTCAACAAACAAAAGAATGGTAATTATCAGCTCAAAGCTATAATAGAGGAAAACCTGAAATGCTTTGGCAACATTCCGGACTCCTTGATAATCAACTCTATTCAGGTCTCCAGTAATAGCTGATCGTGCAGTTGCACAGTATATAATCTTGTTGCAACCTTCGACTGCAGTTGTCAAAGTTGAAGGTTCACCCACATCACCAACCACAACTGCTACAGATCTTGGAAGTGTATCTATAACTTCCGCATCAGCTTTTCTTACTAAAGCCTGTTTGACATATAAGAAAAGTTCAAATAATGTAATTGATAACACATTAACTTATCTTTTGTGCAATGTCAGTCTTACTTCTTTCTACAGTGGCACGAATATTTTTTTGTTAAACCTCTAAATAAAGATCCTTTTTTTTCTTCCCTTTACAGCTATCCACTGTCCACATACAAAGGGTGTTGCCGAATTACAAGATTTTAGACTAAGGGGAATAAGGAAATGAGTGAGCTGAGCATAAAGATTTCATGCCTTCGCCCTTTCGAGCCCTCGACCTGCCCTCAAGGCACAAATAGTGATGAACAGCTGAAAGTATAATTAATACCTTAACCCTGTAGCCCCGCAACATAAGCTTGCGCACGACGATGCGGCCAATCCTGCTAGTGGCCCCGACGACGAGGACAGTCGTGTCCTGCGCCTCCGGGATAGTGAACTCGCACATCGGCCCTCGGATGAGAAGCATGTTGTCCACGTCCTCCTCGCGCGTCCGGGAGATCTGCCCCAGCCCGGAGAACTTGCGCCACACCTCGTCGAACATCTGGCGGGACCTGCGACCCAGCCCCACCGGGTTGACGTCGTCCAGGCTCACGCCGTCCCTCCGCTTCACCGCCTTCTTCGCGTCGCCCCCAGACGACTTCTCATCGTCTCCTCCCCCGCCGCCGCCGGAGAGCTCGCACCTCGCCGGCGACGGCGCAATTCGGGAGCAGCGTTGGAAGTGGAGGCTCGTCGAGCTGCCTCCGAGCGGTATGCCGGCGAATGCGGGAGAGTTGGTGAAGGAGTGGAGGTTGAGGTTGGTCTTCTGGCAGATAGGGCGAAGCGCCATCGCCGTCGATGGGAAAGGGGGGAAAAGCTGTCGACGGAGGGAGGCGGGCTGGTGCGCGACGGGCGCTTTGTACGTGGATTTTGGGGCGCGGCGGAGGGCGTAGGCCACATGTTTGTCGAAAGGGGGAGGAGGGGAAATGTGTGGCCAAGTTGTGTGGTGGTCTGAGTTGGGAGTGAGATTGGTGCGGACGGTGAGCGCTTCGGGCGTGGGGACAAAGCTTTTTGGGTAGACGTGGAACGTTGAGAGCTCATCAGAGGGGATGTTATGGTGGTGGATCAGTCAGATTTTTCTTTTCTCACAAACTCCTCTTTTTTCCGATAGTAAAAGTTTTTTCTTGAACTTATCCACAAACACTTGCAGCGCAGAACGTTTCTGAAGCTGACGTGGTCTTATGTGGTGCTGACATGGACATTTCCTTCCACGCCCTCACGCCAACTATATAGGGAAGGGACCGTGTTTGGTTGTGAATTAATTATTGGAGATGAAGCGTTGATAGTTCCACGTATATGACTCGTATATATTTATCCCGAAAAAATAAAATTTTGATAAATTATTTTAATATTAACGTTCCGTTTGGATCAGTAATAACTAATAACAGTAGCTTATTCCTGATTTTCTATCAAACACCTTCTTTTTTTAGCTATTAAGCTCCATAATTTTGATGATATTGTTAACTTTTTTTGTGAGGTACAGTGACTCTTGGGAGCGTTTGGCACGAGAACCGAAGTTTCATAAATTTTCGTGAATAGTTGAATAGTTGAGTTGACAGATTAGTTCGAGTTATGTTTGGATAAAGTGGAATTTGATGATGAGAAGTATAGTAGTTGATGTGATAAAAAAAAGTAGATGTGATGAATTAATTTTAATAGTTAATTAATTTAAAAATATGTATTATAAATATAGATTATAAAATTGTTTTAAAAAATAAAATACATAATATGTATTAAAAAATTTATGTTAAAAAATATAGTATTTATATATAAAAATCAAAATTTTAATAATTTATATTTAATGAAATATTAAAATTTTATAATGAAATAATAAATAATATTGTATTAGTCATTTATTATTCATATTTTATAGATAATAAATAAATTAACTTATATAAGAAATGTTGTAAAAGAAAATGATAAAGAAAAAAAAGGTGGGAAAAATGTCACGTAAAAAAAATTGTCAAAAACAAAAAAAATGATGCCCATGGTGCCCATCCTCTCGGTTCCATCAAAATGGTGAAACCGAGATGTTGGAATTAGGTCACGTGCACGCCGAGTTCCAACATTTTGGTTTCACTCGCGTTTGGAGAACCGGTGGAACTAGGGATTGGTTCCATCCGATTCCACTTTTCAAACGGGGCCAATTTATTGACCTTGTAAGAGGAATTTCTATTGGATTATTTTAAGCATGAGTCCAGGCGAAAAAGTGATGAATGAGATAATTCTTAGATATGTCCCTAATATATAAACTTATAACGCTCCTTAAGCTATGTAATCATTTTCACTTTAGTTCATTCGTCTTCTTCTATTAACTTTTTTTGTGTAATCATTATCAGCTCAAAGATATTCTTGCTACTAATTATTGACAAAAGAGTCACTTTAATTCTTATGGTCTCAAAGATAGGTAAGGGCTTGTTTGGCAACATAGAAAAGATTGAAAAGCTTTAAATTTTTTCAACATAAGTCATTAATAAAAAAAATGAACTTTCCTTTGTTTCTTTTCCAATGGGATGTTTTCGTTTCTATATGTTAGGGCATTCATAGTACAAAAGTTGTTCATGACGCTGAAAAGTCATAATATGAAAATAAAAAAAATATCCACTTTTATTATAATCACATATCCATATAATTTTTATTAAGAAGCATCATGTTTGATCTTTGGACGAAGATAGAGAAGGAGAGATGATGTTGTTGCATAATGAGAAAAAAAAGGAGGGAGAAGATGTTGCAGAATGAAAAAAAAAGAAGAAGAACAAAAAGAAAAGAGATAGTTATAAAAAGAAGACAAGGATGGAGGAGCAGTTGCAGAATGAAGAAAAAAATAGAGAAAATGAAAGAGAGAAGAGAGAGGGAGGAGGTATTGCATAATGAAAAAAAAGGATGATAAGTTGAGACAAAAAATAAAAAGGAGCCTATAAGTCGATCCTCATGACCGATCGCCTTCTCTGGTTCGCCCTTACCTCCTCTTTCTTCGCGATTCGCCGCTGCTTCCGCCTTCGCAGGTCACCACCATCGTCGCGTTCTCAGCCACCCCTCGCCGCCGCCTTCGCGAGGACTAAGCGCCCGCCACCACCTTCTGTGGTCGCCGTCGTCGCGTTCTCCGCCACCCCTCGCCATCGTCTTCGCAATGACTGAGTGGTTGACACCTTCTATGGTAGCCTCCACCTTCTATGGTCATCGTTGTCGCATTCTCTGCCACCCCTCGCCACTACCTTCGCGAGGATTGAGCGGCCGCCACCACCTTCTGTGGTTGTCGTCATCATGTTCTCTGCCACCTCTCGTCACGCCTTTGTGAGGACTAAGCGGCCCCTGCCACCATCTATGGTCGCTGTCGCCTTCGCAAGGATGGAACAGCCGCCACTTCTGTGGTCACTGTCGCCGTGTTCTCTGCCACCTTTGCGAGGACTGAGTGCCCGCCGCCATCTTCTGTAGTCGCCGTCGCCACATTCTCCGCCACCCCTCAGCGCCGCCTTCACGAGGATTGAGCGGTTGCCGCCACCTTCTATTGTCGTCACCTCCCCATTCTCCGCCACCCCTCGCCACCACCTTCCTTTTTCTGGTCGTCGCCTTCTGTAGTTCGCCCCGCTAGGCAGAGCTTCAACGCATGTGCCAGTTAATCTCGTGAATACCAAGGATGAATAGAGTAAAATTTGTAATCCAATTTAGTGATCTTTTTATCGTCGATTGCTCATGTCGTTCGCCGCTGCCGATTGACGAGATCGCTCGCTCACCGACGCAAGATCTCACTCGACGCTCCCTCCTTCGTCGATGCAAGATCTCGCCTGATGCTTCCTCTCTCTCTCGATGACACCCGCTCCCTCACATGACGCTCTCTCTCTCTTTCGATTACGCCCGCTCCCTCGCCTGTGTCGTGCCCTAAAACTCTCTGCATCAATAGTAGGTAGCTGCCCAGATGCCAAACACTCGGACGTCCTCAACTCCTTGATATCGTCCTCCTTTTTTTCGACAAAGTTTAGTTGGCATTTCCTCTTCCCTTAGTGCAATTTGTATTAATTTTGAGATAAAATGCAATTGTGTTTGGATGAATTTTGTTGTGAATTGTGAGCACTGAGCATGAGCATTAGTGTTTGTGAAACTAAACTATGAAATGTTAATTGTGACTTGGAGGTGCTAGAATGAAACTACAAAATGGTAATTGTGTCTTGGAGGCGTTAGAATGAAACTGCAAAATGTTAATCGCACTGCCAAAATATTATTGTCGAGAAGAAGAAATGATAAAAACATCTTAGATTGTTGATGACTTTTTCAATGAAATCAATATCCATATCTTCCATATACCTAAGAGATCGTCAAATTTCATAAGTAAAATTTTCAAAAATTTAATTATAACTAATTGGATCCCCAAGTTAATCGACAACTATATAGTCATCTAATTTGAATTTGAATTACAAGAACATTATCATTAATTATCACTAATTTTGATTAAAAATTTTGCTAATCTCGATTACATCCATCCACAACTTGCGAGATTACATCCATGATGCCTTGCGAAGTGATCTACCGCCTGAGGGTTGTCGGGCGGTGACTATAATTCTCGAGCAGCGGGGAGTGGGTGAGGCGGCACCGCGACGGTGACGAGTGAACAAGGTAGCGGCAAGTGGGCGAGGTGGCGGCGGCGAGTGGGCGAGGCGACAGTGGTAAGTGGGCGAGGCGACAGTGGTAAGTGGGCGAGGTGGCGGCAGCGATGAGTGGGCGAGGTGGCAAGGGCGATGAGTGGGCGAGGTAGCGAGGAGGCCGAGTGGATGACGGTAAGGAGGTTGAGCGTCAATGAGAGAGCGGGCGTCGGCGAGAGAGGGAACGTCGAGCGAGATCTTACGTCGGCGAGAGAGGGAGCGCCGAGTGAGATCTTGCGTCGGCACGGAGGTCGAGCGTCAACGAGAGCGGGCGTCGACGAGAGAGGGAACGTCGAGCGAGATCTTGCGTCGGTGAGAGAGGGAGCGTTGTGCGAGATCTTGCGTCGGCACGGAGGTCGAGCATCAGCGAGAGCAGGCATCGGCCGAGATCGTAGCATCGACAAGCGAGCAATCTCATTGGGCGACAGCGGCAAATGACATGAGCAATCGGTGATGACGGGACGATTATGGGATGAGCTCGTAGATGACCGCAGATGAGTGTCTTGAATCTCTTAGATTATGGGATAGATTTTCCTTTTTTGCATATTAGGTCGATATATTAGTTCCTTTGGACTCAAGTTCTTCCTTAGTCTTTCACATATTATGATGTTATACTTTTTTAGCATTAATATGATGATTAATTTTTTCGTTCTTATATGATATTGAGTTGACCAATCAAAATCTTATTTTGGTCAATATGATGTGTACGTAAGAATGATCCGTAAATATATAATAGCGGGTAAAATATTATCAATAAAGAATGTATAAAAACCAATATTTACAGTTTTACACTTCTGCTTTCCATTGGCAAAAAGGGTAAAAATGTCGTAGTTGTATATTACAACGTGTTATATAAAGAAATAAAAAAAATAACGAGAAAAATGAAAACAATATTTAAAAAAATTTTAAAATATAAAGTGTAAATTATGAATGTAAGAAAAACTTGATCAGAACAATTTACCCAACCCGAAAAATCGAATAAAAAATTTAAGGGCACTCTAATTTAGAGTGATTTTTATCATTCATTAAAATTAGGCTCCACCCAAAAAAAATTATAGCTTTTGTTTATAAAGTTTTTATTTATATAATTAATTCATATGTTATCAATTCTTTTGTTATTGATATAATATTTTTTGTATAAAAATTCATGCTTTTCTATTTAATTAATTTTAATAGTATATTTTATATTTAATATAAAATTAAATATTTTTATATCAATTTTAATTTATTATATATGTTTAAAATATAATTATATAAGAATAGGATCTCGAAAAAATGACTCATTAGAGGATAGTTTTTATTTTTTAAAATAATTTTAGGATGATTTCTTTTATTTTTGAAAATCTATTTGAAAAGTAATGGTTAGTAATTTGAATAAAAAATTTGACCGAACTACTTACATCTTAGACCGTGAATTTACCAAATGAAACTCATACAACTATAATTTGATCTTAGGAAAGTGGCATATCATAATTCTTCTCCTCATTATTTACCACATATTATAAAACTTAATATTTTTTCATATATAATTAAAATTATCATATTCTCATTAATGTGTATTATTTTATTTTATAATATAAAGCTAATAATCACATTGTGCAATGTCAAAAGTATTGATGATAAACCATTTTTTTTAAATATCATGGTTTTAAGAAACTAAAATATATAAATCATACAAATGAAAAATTATGTGCATATATTGTACTATTTTTTATCATGAAGAAAAATAAAAAACATTGAAAAAATAAGCGAGTAAAAATTTTAATGTTAGATCCGGAACCACGTAAATAACTTGGAGTGATTGAAATAAATAAATAAATATAAATATATATATATATATATATATTCGATTGTTCAAATATTATGGTGGAAATGAGAAAATAATTAACCCAACCCTATCAAATTTCATGGACTCGAATTGCGTCGGGCTTAACCAAATTAGATCCATGTACTCGATTGTACTTGCCTTGAATTGCGACTTAAGTTGGAATTAGTGGCCCGATCTCATGATTAATTTTTTTATTTTTTTATACTTATGATTAAGAAAATGTTCAAGAAAATTTAGATTTAAAATATTACCTAACATGAAATAGTGCTAATACGACTAGTAAAATCAAATAGTTGTCAAATAACAATCATTATAAAAAAAAATGGATAAATAACTTCATTGCAACACAAATTAAAGGGTACATATTTAATAATGAAAATTTATGTTATATAATGAAAAAGAAAATGTCGACATATAAATAAATTTTCATTAAATTTTTTGCCAAAAGCGCATGAAGAATTAATACAACAAATGGAATACTTTCAAAAAACATTATCGTAACAAATTTAATTGAATATGTTCAATCCAACAAAAAAATATCTTTAAACCGGGTTTGAAAATTTCAAATATAATGTTCGATCTAATTAGGTTCACGTATCAGATCCATGAATACGCTCAGGCGCACCCAAATACTCCATATCAATCGTGTGTGTATATATATAGTTATGGTAAACATTTATGTTTAATTAATTAATACATTATTAGCTACACAAATATTTAGGAACGATAATTTAACTTGTAAAAATCATTTTACAAAAGGAAAAATATAAATTTATACGATAGCTGTTTATTTATTAGAAATTTTCATCTACCAAATTAGTTTACCTCATCATTTAGTTCTATAATATAATACATACAAAGTGCAGGTAAATGGATCTATACAAAGTGCATGTATTTTAAACTTGAATAAACAAAATGATGCACGAAAAATCAAATTTGTAGGATGTATACAAAATTATGCCATTCATTTTATGAATCATTATATCAACAAACTTTAATGATTAAAAACATGAAGAGCTCAAATTTTTAGATGAAAATTTCTAATTATAAATTACAATGATAGATTAGAAATCTCAAAGTTAGAATTGGACTTCATATAATATCAGTACATAACTGGTTGATACAACTATTTAATTCATTTGTATATCTTTGAACTCACAAATGAGTAATTTTTTTTCTTCATATTGTCACCAATATCTTAATCACGTCTAAGAACATATAATAGCAGATAAAATAATATCAATGAAGAATGCAATAAAACCAATTAATATAGATAGTTTTACATTTCCAATTTCCATTGGTCCATTGACAATAAAGAAAAAAATGCTGTATCTTTCAATGCTCATATAAAATTCAGACAATTATAATTTGAATCTCATAATTCCATTTTTTTTATTTTTATCGTTTGTCACATATTATAAAACTTAACTAATTTTTCATATATAATTAAAATGTTCATATTCTCGTTAATTTATACTATTTTATAATATAAATACAAATAAATCTATTGAGTATTTGTGAAATGTATTCATGATAAATAATTTTTTTTAAATGCAAGGGGTATTAAGAAACCATGAAAAAAAAGATATGAATCAATCAAATGAAAATGAAATTATGTGCATAGACATATTATATTGGAAAAAAATAAATAAAACAAAGGG
Organism: Pontederia crassipes; assembly: GCA_030549335.1. Taxonomy (NCBI): domain Eukaryota; kingdom Viridiplantae; phylum Streptophyta; class Magnoliopsida; order Commelinales; family Pontederiaceae; genus Pontederia; species Pontederia crassipes. Next base: position 20,123,451 of record CM060184.1, on the reverse strand, counting down.
GTTCGAGCCACCCAGTCCGGTTTAACTGAATTTTAACTCCAAAAAGTACTAATTTTTTTATTATAAACAATTTTTTTAAAAAAAATATTGAAAAAAATGTGTGAAAAAAAATCCTAAGCCTTCGCTCCGTTGTCCGGTCATATATTTGTCTTCGCGAGGACCCGAAAGACTAAGGAAAAAAAGGAAAAAGAAAACATAAATCGAAAAAAGGGAAGGTTTTAATTCTCGCTTCCAATCTTTTCTCCCAGGCGTTGCTCAAAAGATCAAACAAAGAAACCAAAGGCAGAAATTTGTGGGGGAGGAGCAATCGAGCTGTCGAGGAACACCTTTCACTAGCAAATCGAGGGTTTCGCGATTCCAATTCCGATTCCGTGTTCTATTCCTTGCTCGAGTCCTCTCTCGAGGTAGGATCGAAATTCGTCCGCCCACCGATTCGGGATCTCCAAATTGAGAAGGTAGGTGCGATTTGCGTCATCAGTCGAGGGTTTCCCCCAATTCTGATCAACCGCCGACGGTTCCACCGCCGGCGATCGCCGCCGTTCGCATCTTCCGAACACGGTTAGTTTGGTCTCTTCGCTTCTCTTTGTAGCTTAGTTATTTTCCTTACCTTATCAGCTTTCTGCTAGGGTTTGGGATCATTCGTGTTCTACCTGCTTCTGAATTCTGATGCAAAAAGGTCGTTTATTGATATGTGATGCCGTTGATTTGTTAGTCTGAGTGTACGTGGAGCCTTTTTGGCATCGGGTGGTTTAATGGTTGTAGTGCAGAAGGTTGGTGCGCGTTGTTTTCTGTTATGTGGCTATTTCTCTTGTATTTATGTCGTCTTGCATGATAGAAACGGTTGCTTATTGCAATCTCCTTTGTTGGGAATACATGTAGGCTCTGGCAATTCTTGTTAACAGGTTTAGTTGGAGACAGGGCCAGTTAGAAGTAGAAGTGATTTAGTAGCTGTCTCCACTTTGGCTTAAAAATTTGTGACTATTGGACTGCCCTTAGATGTTGTGCTGAATCAGAAACATGCAATGGATATGTTATCTAACATGAGCTTGATGACATGATCAGTGAAATTAGAGGTGTCTTTACTTATTTGTGGAGATTCTTATTACATTACTCACATTTTTTTTCTTAATTTTGACATGGGCTCACAGGTTAATTTTGGCGGGCTGCTTGAATCTTGTTGAACAGCTTTGATATGACTGGTTTTGGATTGTGGACGGCTGGACTACCAAATAAGAAGCTTTGGCCTGAAATACTATAGCTAAAGGGACAAAGATGAACACCCATGCTCATATGTCTGGGCAAATTTCCGGGCAGGTATCTGCTCAAGCTGTTCCACAAGTGTCTGGCACTCCCCAAATTGGGAATTCTCTGGCTTCTCAGATGAATGTCGAATCACGAACTATGGATCCTGAACTTCTTGCTGCCCGTAAAGCTATGATAGAGAAAATGTAAGCTGGTTGATGCTTTGTGTCCAGATTGTCTTTTCGGCTCCTTCTAATCCACAAGGGGATGCATTCTCACATTTTCCATATAATCTAGGACATCCCAAACCCACACAATCAATGTGGCTTTTGCATTATACAGGCTTTTCAATATAGTAACAACTATAATAATGAATTAAATCAAGTGATTACCATTCTCTCATGATGCATGCGATTTTTTACTAAAATCATTAGTGAAACAGGATGTATCTTTCTCGTGTATTGAACTGAGTTACTACGATGGTTGTCTGCATTCATTCATCTATCTGTATTATCATGATAAAAGTGGAACTAGCAATGATCCATCTCCGAAACCAGAGGCAAAGCTGTAACTAGTAACATCAACGCTCAAAATATAGATGCGAGAAACTTAACCGCTGGGATGCAATGTGGTTTGGTTAGAAGTTAACCAACTTAGAATTCTATTATGCCTGCAAGACAGGTAGGTCTTAGGCCATGTTGGGAAACAAATGCTTTGGCCAAATTCTCAGTGAAGTAGCATGTGAGACAAATGATACATCACCACCAAGTGTTTTGTCCTTCCAAAACAGGTCCTTTTACTGAATGCAGAATCAAATATTAAAAGGAAGAGTACATGGTGCTTCTTTTCAGTGATCTATATATACAGGGATGACAACCAAAATTGGTAGACATCCTTTTCCTTCTAAATAAAAAATAAAAACAAATAAAAGGAAGAAAAAACTATAATAGGATCATCGGAGCAAGAAAATGATTTTTTTATTTCTCAATACTGGCCGAAACTCATGAATATGGATCAACGAATATGGCGTCGTATGATCCATGTAGCCGACCCCATCTAGTGGGATAAGGCTTTGTTGTTGTTGTTGTTGCATTACTGGCCGAAACATTATACTACACTGTGTACTGTTTTACTACTGTAATGATTTTTTGAGCTACATTCCTGTCATCTTATTGGCCGTTTCTTCATTGATTTCCAAGTATCATAACCAATTATTTATTCATCTTAATCTTATACTTAGTCTCTCCTAAAAAAAATCTTATACTTAGTCATCCTTTTTCTCTTAAAAAGCATGCTGAAGTGTTTGCTTCTTGATGTCAACATTTAGTATTTCTCTGGAGGTGTAACTTCTTTACTAGCTTCAGGCTGTATTTATATCTTCAATCTAATTATTTTCATAGAAATTTATAACAAATTCTTCTCCACATCATGAAACTACTTAGAGTGCACCTTTTCAGCAAAAAAATATTTCCTACGTTATTTGTGTATAAACTGACATACTTGGTCTTCCTTTCCATCTTTTTTTAGGCATGGTTCTTTTGGATTTTATTTTTCACTTTTTGGCACGGTTTTTTTTTATATGTTGGGCCAGTTCATTTCGGGTTTATATTTCCCTAATGTCCTCCCCAAACAGAATCTTCCGTTGAATGCACAAACAAATAGGAAAAGGAAAAAAAAACAATTATAATAGGATCTTTGGGGAATGTTCTTTTTATTTCTCAATACTGGTCAAATCATTACACTACACTGTGAAATTCTTTTACTGTAATCACTTCTTGAGCTGCATCCCGTCATTTCATTGGCCTTTTCTTCATTAATTTCCAAGTATCATGCTAGATTATTCATCTTAATCCTATACTTAGTCATCCTTTTTTCTCTCAGAAAGCATGCTGAAGTGCTTGCTTCTTGACATCAGTATTGAGTATTTCTCTGGAGGTCTAACTTTTTTACTAGCTTCAGGCTGTATTTATATTTTATATCTAATAGTTTTCATGGAAATTTGTAACAAATTCTTGGCCACATTATGAGAAACTACTCATATAGTAAATCATGAGTGTGCCTTTTCAACAACAAAATTTTCTGACGTTAATTGTGTAGAAGCTGTCATACATGGTTCTTTCGGATTTTAGTTTTCTCTAAGCAGGTTATATCCAATTATCTATTTGGTTGGGAGAGGGTTTCTTTATTTGCATTTAGTGCACACACGTACGACTTACCATATGCATCTGTCAAGTTCTGCTCCATATACCATAGCACACATTAATTCATGCAAAACTGTATTAAAAATTGTGCTATTTTATTTATAAAAATGGCATGCAAAATGCAACTTTGCATTGAATGCTAGGGGACTCTTCTCCATTCATTATATGCATCCATTACATGATTAATTGTATTTTTGCCACTAGCTGTTTTATTTTTTTACGATAGGACTAGCTGTTGTATTTGAGATACAACTTTCTGAGGTGCTGCGCACTTTGGTCACTTTTCTTTTATTTATAGTTTTGCAATATGCATGAAAAAAAATGCTTGTGATTTTCTACTGAAATCTGCATGCCTCGTAGTGCTGTTAAATGAATGTGATCAAATCATCATTATACTATCATCTTTTCTTTGAGATTACTATCGACATGTCGTCATTAATGTGGAATTACATTATTGTCTCATCTGAGCTATGGCTCTTTGTTTATTTGTCAGATGTATTATGAACCTATTTTCCTGGAAGTTGTACATTATCTTGAAAAACCGGCCTTACTTAAACATGCATATTATGCTTCAGCTTATGCAGCCTAGCATGATGCAAGAGTTCCTGTTTGTCTTGTAAACTAACTCAACCTTATTTTAGTACATGTTACTGGCCTCCGCTTTGGCTGGTGAGTTGTTTTGAATAAAGAATAATTTAAAAAGGATAATGCTATAGGACATGTCCTGAATCACAATTTACATTGCCGTCTGATTCCTTTTTGATCTTATGATCCTGATCGGCCCTCAAAGAATAATGGGAAAAAGAAAACGAAACCTTATGATCCTGATTGGCCCTCAAAGAAAAAGAAGGAAAAAATAAAACGAGACTTTGATTGGGATTATCATCACTACACAATGTTGTGTGCATGTTGGAATGTCTTGAATAAAATATGTTTTCTTTTGACGAGGTGGATAGATTATACTACATTAGGTTATATCATGGAATGGCAGCATACACAATCTATGACCTGCACTCTCCATTGTTTCCATTCTGGACATAAACGAGTATGATTATGAATGTAGTTCTGTATTTGTGACTAACTAGACAACTTTCATTGTTGCAGTTTCCAGTTGATTCAGAAAAATAGTTCTTCTGATTGGGGTGGTAGGCTACCTGATACAGTGAGGCGGTTAGAGGAACGCATATTGAGGTCTGCTTCAAAGGTATTTCTGGGAAGTTCTCTTGGTCTTCCACATTGTGTGTATGGTAGTGATTATTCTTTACTGTGAGTTGACGCTTATATGCGAAGTTCTATCTGCTTTAATTTCCCTCAAAAGATATCTTCTTGAATTTAAGTTCCTAGTTGTCATAATCATCTTCCGTACTTTATTGTCTAAGAAAAATCTGAGCCTTTCTAGACTTCCTCAAAAGTTATTGCCCTTTCCTTTTCTTTGAATGAAAAATAATAAATGCACTCTTGTTCAGGCTACGTACATGAATCTGCTTAGGGATGACCGTGCATTACAGTCTGCAATAAAGAATATTATCAACAGCAATCAATCGACACATCAGGCTGCACCTTCCTCAACCCATACTATGATGATTCCCACACCTGGTATGGCACAAAAGGGCTACACAAATGCTGCTGTATCTGGTGTAACGGAAATCCATAATATGCCTGCTGTTAGTACAGCTGCTATGGCTCCAACGACAGCAGTTACGGGTAACTTTTCACCAAGCACAAATGTTGGAAACAAGCCCTCCTATAGTATCTCAGATGGTACCTTCTTTGTGCTGTCTACTGTTTGGTGCACATATTTTTTTTGTTGCTGCATTTATGATTTTACCTTTTTTCATGGTCAGTTTCGAATGGTCACAAGCACCAAGCTACCAACTTCGGAATCTCTGGTGGAAGTAGTTTAGTGTCTTCAATGGCCAACAACAATGTGCCAAGACAACTTACACAAATGATTCCAACACCTGGATTTTCTAATCCACAACAGACATCTATGAATTCTGAAAGTTCTACTGGAGCTAGTTTCTCAGGCACTGAGTCTACAATGGTTTCAATGCCACAACAGCAAAAGAAATATGTTGGAAGTCAAAACAGTCATATCCTGTACAATCTGGGAGGCCATGTCGGTGCTGATATTAGGTCCAACATGCAGCAAAAAGTTCCTTCTTATGGGTTTCCGAATGGCGTCACAAATGGGGGTTTAGGCGTGATTGGAAATAACATGCATGTTAATGGGTCTGCAACATCAGAGGGGTTTCACAATGCACCTTCTTATGGTACATCTGCAAAGCCTTTACAGCATCAGTTTGATCAGCAACATCGCCAATCAAGGCTTCAGAGTACTGTTCTCCCTAAATTAGATATTGCTTGCATCGTCTCCCCTGCTCCTCTGAATTTTCACATCATTCCTTGTGATTTTTTTTTTTTGCATGAAACTTTAATATTATGCTGATGCATGATAAATGGAGTTCTCATGCAGCTCATGAAGTTATTCACCAATTCTAGCAACTCATGTTGACATTACTGTATTCTTTCCTTTTTACAGCATCATTACCCCAGCAAGTGTTACCTTCAACAACTGGTGGTTCAATCACGAGTGCTGAGATGACAGGTTCCGGGACCTTCCAAAGCTCTGGTTCATCTGTTTTATCTGCTATGAGTAACTTGAATTCCATGAAGCTGCACACCATGTCAAGGACAAACTCTGATGTACTGAATCAACAAGCAAGTTTGCAATCAATGCAAAGGCCTCCTAATGTAAGATCCCAAATACTTGATCATCAACAAAAGATGAACTTCCAATCATCACAGTCAGCAAACGAACAATTGTTGCATTCTCAGCAACAGTTTCACCAACACCCTAATCAAAGTTATGCTCATGCTCAGTTCCTTCAGAATCAGCATCAACTACAAGGACAGCAACAAGGCTTACAGAACCAACCATATATGTCAGCCAACAGTTTCGTGCGACAACCTTCATTGACGACAAATTTTGGTGAACACTTAATACCAGGGAATACTGTTGCACCCCAATCCGAGTTATTACTTCGACAACCCAGTCAACAGGCCCACCTTCCAGAATTGCAATCTCCTTACCATCAGAGTGCACCTGCTGAAGATCATACTAAAGATGTTCAATTTCTTAATCCATTAACTGCTCAAGAGTTTCAAATCCCTGTTTCAGAGGGTTCACAACAATTGTTTCAACTTCGCCAGCATGCTGATGAGTTTTCAAACAAGTTTGGTGCATTGCCCAATGGCTCACAAACTGATGAGCTTCTGCAGGCTCAGTGGCATCCTCAACCATTGCAGAAATCTCAGATGCTTGGGAATTCTCCAAGTGAACTACTCAAGGAGGAAACACATCAAAGGATTGTAGAGCTAGAGGAAACTCCACAGCCTCATAATTCTCTAGAAGGATACATTGCCGGATCAGCTGCTATGTTGCCACAGTATACAGGAGGAGCAGTTCATTTAGCTGAAGACCCTATCAGAATAAAAAATTATCATGACCAATGCAGGTGGTTATTGTTTCTGCATCATGCTCGTGCTTGCCCATTTCCAAAAGGACAGTGTAAAGAGTCGAATTGCACCAGAACCCAGGAGTTGGTTGTGCATATGCGGAGCTGTAATGATGAATCTTGCAGCTTTCGGTTCTGTTCTTCTTCCAAGAAACTTATTAAACATTACGATAGTTGCGAAGCTGCATCTTGCCCTGTTTGTGTGCCTGTACGTGAGCGTGTAACAGCCAATCGTAAGGCACATGTTGGCTTATCTGATACTGTTTTGTTAAGTGAGACAAAGACCGACGCCAGCAACATGGCCATAAACAACCCCATGGAAACCTCTGATGATAGGCAACCTTCATCCAAGAGAATGAAGATTCAACATGCATCATCTCCTCAAGTTAAGGATGAAACTTCGCAACCAGATGCTCCTGGAAAGCAACCTTATAGCATCTCTGATGCACAACCTCAGGAATGTGAACAATCTGACATGATGATATGTGCTATATCTGATGTAGCTGATGTAAAGCTTGATCAATCTGTAGTTTCTGGGCAAGAAAGTTTGACTGTATGTCAAAATTCTGCTGCTATAAATACTATGATTGGAAAACATGATTTGGATTCTCATGTTCCTGATTATGTAAATAATCATGTCAAGGATGAGACCATGGTGGTTGAAACGGGGATTGTTCAGCCTACCGTTGATGTCAAGCAGGAAGCAGGCGAATCACCAGTAGATCTGATGACTTCCAGTAAAACTGGAAAGCCAAAAATAAAAGGGGTTTCATTAACTGAATTATTTACTCCGGAACAGATAAGGGAGCATATTATGGGTCTGAGACAATGGGTTGGTCAGGTGAGCTTGGAGATGGCATTTTATCAAATTCCTTTGCCTTTTTTAGTTCTATAAAGAGTATGATTCCATATATCATTATTAATTTCTTTCTAACTGATAAATTTTATCCAGTAACTACATTTGAATGAGATGTGTGATACTCCTGTTTTATCTATATATGTAATATTATATTTTCAAGCATTTAAGTTATTTTCTTTTCAAGTATTGAAGCTTTTTTGGTAAGTATTTAACTAACATGCAATTGGATGTTCAATGTCATTTCTTACTGATTACAAATTGGGTGTTCAAGGTCATTTCTTAGTGATGAATCAGTTTAAAATAATCACCTCCTTTACCTGTTCAGCTGAATATTATCGTCCTCCTAATTGCTATTGAACTTTTGCTGATTTTTATGTTTTATTTGAGGAAATTGATTTTTATGTTTTCTTTATTAGATTATTCTTGATGAAATATGTATGAACTTTCAAATTTATCTACACTTTTCACTGGGGAGGGGAATCCCTGGTCCGAACTCCTCCAAGCTTATGCTTTATTGTTATACATGTATATCTTTCATCTCTCTCTCTCTCTCTCTCTGTCTCTGCACAAACACGCAAATGGATGACTAGTCCCCCTCTAGTCATCCTTTTTCCCTTAAACAAAATGTCAGAATGGCTATGGGAATAGATTTGTAGTAGGAATTAACATTTGTCTTCTTCAACTTAATGGCTCCTTTTTCCTCTCTCTCTCTCTCTCTCTCAAAAAAAAAAAAAACTTAATGGCTTCAATTTTGTTTTAACCATGTGAATGACTTGTGCGATTTATAAGAAATTATTGGTCTACTTCGCCTGATTCTTTACTCTTTGGTTTTCGCACAAGGTTGATGGCCGATACACTTGATTTTTAGTTCGGAAATGAGTCGGTATATATATATATATATTTGAGGAGAAAAAGGATGACGGACATGAGTCGGTATATTGCTTGTAATTTACAAAATCTTTGAAGTTATTAGTGTTATTTATTACTAACCCTGAACTTTTGCTAGTTTACATTATCTTGCCTGTCTTTTGTGGATAGGAAGATGCAATAACTCAAAAGATCTCAATTTGTGCTTTAAACAAATCGTGTTCTTTTTTTTTTCTGCTCTTCAATATCAGGATTCAACACTTTGAATGGAAATTGGATGTCTTATTAATTTCTTTTCGATCTTTCAGTTGTTCTTACTTTAAGAATTCTGTGATACTAATAGTATATCTTGTACTCAGAGTAAGGCCAAGGCTGAGAAGAACCAAGCAATGGAACACTCCATGAGTGAGAATTCATGTCAGCTGTGCGCTGTGGAGAAACTCACATTTGAACCCCCACCAATATATTGTTCCCCATGTGGTGCTAGAATAAAACGGAACGCCATGTACTATACAATTGGATCTGGTGACACCCGGCATTGCTTCTGTATTCCTTGTTATAATGAAGCCCGTGGCGATATCATAGAAGTTGATGGATCTACTTTTCCAAAGGCAAAGCTCGAGAAGAAGAGAAATGATGAAGAAACAGAAGAATGGGTAAAACACTTCTTATCTACTATTTATTATTTTTCCCACTTCTTCGACTAAATGCAACTGAGAGCATGATTCATGGATATGGTTCGGGCAAGCTTGTATAGATGCATGTGCTTGAAATTTTTGTTTTCTGAATGCTGTCAAAAAGTTGCGTTGAAATTAAACAGGCTACTATCAATTTCTTTTCATTGTAGTGGGTGCAATGCGACAAGTGTGAAGCTTGGCAACATCAAATATGTGCTCTCTTTAATGGTCGAAGGAATAATGGTGGAGAAGCAGAGTATACCTGTCCAAATTGTTATATACAGGAGATCGAAATAGGTGAAAGAAAACCTTTGCCTCAGAGTGCAGTTCTTGGTGCAAAGGATCTGCCAAGAACTATCCTTAGTGATCACATAGAACAAAGACTTTTCAGGAGGCTCAAACAAGAGAGGTCAGATAGAGCTAGAAATCTTGGGAAAAGTTATGATGAGGTGACGTTTTTTTGTTCGTTCTTTTTCTGTTAGTAGAAATTGTGGTCAGATGTAACTGCAGAATATTTAAGGAGGAAATGCATTTGAGATACCCATATATAAATTTATGGTGACACTGTGACCCATATTTCAGGTGCCAGGAGCGGAAGGGCTTGTAGTAAGGGTTGTGTCATCTGTTGATAAGAAGTTGGAAGTGAAGCAACGATTTCTTGAGCTATTTCAGGAAGAAAATTACCCAAAAGAATTTCCTTATAAATCTAAGGTATTGAATTGACATACATGTAGATGATGCACAGTTATTTATCTTTTTCTTATAGAAAACTTTTATTTCTATATTTGGTGAGGTTTCTGTTTGGTATGCCATTGTAGCAATAAAACATCTCTAGATGGATTGCCTTTTCGCTTGCACATTCCTTATACATAATCATACTCACGTAATTTGTATTCAGGCTGTCTTATTATTTCAAAAGATTGAAGGAGTCGAAGTATGCCTCTTTGGCATGTATGTTCAAGAATTTGGTTCAGAGTGCTCTTTCCCCAACCAGCGTCGTGTGTATCTTTCATATCTGGACTCTGTTAAATACTTCAGGCCTGAGATAAAGGCAGTTACTGGAGAAGCGTTAAGGACATTAGTTTACCATGAGATCCTGGTACTTCATTCTTCTAAGTTATGGGGGCATCACATCTGTTATGTCAATTATATTATTTTCCATCCTAGTTATGACTTTTATTTCTTTATGCCACCAGATAGGATATCTTGAGTATTGCAAGAAACGAGGTTTCACTAGCTGCTACATTTGGGCTTGTCCTCCCCTTAAGGGTGAAGACTACATTCTCTATTGTCATCCTGAGATTCAGAAGACCCCAAAATCAGACAAGCTACGTGAGTGGTGAGTCGTAAGTCCTCGTTTTTTACTTATATTACATATTTAATATCGTGTATGCTGGAAATGTAATTTTGTGCGGGTAATGTGTGTTCTTCATCAGGTACCTATCTATGCTTCGGAAAGCTTCCAGGGAGAACATTGTTGTTGAATTGACTAACTTATATGATCACTTCTTTGTAAAAACTGGAGAATGCAAGGCTAGTGTAACTGCGGCACGGTTACCATATTTTGATGGAGACTACTGGCCTGGTGCAGCAGAGGATATGATCAATCAACTCCGTCAAGAAGAAGATAGTCGAAAACAGCAGAAGAAAGGAAAAACCAAAAAGACTTTAACCAAAAGGGCCTTAAAAGCAGCAGGACAGTCTGACCTTTCGGGAAATGCTTCGAAAGATGTTCTATTGATGAGAAAGGTACCTTTTTATCTTTGGGTGAAATATTCAGGCATTACATAAAATCCCGTTGCTTGTAATCCATGTTAAAATTCCGAAGCATTTTATTATGATAGGAGTCATTAGATTCTTCCTGAATGTGCATCAGATGACTACTTCAATTTTCATTTTAATTGTACTAGCAGTGGGAGTTCGTTGTCTATCCCAGGACCGAATTGTTATACTAGTATATGACGACAATGGAATAATGTGCCTAGGTGGTAATGGAGCAAGAAAAGAAAGATAACAAAAATGAACAAGTAATCTATTGAGTTTTAGCATCACCACCACTACAGGTACAAGATCCCACGTTAAAGGTTGAAATTAATGGTTATGGTGACCTTCATCTTACTCTTTGTCTCCATGGAATGGAGAGTGCATGAAGTCCTCAGGTTCTAATAATGCCTTGTTAGTAAACGGCAAGAAATTTGAACTATCCATGGTGTCACATTTTGTCTTATAATAATCATGGAAATCTTATTTGTTTATGTTGAGAAGATGAATGTTCTTTACGGGATAAATGATAAGACATTTTATGATGCTTTGTTCTTGTTCTATGTCGTTAATTATTTTTTTAGAAGGTGAAGGATGGTTGCCTTTGCAAGTATCCAGATTTTATTATCAAATGATTATATTACACCATGCCGTTACAGTATAGAAATCAATTCCTCGTCCAATCTTGTGTCATTTCATTTGCTAAATAGATAATATTTTCAACATAAAACTTTTCCCCTCTAGAAAATACAGCCATTACATTGTAACAAAAACAAAGGGCTCCACATGCCATTTTTGTGATATATATGTATGCATGTTGCTCATGACCACCAAACCATTTATCTTGTTTTTTTTGTTTCAAAATGCATTTTTTCTTTATTCAAATCTTAACAAACACCACATGGACATGCAGATTATGGTTTTTTCTTCATATATTCAATCATTTTTTTACTTGCGCAAGAAACTGACTATTCTCATAACTTGTGACGTTTGACCTTGTAATAAGATATGCCAAAGTGTTCCTGAGTCAGATTATTTCTCGACTTGTGAATCTATCTGTCTGCTCTTATTACAGCTTGGTGAAACCATATGCCCAATGAAGGAAGATTTTATTATGGTCCATTTGCAACATTGTTGCAAGCATTGCTGTATACTAATGGTAACTGGAACACGTTGGGTTTGCAGCAAGTGTAAAAACTTCCAACTTTGTGACAAGTAAGTAATTTCTTTTAAGTCATATGCTTGTTCCACACCCAAGTTATCATGTATGGATTATGAAATATGTCAATCACGGGGAATCTTTCTTAAACTTATTTACTAACTGAGAAAATAAGCAAGATTCTTAGGGAAGAAGTTTCTGATGGTAGTTTTTCTACTTGGTTACACATGGATTTGAGCTCATCACGATTCTGCTTGTCTAATATCCCTTTTATCTGTTTACTTAGAAGGTAAAATGTAGTTGGCTGATAGTTTAAGTCTCCAATTACATTTATATTCGAAACTTTTTCGTCAATGGTAAGCTTTGGCTAATTCAAAAAGGAAAGTTTCCCATGCATCTATTTCCATCATCTTGCAACTTGACAGTTCGCCCAAATGACATTATGCCTTGTATCTTTTCTTTCTTGTTGACATTTTCAACTTTCGATATAATGGAATCTTTAAAGTGTAGATTTTTCGTATTGGCTGGACACTTCAGATCATTTAACAGTTTTACCATCCCTTTTTGGTGAAGTTCTTACCATCAATTCTTTGTCTTAGCTGCCTTGTAATTGAAATGGCATTTTTGGGAAATTAAACACACGCCCCTCTAAAAATGGCTATGTTTGGGTGTGTATATTGATAATGTTGCCTCCATAAAATAGATTTCTCCACGTTGGAGGTTAATGCATCCTGCATTGTTCAGCTTGCCTGTTTGTGAATTATTGGTTTCCCATCAACAAACTGTGTTTAACTATGAACTTTTCAGATTCATTTGTTGACTAGAGATGCATTTTAATTCATCATCTAAACTGTTTTTTCGCTATATTCTTGCAGGTGTTATGAAGTAGAACAAAGGATCGAAGAGACTGAAAGACATCCTATCCATAGTAGGGAGAAGCATATGCTATATCCCGTGAGTTTCACCTATTCATTAAACCATTTGTATCTAATTTTTATGCAGCCACCCTCAATTTTGTTTTAATGCAACTTACATGTGTGGTCATTAAAGCATGCTAACCGCCCATGTGGGGGTCAGGATCTTTTATTTGTTTACTCGTCATAGTTTACTATTTATCCTCTAAGATCACTAACTATCAAGTGCCTCTAGGTTGAAATTAATGATGTCAATCCTGATACAAAGGACAAGGATGAGATACTAGAAAGTGAATTTTTTGACACCAGGCAAGCATTTCTAAGTCTTTGCCAAGGAAATCATTATCAATATGACACCTTGCGCCGTGCTAAGCATTCATCAATGATGGTCTTATACCACCTTCATAATCCAACTGCACCTGCCTTTGTAACACAATGTCACGTCTGCCATCATGATATCGAAGCTGGACAGGGCTGGCACTGTGAAAGTTGTCCTGATTTTGACGTATGCAATGCTTGTTACAAGAAAGGTGATATTGATCATCCTCATAAGTTAACAAGTCATCCATCTACGGCTGATCGTGATGCACAAAACAAAGAGGCTCGACAGAAGCGGGTTGTACAGGTGATTTATCTGCTTTGGACTGTTTCGTTAAAAAAACATTGTCTATTTGGTTTATCTAATCTTTTTTTTTAACTTACTGATGAAAAGTTCTTTCCACATTGTCTGGGTTCACTAATATGGTTGTTGCAAATCCTTTCTTCTTTGCTTGGTCTGCTCTGAATATGAGAAGTCTAACACTCAAATCTCTTCTTCTAATGTCATGTGAACATAACTCTTACTAGCCATCAGTGTAAAATGTTTTTTCATTAGATAATCGATTACTGGTCCTGTCATCCTTCCTTTCACAACAATGATTGTTATGTCTGCCATGTCATCCTTTCCTTACACGAAAAATGATTATGTTTGCTCTTGAAATAGATGTGCTAACCAATTTTTCTAAAAACTTAAGCCGTTAAGAAGAGCAACATCATTGCTTTTATATTATTAACACTTCCTTTCATGTGCGGATTGCTGAGAACTTTGGACTAGCCCATTTCAAAAAAAAAAAAAACTTTGGTCTAGCTCAGCCCACCATGTGAACAATTAAGGGAGGAAATAATTTTTTTTAATACGAGCAACAACGAGGTTTGAACTCTATGACCTCTGGCTTTGATACTATGTTAAAATAGATTTATTAGTCAATTTTCCTAAAAGCTTAAGTTGTTAGGAAGAGAACATAATTGATTTTATATTCTTAACATCTGCCATGCAAATATGGTATTTTTTATAAAGTTTGGAAACTCCAAGGTTCGGTCTTTCTCGTATAGAAATGAACACGGAATGAGATAACAAAAACTCTATGACCTCTGGCTTTGATACTATGTTAAAATAGATTTACTAATCAATTTTCCTAAAAGCTTAAGTCGTTAGGAAGAGAACATAATTGATTTTATATTCTTAACATCTGCCATGCAAATATGGTATTTTTTATAAAGCTTGGAAACTCCAAGGTTCAGTCTTTCTCGTATAGAAATGAACACAGAATGAGATAACAAAATGATTCCATCTTACAAAAAACAAAATATTTCCATGAATGCGGTGCCGGATTTGAGAAACCGACCTTTTGTCATTGAACCCTTACCTAATTATTAGTTAAATTACATGTAGTCCAGTTAAGCTTTGAAATAATTGTATTGGTGGAGCACTGAAACAATAGTTGTCAACTGAATAAAACATAAATGCATGCATCTACCTCCCAAAAAATAATTGCATGCATATAACTTATAGGTCGTGAGGAGCTATGTTAATGTTTTTAAAAGCTGTAACAAAGTAGTGGAGATGCGGGGAGAATAACTGTACGATCGTAGTGCTGAATTATTGTCTTATAGATTATGGATAAAGACTGTCAAAAGTTGATTTCTAATGCACACTCATGGCCTTGCCAATATTTTTTTTATTCTTGCTTTGTCATCTTTCATTATGATTATGTATATTGGTACCTTTTGCCAAGATATTTTCCTTGTTAACTCTTAACAAAAATGTCATAATCAACAGGGATTCGGGATGCATTCCAACCTTAGATTTTCATTTATCCTATTTCAGGCAATGCCTTTAGCTATGTTTTGTGCTGTGGTTCTAGTTCTGGTAATACAATATCTTTTTTTGTGATTAGGTGCCTAAAACCAGATTGACACATATTTCTCGTATATAAAATTGTCTACAGAAAATGAGTAAGGCCTTTTATATTCATGGCATGCTATGCTCAAAAGTCCCCAAAAGTGAATGCATTGCCCCAGCTTTAACATTGATAGGAATTGAGTTTGTTACTGAGAAATTGATGTGTGGAATGAAGGAAGTGGTCTTTATTCTGATTCAGATGCTAGGTTTCTTGAAATGTCCCTTTTATGCTTAGTTTGATATACAATGTGTGAGCTCCATTTTAAAACTGTTTTGTCAGATTTGTTTTGGCCGAACTGTTTTCTCCAATTTGGCATTGTCTTATCTGAGTGAAACAAATCATAAATGTGATTTGCATGTTTACAGTTATGTTGCTTGTCCTCATTCACTTCTTTTTCTCCTGCAGCTTAGGAAAATGTTAGATCTTCTGGTCCATGCCTCACAATGCCGTACTGCTCAATGTCAATATCCCAACTGTCGTAAAGTTAAAGGTCTTTTCCGTCATGGCATCCATTGCAAAGTTCGCGTCGGAGGAGGTTGTGCTTTATGTAAAAAGATGTGGTGTCTCCTCCAGATTCACGCACGAGCTTGCAAGGAGTCTGAATGCAATGTGCCTCGTTGCAGGTGCTTAGATTTCCCTATTGTTTCAAGTTGTCTTATCAACTTTCTCATTAACTGTGCTAAACTGTTTATTATTTTTATTTGCTGCATTCAGAGATCTGAAAGAACATCTAAGAAGGCTTCAGCAGCAGTCTGATTCCAGACGGAGGGCTGCCATAATGGAGATGATGAGACAGCGGGCTGCGGAAGTTGCTGGTAATTCTGGATAGTGTATGATGAAATTTTCAACAGATTTCTGTCTCAGCAACCCTGTTATCATTGGTTCGGAGAAGCCGATAATGGTGGTGTAGCAGACTAAGAATTGCCTGTTGAATTGACGGAAAAGGCGCAGGACACTGGATAGCAGAGCAATGCTCGACTTTGCATGGTCAGAGACGTAAGGTACAGCAGCCAGTCAGTTCCTGCCAATCTTCTAACCTCTTATACCAATTGGGAAGTGATTCTTTCATTCATCTTGTTGTAACTCACCATCTTGTGATGGTGTTTTGTATAATAATTTTCTCAATTCTCCAATTCAGTGTTAGATATCATCTTCACCCTCTTTTCCCTTTGTATCTTCCTTTTGAAGTGAACGAGCGCAGTCATGATATTTTGTGCTTCCTCCTTTTGTAATCTCGAACCATGATATATCATATCTTTCCATATATATAACATCTTTCTACAATATATAATCCTGAAGTTTATTAGTTGTGTTTCTTCCAAATAATTAGCGCGTACAATAGGGGACAGACGCGCTTGTATTGTTGTGCCGAGAAGGGTTGTCAGCACCTTACTTGCCACACCTCACTTCGTAATTAAGTTCTAATATCAATTATTAAATATTTAATATTGTTAAGCAATTTTAAAAAGTAAAATCGATAAAATCTTTTTCCTTACTTGCCTTCTCTTATTTGCCAATATATATATATATATATATATGTATATATATATTCATCGTATTTTAATTAAAAGGTATAAAGGCATAATATTCATATATTGTAATTATTATTTCACACAGCGCTACTGATAACATTTCATATAATCAAGTTTTATTCAATATTAGAGAAAGTTTCTAATAAACTATTATAATAAGTTTTATACAACAATACAAAAAGTTTCTAATAAACTATTATAATAACTATATTTATATGATACATGCATGTTTTCACGATTAAAAATGGTGGAATAAAAATATTTAAACGACTCAACCTCTTTTATAAGTAAAAATTTAAAAAAGATACTATAACAGCTAGTAAGTGAAATAAAATATAACATAGAAGAACAACATGAGTGTATATAATATATAAATAATCATATTCTCCATATGAAAAAAGTATTTAAATCATAACACATATAATATAATTGTCAAGTCATATGAATTTTTATACAAATATAAATAATTCAAAAATTTATCTTCATAATTGAACTCCACGGATCTATCATTGCATATATTCAATAAGAGTCAATACAATCACGCAAAACAAACTAAGTCAATACGTATCACAGAGCTTCGTGATCATGTGTTCTACAGTTAGATAGAGCTTTACAATCATTGATTGATACAATGAATTAATACGTACCGCAGAACAAATAATTAGTCAATACGTGAGTAGTCCCCAAAGAATAAAGAGACTCGATATACATTCCCAAGGCATATCAAATGTGCTCCCAAGTATCTTTTTTCAACCATTGTTCCCTTAAAATATTTTGACACTTTATCTAAAATGTTTTAACACTTATTTTAACATTACAAACATCGTTTCCTTAAAATATTTTCATAAATTGATTAGCACTTTATCTTATAGGAAATCCTTAAACTATAGCAAACGTACTTTTAGTAGCTCAAGATATTCTTCAATGGATATGCCTTCCTATAATAATAATAATAATAATAATAATAATAATAATAATAATAATAATAATAATAATAATAATAATAATAATAATAATAATAATAATAATAATAATAATAATAATTTGAAATATTAATATACAAAAATATAGCATATATAATTTTACTATGTTGTAGATTTGCTCATTCACCTTGTATTTTATCATTTCAAGAAGGTTTACTAGATTTTCTCCATTTCATTTGTATTTTGATGATTTCCTACAAGAAATAATGTTTTTTTTTACTTTTCAATCACTAATAAAATAATATGCAATGCATGCTAATTTATACACCTTAGAATGTATGTAATCTATTCTAAAAATTTATGTTTAATTTCAAATATTTATGTTCATATGCTATTCCACACTTATAACTAAATCTTTCAAACTTCACCGGGTGCTATCTTAGAATTCCAAACTAAGTGCTTGTCAATAATAATTTGTAACTTTTTAATCATACGATCAAATTTTATGATTCTGGATAAATTAAAAATTAGACTCAATAATATTTTCAACCTATAAATATCATCACTCAATCCTTAAGAGTAAATTATAATCTTTTAGACAATTGGGCTGAAGATTTGTATTCTCACAGGCTCTATGTCATGGTTGTTTGGACCGGACCGGACCGGCCGGTCCGACCGGTCCAACCGTCGACCGCCACTTGAGACGGGTTTGGTTCGATCCCAAAACCGGACTGGCATTTGAACCATTTTGAACCGGTCAAAATCGGACTAAAACCGGATAAAACCGCTGAACCGCCGGTTTTAGGGCAACCGGCCGGTTCAAATATTAGAAAAAATTGGAAAATTGTGAGCCCACTAAGTTTTGAACCCATGACCTCTTAAACAACTTAATGTGTACATTCCACTATGCTATGTTTATTCATTTGAATAGTAAGTTATTTTATATTATACAATAGTTATCATCACTCATTTATCAAATTATTTTTTTAATAAGAAAATTTATAATATTTTTAAATGTCAAATATTAAATATGAAAAAATTAGTTACCTAATTAAATTAAAAAATAGAAACTACAATAATCTTTCTAGTTTAAGTAAATATTAATAGTTGAATTTGAGAAATATGAATTTGTAAATTATAATTGAATACATTAAAATCACATAAAACTCATATCAATAGTTAAATATATCACATTTGATTTCTTAACTTTAATTAAAATGATTTAACCATATGTACTTTGATATAGAAATATATTAATTATTGATAAGAATATATAAGTATTATAGTTTATCTTTTTATATTATTTTATTAATATTCGGTTCGACCGTCCGGGTTAACCGGTTCGACCGATCTAACCTGACCCGGAGATCTATCCGGGTCGACGTCCGGTCCGGGTCTTACAACCTTGCTCTATGTCACTAAAAGAATATTTTATCTCAGTACTTATCTATTTGGTGAGATTCAAATTTTTAGAGAAACTAGACTTTAATAGTATTTTGACATAAAAATCATAGAAATTAACTCCTTGTTTACCCCTCTAACAAAAATAGTAAATTCGGTTCATGTTCTGTCAATATCTAAATTTCAAACCCTTATATTAGACTCGGAACAAAACAAGTGACCAACAAATCTAAATTCATAACTTACTCTATAAAAATCTCTTTAGGTGCAGTTTCGATAGAATGTATTAACCATGTAAAATTTTAGAATTTATGGAGTGAGAACCCAAAGGAATGATCCTTTAAATCAGGAAGGTCAATTTAGAATTAGGAAACTCACCTTAAACAACAAAACTTCCTTAATTTCTCCGATCATTTTTGCTAGGTTTTGAATTAGGAAACTCACCTTAAACAACAAAACTTCCTTAATTTTTAATCGTGAAAGGATAAATATAGCAAGCTTATATATTTGTTTCAAAGTTTTTTGAGGTCATATGGCTATTTAGAAAAATATTCCATTTAACAATTGTTGAGCTATATGCTTCAACTACTTAGAACCCTAAGTGATAATATCAATGATCAATCACCTTATTTATCGTAAGTATTTTAATTCAAATTAAACTTACTTAATCATAATTAAGTATATATACTATGATATTTATGAATTTTATAATGTTGGAACAAATTTTTATGCTATATCTAATTATAGTGGATGATACAAACCTTGAATATTTAAAGTACGAAAAAAGTTCAATTCGGAATGGATTATTTTATGCACTGAACTTGTGAATATGTTTGATTCATATATGGATAACATGTGAAATATAAAAGTTGTAGATAATCTTGTTAGCTTTTCAACGAATCAAAAGTCACCTCATTCTGATATCGTTACAAAGAGTTGTGTAAAATAGTACAGGGTGGTCGAACACTCGGTTCACCGTGCACTTTGTGTTTATCTTTCTCTCTCCCTCTCCTTCCTACCTTATTACGCATGTGATTTGATTGTTATTGCATTAATTTAAAATTTAACAAATCAATTTTAAATTTTCACGACGCATTTTGTGAAATCGATCTTTTCGGTAAAATACTAATTCAACTCCCTCTTGGTGCCTTGTGATCCAACAATTGGTATCAGAGCAAGATTGCTCTTATTTTTAAAGATTTAACAATCTTTCATAGCTATGTCATTAAGCAATTTTTTACTCGACGAAGGTCAATCGGCCGTTCGTCCTTCGACTTTTGATTCTTCAAATTTTGCCTATTGAAAAATTAGAATGCAAACTTATGTTTGTTCTATTGATTTGAATATTAGGGATGTGATAGAAAATGTTTTTGACTTGAATGCTAAATCACCTTCCGAATACTCTGAATGAGAAAAATATTTTATTAAGCCTGACTGGAAAGGAAAAAGCTTTTTGTATTGCCCTCTTGATTTTACGGAATTTAATCATATTTCCACTTGTTCTACTTCAAATGAGATCTGAAAAAAATTAATTATTACACATGAGGGCACTGATAAAGTTAGAGTCTAGATTAAATATTTTGAATCATCATTATGATCCATTTAAAATGTTTGATTATGAATGCATAAATGATATGCTTGTTAGAATCAATAATATTGTTAACAGTTTAGCCTCCATGGGCGAGCTTAGAACCAATGCTCAAATTGTAAAGAAGTTTCTTAGGTCGCTCTCTCCAAGTGGCATAACAAAAGAATTGTGATAGAGGAACAAGATCTAAATGAGCTAGATTTTGAAGATATTATAGGTTCACTTCTAACCTACGAGATGAGCATGAATGATGATAAGGAAAAAATAAGCTCAAGAAGGCTCTTGCTTTTAAGGCATCCAATGAATAAGAAAGTGAAGTGTTAAAGTGAAGAGGAAGTGAATGAAAAGAGACTTGCACATTATAGAAGAAAGCTTGATAAATATCTCAAGTTGGTGAAAAATAAAAAGAAGAATGATAAGTCTATGTAAACATCATCAAGAAAGATACTTAAGTTTCACAAAGAATGACAAAGAAGAAACATTCCAGAAAGGAAAGAAGAAAAAATATGAAGATTCAAGTGAAAGTGAAGCAAATGACTCATCGTGCTCTTTTTCTAATGAGAATGTATACTTATGCTTAATGGTACATAACCATGAGGTAACTTCTAACTCTTCAAATTCAAAAAATAATGAAAACGATATTTCATTTGATATGCACAAATAATTTTTCTATCTTATAAAAGTGTATTTTGCACTTAAAAAGAAAAATGAAATATTACTACATGAGTTTGAGAAATTAAAAGAAGAAAAGAATACATATTTTATGAAAAATGAAATTTAAATATGCATCTTTCGAATCTTTAAAATGTGAAATTTGAAGTTGAAAATGAAATTTAAATATGCATCTTTCGAATATTTAAAATGTGAAATTTTAAAGTTGACATGTTCGTCAGAAGAAATAAAGAAGGAAAATACTTTTTTGAAAAAGACACAAAATAATAAGAAGACTAATTCACATGCAAAGAGAAGTAATTCTAGGAAATATTTTTGGACATGATAATTTTCATTGATCTAAACATTCTTATGATAAATATTTGAAATCACATATTACTTATTTTGCACGTGGATTAGGACTGAGCAAATCCGGATTCGGGTCCTGATATAAGCGGACCCAGTCAAAAAATTTACTCTATGATATATATATATATATATATATATATATATATATATATATATATATATATGTATTCCCTTCTACATGTATGTGTGTTTATGTATTCCCTTCCCTTCTACATGCATGCTTCTTTGATATTTACTCTGTATAATTTGGAAGATGGAAAGTGGTACCACTTGACACAAATGCAAAAGACTTTGTTAGCTTCTAAAAGTTGGGCTCCGTTCCAAGATACCTCATGATTCCTGAACGCCTTCATGTCCAGCTCTGGCAGTGTAAGCAAGGATGCGAGGACGACAAAAGAAAGAAGCTAGGAAAGAAAGAAAGAAAACGAAAAAAACGTGAGGCATCGATGAGCTAGTTGAAGACGTGTAAGACATATAAACATAATGAATTTAAAATTTAAATAAAATAATAATAAATAATATTTAGTCTTCAATTTAATTACACATATAATAATACAGTATAATGTATGCTTAAGACATATAACAAAATAAAAATTAATTAAAATAAACATAAATATAATTCTAAAATAATTTAATATATATATTATTAGGTTAAAATATTTTTTAATTTTTATAATTTAAACCGGTTCTCACCCGATTATCTATCGGATCGAGAAAAAAATCAATAAATAAATTTGGATCGATGGAGACTGGGACCATAGGATCATCTCTTTCCGTGATCATCCCTACTAGTTTAATCTTATAGTATATAAATACATTGTAATAAAGTATGTATATACTATTTATATATTACACAACTTTTAGTATTATAAATATATGTGGTAGTTATAATTAGTATATATTTTAAAATTTATTGAAAAATAATATTATATGAAAAAAATAAATAAATTGATACTAATAAACTCACATAATTTCTCATATAAATTTAAAAGATAAACGCCAACTTTTTACCAGACAGCAGCAGGGCCACAAGGGGCGATGATTGAAAATTTGAAATTGAAACGACCAAATTTGTTAGGATCACTGGAGCTGCGTCGACTCGGCTGCATGGGAGCAACGAAGAACACGTGGGAGGCGCTCTACTGTACGTGATATGATCGATCACCACATTAAATGAACACTTGAACACACCCATGCACTATGCGTGCATTAATCTTAGGTGAGTGATACATGATTTCGTACTGCATCTGCATGCATGAGTTGGATTTGGAACGGATCATTGGTCGTGAGTTTATTTTTTTATTAATGTAAAAAAATAAAAAAATTATTTGTCACTGTTATTAGATGCGAAACGATTTTATCTGTTAACTAAATTTAATGATGACCCGATCTTTAACTCGTGAATAGTAGCGCGCCACACAAATTAGACCGTTTGCATCCTTTCAAAAAGAAAATCGGACACTACAACTCAAACAAAAATTGAGACGACCAATTGATTTAGTTTGCGATTAAGCAAACTTATTTATGACATGGAATTGATTTATTACCACTATGCAATTAATATGTCCAACTTCTAAATTTAAAATTTTGATGTTACGATTAGAACCATGAATCATCCATTCATCCACTTGTTAGTTCAACTCATCGTCCAATCGGATTATGAATGACGGGAGTGGAATGTTTTTCTTTTTTTCTTTAGTTTTCAATTATTGACTTATGGCTTGCACTCATTTTTTTCCTTCTCCTTAGCGATTCATGTACACGCCCGATCGAATAGATGATGGTTGGATCTAAAGTATGCCAAATTATCACGTGGAGTTTTGATTTTATTAGAGTTTGTACTGTTGGCTTCCCACGTAATTAATTAATTTGAATGCATAGAATATTACTTTCCACATTGTCTTAATTATATGTTCGTTCGTCATACAGGAAAGATTCTCCTTCTACTTGGTTGAAGTACTTCTACTAAAGTAGTCGTGTTGCATTTCATTGGATTGAAGAAAATAAATTACACTATTACAGCACAACACATGTTCCCCAAGATACTATCATATTATTAGCATTATTGGTACTTTTCATAAGAACTCACGATTTAAAAAAAAAAAGGTTCAGACATCCACCACCAATATTTGGATAATAAAATAGATACCCGTGATGAAAAAATCCCAGGAATCCAAGAATTTTTTGAAAAAAAAATCATATTCCCTTTACTATAATCAAATGATATTTATTAGCATAAATTATTAATTATGATCTCTTTTGTTGCACCCTAATTTCTCTACCTCTCAATCCACTCCCTTTTTTATTTTATTTTTTTTCACCCACTCACTCCCTTCTCGTTCAGCTTCTTTCTCTCCTCACAGATATAGATCAGAAAATAGAGGGCATGACGAAGATGGAGTTGGTGCTACTAATAGTTGATGACGTAGCGACCCGGGACTCATCAACATAGGAAAGTGTCAAGATCAAGAGGAAGGGCCACCCAAGGGATATCCTTCCACCCGTTCTTTATTATGTTCAATGAATCTGTGTCTTATCAATAAGTACCAGCTGAAGGAAGAGTGGTGGACAAATCAATTCTTACACAGTAAAACCGACCCTGGAGAACGATCAGAGGAAAAGGAGAACCAAGAAAGAATTAATGAAAAAGAGAAGAATTTAATGGCGCTCCTACCCACTCTATCCACTCAAGTGGGTAGGAGCGTTCTACTTAATCTAGATGTTGTTCGATCTGATCGGACGACATTTCACAAGGGTGCATCGAATTGGATAACAAAAAACTAGGTACAATGCATGTACAATTCTACCCACTCAGATGCCGTTAAATTAAAAAAACCAAGACAATAGAGTCATGTTCAATCAACGTCTCTAAGATACGTTTTGATGGTATTACAATTTACAATGTACAATGCATGTACAATTCTGCAGCTACTCTGTTGTTGTTGTTTTTTTTTTTTATTTTGTTGGGGGAGGGGGATATACTTCCTCAAGATCTTGTGTGTGCAGATAATATTTTGCAGCTTTTATCTGTTACTTTTTTTATTTATTTGTTTTTGTCGTTGTCTTTAATTAATTTGGTGTGTGTCATAAACTAGTGAAGAGAGAGCAATTAGTAGTAATAATAATAAATAGATGCGTCCGTCAGCACCGTGGGGAGGGGTGGTTACCCTAATAATAATAATAATAATAATAATAATAATAATAATAATAATAATAATAATAATAATAATAATAATAATAATAATAATAATAATAATAATAATAATAATAATAATAGGTTCACTTTAGTCTGAGATAGTGCAATCGGAGTGCGTTTGAGGTTTATTAGTCACATCAACCAACAAACTATATTTTCTTTGATGCTAACTAATTAACCATAATGTCATAAATAAATAAATAAATATTCTCATATATATATATATATATCAAAAGAAATCCCATAAATAGTTCTAATTATTTCCTCTAAAAAATAGTTCTCCTTAATTAGTCGGTTGAAAAAATTACTTCCTCTAAAAAAATACTTCAGTCACATTTTTTTGTTGGAAAAAAGGAGAATTCAACATGGGTTGAGCTAAAACGAACTACTCAAGCCTTAATTATTTTCTTTTAAAAAACTCTTAATTAATTTTTTTGATAAAGAGTCTCTAGAACTTGAAATATTGAACCCCTAATAAATTTCGAAAATGTTTACTCCATGATAACGTCGATAATTAAGTTTGCTGATAATATCATAAAAACAAATGGATAATTGAAATTATTATATCATTTGTGATTACTGAAATCTAATATAAAATATTATTATAAAAGAACTGATTCAGTGTCATCTTCTCGTTTTGTCCCACTTATTTCATTTTCATAGGGCTGAAGTTCTTATTTAATTAGTACGTACGAATCAAAGTTTAACGTCCTCGCATTCTGATATAAAGAAAGTGTGGAATTAAGATGGAATGATAAGTGGCTTCTTATTGTTTAATCAAAGTTTCGAGTTCGAGTCGTGGTGAATGTAAAATATTTTTGTTGAAAGTCTCGTCTGTCATTATCATATACCAGCACGGGACGATCATATCGAATTAATTGAACTTGATAGTGGACCGACTTCTAACCTATGAATAATGCGCATAATCATTAGCGCCGCGTAAATTAAATCATCGACACTATGGGACTGACTATAAAAAAAAGTGTCTTGACATTTCAACAGATATGTTATCAATTTTTTACCCCCTACTATATTTCCTTTTGTTTCTTATTATCATTCTCCCTTTTGATCTTCTGTTAACATATTTTTTAGGAAAAAAAATAATTGTACGAGAATAAAAAATTTATTTAATTAGTCAATTCGTTATTTATTATAAATCGAATTATTTAATAGAAGTGAGATGATATCATTCTTTAACAAATGTAGAACAAGTCTTTTTTATTATTTCAGCAGGATAAATAAGGATTAGGTTAAGATTATGTGATAAATATTTTTTTTGGGTAACGTATCTTTCTTAAACAAAACTAGGTCCTTTTTTATTGACTAATTTTTAAAGTTAAGAAACTTCCTCAAATATTTAGCCTTTGAATTTTCGTTTGTTGCTCTAAGGAGAAAGTAAAATAAACCGCATAATAACAAAACAAGGAGAGGTTAAGAACATTTTTTTATATTTGACTAAAATATTATTGCCTTAAATATGATAAAAATTGAAAAAAAAAGAATAAATAGTAAAATAGAACTAAAGAGACGAGAAGAGTAAGATAGTTCAAGCGAGAGGAAACTATATTGTGAGAATAGTATTTTTTAATGATATTAATCCAGACTAAATATGTCAATCTCCCTTGATTTTTTTTTAACTTTCATAGTGACCTCTTCAACAATTTTCTCATTAGTTTACTTTTTACTCAATTATATTGTACTTCTTGTACAATAATAATAAAATAAAAGAAATCCACAGACATCTCCTTCTCCCCTGTAGCATGCTTTCTTTTGCCCCTAATATTCTTTATGACTCAAATTATATCGGTCCCCTGTAGCATGCTTTCTTTTGCCCCTAATATTCTTTATGACTCAAATTATATCGGTACGATATATAAATGAAAAAACAACATGAAAGTAACAAAAATGATAAAATAAAAATGCAAAAATGTTTAAATGATATTGACACTTTTTTTTAAAAAATAAATAAATGCAAAAAGTGACTACAACTGAGAAATGATAAAAATAAAATTAGCATTGGTTTTCCTTCTAAGTAATCTTTCTAGATTACTTATTATTAAAAATTAAATTATTTGCACTCATCGCATTACCATGTTTATTTTTTAATTGGTAAGAAATTTGAATTTCCTAATAATTCTTCAATACTGATAATGAAGTGACAATCCATATTTATTAGGAGAGAGAGTGGCAATATGATTTTTATTTTCTTTTTATTTATATCATTTCCAAACTTAGACAAATAAAATATAAAATAATATAAAAAATATTATATAAAGACAACCATAATAAAAAAAATATTATCATTGTTATTGTCGTAATTATTTATTTAAATTATTTTTTCATTATTTATTCACACAAATATAATATTATTATTAGTTATTATTTTTACATATATTTATTATAATTATTTTAATTGAAAAATATATAAAATATCTACAACTACATTTATTTAATTAATTGATTTTATGAATTTTTAGTCGAATTATATAAACATTAACTTGACATTTGATATTTTAATAAAATTTGTACATTACTTAGTAATATTTTATTATAAATAAATAATTTTACTTGAATTATTGGAAAAAATATTGTACATATTAAATAAGATAATGTACATGCTAATAATTTAATAAATGACCATTTTCATGTTTAAGTAATGTATATCTATGGGTAATGTAATAAATGTGTCCCAAGGACACGAGTCACAAAACACAGACTCTTTAGAAATAAACCTACTTGATGATAATTTTTTTTATTAGGCAATTAAATTGCTGGTGGAGAGGTGCAAGTAGAAAACCTTTTGTTTATAGAATACATATAATCTGCGGTCATGCATCTGGCCATTTTTCAAAATTAGGTTTTCTCGGGTGAACATTTGTCATACTTTCTCTCCTTTGTATGCAGATGATATAATGTTCATGACAACGCTTATATACTACAATTTAACCCCATCATGACATCCTCAACTTTTCTGTTAGGGCTCTATTGGTCTAATTTTTAAGATATATCAACATTTTAGATTTATTTTGAAGGGAAATAAACTAAGCTTCGAACTTAGAAAAAAAAATCATACAAAATGGATTGTGGGTTAATTAATTATATAGCTGGTGGTATTGCCTTGGAAGGAAAGGCGGAGTAAATAAGGATGGAAAGAGAGAGCAAACAAGGACAAGAATACTTTGGAAGCAATGAAGGAAAAAAAAAAAAGAATAACAACACGTGATCAAATTGCACAAGTCTTCACCTTCTAGTCGACCATCCTTTTTCTCCCCCTATGTATTTGTGGCATTCCATTCCATGCATGTTTTTCTAGCTACCACCACTTTCTCCTGCATTCCTCCGTATTCTTCACTATTTTAGTTATATATGTCCATCCTATCATTATCATATTAATTTTTGCGTTGGAAAGATGAGAGAGAGAGAGGTACTTTCTTCCTCTAATTTGAAATTTGTTGAAGATACTTAAAGATATAAATCACGTTTCTCTTGTTGCTTAATCAATTAGTATCGAGAACAAGACAAGAGACGGAGGAGGACATCTTTGTATATATTTTTGTGACGTCGTCCCCACCGTGTCTTATTCAGTAAAAATCCAGAGTGCACTGTACGAGTAAGTTTGCCTCCACTCCCCCCCCCCCCCCCCCCCCCCCCCCCCCTCTCTTTCTCTATCTCTTTCGAGCCATCTTTTCTTGTCTAAATTAGCAAGCAACAAAAACTGAGAGAGCAAGAAGGACAAGGATAAAAAGGGGGAGAGAGAGTGATGGATGATCTCCGCCTTGAGGAGGAGACACAAAGTGGTGGAGAAGGAAGAGGAGAAAGAGAGATCATCCAGAATTCGGAGAAGCAGCAGAAGCAGCTGGGAACTGTGAACTACAACAAATTAAGCAAGTAACAACAACAAGAAGAAGGCTCTGAATAGGTACTCCTTTAATTACCTGCTACGTTCCTGTCTGTAACCACAAAGTTAAAACCACTAGAGAAACAATTAAATCGTGCATGTTACAAGTTTGCACAGCTTGCCATCGGTTAACCCCGCCTAAATCCATCAGCCAACTAAAATATATGACCAAGTTTCCATCTTTTGTATAATTAGTCATATGTTATTGTAAAGTATAAAGATATCAAAGTATATAATCGTAGAGAAGTTATATTCCTTGTTTCATATGTTGGTGTGGCTGATATACAACTCCAAGAGTCTGCGTGGAATCACCAACGGCGATGACGACGACGAGCTCGACTCCGGCAAAGCAGCTCACCATCTTCTACGACGGAACCGTCAGCGTGTACGAGGCGATCCCACCGGAGAAGGTGCATGTTCAGATCTCAATTATTCTCATGGCTCCATGCAATTTGAAAGGAGCCGTCACAAGAGATCTAATTCAACTTGGTTCGTGCTGGAAACGTACGTGCAGGTACAGGCGATCATGCTCATTGCATCTGCCACAGCAGCGTCCACTGTGACCGGGGCGGCAGTTGGCCCTGCCCTCAGGAGGTGTGTGTCCCTGCGGAGCTCCTCCAGTGTTGCAGCAAATGGGACGACGACGCCGCAGCCTCAGCTTGTTGCCTTCAGCAGCAGCAACCTCTTCTGCCAGCTCCAAGCAGGTCTCCCTCTCACACACACATATATGCATCTTTGGTTCATATGGGCTCTTATGTTTCTGATCTAAAACACCCATGAACGCTAATTAAAAGGAATGGTTTGCCCTTTTGTAGAGCTCCCTATGGCGAGGAGGCACTCACTTCAGCGTTTTCTGCAGAAGCGCAAGGACAGGTAACATATATCATGTCTTCTGTCTTTACTCTTCCCTTCCTTTGAATCATCATCAAAATTCTCCTGATACTATAGGGCATGACATATTTCACTGAATCATATGGCTCTTGTTATATGTAAATTATTTTTTCTTTATCTTACAAAAGAGATGAACACAAGAAATAAGAAAAAAAAATGACTTCTTTTTAAAAATGAAAGTGAACTTTGAATCTCTGGATTAAAAAATTTTGATGATATGGAACATTAAAAAACTTTAGTTACGAACTCTTTTTTAATCAACGTTCAAACTATTGGTTCACTATACATGAAGATACATTAACTAGGAAATCATGAAATTATGTTCAAACTAATTCAACGTTAACAGGGACATGGGTTACTATGTATTCTTGAACTTTCTTTGCTATTTGCCAAACTGTTTAAGGTAATTAAAAATACCCAGAAGTATACAGTAGTAAATGTCTAAAGTTTTCTGTATGACGTTTTTTTGTTTATTAATGCTAGGTTAAAAAGTATATTCTGATAAGCTGTCCTTTCTTTTTTATTTAAGCATGTTTTTCACATGTTCTATTGTTTCAGTATTTATTTTCTGAAGCCCGTGATGGTGCATGCATCTGCTTTATTGTTTGGTTGGAGACTTGGAGTGGTTGCACTGAAAATAAGATAAAGAATGATGACATTAATTAAAAGGAAAGGAAATAAGATAAGTATTACAGAGAAATCGGGCAATTTGACATCATGCATGCATGTTTTATGAGAAGTCATGCTAAATATCAAACCATTAAAGTTGTGTAAGACATAGAATAAAGGACATGCTGCTGAACCCAAGAAAATCATTGCTGTTTTTGGGATATTTTTTTCATGGTTAGGCAACTTCGTACGCTCCAATATCATGGCCTTGTCTACCCCAAGAAAAATCCCTAACTTGTTAGCAAGTGCACGTTCTATCTGCAATATAAAATGGCCGACATGGTCCACACTGCATTTCAAAATTCAAATGCAGCAACTCATGCAGTAAATTAGCTAGGTACATTTTTTTTTTGCATTCATCCGTAGGTTTTTTGTTCTTAAGAATCTTAACCCGTTCACTAATTCAAATACATGGTATAGATTATATTCCCCTATTTAGTACCGTTGGTTTGATCAGTTTTAGGGACGAACCCCTGGTCATGTTTTCTAAGATTGTTTCATTAAGTTTGGGTTTGAATGAAACTAGGTTTTGGAGAAAGTTTAGTTTGAAGAAAATATATTTACGAGGATCAATGCATTTTATTGTGTTTAATTAGTTGGTGTCTCAAATACCAAATTAATTTATCTACAATATGAGAGATTGTACATTTAAAAAAAGTTGTAGAAAGGTAATATATATATATATATATATATATATATTACTCTTCTAACATTGGATGTAAATCTGAAATAATGATTTTGTTCATTGGGTTTTCCTTTTTTTATTATCTAACATGAAAAAATGTTGTTTAATTTGGAAAAATGAACATCTCAAAACAAAATCAGCATAGAAAAAAAAATTAAAAAGCGGCCTGGGTCTGGAAACCTCTGACCCCAACAAAAGAAGAACTGAAATACTGAAATAGTGAACTGACAATTCATGGGAGATTGTAGACCTGTGTTCATGAGCAGTGTCATAACTCATAACTCGTAAATGTATGGTTGAGAGTAGACCACGTTGGGGCTTTCAAAAATGGCTTTGGCCCGTCTTCCTAGGATCCGAACACCTCTTTTTAATGACCAATTCATTCCTTTTCTCTGTCCTTGGTGACAGAAAGATTTGCCACGACATGACACCAGATCTTGAAGAAAAATTTCATCTTCTGACGTTTTAAAATAATCGTGTGGCATCTCATTTTTTTATTTTCTGAAATCTGTTTTAAAATAAAATATCAAATTTGAATCTTTGAAAATATAGAATATTTTTATTGAGTTAAATACACGATTTAAGATGAGTCTAATCACTTAATAATGGGTCGTATTCTTTAACGCAACGCGGATGGAAACATCGGCACGATTTTTCAAACATAGTTAGCTGGCCACCAAATTATATTTATTTATTTATTGGTGTTGTTTGAAAAAAAAACATTACTACTAATGAAATAAGGATTATTATTCATGTAGATTTATTATTTATTGTCTTATTTAAAAAGAAGGAAAATTCGATGTGTTTGAGTGAGGAGTGAACAAAGTAAACATAAATAACGGATTAAGTAAAATGAAAAGAATAATCGTTCATAAGAATAGTTGATATTAACTTTGTAAGATGTCAATGTATAATTATTATTTTCTGAATAATTAACCCATTCTATTTTTTCAATCTGTTTTGGGTAATAAAAACATCTATTCCTATACTGTTGTTCTTCCAAACACTCTGCATCTCGCACAAAAATCCATTATTCCTCTTTTAGGCCATTCTCATGTTACAATATCATGTTTCATTGTTAAAAAAAAAAAGTTTTGAGACTTTTAATCACTTAAAAAGTTAAATATTTCACTTCAACTTTCTCACGCCATACTAATGGAAAAAAAACTAATTTTATTTACAAGCAAACAAAAAAACGGACCTTTCTAATAAAACATCTCCAGCTTAATATTAATTATTTGAGCACTCACAATGAAAATTTATTTGTAGTTCTAATAGCTATCATACGTGGACAGGTTGGTGACCAAAGCTCCCCATGCATCTGCTAAATCCCCAGATGGAATGGAAGAAGCATCCAAGGGAAGCACTCCGGTCGCCTGAACTGCCGCAAGCTGCTTCGAGTTTCCGATGCAAAATCAAGTATTAAAAGATGACTGGTGGAAGAACCTTTAAATATCACTATTGAGATAATCTAGTGTTATCCAAAAACTTATATAGAGACAAAAGACTCGTTGTGTGCTGCGGCATGAAACCATATGCTAATAAGTCCGCTTGGTATGTCGTCCTTCGTAAGTGCTTGAAGACTTGAAGTATCTTAAATAATCATCCAATCTTTCAGTGCTGACCTTTGTTAAGTGTGAAGTATCAGAGTTTAGATTAAAAAGGCGATAGGGTTTTGGCACAAACAAACACCTTACATAAGACAGTTACTATATCAGCAACCCTGTTAAAGTTTCACATATACCCCCTGCACAGTTATTATGCATGAGAAGTGCGAATGATTCCATGGAGATAGCCACCAGCCATGACGAAGGACACGAGCGATACTACACCAGCCGGAAATATCTTGCCAGACCTTTTGAATCGGGAACCCATTACCGCCAGGAGAGACGCCGACAAACCTAAGTCATCGTGCAAGGTACAAAGAATGAAGCAGTAGTACCATCATCGGGTCAAATAGAGACAACAACAACAACAACAAAGCCTTATCCCACTATGTGGGGTCGGCTACATGGATCATACGATGTCATTCCGCATTCGTTGATCCATGTTCATGCGATTCGACAGGATTTTACGCTGGCTGTCGGGGCTTAACACAACCCTCCTCCTTTATCCGGGCTTGGAACCGGCTATAAAAAATAGGCGGAGTCAAATAGAGAAACTGAGCTAAAATGTATTTGGTGAGATTTGACTTACCTAGCCCTACTGACGATGCAAAGGCAGGTCTCATTGGAAGCTGTGTGTAAACATAGGACAACACCATTGCTGATATCCCTCCAGCAGCCAAAGACTTCTGGCTGCCACTTTTCAGATAACCCATAAGCCCACCAACTGCCAGGATTTCGACCAAAATGAGAAGTTTTAGCACTAATGGAACATGGTATTCAAGAACAGCACAAGGAAAATAGCTTGAACGTAAACACTTGACTTCTGGATAAACACTAGGCGCCAATGCCACTCTCATAACGTTAATGTTCTGGATGTAATAACAATAGAATATAGCATTAACTGAGATGAAGCATTTTGTGGAAAAATGGTATTATTAGCTTAATTGTCGCTACCCATGTGATGACATCTTCCACAAAGATACTGTAGTCAGTATTTGATTTTCATCATTTCTTTAGGAAATGTTATATTGAGATGTGATTCAATCCTAAAGAAAGACTAGAGGCCAAGTTTTTATATGCAACATGATGAAAGGTCCATGTTCACATAGAGACATTTTTCACAATACAACAACAACAAAGCCTTATCCCACTAGGTGGGGTCGGCTACATGGATCATACGACGTCATTCCGCATTCGTTGATCCATGTTCATGAGATTCGACAGGGTTTTACGCTGGCTGTCGAGGCCTAACACAACCCTCCTCCTTTATCCGGGCTTGGGACCGGCTATAAAACATAGGCGGAGTTACAATACTCTCATCTGAGACATTTTTCACAATACTCTCAGTAAATAAATTCCCAACAAAAGACACACCAATAGCCTATACTTGTACTTCCATCATCAATAACTAAATCTCATCTGCCCAATGTTCTCCAGTTTTCCCACATTACATAGGCTACCATTAAATATATACACCACTAAACAAGAATATATATTGAAGACTATAAGAAAATCACAAAATCTGGATGGTGATTTGAGCAAGAAGGAAAGGAAAGGGAAAAAACTGCTATTATCTTCTCAATGCTAGGGCAGTAGGCCAAAAACATAGCTTATGAAATCAAAGAACAAACAAAGATTCCCCTCAATAAAAAGATCAAACAAAGATAATCCAAGCAAAGCTCATTGTGTTCTTTGTTAAAATAAAATAAATGATCAAGAAACTTAAAGGGAGATATATGACTTCCTCATACATCCACTATGCGGATAACTCACATGTTGAGTAACATGTACATAGGGAGGTAAGCGCAGTATAAAAGAATTTGACTACATGTTGAGTAACTCACATCTAGAACTTTATTGCTCATTTGTATGCTAACTACCATAATGCTCATGTAGTTGTACCCAAATTTGAAATAAAACCTCAGAAGGGCATACATTCAAGAACTAGAAAAGTTGTTGATCTAAAACAAATTAGCCAAGTGAGGAAAAAATTGGTCCCAACTCTTCCTTTATACACAAACCAATTCTAGGAGACTATTACCTCAGTGTTCATCCCTTCAAGTTAAAGTCTTGAAGATATGATGACCATTTTTTCCCGGTAGACAATGCCGAAGTGTTGCTTCAAATAGCATCGTTCATGAAAAGGGATTGGTTTTATTACCTTGCAGCATGCATGTATCTACAATACCTCTGCCTTGTCGATGTTCCTTCTCATACTTTTAACAGTGGTTATGTGTATATTAAATTAGAACATAGCAATGCAAGACAAGGCCACAAAAAAAAAACACATATCAATGCATGACTACAAAAATTTCTCAGATCTAACCATTTCATTGTGCATATCTATCAAGACCAGAGTTTGTCCTCATCAATTGCAAGCATAATGAAAAACTTGTCGATAACTCATGAGAAATCAAGCAACAACATGAAGTTTCTGTATAGCTTTCCTAATGGCTTAGTAACCAACAATGAGAAGCATGATTGTTATCATAGACTTTTTTGGAAACAGGACAAATACAACCTAGTAATTTACTGAGTTGATGCAATGTTATATCTTGTCACTGGACAAGGGACACAAACCACTAAGGCAACATTCTGATGAACCAACCTTTCAATATAACAACTCAGCTTGAATTGAAGTATTTAATTGATGAAGGTACACCACCTTTCGCATCAATCATTCCAGACATGCATCAAATATTAGTTTCTATATTGTCACAAGCTAATATTGATAAGTCAATGCCCTAAAACTGTCCAAACTTAAAAGCAAGCACTTAGCAATCCCAGCCTTGTGTAATGCAAGGTATCTTCTCTTAAACATTCTCTTTATGACTCTTTTTCATCATTACACTGTCATCCACAACTAAGACCTGAAAAAACTAGATATACTAATATTAGATTTTTTTAGAAGAACTAATATTAGATATTAAAAACAGGAAATGCATCTTTCTTTAGGTTGATTAACACTTCAAAAATCCATAGTGAATATCAAGAAAGGAGGCAAATTTCAAGACACTAAAGGCATATGCACAAATATAGGACGTGCCCAATCAAGCGTAACTTCTCCACAAATTGAAAGACAGAGAGACTGAGATACTAAAGACTGAATGCCACCTGAAAATTCGTCAATTTTGCCTTTGGCAATATCTTCCAGGAACCTCGGCTTAGGCCCACTCTTGAAATTACATTTATACGAAAACATTATTTTTTTATTCAAGGCATAACTCTTATTCCTAAGATTAAACGCTCAGCTCTGTGTGTCTCAGCAATTCGATAGCTTTGTTTCTCAGTGTACTTCCATAAGATTCAATCGATCTCGATCAGTTGGATTATAAAGTCCTTCCACCAAATCATCAGCTATCACGACAACAACTATTTTGCCCCATCCCAGGACATCAACTGATCGTGACAAGAACAGATAACAAGGATCAAAGATCAGAAAGTGAGGGCTTTATTGAAGATAATACCTCCAAGAAGGGCTGCGTAGCCCAGAGTCAACTTCTGAGACAGGGACATCCTGCAAACCGTTGCTCGCCTCCGCCTCCGGCTCCGCTCTCCCTGGAACCGCCGACGCTGCCGCTGTTACCTTCACCTGCACGTCCTAAGGGACCCTCTCCGCCGTCTACCAGTCGTGGAGGCTTACTCTTCGACCTCGATGGCCTGGAATGCAGGGTCAGTTCTCCTCCAGGACCCTCTCCTCGCTGCGACGCCTCCGAGGTCCGGCGAGGATCGCGACGAGGCGCCGCCTGGATTGGAGGATAGAGAAATCGAGGATCGCGTCGGGGGGATCGGGGAACGGGAGCGGTCTGGAGAAGATGACGGCGGAGGGGCGGCGGCGGAAGAGAAAAGAGGGAAAAAGGAGACGGTGATTGTAGCGGTGGTTAGTGTCGTTTATTTTATCGTGCTGACTCAAGTCAACAACTGTTACACTGCTACCACTAGCAGTGGCAGGAAGAAAGGTCGAAGCATATCCATGTTGACAGGTTTTGGTAGCTCCGTTTTTTAAACTTTATAAGGATGCCCAGACTTAGGCTGAGTTTAACATCAGAACAATAATAATAACAAAGCATTATCTTGACATCGGAACATTTTAGAATATTTATTCTCAAGAATTAATTGATGTGATAAAAAAATTTGGGTTGGTGTTTAGATGAAAAAATGTAACGATGGAATTTAAAAAGTTAATGTGATGGATAAGTTTTAGTGGGTGTTTGGATAAAAAGTAGGAACTAAGAATATAATTTATTATTTTATAAGGTATAAAATTATAATAAATAAGAATATATTATTAATATTATAATTTACGTACATTTTAAAATCCAAATATAATTTATTTTTAAAAAAAAATAATTGAATAGTTTAATTAATAAAATATTAGAACTAATTATTGTATATTTTTTAATTAATAACATTTAATAAATTATTTTATAATATCCTTAATAATTAATATAGTATAAATTATATATACATATAAACCAAAATAATATGTTCCTCAAAAAATCCGATTCGTGCTGATTCTTCCCCCAACTAACGAATCTCCTTTCAGATCAAACAATTCCATCAAATTGAGTATGACTGTCTTGATGCCTGAAAGTTGGATAGGTTGGCCCCTACGTAAGGACTATATTAGGTATCCATTGCAAAAGAAACTTCTCTAAAGCTACGAATCCGGAGTAATTAATGAAAAAAATATTGCGGAATCAAAAGTAGCTCTAGTCTATGGTCAAATGAATGAACCGTCGAGAGCTCGTATGAGAGTTGGTTTGACTGCCCTAACCTGGAGCTGTTACGCCAGGTGCTAAAGCATGAGTGTTTTGTACCCATTGAGCAAAGACGGGTCCCCATGAATCGTATGCTTGTGACAATAGCCACAAAATTTTCTTTCACTTCGGGAGAAATACGATCAGGAGGGGGAAACCCCCGCCCACATCACCATTCAATATTTCTTGACCTACTATTGGCCAAACTACCTGGGCACATCAATAATTGAGAAAAGAAAGAAATCTAATTTCTAATTAGAGAATCCAAAATTTGAATCTTTTAATCTATTTGAAGTCTAATCTGATACAACAAAAAAATAAAAAGGGTAGAAAAACTTATTAGATATCATGAATTTGTGCTTGTGGAAATTATCGAGTGATCGGAGCTGAAAAAGAAGACCCGAAATTTTGTGAACAATGCGGGGTGGAATTTGTTGATTCTCGTATACGAAGATATCAAATGGGATACATCAAACTCGCATGTCCAGTGACCCATGTGTGGTTAAAAGAATAGATGAAATTTAAAAAAAAATTACAGCTCGACAAAAAAAAAGGGCAATGTTCTCGCCGAAGGACAAGAACATTTTGAAAAATTTGAAAAATATTCTCGTCCAACATCATCACGGGGCGCGTTTGGCAGAACAATCGGAATGTGCCAAACGCACCCATAACGTCTGTGACAATTTTACCGAATTCTTTGTGTGCATTCCATAATATTTTTATTAAAATATTTTTTTCTAATCAAAGAAGACACAAGGTCTAATATAAGTAAATGAAAAAGAACTTAAAAATAAATGAGGCACATAATTTTCACAGTGGAATTTAAATTTGAGATTTTTTTTGTCTACAAGTCAAGAGGTGTGCCACTCCACACCCTACTCATTCCCTATTAATCATGTTCCTTATTAAAATATTTTATAATCAAATTTAATAGGTATTCTCAATTTGACTTCAGAAATAATTATTTAGTTAGAAAAATACCATTTTATTCTAACTTCAAATTAGTTGTTACTAGTGAGAGTGGATATCCAAAACTTTTGTCTTGATTTTTGTATTTATCGAAAAGAGGCGGAAGGTGAGAATAAGGGTGTGCTCCACGATCAAAAAATTAAAAATTCAAGTATTATTAGAAATATGTATGTGGCTCTTTTTTTTAATCCTTACTTTTTTATATAGAATTACGGACTAAGGTTTTTAAAATGTGATCAATATATATATATATATATATATATATATATTACATTACTCTCATTTTAAATCATTTTTTAATAGCATGCATTATTTTATGAGCTTATTTATATTAATTTTATTAAAATAAAAATCTAACAAAATATTATATTTTATTATTTAGAAAGTAAAAAAACTGAATTACGAAACCAACAAAAAAAATCACTTTCGAATCGGAGTTAAAATAGAGTCAAAAAGTGAAAAACAGTGAACCAAGACTGAGATGACACTTTAACGGGCCGTGAAAAAATTTTAACGGACCGTGAAAAGGAATGTGAACTTATTAACAGGCCGTTAAAATGTGATTTTTCAGCCATCCCGAATCACGGCCGTGAATAGACTTTCAGGGGGCGTGAAATTCACAATTTTAACATTGCAAGGGCCTTGAAAACCCTATAACAGGTCATGAAAACCCTATAACAAATCATGAAAACTCATTTCTAATTCGATTCAGACTCTGTTTAAGTCGTTAAAATCCTATTATAGTCATGACAGACCCCAGATTCGAGATTTGGATGGATTTTTTGAAAAAATTAAAGTGCACAAGGATTCGTACTCATATTATATGATCCTAAATGATTTGGAAACATATTATGACCCAAATTTCGGAGTTTGGCAAGATCAAAATTTTAGAACTAATTCATATTCGAATTTTCCTTATTTCACATAGAAAAAAATTTTGTTTCTTCTCCAATCACATAAAAACTTAAACCCCTATAAATAGAGGCCTTCTACAACCAGAAGAAAGCGTGCTAGGACTTATAACCGAAGCTTTCAAGCCAAGAACAAAGAAGAATTTTTTAAGGGCAAAAGAGAAGACTTCTACGTGGTAGACTTGTGCGAGGATTACTACAAAAAAATCCTCAATTTGCGACCACCAAATTGTGGTCGTAATATAACGACTATTTTGCAACCATTTGATCTCCAAATAATTCCAATTTTTTGCTCAAATTATCTTAGAAATATTGCGACCACATTGCGTCATTTTTTTCATTGGTCGCAATATTTAATAAAAAATTAGTGTGGTTCTTCTTGGCAAAAATACAAAAAAAATAAGTGTGACAAATTTGTAACAATGTTATATTTGTTTATATTTTAAAAATATTGCGACCATTTTTATTTGGTAGCAATCATTTGTGATATTTCTTTCCTTTTTAATAATAATATAATAGACAAATATTTAATTGCCACCTGTATTTACTTGGTAGAATGTTGCAAACTTTCCTACTTTCCCTCTTAATCCCGCCTCCCTTTTTCAGCTTGTGCCCTAACTTATTTCCTTTTTTTGTGCCTCTTGTGAGTTACTTCCTGCACATCTACCATGATTTGGTTGGTATTCTTAGGAAGGTTCTCTTTTCCTCTTCCTCCTTTTGATTCCTTTTCGCCATTTTTTGTTTCATTGTTTCATAAGTTCTCTCATCATTATCCTACAGTTCCCCACGTTGAAGATATTCAAATGCCTTAGAGGCTGCTTGTGACCAGTGCTCATTGTCTCTCCTTGCCAACATTAAAGTGCTTTTGCGCATTTGGGAGTTGCAAGTGTTCATTGTTGTCAAGTTAGTTCTTTCTTTTTATAATCTCCTTTTAGTTTTTCTTTTGTTAGTTATTAACATTTCTTTTGTTCTCTTTTTTGTTTTTTTCCCTCAAACTAATGATTAATGATTTCGTGCTTCTTCTTGATGGCTTCTTATATACTTATGTTTCAGTTAAATTTTTTATAAAAATTTATGTTGTTGCTATGCTAACTACTCCCATGCCTTGAAAATTATATATGCTATCATAATGATAATGATCTGCTTTATAACCTTTGTGGAAAAGAAAACCATGTACTTACGTGAAAAATGAAATGATTTACTTTGAGATAGCTTCACAAAATGATTTTAAGTTCGTGCAATGGCTGTTGTCATCCTTCCTTTCCCCAATGATAAGTTTCAAATGCTTTCTTTTGGAGTAGAAAAACCAACAAAAAAATCATTAAACCATTTTATATTTTGAACATGGCAATAAGAAATGAGAATGTAAGAGGATTTATCTCAT
Source organism: Pontederia crassipes (assembly GCA_030549335.1). NCBI lineage: Eukaryota > Viridiplantae > Streptophyta > Magnoliopsida > Commelinales > Pontederiaceae > Pontederia > Pontederia crassipes. Next base: position 20,082,597 of record CM060184.1, on the reverse strand, counting down.
TGGTTAATTGACTCCTTAGTGAGTAAATGAGTTTACTCTTTGGTATTAACTAGATAGTGAACTTTTTTCCCTTAGTCAAGACTTATGATGAGTTATTTTTTCAATTGCTGAGAGGAAACTAGTTTCTTGGTGCCAAAAGTTAAAAAAAATAGAAGAGGAAATATGTGGTATAGGTATTTTTAATGTTCTTGATGACCCACATGTAGAATGCAATTCCACCTATCAAGCCCTCTCTTGTAGATGTGCTTGATGACCACCTATCAATTGTACCTCAAAAGTTCCTAACCATTCAGAGCAAGCAAGAAAGGTCTCACTGGCTCTACCTTATTTGTTAAAACATCTACTACGTCTGAACAATCCAATTCCACATATTTAAATCATTGTTCCCATACCAATTGGAGCTCCATTAAGGCTCCACATATTTCTACTTCAATTAGAGTGGCAACTTCAAGCCTATGCATGAACCCCAAGAATCATTGTCCTATATCATTCCAGAGAAGACCACTTGCACTTGGTCTTATGCCTAAAGTCACTACTGCCCCACCAATATTTATCTTGATCCAAACCCCGGTGATGGGTTCCACTTGGTGGGTAATCAAGAGGTCCCTACCTCTACTTATGACTTCAATTGAGTGAACTTGTGTGAAACTTGCTGCTTCATTTTTTATAATCCCCTCTGGGTTGTAGGGATTTGAGGTACTGATTTTAAGATCTTTCTATTTCTCCACATGCAAAATCTCTAATGTGCCATAGCAAAAAAATTTTGGCCATGCTACTACTCCTTCATTTCTCATCCTTTTGTTCAAGTTAGTTTTTTATCATTCCTGAAGATGAGATCAAAGAAAATATCATGTCGCGAGGAGGGAAGTAATGAATCCATAATTTTATTATTCAATTACATTATCCGATGGTGTGGATAATTGTTTCCTTGAAATTAGCACATCTTGGACACTTGTTTTTCTCCATGTGTCTTCTAAACTTCTCTGCATTGGTCATTAGATGCCCATGTGTAGCCATCAAAAAATGAAGCACAGCGTCTCTAGCCCTTTGATATTTCAAACTATTTTTCAAGTATTTTTGTGGAAAATGACATGCATACTTAATTAGTCATGTTCGGTATGTGATACTAGAACTTAACATATTAACTACCATTGCCTTAAGAAAAAGATCAACATGCTGTGTTCTATCAAAAACTCTATATTAAATCATGGATATTTATTAATTAAATCAAAATGTTGGAGGTAACTCTTATTCTTATAGTATTATTTTTTATTTAATTTTCTGGCATCTTCAGAGACAAGATATTTCATGTAATAGAGCTGAAAAGCAGTTTGATTTGTTTTCTTTTCTTGAAGGACAATTATAATATTTCTTTTGTGATGTGTCAGTTTTTTATTATTTTTAATTTTAGAAAATTATGATCTCTGTGATTTCATTTCACCATATATATTTTTGGATTTCTTATACTTTAGACACGTGTCATATTTGTTTCTCTACTAAGGTTAAGGAAATTAGGATTCCTTCCAAACTAATACTAGATGAGTTGCTGACCAATTTTTGTCTCATATCCTGATTATATTGGTTAGAATAAATAAGTCAGAAATTCGTGTGATATTGCATGCACACTATAACTAACTTTGATTAATAGGAAAGTCATCATTGGCTTATGCTAATTTTAATTAGTTGACTTTGTAGGAAAAATGAGTAGATCAAATAGGACGTGGATGTACTGTAGGCGAAATTCAAGGGGGTTGATTAATAGGCAGTTTATTGAGGGTTTAAAATTTTTTTTTAGTTTTGCGTGTTCTCAGTCTCGATTTATGGATGGGGAAAAGATTCGTTGTCCATGTCAAAAGTGTAAAAATCGTAGGTATCTCATGCCAGATGATGTCCGTTATCATTTGGTAAGCAAAGGATTTGTTGAAAAATATTATGTTTGGAATTGTCATGGAGAAGAAGATATACAAGTAGAACATCATAGATCACTTGATGACATACAAATGGAAAATGAATCTTTTAATCCATTTCGCCAAATGATCTTAGATGTGGCTGGTCCAAGCTTTAACCCCAGTAGTGCCATTAATATCGATGGAGCTGAGACATCAATGGACTTCAACACTAATAATGGACGTCCATCTTCTTCTTTTGAGCCTCCAATCGAAGAGCTACCTAATCCAAAAACTCAACAATTTTATGATATGCTTACCGTAGCAAATTCTGAATTGTACAAAGGTGCACTAATCATTCTCAAATGTCCATGGTTGCTCGTTTGTTGAACATTAAAGCTGAGAATCATTTATCAGAAACGTGCTTTGACAATATGGTGCAACTTATTTGTGAGGCTTTACCAAATGATAACATCATGGTCGATAGTTTTTACCAAACAAAAAAATTAGTGAAGGGATTGGGTTTGCCTGTTGAAAAAATAGACTGTTGCAAATTTGGTTGCATGTTATATTGGAGAGAGGACAAGGAGCTCACAAATTGCAAATTATGTAGTTGCCTTAGATATAAAAGAAGTGGTGGATCATACAAGAATAAGAATGTACCATATAAGCAAATGTATTACTTTCCTCTAATTCCAAGATTGAAATGTTTGTATGCATCGCAAGCAACTGCTAAAGATATGCGTTGGCATGCTGAGCATGCACAAGAGGAAGGAGTTATGTGCCACCCATCTGATTCTATTGCATGGAAACACTTCAATATAATACATTCTGAATTTGCTATTGAAACTCGAAATATTAGACTTGGCTTATGCACAGATGGTTTTCAACCATTCGGACAATCTGGTAAGCAGTATTTATCTTGGCCAGTAATTGTCACGCCTTACAATTTACCTCCATGGATGTGCATGAAAGAAGAATATATGTTCTTGACCATTATTGTGCCAGGGCATGATAATCCAAAACAAAAACGAGATGTCTATTTGCAACCTCTAATATATGACCTAATAATGTTGTGGGAAACAAGGTTTGAAACTTATAACATTTCAAAGAAAAAGAATTTTCAGTTACGTGCAGCACTTACGTGGACAATAAGTGATTTTCCAGCATATTCCATGTTGTTAGGTTGGAGTACAGCAGGCAATCAAGCGTGCCCTCATTGTATGAATGAGTCACAAGCATTCAGATTGAAGTATGGCGGAAAAACAACATGATTTGATAATCACATAAAGTTTCTCCCTAAAGAACATTCTTTTAGGAAGAATAAAATAAACTTTCTTTGTAATAGACAAGAAACAAGGCAAGCCCCTCGAATTAAAAATGGTGAGGAAATTTTATACGAGATAAGTAAGTTGTGCCTAAAGAAAGTAACTGAAGTTGCCTTTAAAGAAGTGAATGACATCATCATAAAGAATCATGGTTGTGGGTGGATGAAGAAAAGTATTTTTTGGGACTTACCATATTGGAGTTCACATTTAACTCGTCACAATCTTGATGTCATGCATATTGAAAAAAATGTGTTTGAAAATATTTTCAACACTGTTCTAAATATTGAAGGAAAAACTAAAGATAATGCCAAAGCAAGGCAAGATGTCGCTTGGTATTGTAATCGTAAAGAGTTGGCCATAGATCCACAAATAAGAAAATATAAGAAAGCATGTTATAGCTTAGATAAAAACAAAAAACATGTCCTATTAGAATGGGTAAAAAATCTTAAGTTCCTAGATGGGTATGCTTCAAATTTGGGAAGATGTGTGGACATGAAAAAATATAAGATGTTTGGCATGAAAAGCCATGATTGCCATGTATTTATGCAAAGATTGATTCATGTTGCTTTTCTGGAAAGCTTTGACAGAGCTGAGCCTATTTTTTAAAGATCTTACTTCGACTTATCTTCGCGTAGAAGACATGGAAAGACTTGAAACAGAAATCATCTTAATATTATGTAAATTGGAGTGCATTTTTCCACCTAGATTTTTTGATTCCATGGAACATCTTCCAATTCACTTATCTTATGAAGCAAAGATAGCTGGACCTGTGCAATATCGGTGGATGTATCCCTTTGAAAGGTAATTGGTGCAACATGAATTGTTCTTGCAAGTATTCGATATGTTAATTTTAAAAAAAATAAATAAATTCAAATTTTGTAGGTACCTCCGTCATGTAAAAAGAATAATTGGTAATAAAGCTTGCGTCGAGGCCTCAATGTGCAATGCATACTTATTAGATGAATCCTCAAGATTCTTTTCTCACTACTTTGAACCTCATGTTGTAACAAGAAATCGATTGGTTCCACGTAATGACGATGGGGGAGAAATGGATGTAATTGCTGAAAATCTTGCAATATTTACATATCCTAGATGATTAGGAGGTCAAACACATACAAAATTTTTAGATGATGTTGAGTATAAAGCTGCTCAAACATGTGTTGTTAAATTATGAAGAGGTTTAACCATTTGTAAGGTGAGAATTTAAGTACGATATGTAATTTATGCAATTTACAAATTTAATTATGAAGCTCACTACAATGTTATATATATTTATTAGATTCTCAAAGTTTATACAAAAAAAGACTACAGATGGAATCATTCTTTCTAAATGATAGTCAAATAGAAGAAAATATTGAGAAGTACTTTTGGATGTGGTTCAAGGAATATGTAAGTGTTGATATGACACCCTTTGGTCTAATTGTTAAATAAAGTGATTAATTTTTTATCACTATGTAGGCACAAGCAAATCCGTTTGACAATGTATTTCTCCAAAAGCTTGCAGAAGGTCCAAATAAAAAAGTCAATTGCTACTCAGTGTGTTTTGTTAATGGTTATAAATTTCACACTATGGATCGCACTTCAATTAGAGCTTTGATGAATAGTGGGATTTGTATAAAAGGGTCAAACTTTATGAAAGACGATGTTGACTACTATGGTCGCATTCTAGAGATTGTTGAGCTTGAATGTGCTGGGTTACCAATGAAGAGAACAATATTATTTAAGTGACCCCAAAATAGACATTGGTACAAAGGTGCATACACAATACAAATTTGTTGATATTAATCAAAGGAGAAGATATGCAAAGTATGAGCCATTTGTATTAGCTATGCAAGCAAGCCAAGTTTGTTACGTGCCTTATCCAAGTTTAAAAATGATAAAATTGATTGATTAAATGTGTGCCATATAAAGCCAAGGAACATGGTTGAAATGCCAAAGGATGATGAAGAAATAATACCTACAAATATCACCCCATTCCAAGTAGAAGTAACTGAAGGCCATTATATTGATATGGAAGATGATGAAGTGACCTTGGTTGACCCTTCAAATGAGCTAATAGATATGAATGATCCAAGTGGTGAGGAATTATTTTTAGACAACGAAGAATTGGAAAATTCTTCTAGCAATGAATACGAGACCTCGGAAGATGAGGAAGAATTTGAGGAGGAAACAGATTCTGATTAGACTTCTTATATACTATTTTTTCATGTATGTTATGAATCTTCACATGGTAGGTAATGATTCTATACATAAACATTAAGTCTATTACTTGATATGATTATTTTCTTTTTCTACAATAATTATGCTTTGAACTAATTAAAATAATTGTTTTGTGCTTATAGGTCATGACACATGGAGAAAGATCTTATCGGGGTACACGTGGTGCAAGAAGATGATTGGGTTTAGGTCGGGGTGGTACATGTGGAAATATGCCAAGTATACCTTCTCAAGCTTCACCTACAATGGTGAATGCAGTGGCAACTAATTCATCTAATACACCAACCAGTAACACATCAACTCCAGCATCAGATTCAACTAATGTAGTTGATCCTCTTGAAAATTTAACTAATTCAATGTCTCATAACACAAACAATGAGGATGGACGAAGGTTTATTACACTTGACAGAAAAATGTGTTTATTTTTATTCAATTATGTTTAACTAAAATGATGACATGCAATCTATTTTGTTAGTTAACTATAGTATGATTTCAATTTTTATGTTGATATTTATTTTATTCTTAATTATTCATCATAATGTCAATGCTATTAGGATAAAGCCTTCTGAGCCATGCTCAAGACAGATAAGAAAATCATTTCAACAACGACTAGATGAAGAAGGAATTCGATGGAAGGCAGTCTCCCAAAACATTAAGGATTTTTATTTTGGAAAGTTTAAGGTAAATATTATTACTTCAATATGTTAGTTAACAAGTAAACATCCGTTTTGTTTTAAAATATTTATTTCAGCATGGTTTTCAATAATTGGACTTCTCTTTCAACATGTAATATATATCAAGAAATATACATCCATATGATGTATATATATATATATAATAGTTTATGTTACATTTAATTTATTGGTCTTTAAAAGGCTATGATATCCCCATAATTCAACTGGAATCCAAATCTTGACATCAACCAATAATGTTTTCATAAATATTTTAAATGGAACCCACTCCTTGACAGCAATGTAAGAGCAGCATTCAACCAAAAGGCAATGATTCGATACAAAGATTTTATTAGTAGAATCAAGTCAGACACTCAAAGACCTTATTATGTTCCTGAAGCTATATGGCTGCATTGGAGACAAGTCCAAGAAATTGCTGCTCGTAATTCTGCAAATCATCGTGCTGGAAATGATGGTGGTGCACGTGGGTTCCATACTGGTGGTTCCATAACTGCAACAGAACATAAAAGAAGATTGGTTAGCTGAAAACCTTTTAAGAATGCATTAAGTCTTTTTTAGGATCGACGAACATGCACAGATTGATTTTATCATGGCATAAATTCTTGTAGATCTAGTATAACATTTTGCTTATGAAAATTTAAGCCTAAATTGTCCCCTTAAATATTTAAAATTTTGTCACTACAATTGTGTTGCCTATGATCAATGCATTAAAATGTTGCCTAGATTGTTTGTTTCTTTTCTCTCTTTTTTTTTGCATGATAAGAATTTGCAAGTTCTTAAGAATGTTATGGATTAAGTGTATTTACTTACCCTTATAATTTGGTAACAATTACATGAAGAAACATTACTATGATCCTATGAATGCATTTTGTTATCACATATGAGCAAATATATGTAGAGACTATAGTCATTAGAAACACCATATTTAAATTGGACTGAAATATGTATACCAGTTATAGTCACATACAACATATTTAGTAATAGAACACTTTCTTCTAAGGAGCTCCAAACAAAGATAGCAAGGTAGAAATAATATTACAAATGCCAACAGTTATGTACAATGAATAGATTCCCAGCATGATATTTACTAAATTGCCAAAACAAGGAAAAAAGGTCTTAGTTGTCAAAACAATTGAAAACAAATGTTACGTTGACAAGGAACTAGTGCATTCAAATAGAATACATGAACAAAAAAATAAACATAAAAGTATTCCAAGTAACAGTCCTTAGTGAATTCTTTGTTTATGCTCGTTTAAGTCCACATGTGCATAGTATAAAATATTTTTGTCTTCAAACTCTCTATTACTTAAAGGGATCTCTCCATCTTTGTAGGGTCTAATTCTCACTAGCCATAAATCATATATGAAAATGATATTAGTTGTAGCCAATCAAGAATAGTCATTCTGGTTTGGTTTTTATTATCTATTACTCCCCTAATTGGAAAACATATTGTAAAACCTGTAAGTGAATTGTTATTAATGAATCATCATTGTTTAGGATATTTCCATCAAGTTATTTAACATTAACATATTTGAGTAGTTTGAATCTTGAATGTCCTCTCACATATTTTTTCTAACATGTCTTGGTATTTTTTACTTTGTGCTTGTTCTTCAATGTTAGTCTATACATTAAGTTGCTCTTATTTTTTAATACAGATTGAAATTGTTTTTATTATAGTTTGTTACCTTAATATTTTAGTTGATTTCTTTATATAATAATCTGTTGATTTTTTTTATTTTTAATAAGAGGAAGAACTTGGACTAGAGATGTCACTATATGAAGTGTTTGTACATATGCATACAATCAATCATGATGGCACTAATTTTATTAATGATAGGGCTCGAGAAGTCAATGTTAGTAATATTTAACTTGTGTTTTTAGTCAATAGACAATTGATGATTTTATATATATTAACATTGATGGGAACTATTAATTGTAGGAGAAATTTAAGCAACTTTTAGAAGAAGCTGATGATACCTCTGTTGATCAAAGCAAACTATATTTACAAGTCGTTGAAGCTCGTCCAAATAAGAAAGTGTATGGCATTGGATCACATAATAGTCACATTACTCTTGGTTCTTCTTCTACAGTGCCACCTCCTTCGGATCATATTTCTTTGGCTGATTTGGATCGTCGGATTGCGGATATTGTCAAAAATGTTGTTGGACAAATGGTTCCTAATATATTAAGCCAGCTTGATATTCATTCACCCATTGTTCAAACACCACCATCAGGTTATTCTCAAAATGAAAGTAATGATGTACAAGAAGGTTCTCCTATGGGGCGATCAAATAGTTCTATTGAATGCCCTTATGGCATATAGTGATTTTGTTTTAGGTTCTTATTTTGATGATGATAGATGTATTTGAAAATGTTCTTTGAATATTTGCACTTTTGGTACTATTATTTTGAACCTGATGTAGTCATCTTGATCAAATCGACTTGTTTGAATGAAATAGGATCATTGTTTTGAAATTTATAATGATGTGTAACTTTTTTATTAATTTATAATATTAAATCTATGTAGTTAATGATATTTTAACAATTCAAAAATTAGGTTTTTTCTTAAAATAAATTGCGACCAGAACATCATAGTTTTTTGTCGTAATTTTTTTACATAGTTTTTTAATAAAAATGGTTCATGAATGATTGTGACCAAACTACAACCAATAACAAGCTACATGTGAAAACAACTTTAAATATTGTGACCAAAATGTAAAAAGTTGTTTTGGTCACAACTTTTATTCTATTTTTTTTTCTAACGACCAAAGATGAACCACATTTTGCAACCAAAATAATTCAATTTTGCAACCATGACTATGGTCGCAACTTTGCGACCACATCACCTTTGGTCTCAATTTTTTTGCGACGGCCTAAAATGCGACCACTAGGCGCAACCACCAGTTTTGGTCGCAATATTAAATTTGCGACCAAAAACCATTTATTTGCAACCAAAGTGGTGGTCGCAAATAGCAAAATTTTTTATAGTGTACGCAGCAGTTTCATTGTTGTTTCTGAAGAGTACTTCTTGTTCTAACATTATGTTGGGATGATATTTTAGATTTTTATATTTAATCTATCTATCTTAGCATCCAGGATTATTAGTTTTCATTTTATAGGTTAGTTTTAGTTGCAAAAGTTTTACTGTATGAAAAATCTCTGATTTTTTATTAATCAAATGATTAGTTAATTTTTTTATGAACATGATTGCTATGCGTAATACTTTTTTTCGAGATTTAATGATTTCTAGGATGATTATTGATTGTGTAGTGTGATCAATCTTTAATTCATCATTTTCTGTTCGAATCAATTCTTAACTTTATGTTAAAGCAATCCATGTCATAATCTAATAAAAACTGTGCGACATATTAAATTATGCGGTCTGCATCAATTGACCCGTGTGAGCGATTTGTGTAGTTTAGGAATTGTAACGCATTACATCTTAAGTTCAGTATAACTAAAGGTATATTTGTGTAGAATACTTTCAGATTATTGTTGTCTTAAGATAGTTGATTTATCCATGCGGGAGATCATATTTTTAGTGTTCTTAATTCGTCTAAAAACTAAACATAAACTTCATACTTATGCTTGATTTTACAAAAATGCATATTGTTCTAATCATTATATATTATCCTAAGGACTTTTGTATCAGTAATTTTAGATTTTACTTTTCTGTTATTTTATTTTTTGCATTTTTTACTCAAATTTTATGTCATCTCCTATTAGTCTATAAAATTAGTTTAATTAAGTAAGTTAATTCCTCATGTGTTCGAAACTCTACTTTTACATTTTATTACTTGAACGACTAGTGCACTTACTAGTATTTAATTATTATTAATTATCGCATCAACATCTCAATGAGTGCAAGTAATTTAAGTCGGGTCATAAAGAGTGGAAGAGACTGACTTTAATGATATGTGATTTAGTATGTAAGCAACAGTCAACAATGCATCTCTCTAATATGAAATCGGAAGACTTTCTTGTATCATCATAGACTGAATTATATCGAGTAGAGTATGATTCCTCTTTTTTTGTAACACCATGTTGCTATGAAGTTTTTGAAATTGTTGGTTGCCTAATTATTTCTTTTTAATCGCATAACTTCTTGAATAGATCTAAAACATACTCATAATTACGGTTGGTTCGCAAGGTCTTAATCTTGTGATTTAATTAATTCTCATTTATATTCATAAATCACACAAAGTAATTTATGATCTCGGACTTATGAGAGATCAAGTACGCGATCCCACGGCATGAATAATCATAAATAAATGTGATGAAACATGAGAAATTGTGTCTATTTTGAATAGTTATCGGGCCACATATGTTCGAGTGTATTGATTGCATTGGAAACTTATCACTCTTTTCTTTTCCAAATGATTTTCTTATTTGTTCGTCAGTTAGGCATTCTTCTTTAAGTTTGTTTATCGACGTTAGCGAGAAAGCCTATGAGTCCTTATCTAGTTAGTTTATTCATTCGATTTTGCCCTATATGTTCTAGCTTGGCATGCCAAGTTTAGCACTTTCATTCACATTAACGGATGGCATAAATGAATAGTTATTAGCAACATGTGTAGTATTCAAACATAAAAACCATTTTTAGGAAAGTCAGATATTAGCAAATGTGTAGTATTCAAAACATAAAAATCATTTTTTAGAAAGTCAATTCATATAGAATATCATCCATTAAAATGCTTAGATATTTAGAACCAAAAGTCATTACATATCCATATGCATCAATAGTGAATACTGATATCAAGTTTTGTCAAAAGTTAGGGGTATACAAAACATTGTGGAGCTAACGAATTTTTTCATTGCTAAGTTCTAACTTGCAACATCCAATCCCTTTGACTTCCACTCTTTTATTGTCTCTTACATAGATCCAATTAGAGTCTGCACTGAATCGATGAAACTTGACAAAAGTCTCACGTTCCTTTGCTACATGATCTGTTGCTCCGGAGTCTACAATCCATGAATGATAAGTTTTAACAATCAGAACACAACTAAAAATATATGCAAAAATTGTGTCAGGACAAGCCTTATTCGGATTAGTGCACTCATGAGTGAAGTGACCATGACCACCACTGTTGTAGCATTTCAATTTATTTTTATCTACTTTGCCATTACACTTCTTTCATTTGTATTGTTGGTGTTGGACTTTTGGCGACTTACGCGACCTTTTACGTGTGGAGCATGTGTCATGTTTCTGCCCACCTATTTCAGCAACTAATGCTTAATTAAAGGATTTTTGTGATTCTAGTACCTCATCCTCCATTTCTAAATGATGTCACATTATCAAAATTCTTAATATTTTTATTATGCATCGGGTTGACACGCATATGTTTCTAAAATTTGAAAAGAGAGCGAAAAATAGCTTGTGCTTGTTGATCATCAGCACATGTTTGACATTTTTCAATCCTTGTATCATGTTTATTATTTTCCTTAGGTGTTATCTCATCGTGTGATTAGGACGCATCATATAGGAACCGAACTTGATGGTCAACATTCTCAACTTGGTGGTCAACATGATGCTGAAATATTGTTTGATAAAAAATTATAGATCATGCATGCCTCTCAAAAAATTACAGATCATAGTAAAAAATTTGAGATCATGCATACCTTTCAAAAAAACATATGCAATTAATTATATACTCGAAGTTTATGTAATTAATTTTCTTTCATGCATATATTCAATTTTACATGACATTAATTTAATTGCACGAATTAGCACTAAGCTCTAAAATGCAAATAACTCTATATATGCATTTCAACTATGATAGAAAAATTCCAAGGAAAATTTTCAATTGTTTCTCCATTTTCTATAATTTTCTATCAATTTCCAAAATAGATAATTTTATAGCAAAAATTGTCCCAGATCAATAAAATGAAAATTAAAAATTATATATTAATTTATATATTATGTAAAATTTTAGGAAAAATTTTTCATATTTTCTCTATCGTCTATAACTATCAATTTATACAAATTCTCCTTCTTTAAAAACAAAGAAAAAATTAAAAAAATTGCCGTCTGGGCTGCGCATAGGGACAGCCTAGTCACGCGAGCCACACACCAACAGATCCGCTGCAGGCCGTGCGGGACACGCGGCCCGCGGTGCACGTGGTGCGTCCCGTTCGGCTGGGTTGCGCGCCGACGCTCGCCGCTTGGTCCGCACATGCGGCTGGGCCATCCACCCAAGCACTATGGTGGGTCGCGCGTGGCTTGGGCCATGCATGCGTCCAGGCCGCGCTCAAGCCGTTCCCCTTTTTCTAACAGTAGGAAGGCCATTTTATTTTTTTATAAAAATGGATTTTTTTTTAGAGAAACTGACGTGGCTTTGATACTAATTGTAGTAATTTAATAAGTATAATGTATATGTGAGGTTCACGGAATATCTCAAATGTGAGAGCGAATCGTGCTAACGGCAAAAATCAAATCACGTGAAAGTGAAAAACAATATAAAAAATGGTGACCGAATGGACTAAGTTTAACTCACATACCCTCACAACACACTTCACTCCCTATTACTTGCACCAACACTTGGTCATTCCAAGTGCACCTAGGGAGCTTCATTTATAGAGGTGCTTGATCACAAAAGGTCAAGAAAGAAGTGCCGAGAGGTCTGGAAGGCATGATCTCCATGCCATGCCATCATAGCATGGTGCCCATGCCAAGGTGTGGTGGTCATGCCTTGCATATTGGCCGCCATGACATGATATGATGTGCAGGCCATGCGTTGGTAGGGCACCATGTTGAGATATGGAGCCCAGGTGTTTCCAACTGTTCATATTAGAAGTGAGGTCAGAAAAAACACTCACATGTAAGACAAACTTCAATTAAAAAAACTCACATAAGGGGAATAATATCAAGACAAAATAGAAAACAATTCCAGACATGAGACCAGACCAGAATTAGTTGATAAGGTAATTGTATCAAGAACTATTACATGCACTAGTCAGTTATATGTGATTATAAAAGAAGGTTTATGAATCAAGACTTATACATAGAGAATTTTAAATTTAGTCACTTATTAATGTGTAATCATATCTTTTTTTATTCAAATAAAAAGGTGATAGTTTCGATAGTCCTAGGTTTTTTTTTTTGTTGATGTTGCTCGATGGTTTTTCCTCTCATGTGTTTCCAAATATAGCCACGCATGGCCTCATGCCTCCCTGCATATGATGGTGGTGGTGGCAAATCCAGTTCGGGACGAACTAAATTTGGTACTCATCGGAGCAACGCTGGGGAAGAGCGGTGGGCATTGCAGTGCGGTGCGCTCGTGGTTGGAGACGCCAATCCTTTCTTAGTAGCCATCGCCCCTGCCGTTTCAATCCTCCTCCCCCCTTTTAAATCCACACCGCTCTGATGGCTCCTGCCCAACCCTTCAACGTTAAGGCCATTGCTATGCAACCGGCTTTACTCTCCTCAGCTTCTTCGCCCTCCTCACGCCACGGCCGACGCCCCATCGGCCGCCGCCCGGTGCTCGTCGGAGCACCAGACATGATCCCAGGAGGTGAAGAAGTAGGAGAAGAAAACGTATAATATATATATATAGCTAGAAAAAAGGTCGATCGATCGACGTCTATTACTATAATTACGTAGGCGCACATATAGGAAACGAAGATGGAAGTAATAGAGCAGAAGCAGGTGATCTTGACCGTATCTTCCTCGTCGTCGGAGAGCGAGGAGGAGAGAGAGGTGGTGATGGACGTGAACGAGCCGCCGAAGACGTGGAACGTGCCGAAGAATGGTAACGTCGGCGGCAACAGGAAGAGGTTGCTGTCCAAGCAGCTGTCCATGAGGGAGACGAGGAGGGAGGCGAAGTGGGAGCAGCGGCGGAGGCAGATGCTGATGCAGAGGAGGACGAGCATGAGGGAAGGAGTCGGCGGAGAGGTCGACGAGTCGGCGCCGCGTGGCGGTGGCGCGGACGTTAGGAGGCAGTTGAGTGTACGGACGAGGAGCCTGACGGACGAAGACCTGGACGAGCTGAGGGGTTCCATAGAGCTCGGATTCGGGTTCATAGAGGGGGAAGGCGGCAATGACCTCTGCGACACGCTCCCGGCGCTCGACCTCTACTTCGCCGTCAAACGGCAGCTCTCGGACCCGAAGATCCGGGCATCGCCGAGCCTCGCCTCAACGCCGACCACGGCCGCCTCGTCGTCGTCCAATCTACTCGGCTCCCCGGGCCCCTCGAGCCCGGATGGATCACAGCACTCAGGCTCCTCCGATTCCTGGAGGATACTGAGCCCAGGTACTGTTCGTTCTTTCCTCCTGTTTTATCTATAAAATGGAAGTAACGACGAACTTAGTTATTAATTACCAACTACGAACAGACAACAGACTAATGGTAACGGCTACCACGTACGTAGTGTAAAGTTTCATGATTGTGAGCTAAAAATAACATTGCATATTGAAGTTGTCACCTTTCCGATGTATATATAATCTTGATTGTTCGAGTGCACCAGGGGACAACCCGCAGGCAGTGAAGACAAAACTCAGGCATTGGGCGCAAGCTGTGGCTTGCTCCGTTAGGCAATGCTGCTGATGGAGTGGGAATAGCCATACTCGTTACTTCCGGAAGCTGTCATTCATTGGCTGGGAGAATGGAGTCTCCGATGCAGATCACTGGCCGAGAAGCAATTTCATGCCACTTTTGCACTGCAACACTCTGACAATTAAAGAGAGAGAGAGAGAGAGAGTACTGGGGAGAAGATGGCTTGGCGTCTCAGAAGAACCTTGAAGGAGACAAATTGAAAGAGTAAACAAACTTTTGGGTGCTCAATATTGTTCCTAGTTACTATTGAAGATTTGTGTAATTCCCTCTGTCATTCAGGGTAGCCTCTGCGTTTGTTTCTTTAGTTATTTGGTATCTTGATAGAAATTAAAAAAAAAATACTTTTTCTTTGGAACAGATAAATCATCCCAACAGCATAAAACTGGCTCAATATTCAGAGAATAATTATTTCCACATATCATGTCTCAGATACAAGATGCCCGGGTGGCAAAAAGTAGCACCATATTACAAAGAATCTAGATTGGATCATCTTCCCTTCCATTACATAACTCTTCTGTGAACCACTTATTTGCCCGCTTGGAAAACCAAATGCAATGCAGCAATAACCTCAAAAACTTACAACATATGTACAAGTATGCCAATTTCTTCATTCAGGCATATATATAACTTAGAATCGTTTGCTTCCAACAGCGCTGTTCGCTTACGAAATTCACGGTGGACATTTCAATTATTGAGAACTTGTCAAGTGTTCAGGAGAATAATAAAAAGGCATCTCCAATCTTCTGCAGTCCTGGAAGTGAACTTTGTCACCTCTTCTGAGAAGAATGCTAACAGAGGTGGCTTCATGGAAGCCAATTCTGGTATCAGCTTAAACAATTGGATCAGTACCAAGACATCTAGTTGTCAGGCAGAAAAAGGTATCTAAACCTGGAATCAAATGGGATGACACTGAAACTCCTGACACTAAGTAACCGCTTCCTCTGTGATGTTGAATCGCGAACTATGGTTACCTGATCTGGGGAAAGATACCGACAGATCCAGTCAACCAGCAGCGAATCCTCCACTACACCTTTAGCAAAAGAGTGCAACAACTTGGGTACTAGTAGCTTTCCCTTATCACCTATACTTATTGAAGCACGTATGTAGTCCCTCATGGAGTTTTTAAGTTCTTCCTGAACGTTATCTGCAGTGAAGACCCTTACCTGCGTAAGCCATTATTCCATAGTCAGAAAAATGAAAGCAGTAACATGTAGGCCATCGAATAATTTATCGTGAGCGGAGTTCAGATTCAGCATAGTATAGAAATGATACAGATGCATTTTATATCTAGAAAAAAAAAGTTTACTAGGTTGAATTCCATAATCGAAGGAAACCATTTAGAAATGAACTCATCAGCCATGAACATTATAAGTCATAATTTTCAAATCCTGGTTACTTAAGAGATAACAGACTTCAGGTAGAGCTAAACTCAGCCAATGTTTTTAGAACCGAACCGGGCTCATTACTGAGTGGCAGTTGGACCGGTCCGACCGGACTCAACAGGATTGAACCGGATTATTTATAATAATTATAAAGATATAATATAAGTTTTATGATATAATATATGAATATTGTACTAATAACCTATTAATAATATTAAAAATTAATATAACATATTTTTTATTTATTGAAAATTTAATAATGATTAACATATGAATATAAATAGATTATTATTAATTTCATATCTATTATTTATTGATGATAGATGCTATATTAATAAATTTTATCTTAAATTATTATTATTTCTCTTTTTCTTTAACACTTTCCTTTTCATTTCCTTTATTTATGCCCTTTGATAATTTTTCATTTTAATGTTATTCAAATTTAAATACCTACCTTTTTTATTTCAATTCCTATTTAATTTTAGATATGGCATATTCCCTCCTCTTTTACCTTTGTTATATTTCTTTCCTTTTTCCTTTTTTAACTTTCCTATTTTTATCATTTTCTTTAAATTTTATTCTTCAAAATTGGCATTGAACCGGGTTGAACCGGTTTTTCCCGGTTCAATGCCAAAACCGGTTTAATATCAACCGGCCGGTCCGGTCTGGTTTTGATAACATAGAACTCAACAAAAAGAAGGTTAAAAGATGTGTGACAGTTGCTACACTTACTTTGCTTAACAAACAAGAAGGTAAAGATGCAGAGAAAAGATGTGAAAAGGTTATTAGTTTGTCATGTGCTCATTATTCAAGTATAGAAAGAAAAGCATCTTTGATGTAATGTTGAAAAAAAGATTGCAAGGAAAATTATGTTATTCACAACGCACACAAGAACGTGGTCATTGAGGGGCTCACCGCAGGTGAAGAATACATTCCACAACTAAGAGCAAAAAGAGCAAGGGGCTCCGTGTTGTCAATGGAATAATTTCTATGCTCCTCAGACACCTTAAACTTGTGAAGAGCTAGTATCAATGCCTGAAAATGGTGCATCATTCAGTGGAATAATGTTTGAAATAACATTCAAATGGTTCTCAAAAACTCGAAAACAATTTAGAATAAAATAGTGAATACATACCAGTTGTGGATGATGTGCTGGAGGTTTCATCTTTAAAATGATAAATTCGATCTCAGCTGCACTAATCGACTGGCCACCAATTGTATAAGATGCCTGCAGCATGGAGCCCTTGTGTAAACATGAACTACAAAGTACTTACACGCAAAATATAATGGGAATCCAGGACTCCAAACCTTTTGCATAAGAGAAAATTGCTTGATATCGGATTTAGGAACTCCGTATGCTAAATAGGCCTGAGATTTTAGTAAGAAAGACACTTTCTTGTAAGACATAAACCTATTAATTAGAAAGATCATTATAAACCGACTGACAGAAAATGGACAGGAAGCAAACTTACATGCATTATCAGTGCATTATACACATTGATCCAGAAAGCAAGCTTCATGTTGCCATTCAAACAAGCTGGATTGACCCTTGCAAGTTGTTCAACAAGAAATCTGAAGCAGTTGATCATTAAGCCACCTTAAACATAAATCATTTTCTAACAATCACAGAACAGAAATTGGTTCCAACTTTCAACAAGTGACACTTTATGTCTCACAAAGCAATTTAAGCAGTCAAGAATATTACCTGAATCTTTTTAGAGCCTCAGCAGCATAGTCCAACTGTGCTTTTCCCACAGACATCCAAGATACTTCTGTCGCCAAGGCATAGATTCCGATATCTCCCCAATTCACCTTATCATTTACTCCATATGGATCTTTCCCTTCCACCTGGTCCATCACATGACAACTCTGATTCATCCTAGCTGACGAATTTCGCAACGTTGAGGGCATAACAGATGAATCAGAGAAGGATGTGAAGGAAGAAGATGAGAGAGGCCCATGTGGTGAAGGTAGGAACTCCAAAGAAGATGCGCTCGATATGTCTGATGATTCAGATAAGCAAAGAAAGATATTCCTCATGCACCGAATCATCTCCTCTGAAAGCAAATTTGGACATTGCCAAAAGTTCATATCTAGACCATTCTTCTTCACTTCCGCTTCATCAGTTGGTTGAAGACGAGTGTTATGTTGTGTACATTCTTCATCGCTGCTATATGATGCTGATATCTAGAGTGAAAAAGGTTGTCATTGTTTGCGTTTCATAACAAGATTGAAAAATACTGTATTTTGACAGGAAGAGAAAAGATATTGAATGCAACCTCTGGGCTTCTTTCAAGCTCTCTACTGTCCATAACTAAGTCCAGATCTCCAGAACCAGACAAGTGATCCTGCTGATGTGAACTAGGAATCATTTTCAACCCAAATTTCGAGACTCTCAAGGAAGATATGTGCTGGTGAATATAGGCAGGTACATCAGTAATAAGAAATCATGAACTTCAAAGAAAACCCACAGACTAAATGAATTAAGAAAAATGATCTCTTACATCTTCCCAACCACAACCAGAAGAGGTAGATGACAATTCTGGCAATAATGATGGCGAGCATCCTAGATAGCTTTCAGAGAGATGGCGTTCATGCCGTTCTTGGCATAGCTGAAGATGTAAAGATGCTAAATCATCTTCGAGTTTCGAGATTGTCATCTCGAGTTCTACTATATTGTCCAAAAGCTCCTGTGTCTAGTTTTCCATCAATGAATTAAAAGACTTGTCAATTTCTATTACTTGATAACAAACGGCTTGTTCAACGCAACTATGAAACTTCATGAACTGATTACTTTATCTGGAAGCTTAGAAGGAGAGTTCAAAGATGATGCGGAATTGCGAGCTACAGCATTAACTAAGGCCACATGAAGATCAATCTCCTCTTGAAGTTGCTTCTGTAGTCGCTCAACCTGTAAAATAATGTTTTGAACGAAATCAATGGCCTTCAACGTCTTAGACTTCTAGAGAAAACAAAATGAAAGAAGTCAATGAACTGATATTGGAATCAGGAATCATTGGACAGTTTCTATATCCTACAGAGCAATCATATTTAAACTTGATTATACAACTGAGTCAGGTGTACACTGTGGCATCATTTTCGTCAACAGGGGATCCAGAAAAAAAAGGGAAAATACTTACCAATTGGACAACCGGGATGTTTCCTGGGATCCTCAATATTCACTAAACAATGTACCATAAAACGTAAGCATGTTTCTGACATATTGAGAGGACAGAAACTATTGAACTAAAATTGGCGAGAAAACATTTCGAGTCTATGTTGCAAGGGTACGGGTACGGTACCGGTACCGGGTACGAGTACGGGTACGGGATACGTCAAATTCTAAAAAATTAGAGTACGGGTACGGCAATATATTAAATATAATATATATATAATAAATTTTCATAAGATTTCTAGTATCTTCATATTGTTTAAGTTTTCAAAACAAGTAATTAGTTATTTTCTTTACTATTATGTCTAAACGATGAGTTATTAATAGTTTTCTTTCTCCTTATGACTTCTCATCTATAAGTTTTATTGTTCACATTTGATAAAAACGTAGCAAAATATATGTGTATCATGTTATCTAGTATTAGTGTTTTCATGATCATCAATCATTAATTATCTTTTTTAGAATTTTATCTGACAAAATTTTGATATGGAGTACCCAGAAGCATAGGTACGAGTACCCATTGAAGTACCCATTTTTTTAAAAAATATTTTATTATTGAGTACGTATGGGTACGAGTACCCATGAAGTACCGGTACCGGGTACGTACCCAGTACGGGTACGTTGAGGAAATTGGAGCACCCGTGCATCATAGTTTCGAGTAAAAACTGAAAACAAGGAGATGGATTAGATTGTTTTTTGTTTAAAATTGGTTTGAACTGTTAATGATGGACCAGAGGATAGTATCAAAACCTGTATGATTTTGGTCAAAAGGAGACATTACAAATAGTTTGCTTTACTTGATCAGTCTATGAAGTGAAACCTCACGCATAAATTATTCAGCTGAGTCCAAGAAGCACTTTAAGAATTCAAAAGATTGAAGTGTTTCCTCCTACAATCTAAACTTGGAATTCTAAACCAGAGGATACAACAACATAGGTAAGAGAGGGCTGCTAATTTTGAGGGCGCCTTCAGATGGATAACACAGTAATCAGACACTGCAGAGAACAAGTATACTCACTTCTTGTTCAAGCTGATTTCTATGCATATTCTGTCGCCTTTCCCCTGTTGATCCGTCGTTGCTCTTTTCATCCTGAAATTACCAAAATTGAGGCAAAAACAGTCAATCAGAAGCAACCCGGCTGCTTGCAGATAGCAAACTTCTGAAAGGGGCGTAAATAAAAAGAAAATTGACGGAATCATTTTTAGTGGATAACTCAGGTTTAACCCGAAGGATTAATTCGTATCAGTGACAAAGCTCAGATAAGTCGGCTAATAATAGGAAGTAAATAAAAAGATAACCTACAAATTAAACCAGTCAATAATCTGCAGGGCCTATCTGATAGAATAAACCAAGCAAAGTGTCCGACCTCAACACCAGAACAGCTGGCAGTGCCATCTACTGTGGAAGATGAACAGGACGCGTCCCCGCCACCACCTCCTCCTCTGGCGACCCTGCTCATAACTCTCTGTATCGACCTACCCCTGCAAACAGTAATGGCTGTGTTGTTGCACCAGAATTCGCAGCAATGACGGCAAAACAAGGAGGGCGAGAAAGAGTGAGAGAAAGAGATCCGAAGGAAATCTCACAGGTTCACTGGGAGGAGGATGCCATGGTGGCGGTGGTGGGAAGAAGCGTACATGTTCCCATCTACCTCTGCTTTCAGACACAGCATGGTATCACCCCGCAACTTCTCTCCTTGTTCTTCTCGCTTCTGAACTATATCTTCTTTCTTCTTCCTCTGATGCTACTACTTTTGGCTCTTTGCCCCATGCATTCCCATAAATCAACAGCCAAGAAATTATTAAAATAATCCAGACGAGAAGAACTTGCTCTTGCTCCCAGAAAAAAAAAACATTTTTTGTATAAGGAGCTTGCGGTCTTCCGAAGTCAGGTGTACGCAAAGCACTTCTCTCCTGTTCCCAATTCACTACTTCCAAGTGGTGGTAACGGAGCGCAGAATGTCAATGGAAGTGTGAGTAGTAGAAGAAGAATAAGAAGAGTGAGAGCTTTTTGGGAGGTGGCAAGAGGTGACTGACAACATATGCTCAATAGATTTGATATTATTATGGGGCGAGATAATACTACTTGGTCTTGTGGCCAGCGGTCTTCGTATTACTTGGTTTTTTTCAGAAAGTATTCCATGGTTTAATGATACAACTGCATGATGGGAAAATCCGAGAACAAGTAGAGAAGATCACAGAGAGATTGCAGAAAAATAGAGGAGACACACGAAATTTACCCAGGTTCACCCTTGAGATTAGGGCTACGTCCTGCAAAGAGGTTCCACTATATCGTTTAGGTTTACAGCCGCCACACAAAATTACATCAGAAATTAGACTATTAATAGCCTCTCCAAACCGGGTTTAAAACCCAAACAAACAGAGAAAAAACCTAATCCGAACCACACGGGCCGGCTAAACAAAAGCCCAAAACCCGTCTAGGTTTCGGGGGCGCTGCCCCCGAACCCCCGCCCGCTCACCGGCGAGCGGGACCGCCGTCGGGGGGCGGGGCCCCCCGAACCCCCCCTTTCGTTCGTACGCCAGCAATAATGTTAATTGGGTAATACTCAGATTCCCCTAAGCTCACGTGGGCGAACCCGGTGTGAGAAACAAGGGGCCCTGAAGTATTCACCAACTCTAACATTCTCCCACTTGGTGGATACTTCACACCAATGAGAGCCTTGCCAGCAACATTCTTCTTCAATCCGACAGCAGTAGAGCACCACTCAAATTTTACACCTGTAACTGCTTTAGTCAGAAAATCAGAACTATTCTCTGTTGTATCAACCTTTTCAAGCTGAACCTCTTTCTTTTCCACCTTTTCCCGAATAAAGTGGTATTGGATGTCAATATGCTTTGTGCGTGAGTGAAATGCGGGATTCTTAGCTAACTGAATAGCACCTTGATTATCACATCTCACCTCTATAGCACCTTGCTCAAATCCGAGCTCCAAGCACAATCGCCGTAGCCATATGGCCTCTTTTGCAGCATGAGTAAGAGCCATATATTCTGCTTCTGTGGAAGAAAGTGCTACCACGCTTTGTCTCTTGCTCATCCAACTTAGTGCAGCCCCAAATAATGTAAAAACATATCCGCTAGTGGACCGTCTACTATCAATGTCTCCACCCCAATCAGCATCTACATGGCCCACAATATCAAGCATCTTTCCTTTTCCCGCACCTTCAAAGCACAAAGCAAAATCTGAAGTTCCACGAAGGTACCTGAAAACTCTCTTGATAGCATTCCAATGTTCCCTGCCTGGGTTAGACATATACCGACTCAAGACTCCCACTGCTTGGGCTATATCTGGACGTGTGCAAACCATGGCGTACATCAAGCTGCCCACTGCACTTGCATATGGCACACGGTCCATCTCTTCGGCTTCTTCATCCGTCTTCGGGCATTGCTCTGCAGAAAGTTTGTTTCCTAGAGACATAGGAGTACCCACTGGCTTGCAGTCCGACATGTTAAATTTCTTCAACACTTCTTTTATGTACTTCTCCTGTCCTAGCCACAACTTTCTCTTCTGACGATCCCTTCTAATCTGCATACCCAAAATAAAATTCGCTGGTCCCAAGTCTTTCATCTCAAACTTCTTGGCCAACAAACCCTTCACTGAATTCACCATCTTCATACTGTTTCCAATCAGCAACATGTCATCCACATACAGTGTAAGAATGACAAACTGATCTCCAACTCTCTTCACATAAACACAATGATCTGAATCTGAACGTACAAACTTGAGTTCGAGCATGTACGTATCAAACTTCTGGTACCACATCCTTGGCGACTGCTTCAATCCATACAAAGACTTCTTCAATTTGCACACCAGCTTTTCTTTACCTTGAACTTCAAAGCCTTCTGGTTGCCTCATATATATCTCTTCCTCCAAGTCCCCATGAAGGAATGCCGTCTTCACATCCATCTGCTCTACCTCAAGATTATATGCTGCTGCCAGAGATAGAACAAATCTGATTGAAGTCATTTTCGCCACGGGAGAAAAAATCTCATCATAGTCGACTCCCTCAACCTGAGAGTACCCTTTAGCTACCAGCCTCGCCTTGTACTTCTCTACAGATCCATCCGGTTTCAGCTTTCGCTTGAACACCCATTTGCAACCAATTGCCTTTCTATCCTTAGGCAATTTACACAAACTCCATGTTTCATTCTTATCCAGTGACTGCATCTCATCTGCCATAGCAAGCTCCCACTGATTCGCATCATCCATAGACCTTGCATCTTTTACAGAACTAGGTTCTTCTCCGATGATGCTCAAAGCATGAAACGAACTCAGAGCACTAAGAGAGTATCTCAAAGGTGCTCTTCTTTCTCGTGTCGATCTCCTGAGAACTGGTATGGTAGTACCAATATCTGGGTCTTCATCTGAATCTGCATCTTCAACTTCATTAACCGAGTCCTCTTGATCCGGTTCTATAACAGACTCAACTGAAGTATCTTGTGCATCCACCTCTGAAGTTTCAGAATCAGAATCTTCTTCAAGCACTACTACTTTCTTAGGTTCATCACCTTTTTGAACTTCAACTTGGGAACGTGATTCACGGAAAACAACATCCCTGCTGTAAACAATAGTCCTTGACTTTGGATTCCACAGTTTGTAGCCCTTGATCCCTTCCTTGTATCCGACAAATATGTTCTTTTCAGATTTACTATCAAACTTACCCCGCTTTTCCTTGGGTATATGAACATATGCGTCACATCCGAACACCCGAACATGAGACAAATTTGGCTTCTTCCCAAACATTGCTTCATAAGGTGTCTGATCCTTCACTGATGAGGTCGGTGAGCGGTTCTTCAGGTAGTTTGCTGTGGCTACAGCTTCTGCCCAGAATTCTTGCCCCAATTCAGCCCAACTCAGCATACATCTGGCCTTCTCTATGAGTGACCGATTTAACCTTTCAGCTACTCCATTCTGCTCAGGTGTATATGGAGTTGTCTTCTGCCTAGCAATACCATTATCCACGCAGAACTGCTCAAATTTATCTGAACAAAATTCACCTCCATTATCTGTACGAAGGACCTTGATCTTGCAGCTCAATTGATTTTCCACCAAAACTTTAAATTCTCGAAACTTATCGAATACATCTGATTTATTCTTGATAAAATAAATCCAACTGTATCTCGAAAAATCATCTATAAAAGAAACATAGTACCTGGACCCTCCAATAGATGGAGTCGGAGTTGGTCCAAATACATCACTATGAATCAGTTCGAGAATCTTCGTTGCTCTTGAACCTGTGTGTTGAAAACTGACTCGGTTCTGTTTTCCATGGAGGCAATGTTCACAGAACCCGAAGCCCACAGAACAATCCGGAACTCCTTCTACCATATGACTTGATGCTATAGTGGAGAGTCCTTTTTCACTGATATGACCTAATCTCTGATGCCACAACATAGATTTGTTGTCTTCATCTTCTTTGGCCTCTTCAGAAATAAATCCGCAGCCCACAGATATTGTCTCTCCGAGCAACTTGTACAACGTGCCATAGCGAACCCCTCGTGCAATTACAATCGACCCTCTGATCATCTTGCACGAATCCTTGTCGCAACTGAATATAACACCCGAGTCAGCCATTGTACCAACAGATAATAAACTCCTACTCATAAGTGGTATATGCATCACATCTGGTAGAGTCTTCACCGTGCCATCATTCATCCTCAACTTCACCCTGCCACGTCCAACAATCTGAACCGCAGTGTCGTCTCCGAGCATGACATCCCCACCATTATACTCCTCATATTCACAGAACCAGTGTTTATGAGGCGTCATGTGGTACGAAGCACCAGTGTCGATAAGCCAGACATCTTTATCTGACTGTGCCGTACATGCAGAAGCCACATACATATCTCCTGCCTCAGCCTCCTTTTTGTCCGAGGTTGACTCAGCTTCTTTCTTATGAACCGGCTTGTTTTTGCAATCTCGCTTCAGATGGCCCCACTCTTGACATCTCCAGCATTGCACCTTCTTATCCTTACTCTTCGAACGCCCACGAGATTTGGATCTCCCTCTCTGATTTTGATTCCTTTCTGGTTGCCTTCCTCTGGCCGCCAGCGCCTCTTTACCAGAACTTGCTGATCCCTTTCTCCGTATTTCCTCTGATAACAAGGCAGCACATACACTTTCATACGAAAGTTCTTTATCCCCGCCACCAATCACAACAATTAGATTGTCCCATGAATCCGGCAGCGAACAGAGCAATGTTATTGCCTTATCATCATCTTGAAACTTAACACCGATTGATACAAGTTGACTGATCACCGTGTTAAAGTTATAAAGATGAGTAGAAAATGAATCACCCTCCTGCATCCGAAGATTGTACAATTTCTTCCTCAGAAATAACTTGTTAACCAACGACTTACTTTGATATAGGGATTCCAACTTCCTCCACAGATCTCTGGCAGTAGGTTCGCCCATCACATTCGTAAGAATTGAATCCGCGAGACACAGCCGAATCAAACCCTTCGCCTTTCTATCAATCCGATCCCACTCTTCGATCGCCTTTGGATCTGCCTGACTGGAGGAAGCCGTATCTGAAGCCTTCGCCGCATCTGCAGCCGTCGCCGCTTCTTTGCCTGGCCTCTCCTTCTCGATTGCCGTCCAAAGATCTCGATCACAGAGAAGATCCTCCATCTTCATCTTCCAGAGATCAAATCGCGTTCCATCAAATTTTTCTATCTCAATCCGCGATCCTCCTGACATCTCGAATAAACCCTAATTCCTCGAACAACCTGTGCTCTGATACCAATTGATGGGAAAATCCGAGAACAAGTAGAGAAGATCACAGAGAGATTGCAGAAAAATAGAGGAGACACACGAAATTTACCCAGGTTCACCCTTGAGATTAGGGCTACGTCCTGCAAAGAGGTTCCACTATATCGTTTAGGTTTACAGCCGCCACACAAAATTACATCAGAAATTAGACTATTAATAGCCTCTCCAAACCGGGTTTAAAACCCAAACAAACAGAGAAAAAACCTAATCCGAACCACACGGGCCGGCTAAACAAAAGCCCAAAACCCGTCTAGGTTTCGGGGGCGCTGCCCCCGAACCCCCGCCCGCTCACCGGCGAGCGGGACCGCCGTCGGGGGGCGGGGCCCCCCGAACCCCCCCTTTCGTTCGTACGCCAGCAATAATGTTAATTGGGTAATACTCAGATTCCCCTAAGCTCACGTGGGCGAACCCGGTGTGAGAAACAAGGGGCCCTGAACTATTCACCAACTCTAACACTGCAAAGTCCACAGAAGAAGACAGCTGCAGAATATTTAAGATTTTATCGAGTGTTTAAGAGTTGAAAATTTTGGAGGAAGGAGAAAAGATTAAGCTGTTTAGGTAGAGAAAGGGCGAAGCCAACTCAAAGAGGAAGTAGTAGTAAAGAAGCCTGACAAGGCCCCAACACATGCATGCAGACTTCTTTTCCTTTCTACCTGTTCCTGCCACCTTTGCAACATGTATGTGTGGGGACGGGGGGAGGGAGAGAGAGAGAAAGAGATAGTGATACGGGTGTATTGGGATCTATGTTAGGAGGAGGCATTTATTCCAAACTTTGGTTAAAGGAGAGTCTAGTGAGTTACTTTACTCCTAGCACCATCTCAGAAATGCTGATTGCCAGAGAGGTGAAGTGAACAGCTAAGAGGAAGGAACATGAACCCAGATTCCAGGGGAAACTGGTGGAAAAGATGGTTGTGGCATTGAATGGCCACGGGGACCTTCATTTTTACTGCTGTGAAGTAGGTTTAGGTTCTGCTCCATGTGCCATTGCTCCTAAATTGTTTGGTGCGCATGTCTGAATCATTAACCAGTCCTGACACAAAGGGAGAATTAAGCTTACTCTAAATTATGTTTATGGTGTATACTGTATAGTGATAAGCAATTCCTTGCAACTTAAGCAGATCTCAAGCATTGCTTTTCTCATTGAGTTTGGCAACAGAAGTAACATTTTGTTTTCCCAATGTGTGCCAATTGGTATCAAAGTGCAATTTTATAGGCTTTACAAGTTTCTTTCCGAGTCCAACAATTTTGTATATTTTATGTGCCAGCCAATTAAGCTTGTTCTCCTGCATAGTTTGTTTATTTTTCGATCAAAGGCGTCAAATGAGTGCCAAAAGAGTTGAGTAGAAGTGAGGGGCGTCTGGTAAGTGAAGTCACTGTCCACAGGGATAAATGCTACTAATTAGCAGGAGGACCACCCACCCAATCTTTTATTCTCCATTTCCATTAGAAGGAACACAAAAGTTAAATTCCGTGAGGCACGTAGCTGTTTGACATTTCTGGATGATTGAACTCCCTGCTGCTTGGTCCACAAGGTCCAGCGACCTTACTCACTACATGTACTATTATCCCATTTCACCTTCTTCTCCTTTTCCTTCTGCTAAGGTAATGCTCAGTACATACTATACAAACCAATTAAGAAACATTGGCGTACACGATTTAGCCTCAAATCACTCAACTCTCTCTCTCTCTCTCTCTCAATCTCTCTCTCTCTCCTCTGCATATGCATATGCATATGCATATGCATATATCTGTAGTTACTGAAAGAACATCAATGGCCATTTATTGGCTTTCCTATTGCTAACTTGGTAACGTCTTATCATATATTTATTCTGCAGCAGGTCTCCTCCACGGATCACTCTGAAAGATCTGAAAACAAGAAGAAGTGGGAAAAAGTAAAACAGGAAGATTGCAAATCGGAAGTAAACTGGAAGCTGTGCGAATTCGGAGGCTGCGTGGTGGTTTCGGTCGGCCTTCAGAATTCACGAAGTTATGATGGTGGGCACACACTTCCCAGCAGCATTCATGCAGGCGAGGTCGCAAGCGTGGGCCGACCTGTCCCTAGTTGACCTGCTCATCACATGATGCGAAAAAGAAACTGCTCTGCTTCTGTTTTTATACGATCGACCAGAATGCTTTTTCTCATAGACGGAGCAGTTTTTACTTCTCTTACCGAAACAGAAGCGAATTATCTATTAAAAAAGGGAAAATGCATAGCTAATTTTACTATTAAATTAATAAAATAATTATATCTTAATTTAAAATATATTAAATAATAACGGTGATTAAAATAGGATTGTTCCGGTCAAGTCATGTTAACAAATATGACTAGTTCAACTTAGGTGATAGAATTTTGTTATCAAATTATTCAAATAAATATATAATCAACTTAATTAACTAAAATAATAAAAAAAATAAATACTTTATTAAGGTGTAGAACGGAGTGCTTTATGTACTTATTAACTTTAAAAAAATAAAAGAAAATTAATGAACAACTACTAAGTTAAATTACAAGTTAATTGAAAATTTATTATTCCTCCGAAACATCTTAAAGAAGTCAAAATATATTGTAAAAAGAATATATTCATTATTATCAATAAATGTTCATAGAAAGTTAGATAATATATTCTTTTAGTGAATTTTTAAGTTTTTCAGCTTAGGTTAAAGTAGGGTGCATATTTTAAGAGAGACATCTTTTTCTAAAAGAAAATGACTATCTATTTAAGTAGGCATCTCAATCGTCTGGATAAAAGTAGATAAAGTTATCGGATAAATTACCGAAAAATAAGTATTGGAGAAGACTCGGAGGAAAAAGGCTTAAAGACAATGCACTAATTATCATCTGGTTCGATCATGAAATAGCTGTCGCTTGTCAACTTCATTTATTTTCAACACTTTTTCTTTAAGCGATTTTTTATTTTATTATTTCAGCACGTCCGAATCTGATATGCCATTATAAAATCGAACTTGGATTTATTTTAATGGAAAAAAAGATCTTAACCAACTCGTACATTATCTTTCATAAATATGTGATGTCCGGGAGTTGCTGATTGGTTTTAGTAAGATAATTTTAATAATGATCATTCAATTAAGGGTATTTTCAATATCATTACCAAGTTTCATTTTCTAGCATCATAATTATGGAAGTTTAAAAACGTTTAAATCACACTTATCGCGACGAGTTATGGATGGATAGTTGATGTAAATATTTACGTGACATTACGCCATCACATCAATATTTTTCTATTATTTTATTTTAAATTAATTTTGTATTTATATAGTCATTCGAATTCTCAAAATTTTAATCATGATCTTCATTAAAAATTTAAAATAAAAAATAACTATTATAAAAATCTAGCATTCACTTATTTAGTTTTTCAAAGTTCAATTATGATAATCATTAACATAAATTTAAAATACCCAAGCCGTCTGGCTCAACCTGTGGCGGAACCACAATGGGTGCACGTGTGTCACGGGGTCATTCTCGGACACTAGACCACGTGCGGCGACTAGGCGGATAGGCACCTAGCCAAGCCTGTTTTGAGTTTGCAGCGGAAGTTTTATGGTCGAGACGACTTTGCCGAGAGTCGCTCTTATAGGCATTCCATCACGGACATGACTAGAGTGTTGGACTACTCGTCACGAGACCGTGGCATTAGCGCGTTGCGGCACTAATGTTGGCGCTTGGGCGCTTAAAGTCCGAAGGGGCGACGAAGGGACCACGGGACGCCACGAAGGGACACCGATGTGGGTTGCCACCCCACGCTCAAGGCCATGACACTAGAATTAAAGGAAAGCTTACTTGTATTAAATATGATGAAACATAACATACAATTGGGCCTCGGAAGGCACTAGTGAACTCCTCCCAGTGTACCGTAGGTATAGGAGTCTTGTTACATATTGAAGATGCAAAAGACGTACCCTACGGGAACGTCACCTACTTGGTCATTCATAAGGACGGCCTTACAAGATCAATGCCCTAGGGGCGGATAACTTGGTACTCCGCAATATTACGCAGTGCGGGGCGGCTGCATGTGTTCCATGTTTTCGGCGCTGAGCGACCGAGGCTATAAGTTGAGCGGCATTGGTGCCGCGAGGCTTCACGCTTCGTGTCACGGGAAACGCCCCGTGACATTCTCCCCCACCAAAGTCGGCGACGCCCCCGACGCCGTTGTCCGGGCTTCCTCGGGCCTTCGTCTTGAGTCTTGACTTCGCTTGTCTCGTTCAATTCTGCCTTCTTTGCCTTGACTTCAACTTCACCAGCATCACGCAACGCCAGGAATGCCCGCTCCTTGGGGTCTCGCTGAGGACTCCTCCCTCAGGCCTGCTTCGCTCGCTGATCCTTCGTCCAATCCGGGGTCATCACTTGTGCAGCGCCAGTGGAGTCCGCCATGTGCGGTCTGACTTCATCAAGCAACTATCCGTCCATCAAGTCTCTGTTGGCTTCACTTCTCTTCGACTTGCGCAGCGTCAACTTGTGCGGTTTGGCTTCTTTGGGGGTGAAACAACTCTCGTATGCCTTCAGGAATAGCTCGGAGAAGAGTTGTCTCAGGGTCGTGTAGAACACGATGAAGAGTCTCGCCATTCGACCTGCATGACTTGACTCGATGCCTTCATGTTGCGGATGGCCACAGCATAAAGTCTTCCTTCCGTCGAATGCGAAGTGCGGGACCATCTCTCCCTCGATGATCATTCTTGAATTTCGACGGCTTGAAACAGCACAAGCTCTCCGATGTCGATGCTTGTAGCTTGTCTGCTTTGGGTGCCTGGGGTCGCTATGATGAGCGACAAGAGTCTTCCCACGAAACTTTTGGGACGCTTCAGGTCTCTTTGTGGGCTTGACTCAATGTCTCTATGTTGCAAATGATTGCAACGTAGAGTCTTCCATACCTCTGCCGAACGAAAAGCGCAGGACCACCTCCTCCTTGGTGATCACTTGATGTTTCGGCAGTCTTGAGACGGGACAAGGTTCTTTGATATGACAATCCATGCCTTGTCCATCCAAGTCGCCATAGTGGGCGACGAGAGTCTCCCCACATTTCCTTGTGGTTCAACTCGCTATCCCCAAGTTGCAGATGGCTGCAACGTTGAGTCCTTCGTCCGCCGAGCCTTGAAAACAGTTCCACCTTCCCCTTGGTGGACAAGAGATACCTCGACGGTTTGAGGTGGAGCAAGGTTCTTTGGTATAACATTCCGCACCTTGTCCACTCCCAGTCGCTATAGTGAGCGACGATGAGGGTCTCCCCACATGTGCCTGTGGTTCGATCCGCTTCTCCTGCTTCGATGGGCGATCTATATCTTCGGCATAAGTAGCTTCCTCCTTGCGACTTGAGCTTCTCTCCCCCACCATTGCCCTTGCCCAAGGGCTTTGGTGGTATGGCACTTGTCCGGATTGACTTGGCAGCGTCGACTAGTGAGCGGAGGTTGGACGATCCGGTCGTTCCAACTCCTTCCTAGTCCAAAGCTTCTAACCCCTCTGCTTGAAGAACACCAACACTGGGTCTTCATCCTCCTGGGAACACTGTAGGCGGAGCTCGGTGATTCCTTTCACTTCCTCCTTCAACATGCCCATCTGGCCGATGCTGAACAATGCAATCTTGACCTCCAGTCCCAACTTGTCAGGGCACTGCATAATTGATGAACTGCCAATTCTTCCGTCCCATGTCTGGGATGCATGTTTGCCATATTCTACATTGTCGCGATGGCAATGCCATCCTGAGTTTGCCACATCTAGCAGGGTTTTTGGGATATGTCTTCTTCCGATCCTGGGACCTCCTTTGAAGCTTTGACAATCCCTTTGGGGTATGAACGGGGCGAGATCGTTGTGCTCGTTCACGAAGAGGATGCACCTTAGATGCTCGTCCGTCCGCACCTTGGACAAAGTAATGTCACTGTGTTTGTCATCCTAGATTATGCACCTTTGACATACTCGTCCACCGGGCGGCTTGACCCTTGCGAAAGAGTAGCCGTTCCGGGCCTTCACTAATCCGGGCGGATGCTTGTGAAGACGCTCCGCTTAGATAAGCGGACTACGGTTGGTGAACTCGTGGCATGAGCTCCCAACATTACCTCCATCTCCATTCGAAGGGACGACATCGCCAATGTGTCCTTCGAAACTTTCGCATTGTGATCCTTGGAGGCCGCTTCGATTACTCGAGGCGATGTCCGAAAGGAAAGGGCACTCCTTCCTTCGGTTGGCGGCAGAACGCTTGACAGCAGCATGCCAAGGTTCGCCGATGCTCGACGCTCAGACCATCTGCCAAATTGGTCGCTGAGTTGAGGCGTCGATTTGCGTTGGCATGTATCAAGTTCGTCCCACTCCTTGATGGATGACATCGCGCCGCTTACGGGGCGACACTTGACGAGGCAGGCAAGGCTGACAACTCGTCCACGAGTGTTTGCAAGTAATTAACGCTTTGCTCCATTCCTGAAAGTCATCGTGGCGTGGCAGGCGATGCTGCGGCACGACAAGATGCTTGTGATTGATGCTCCTTGGCCGCAGGGATGATATTCTTTGGCCGAAAAGGGACTATGAACCTTGATATTTGTCTTTAAGCCAACTTCTCCCGTAAAGCGGTTGTGCACTTCACGTTGCATGACTGGGCATGCGATGCGACGTCACGAAATACCGAGCAGCGCCAGGTCGTCATGATAGTGCATGACCGACAGTCCCTAAATGTGACACGGGTCTTCCGAGTTACACGACACTCGTGTAAGCGATCTCCTGATATGAGCAACGCAAGACCATCATGCCGAGCATATGGCCACTCTTTGACGCAGCGCGACACTTCAGGATTCCCGACTGTATACCTGGGGTGGTTGATCTGCTCGAGTGAGCGACGCATGACCGTCCCGGTTAGGCGGGGCGATCAATCCGCCATCATGATGCATGACGGACGTTCCTTGACACGACACGGGTGTATGAGGAACATGCTGCGGGGCACGACTGGGCGTGCGGCGAGGAAGCTTGCCATGCCTTCCTCGTTGGCGTCCATGATCAAAGACCATGGTACCAGTGCGCCTGGGCGTGATGGAGTATTTGAGCGGAAGCACATTTCCTACGCCAGGGCACGTTGCGATGACACAAGCGAGTCATCGTCGCTGGGTAATCCGAGCAGGAAGAACTGCTCTGATACCACTTGTCACGGGGTCATTCTCGGACACTAGACCACGTGCGGCGACTAGGCGGATAGGCACCTAGCCAAGCCTGTTTTGAGTTTGCAGCGGAAGTTTTATGGTCGAGACGACTTTGCCGAGAGTCGCTCTTATAGGCATTCCATCACGGACATGACTAGAGTGTTGGACTACTCGTCACGAGACCGTGGCATTAGCGCGTTGCGGCACTAATGTTGGCGCTTGGGCGCTTAAAGTCCGAAGGGGCGACGAAGGGACCACGGGACGCCACGAAGGGACACCGATGTGGGTTGCCACCCCACGCTCAAGGCCATGACACTAGAATTAAAGGAAAGCTTACTTGTATTAAATATGATGAAACATAACATACAATTGGGCCTCGGAAGGCACTAGTGAACTCCTCCCAGTGTACCGTAGGTATAGGAGTCTTGTTACATATTGAAGATGCAAAAGACGTACCCTACGGGAACGTCACCTACTTGGCCATTCATAAGGACGGCCTTACAAGATCAATGCCCTAGGGGCGGATAACTTGGTACTCCGCAATATTACGCAGTGCGGGGCGGCTGCATGTGTTCCATGTTTTCGGCGCTGAGCGGCCGAGACTATAAGTTGAGCGGCATTGGTGCCGCGAGGCTTCACGCTTCGTGTCACGGGAAACGCCCCGTGACACGTGCACCCATTGGCCAACTATAATAATTAATAGTGATTCATCACATCTTCTACTCCATAGTGTCCTCATAAAGAGATTCCGTATTCGAATCACACTGGTGACCTATACACTTATTCTTTCTCCTTTGTTTGCAATTTAACTTTACTAATCTAATTTATTTTTTGAGAATTACCGCTTGTAATTAAAATTTATAGTAATTATTTCTCAATTAATTTAATCTTTGAGAATTGCCTTAATTACCACTTGTTTCTTTTTTTTTCTTAGCATATAATATTGATAAACATTTTATCAATTATAATAAATAATTCATTATCTTTAAAAAAAATTTATTAGTACTTATTACAGTGTGGATAAATCAATATCATTATTCTATCGCATAAGTTGTAATATTTTATATACAATTCACCATTTATTTTGCTTTAGTAATTTGTAACAGATATAATATATATTTATATATATATAAGATTATACATTGAAAACCTATTACTCTATAGCATAGTTATTATTACATAATGTATTGCACTTAATTAATAGTAATGTTAAGTAATTGTTTAAAAAGTTATCATTTACATTAATAGAATATATCCCACTACACGGAAAAAATCTTTTTTTTATCATTCTCGATGTCTTATATTATAATACTCCGTTCAATTATGGTTGTACTTATATGCATATTTCAATTATAAATATATCTATGCATTAAAAATTCAAAACATAATTCTAATATATCTATTTTATATTAAACACAATTTTTTTATAAAATTATTATGATTGAAAAAGTAAATGGAGGAAGGTAAAAAAATTTATTTGTGAATCCGCTGAGAAAAAAGTTTGGCTCCGCCACTGGGGTCAACACACGCTCGCATGAGATTTCATCGCACTCGGGCCAGACTATATCGGACTATCCAATGGAGTGCCGGACACGGTCCCGCACAGGCTAGACGAGCATGAGTTTGACCTTGCCAAATGTCGCACGGAATATATGTATAATCATATATTATAGTTAATATTACATCTAAAATAAATTATTATATGTCTAATAATCATAACATCATATGTTATAAATTTTTTTATTAGTACAAATTTTAGGCCAAAAATGTAAGCGATATTTTACTTTTCTAAAAAAATTTATTTATCTAATTTAATAATAATTAGTTTGTTATATATTTACTACACATACAAAATTGGGTAGCCCAATCGACTCGACTGTCGTACCCAAACTGCATCAAGCTAATTCGACGTAGCATGACTTCAAACTATGTGAGTCCGACACAACTCGAGGCATGGTCAAATTAGAATTGACCTGTCGGACAGTGACTTGAAAGTTTATCTTTAAGTAACCCCTTTATGAGATTACTACATTTTTTTATTATTTCATTGTTATTTTTAAGTTTTTAATGATGATGATGATGTTAGAAGTTTTTTAAAAGTAAAATGATGGTACAGGTACAAAATTAAGTTTGAGTGAAGGAGAAATACAAATCTTGAGGCACTTGTTTTAAAAAAAATCTAATATGAAGGAAAAAGAAAATACTAATGAAATGTCACGTAGGCATTTACATTGCATTTACGTTAATTCAAGTAAACAAAAGATAGTCAATAAGTAAAATTGGAGGGTGATATTGAGGATATCTTTTATATTGAACGATCAAACACATGAGGACTTTTTTTGTGTGAAACTTTTTTTCTGTGTCAGTCCAGGTTCAGCCTTCGATATTTGAGACTATGAACGTTGAACTGATTTAAAGTCAGAAGGATAAAATAATAATGAATTATTTTTTAACCAACATATTGACTTTTATGATGGAACGTTGGTTAAAAGTTCGTGAAACTTTTTTTTAGAAAAGACAATTAAGTATTAATATAGCAACGTGAGATATCGAAGTACAGTAGTTGGAGGACCTCCGAAGGAGGGTGGCACTCCCAAAAAATGTCGTACGACAAACGACAAGCAAAATGAGCAAAATAATGTGCAACAGCGTTTGTTTTTCTATTACAATGTGAGATCATGTAGTTTGTAAAGAATGAAAGTAAACTTTTGATATCTAAGATAATTTGCCGAATGCACCGAGGTGGTTCTGCAGCGCCATTAATAGCATTCACGATCTTTTGAGAATCAAACTCGATGTGCACTGATGAAATATTTGTTTGTATGCAGTATGTGACCCCTTCGAGTATTACCAAGCTTCAGCTTCAACAGCAGTGTGGCATCTTCTAACTAGCACCCCTGCAGCCACAAAAGAGATATTGTGAGAGCGACTAATGAAACCCAAACCCACGATCTCTCCACAAGCCATAAAAGCTACATCAGCGTTTAGTTTTTTCCACACTACAGGCGAGGGCTCCCATCTAACCAAAGAAGGGCCATGAGCTTTAACATATTCATTGTAAGTGGACAAAGCTCTCTACCAAACCGATCGTCTGGTAGTCATCTTGGATCTAAACACTGCCTCGTTCCTAACGAATCAGAGGCCCCAAAAACAATTAGCAATAAGGGATCTCAACTTTATTTTTGAACTAGGTATCAGGGCAGACCCTTCATTCAACCAAGAAACCCTCGGACCAATGAAACGATAGTTCGAGGTTAAAGTTGAGCTCGGTTTGAACATACCAAAAATACAAAGTGAAAAGGCACATAAAGAATAGGTGATCAACATATTCAATATGAATGCCACATGGCTTGCAAGATGGGTTACTAGATGGAATAAAACGTAGTATGATGTCGACAGTAGGGAGCCTCTTATGGAGTAGTTTCTAGAGGGAGATTTTTATTTTTGGGGCAATGCTCATATGCCAAAGGTGGTACCAAGATGGTTGTGCATGTGGGTTTTGACTCCAAGATGACCTTCGAGGCGAGGATAATGGTAAAGATTTGTCCACAATGAATCTATAAACAGAGTTAGTTAACAACACCTTGGGTATCCATCGCCCAATGCCAGTATCATCAAAGACAGTACGAGATAGGAAAATAAAAAGGATGCAATTCATCAAGTCATGTCCAAATATTTTATTAAGCATGTTATATTTTCAGTTGTTATCACTAATAAGACCATCATGTTTTCATATATCGGGATAACATTTATGTAAGTAGACTTCCAAGCTAAAGGCACAGAGAAGATCCATGGGTCATGGAGCAAAGATCTGTTATTGCCATTTCCAATATGAACCATAATACCAAGTTTGATGGTGTCGAGGGTATTCAGGATTGCTTTCTAGTACCATGCAAAGAATTTAGGAGGATTGGTCTGGGACCATGGGTGGATATATCATATTTATGTCTAACAAGATGCACCCAAGGGATATTCTTATCATTTAACAGGTCAAGATATCTTTTGACAAGCAATGAAGTACGGATATGCTTTAGGTTTTTTATCCCTAGTCCCCTACATGGTTTGGGCATTTGGAAAATTCTCAATTTAGTAAATGTGTACCTCTTTTTCCACCACTCGGATTCCAAAAAAAAGATCTGTTATGCTTTTCAATAGCTTCAATAATGCCATTAACAATGAATGAGGAGCTGAAAACATAAACGGGAATGGAATTGATTACTGAGTTTATGAGAATGGCTTTACTTGTATGGTTTAGCAATATTTATTTCCATCTAGATAATTTTTAAGTGAATTTATCCATAATTTCCCTTTGTGATTTGGCTGAGATGTATTTTTAGCATATTTGGCTTCCAAGTATGAGAATGGATAGAATCCAACTTTAAAGTTAAGAGTATCCAAAATTGAATGTTTCCTAACAGAGACAATTTTAGGAGGAAAGAAGTTCAGACTTAGCATAATTTACCTTTTGGTTGGTCAAACTTTCATAGTCTTTAAAGATTTTCTTCAGAAAAGTACTGCTCGATTTAGTAGCTGCAGTGCATATGAGCAGGTCAGCTGCATACATCAGATGACTTAACTAAAATGTATTGATGGAGTATGGGATTAAGGAGCCTATGGAATCTTGATAATGGATCAAGGAGGTGAGCACCTGAGAGGTAATAATGAATAAGTATAGGGAGATGGAATCTCCATACCTGATTCCTCTGTGGCTGAGGAAAGGAGTAGAGGTAGATTCATTAATGTTGTAGGTGAAAGTAGGTGATTTGATGCAAGTAAGGATCCAAGAGATAAAGATGGGAGGGAAGGCCATCTTCCAGAGGATGGTTTCCACAACAGATCAGGATATCTTATCGAAAGTTTTTTTTATATTTACCTTAAGCATTAGGAATTTCTTTCTACCCCTAGCTATGGAATGAGTGATTTCTTGGACAATGATAATATTATCCTAGACAAATCTCTGTGAGATAAAAGCATATTGACATTGGTCAATTAGACTATTTAAAGTTGGCTCGAATCTTTGTGCAATTTGTCATCTGCATGCATAGGTTGTAACACACCGGCCGGCTCAACTCGTGAAGACCATGTTTTTTAGGCATGGCTCAATTTTTCACACGAATCGTAATCCTATAATATTTTCAACTCAATAAAAAACATTTATTTCACTTTCAACTCTTGGTCGACATAAAATTTAAGATTATTTTCTCAAACCACCCCTAAACTATCATGATTTTTTAGATCTAACCTCAAACTACGAACTTCATTTTTTTATCTTTAAACTGTCATGATTTTTTTTTAATTTGATCATTGTGTCCAATTTCGTCAACTTCTATGTTAACTTCAGTGTGAAAACTCTAAGTTATCCTCCGATAACACATAAAAATAATAATAAATAATAAATCATGATGACGAGGAAAAAGGGGTAGGGGAAGGGGCACCACCGTCGGCGCGAGCTTCACAGACGACAACTGGCGATGTGGGGGAGCGGGGGGGAACCTCCTCCAGCACGGGACAACTAACGATGTGGGGGAAGGGGTGGCACCTCAACTTCCTCGGTTACTGCCAACGGATGCTCTCCGGCGACAAGAAGAAGATGTTCGCGATCGATGGGGGAGCCCACAGCGAGGGTGCGGCCGTAGGAGAGGAGGAGGTCGTGATAGAGGTTAGGCAAAGCGTCCGGAAGGGAAGAGACCCCCATCTCACGAAGGGAAGGGTCGTTCCTTCTTTCTCTGTGAAGGGGGCGACCCCTCTCCGGTCGTGATCGAAATGCACATGCAAAGACACGGCCTTGCATGATGAACGCCCTTAGCCCAAAGTTCTCCTCCTTCCCCAGGATCGCACACGTTAGTCGCATGCCCTGCCGCGCCGCCTTGACCTCCCCTCACCCTCCTATCCCCATTTCATCGGCACCGCCGTCCTCCGCATGATCAAACCGACCAACGTGTCCGTCACTGACCCTTCGTCTCTCCGCTCGATGTGGTGTTGACGAGACCATGTACACCTTCTCGCCGTTGTCCTTCGCCACCCGAACGTACTCCTCCAACGCCGTCACCCTCTCCATCACCACCACCTGCCAATCATTCTCCGCCCCTCACCCTGCAAATCCTCCTTCATCTTCTGGCGCCTTCTTCCCCGCCTCACCAGCTTCGTGCACAACGCCGATCTCATCTTCTTCTGCAAGGCACTCGTCTTCGCATGCGCCCCCCACCTCAGCGCGACCTCCACCCATCCGCAACTCGCGTGCGGCGACTGCAGACATGGACACGATCCCCGCGAACAAGGCTGTTGATGTTATGACCGCCGCGACGACCGCCTCCTGCACCATGATTGCCACCTCTGCCTCCTCCACATTGACGGCGGCGAGGAGCGGGAAGAGATGCTTGCCAACATCACAGGCGGATGACACGGCACAGGAGACGCCGTGCTCGTCGCGACGACGGGATCGGGCGATGGTAGAGAGCCGAGTGGCGCTGGGAGAAGGGCGGAGGAGGAGAGGAGGTGGCGGAGGTCTAAGGCTGCAAAGCGAAAGGTGGCATGGGCGTCGGCGACGTCGAGAAGGTAGTCGGCGAAGGACAAAGAGGAGGAGGTGTTGTGGAAGTGGTGGAGAGGATCGAGGGCTTGCGGGATGTCGAAGTCTTGGGCGAGCCAGGCGGACCGCTCCGTTCATCGGCGAGATCGCAACGGGAACCAACGAGATCGTAGGAGCTCCTCTGCGCGTGGACCATTTTTTATTTTTTATATTTATTACTTGATGTATTGTGTGATGATAGGTATTTTGAACTTTTCACAAATGGAAAAAATGGATGATAACGTAAAAGTTGACGAAATTTGACGAAAGAATTAAATTAAAAAAATCATGATAGTTTAGGGATATAAAAAATTAAATCCGTAGTTTGAAAATTAAAAAATCGTAATAATTTAGAGATGATTTGAGAAAATAACATGCATGTTGATAAATTAAGAAAAAAAATCTTTTGATATCCATGTGATTATTAAATTTTGATATAGCAGGGCTCACTCACACCATAATAATATGGACCTTTATTCCTTTTTATTTGTCTGGTGAGGTGATACCGATGAGGAATTAATTGACGGAATCGGCAGCAGCACGATACGATGGACCAAATTAAAATGCAATTTCATCATGCTTTTTTTGGGTCCCCGGGGAGATCGGGACGCTTCAACCGCTCCATTTAAAGTTGGCGTCCCCACCGCCAGCGAACCCCCTCTCTCTCTCTCTCACCGTCCAGTATTTGTATTTAAGATCTCAACGCGTGGATTTATTTTTTTACCTGTCTCTCTTTGAACGTAAGTTCTCCTAAAAAATCTTATTTTTTTTACCTGTCTCACATGGTAAGTATTTGTATTTACTTTTTCATTATATTTAAAGATATATAATTATATATATATATATAAAGAGAGAGAGAGAGAGAATTTTATTTCCGTTAAAAAAATTATTCATGGTTTCCTACCTACGAATCATTTCACCGCCAGATTTATTACCAAGAAGAGTTTAGCTCGGTATGGAAGGTTCTGACCAATAGAAAGATAAAAGTAATTTGGTGTTGGTAAATTTAAAAAAAAAATCGTATTATATATTGTTACTGCTAAAATTTCAATGTCATTTTTTATACTTGTGTTACTCTTGTATATATTTAAAAATATTGATGATCAAGGTTAAAGAATAAAATATTCATAAAAAATGATATCACAATTTTTATTAAAAGGCCATCCTAAATAAAATCCTCTTTATACAAAATATGAGTAATTGAGGTGCGATGCCCGAGCTCAAGAGTTTGATATTTTCCATTATAAAAAAAATGATCCATAAAATAAAAATAAGAAGCAACAAAAGTGCCAAAAAAAAAGGTCCCAATAGACATATATGGATTCCGTAACCTATTGGTCAACAAATATTTTATTTTCTAGTATATTTCATAATCTTTAACAGTAATCCGTCCGGAAAAGTAAAAGATGACGACCAAAAACTTACTATAAACTCCTTTCTAAATGAAAAAAAAAACATTAATTATTAAGAGCCCTTCCAAAAACACAGTAGCCACTGCCCCCCACAACTTGAAAATTCTGCACAAGCACCTTCAAGGCTTTCAAGTCCGAGCCGCCGTACGTACTGTTAACCGGACTACGGTCGCCGTCGCCATCGGCCCGTCGCCGCCGCAAACTCTGACCAACTGAGATCGAGACGTCGGCATCGATCGCCTCTTAAAACCCGGCACCAATTATTTGGAGCCGGGCAAAAAAGTTGACGACTGACAGATTAACTTAAGCCATGGAGGCACAACGATACGGAGGACTCGTTTAGGCTCATCAGGAGCTTGGAATTTGATGGAAAAAAGTAAAGGGACACCAAGATATACACACACACGTATATAGAAGCTTAATGCATGTATATATATGGCAAGTGGTCAAAGCTTCTTGGGCACAGAAGAGATCGAGCATGCACGTTCCTGTTGCATCAGTCGTCCCCATGGATGTACCAGCAAAGGAGCATGGTGGCGCAGCGGCGCAAGATGTAAATCCTCGCCTTCTGCTCCTTCACCAGCGACGCGCACCGGCCGGTGAACCCCCTGGCGCCCTTCTTCTTCGACCATGCATCAGCCATATTAGTTATAGTACTACTATCTGTAACAATATCAGTGCATGACTTTGATCCAGCCTAATTATATAATGTAGGTACGTAGAAGCCTTGGTGTGCCTTGATTGGGCACAAACAGTGGCCAAAACCATATATTTGCAGGAACTTGTTAATTTCGAATATATGAATTTGTGTGTATGCTGTATATATATGGCGGTACCCGGCCATGCATGGGTGATGCGTCCAAGCATACCATGCCATGCCTAGGGAACAAGGGAGCAAGGGGGTGTGAACTTGGTCATCTCATTTCGTGACATTGAGAGACTAAAAGAGACTCTGCCTTTACGTTGCATGTAAAGGCTTAGCCACGCCCTCATCTTTCTCTAGACCCCCCCCCCCCCCCCCCCCCCCCCCCCCCCGGACGCCGGATAACGAGGGGCATGGCCCTCAATGTGCATGGCGATTAGAGTCCCGATCGAGTAATATTAGTTAGTTTGTGAATTAGTTAATTAATTAAAAGACTCTCTCTCTCCCTCTCTCTCTCTCTCTCGCTCTATCTATCTATATATATATATAGGTGTACGTGTTAATTAAATTGGAATGGAACTTGAGATTGATCCCTTGAAATGTGGGGTGAATGGTGTTGTCCTCGTCGTTGAAGTGTGGAATTAAGATGGCTTGGGAAGTGGACGGGTGGTAGTTCATGCAGGATGAAGCAACGACGCGGTTCCCCTGGACAAGTTTAATTGCCGGAGGTTGGGCTACATTATATAATATATACGTACGAGGGCAAGAAGCAGCATTGTGTAATTTAATTAATTTGATCAAATGGTTAACTAAATAAACATGGGTTAGGGTTGGGATAACTATTACCCGTATGTCTTTAAATTTTACAAGTTTAACTTTTAACTTTCTATATATTTTAGACCCAATCAAAAGTTGAAGAGATGAGAGAAAGCTAATTACTTTAGTTTGGACTTTAATTAATTCTGAGAGCAGTTCTAATTAGGTTAAATATTTTATGCGCTTGAGGTTGCCAAAATGCCAAGTGACTCCATTTCTTTAATTTAGGCTCTTTTTCTGATAGAAAGTGGGCAAAAATACGCAACTTAACTTTGAGAGAGTCCATCGGCTCCATATATTTAGGTGACGTGACGTAGAATTAAGTTGAACGTTCGGAACGCATGCTCGTGCTTCGTGTTTAGATAATATTTGATTATTCAATTAAGTTAACCCTGGTTTTTCATTTATATATCACCATGAACTACAAATAAATAAATAAATAAATAAAAATCTTTCGCATTGTTGCATGAATATACATGCAGTTTATCTAAATTTCAGATTACTTAAAACACGATAAATAATATGTTGTTTATGAAAAGTTAGGAATAATAATAAGAAAACAAAATGAGAATCTATACTACCGCACAAAACGCATTAAGTCGAGCCATGTATTTTGAAAATGTATTGTGAGGTATCCAAGTTTGATTCTTGATGTACTTTTATTGTAATATTTATTTTGTTTTCGAGTGAAAATAATTTTGTCTTTAAATTTAAAACGAAAACCGTACAAGAGAAAAGAACCTACAACTGTGGTGGAGCTAAATGTTAGTAGCCTAAAATTCGAGCATTAGAGTCTTGGTTAGAAAATAAATTATTAATGTGATTAAGAAATAAATTATTTCTTGATTTTGAATTAATCGAGTGCTAATATTTCGGACACAATGGCGGAGCCAAAACTTTTCTTCAATGGGTTCACATTTTAATCAAATCATCTAATATAAATGATTATGTCAGTCCAATTTATGAAAA
This sequence comes from Pontederia crassipes, assembly GCA_030549335.1. Lineage (NCBI taxonomy): Eukaryota > Viridiplantae > Streptophyta > Magnoliopsida > Commelinales > Pontederiaceae > Pontederia > Pontederia crassipes. The sequence goes on along the minus strand of CM060184.1, from coordinate 20,039,039 downwards.
ATTTCTGATACATGTGGCTATTAACGTCCGACTAATTCGGAGCAAAAAAATATGAAACAGTAATTGTTATATTCGTTGACCAATATTGTGTCTCCAATATTAGAACTCGAAACTATTAGTACTCCTCAATGGTTTGAGACTCAACTCTTCTATTAGTTGAGCGTTCGCTAACACAATGATTTATTTGAATGATTAAAATTAATTCTATGATAATTTTAAAAATATTCAAAATTTAGTAATTGACAAATTAATATATGATTAAAAGAATAATTAAATATATGTGTAATATTTTCAAATTAAATAGATAAAAAAGGGTAAATAGAAAGAAATATATTGTTATCATGTATTTAAAATAATTGATTATGAATAAAAAATATTTAATTGTGATTGTAAATATAAGAGAAGACAAAGAAAAAGAATTAATAATTTTATGCATATAAGACATTTGCTAAAGTTAATGAAAAAAAAATGTCATTTCTTTTATAGCAGGAGTGAAGGGTCACAATTTGCTTAAATTAATAAAAAAAAAACATGGACAGTGTCATGGTGGATGGCAAGTTTTGATCCTCGGTGGCTGTATATATGTTATAAGCACTTATCAATTCTGCTACATTGGGATAGTGAATTATAATTCACTAAATTGAATTTACCCAGTGCCTGCACGTGCAGGCAAGGAACCCATCTGCCTCCGCCTTTGTTCTGAAGACTTCTCGTATATTCGGACTGACATAAAAAATTATAGGAGAAAAAAAATAACAATAAATTTAGATGAGTTTGTCGAACGGCGGGGGTAAAGGAGAAAAACCTTTCTTGAAGACTAAATAATCTCTAAACCATGAAACTATCACCGGAAAAATGTTTACTTAAGTTGTAAACTTGTTGGGGATGATATAAGTAAAGCCGATCGAGTCTTCCGAGCCTTTCAGGCTAATCCACAATTAACATTACTAATCTCTAGTTCTAATCTATTCACGTTGCCTTGGTGCAACATTTATAAATCTACCCTCATGTGCTGCTAGCTGTACCTTGATCAGGGGGTTAACACATTAGTCAACCTCTCTATACATATTATAAGTTAAATGTTCGTCTAAATAAATAACTTTTTTACATGTATAAAGTTCAATTTTAGGTGCGTGTTTATGATATGTATTATCACAATTTTTCAGCACAAATATTCAGGGGCCATATCTAGTCATGGGCCCCACTCCTTACCCCCAAAATTTTAATTAATATATATGTATGTGTGTATAATAATTTTAGATCTTTAAAAATATGTATGTTTTGGCCTAGGAGCGTAAATATAACTTGTGATATTAGTCCTTACATTTTGAAATTATGAAGTGGTCATAAATGTAAATCTCCTTACATCCATTTTTTTTTAAAATAGCTCTCATATTTTTCTAATTCTAGGTCGGCCTTTGTATATTGTATATTTTTAAGAACTCAATATTAGGATATTCTAGATAGATAACGCAAGATTATGTTAATTTATACTGAATGTTCTTTTTTCCTGTAAAAAAAAAGGTTAATTCATCGTATCTTAATAATAAAGATAGTCTAATTTTCACTTCAAATTATACTCCATCATGGGATTATCTATAAATAATCTAATTATTTATTACGCGATGTGGCACATTTTTTTTCAAAAAAAATAATGAATGATTTAAATTATTTTAGATTTAAATTGTGTGTTGTGGGCCTTCTTCCTATCACACATTTGGGCCTAATCTAAGCATCCACATAACACGTCCGGCGCTAATAACTCATGCCGGATTAGTTAAAGCTGCCCATTTCTGTCCTTTTCATCGAGTTCCCAATTTGGAAACAAGTCGATGTGGTCTTAATTGTAAAATAAAATAAAACTTGCCATTATTTTTCAATTCAAATTTTCTGTAAGTTAATTAAACAATAGTCAAATGCATTTTTCAGCATACATTTGCACTTGTTTTTTTTTTTTTTGTTCATGGCTCAAGAAACGACATCTATTATCATAAAGAATAAAATATGGATCTGTCTAAATCCAAACACTTACAGTGACAACTTTTTCATCTTGCTTTTTTTTTCTTTTAAATCAACTTGCTTTTTATCACTTTACTGTTTGATGATGATTTTAAAATTTAGTTTTTCTTACTATTGTCTCTAGATCACAACACATTTGTGCTTTTGTAGAAAGCAGAGGATGAGGTTCATTGGACGAAAGCAAACTTTTTACAAAGATTAGTTTACTATGAAGCTTGCCCAAACACAACCTAAATGTGCTTAAACTTTATATTTCCAAAATTTTCACAAAAATATAGATACCATGTGTAGGTAGGATGCAATCAATATGCAAACATTTTTTTATGATTAATATGCATTTTATACATTTGTATCATTGATTGATAATGATATGATTAGGATTCAATCGCTATTATATTTAAAAGGATTTAACGGGGGTCATGTGCCATCTCAAACGTATGACCCCCATACGCCTGCTCGCCCACCGTCCGATTAGATCGGACAGTGGGTGCGATCGTCGGAGCGGGTGCTCGAAGGAGGGGGCGCGACAATGACTATGATCGGCGGCGGGGGCGTGGGCACGATGGCGACTAAGATCGGAGGAAGGAGGAGCGGCGTGGCAATTGCAATCGGACGGTGCAATTTTGACGAAGGATGCAACAAAATGCGCGCCGGCACCCCCCTCTCACCACGACCGTCGTCCGATCGATCTCCTCTCCTCTTCCCCTCCATCATCCTCGTCGAGCTCGCGTCTACGCGCCTCCTCTCCAAATCTGCGCCGCCATCCTCGAGCCATCATCCACTTCAGATCTGAGATGTCGTTGTCCCCATTCTGTCATCCATCGCCTGCCATCCACCTCCATGTCGTCACCCTCGCAAGTCGTTGCCACTGACACCCCCGATCGAACCCTCCTATGAGCACCTGAGCCCTTGAGTCCGCCCCTCTCTTCCCACACCCGAGCCCCTGCAAGCATCGCCACCGTCGCCGACCCTCTCTACCCCGCTCGACCGCCATCGACTGCAAACATGTAGAGTCACAATCACTGTGATCCGGCACCATCAATCGTCCATGGCGTCAGTCGTCCATGAAGCTCTCCACCGTCCGATCTGGCATATGACTCTCATTAAATCCTAGTTAAAATTAATTTTTACAATTTTCAAACTCTACACTCCAATTTCATTTGTGTAACTAGATTGTCCTTTGTTTATCAACTTATTTCACTAAATGTCTTTTATACTTGCGACAGGTCATTTTCCAATTGCACTGTTGACGTGGCATCAACGTGACTTATTGCTCTCTCCCCACGTAAGTAGTTATTCGATGTGATATGCTAAAATAATATTAATCACAAATATACAAAAAAAGTTGAGGGGGTGTGCCCCTCCCAAATAAAAAAAATAAGATATATGAAATAAGTTAATGATACAATTATATATTAGTTTCATATTATTTACAATATATATATTCGTGGAACAAATAAAACTCGAAATCGTCATTACAATTTACTGGTTTGGTTGTACACAATGATACAAAAAAATTCATTTTATGCGCATCCAAAGTTTGGGGAGCAAATTATACCAAATGTCCTCTAATTTGATGTTTGCTCAACGATAACCATCTAATTTTATTTTGTAATATGAATGTCCTCCATCTTTAAACTCGTTTTCACCCAATTTCCTTTTTACCTATGATCGGTCGTCTCCCGATTATCCCGTCGACATGGTGTCCACATAAGTAGTCTTCCCACGTGCCAAGTTAGCCTTCTCTCTCCTCCACATCACGGGGACGACCCCTCGACCTTCACACGCCAACAAAGGTCGCACAACTAGGGAAATCGAAAAAGACCTAATTCGTGTAGTTATTAAGGTGACTTGAGAAAGCCCTTAATATTAATTATGATTTAATGCATCTTATGATTTAATTAAGTAAATTAAAACTGAAAGGATTCATTTATTCTAATTATTCATAAGATAGTAGTTAAAGCCTGAAACATTGGTTAACTAATTTTGAAAATTCATTTTATTATCGATTCAACTAATTCTATGTTAAGAAAATTCATTACATTTTAGTGATGATAATTAGGTGCCTTAATCATCAAATCATTATTTCTCTGGATGATCATTTCCTTTATTTTATTATTTTTTTCACATCTAAAATCGTACATTTTCTTAATTTATCAATTAACAACATTAAAATAAAACATAAGTTATTAACCGTCATCGTGGGAACGATAACTCTACTCATTCACTTTATTACTTGAGCGACTAGTGCACTTGCTAGCTTTTGCTATCAATTTTATACGCATCAAATTTTTTGCGCAGTTGCCGGGGACGGTGTTTAGTAACTTTTATTTTTATTTTACTTGTTATTTGGGAGCTTTTATTTTTCTATTAAATTTCACGTACATTCTTATTAATTCACGTACTTTCATATATTTTTTATTTTGTGTGACCAGAAAATATTTTTAAAATATAATTTAGAATGATAACAAAATCAAAGACTATGGAAGATTACTATTTGGAAGAACAAAGAAAGATGCTTGAGGATCTTGAAACACAAATATCGAACTTGCAAATAATAGTATCACACTCATTCCTGTGGTACAAGAAAATTTTACAATTGAAGAAAAGATGTTAAAGTTCATCACGATGGTTAAAGAAAAATTTCAACTTCAAAAAAGAGTCATTATGAAGTTGTTGGGACAAGTAGAGCAATTTTGGAGGCTAAGATTCAAGTGAAAAATGATGTTCTTCCATCCACCCAGTTAGATTCAAATTCCAACATCGAGAAAAAATTGTGCCAATTAATTGGAATTATAGAGAAAAATTTCATCCTACTAGATCAACTCATTAGCAATACACAATCACAGTTGACATAGTTGAAGGATCAACAATCAGTTATTATTTTTTCTCCTCCTCAATCCCCAAATTTTAATGCTAAGTTTGATATGATGCAGGCAAAATTTCAAACATTAAATAAGAAAGGGGAGTTGGCTTATCAGATTGCTTATGCCTCAGGGGATCATGTTATGGACAACTCTGTATCTATTATATGTCCATGTCACTTACAATATTTTAATCTAGGAAGAAGAAGATCGATGAAGAATTATTATCAGAAGACATTGACTACTCAATGGAGGGTAAAGGATACAAGTGAATATATTATGGAAGATGGACAAGTGCGAAGAAGAAATTCACCTCCAGAAAGTTCAACAATCATCCCTCCCTCTATTACCTCCAAATCATTCATTAATAAAAGGGAAGACACTGTCATCACCTCAGACATCACAAAATTCAGTGCATTGGAAGCCCAAGAATTAAGCTCCACAAAAAGAACCAGGTACTTCTTTCAAAGTGGAACGACAATGCTTCGAGAATTACATTAGATGTAAGATGAAAAAAGATCACTTCGAATCCCTTCCAGATACTTGAGGTAACAAAAGGATAAAAGTCAAGCTAAAGACTATAACTTAGAACTATACTCTTAAACTTTTATCCTCTTAGTTTAGTTTAGCATTGCTATTGGATTCTTTAATTTAGATTAGTTAACATTGGAAGTCTGGTTTAACAAATTTTTTTTAGCATATTACTCCTAGAAGAATTAGGAACGATCATGCCTCTAGCATGGCATGGCCGTGCCATGTTATTCGAAGCTTCAACGCCACTATCACGATCGTGCTTTTGGATGGACCGGCCAGTGACAAAATCAGGAACGACCGTGATAATTCTAAAATAACAACCATGTTCAGACCATGCCGGAAGAAGTTTGTAAGCCGCCCAAGCAATGTGACCAAGATATTTTTAATTGCTCAATAGAACCTATAAATCATCAGGTTATTTTTACTCCTTTTGCATTTCATTATTATTATTTCATAATTTTCATGTGCACGGGCCTAACACTGGAGCAATGTCAGGTTCAAACTTGGGGAAGAGACTTAGTCTTGTTTCATTTGCATGACACGTCTATCTTCAACATTTTGAGTCGATCATCTTATTTTGTCTAGTATGCATCTAGTTGTGAAAAATTTTTGAAAAAAAAATTAAGTGTCATCTCATTTCTCTTTGTTTATTATTTTATTGTTTGAAAGCTTACTTTCAAAACTTCGCTTAATCTATAAAATTCAATCATTGTTTCTTTTTATCGGGTATCACCAGAGTATTGTGATTTGGATTGAGTTTGTTGCTAAGTAGAAGGACTAGCTTTTAAATAATGAATTTCTCTATTATTTATTATGATATTAGTCTTGATTATAATTGCATCTTTATTAAAAGCATTAAGTCTTTTTGGAACTTATAATTATGCTAATTAATTTTAATGTTAAAATGAATGAAAAGAGAATTAGTTGATCTCCAACAGTTAAATGAAAAGTATAAAGTATCTTCTGGAACCTTTGTGTGTCCGGGTAATTAGACCCGTAAGGGATTCTTGTCTGGCGACCTAAGGGCATTTGCTCTGGGATCCGTCGGTCGAAAGCCTGTTACATTGACCACTTTGTGCAATATGGAGGATTACTAAATTCTTAAAGTGAAAAAATCTTAATGCTGAAATATGAAATGATAATAGTATAAAAGTAAACTCTTTAAAGACTTGTGGTTCAATATTGATACTCTTATAAGATAGACTAATATTATTTGTAGATGTGTAGGAAATACATGTTTGAATGCTAAGAATTCTACAAGGCTGAGTACTGGTTGAGAATATATACTCTGGTGATGGTCGTGTAAAAAAACAGTAGGAGGAAAGTATTAGTTTTGTGACGGAGCCATGTGCCTTATCTGAAATTTGCTTGAGGGCAAGCAAAATATTAAGCTTGGGGGTATTTGATGTACGAAAAATTATGCATTAGTTTGGATCATTTGATTAACACTTTAGAATGATTTTATGTTTACAAAATAAGAGTTTTGATTTGTTTTCATATAATTTTATTTAGATTTGATTTCTACCTAAATATGAAAATTATTCATGTCAGGACATGAGAGAACGTCGAAATGAAGGGAAGAAAAGACTTAAAACAGCTCATAAGACTGTCACGATCGTGATAGTTATTGTCATGGCCGTGACCGAAATATTCTGCAAAGAAAAATTGGCTGTTACTGTCACGGCCATGACAGTTTTTGCCATGGCCGTGACAGACAATTTTCAGCAGAAAAATTGGCTATGTATTTTCAACATTTTCAGCCTTTTGTCACGGTCGTGACGTCGATTTGTTAAGCCATTTTAAAGATATTTTTATTTACTTTTTGAATATATTTTCGATTTTCTTTCATTGGGAGACGAGAAAATCTATAAAAGGAGATAGAAGAGAATTTGGAAAAGCATCCCTGGAACATACTTTTGAAGTCTACAAAGAGGAGAAGATCGAGGACAATAGCGAAGCTCTGTCGGAAACTCGAGAGAGGACGTGCTTAGTCTATGTAGAATTTTTGTTTTCTTTTTCCAATCCTTTATATTAGAATTGATATTTGTATTATCAAATTTATTCTTTTATTAGGGTCATCCTACTTGAACCCTTTTATGTTTTGAAATATTTCTTAATATTAGTTTAGTTTGAATATTTAATAATATTGCAATTTCATTTTTAATGCTTTCATTTGATTCTATGATTTATGATTTGATTGCTATCCGAGAAGAAATGATTATTTTCATCATAGTTTCTAGGATCGATCTTATTTATTGCATGCCACAATTAGGGAAATTGAAAGAGACCTAATTCATGTAGTTATTAAAGTGTTTTGAGAAATCCCTTAATATTAATTCCGATTGAATGCATCTTATGATTTAATTAAGTAAATAAAAATCGAAAGGATTAATTTATTCTAATTATTCATAAGATAGTAGTTAAAGTCTGAAACATTGGTTAACTAATTTTGGGAATTCACTTTGTTATCAATTCAATTAATTATAAGTTAAGAAAAATTATTATATTCTAATAGTGATAATTAGGTGCCTTAATCATCAAATCATTATTTCTCCAGATGATCATTTCATTTATTTTTATTATTTTTTTATTCACATCTGAAATCGTATATTTTCTTAATTTATCGATTAACAAGGTTAAAATAAAATCTAAGTTATTAACCGTCCTTGTGAGAACGATAACTCTACTCATTCACTTTACTACTTGAGCGGTTAGTGCACTTGTTAGCGTTTGCTATCAATTCTACATGCATTATTTACTCAAAGTTTGAGTAATGTACATAACACATGAATGACATATATATGTTCTTTTTTTTAATTGAATAATAATCAAGTTGTGTGAGCATAGTTTAGGAATGAATGTATATGGTCTTGTAGTTTAGTTTTGAATTGGAGCAATTCTAGTCCAATCCTCTCTCCCTACTTAGTGATCCTTTTAAGCTGTGGTTCATGTAGCATGACACAAAAAAATTTATATAGTAATTTTATTTTAATTTCCCTTACTTTTTTTGTTTGGTTTTAAATTTATATCAAAATTCAAGTAGTTTTTTTATGATTTATCGTAATAAATAGAGTTTGGATCAACACAGAGTCGTAACATACACTATAATTTATAGAGTTTTGAGTGAAATTTTATTTGACAAAATTAGTGAATTAATTAATGGATAAAGATTTTGATTAAATAAAGCATTTAGATAATCAAATAACAGTTTGATTATGAATTTAATAAAGAAATTGTATAAATAAGTAGCAAAAATAAACATAAAATAATTAATGTATAATTATAAAATAGCAAAAAATAAGCATAAGAATATAATTTATAGAATATAATTTATCATCATTATTACATGCATTTGATAATGGTAGTGATTGATTTATGATATTTTGTTATGAGTGCAACCAAAAGTTGTACGACTAATATCCATCAAAAGAATTTAAAATCATTGAAGTTAAATGATTATATGATTTTTATTTCAAATATATGATTTTTATCAATTAGAACGTATTTCATTTATTATGTTCCACTTCTCCATGTATTATTTTGTTATTATTCACGGTAAAACAGTATTTTTCCAAAATAATTTAGTTTTCAAATATATAGTAATTTTTATTACTGTGTTATAATATAAAACTCTCCTAATTAAAAGACTATAAATTAGATTTTCCCTATTTATTATACTCATTTATATTTCTCAATTTATTCAGCAAGCATATTTATCATCTACTTTTATTGATTCAGAGGTTCCCATATACATGACTTCCAAATTAAAACATCATTATACTTGTTTTTTTTATATCATTACATGTTAGACAAATTTTTATTTATTAATGAACTTCTAACATTTCCAAAACAAAAATCATAATAGTAATATACAACTTTATGTTGCACAATAAGAATAATAAACTTAACACAAAAAGCAGCGTAAATTATAATAGTAAAAATCAAATTCAAGATATCTCAATGTATAAATTAGGAGATGTGTTCCTGCATTATCCTCAATTATAATAGATGTTCATTTTTAAAACATTATCTAAGATTTGCAATATTTAAATATATTTAATGGTAAGTAAAATTAACTTATAGCCAATAAGCCATTATACAATAAAGAAACAACCTTAAGTATATTAATTCATACCGATCAAAATTGGGTGGTTGCATAATGGGTGTTGATGGCAAGACTGTCGAGATTTTATATAAAACTTTTAAATAAGAAATTAAATATTTTATAAATAAGTTCTTACTTACTTATAAAAAAATAATTTAAAAATATTAAAAAATTGCACTCAATCCTTAGATTACACCTCATAAGTTATATTTGTTATTTATAAGCAAAATATAAATATATTAAAGCAATTTTTGTCTAATATATTTTTATTATTAATACATTATTATATTAATGGTAACAAATAATATCTAATCGGATAAAATTGTGATATCATCAGACCTAAACTAAGATCGAATAAAATAGTACATAACATTCTCAGAATTTGATTGAAATTATTTATGACTATTAACATCATAAAGTTGTAATATCTTAACATTTAAATCCAAATGTTTGCAACTTTGATTACTAGTTTTTAGTAGAATATTGAAAGTTGCTCAAAAACTGTTCATAACAAATTTTTTAAAAAAATCTTAAATGATTGTTGTAGTTCAAAGGACTTTTTTTAATTAACGCGAAATAAAATAATAATAATATATAGTATTTTTACATGTAACATAATAAAATAATAATTAACGCGAGATATTTTTTGGAGAGTTAGTTTCTCAAAAAGCTAAAAAATGGGCAAGGGATATAATTTTTATATGTAGAGAAAAGTTATATACAATTTTAAGAATATTAATTTTCCTTTGAAGAGGAAAAAATAATTTTCCTTAGTTTGACTTTTTCAATTGCTACCTTTGTAACATCCTTACAAAAAAGTTTTCAATTGTCCAAGTTGTTTATTACGATATTTCCTCTCTCAATCGATCCAAAAAAATGTAAATACGGTAATATGAAATTAATGTAATTTCAAAACTTAGAAACATGATTTTATTTTTGCTTTTGTGATGTTTATGTGTAAATTAGAATTTTACGGGAGATAGATGAATTAGAATTAGATATAAGAAAACTTAAAATGTCATGATTCCAGTAGCACTTCTTCAAGTCTACACGAACCCAAATATACATCTCCCTTAATTATATATAATGGTCAAGTTCAATTATAACCCCTTACATTTGAATTATCCATCTTAAAAAAAAATCAATCCTATATCAAGCAACACTAAATGAATATATATATATATATATATATATATTCTCATATGGTGCTAAATCCTCAATGTCTAAAACCTTACTAGCTTATTTTTATAAAATGCCACTTTTACTTTATTATCATACTAAAATATTTTAAAAACAATATGAAACGAATAACATGGGCAAAGTTATTATGTAATAATAATATTTTAATAATTATGCAATGTTGTGCTTATGCTGTTGTTTTTTTAATATTTTATGCTATAAAAGTAAGGGCAGAATTGATTTTTCACAATTACTGAAAAAAATTAATTTGATAAAATTTATCAGAATGATTGTGTTAATTTTGAATAAAGTTCACAGATTAAGGATAACTAGTGTAAGATCCCGCGCGATGCACGGTGCCCTAAAAAATATGACTCATTATTTAAATAAATCAAGATAACCCTTCATATGTTATAGCCTTAATTCTCTTAGTATTGTATACTTCCATATATTATATATTTATATTGTATGAATTATCATTTAAAAATAAATTTCCTTTCAACATTTTTATACCATAAAAAATTATTAATGAAAAATACCATTAGCTATCTACATTTTATTCGTATAATTTTTTATGTTTCTCAATCACATTATATCATCTATATATATTTTTAATCATGATATAATATTTTTCTTCTAAGAAATATGTGCTTTAAGCTATTTTTGTAAGTGTGCATAATAGTGAAATTTTATCCAAACAAATTTGTTCATCACCAAATCCATTATAAAATGTAACCATAACTTCAAGGACAAAAAAATTATAATGGACGCGAGCACACACACGGATATTATATAAATCTATCAAAATCATAATTTCTTGAACCAATAACATGAATATTATTATCTATTTAATAAATTATTTCAAAAATAATTGACCACATTAAATAGTATATGTACTTGGTACGATGTGTGGACGCTACTAAATATTATTAGATATATATTAGTTAGAATTATATCTCCCATTTAAATAATTAAGTTTTAATTTTAACAAATTTCAAGAAATATTTAATAAACATGTTTATCCTTTAATTATATTTTTCCTTAATCAAAATTATGGGCAATTGGTTAAAAAAAGCACATAATATTTTCATACCATAAACTAGTTAAACTTGTTCGAATGTCCTTTAGAAAGCTAAATTAGACATCTTAGATATAACTTATTATTCTTTTAAAAAGTACTTAAATAGATAAGAATTTTATAATTAACTTTTTTCATTTACGTAAAAAATCACTATCTTTTCACCAAAATACAAAATAAGAATTAATCTATATATATGTGATAACAAATGTTGTAGAAAATAACCCTTGTTTGTTGGATAATAGTTCTTCAACCAAACAACATCCAATAATAATAATAATAATAATAATAATAATAATAATAATAATGATGATGATGATGATGATGATGATGATGATGATGATGATGATGATGATGATGATGATGATAATAATAAAAAAATTACTTAAAGAAGTTAAAAGTAAAATTACTTGTATAAGTTACATGCACTTGTAATAAAAATATAGTAAATGAAAAAGTTTCTTTTTACCAAGTATATGAAAACAACTCCACACTTTTTAGATTTTATTTTAACATATATTTTCCAAAATAATAATTTTTTTTTATAAAATGGACTTATATTTTGATAGTTTAAAAAATTATAACAATGTATATCACAAGAAATTAAGATATAAACATATTTATCTTATATCATTTCTCAAAATAAACAATGCTAGTTAAATTTTAGTACATATTTACTAATTTAACAAATAAATAATGCCCAACAATGGTACGTTGAAATGCTTTAATATATGACAATCTAATTATACGGATAAGATACAAAAAATTATAAAAGAATGTGGCATACATCTAATAAAAAAAGAAAATAACACACTGAAATAAACATTTTAAAGTAACAATTATGTATTTTGTATATCAACACATATTACAACTTTGATCGTTTCTAAATAAGAGTTCGTATCCAAGAGTTCATAAACTTATGAAATTTAAGGCACTCTAATGGTTTACAAATAAAGTAACTAAAACATTGGACAATCCAATTATATTAATAACTCAAATAAATTTATAAAACAATGTGATAAACATAAGCACAACATACTAAATAAATAAATGGCTTACTTTTAAATTTCTATCAAAAAATAATTTCTTTTACAAAAGAAACCTAAACAGAATGTAAATTGATGTAGGGATGTCGCAATATACAATTTGCCACCTGCAAAAACATAAGCTAGTTAAATAATCATGGCAAATAGACTTGGATCATGGCAAAAAGAAAAGAAAGAAAAAAAAACTATAAAATTAATTATGAGAAGCAAGCATAATTATTTGGTCATTCTCATGCCTCATGCTCATCTTATATATTCAGTGTTTAAGCAACACCATCTACTTAAACTTGTGGAATAAAAAAGTTGATGAATTCTGTGCTAGAGAGAGGAGCATAAGTGCATGGTACTTAATTACTTATTAATCCATAATCATGCATCCCTATATTCATGTGCAGATATTATGTTTTCATCTCATTGTCGAGAGATAAATGCATCCGTGAGAGATCAATGCAAGTGGAAATTATATAATGATGAAATGTTTTGTGTACACTAATGAGTGTGATCTTTTTGAAGTACTTATAAGAGTCCAAGATTGCATCCGCAAATTTTAAACTGCAGAAAGGTAGTTGTTGATTTTTGTGGAACAGCTTTGTAGTTTTTTGCTTTTAAAATCTGAAATTCATTTTTATATCATAATTATTATATTCTCATGGATAATTATTATCCAGTACTTCAATAAAATTATGTAATTATATGTTCAATGAATCTCATAATTAACTTTCATATTAATCATTAAAAACATTTTACACATTAAAATTATAACTAACTTTCATATCAATTATTTTAAAAAAATACATAGTTATTTAGAGAAACTCGTCATCAATGGTTATGCCAAATGTCATTCCTTTTTTCAATACTATCCTCATTTTAAAATTATATATATATATATATATATATATAGTGATAAATAATTTTAGTGGAATGCCTAATTAAGTTTTTTTTATCCACGATTAGTTTCTATTAGTTACACGGCTACAGATCCTAATGATTAGAAATATTAATTAATAGTATTAATTGATTGTTAGTTAGACAATTAAATGTTCTAATTACTATTCTTTCAACCATATATTTTGTAAAAAAAAAAGATTTGTTAAGGACACATGATAACATATTATAATGTCAAATGTCACTTCCTTATGCAAAGTACTGTATTTTTAATGTAGTATGAATTATTATTATTATTATTATCATCATCATCATCCAATAGTTGAAAAATTTTACTGGAATATATGATTATTTTTATATTCATAATTAAGTTTACGTTTCTATCAAAATCTTATTTATAGCTCTTGCCTAAAATTCTTATTTAAATTTTTATATTAAAAAATAAAAATATTAATTTGTACAAATGGTCCAATCAAATATCATAATTTTTTAGTTATTGATTAATTATACAATCAAATCAGCATGTAGATTAATTAATAATTAGTTATGACATCTTAATATATGTATATATAATTTGTCTCCATGAAAATACAAATATATGACCTTAATATATATCTATATATATTATAATTATTGATCAATCACTTGTGATCACATTCTACTTACTATATCAATTCATTAATATGTATAATATATGTTTTAAAGTATGTTATTTTCTTCAAAAAAAAATGAAGAACACGTGACAATATATTATCACGTCAAGTGTCATTCTCTCATTGAAGGTACTTTTTTTAATATGATATAAATGCTAATTGCGAATAAATGTAAAGAATAAGTTTTAAAAATTATAACTTAAATTCAAATGGAAGACAATTATAATTGAAAGGTATCGGAAGAAATATACAAAAAAAAAACGTCTCACACAAATAGTAAGTGGAGGCACGGTGTGTAAATTACCTCGTGGTAATCGCCGCCAGGTGGCACCTACTGGCCGGAGACTGTCAGCACAACAGTAAGAAGTGGGGATCACCTGCGCCGTTATTTGACTGTTCGCACGATTATTTGATCGGTCGGCTTAAGACAACGTAGTGGGACCCACCAGAATTCACACGTGGCACGATATCAACAGCGGTTTCATGGCTCTCGTGCTCCATCTCTCCGCATGCAATTATTCGGGAAGAAAGCTGCCTAGAAACCCACCACAAAATTTACCACACATGAAGGGCAGATCAGTCATTTCACATCACGACGAGGAGAAATAAATAAAGATGGCAGATTAATATTTTTTCATAATCTCTATATACCTTTTAATGTAAAAAATAAATTTCATTAATCTAAAAACACAATTTTATTTGGCCAATTTTTTTTATGAAACATGTTACGTTTGAATTGGCAAAATCTTCTCCCTTCGCAGCTGCCAATTTGTTTTGTTTTCTCCCTTTTATTTAGTTGTTTTTAACTTGTTTATTATTATTCTACAGTTTTTTTTCCTCCCTTGCTTGTCCCCTTTCTGCATTCTCCATTTGGCCCTTCGAGCTTTGTTCCTCCTCCCTCCACTGTCTTTTTTCATCTCCGCCTCCGCCGTCGAGGGTTTCGTCCTCCGGTTGCCTCTTCCTCTTCTCGCTTTCCACCGGAGAAGGAAGGAGTAAGCGAGCACAGGGAAGAGGAGCATTGCCCTCCACTTCGTTCGTGTTGCTTTCTCCTCTCTGCTCTCTCGCTCTTCCCCCTCCGCGTCCTCTTTCTCGGTCCTGGGTTGCTACTCGTCTGTTGCAGTTATTTTGTTCGCCGGAATGCCGTAGCTGTTCTTCCGGCTCCTGCCTGCATCCTTGCAACAGTTTCCGGCAGTCGAGAGGCGGCGTATAGAGACAGCGCCCGTCTCCTTCAATCGCTCTTAAGCAAAGGTAAGGCGACTCCGCACCTTTTGATGGATTGTTCGCATGCATTTTCCAATTTTTGTTCGCACCGATTATTTGGTGGAAGCGTTAGGTTTTCATGTAAACCCTCGGCTGAGGTTGAAAGTTGTGAGCCGTAAGCTCCAGGGTTTTCTCTTGTGAAGAAATGAGGAATTCTGCTGTTCATTTCTCGGCAGCTCCCGAAGGGATGATGATCATTGCACGGCGACTTGTTTTTATTTCCCTTCATGCAATTTCCCGTTGTCAAACAAAATGCCGGTGCACTTTGGTTTTCCGCCTTGTTGTCGTTGTAGTAGTAGACTTAACATCATGACTTTTGGCTTGTAGAAGTTGCCATACATCACATATGGTATGTGCACGCGATGGGAAATTAATGAATCAAAGTTCAAGAGTAATAATGATCTGAACTGTTACAACTGGTGTTGTCGCTTCCTTTTGAGTTCATGGCAAGTAAAATGTACCCGTCCTTTTGTTGGTAAAGTTTTCTGTGTGTTGCCATCATAGAAACTTTATTGCCATCAGATTAAAGAGTCGTGGAGTTTGTTTGATGGAGAAGTTTGCTAATTTGTTGACATGATTACAAGATTTAGGATCATAGTAATTTGTTGATATGGTTCATAATGTCATATCCTTGTGGGTGTTACATGAGTATATTGCCTGGTTATAGCTGATTGGTCATCATGTTTCACTGTGAAGCGAATATGAACTTTCATGTATAAGATGAAAGCCTGGATATGCATTAGTCATGAGAGTAATATAAATTAAACGACCTTGTTGACTCTGTAGACAGGTTCTGTGGCTGATGGGTTAAGACCCCACACAACTTAGTGATGACGAAGTTAAGATGAGATCTATTGTAAATGAAAAGATATTAATTCTTTAAATTCCGCTTTTAATCATCCTATTATTTCTTTAAATTCCGTTTTTAAACATCCATTATATGTGTGGTTCTTGGTAACTTTATTTATTTTGTTTTTCATTGTAAAAGATGCTACATTGAAAATATTGTACACCGGACAATCCTTTTTGTCATCGAATGGGACACCAACTTGTATTTTTTTTTCTCTCTTTGGTAGCTGCATCTTCATTTCATGCTAGTACATATCATAATTGGTTTTTATTACAAGACAAATGACCGCTTAAATTATGTTGAAAACCTTTATTGATTTTCTACATCTGGAGATATATGTGGAAACCTTACCCCTCAAAATAATTGTAAACTTTATGTAGAAATTTAAATATTTTTTGAAGTTTAGTTTCCTTCGAAAAAAGTCAAAAGTTTAGAAGCATTGACAAATTCTGAATTTTGAAATGGAAAGGTTAAGTATCTTTTTTATAATTTTCTGGAAAATTTCAACTGCAAAATGCTTGATATAGGATGTTATATATGTAAGTGCCTCATTTTGCTACTTTTCATTTTCTGATCGACAAGGTGCAATGTTGTTTTCTTCAGAGGTAGGACAAAAGTGTTTCTGCACTTTTGGATGTTAAGTTTTGGAAGCCTTTATGTTGTGTTTTCATTTCTCTTTCAATTTTATGTTTAAAATTTCAAGATTGAATTCTCTTCCTTTAGATTATAAGATTACTAATTAATTTTCTTTGATTCATTATTTTTGCTTGCAATACAGTTACAGGTGGAATGTGCTCAATGGCTATGGATGGCAATCCTATGTTTCGTCTTGTCTCAAATGGGTCTATTTGCAGTGTTAAATTTGGCATAGCGACCAATGAAGAAACTGTGAGTATTTATTTCTCCTTTCAGGACCAATTATTAGAAACAAACACGCCTTTTCTTATTTCCTATTTCCCCATTCGTTTGTACTATATTTACTATATAAGATATCTCAGATTAACCCTCCAGCATAATCTTGGTCAAGTCTTAACACTTCTACAAACCATCAACGGCTTAAATAATCTGTGGTGGAGACAGGCTTCATAGAAAGGCCATAAAGTCCATGAAGAAATCTCCTAAAAAAGTCCATGAAAAAACAGTGTCACAGTGTAGTATTTTTTCTGCTGAACTTTCTCTTTGTTATGTATCATGAACAAGTATTGGCTTCTATCTGTTTTCATTTGTTTATTAGTGATCTAAGTAATCTGTATCATAACTTCAACATTATTACTTGGTAATTGATGTGATATCATGCAAAGTTTGATGTGTAGTCAATAGCTTTTATGCCGTTTGTCATGAAAGTGGCAGTTGCTTATATGAGTGTTTGGTGACATTTCCTTTCTGATGATTTTTGGTGGCAGATGAAATTTTCCATAAGCGATTGTGCAATTTCTCATCATAGTCAGCTGTCAAATCCTTATCTTGGCCTGCCACTTGAATGTGGCCGATGTGAATCTTGTGGAACTGAGGAAGTTGGGCAGTGCGAAGGTTTGCATATATAATTTATATTGTTTGAAAAACAGCTTTTGTTTCTTACTAACATACTCCAATCTTCTTAGGTCATTTTGGTTACATTCGGTTGCCCGTACCAATTTATCACCCTTCCCATGTCAGTGAATTGAAAAACATACTGAGTCTTGTTTGTTTAAAGTGCTTGAGGATGAAAAGGGGGAAGGTAACTGTAATTACTATGCAGATATATTGTATTTTAAGTGACTTTGTATGTCTTAGATATTTTTCCATGGATATTTTTTATGGATAGACACATGCATGAGCTTGTTTTATGCATGTATATATACATTCATGTTAGCCACTGCATGCATACATAAATATGCTCAAAGTTGGGCTTTTGTACTGTGCCAAAGCTGCCATTGGAAAGCCATGGTTTCTCTTTTGAATTGTTTCACGTTGGTTATAAGATTCCTAAGGTTAAGTTTTGAAAATCGTTCTTATGTGCTTAAAATCTAAAACCTTGCTGGAAACACAATATAATGTATAGTTTGGACCAGGAATTTGAGACCTTTGGATGGGTGTGTTGAATAGCAACTGCATGAATCCGCACTATTGTTGTTTTCAACTGCTATTGCAGTTGGGAAGCTTGACTAGGGTCTCTTCTTGTTTTAGTTTGGCTTTTTAAATTTCTTTTCATATCCTTGAAAAGATCTCTCTGATGACCCATGTTATTTAACATCATGAACTTTTGGCTTCAACTTCTTGGTAGAATTACTTAATAAATTATTTAAAAAAAAATAATTACTTTATAAACCTCTCCAAAAAAAAAAACTTTACAACTTTAATGTACTTGAAGACCCAAATTAAAACTTTTACTCTTCATTATGCAGTAGGTTGTCGGAATATATCTGCCTAGATTCCTCACTATTATTTCGCAAATAATGACAGAATTCTAATGCATACTTCTCATTTTCTGTTTAAATCTCAACTTCAATCATCAGGTGAAAAACACTCGTGGGAATGAGAAAGTTTCAAGCACGTCATGCTCCCATTGTCGGGTAAATATTGATGTCTCATTTTGCGTTAATTGTTGATTTTCCAACTTCTTTTGTGTTCTTTATGATGAAACCTAAGCATATTTCTTTAGCTTGAAGAGATGTATTATCTTTATGTGACATTTTGATATGTAATTCTATTCTTTTTTGTTTGGGATTCTCATTTCTCATGTTAATGGATTTATAAGTTCCTGTTATGATGCTGTCAAAGCTCACTAGAAAATTATACTTGGGCAAGCTGTATTGGGTAACAATACATGCTGAGCACAATGGCAGTCATAATTGGTGGTAAAAGTGGTGAACTTTTTGGATACAACAACAACAACAACAACAACAAAGCCTTATCCCACTAGGTGGGGTCGGCTACATGGATCATACGACTTCGTTGATCCATGTTCATGAGATTCGACAGGGTTTTACGCTGGCTGTCGGGGCCTAACACAACCCTCCTCCTTTATCCGGGCTTGGAACCGGCTATAAAACATAGGCGGAGTTGAACTTTTTGGATAAACCTTATGAAATTTTTAGTCTACGGTTTTTAAAATGTTTGATTCAGCTAGAGATAAAATGAGATTGCTCTTAAACAAGTGGATTCCTGACCTCTTGGTAAGCGTTGGTGATATTTTCTTTTTGGATGAAGGCAATGATGGTTAATGAATTTGGGAAGTCATCCAATTTGTATTAAAATAAAAGGACGTCAAAGTTACAATTGTGCATGGAAATCAAAGATAAAAAGACCCGAGTAGGTGTGGATGCCCATCATAAGATACTATCCCCCCACCCCCACCCCCATTCCCACATACAAACTTTCTAACTAAAAAGCAGACATGATGTTAGCCCTTATAGGTAAAGCCTTAGTGATATTGTTACTTGGTTGTGATTTGTAATAGTCAACTAGTGGAACTGAATTTCACCTTAACATTTGTACTATAATTATTTTAACAGGGAATTAGCAGAAAAAAATGATTAAACAATTAGCTTTCAAGTGGGAAGTAAATCTGTGCTATGGCCGAAGGACCAAAAAATATCAAGGTCACATTAAGATATATTTTCTTTGTTCCTCTTGTAAGTAATTCTGTTCTATGGCCGAAGGACCAAAAAAGGGTTGGACGAGTGCTAAACTACTGCATGAAAATCATGTTGACATTTTTAATCGGATGTTTATGGTTTCATCATGGTTGGACACAATGTTGTCAAAATCACGATTTAACTTGTGAAATCGGACGATTTTACGATGTCACCCAAGAAAAACGAGTTGACTCGGAAGAAAAATTGTTTTCATCCAGCACGCGATAGAATCACGTGCTGGCTCGTAAAATCGCTAGAAACGGTGTCTTGTCGAGTCCACGTGAAATTTTTTTTGACTCACCCGATGCCCTAATCAGTTAAGTCCCAAAACCAAGCTGTTTGCCGCCATGCTGTTCATTGCCGGTGCTGTTTGCCGCCTGCTGTTCGTCGCGGCTGCTGCCGGTGCTGTTCGTCGCGGCTGCTGCCGGTGCTGTTCGCCGCCATTGCTGCCACTCGCCGCTGCCGGTGCTGTTCGGCGCATGCCGCTGCTCGCCAGCGCCAGCATTTGTTCGCCCCTCTCATCCTCCTTCTCCCTCCTCTCTCCATCTTCCCTCTCTCTCCTCTCTCGCTCCGCCCTCCTCTCTCCATCTTCCCTCTCCTCTTCTGCTCACAAAGGAGAACCACTGCTCGAGCAGGGAGGACGAGACAGAAAAATGACTCGTCCTCTCTTCTCCTGCAGTCCTTTTTTTTGTCCAGTTTTTTTTGGGTGACCAGAAATGCAGCCTTTATCCCTTTTTTTCTGTCTACTCTGCTCGGTAGTCTTTTAATTTTTTGGGTTTGCAAAAGACTCTCTGTGGGAGCAGAGGGGATACAGTTCTGATTTGACAGCAAGAAAAGACTCGTGTAATCCCATGGAGGAGAGAGAAGGCAGTCTCTTTATTTTATTTTTGGTTCATATTTTTTCATGCTTTTTTTATTTTTTTATTTTCTGATCTTTCATGTAAATGTATTAATTTATTAATTATTATAAAATTTTAAATTAATATGACTTATTAAATCATAGATGCTTAATCATTTATTATTATTAGATTTTTCTAAATCATATTGAATAATTAATTTATAGGTAAATTAGGTTCTAAGCAGAATCAATATTAGTTTAATTGAAAATATGATTTCGGTAGAATCGGACGAGTCGTGCTACGATATCACGTTTTACATGTTTACCCAGGCTTTCCATGTTGACTCCAATTTACGAGTTTGACAACATTGGTTGGACACTCGGATCCAGAGAATATCACCAAAGTTGGATAGCCACTAGTTCTCAATCTTTTCTGATTGGTGTATCAATGACCTTGTTGGCGGCTGGACTTTCTCCCAGGACTCTGTCCAGAATCTGGATAACTTGGAGACTGATCGCTGATCATGGTCTTTAGAGATAATCATGATTTGTGAGGATTGTTTGCTATATGCATCGAGTCATGTGGGGCATCTATGGAAATCGAAGGAGAATGCTAAACTCCTTTGGGGGGAATGAGCATATATCAAGACTTGAGTTTTTGTTTGGTTAGTATATCAAGGTTGAGTACTTGAGAGTTTTATCATGTGGGATAGATACCTGATTCTTGTGTTACTTGGCATCCTTAGCATGGAGGCATGTAATGAGGACACTTCCCATCTTTTTTTGTTTGCTCAATTTCCTGGAAAATAGTTGTGACTGGATAACTACACAGATGATTGAGAACTTTGGTAGTTTTTTTATGATGGGTATGCTTGTCAGCATGGTTTCAATTAGTGATCTCCGTTTTATGGCTCCTATGGGTGCAAAGAAATGACATCATTTTGTCGGAGTGGAGGGGTAGTTGAGATATGTAGAGAAAATTGCACAACGCACCTCTACTTTAAACTAAGTGGCATATTGGGTCCACTAGTTTCTGGTGATGCTACACTATTACAATTCCTTGCACATTTTAAAATTCAGTTTTAATAGTCATCCTTCCCCTCTTAAATTTAATTGGTATTATCATATATCTACAACAACAACAACAACAACAACAACAACAAAGCCTTATCCCACTAGGTGGAATTGGTATGAAAGTATGAAAACTTGTATTTTCCATTTTAAGATATGGTGATCTAGGAAATAAAGGATGCATGTTTATGGTGAATACAATCCAACAATTTATAGGGTTCTTGCTCTACAAAAATAATTTATATAGTGTATATCCCAATTCCAGTATTTGCCTCACAAGAAAGCTTTATGGTCCATTGGTCTTTACATTGATGTCAAGTCAGGTTATGGGCAACAAATTGGGGTGGCTACTATATCATCTATGTGCACTGGGTTCTTCATAATAATTCTAGCTGCATTGATGCTTATGTAGTGACAATGCTGGAAAGTTGTGGTATTGTACTTCATTGTCTGTAGAGTAACCTAGGCGCAAGCAATCAAAGAAAATTAATTGCATATTAGTTTCAAAAGTATTTTCTCATCTTCTTGGCCTCTCTTTTGTATTTCAACATATCCTAATAGTCAAAGATAGTCAACCTCAAATGAAACTGTGTTCCAAAGTTGCAGCTAAATGTAATATGTAGATCATCAGCTAGATAGCATATATAACACATTTTGTCATTTCACGTGCAAAATTTTCATACTTGCTTTAGTTTACTTCGCAAGTGGGCAACTTAATTGAGGCTGAATATAGTTTGAGTTTAGTTTAGCTGATCTCCATCAGTGATCTTTGGATTGAAGGATACAAAGTTGTAAAGATCACAGGTTATTGAAGAGGTGGCGTTATTTATGTATAACTATATGTTTTTGCTCCTTTTTTTAGTTTTTCTTTTAACATGAATCTGTCAAGGCGACATGATATCTCACAATTTTTTCTATTGGTTTGAAATAATCTTCTTTTTGTTTTCTTGATTGTATACTTCTTGCTATACTAAGGTTTATAAAGTCTTAGAATTATAGACTCATCTTTTGCTGCATGCAAACTGATACTCTTGCTTCTTTTCTTGTACAATTCAAGAAATATTTTTCTATTTTGCATTTGCATAAATATCTCTTTAATTTTCTTATAACTCAGGAAACATTTACTCGTTTGTTCTTGCTTTTGGAATGTTCGTGGAACAATTTACATTATTGGGTGTGTTATAGAGTGCATTCTGTTCTGATCTTGGTATTAATTTTCTTTATATCTCAGGATCTTCCACCTATGTCTATTAACGAAATCAAGAAAACAGATGGTGCCATTTGCTTAGAGTTGAAAGTATCATCTCGAGCTAGGCTGAGAGATGGCTTCTGGAATTTCTTAGAGAGATTCGGTTTTCGTTATGGTGATGCATACTGTCGCCCATTGCTACCGTATGAGGTTGTGACCTTTATGCATCCATAGTGGAATTTTGTTTCTTTGTATTATTATGTGATGCATTTAATTTCTTATAATAAATGTATATGTTTAGAGGGGTCAATGATTGTTACGGATAAAAACAGATAGCTTATAGAAATGCCTTTGTATTTTTCTTCAGCAGAATAATCTTCAAATTTGGGAAGTGTTTGGAACTCATTTTAACTTCCTAAAATAGCATTGAATATTGCATATCATTTATGATCCTCAAAAGTAAGATTTCAACATGAACCTAATTCAGGGCCCAAAAAGATGACCTGTGAAATTATTCTTCTTGGTTGCTCATGAGTACACTAACTCATTTGGTCTGTTCTATGCAAAAGCTTGATTTATTGTCTGTCAGTCTTTTTTCTCCATGCTGACTTCCTGGAGACTTGACTATACTAAACCTTTTCTATCTTCATATTTAAGCTAATAAGAATTATTTAATTAAATATCCAATTTAGATTTCATCTATATTCTTGTTTAAGGTAATCTCCTTTTATGTATTAACATTACTTGGTGCAGGTTAACATTTTCTGTTGCATAAGTTCTTAGTTGACCAGTTGTGTGTATGTCTATCATGCTTGTTTCATTTTGACAATTAGCCATTTACTGTTAAGAGTACATTTTAACAAGCTCTAAAAAAGAGAGTACATTTTTACGAATTGCTTGATAATCACTCGAAATAATGATTGCATAATTTTGTTTACACTTATCTTTTATTATTTAGACATTAACAATGTTTATCTGGGTGGTGCTTAATATTTGCATTTTTTGGAGTTGTAAGTTCAACATAATTGGACAGTGATACTGAAGAGTCTGTTTGCTCATGATGCTTCCTTTTGCATTTGTTGTCATGATATCAGAATAATTGTTGGAATGATAAATGTAACAAGTGTTGCCCTTAGCTTAATAAAACATAGGTTGCTCTTGGTTTTAGTGATTTTTTTTGGAGAAGCTTTTCGGAAACATTACTGCTTCAAACATGGGGGAACCAGAAGAAAAACATGAGAAATTTATAGGTCTTCGTATGATTCCTTTGCTGGTTTCACAGTTTCATTTGTTTGTTTTTATTTACATACTAATATTTCCTCTTCTGCACATGAAAAGTATTGAAACTGTTGTTTCACTGTCATCAATCATGCCCATTTTTTATGTTCACAGGCACTTAATATTATAAATGCCATACCGGAAGAAACTAAAAAGAAGCTGGCTGGAAAGGGTTACTTCCCACAGGAAGGATTCATTATGCAACATGTTCCTGTTCCTCCAAATTGCTTGTGTGTTCCAAAGATTTCAGATGGGAAGAGTATCATGTTTTCTGTAGGTTTTTAGCGAACATGTTAGTTTGCAAGCATTTAATTCCTTGTTTAATGCTTTCAGAAAGTGTAGTCATATTTTCCATTTTTATAGGACATTTCAAATTCTCTTTTGAAGAAGATTCTTAACAAGGTTGAACTCATTAAGAGATCAAGGTCAGGTTCTCCAAATTTTGAGTCTCTCCAGGTTGAGTCCAATGACCTTCAGTGTTCGGTTGCCCAATATATGTTACTCAGAGGTACTACAGAGGTACAATGAGTTCACAAACTTGGGAACCACTCTTGTTTTCTGAATCCATGTTTTCATGATATTATGTGATATGTAGTATTGTTTCTTACATGATTTTCTCTTTTCTTTTCATGTTTTAACCCAATTCAATTGAACTTAAACACCCTTCTAGTCACCTCATGACATTACAAAAAGATTTGCGAGTAGCAATGAAGCCCATGTGTGTTCTACTTCTACTAAGCAATGGCTTGAGAAGATTAGAACATTATTTATCAGCAAGGGGTCAAGCTTTTCATCACGAAGCGTAATCACGGGAGATGCATATATTGAAATTGATACTATTGGTCTGCCTTCTGAAGTTGCAGAAAGGATTACATTCGAAGAACGTGTAACGATTCATAACATGAGAAAACTACAAGACATTGTTGATAGAAGACTTTGTGTGACATATAAAGATGGTTCTTCCACTTTTGCTATTGCAGTCGGTTCAAAGGGCCATACTAATCTTAAAATTGGTCAAGTAATACATCGACGGATCATGGATGGGGATATGGTTTTCATTAATCGCCCACCTAGTACACACAAACATTCTTTGCAAGCATTTACTGTGTTTATTCATAATGATCATACTATCAAGATCAATCCGCTTGTGTGCGCACCCTTTGGTGCAGATTTTGACGGTGATTGCATCCACATATTTTATCCACAATCTTTTGCTGCGAAGGCAGAAGTATCCGAATTGTTTAGTGTTGAAAAACAACTGCTTAGTTCGCATAACGGGAATTTAAATTTGCAGTTAGCCCATGATGCTTTATTATCTTTGAAGATGATATTCAAAACTAGTTTCGTGAGAAGAGCAGCAGCACATCAGCTGGCAATGTTCGCTTCTCCAATCTTGCCACCACCTGCAATAGTTAAATCGTGTGACTCAGGTCCTTTGTGGTCAATTCCTCAGATATTACAGACTGTTTTTCCTGTTTCCATGGTTTGTCATGGGGAAACCTACTTGATAAATAAAGGAGAAATTCTAGATCTAAGTTTTAACAGGGAATTAGTGAGTTCTTCATTTGTTGATATTGTCACTTCAATGCATCAGCTCAGTGGCCCAAGAGAAGTCATTAACTTCTACAACTTAATACAGCCTCTATTAATGGAGATACTGTCCAGAGATGGCTTCAGTATTAGCTTGAAAGACTTTTACGTCCCAAAGCATACAGTTAAGGATATTCGTTGGAGTATCCGTGATTTCTCATGCATTGTAAGTCAATTGAGATCAGCTAACAATCGACATATTGAAGTCCAAATTGAGAGCCATTTGAAAACTATGAAAACTCCTTTCACAAAGTTCGTTTTGAATCGTTCTGCTTTAGGAAGCTTGATTGACTCAAAAAGTGAGTCATCAATTGTGAAAGTTATCCAACAACTTGGCTTTTTGGGGCTTCAACTTTCTGAACATGGGAAATATTACTCAAAAGGTTTAGTTGAGGATTGCTTCTCAAATTTTGTAAATAAGTATTCATCTGATGGAGCTGATCATCCTTGTGAAGCATATGGCCTGGTGATGAATTCTTTGTTTCATGGATTGAATCCTTATGAAGAGTTGGTCCATGCTATTTCCTCTAGAGAGGTTATGGTTCGTTCTTCTAGAGGACTTACAGAACCTGGCGTATTATTTAAAAGCATGATGGCAATTCTTCGAGATGTGATTATATGTTATGATGGCACAGTAAGGAACGTTTGCAGTGGTTCTATTGTGCAATTTGAGTTTAGGAAGCCAAATGCATCTAGTACCCTGGACACACCACCAGGCGAGCCAGTTGGTGCATTAGCTGCCACTGCAATTTCACACCAAGCCTATAAAGCTGTTTTTGACTCTTCTCAGAGCAATAATTCTTCATGGGAACTTATGAAGGTAGGAATAGTTATTCTGGTGGTTTTAGGCATATTCTTTTTGTTTTTTCACAGACCTGTGAGTTCCTTTACATATAACAAATATATGATCACTTTATCTTTTTTCTTATAATGTCTCAGGAAATTCTTCTTTGTAAAGTCAGCTACAGAAATGATTTTTGTGATCGTCGAGTGATGTTATACTTAAATGATTGTTGCTGTGAGAAAAATTTTTGCAATGAAAAAGCGGCATTTGCAGTTCTAAATTGCTTGAAGAGGGTCATCTTGAAGGACTGTGCAAATTGCTCATTCATTGAGTATGTATCTTGGTTTACTAGATTTGCTGGTTTAATTCCCTTTATGTATTAATTTTTACCCTTACAGCGGCTGCTTATGTATATCTTCTCCGGATATAGATAAGCACTCTGATCCCCTATTATATAAAGAATTCCTCTGTAATTTTCTAAATACTTCATACTGAAACATAATTGTATCCTATAACCTACATTGTTGACTCATATGCCATTTATTAACATGATTCAAGGTTGTCAATGTACATAGTTTGTTATATAAATAAGATCAGGCTATTTTGTTTTCATTTTATGCTTATTCACTGAATTATATGCGAAAATGCTATGACTTGAATCTGAATCAACATGGCATTTCGTTAAGCTTGGCTTTAGATGTTTTCGGGAATCCATTCTGCTACAGCTACTGCTCAGAAACATTGAATTGAGATACAGATTTGGGCTCAACAATAAACCATAAAACTTCATTGCAATAATCTAAATCTCGATGCACTGCCCAACAGTTTCCCATCTGGTTCCTAGAAATACAACTGTTTTGCTCATTTCTAATACTGGTACTATCAAGTCTGTTATCAACCAGTATGTACACGCTTTTCTTTGTCAAAATACTTGGAAATTGACTAATTGGTAAGTGATTCAGTTTTAGTGGTACTGTGCAGTGAGGAATACAAAGCATGGTAGAAATTATAGAGTAGCCTATGTTAATGGAAGGTATAGCTCACTTATGCCCTTCCTGTTCCCTACAAAAACCAGTGGATGTAGCAACCTATTTCTTGCATAACACCTACACTTGGTTGTGCAGTCAAAAGCCGCACAACCAATCCATCGTATCCTACGTTCATTCTGGCGTGAGCAATATTCTGTTTGAATTTCAAGGGTCATGTCTTCTAATGGCTACAATATAATCTGAGAAGCTTTACCATTTTTTAATATGTCCAAACTTTTTGTCTTGTAACAAATGTTTTTTCACTCTTACAATCTGATACACCTCTATGTGTAAATTAGAGAATCCAATGTTTTTCCCCTTAGGACGAGATTATTGAGCCTACTTGCGTGCAATCTAGTTTTATGAAGTAACTATCCTCTGATCATCTCTCGTATTTAAGGGTGTACCTACGTTACTGTTTATTTGAGGATCTTTATGCACACTTGTTATATTGTCCTTGATGATGTATATGGTTATTGGGTAGCAATGGATATATAATACCTACTCAGTTTGCCCTCAAAAAGAGAAAAAAAACCCAAGTTCCTTGCATATTCTCAGGTATGAATTCCATAACCTTAGGATTTGTTTTCCATAAATGTATTATGGAGGTGGAATGATCTAGCAAGATGGCTCTTTCTATAAGTCGAAGCTGATACTCTAATGGCATACCTTTCGCTGGTTTTGGGCTATGTGATTCTGGATAGACACAAATGATTCTACGTGTTGACGAAAAAGTTCCATTCCATGTTCGTTGAACTTGTTTCTTGACACGCTGGGTTGTATGATCAGTAGAAACAATGTGTTTACAGATTCTCCTGCACAAATTTTATTTGCTAAAGAAACCTGTTGACTCCCTAGTCACGACCTCCTATCTCCCTTGCCGCTTGGTCACTGTTATTATCATGACCAGCTGCTGCTGCTATTCCAACCACTGCTTTAGTTGGTTGCTGCTGCTACCGTGATTATCAGTGTCCCCAATCTTCCCTCCACTCAGTAGTCCTTTCCCTCTCTCTCGCAGTCTCTCTTAAGTGTGATTTCTCTTCTGTTCCTATGCTTGTGAGCTGCCGGTGTGGCCTCCTTTACCCCCTGACCTACTTTGTGGTGGTGAGGAGCTATTTTTGTGTGTTCCCCTTGCATGGCACATGGACCTCCTCCGGGTATTTACCCTAGCTCGTAACTCGTGAGCAAGGGGACAGAGTTCCTATTTTTCTTCTTTCTTGTAGTAAGGAGACTTGATTGATATTTTAGCACGAAACTTGTGATAGATATTAAAGGCTATAATAATCTAATTATAGTTTGGTACTTTATCTAGTAACTTAGAAAAAAACTTAGGTTATTCTGGATTTTGGAAGGAGTCGAACTACTCATAATTTTTGTTATACTTTGGTAGAATTGAGTGCTCCATGTTATGATCCTATGTTTACATTTTCTTCTTCCCATTCCGAGGTGTGCTCAATCACTAGTTTGAAAAAATAGCACTGGAGGAGTTGATTCTACTTTTATTTTTGAGAAGGGAAAGGATGACCACTTAGGTTGTCATACCATGTATATATATATCATCAAAAGGGATCATCATATACAAAAGACTCTCCAATGGAGAGCAACAAAAAACGATGAGAGGTGCTAGCCAAAACCCCACTCCCGAAGAAGGAAAAACATATGATGTACAATATTATCCGCCTGAAATCTCTCCTCACAAAAGATGACACGGTTGCGCTGGGGTTAGATGCTCCAGGCACCAGCTAAAAAGGTCGCCACAGGGCGTCTCCAATCAAGTCTCTATCTGCCGAGCCTCCTCATGGCCCGCCAGAAGTCAACTGCCGTGAGGGAACCGCCACCCATAATGGTCGTCCGAGACCACACCTCGCGAGACACCCGACAGTCGAAGAAAAGATGCGTAACATCCTCCTCAGCCTCCCCACACATCACACAAGAAATATCCGCACGTGATGCCCATCGCGCCCAGTAAACTCTGGAGAGAATCCGCTCTCGCCGCAAAAGCCAAGCAAAAATCTTGACTTTCAGCGGCGAACGAAAGCGCCAAATGAGTCTGCAATCAGCCCTGAAGTCCTCTAAGTCAGTGGTGGCCTGAAGAAAGTGAAGATAGAGGCTGCGCGCCGAGAAGGAGTCCGATAACCATACCCATCCATCCGACCGACCCGGGTCCGGGCGGAATGGGGCAATCCGCTGGTTGATTCTTCTACTTGTCAACACAGTTGTGCAGGCAAAAGGATTACCTGCAATTTATACAATATCTTGTCCTATTGTTCATGGTTCGGAACCTTGAATACTTCTGTTATGCTTCTTTGCAATCAACTTCATCGGTTTGAATTTCCTTTTGGATAGCAAATTTTCAAAATGATTGAGTTCCTATCCCTTAAAATGCTCATGGCCAATTTATTCATCAATTCCATTTTGATGATTTTTCATCTTTTGCCTTATATGGGGAGATGGGACTTCCTAATACTTTTGCTGACTTTTAGTTTTCTTGATGATTAATAGTATACAGTATGGTGAGATCAATTGAATGTATTCTATGCTTTATGGTAATACTATATCGATGTCAAATGGTTTGAATTCCTTTGTAACTTCTATTAGAAACTGTTTTCAATTCGCAACATTCAAGATTTCACTTTCAATTTGCATATTTGTCCAGAGGTATCAATGATGATATATCTTTTTTTTTTCTGAGAAGGCATGATGATAAATCTTGTGCTCATCGACTTGCACAGTTGCTGTATATCAATAGAATGCTGGGATAATAGGCATTGTTTCACATTATTATTAAGCTTATAATCTTTTATCTATATCCAAGCGTCTTATTCTGAATGTAGATTACTAGATCTTTTATTTTTGGAATATTACTGGAGGATCCCAAAGGGCACCAAGAGGGGGGGGATGAATTGATGTTAGATAAAAAATGTCGATTTCACAAAATTCGTAGCGGAAGCACAAAACCGATTTTTTAAAACCTTTTAAAATAAAGCAATTCAGATCATAAGCATAATATGAATGGGGAGAGAAAATCAAACGCAAAGACACGGTGGTTGTTGACTAGGTTCGGCCACACTTTGACCTACGTCTCCGCCCCGACTTCTCGACCTCGAGACCCTCGGAGATTCTACTAGCACTTCCTCCAAATGGGGCAAGGAAGAAAACCCTTTACATCAATCACCTTTTCTCCGCTTCGTGAGGCAAGGCAACCTCTCCTCCTAGGAAGCTAGTCTATTTCTCTCGCTCAAGAGGTAAGACTTTGAACCTCTTTTACACAGGAGCTCTTTCAGTTTTTTTAACAAAAGTGTTTCTCTCTTTTACAAAACTAAGCTCACAAGAGAAGAAGAGAGAAAGAATGAGAAAGCTATAAAATGAAAACTTCAAGAAATGAACTCTCTTTGACAACTTGAAGTTTTTCTTCAATGAGTGAATGGGTGCTTTTGCCTCTGGCTTTGGCACTCCTTTTATAGCTTTCAATGTGTGGAAAATTCGTCCAGAAATCATTCCACAAATTCCTCCTTTAAATTTGACCGTTACTGTTCATTTGACTCGGAGGCCGGTCGACCGCACTTCTGGATCGGTCGATCGGTCTATGTGACCATTGCGCGTTTTCTTCAATTTCTGCGCTTACCGGTCGACCGGTCTGTCGACCGATACATCGACCGGTATCGGCTCGACGTTGTCCGGAGCAGGCTCAGTAGTTATCGGTCGACCGGTACGTCTCGACCGGTCTTCTTTGCGTCGACCGGCGGATTGACCGACCTGCGCTATTTTGATCATAACTTTCTGCATGATTATCCAAATTAGATGATTTTGGAGTCTATGGAAAGCTAACAAAATTCTCTACAAGCGTTCCACATTCTTCCAAAATTAATGAGATCTGTGACAATTATTTAATCAAAATGTAGTGTGCATAAAGTTATCCATTCTTCTTTAAACTTTTTTTGGCATTTCAACTTTAATCTTTCGAGGTTTGTTTCATTAAAATATAATTTTATGTCATTAAAACTTTAACCCAACAATTATTAGATCTTTTATTCAATATTTGGTATTCTGAATAAGATGGTATGGCTGCATAACAATTTTGAAAATACACGGCCTCTTAATTAGCATTAACTCAAAGAAAGCATTATATGAGTTTTTCTTTTTTCTTTTTTTTTTGTGTGTGTGGGGAACTAATGTGGATACTTTCAGATATCAAACACAAAGAGGACCAGAAGCAACCTCAGGAGTTGTTGGTCATATTCATCTTGATGAGGTAGGCTAATCGTGCAACTTTCAAAAAAAATTTCAGTTCCATTTTCCCATTAATCGTGATTGTTCTTTGCCAGTTTAATAAAATATTCTACCTAATGAATCTGTGTATTTATATTAAACAGATGCAATTGAAGATGTTGAATAGAAGTCTTGGCGAGATTCTTCAAATGTGTCAACAAGTTATGTCCAACTGGTGCAAGAAAAGAGGACAGATAGGCCACTTATTTAAGGGAATTACTTTGGATTCTAGGTTAGGGTTTTTCTTCATCCAATATAGCGAGCACTAATTCATGACTTCCAACAGCTTTCTTTCTCTGCTTGATGCCATTTTTATGTCATAGATACCAAATTATTGAGAGATTTTTTATTCGATCTGTTTATTTATTTAGTAAGAAAGTAGTTAGATGATCCCTCATTCATTAATGAGGCAGATAAACGTATATCAGACTGCAGGTACCTACATTATCATTCATTAAAGTTATGACGCTGATTAGATGCAGATAGTTGGTGCTTCAGTGGACTAATATGATAAATACGGCAAAATTAGGATTCACTGGTGGAGTACGTGAAATAAAGAATACAAGATGGTTATGTAACCATTCATATAATAGTGATAAAGGAATATAAGATCTTTATTCAACAATTCATGTGATGGTAGAACAAATTGTGAGAACTAAAATCATGAGCTGATGAATACCTGCAAATGCTTTGAAAGTTGATATTGTTGTTTTTTTTTTCATTTTTTAACTAGACTTTTGGAAAAAAAAGAAAGAAATGAAGACAATTGTCATCATTTTTCACGGTGATTATCAATTTAACTTGTACCTAACATTGTAATTGGTATTAAGCATCAATTAATCAACCATTACATGTATTTATTCTAGAAGATTCAACTTTATTGTATAACTCTCCTGAAACTACATCCAGTTCTGTCTTAAACATGTCCTATCTTTATTAGTTAGATAAAAAGTTCTATTGTGAAATGTTGTTGCTTAGTAGATACTAACTTTCCATAAGTTCATGTGAATGCAATCAGTTTCTGCAAAAAAAAATCGCGATATGCAGAAGAAAGCAAATTTACTTTCATTACAGTATACCTGGATAAATTATTGTCAACATTTATTTACTTTTTATTTTCATTAGCGTGAGGGGAACTCCTGTAGTCCTATGACCTTGTTGCAAATTAGTTAAGTTGAAGTAGTGATACTACAATAGATTCCTATGAAATGTGTATTTTCTTGAGGCATTAGCATTTGGAATAATGCTTATGTTGTCATCTATGATTGTCTAATCTAGTCATCATTGAGTGAAACTCCTCATCAAGTTAGTTTCTTTGGTGCATATTGCCAAAGTGAAAACCTGCGAGTGGGAAAACACGAGGGGAGGGGGTGAGAACCTGCGACAGGGCTGCTCACGAGGAGAGGGAGAGGGAGAGAGGGAGGGAGAAAGAGAGAGAGGAAGAGGGCAAACCCGTTTAGAAGAGCAGCAAATGCAGGAAAGGATTATGGAAGCAGGTCAGCGGTGGCAGTGGGACGCAGTGCAACAGCGGAAGTAGGTCATGACCACAGCAGGTGAGCGGCAGCGTTAACGAGTAGTGGCTGCGTGAGGACAGCAGCAGCAACAGCCGGACAGCAGTGGTGGCAGGCACACAAGGCACAGGGCAGCAGAAAAGCAAAAGGAACATATTAGGGTTGTCGTGACTAATGAGAGGTTAAAAAGAATGTTGGTGTGATTGGTGGAGACGTGCGACTCCACCGATCTTATGTGCCAGCATGTGGTAGTACGTCTCCACTGATCTTATGTGTTAGCACGTGGTCCTATCGCGTGCTGGCCAAAAACGTTTCAGAGTAAGATTGAGCACAAAATGCAGAGGACGATTGTGTGCTGGCCAATAGCGTTTCACAGTAAGATTGAGCATGAAATGCAGAGGACAATTGTGTACTGGCCAATAGCGTTTCACAGTAAGATTGAGCATGAAATGCAAAGGTGAAGACGTAAAATCTGGCGTTTTTACGAGTCAGCACATGTTTTTTAGAACCATTGGCGAGGAGGAATATGTACAGATGTCTTATGTTGTTTTTTCTTTTGTTTTCCTTTTGTTTTCCATTCTACTGAAGACATTGCTGTTATGTTAAAGTAATTGAACTCCAGTGAAAATTCCTTTCCATTGCATTTCCAAATGAACACATCTACTCTACATGAATGTCAAAGCTCCAGTAACCATGTTCTTTTTTCCATTGATATTCTTGATCTTGATGTAAGATTACTTATTTCCTTATTGTTCTATTGCTATTTAGTGAATGCTGTGGCACTAAGATTGGCTCAGGGAGTTTGTGCCTGGTTCCATGTTTGCGCTTCTCATACTTGGATCAAAGCGCCACTCCTTATTTTGAATCACTTGAAGGATCAATACATTTTATGGCTGGTACAGTTTGTCCAATGTTGTTGGAGACAATTGTCAAAGGTGTGTAAATTTTTTATAACAATATGAAATTCTATGTTAGGCCCAAGCCGCCTATATTTTATAGCCGGTCCCAAGCCCGGATAAAGGAGGAGGGTTGTGTTAGGCCCCGACAGCCAGCGTAAAATCCTGTCGAATCTCATGAACATGGATCAATGAATATCGAAATGGCGTCGTATGATCCATGTAGCCGACCCCACCTAGTGGGATAAGGCTTTGTTGTTGTTGTTGTTTGTTGTAATATGAAATTCTATATCCCTCTTTGTAACTGTGTTCTTTGTCCAGTTGCTGAAGCTTTTCAAGCCCTGTGAGTCCTGCTGAACTCAAGATTGAAGTTTTAAACTTGATTTGGCTTTTTGTAATATTAGTTATCCCCTTCAGAAAAGCAATCTTATATTTGCCCTAAAAAGTAATTTTTTTATTTCATGTTGAATATGCTGTAGTGAAATTTGGATAAGTAGCACATGCATCACCAAAGTATCAAGGCAATGAAAAACTAATTGGTTCAATCTGAAGCAGTACCAATGAGTCAGTATGTAATATACCTAACGTCACGTTCTCTTGATGTTCTCAAATGAGATAACAATGAAACTCGCTGTTAGACAACTACACGATCACTGTTGTAATGTACACCACTTTCTTTTTTGCCGCTCTCTTCTTGAGGGCTCACACTTGTACATTTTGATCTTTTCATAGTCATATATATACATGGATGGCAACCTCAAACCATGGTGGCGCCATCCTTCCACACACACACCCCACCCCCCCCCCCCCCCCCCCCCCCCCCCCCCCCCCCACCACCACCACCACAACCAAAAAAAAGAAAAAAAAACTACACAATCACTTTTATCCTATGTACCAAAGTTTTACTATGTACTCAGTAGTATTAAACCACACATAATACATCAAAAAGAGCAACCATAATAGTTGTTACCAATAATTTCTTTGGAATTCCCCTGTCCAACAATAAATACAAGAACACATAATATTAGGTGCACTCAGTTTCAAACAAGTTAGCAATTTGGAACCTATAAGCTATTCATCATCAATGACATATTCACTCGGATGTCTACGCTCTATAGTGGTACATGTTCATTTTCTTTGTGTTATGCTTACTCATGGATGACTAGCCAGCTCCTCACTATCCTTTACCTCTTCATATAGTCACATGTACACATATTTTGAACTGGGCAAGCTAGTGAATCTAATCTGAAGTTTATGGACAATATTTGGGTTTGATCATGCCATGAAAAAGCTAACATTCCACTATATCTGGAGACATATTGGGGTCATTAGCCATGTGCGCGTAGTTAACGCCGTTGATATATTTGCAGTTCCCAAGTTACCGTAGAAAAAGTTTTCTGAATATTGATAACTTATTTATGACTATTTTTAACAACAACAACAACAAAGCCTTATCCCACTAGGTGGGGTCGGCGACTATTTTTAAATCACTTAAAATTTATCACACATTGATGCTAGTTGCATTGATTTGCTATTTATCTTTTTTGTGGTTTAAATCTATAGGGGATCCTCGAGTTCTTGAGGCTAAAATTGTTTGGGCTGGACCAGAATCAATAACTTGGGTGAGAAATCTGCACAAAACTACGAAAGGTGAATTAGCTGTTGAAATTGTTATGAATAAAGATGCAGTTGCGCAAAATGGTGATGCATGGAGGGTTGCTTTAGATGCCTGCTTGCCTGTCATGCATCTTATAGATACAACACGTTCTATACCTTATGGTCTCCAACAAGTTCAAGAATTTCTTGGCATTTCTTGCGCCTTTGATCAGGCAGTTCAGGTGCGTTGGCGCTATCCTTGACTTTCTTTTACTGTTATACTGTTTTTTTTCCCTTATTGTCTGGTGTTTTCACCTGATTACTGTAAGATGACATATATCACAGTTTTTCAAAATATGGAACTCATATATATATATATATATAACGATTCAATTTAAATATAATTCCCTTTCTGTAATCATTTAACATTTTATAATGCAGAATATTGGTGGCATATTGTTAATTCCTTTTCTTCTAATGGGTATATTGTTAATTCTATTATTTCTACTTGTAACTATGGTTACACTGTGATGGATATTAGATAATACCTTATATTGATTTCATTTTGTGGAACTGATAATAATGGATTTTCTTCGCTAATGACATTGTTGGCGCAATAACATGTTTTAATCAAATTTGAGTTCCTGCAGTTGAAAAGTTTTTCTAATCAACAGTTATTTAGATGTGCTGAAAATGATTTGTGACCATTTTGCAGCGTTTGTCCACATCTATCCGGATGGTTTCAAAAGGTGTGCTGAAAGAACATTTACTTTTGGTTTCAAACAGCATGACCTGTGTTGGGAAAGTGATTGGTTTCAATACTGGTGGCTATAAGGCTCTTTTTCAATCTTTAAAAGTCCAAGCACCATTTACCGAGGCCACTTTATTTGTGCGTAAGCTAAGTTCTGTTTCAGTTTGTTGTTATCGGCTCTACATCATATTTTATGCATGTAGTAATATTCCGTGCTGTTATTCTTTTAGACACCGATGAAATGCTTAGAGAGATCTGGTGAGAAATGTCATACAGATTCCCTTGCCAGTGTTGTTTCATCTTGTTCATGGGGTAAACAGGCATCTATTGGCACAGGTTCAACTTTCCAGATTCTATGGGATAAAAAACAGGTTAGTTTTGCCACAAATTAGCACTTTTCCCTTGATGAGCGTTACATTTTTTTATCAGTACAAATTAGCACAAAATCAGTTGGGAATGGGTGAGAGTTTTCAAATGCCATGGAGACAAAACATAAGAATATGGACTGCGAATAATATGCCTACATCCGGATGACAACCACATACCCTGGTGGTCATCCTTTTTCCTCTCAAAAAAATAATATCTACATTTAAGATACACGTTTGTATAATATAAATTTCCTGCAACAGACCAAATTTTTCTAAAAAAAAGCAGACCAAAGTTTATTCTCATTTGTTTTTCCATTACAAATTATTGTTGAGTTATTATACAAACAATGCATTGTAGTTTCTAAATTTAATAGACATCCCTCCTGGCATTTGCACTGCTAATTGACCAATTCTTCTGTATTTGGTCCTATGGAGTAATTGGTGTTAGCACAATAAGTGCCATTCTTACTTTTTATTGTTACAACTCTCATCATTGCTTCTTTCTTATCTAGTGATATCTGTCAGAAGTAATATTTGAGACATTACATTGTCTCATTCCATTTCCTCTTCAATTCTCTTTTGTTCTTTCCAACATCTCCCTTGAAAACATTGCCAAAGTTCCCTCTGATGAGGCAGCACCATGAACCTTAATTAGGAGTTAAAATTGTGGAGGGACAAAATTACTACTGATATAACTCTTTTGTTGTTTGATATTCAATAAAGGTTTTGGATGATTAACATTCTGGTTAATCATCCTTTTTCCCCTAAAAAATAACTCTTTTGTTAATATTCTTTTCCGTTTGAAGTCAAGATATTGCTGAAATAGCTCTTTATCGGCGAGGACAATGGAAAGGGACAAATCTGATCATGAAAAGAAAGGCAGGCAAATTATTCCCAGATTTAAACATACAACAACAACAACAAAGCCTTATCCCACTAGGTGGGGTCGGCTCCATGTTCATAAGATTCGACAGGATTTTATGCTGGCTGTCGGGGCCTAACACAACCTTCCTCCTTTATTCGGGCTTGGGACCGGCTATAAAATATAGGCGGAGTTAAACATATGAAAATATATTCAAACATATGAAAATTATTCCCAGATTTAAACATATGAAAATATATTCAAAATTATGATTCATAATGCTGCTGTTGAAATACCCTCTTCCTGCAATTACGGTGAGTATAGTGCTGGGGTTAAAATCCAGGATTATAGGGAGCACATGGATGAAACTTATGCTTTGGAATCAAAGAATTCTGGATTCACTTTGTATTTCAACATGGATCACCTTAGAGTTTTGCCTTTACATCAATTTTTCTCAAACTAGTTTATTATATATCTGCTTGTTGATGTTTCATTGGGAAGCTGTTGTCATTTCTCTTTATTTGTTATCAGATGGCAGTGGACAAGGACATTGGGAAAAAATTGTACGACTTCCTGGAGTTATTGGACCCTGCATCCAAAGCAATTGAGACAAGATCCACATGGCGGCCAGAAGTTGATGACCTTGTAGAAGAGAACGGCATTGACGAAGAATGCTTATCCCCTGCTTATGATCACCTCACTTTTGATGAATGTGATGGACCTGAACAATTCAAAAGTACCAATCTGGAAGGTAGAAATGTTCATCATTCAAGTTGGGAAAATATTTCAGCATCAGAGGCCAATCCTGACAGCTGGCAAGGATGGGAAATCCAAAAAACAAATGCAGAAAGCTTTGAAGTGCAAACCACAAAATGTGCTGGCTGGTCTAGTTGGGATGTTCCCCACGCAAAAGCGGACACAAATGAAAAGACTTCCCATATTGGAGATGATGATCCTTCAGATTCAGGTTGGGGTAGTCAACATAGTCACAGAAAATCTCTTGTTAACGATGAATCGAAAGGCAAAGTAGCAGATGAATGGAATCATAAGGAAGTATCCCCAGGTAAGAGTACCTGGTCTGCTTCACCGAGCATAATTACTCAACCTGCTTCTGGTTCCTTTCCGAATGCAGATAATTGGGATAGTCCGAATGCCAGAAAACCTGGTGATCAAAATGTCGTCAATGATGCATCGAAGGGTAAAGAATCACATGAGTGGGGTCAAGAGATGACTCCTTCAGATGAAAATCCATGGTCTTCAGATAAAAAAAATAATGATCATGACAAGGAAAGCCAATGGAATGCAAGCAAAATTTCCAGTCAAAACAGTTGGGGTCAAGGAAACCAATCATGGAAATCCCGTGCTTGGTCTTCTTCAAAAGATACTGATGATGGAACACAAAGAAACCATCCTACAGGTTTACCAGGAAAGAGAGATGCTCAAAAAGGTTGGAATTCAAACAGGACACCCAATTCCTTGGCACGACGAGAGCCTTTGTCCAAGGAGGAGGAAATCATCCTTGCCGATATTGAACCAGTTATTCAGCGGATAAGGCAAATTCTGCGTGATTCCCGGTAACAATTTGAGCATTAATGCTTATTATCTGCTAGGAAACTACTTTTGCGCTCCTGTTAAATTACTGACTCTTTAACGTGATCTATCTATTTGAATACATTTTCAGTGATGGTGAACGGCTCTCCGATGATGACCAAAAGTTTGTCTTGGATTCTGTGTTTAAGTATCATCCTGCTAAAGATGATAAGGTGGCCGGTGAAGTAGA
This sequence comes from Pontederia crassipes, assembly GCA_030549335.1. Taxonomy (NCBI): domain Eukaryota; kingdom Viridiplantae; phylum Streptophyta; class Magnoliopsida; order Commelinales; family Pontederiaceae; genus Pontederia; species Pontederia crassipes. The sequence continues at coordinate 19,999,138 of CM060184.1, read as the reverse complement.
TTATTTTATGGTAAGGTCACCAGCTTCCTTGGCAGTTGACAGCACTCTTTAGTTTTTCATTGTAACGGCTAACGACAATACATGATACTGCTTAACATGCAGGTTGATACACACAAGCAATATTTAAACACCAGATGCTTCTACGTTGTCTCGCAAGACGGTTCTAGCGCTGATTTCTCCTATAAGAAATGCATGGAGAGCTTTGTCCAGACGAATTTCTCAGATAATGCAGAATCATTCAATAAAAAATATTTCAAACGACCTAATGGCAGTGCACAGCAGCAGCATGAGCAGCTGCAGCATGAGCAGCAGCATCATGAGCAGCAGTAGTCTTCTGAAGTTGCATCTATTGTACATATATGCTAATTTCATTGAGCTACAAATTTTGAAAATGTATATTTACTATCTGAATCCATGGCGGTTCCATTTCTTTCATATGGTTTCCCCCGCCTTTTTTTGTTTAAACATAGAACTGGGATGTAAATTTTTGTTGACAATCTGTCACCTGTAATTATCAGGTTGATCCGCTGCTTCTGAATGTTAGCCAAAATGATCAACGCCTGTAATTATTTCCTGTGATCTTTTTGGAGATGTAGCAGTATGATATCTTGCAGGTAATTTTAAGCCTGCTTAGAGAATGGGGAAAGCCATTCAGCATCTGTATACACGGAAAAGTGTATTAACGAAGGAGATACCGTCAATAGCCACTATAACTATTATTAATAGTAAAAGTGCAAGAATTTTAAACACAATTATTAGTAATAATTTGTCAACTTGAGATAAACAAATCTTCATAAGTCCACGACTCTAATTACATAATTGATAAATACATTTTCAAAGGTTGTCCTAAATTTAAATTTAAAATCTATGCATGTATTTATAACTAACTATTCACTAATTATATAATTAACTATTCATTATTTAATTAATCAATTATTAACTAATATAAAGTGGTCTCTTATCAGTACACCCCTTTACTCCATCTTTGAGTCGAGAAGAATTTTTGAACTAATATGAATTTTTAACTTTTCTTATGGAGTAAGCTTTCACTTGCAATATGTGAAGGTAATTTCTCCTAGATGAATGTTTTTTTTGTGATTTTTTAAAAATTTTAAACACAATTATTATTAATAACTTGTCAATTCAAAATGACAAATCTTTATAAATTCCAATGAAGTGAACCAAACTCCAATTACATCAACACATTTCGGTCCTAATTCTAAAACCTATGCATATGTTTGTAACATACAAATACAAAGATAACTAACTATCTATTACTTTTTTAACTAGCCACTAACTTATAGAACTTCTAACTATCCACTACTTAATTAATTAGTCACTAACTAATACAAAGTGATATCTTATGGGTACAATACACTTCATCACTCCATATTAATGTTTTTTATGGGAGGCGATCTAATTCGAATAAGGTGAGGATTCCCTTATAATTGGAAGTAGAGAAACACTCTACTTCTTGAAGTGTTTCCTTCATAAAGCATTTAGGAATGATTAGCGTTCTATTTTCCGCTTAAGGTAACTTTGTTTTTGTTAGGGCAACAAGAAAATTCACGGTTAATAGAATGATCTGATTGAGCGTCGTTATTTTTGTAAGGACAATAAAAAAAGTAGTCGTTGATTGTCTTAATGGTTATGTTTGATTTGGGAACATTTCGCGTGAAATGTTTCCAAACATCTTACGTGACGGAAACAAAAAATGTTCCCGTCACATGAGCTGGACGAGAACATTTGTCAAAATATTCTCGTCCAAATGTTCTTGCCGAATTTTTTTTTCAATGTTTGACTTTTTTTATTTCATCTATTTTTTTAATTAGTTTATAATGTATGTATATATAATTTATAATATACTAATACATTATTAGGGATATTATAAAATAATTTATTAAATGTTATTAATTTAAAACTATAAAATAATTAGTTCTAATAATTAATAAATAATTTATTAATTAAACTATTCAATTATTTTTTTAATAATATATTATATTTGGATCTTAAAATATACGTAAATTATAATATTAATAATATTTAAAATATTTAATCAAAATAAATAAAAATAATATTAATAATATAATAATTTATGTAAATTATAATATTAATAATATATTCTTATTTACTATAATTTTATACTTCATAAAATAATAAATTATATTCTTAGTTCTTACTTTTTATCCAAACACCCACTAAAATTTATTTATCACATCAACTTTTTAAATCCCCATCATTATACTTTTTCATCCAAACACCAACCCAAACTTTTCTATCACATCAATTAGTTCTCGAGAGCAAAAGTTCTCTCAATATTCCCGTACCAAACACAATCAATGGGTACCAAAGTTGAGTTTCTAATGGGTGCTCAAAATTGGTAGTCCATATTTCAAATTTTAGAGTTTTAATTAAAAAAATAAATAATTACTATCTATTTTTTCACTCGGATGTTAATAATTTTGAACACCGAAGATCTCTCGCACCCAAAAAAATGAAGTCGTGGTTAAGATTGATCTTCAAAAGCGTTTTTTTTCTTTTTTTTTTTATATCAGTATATTATTCATGGTAGCTTTTTTATTACTCAGGACAAACGATTGCTGGAGTTTCCCCACTGTGCGAGTCGTGCATTTTTTTCAGATTGGTTTTGAAAGAGAATAAATTTTATCTTTAAATTAGTTAGAAAAGTGAAGAATCAAGCTTCTCAGTCTTTTTGAATAAATTTTCCGTGCCCTATTTTAATACAATCACATGTTTAAAACTGAAAAAAATAAAGAAAAATTTTCATATTAATATTTTTAATAATATGAAAAAAGTAAAACTTTCCTCAAATAAGAGTTTCAATTGAAAAATGTTAAATCGGAAAAAAATATTCTACGAAAAATAAAAATAATGATATCTCATAAGTTAATAATATAAATACAAATATTTTTAAACAAAAAAATGCATTATTTTTTGGGCGAAACCTCATTTGAGCTGATCGATTTTAATTTATTAGAAAACTGTCCCAAAATCTAATGTGGCTCCTAATTTTTTAGGGTCGTTTTTTTTTTTCAAGATGGATAGCATTTTTAGGACGGTCGAACTTCTTTTATGAACCTACTTTGTATCATATTTTATATGATTGTTCTATTATATTTTATCCAATATCATTTAAATGTGGCTTTGGTTTATTTTTAAATTATTTAGCTAGAAGCATTTGCATTCAGGAATTTGATTGTGAAACAAAATTTACGTTACTTTTTAAAAATATATGTTATCATGCGAGCACGGTTGAAGTCGAAACCGAAATTCTGAAATTTAAGGAAGAGTATTCCTTGGTGCCAAAAATAGTTATCAACTATCACGCGTATATTTTCAGTACATTCTTGTTATGTATGAAACATGTCTTCCTTTTTCCTTACTTACATCTAGGGTAAACGGTTTGGATGGATTTTTTATTTTAAAAAAAAATCACTTTACTTTTTATAGTTTGGGTTTTTAAAATCTTTTAAATCTTATCAGTTTTTTCGGATGATTTTCTAGGGCCTTAGATTTTATATTTATAAGAAAGATTGATAATATTTAAGAGATTTTTTATTTCATAAATTAATGTCATTCACATATTGTACTAGCACTAATTTATTATTTATATTAATGTTCTTTATATATAATGAGATAAATACAATATTTATAGAGCAATTATATTATATTGTAAGTATTTAAATTATAATAGTAATATATATATATATATATATTTATTGATTTGAGCCTTGAGGGGCATACACCTTAACAAAAAGCGACCATCCATGGAAGAAGCCGCATGCGATTAGGAGCGCGAAATGCTGCCGCAGCAAGACCTACCCGAATGATTTGTACGGGTTTAATTCGATTTGCCTTTGTAGCAAAAATAACAAGCAGGTTGCCTTGCAACATTCTGTTGAACGGAAACAACAGTGGGAGAAAACATCGCCTGAAGTCACCTGAGCGGTGGACTCCGACGAGGAGTCGTCGGAGGTTTCACAGAGGATAGAACGAGATAAAATTATAAGTTCTATATTTTTGTGTGAAATTATCATTAAACTTTTTGAAAAAATTATAAACATTATTATTGATGTAACAAAAAGAAATATATATATTTGTTGCGCCATTGAAAATGCTCTCTCAATATAAAACAGAGTTCCAAAAATAGAGAAAAGAAAAGAGAACAATAGACACATTGGCGAAAATTGATGGGGACAAGACTCTCCATTTACATCTGCAATCTCCTCAATCTCCTCCTCTATCGCTACTTCCCTTCCCTTCGTCCATTAACAAGACAACACAACACTACTAGAACTTTTTATTGTTATTTTTTCACTTGACTTATAGAGATTAAACTTCTCATGGCATTTTATAATTCTTTTGTCGAATCTATTAACTGAATTGTTGATATGGCTAACATGTGCAGTAGACCTTTTTCTTATATGTGATAACAGTTCATTCTCCAGTACGGATGACTCCACCTATTACTCCTAACTATGGTTGGGGTACTCCACCTATTACTTACTCCTAACTATGTTGGGGCTTAGCCATTATGCTGGTGTATTTGATAACATCTTCAATCGTTATATCACTGGAAAGTTGCTTATTAATAAAAACTTCCATTTGTTCCTTGAAACTTTTGATTTTATCCAATTTCTTTGCAACTCATTGGCATGCTTTGAACAAGAGAGTTTCTTAATAAAATATAATAAAAATACATTATTATGGTGCAATATAATTGTTATCATAACAATGTAATTAATATTTAAATATTATATATATTATTTTATTCATCTCTCTTATATTATATTCATAATTTTTTTATTTTTTTATTTTTTTTAAAAAAATTATAATAAAAAATTTAAATTGCGCAAAAACGCGAGTATGTTTACTAGTATATATATATACGTATGGAGATTTTAGATGACCATTTTTCTTTAAACAAAGAGCAATATCTCCGATTGCTAGCTTTTATGAAGTAAGCCATGCATGCCTTCTTTGGCTACGAAATAGGAAGATTAACGGACAGGAAAAATAAAATAATATAGAAAGCTTTTAAACGTCTTTATTTTTAAGAAGTGGACCATCGTGTTTTAAAAAAATGTGCGAAAAGAAGGAAATATCACAATTTGCATAAGAAGCTCAACATATTATCATGGTAATTTGGCTTTCTGCTAAGGCATTGTAAGCAGCACGAACTTGATATAAACTTCTACATTTTACTTGTTACAAGCTCAAATAGGGGATATCTGATGCAATCCTTTTCCCAATCTAATGCTGTTTACATAATTTGTAGGGCTATGAGCTGAAATGCCAGGAAAAAATAGTCCTTGGATCCTGAGGAGTATTGATGACCATGACTCTTTGAACTCTGGGCCATATGCATATCCCATGGCTAAGCCTCTGATTAGCTCCCAAAATGTATTCAGATGCTCAGGAAACAGGTACTTCAATGAAAAGTAGTTCCTGTTTGGCTCTTCAGTCACATCCTTCAACAGAAAAAAAAGAGAAAAAATGATGTTGAGAAAATGAGATATTTGCTTTATAGAAAGCATAACATGAACAAGAAAAAGTTTTTTTAATAGATGAAATTTCTAAACATCACAAATAAGAATAGTGCACTTTTTTAATCTCATGTTACAGTATTGTCATCTCTTTGGCGAACCATAAAAATACAATAATCTACTATGCATGATAATTTGAAGTACAGTTCATATAACCTGGCAGAAATATTCGGTGTCACAAATAAATGTGATACTCAAGCATTCTCTTTAGTAGTTTAACCAATTCAATTTGCACAAAAGAATTACTTTTGACTTATGAATACAGAATTCTATGGCATAAAATTTCCACTGGATCTTAATAAAAGGAAATATGGATTAAAAATAATATTGTACTAGCGATTGCATGTTTTCATCCTCGAAAACAATATTGAAATTGTCTTGCATCAACAATTGTATATTTGGTATTTAAAAAGGAAGCCGACAGTTGGCAGGAGAAACTTTACCTCTTCAGAATAGAAACTGTTATAGTACAGGCAAACACCAAAGTGCTTGTATAAAAAAGTTTTGTCATCGTAAGGTAACCTGGGAACAAGATCATTGCAATAGACCACCCTGAAATATTTAGGGACTGGATTGCAAATGCGAGCCTCCATGAACTTCTCCAATTTTTCATCCCCTACTCTTGGTTGTCCAAAAGTGTATACTCCTAGTAGCCTCTTCATCAATTCTTCTTCTCTGTGATATAACAAGACTGATGAAAATAGTATCGCCAATGCCCCACCTAGGCTGTGTCCTGTTACAATGAACTTGGCCTTCTTGTGCTCCTCAAGTAAACTTCTTAGCTTATCTCTCACGGTTTAATAAGCATTCATCTTATTTGGATCATAGAATATGTGTTCTTCTTGAGCAATGGTAATTCCTGAATAGTTTTCAACACTGTGAAGAATTACTTTTGGATGTCAGGCCCCATTCAAGAAGGATCTGGAAGGTGGAAATTTGAACTCTACTACCTAATCCAAGAGCCTCAAGGAACCCCATATGAATCTTTCCCATTTCTGGGATCTCATACCATGAGTAGTCGACATCCGTGTTCCAATCATCTGCATCAAATGGCTCTGTTCCACGGAAGCTTATTAAAACCAGACTTGCATCTTTTGGTCTGTCACATAGGATAAAGACTTGAGTGGATTTTTCCTTTTGGTAATCTATGATGTATCAGTGAAAAAAGGGAATATGAGAAATCACAAAAAAGCAGCAAACACATAACAGTAAGAAAATGTACATACAGTGAAAGATAAACCAATCCCTTGATGCACAGTTACAAATTGCAATGTTTATCGTACATACTCAGAAGGAAGTTGATACTTACCATTCCAGCAGTCATAGAAATCCACAAAATGCAACTGGCATTGCACAAGAATAACATCATTAGAAGAAAATTTTAAGAGGATATAGAATGACACACCATTGTCAGAAGATTTAGTTGGACCAGTTAACATTTTAATGCAACTTGAATGTTACATTGCGACTTGATTATGGCACCAATTTTATTCTTGTGTTAAAATTCTCAAAATTTGATTTGATCTATTACAATTTTTGCCATTGTTAAGTTAACCTTTTGCTCATAGGATTGTTAGCGGCAAGCAAGCAACTTAAAAAATTGTGTTCCTTTTCGAGACCCCACTTGGAAATATATGTACATGTAGTATAACAACAGAAGAAACTTTTTACCTTCCAGTGGTTGTTAATGACATCTTTGACAAAATTAGCATTCTCATAAGCCAATTTTGCAGCCATTATGCAGAGGTCCATCAGTGCTCTGTTACCATTCTGTGTATAGTCATCAACATCCTTCATCTTATGCGTTACATCCAAAGAATATGATGCATCAAACATGTGCAGATCCGATCGGGTATCCAGGTGTCCAATAGCACTCATGAAATTTTTGGAACCTCTTTGTGGCACCACAACCTTTCCTGCCATGCATTTCCACCAAATTTTTACTTTTTCAAACTTTAGAGAACAGCTATGCTTTTGGTTTAATTCAAACAATTTGGATTGGTGCAATATAAAAATGCGGGGCGCAAGGGTTGGTATTCATCACAATCCTAGAAACATTACTACAGTCCATCCTTGGATTCCAATCAAGTTACAATTTTGGAAAGATTCGCAGATGCCGGTTTTTATATGCAACAACAAAAGCAAGAAAGGGGAAATATGCAGGTGAAGTTAGACCTTTGATGAGGTTGACGAGCAGGCCGCGGAGGCCGCCATTGCCGGAGAGCAGATTCAAGATGAACTCCACCAGGACGCCGACCCAACGCATGGGTTTGCCGAACGCTGAGATGATCCTGCCGAACAAGATGGAGACCAGTATGACCCATCTGTCGTCTCCCGGGATCGGACCGACGCCTCCCTGATCATGATCTCCCTCCTCCCCATCGGTGGAGCACTCGAGGAACTTGTACACCACGCTGCCGGACACCAAGAACTTGGTGAGGTCCAACAGGCTACCGCCATCCTTCTTGACAATGAGATAGTTGGAGCTCCGTGCTTTGGATGCCTCCGCGTTTCCTCTCCGCACGCCATTGGAAGCCATTGATAGGGAGCTGTACACAGAGGACGATGAGAAAGTTGTAGACCGGTGTCTGTTGAAATCTCCGACTTCTGGCTTTTTTTTGTGCCCACGAGAAGTTAATAGCGAGGCGTGTAAGTTAAGAAATTAGAAAGGGAAAAAAAAAACGTGGATCCCAATGTTGGGGGTAAATTACACGACGTCCCCAACTTTAAATCAATTTTTAATTAGTCCCTAACTTCAATTTATAATCAAAACATCTATCATTTTTATTTTCTTACACGATTAGTCATCTTGACCGGTGATAGTAGATTTTCCGATTATCTTACATATATGACCGACACGTCAGCCGTTTGTCTCTCATCCATGTCATTTAAGTCATCCACGTCATTTAACGCTTCAAATCAGGTAAATTACACGGATCGTCCTCCCAACTTTGAATCGATTTCTAAATAGTCTTTCAACTTTGATATTATTGCATGATTCATCCACTTGACCGATAAGAAACAGTCTCTCGATTATCTTGCGACGTGGTATAATAAAATATAATAAAAAATTTTAACTAACTGACATCACATAATAAAAAATATTATAAAAATTTCAAGACGCGGATGAGATGGCAGAGGAGGGGTGTCAGCCCTCCTCTCCAAGCTCGCCCACTGGCGAGCTTCGCACAAGGAGCGCTAACGACCCATCGCGAGTTCGTCGACGCTCCTATCATTTTTATTTTTTTATAATCTCTCAACTTTGAATCTTTTAGAAACGCCGATGAGCTCGCGAGAAAGTGTTAGCGCCCCTTGTACGAAGCTCGCCAGTGGGCGAGCTTGGAGAGGGGGGCCGGCGCTCCCTATGCCAGCTCGCCAAAGGGCGAGCTTGGAGAGAGGGTCCGACACCCATCATCTGCTAGCTCATCTGCGTCCTAAAATTTTTATAATATTTTTTATTATGTGATGTCAGTTAGTTAAAAATTTTTATTATATTTTATTACGCCACATCGCAAGATAATCGAGAAACTATTTCTTATCGGTCAAGTGGATGAATCGTGCAATAATATCAAAGTTGGAGGATTATTTAGAAATCGATTCAAAGTTGGAGGACGATCCGTGTAATTTACCTGATTTGAAGTGTTCAATGACGTGGATAACTTAAATGACGTAGATGAGAGAGAAATAATTGACGTGTCGATCATGTATGCAAGACAATCGAAAAATTCACTATCACCGGTCAAGAGGACTAATCGTGCAAGAAAATAAAAAATGAGGGACGTTCTGATTATAAATTAAAGTTGGGGAACCAATTAAAAATCGACTTAAAGTTGAAGGATCATTCGAGAAACTATTTCTTATCGGTCAAGTGGATGAATCGTGCAATAATATCAAAGTTGGAGGATTATTTAGAAATCGATTCAAAGTTGGAGGACGATCCGTGTAATTTACCTGATTTGAAGTGTTCAATGACGTGGATAACTTAAATGACGTAGATGAGAGAGAAATAATTGACGTGTCGATCATGTATGCAAGACAATCGAAAAATTCACTATCACCGGTCAAGAGGACTAATCGTGCAAGAAAATAAAAAATGAGGGACGTTCTGATTATAAATTAAAGTTGGGGGACCAATTAAAAATCGACTTAAAATTGAAGGATCATTCGTGTAATTTACCCCAACGTTGGACTTATAATTTTAGTATTGTTAATGAATGTAAACTTTAGAAATTTTTTATTGATAACATGGTAAGGTAGTTGATGCGGAGGGATACGATGGGATTAGTTGAGTTTGATTGATTCATAATATGTATTTTTAGCATCGCATGAATTGAACTCTCGATATTATAAGGAGGTCTAGCTATTTAGAAAAAAAATCTCGGAAATGCATGAAGCGTAAAACATTTTTATTATTTGTTATTTTTTTTATCATTTTTTATATATTTTTTCACTATTTAGTATTTAGTGTTAGTCAGTGAGTACGTTCTTTTGAGTTTTAACAATTTATCAACATAAAAAATATTATGTGTGATTTCTTAATTACGCTGCTCTATTATTTCTGGAGCAAGGAATTCACACCTGAGAGCGAAAAAAAAAAGTGCTCAACACATTCAACAATGTGAATTATCGATTTGGAGTTTTTCATTTCATCATTGAATATATTTGTACCATGGTGAACCACCGGTACTAGCTACTCTTTATTAGTATATTAGAATTGCTATGGAGGAGTTCAATTTCGAAAAGGTTATATATTAATTATTGTGATATCATAGCCTAGCAACTCTTAAGGTTATTATTGTGATATCATGATTATGACAGGAGAAAAGGTTGGAGAGGAATCAGGAATGGTGAGATGGGAGGGGGGTGGAGATGCAATGCAAAGCAGTTAGAAATGCAGGACCAGGTGGTCATATCATATATATCACGCCTGTGGTCATGGGGTGAATAATAAAGAGGATGTGAATGCGAGGGACGCATGCATGTTGCAAAGACCAACTGTGCTTGGGAGAATTTGTTTGGGCCAAGGCAAGGCCCTTCCAAATGAGGCAAAAACTAACAAACAAACAAGATTCAGAATCTCCAAGGAAGGAGATGACTCCATTCATCAATTACGTAATGTGCATGAATTTTATGTATTATATTCATCAAGATCAAGGCGTTGACGATTATACGCAACTGACCTCAGATTGAAAGTCAGTCCACTATGAAGCCAAATTAATTCGGTTAGATCAACTCGAATAACGTATCTGATAGTGGTAGGTGAGACTTTTAATAAAAATTTTTACGTTTACAAGATTCGAATTTAAAATTTTGCTTAAGCAAAGAGGAGTCGCTTCCCACTCCACATTGATTTGTCATTATTATTATCACAAAAGAAAAAAAAGTTCCCAAATTAGAAGGATATATATGCATGGTTCCTTCTATATATAATGGAAAACTTCACGTATGGCCAAAGTAATTGTGCTGCAACGGGATGCAAATGGGAATATTCCTTGCATGTTATGCGTGGCATTCGAAACAATGCGATGCCCCTATTGAATGCGATGCTTAACCAAGGACTTGGAGCACCCGATGCACACCGGGCCACCAAATCTTGTCTCGTTGAGGAGAGTCCACAATTCGGAAGTCTTTAACTATTGAATTCAGCCGTTTGGATGGAGATTAAAATCTAATCGATTGACAGCATAATATGTTGACTTTAACAGATATTTAATACAAAATTTTAAAAATAGATTATAATTGTACTCAGTTGTGTTTTGTGTTGGGATTGAAATAAACAAGGTAGACATAATATTATGAGAATAAATCATGTTAATTATGTTATTAGTAGTACACATGAATTTTTGGTAATGAATACAATTTTTATGTTATGCATTTTAAAAGAAATAATTATTAATCATGAAAATGTAGGAATGAACTATCATATTGTATTTTTTTTTATTTTCTAACCATATTCTAGAACGCAATATTCATGTACGCAATCACGTGCACAATTAGCTAAGCGTTCAATCATAAATAATTAATTATAAAACAATAATATGTATAATTAACAAAAGAAATAAAAAATATCGCCGGATTATGTGTATTCTTATATTTCTTAGGAATAGGATTAATCCATTTTTCAAATTATATGGGGTAGTAAAAGGGGGTTAGGATAGAGAATTCTTAATTTTCAGGAACTAATCGATTTGACACAAAAATTTAAGTGTGATATTTAAATGAAAGGTGTAATGATGAGAATTTAAAAAGTTAATTTAATAGATATATTTTAGTGGGCGTTTAGATAAAAAGTAAGAACTACTGATCTAATTTATTATTTTATAAAATATAAAATTATAATAAATTGAAATATTATATATTTATTTAATTAAAATAATTATTTATGACAATATTTATATTAATATTATAATTCATAATTTTGTGAAAATTATTTGTGTTAATATTATAATTGTAATTTATGAAAATAATAATATTATAATTTATTATTTCCATATGTTATTGATATTATAATATTAGAATTTATTTTATAAGTTGATTGACAATATACTAATAAATAAAATATTACCGTTGATTATTGTTCAAGATAATATAAAAAGAGTTTAATAAATAATATCAACATTAAATAGTAATTAATAATATTCTACTAATTAAAATAAAAGAAAAACTTGAAAAAAAGAAAAAGAAAAAAGAAAAAAAATGGCCGCTTCACAAATTTCTCCCAAGTGGAAACGAGAACTTTGGGAGAACTTTGATTCTTCCTTCAACTCACGTGACAAGAATTGACGAGAACTTTTTAAGTTTTTGTCACTTCAATTGTTTGGATGAACTAATCGGAACTTGGGCAAGTTTTTGCCCAAGTTCTGATATTCAAACACAGTTAAAAGTTTCTATACCAATAGAAAGGTGATCTAATTATCTAACGGCTACCATATAACATCTATACTAAAGTAATTTCATGTTTATCAACTGTCGAGTTCGAGAAAAGATTTGTTAAAACCTTTGATAAAGGATTCGTGGCTGTTTTATATATACCTTTAAATTTTGCATAAAATATGATGAAACATTGAATCCACTTTTGCATGTGATTTTTGTGGCTCAACATCCACAACATTAACCATCATTAAAATGTACACTACAAGAAATAGGATTTTTAACGACCATAGTTAATGAAGTAGTTAATAAAGAGTAGAAAATTTGGTAGTTAAATATTAGCAACCAAGAATTTTTTTGTCATAAGAATTAACTACTTAAGGCTGTGTTTGGTAGGGGAATTTGGAGAGAACATTAGTTCTCGAGAACTAATTAATTTGATAAAAAAGTTTGGGTTGGTGTTTGGAAGAAAAAGTGTAATGATGAGAATTTAAAAAGTTGATTTAATGGATAAGTTTTAGGAGGTGTTTGGATAAAAAATGAGAACTAAGAATATAATTTATTATTTTATGAGGTATAAAATTATAGTAAAAAAGAATATGTTATTAATATTATAATTTACGTAAATCATTATATTATTAATATTATTTTTATTAAATCTTTTACATATTATTAATATTATAATTTACTTAAATTGTTATATTATTAATATTATTTTTATTTATTTTGATTAAATATTTTAAATATTATTAATATTATAATTTATGTAAATTATTATATTATTAATATTATTTTTATTCATTTTGATTAAATCTTTTAGATATTATTAATATTATAATTTACGTACATCAAGATCCAAATATAATATAATTTTTTTAAAAATTGAATAGTTTAATTAATAAAATATTTATTAATTATTAGAACTAAATATTTTATAAAATTTAATTAATAAAATTTAATAAATTATTTTATAACATGATTAATAATGTACTAATAAATAGCTAAATAATATATACTTATATTAAAAATAATTTAAAAATAGATGAAAGAAAAAAAAAAGTCAAAAATGGCGACGGAAAGGACATAAATAAGATGCAAAAAAAATAAACGTTCGGCAAGAACTTTGAAAATTCTTGCAGAAGGAAAGAACTTTGAAAGTTCTTGCAGAAGGCAAGAACTTTACGAAATGTTCTGGCCAAAGTTACGTGACGGAAAACTTTTCAAAGTTCCCATCACGTAGGTCGTTTGACAGAACTTGCCCAAGTTCTGCTATCAAAAGCATCCTAAAAGAAACCGGTCTTTTTTTTCACTATAGCATTGGTTTTTAATGCACTCACTTTGCAATCAGATATTTATTAATGAACAGGTCATTAAATTTTAGTCTTTATAATTCTACATGAATAGTTTGTTAGAATCTTTTAGCTAATATAGAAAAATGAGGATGCTTCGCAGTCCTTGGATAAATTTTTTTTTGGATGACTCATATTATTAAACTCACAAAACCCTTTATTACTTCCTGCCGAATTCACATTTACCATTTCACCTTAATAAATTATATTAAATACTATTCAACTTTGATTATTTTCTCAACGTTACACTCTAACTTTACCTTATAACAACACTGCCCTCCATCTTTTAGCGCTACCCTCTAACTTTACTTTGTAACAATGCTGCCCTCCATCTTTTAATTTGTTTCATCAAATGCCATTTTCACCAATTATGGACCGTTAGCCAGTCGCACCGATGACACTAATGCGATATCTTCTATCTTCTCCACATAAGTATTTACTGACATTAAAAAAATTAAAAAATGTCATGTAGAGAAGAGAAGGAGGGAGGCGTCGCCCCTCCCTCTCCGATGATCGCTGGTAGAGAAGGAGGGCTCCTTTCTCTGCCGGCACGCGCCGAAGGGCGATGAGGACGCCCTCCTCTCTTCGACCTTCCGTGAGAGGTCGCGGAGGGGGACTGCTGACGTGGGGAAAGAGGGGGTGTCGACCTCCTCTAGTGACGGGTGTGTGTGGGGGGGGGGGGGGGTCACCCCCATCTTTCCCTGGGTCGGCGCAGGGAAAGGGGGGGGGGGGGGGGGCGAGGCCTCTATTTCCTCGTCACCCTTCGACACGCGCCAGCAAACTCTCCCCCTCCTTCTCTGCGCTTCGACGATCTCCTGTGGTCGCAGAGGGAGTGGTGACACCCCCTCATTCTCTCCTCTATGTGGTATTTTTTATTTTTTTAATAATAATTATTATTATTTTAATAGCCACATCAGTAAATATTTATGTGGAGAAGAGAGAAGATGTCGCGTTAGCGCCACATCAGCTATGCGACTGGGAAATGGGTGATCGACGGTGAGAAGTACATTCGATATAATAAATTAAAAGATAGAGGGTATTCGTATTACGAATTAAAGTTGGAGGACAACACTGAGCAAACATCAAAGTTGAAGAGCATTTAGTGTAATTTACTCCATTTCACCAAGACAGAGTTGTCACACAAGAGATTGTAAGCATACTCTCGGATTGTAAGCATACTCTCTCCACTGCACACATAATTCATGAAGACCAAGAGATTGCAAGCATCATCGTTCGCAAGTAGACATCATCCTCATCCAATTTTTTAATTGCATTGACCCTTTTTTTGCATAAGAAATAGATCCCAAAAGTTGCAAAACTAAGTTTAAACATAATTAGAATGTGTTTTATTTTGTAGGATATGAATCTTTATATGAAACATGAGCGCAAATCTTTTCTGTTGAGAGCTTTGATGGTGCCCTCTTGGTTTGCCAACAAAAATAAGCGTTGCTTCGCTGGTGGAGTTGGTCATGGTGATGACGGACCCCGAGATGACCAGCAAGTGGACGAGGTCCGGCCTCGCCTCCACTAATTTGAACGCCACCATCCCTCCGTAGCTGAAACCCTCGACGGCGCATCGTTGCACGCCGAAGTGGCCGAGCGCCTTGGCCACACACTCTGCCTGGAACACCGGGGAGCGGTCGGCAGAGCTAGTGGTGGAGCGATCGAAGAAGAGCAGGTTCGGTATGTACAGCTGGTACGACCCGCTCAGGGCCCCAAACTGGAACTGCCATGTGACGATGCCCTCCGCCGTGAAGCCATGTAGCAGAACCATTGTCGGGTTCTCTTCCTCCTTCTGGTGATGGCGTGTCTTTCTTTCATCGGCGGCCTCGGTGGTGGTTTTCTTCTCGCTTACCTTCTCCTCAGGCACCAACATGCTCATGACTGTACCGGGATCGATCTTCACGGTCTGCAAACGGAGGCCGGTGCGCCTCGCCATCCAGGGAACAATGGCTCCTATGCTGCCACCCAATTCACCATATTTATATGCACTGTCGGCTATGCATGCCGTCTCTTGTCGGATTTGTTCGCCGGGTGTTAGATACTTATATTTGTATATATAGATACGGGCATGGACTTAAATCTTGGATCATTTCGACAATGTGATGAACTGTGTCTGCTGAGGGTAGCTGAAAGTTGTTGTGGATTGTTTTACCCGATGCTTTTACACAACCAAACAAAATAGCATATATATGTCCCATAATTTATTTTCATTACATATCAAACAAATTGAGATATTCTAAGCATTAGTGTTATGAGTGTATACTTATCCTTGAGCACTAAATATAGACTTCACAAGCAAAAAGGGTACCCGCAGTATGTCTTTCTTACCATCTTACTTTTTATTGAATTTATATGACATAAAAAATTTATTCATCTTTCACTAGTATTAATATATTTTTATTTTAATCCTAAACAAGTAACGTATCTGACTAACTGACTTGCATAAAGTATGTATAGACAATATCGCACGAAAGGGGAGTCTAGGGCCTCTAAGATACAAATCTACCTATACTTTGGTGTGTTATTCTTGAACACAGAAAATGATGTCGAATGAAGTTTTAAAATTTATAATTTCTCTACACTATCGAAATGCGATCCACAAGCGTATGGTACATCATTGTAGTGTTTGAGATTCAATCCATAGGGAAATGGTGTCTCTGAAATTTTTGAGAAATTCTTCGGAGCAAACTCGGTAAGCAAGGTAGATGCTAAAAACGAGGGAAGAAGGATAACGATGTAACATAAAAATGAACTAATTGTCTTTGTTGTTTTTCAAAATGTAAAGGAGAAATAATGCAGAGACGAACGTTAATATTAGGAAAGTTCGAGAGAATCAGTTAAAACTACATGTTGAGGACTTGTGGGAGGTGCTTCTGTTACGGGACTCGAAGTTTTTTAATTTAAATGATACGGGTAAACAATCGAATGTCCTTTCATGCGTGTATCTAGTCAGTCTTGATGGTGAAGACACTCGACTTCGCTGCCACAATCTCATATTGGTGGAAAGCCTATATCACACACATGAAAGGAATTCATAAAATGGGTGCAATCGTCGTTCTCGCGTACGATGTTCCAAGATACGGATTGAGCTTTACTTCTTTTTTTTAATTTGAGTTGAGGTCTCATGTCCACTGAGTATCAAGCATTCAAGAGAAATACACTTAAGGCAAGGAGGCTATTGTCGGCTCACCTGTGCCTTAGTGAAATACGGACAACCCTCCCGGACTGAATGCAAGATACCAGTGTATCTCCAAGACAGTTTAGACGATTTAAAGGGGAGGAAATGATCGATTCAAAACATGCGATTTAGGATTACTGAAAGTCCTTAAAAAATAACTCATTTGTTATCTATCATGTTGGGGTCACTGATTACGAATGAGGATAGAATAATATCCCATCTCGTGTAGAACTTTCGAGAATAAAAAATAATAAAAATAGCAATGTTAAAGAAGAGGCACCCAAACACTATTTGAATTCGTTTAAGATGATCTGAATCTCCAACTCAATGCAGTTGTTTATTGTTAGAAACCCGAAATACCCGCAACCCTTTCAGGTCACGGATCAGAAAGTGAACGATGTCTAAACCAAACTACGAAGAACTATCATTGCCGATTCTGCGAAAAACTCAAACTACGAACCATTGCATGCCTAAGCTTGATTTCTCTGTGTTCGGTCGCATAGAGCCTCTAATGTCTCTACGGTCGGGGGTGCAAGGCGGCAATGATTCAGAAAACTCTTCCTAGCTTATAGCTGCAAGGAAACAGGAAGACCATGTAGAGAATTGTCTTCATCCAGACTTGATTTCTTTACGTTCGGTCGCGTAGACCCTCTAACATTCCTATGGTCGGGGTGCAAGGCGAAGACAGTTCACTAGATCAAATCTAGGCACAGATCCGAAAAGTAAGAAGTTACATGGTGAAACAATGATCAAATAGATACCATTAAAAACACAAGAAAGCTCAACATTCGGTGCTGAACATGAAAAGTAATGAGGTAAAAGAACATGAATCCAAAATATATAGGCACCTCCCGGCCTCAGTAAGGCCGGTTAGTTACAGTCCATGAGGAGAATACACATCTCTCCCCCAATTGACAAAGGCATTGCTCACTTTCCAACTATTAGTTCTCTTTTTTTTTTGTTTTTGAATCACCCCCAGAATCATTTCCCCTTTTCTTCTTTCGACTTCTTCATCCCTTTTTATATTTGTCCTTTGCCTTCCCGTCGGCTCCTCTCCTCTCCCCTTCTATCTGTTGCTCCTATTGTTACAGCTTTTCTGCTGCCTATCAGTGGTCCCCTCTCCATAAGCTTCCTTGCACCAGGGAGGTGAGGGAGTTGGCTGGTCCAGTTGCATATGATGTTTGATGTTAGTTGTTTGGCATCTTCTTCAGCCTAAAAGCAATTCACCATTTATTCGTGCAGGCGATGGTGTGTGGTCCGACCGCTCTACCTCATCTCCCAAAACTCATCAGCTCCATGAAAAAAGGTTTTTTATCAAATGCATTTTTAGATTAGCATGAATAAAATCAAGGTAATATGTAAAAGATAATTGATGTGGATAATGTATTGAATTGGTGCTATGCATGTGTTTACATATGAAATAATTGTGTAATAGATGCAGTATGCATACGAAATAACAGTGAAAATATAGACTATAATTCTCCACATCACTAACTCTTGAAGAGAAGAAACATCAAGTCACCTATGTTTCTCTTAATTAATGTATTTTATTTGTAAGAAGCATGTTTTTCCTAATTTCTTATGTTCCATATTTATGCTTTAAGGTTTTATGCATTCATAATTTCTTTCATTTGAGATTATGGGTAGACATTTAATTAGTTCTATTATAAATAGCTCATTTCAATCACATAATATCATATCATAAATCCTTCAACATCTATACTCTAGTGCGCCAAACCAATTGGGTGCATGATATCAAATTAACTTTTCAAATACTCAATTTCCATAAGCCTCACACATCAAAAGGCACATCATGTGCTAGATTTTTCTCACTAGGTGCCAAGTAACCATTCAAACGTCTTTTAGTATGGCGCCACCACCTCATCCTTTGGATTGGACTCCATCTTTGTGAGGTTTATTGCATATGTGCTTGTCCAAACCCCAAATATGTGTTCACTTTTGGGCAATTACAAGCTCCTTTCAATATGGGGCAAGTGCTCCCCCAACGTGAACCCTTGTCACTACAATATTTTTGCAAATTTTTAAGGATAAATCCATAAAAAATCCCATAAAATTCATTAGAAAATCAAGTTTTCGATGGAGCAATGATAGTCTAAAAATCGTTCATCGATAAAACTTTTTTGACGGATGCAAAAATTCGTTAGTATTTTCGATGGGAGACCCTTCAGAAATTTGACGAGTGTATCCGTCGAAAATTCCAAAGGCATGCGGCCTCCTTGGATGGCACCAATCGTTGAAGTTTTCGACGGGAGATTGTCCGTCGAAGAGTCCAATAGATAGTTTCGTTGGTAAGTTCGAGAGGTACTACCCATCGAAGGTTCCTAATGGAGGCGCCCCCGTAAAAGTTTTCGACAGTTCAACTTGTCGGAAACCATTTTTAAAATATAAAATAAATCGGTCACTAGCAGTCGGATTCGATGACTTGGTGGTGGGATTTGGTTGTTGGCAGCTAATCTCGTGAGGGAGGTCAGAGCTGACAGTAGTCGAGAGAGAGAGGATGCACGGAAGAGAGGAAGGTGACTCAGATTCAGATTGGGCCGCTTGCGGATGCGTAGATGATCAAGCTGAGGGCTGTCGATCTGGCTTGACATGTGGCTCATCGTCAGTGTCTAGACTATCCGAAGGTGTATTTGGGTTATGTGAACTATTGTCGCTGCTACTATTATTTTGATAAGGTTTTGAAGCAATATCATTTTCTATCTACACGTTAGTTGACCTTAACTCAATTAGATAATCTGTGAAGTTTGTTGGTTCTTTGTCTTTTGATAGGTCTTCAATCGTCTGTTGCTCCATTAACACGACATCTCTACTTGTAATAACCTTCATATTCGAGGAAGATATATTTTTTTTATTTACTGTTAAGTTTTGATCACTCATTACTAAAGATGTGAACAAAGACGCTACAACTTGAGATGCTTGTATGACATATCCTTCCCCAATCAAACTTTCAAAGGTATATCACCATTTAGAGACAGTGATGGTGAATGGTTGATCAGTTCAACTCCGGTCATCATTGCTTCACCCAAAAATTCATTCGATAGCTTCGCATGTAGAAGCTTACATATGACATATTCCTTGATTGTTCTATTCATTCTTTTAGAAACAATGTATTGCTGAGGAGACTTCAGATCTATCTTCTTAAGCTTGATGCCATAAGTGTTGTAATATTCTTCAAACAATCTTCTATAATCGCCGCCATTGTCCGTTTGAATACACTTAAGCTCCATATTAGTTTTTCTCCCATCTTTGGCATGAAACTTATTGAACTCTACCAACAACTGATTTTTATTTGCTATAGGAAAAGCCCACACTCTTGTAGAATGGTCACTGTGACAAAATAAAGAGCAATACCTAGAATTTTATTCTTGACATTACAAACACCAGTATGCACCAAATCAAGTATGTGTGAACTTTTAGATAAAAAAAGTTCTATTGAATGTAACTCTAGTCTGCTTACTAATCAAACACTAAACACATATGTCAAGTGAAGTGTCTGGTAGCATGTTTCATTAAGTTAATATTTGATGTCCTTTCTCATCTATATTATCAAATCGTTTGTGTCATAAGTCAGAAGACGACATCTCTTGAGTTATGTTTATTTCACTATTGTATTGTTGTGCTTTAGCTTTGTAGAGTGTACCATTTTTTTGTCATTTATCTTGTAGGAGTGAACCTCTATTGAGTTTCCAAACTCCTCCTTTTAAGTTTCTCCCATAGTCATCACGATCTAATTTGTCAAATGAAATTAGGTTCAAATAGATTTTAAGTACATGTCTCACATCTTGAAGCATAATTAAATATCTCCAATGCCAATAATTTGATACTCCGACTTATTTTTCATCTTTATTGACCCGAATGCTCCTTATCTATATGTCGAAACATTTCAATGATGGATAACGTGAAAGGAAGCTACAATGTCTAAGATCCAAATTAATTCTTGATTTACAACGTTCTTTTGCTGATATTATTACCAGTATTAACAAAATTTCCCAAAGATTGGTTAACATATGGTATTCAGATAAAGATTTTATTTCCCTTTTGTTTAAAACCTTGGCGAAGATCTAAAATAAGATCTCATCACAGAGATCCAATGGAAAAAAAGAAAAAAAAGGAAATTTTTGTTATTTAACTGTTTGGGGGATGGAAACAAAATTCCCTTCTTCCTCTCCTTTTTAGTATCTTCAGACTCTTCGTATGATTGATCATGTTTAAAATTTTTGCACTCATTCTTGAAATGTCATGTCCAGTATTTTTAAAATCGGATCGGACCGATCGGTTTCAATCGCGAACAGACCGCAAGTCTAGTTCGATTTTTCTTTAAAATAAAAAATGACAAAAACACCGAATTGAACTGAGTTGAACTTGGATCAGTTGAATCGATTCAATCCAGTTTTTCAATTTCGTATTAAAAAAATGAAAATTTAATATTTTCAATGGTAGAATGAAATGAAAAAGGAAAGAAAATGAATTATTATCAAAAGTAAAAAATTGGTTCAGCCAAGTGTTTTATTTTTGTATTAAAAAAATGTAAAATTGGAAATTTGAATGATAGAATCAAATACAAAAGGAAAGAAATAAGTAATTTTGAAAGGAGGAAAAGGTAGGTGATGAGGTATAAATAAAGTGAGAAATTTAAGGAGGAATGAAGCGAGGAATTTAAGGAGGAAAAAAGGAAGTGAGAGGAAAAGTAAAAACGGAAATAATTGAATGAAGAATGAGAAATGATTTAATAAAAAGATATGAAAAGGAAAGGTATTGACCTAAGTAATAATTAAATTAAAAAGGTTTTAACAGAAAAAATAAAAGAATAAAAGTATTTATAAATTAAAAAAATAGGGATCAATTTCATTCTTTAATTTTTCTTGACGCTAAATAATTTATTCAGTTTTTCATAATATTTATATTAGAATAATAAATTGAAATCATTCAACTTACTACCTTTTAAATATAATGGATTTCAAGAATGAACACATTTTTAATAGTATAAATATTTCCTATTATTTTAACATAATGAGTCTAAATTTTTTGCTTTTATTTGCATTCAAGTATATTAATCTTATAAAAAAATTAGAATAGAATTTGGATGATTTTATTAATTAAATATAATTTAGAAAATATTTAAATTAATATTCAATACTAAAAAATATATTTTGTGAGTATTTTCTATATTCTTTCTAGAGTTTTATTCATAATATATCTTTTGAAATATAAATAAATAGCATTTTAATATAATTCTGGTTCAATTATGTCGAACCCGGTTAAATTGATCAATCCATGACCCAATTGACACATCAGTTCGACGTCTGATTCGGTTTTAAAAATATTGGCCCTATCTTGCCATAATAATGGTATGAGACTTCTTTTCTAGATTTCGATTGCCTCACCTTGATGTATCGTGGTGGTGAGAATTTCTCTATTTATTTCTTATACGGTCTTCCACGATGAATGTCTTAATTTGTTGTTGAGATTTTGCTCTTGTTTTCCCATTTCTTCATGAACAGACTATGTTTCATAGTTCTGAAAAATAGTTGTGCACCTAAAAAAGAGTTGTTAAGAGAGATTATAAGTGTTTCCCAATTATCAATTCAGTAATAGTGCTTGAATCTCATCATCAAACACTATATTTACTAAGGACAATATGTTAATTAATTTCTAAAAATTGTCAAAATGTTCTACAACACAACGACCATTCCTGTACTTCATGTTGATAAGTTTCTTCATTAACAACACCTTATTATGCGACGTTTATGTTCATATATATATTTTTTAATTTCTTTCACACTTCATCCAGCTCCTCAATATTTACGATATGATGAAAGACCTTGTCATCAATTTGTATTAATCTTCATTCTCCCCCATTTTCTATCATATATGTCATCAGGCTTTGTAGTCGATTCGATCATAAAAGTTTTACAACTTAGATAGTCCTTCATTCGAGAGTCCCAATTAGAATAATTTATACTTGTGAGCACAAATATCCTTCGTTATAATTGTGCACTTTTTTACTAGGTTTTGATATCACCGTTTTGATATCAGTGTTGAGAAAAATGTCGAATTGGTAGTTACATAATTATTTCTTTTCTCTTTCAATGCGTGCAATAATAATGAGATAATGATAAATATAAAGAAAGTAAATCAAATCGAAGACGCAAAAAATTTATGTGAAACATTCAGAGGAAAAATCACATGAGAAAGTAAGAAATAATAGTAGGTTATAAACTATTTTCTTTAAACTACGTCAAGAATAATTTAAATTAATATTAAATGTTATAAAATAAATATCTCTTAAAAATAAAAATAAGAGTCAGAACTATCTCGGACTGTTTTTCATCCCCCATAAGAGGTAAATTTTCTTTTCCTGTTTTCTTTCTTTCTGTTTTCTTTCTTTAATTTCCTCGTAGGACTCGCATAACAGAAATATTCGTCTTTAATGCTTTATAATGTGAACGTAATTAATTTTTTCACCGCAGTAAATGTAATTAATTAGATGTTAATAAACTTAAACAACGGAAATTTAAATATCGCATCTCTCAATTGGAGCCGCCATCCACGTTTGAATTACTGGTTTCTTTTCGTAGAATATTTGAATGACGCAGACTGCGGTCGCCGCTGAAAACTTACTTTGAATCGGTCTCTCTCTCTCTCTCTCTCTCTCTCTCCCCCCTTGCGGGATATAACAGGACTCTCCTCAATTCTCATTCCATTCAATTCATTGCGTAACGTGTTTGAATAGTTTTTTGCTATTCAAGAGGCAGCACCACCGCCTTCTTCTCAGCCTACAGCAGGTAGCACAGCTCAAGTCTTCCAGGCAGCAGCAATGTCTGCGCAAGACCAGGCGGGCGGCGGCTCCGGCAGCGGCGACAGCGTCACCGCCAAGGTGAGCGGAGGGGTGATGCTTGCCCTCGTCTTCGTCCTCTTCCTCATCATCGTCTTCGTCTTCTTCTTCTACCTCTACGCCAGAAGGCGGATGGGACGCAGCGCGCGCTTCATCTTCGCCGCCGAGCACGTCGCGCCCCACCCTGGTCGCGGCCTCGACGCCGCCCTGCTCCGCTCGCTGCCCGTCACCGTTTACCAGGTGGCCGATCACAAGGAAGGCATCGAGTGCGCCGTCTGCCTCACCGAGCTGGCCGAGGGCGACGAGGCGCGGCTGCTGCCCAAGTGCAGCCACGGGTTCCATCTGGCGTGCATCGACATGTGGTTCCGCTCCCACACCACGTGCCCCCTCTGCCGCGCCCCGGTATCAGCTACGAGTTCCGACGGCGCCGAGGAAGCGGCGGCAACTGCGCCCGATGCGGAGGGCGTTTCCGAGCCGCCGGCCCTTCCATCTGGGGTCTTGTTCTGGGGGACCGAAAACCAAGTCAACTCCGGGAACCCGCGCCAGGGCCCTTTGAGTCACGAGGGCAGCTCGGGGTCGAAGAAGCCTGCGGGAGGTGGCTCCGGTGCGCTTGTCATAGAGATACCGAGCAGGGCGACCGCGGAGGGCGCTGCTTCGCCGTTGCCCCCGAGCAAGCCGGCGTTGGAGGAGGCGAAGTCGCCGGCGCCGTCGTCGAAGTTCAAGTCTCTGACGAGACTCTTGAGCCTTGGAAAGCGGGCCGCCGGTCCATCTCAAAGTCCCCGTGGAGCTGACATCGAGCAGGGACATGGCGCGAGTACGCCAACTCCTAGAGCTCCGAGTGATCCATGAGTTCGCCATGTGCCGATGCTTCTTAAAGTTTGTCATCTCCTTAATTTGTTGATGATTCAGATGCAGCAAGTTCATACAGCAACTTCTGAAGCGAAGTTACATGTTATCATGTAGGCATTGTTTTGTCCCCTTGAGCTAATGAGGAATTGATTAATTCCTCTCGCTCCTTATTAGGTTATTATTGATATATTTTGTTTAGCTAGTTGTGTCATTTGAAATGTACATAAACACTTTAATTTGTATGTGGTCATATGCAGTGTGTTGAATTCTTGTGGACAAAGAGAGAGAGGTCCATCCACAAGTTTTGTGGTTCTACAAGTAGGATGCATTTTCCCCCACTTTGATTTATACAAAAGGAATGATTCGACTAGAAACTTGATAACTAGAAATCAGCTTTTTTTTCTTTCATTCTTGTGAGAAACGTGTTAATGGAGCTCTGATGTCACACTCCGGATCTATAGTGCATATTCTTGTACACCATTACAATGGATTCACCTTACATAATAACAGACCTTTTCCTAGTCCTCCATTCAATCGGAGGATTCAATTCTATTTCTATCAGCATTTCATATTTGGCAAAAAAAATATTTCATAATCGTTATTTTATCATCGCAAATGATATATAGAAGGCCATTCGTTTCCAGCAAGTCACTTAGAAAATTGGCGGCTCTCTCGCTTGACGTATGGGAGAGATGTTTCTTCTGCTTACAACTCTTCGCATAAAAGTCTCATGGAAGAGGAACTCATTTTCTTTTTAGTCATAATATGACCATTCAAAGTTCAAATCAAGAAAAGGGATGTTGAGATTTATAAATAAAAAAGCATTGGTTTTCTTCACGATTTAAATTCTTAAGACGATGAATAACACATTAAAGATGATTAAGATTACCTACAAAATCTCTTCCATTCGATATGTTTTTTTTTATTATAAGTGGAGGTCCATAGACCTAATTATGTAAGGAAAATAAAAAAATTAAAAATAAAGGGACACACTTTCTATCAGTAAAATTTAAATTTATTTTATAAAATTAATTAGACTCGATGATAAATCGATTTCAAAATCTACTGTCCAGGGGCTCATAATTGTTGTTTTCCTCATATATTTATATAGAAAAAATTGAAAAAAAAATAGAACTACATCAATTTTACATACATGGCCCCTCTTGAATTTTGGACTAGGTTCGCTCCTGCTACTGTTAAGCTCCATGGTTAATCATTCCGCTTTCTTGGAGATTGGATACTTCAAAAAAAAAAAAAAGAGAATGTGTCCCCCCTTACACAACTTTGAAAACAAGTGCTCAAGAATGATCAATATGCCAATGCCACTTATACATTTGTATTTTAATGCGTACTAAAAAAAATCAATGTTTTTTTTGTCCATTGTTTGATAATCACAAGGGGAATGTTCATGGGTCCGGTCAAAGTTTCCAAGGCTATGACTTGCGATCAACACCCAACATTTACAACTTGGACATGTTGTTGAAGATGACGTCGCATGCGTGGCAACTTCTAGGAAACTAAATATGATATCATTTAATTGGCAAAGCAAGAACGGAAAAGGAATTTCAGAAATTCTAGAACACGATGATGTTCTCAATTCTAATTTCTGCTCATTTTCATTGTACGAGCATTAACGATATCAATTAATTGTGGGCTGCGATTGATATAACTTTATTTATATCAAACAACAATGAGAAGCGTGTTGATATAAAGCTTTGGAGTTTAAGGCATAATTTAAGCATTTTTTTAAAATCAAATATGACTATTGAATTAATCTAATTCTATTAGTCTTGCACGTCGATATATTATAATTGTGAAAAAAAAAGATACTGACATTTGGATGGCCTCTATTCGGTGCATACTTTAACCCCAAATAGCTATTGATATTTATAGCTAACTTGATATTTTAATTTGATTAAATAATAAATTTAGATAAAATTGGTAACTAACTGGTCGTTCCATGAAAATTGATCTTTAGAGGTGTCGTGATAACGTGCCATTAATATGTGATGTATAGGGAGGCCCGCAGATCTTCGTCACCCAAAGCATCGCAAAGTCCGAAGGAAGGCTGCTGAACCTGCTATCCCTTTCGGCCTTTTTCGTTTTCGATGAAATATAAATCAATTATTTTGTGTTACCTGATTATAAAATAAAGATGACTTTATTTTTTTTAAGAACATTTACTACACTACCTAAAGATTATATATGATGTGGGGACAAGGTGTCTGATACACAAATTTATTTAAAAATTGAGATAGTTTTTTATAAGGGATGACTTAACTCGTGAACAAATTCGATTTGATCGGGTTGGAACATTCTTTTTTTGTATTATGACCCATCCAATTTGATCCGGTTATTTTTTTTTTAAAATTTTTTTTATTTTTTAATATAAAAAGAATTTGTTATTACATTTTTAATATAAAATAAAGTATTTTAAATAAAAAAATATATTTTAATTATCTCTATGTTTTCTACATTTAAAATAGTTTATTTTATATTTTTAAATTTTAAATAATATAAAAATATTAAATTAACTTAAAAAATTATTTAAAAAAATTGAATCTATCGAATTAAGTTGGATCAACTCGAATTAAAAATTTCCGGCACATGGTCGGATTATGGTCGGGTCGGGAGTCGCCATGAATTTCTGAGTTCACCGGCCACCGGTCTACGTAAAATTAGTCTTGTATATATTCTTTTATTTTTTTATCTTTATCTTTATTTTATTTTTTTACATAATCGAAAAAAGGAGACATGTCAACCAATCCAAATATTTTAGCAATCGAATTATGTTTCTCCTTGGGTCATGGGCTCAATGCCACAATAATGTGGCGGAGGGAAAGGGACGTGACCAAGATCCCAACCACCAGAAAAATAAACGCAAAAAATGTGGCCCTTCGCAAAGTTTCGAGAACCTCTAATTTTGCCATGTCGAAATAATTTCAAAATCTCACACAAAACAATTCACCACGCGGAAGTAATACTTGATGGCAAGATCAAAAGCGTTTATTTGATAGCAAAAAAAAAAAGACAATTCTTCTGGACAAAGAAACATTTCGAACCAAAAGTCTCAAGATGTATTTGAACTTTATTTTCTTTCCCTACTTTATTTTTTATTCCATGAACTTCTTATCTAAGTTTCTAAATTATATATATATTTTTGTCATAATTTGTCAGATGTTGGCCATGCGCGCAGTCGTGCTATTAAATTTTGAGAGGTTGATCTCCTCAGCTTCTCCTCCATATTGTGCTATTAATTATTAAAATAACTGCACAGGAGTGCTCCGGATAAATCTTCGGGTCCTATTGAATTGGTTGAACTAATTAAACTGGACGATGGGATCGATAAATTATGATATTTATATATGCTTATCAATAATTAATATGTTTCTACGCAAAGTACAATAATATGATTAAAAATTTTAATTAAAATTTAGAAATCAAATGTGACATATTTAAATATTGATATGAGTTTTTATGTGATTTTAATATATTCAATTATAATTTACAAATTCATATTTCTCAAATTTAACTATTAATATTAACTTAAACTTGAAATGTTATTATAGTTATATTTTTAATTTGTTTAGGTAATTAATCTTACACATTTAAGTTTTGATATTTAAAAAATATTATAAATTCTTTTAAAAATTTTTATCAAAGAAAAATAATTTGATAAATAAGTTATGACAAGCATTGTATAATAAATAAGTCTAGCAAGTGACTTGTACACATTAATTGATTCAAATGGTCAAGGGCTCAAAACCAACTGTCCACACTATTTCATCTTTATTTTTGAATTAAACATGAAAGTTTGCCGGTTCATTCAACTAGTCCGAGACGGCCGGTTCAACTCAATTTTTGATCGAGTTTGATCGAGCCGAACTGGTCCAACAGGGTGGGCGGTTTTGGCATGACCGATGGACTGGTCCGGTCGAAGTTTAACAACCATGCTCGACGTAGATCTGGGTCAATGATGGTGGCGCGGATCAAAGAGGGAGGCGACGATCGGAGGAGAGAAGAGAGAGAGTGGAGGGGAGACGATGAAGGGGAAAGAGAGCATAGAGACCACAAAGAAGAGAGAGAGTGCGAGAGAGAGAAGATATAATCTCAATCGTTGAATGTGAACAGTCCGAATCGAGACGTTGCACAAGATTTCATCCAAAGAGACGTAATGCCCTCTTTGGGTGAAATCTTGTGTAACATTTGAATCTTGACCGTTATATATAGACAACGGTCCAAATTAAATTAAATGGAGAGATTAGGGCTTCCTTCGTCAAGAATGGCGACGACGGTGATGCTCGGCAGTGGGATGCAGATCGGGGCAGATCGACGGAGGCGGCGCAGATAGACGGCGAGGTGACACGAATCAGGGCAGAAGCGAGAAAGGGGAGAGGGGGAGGGGGGGGGGGGAGAGAGACGACGTATGATCGGAGAGCTTGTAGGTGCATTGCCGATGTTCGCAGGGGTTGGAGACGGGCATGTCGGCTGTGCTTGGAGGAGTCAATGACGATGGGATATGGGCTCGACGGCGACAATGATTGGAAAAGAGGAGGTGATCGATAGGCGGCGGAGGATCGCTCGCAGAGGAGTGCTTGACGTGCTCAATGACGCACGGGTTTGCCTGGATCTGGATCGACGACGGCACAGATCGAGGATGAGGGGCGGTGATCGAAGGAGAGAAGAGAGAGAGAGAACATAGGGGAGGCGACAACGATGATCGAAGGGGAGAGAGAGCGCGCACGCGATAGAGAATAGAGAAGATAAAGAGAGCGAGAGAAAAGATATAATCTCAACCGTCGATGAAAAATGAACGACCAGGATTGAGACGTTATACATGTTTTCACACTAGGGGTGTACACCTCCATTAATGTATAAACTAATTTGAGCAGTAAAAGGATAATTAGTTATATATATATATATATATATATATATATATATATATATATATAAGGGTTTAACGGGGTGTAACCCTCTTACGGTGTAACCTTGTATAACCTCCCACATCGCAGCTGTCCGATCTAATGGATAGCTCAGATCTAATTTGAAGATTAGATAGCCCTTCCCCACGTGCGGCTGCGTGTTAGATCGTCGCCCGACCTCCTACCCGCGAGCAAGAGTCGGAGTCCGAGCGAGCCTGTCGGCTACCACCGATGAAGCCCTCGACATTGGATCTTGTGTGCGAGCTCGAGGGTGCTGGAGCCCTCCTGCCATTGGCTCGACCTACTACCAGATCGTCGACGTTGTGAACTCTCCATCCAATGACCATCAACGAAGCCCTCGATGCTACGTCCCCCTCATTCGGTGATGCCCTCGACATTACGCCCTTGACCCTTCTCCCTCGCGCTCTCTCTTCACTCCTTTGATAGCCACTGCCTAGCGTCAGATCCCGTTGTCGCCGAGTGCAAAATCCTGCCACCCATGAGTCGAGCGTCGTCGTCGAGCCTTGAAACCATCGCCTCCTCTCCCCTTCCCTCTCGCCTGCGACCACTGCCCCCTTCTCCCCTTTCCTCTCTCTTGCAATCGTCGGACCCATCGACCTCCCCTCGTCTTCTCCTCCGCCGCCATCGTCGAGCTTGCGTCAACACAGTCTCCGACGATCCAATATCGTCATGTGACTGTCGTCGATCCAGCCCGATGATGATCATTGTTCCTCTTGCGCCAACCATCACCGCCGACCATCGTCGCCAACCATCGTCGACCACCGATCCTCTTGCGCCGCGAGTCCCTACTTGCGCTGCCGTCGACCTCCACCAGGGAAGCGGCAAACCGAAGAAGCAACAATTTGACCCCTAATTGCCCGGATCATTCATCCGTTAGATCGGATGGCCGTGATGTGGGGGATTACACAAAGTTCACCCCATTATTATGTATATATATGCATGTATATGCAGAGATTAATACATAGAATAACAACGAGTGCACAAAATTATGAGTGCATGTGCCTATATTAAGTGATTACATGCAAATAATCAGCTATATAAAGTTATATTAATTATTAAGATACGTATCCCAATTGTAATAAATATTATGGCTTTTGAAAGTTTAAATCTAAAAAACAGAAACTAATACATGTTAATGTAATAAAAATATTAAATCTAAAAAAAAATTATTTTAAGCTGATTAGGAGTAGAAGATATTTTTAATTTCATAATAAAATATGATTACATGAAAATAATTACATATGTAAACTTACATTAACAAGATGCTAAGGTCTATCCCAATGACAATCCTAATATAAGCCCACAAAATAAAAGAACACTACATCTAAAAGGTGAAATTAATTTGATTACAAATAGGATTACTTGTTTCATTAAACAAAGAGACATTAATTTCAATAAAATTTCACTAGGTAACACGATCGACGTCCTCTATCGACACCACTTTAATTACAAGATAAGGAGATAAAAAATATATATTATAATAAAAGCTTTTATATAAGGTAGTAATATAAATAAGATAAAAATAAAAGAATGTTAATTTGAAAGATAAATCTAATTTGATTAGAAGTAAGATTCTTTTGATTAAAAAAGAAATAATTAATTCTTTCTTAAATGTCATTATACAATCATAATACTAATATACTACTAATTTTGTAAGATTAAATATGAAGAGAAAAACTAATATACATCATACATAAGAATCCTAAGACGTAAATAAAATAATTTTAAATCTTAAATCCTAAGACGTCATTATGAGATAAATTCCATAATTTTCTTTATTATAATTATATGCACTCCTAGATATATTAATGTACAAGTATAATAAAATACATAATATTTTTATAAAAGATAAATGTATCAATTTAGAAATAAAAAATAAAATAATGAATTCAATTGAGTTCAGATAATTTAAAATAAAGAATTCAATTCGATTCCAATTAAGATAATTTTCTTATATTTTCTTTCTTAAAGACAATGGACAAGTATAATAAATCAATAATATTTTTTTTTAAAAAATAATATAATATACATTATTTTAGGATTAAATAAATAATATTTCTTTTCTAAAAGGTAATGTTCAAGTATAACAATGTATTATTTAATAATATTTATTTATCAAATTGTAAATGTATTATTTTGTAATTAAAAAAAAGTAAAACATTGAATTCAATTGAGTTGAAACAATTTAAAATGAAAAATTCAATTTGAGACCAATTAACTTAATATCTTTTATTAAAGATAATGGACAAATATAATAAAATAAATAATATTTCCTTTTTAAAGTATAATGAACACGTATAATTAAATTAATAATAATATATCTGTATATATATTATTTTATTAAATATATAAAAGGAGAGGTAAATGCAAGGGTGATGATTAATAGGATAATATCATGGCAACATGCGTCGATATTGGATTTAAGTACGATTAAAATGTTTTTTAATAATATTTTTAAGGATAAAATAATAATTTTAAACAGAAAAAACAATTTTAGTCCAATAAACTTAACAATTCCTTTCTTAATATAATTGACACATATAATAAAATCAATAATATTTCATTTTAAGAGATAACGTATTATTGCTAAATTTTAAAATAAATGACTCAATTTGACTATGATTCAAATAGATGCACAAGTATAACATAAATAACGTTTTTAAAAAACTAATACGTTATTTTTGGAATTAAAAATAATATAAAATAAAGAATTTAATTTCAGTCCAATTAAGATTGAAACTTCCTTTCTAAAAAGATAATTGATGAGCATAATGAAATAAATAATATCCAATTAAGACTGTTTTAATATTACCGAGTGTTTTACATATACAATTTTCTCAATTTTTAACATAGTAACCTAATTCATTTAACACTTTTTATCCATTAAAATTTTATTATAATAATTTTAAAATTATAATATTATAATAAATGTTTTTTTTATTAAATTTCCATGTTACTTTAAATAAATTATATATATATGTTTTATGTAATATGTGTGATGTCAGAAAATGTACTTCCTTTTCGGGATGTGGCCACTTTAACAAATACTTCGGCAGCTACCGCTTACCAACATGAATGGATGGATTCGAAACATAAAGAATGAAAAATTTATATCCTGAAAATTTCCAAAACACAATTATGCCTTCCGAATTCGATGGCCAATTTTTTTTAAAAAAACATAAACTCTATGAATAAAAATATTTCACATAAGCTAGAAAAATCTCTGACATCCTTTTGTTTTTTTTTATTTTTTTGTAAAATAATCCTTAGAGTTATAGGTGAATCCAATATTGCTGACATAAATGCTTGTGGGAACACCTTATAAAATTTATGATTATGAATATAATTGTTCATACAAAGAACTATAAATAATTGTGAATTTTGATTCGTAAAATTTAAATTTTACATGATATTAGTTTAGACAGACATTGAATCTTTTGATAGATTTTACTTGATATTAGTTTAGACAGACATTCCATCTTTTGATAGATTTTACTTGATATTAGTTTAGACAGACATTCCATCTTTTGATAGATTTTACTTGATATTAGTTTAGACAGACATTCCATCTTTTAATAGATTTTACTTGATATTAGTTTAGACAGACATTGAATCTTTTGATAGAGAAGTTTTTATATTTTCCTTTAAATGTCTAAGGAAAAAAACTGCTTAATTAGTAAAAGAGAAATAAGAAAAAAAAACAAATAGGGCGCCTCCTTTTTGAGCGTCCGGGAGAGAAGCAAGCGAAAAAAACGCAACCCCGAAAAAGTAAAAGAAAATTCTCCGGCTCTGAAAAGAGCGGCGGTCTTTTTCCTTTTCCTTGGCGAGCAGAAGGCTCCCAAAAATCTCGCATTTTTCGTGATTCGATTCATCTCTGGATCTTCGTTCAATATTCTTCTATTTGTTCTTCCAATCTGTGAAAGATCCTTTTTTTTACTGTTCAATCGACGATCTTTCGATGCATATAGATTCATTTTTTTTGCCTTGGCTTCCTATTTCTGTTCAAATTCTTTGCTCATCAGAGTTCGTTGGTGATCTATTCATCTTTGTTACTGCTTTCGATTGAGGTATATTACTTGTCCTATATTTTGATCCTTGGTTGGCCTTGCTCTTGGTTTTTCGAGCTAAACAACTTCCCCCTGGTGATAAAGTTGAAACATTTTTTTTTCAGGTGTAGAACATTCGATCTTGGTGCTGATGTTTGTGATCTTGTGAAGTTTACGGGAAACAAGGTTCAATTTTTTGGTGCTAAGTTGAGATCTTTGGAAATATTGGGGTATCTTGCGCTGAAGGTTGAGAGCTTTGGGAGTTTTTTTGGTGAGTTAAAATGGTTTGATTTTAATGATACAGTACAGAGCTTTCAGAGTTCGTGTTAAAAAGTTCCATTATTGTGCTTAAGTTGAGAATCTTCTGATACATTACAATCTGCTGGGATGCGGTTTCGGAATGTTGAATAGGCGAGAAGGCTTTCGATCCATCTCTTTGTTGCTCGGTAATCTCTACTGTCGTCACTCTTCAGGAATCATGGCTTTATGCAGGCCGACTGCTGACTTATGCGATCTTAGCCAATTTAGCAAGGCTAACGGTCGTTACACAATGAAGAGGAGGTTCTTTGTTGACATGGGTGTCTTCAGTGGTGGAGTTGGTTGTGGCACTGCTTTGAGTTCAAATAGTAGGGCTAACGGTCATTACACAATGAAAAAGAGGTTCTTTGTTGACGTGGGTGTCTTCAATGCGGGAGTTGGTTGTCGCACTGCTTTGAGTTTAAAGAGTTGTTTGGATCGCCTGGACAACAGTTTCCGAAGAGGGGATGAGGATATGCAGAAGGCAAGGGCGGTCGCTGCACGACACCGCCAATTGGTTAGAGATTCTGGATTCTTTTTGGCCGAGGATGTGGGAGCAAACTTGGTGGTTGGTGATGAAACGCGGAATAATGGGAATTCTATTTTGTACACAGATCGCTCCTTGCCTTCGAAGCTTGTTGTAGCTGTTGATGTGGATGAAGGTATAAGTAGTTAATGTTTATCACCTCTTTTTATATTCTTCATTGTGTTGGCTTCAGTAGTTATTACTTCCGAATGAACAATTAAATATTGTGCCAACTAACTCATTACATGCAACATGTCATGCTTGAATCTTGGGGTTGAGCCCTTCATTCTTGTTACTTACCAAACTTCAGTTTTTCTCGTTACAAACTTGAAGAATTCTGTAGGAGACATGAGGGCAAGTAAAGTGAAATTTATGTTTCAAAAGTGTTTACAAAGTATGCCAAGTTGATTGTATTGCGCACAGTTTTAATGTTCTCATTATCTTTAAATCAGATGCAGTGCTGGTTATATGATAAAATAAACATACCTTGTTTCTACTATGATAGTTGTTTTCTCTAAATTCTGAAAATGATATATGGTGATGTCATGGAATTCCTCTGATGTTGATCAGGAAGACAGTTCATGAACTAACTTATATATTGTGCTCTTCTTCCTTTATTATTTGGTTGATATGGTTTGACTATAAATGAGTTGCACACTCTTCCATGCCATGCATTTTTTCGTTGTCTTTTTAATGTACTTATTTCAACTTTCCCTAATAATCCAATTATTCTTGCCTGTGGTCGACCTGACAATAAAGATGGTGCACGAATGACAGTGATTGTTGTTTACTTTATCCCGAAGGTATCCAGTTTCAATTGTATAGCATACATGCACTCTCAATATCTGCGTACACGTGCTCAATAATATTTCATGCATTTCCTTATTTCTCTTACCTTAAAGAGCTTTCCGTACGAGTCAGTTTAAATATGTGTCTAGCAATTTGGAAGTTTTAGCAACTGGCACTCTGTCATTCACGCAAAACCTTCTGAATCATTGTTCCTCGCCAAAAAAGGAGAAAAATGACTACAGCTAGGCAGCATGTCAATTACTGGGATTCTTCAGTTTTGAAATACTGCAGATTCTTAGGGGTGCCATTGTGTGTAATGTGTTTTTTTCATTCTCTTTTCTCAGTTTTGGGAAGCTTTCTCTCGGCTTTGAACAAATTTATTGCTGACCGCTACTCTGCTAATCACTCAGTATCCGAATACTATGTGTACGAGTTCTTCAAGGTATTATCATGATCTTCTGAAATTATTCGATTCATGTAATCCGAATCTCAGCTTCCAGCTTCTTTTTCCACAATCTAAGGTGCATCTTGTCTATTTTCTGTAAGTCTTCGCTAAAACTTGATTCTGATTGCTTTTTACTTGGTTGTTAATAAACAGATTTGGAATTGTTCACGAGCTGAAGGTACCAGCCAATTATCTCTATTTATTTATGCATTGTTGCACGTATTCAATGGACGTTAGATTTGAATTGTAAATTCTTCAAGATATTTGTAGTATGAAATATGATTGTCTCCATTTTCTGTTTACGTATATCTCTTGATTTCACTGAGGCAGCTGACATCAGAGTTCATGAGTTTTTTAAAACTTCTTATTTCAAAACTGGCATTCATCCTATCCCTGGTGCTCGTCATGTTCTTCATAGATTGTCAGCATTCTGTGACCTATCTGTTGTTACGTAAGTCCTTTAGACTTGCATCCTTTCTTAAATTGGCTTTGAATATGAACGTCTTCAATTCGACATGAAGTTTGTATCTCATGGCTTGTTCCTTTTGTAAAGGTCTAGACAGAATGCTATCAAAGACCACACGTTAAATTGGCTTGAACAGAATTATCCTGGATTATTTCAAGAAATTCACTTTGGAAATCACTTTGCTTTGGATGGAAAATCACGACCAAAATCTGAGATTTGCAGGTAGACATTATTTTTGTGTAGTAGTGATTAACAAAATGCAACATGAAACTGCATGGAACAAATATCATATTCTTGGACTAAGCAGTCTTTTCTTAACCACCTTAAGATTAACTAATCTGATAGTTTCTCCCTGTTAGCTGTTCGGAAACATGCCATTGTGTTAACTGCACTTATTTGCTTGATTGCATTAGTTGTCAACTTTTATACGACTATGGACTTATCAAGAGAACCCATATGCCTATTTATTTGATACACAAGAAATAAATAGAAAATGATTGAGTACTGAAAATTTCACTAAAAACTTGAGCTTTTGACCTTTATAAATTATAAGATGAACTAAGGTTTTCGTCTGCAAGTCAGTTAATTATTTCTTATACTGAACATGAAAGCAAGTGCACTAAGGGCACGTTGTTGTTAATTTTGATCATGAACTAACTAGTCCTTATCTCTGTCATGGTTCTTCCTCCTGGAGAACTCTTGGCGCCCAAGTTCTGATTGATGACAACCCAAGATATGCCCTTGAATGCGCTGAGGTTGGTATCAAGGTCTTGCTCTTCGACTACCACAACACATATCCATGGTGCAAGACTGGCGCAGCAGAGTCACATCCGTTGGTCACCAAGGTTCATAACTGGCAAGAAGTAGAGCACCAGCTAGTCTCCTTGGTGTCGCCTTAGAAGCTTTTGCTTTTGATTTCCATGTTTTGGCAGCTTCATTAAAGATCACATAACCATGGATAGCCATGAGCAAACCCCCAGGATGGGATTTCAGCTTTATTCCTTGTGCCGTTGGAATGCTATTCGTTTGAGCAAATGCTTTGTCGCCAGTAGCAAGCAAACAGAAGAAACCAAGGCAAAGCACAAGATTGGATCAATGCCTCAAGTGTGATATCAAAATCCTCATTAACTGTAATCATGGAGTGCAGGCAACATTACTAAGATTGTAAATATTTTTCGATTATTAGATATTCTGATAATATTTACCATGCAATTGTTTTGCCTTTAGATTCAAAGTACTGTTCTAACAAGAATTTCTCTCTCTCTCTCTCTCTGCCCCCTTTCACGCGGACCCTCTAAAGGCCTCATTATAAAACACCCAAAAAGTTTTCACAAACTCTACTCGACTTCTCTTCTCTACTATTACTAGTCCCAAACTCGTTGCATTTTCTGCTGGCATCTCACAGCATGGCTTCATCCCTGACTTCCATTGTTACTCTGTTACTCGTCATCCTCTGCTCTTCTCCAGTGACGCTCTCCCTCTCCAGCACGTCGAAAGTGGTCGCTAGGTCCTCCTCCATCCCCTCGACCTCCTTCTTCTCCACACTCCGCTTTGCCATCGGCGCAGTCCAGAATGCAACCTCAATTATCTCCCGATTCTCCGGCGGCTTGCTCACCGGTGGCAACATCCGCCTCTCCGCCGCCGTCTCGGACTGTCTGGACCTCCTCGCTCTCTCCTCGGACGAGCTCTCCTGGACCCTCTCCGCCTCCGGAAGTGGCAGCCACCGCTCCGACATCAAGTCCTGGCTCAGCGCTGCTCTCAGCAATCAAGACACGTGCAGGGAGGGACTCGACAACACGAAGAGCCTCCTCGGTTCCCACGTCGCCGGAAGCCTAGAAGCCGTGAACTCGCTCGTCACCGTCGGCCTTGCCGACGTGGCCACCGCAGACGGAGGCCTCGGCGGCGGAGGGCGGAGGAGACTTAAGGGGTTCCCGGAGTGGGTGTCAGCCGGCGACCGCAGGATGCTGCAAGCGGAACCAGACGTGGCGGCGGACGCGGTGGTGGCACAGGACGGGAGCGGCGACTACACTACTATCACCGAGGCGGTGGACGCTGCGCCGTCGCAGAGCAAGAGTAGATACGTAATCTACGTCAAGAAGGGGGTGTACGTGGAGAACATGGAGGTGAATAAGAAGACGTGGAATCTGATGCTC
Source organism: Pontederia crassipes (assembly GCA_030549335.1). Classification (NCBI taxonomy): domain Eukaryota; kingdom Viridiplantae; phylum Streptophyta; class Magnoliopsida; order Commelinales; family Pontederiaceae; genus Pontederia; species Pontederia crassipes. Next base: position 19,960,801 of record CM060184.1, on the reverse strand, counting down.
ATCGGCGACGGCATCGGGGAGACGGTGATCTCCGGCAGCCGGAGCTATGTGGACGGATGGACTACGTATCGTAGCGCCACCTTTGGTCAGTAATTACGTATTTCTTTTTAGATTACATAATTAAGTTTTAATCGCATTAAATTTTCTTTTTGTGAAAATAGATTGGTGTCTAACAAAATTCATGGTGATTAATTGGATTTAGGACTCCTTGTTTAACCCAAAAATAAAATAATCTTTTTGGATCATTGGATACATGAATGAGGTGGAAAAATAGTCCTGATGTAGAAGTACTACTACAATATAATTATTTTTTGGGGTACAATTCACCTTATTTCTGATATCCAAATGAGCAATAAGAGGAGGTACATTTTCTAGATCCCCATAAATTAAAATCTAACGAAATGTGCATGTAAATGCAGCTGTAGTACAATGATAAATAGATCTTCTTTCCTATGAAAAAAGTTAACAATAAAGAGTTATTTAAATTAAATATTTGGCATAAAAAACTCGTGCTAATCCTTTTTTTTTTCCTAATGAAACGAATAGTGATTCTGCTATAAACTTTTCCTAGAATTTTCAAAATGCCGTGGACCTTTGGCCTTTCTCTCTTGAAAATATCATAGAAGGACAAATATTGTACTGTTGAAGATGGGACTCGGGGAGAACCATTCTTGGTCATACTTGAGTTGTTCCTTGACCACTTTATCTGAATAACCTAAATGAATCAATCTTTAATTATGTGATTTTTTTAGTTTCTCATTTGTGCCTGGCTTTCTTATTAATCTAACAAGAAATGGTAAATATATAAATTCAGCCTTCTTTTCAATTTGGATCTTGAGGAGGTTTGAATGTGTGACTTGAATTTAGACACAGGAAGCCATTTCTCGTCCATTCGGTTTGGACTACCGTAGTGCTTCCACCTTATGACACAGAGATTTCATTTCAGCCGAATTTTGTCTCCCCCTCGAATTAATTTGTTAAAAGATCATATATAGATTTTGTATACATACAAAAATCAATAATAATACCTCTTAAAATTTAATGTTTCACCTCAAGTCACTACGACAGTATAGTGCTCCCTTTTTTGAAGTACCTGCTCCCTTTTCTTTTTTCTAAATAAAACAAAACAAAAACATTTTTCTTAGTATATTATTGACGTTTTTGAATGAAATCTTATATCATTTTATATACTACCACTCATTGTTTTTTTTTCCGTCTTAATCATGCACAACTATCACTTTCATATGCCGACCACTTGCTCTTGCTCCAGCAGTCCAAACCATCCACGATCATGCCCTTGTGTGATGCAAGAATATTAGTATAAATTTAATAATTATGCTATATTCCAAAGCTAATTATTAAACAATAGATCTATTAATTTGTGGCCAAGAAAAATTTCTATATTTTCCGCCGACAAAGAAGAAAGAACAAAAATGTTGATATTTGTTGTGTGATGCCTCAAGTATTGCACCGACTTCTAAGCTTGCACGTTTATCTAAACCAGAAAAATGTTCATATTTGTATGCACGAAATCAATATTGCGCCGACATCTAAATAAGTTTGCACGGTACGTAATAAACCATAAATTCTTGGTATTTTGCATGCATGCAAGATTGCACTGACATACGACTACGTTTTCACGCCACGTAAACCATGCAATCATGCAGCCGTCGTGGGCAGGGGGTTCATCGCCCGGGACCTTACGATCGAGAACACGGCGGGGCCGGAGAAGCACCAGGCGGTGGCGCTCCGCTCCGACTCCGACCTTTCCGTCTTCTACCGCTGCGGCGTCGACGGCTACCAGGACACGCTCTACGCTCACTCCCTCCGCCAGTTCTACCGCGACTGCGTCATCTCCGGCACCGTCGACTTCATCTTCGGCAACGCGGCCGCCGTCTTCCAGAACTGCCTGGTCCTCGCTCGCCTCCCCCTCCAGGGCCAGAAGAACTCGGTCACGGCGCAGGGCCGGAAGGACGAGAACCAGAACACCGGGTTCTCGTTCCAGTTCTGCAACGTGTCGGCCGACGCGGACCTCGAAGGTTCCACCGGCGGGACTCCGACGTACCTCGGCCGGCCGTGGAAGGCGTACTCGCGCACCGTCTTCATGCAGTCGTACTTGGGCCCGGTGGTGCGTCCGGAAGGATGGCTGCCGTGGAACGGGGACTTCGCGCTGAGCACGCTCTACTACGGCGAGTACATGAACTCGGGGCCCGGATCGGGGCTGGAGAACAGAGTTGGATGGCCGGGTTTCCATAACATCACCGATCCGGCCGTGGCTGTTAATTTCACCGTGGCGCAGTTCATTGACGGCGACGCGTGGCTGCCGTCCACCGGCATCGCATACACTTCTGGTTTCTAGTACGGTAGTAAGTAGTCGCAAAGCGTACTGCATGCTTTTTTCTTGATCTAATATATGTGTTCATAAATCACACGACTCGTTAGTATAAGCCAAACACGTTGAGCACTATCTATATTATGTTAAAAGGCGATTTGAAACCTAATTAAGTGGAGTAGTTTTGTTTCATTTTCCTGGTTATATGTAAAGGTAGTAAGTATGTATTTGTGATTTTCCTTGAAGGCAAAATATCAAGCAATAAGACAGACCACAGAAATATATAGGACTTAATTTGGACTGCTTCAGAGAACATTGGGACCGATCGAAGTATTCGATTTCTTTGTTTTCAGTGGAAATCGAAGTTGTCAGCTCTCTCTTTCTCTCACACACACATATCCCTATCTATCCTGAGTTTCCCATAATATCTCGAGAGAGAAACAAAAACAAAAAGTCGGTAGGAATTCCTTTTCACGCATCACTTGCATGCGCGTTGGTTTTCTTTGTTACTTCTTGGGATGTGGCATTATGTGACAGATCGGACAAATAGTTAACGAGCAAAGCATACAAAATCCCATCGCCGAGGACCTCGTTAGGTCACGAAATAAATCTTACACGTATAGGAAAATTTTAAATTAATATTTAGATGAAAAATATAATAATGAGAAATTTAAAAAATAATTAGACGAATAAAGTTTTTGGGTGTTTAGATAAAAAATAGGAATTAAAGAGAAAATTTTATTTTTATAATATGAAAATATTATTTTAATTTATCTTATAATTAATTATTATTTAATATAATGTAAAACTAGCTTAATAAATAATAATAAAAATAAGAGTTATTTTCTTAAATTTCTCTTAAACTATTACGATTTTCTATCGTTAGCTTTCCCATCAAATTTGATTTTTTGTTTATTAAAAGACTAAACCATCCTTCTTTCATCTCTTCTAATATTTAAAATAAATATAAAAAATGCTCGAGGAGGGGCGGGGGGACCCCCCTTTCCCTTTCGCTCGCCCCTTTCTACCGTTAGCTTTCCCCCCTTCTTGCTCGTTGCCGATGTGCACGAGGGGGCGACCACCCCTTTCGCTCATCACTGGCACACGAGGTGGGGGCAACGTTGCCCTCCTCTTGCTTGTCATCGGCGTGCACAAGGGGGATGGGGCGTCACTCCCCATGATCTCGTCGGCGATGAGATCGCGAGGGGGACAATGCCCCCACGATCTCGCCAGCGATGAGACTGTGGGGAGCGATACCGCCCCCTTTCGCTCATCGCCGGTGTGCAGAGGGGGGCACAACGCACCCCCACCCATTTCGCTTGTCGACTTCACGCATGAGATAGGGTGTTGCCCCCTCGTGCACGCTAGCGACGACATCCCCCCTCTCCTATGCTTACCGGTGACGAGCGAAGTGGGGGCGCCGCACCCTAGTGCGCGCCAATGACGAGCGAAAAGGAGGGGGGCCTCACCTCTCGCACCGTGTCACCGGTAGGCGGGTGCATTTTTCTTTTTCTTTTTTATATTTATTATTATGTATTATTTTAAATTTTTAAAAATTATAAGAGATGAGAGAAGGGTAGTTTAGTCATTTAATAAATAAAAAAAATTAAAATTGGAGGGAAAGTTAATAGATGGATTAAAGTGAAAATCATGAAATAATTTAGGGAGGTACTACGGTGATTTTGTATATTAAGGTTAAATACAAAAAATCACGATAATTTAGAAAAGATATAAGAAAGTAACTCTAAATATAAATAATAATAATAATTTACTATCCTATAATACTAATTAAAGTATACTGCATAATTTAAAAAAAATATTTTAATAAATAATATATATATTAAATAATAATTAAAAGCAAAATGAAGAGAAAGTAATTTAAAATATGGAAAATATCATTTTAATTGATCTTATAATTGATTATTATTTAATATAATTTAAAAACTAGCTTAGTAAATAATATTAACAATAAATATTAATTAATAATATTTTATTATACTATAGTACTAATTAAAGTATAATAAATAATTAGTAAAAAATAATATTGAATTAAATAATTTGTTTTATAAGCTGAATAATAATATATTAATAAATAATAATTATAAATTTATATATTAAGTAATAATTAAAAGAAAAAAAGAAAGCAAGGGAAAAAAAAAAGAAAGAATGATTCCCACCAGAAGGGAGAACTTAGAAAGTTCTCATCGCCAGCAAGAACTTTTCATCGAGAGCTAATGACGATTTTTTGCATTGAGGGCAATTAAAATTTCAATGGGACCCACAAAAACTTACCTTGGTGTTTGGCAGAACTTGACTTAGTTTTGGCAAATGTTCCTATCCAAACACACCCTAAAGTTTTATTCAGTGCGTTAATTAATTGGCCTAGCTGAAAAAGATATGACCTATGTTATAATTTTTCCATCTTTTATTGAGTTTATGAATTTTGTGACAAACTTTATTCGAGCTAAAGGAAAAAATTAATTAGATTTATCTTTAATGATTTTATTTATATAACGAAGAGATACTTAGTGTTGCGATGTCGATGCTAAGGTGGCACTAAAGTCATCAATGCCATTTTGATGCCAACGAGACGCTCAATGATGGCGTTATTCTTGACGCTAATATGACACGAATACTATCCCCACCATGGTTTCACTTGCCGTCATTTGTGGCCCTACGTTGGCTCCAATGAGTCACTAAGTTGCAACGCTATTTAGACGTCTAAGTGGAGTAAGATGTGACGCTAAATCAATACTATTGTAGCACCGACTTCATATCACCCTAGACGATATAACGTCACTATTATGATGCTAAAACGACACTAATGAGGCACTAAGTACGATATGTTTTGCCCTCATTACACTTTTATTCTTCTCTTCCCTCCTCATTCTACACATTCATCACAATAGAAAGTAACATCTGAGCATTCATAACAATAGAAAGTAAAGAGTAATGCATATAAAGAACTAATAATATCACAAAAATGTTAATAACATAACAAACTATTATCACTACAATATTTATCAAAATATTATAAAAGTTTCTGTCCTAAATTATTATCGTTATTGATGTCATTCATAACATTCGATGACGACATACTCAATCCTTGGCCTCATGGGGTCCGAGTTTGTGGCTGTATGATGTCTTGAATAGTTTGTAATATCGGAGTCAAAAGCTGAGAAAGCTACTATGAAATAAGTCCCTAATGTTGTCCAACGTCAGCTCAGGTGCGATGGATGAAGTAGAAGTAGATGGACTGCCTACATATCCTAAGCCCCTAGAAATATGAGCAACTAGTTCTAAGCCCCTCATGTATCCTCCTCATGTCGTGCTAGTCACCTCCTCCCAAACAACAATGTTATCTGCAAAATAGATAAATTATATTACCATATAAAATGTTATATAATATTAAAAATATGAATAATTTTTTGGATACGCTACTTGATGGCTGAGTACTATGATTATCTTCGCACTTCTTGGCCATCTTTTCATTGTACGCGTACTAAAAATTTAAACATTACAAATTTGAAAATCATTTATGTTAATATGAATAACCAAATAAAATACATCAATATGTATATATATAAAGTATAGTTAAATTAACATTTTTTCTTTCTATATATGTATATAGATATTAAGTTTTCTAATCTAACTACTACGAAAAACTATATCGCTTAATTGTATGTTCATAATCGCACGAGTTAACAAAAAAAATCATACATGTGTAGGATATGATACATGTTTATCTAATATATATATATATATATATATATATATATATATATATATACATATATATATATGTATAGATATAAGGGTTTATGGGTTTAATGATTGTGTAACACCCATTTGGTGAAGCATTGTGTAATGCCCCTATCATCACCGTCGTATGCGGCTCAGATCAAAATCACCTTAAAACAAAAAAACCACCTCTCTTCCCTCGAAACCACTCTCGAAATCACCTCACCCCACCATCGCCGGCACCCTGGCCGCCGACGCCGGATCGGAGGGGAGGGGAGGCGACGACGACGCTGATTGAAGATGGTGACCGAAGACGGGGGCGACGATCGGAGGAGAGAAAAGAGAGATTGAAGGGGAGGGGAGGCGGCGGTGGCGCAGATCGGGGAGTGGAGAGAATAGAGGAGAGTGGAGCGGCAGCGGCGCAGACCGGGGAGAGATTGGAGGAGAGCGGCGACGGCGCAAACCGGGGAGAGATTGGAGGGGAGCGGCGGCGGCGACAGCGCAGATCCGGGGAGAGATCGAAGGCGAGGGGTGGCGGCGGCGCAGATCGGAGAGGAGGGACGGCGACAGCGCAGATCGAGGAGAGATCGGAGGAGAGGGGTGGAGGCGGCGCGATCGGGGAGAGATCGTAGGAGAGGGGCGGTAGCGGCATGGCGATGGCTCAGATCGGGGAGATCGGAGGAGAGGGGTGGCGGCGGCACGGTGACGGCGCAAATCTTGGAGAGATCGGAGGGGAGGGGCGGCGATGGCGACGGCGATGAGGAGCACCGGAGGTAGATCGGGGATGCCGGAGGGAAGAGAGAGGAGAGAGAGAGAGAAGAGAGAGGGCGGAGAAGAAATGAGGGATGCCGGAGGGGAGAGAGAGGAGAGAGAGAAGAGAGTGAGGGTGGAGAAGAAATGGGGGGATGCCGGAGGGGAGAGAGAGGAGAGAGAGAAGAGAGAGAGAGGGCGGAGAAGAAATGGGGGGAGGGGAAAATAGTTTAGTGGTTTTCATCTGAGCCACATATCTGAAATGGACGGAGATGATAGAGGCGTTACACAATGCTTCACCAAATGGGTGTCGCGGGGGTTAAACACATCTCCGCACGTCTCTCTCGTCGTTCTCATTTTTATGATGAGGATCACAATTGTGTAAACCAACATGGATAAATCCTCACCATCTATAGTGTTATGCAGAGGTGCAGAGCAGATGGTGTAATGTAGGTTTCTTAATCCCTATGTGTGTGTGTGTGTATATATATATATATATATGGATTTAATTCACCTCCGTAGCACCCTCCTACCCTAGAGGGATGTTGAGCGCATGTGGATGGTTGATTCACTGATCAACGATTCAAATATTAGATGATTAAATCTCATCATTTAAATATGTTATTTATCTAAATCGCTGATCAGTGGATCAACGATACAGATGCATTCAACATCCCTCCAGAGCCTGCTTTGGAGGTAAATTAAGCCCCATATAGATATATGTGCGTGTATAAGCAGATGTTAAACAAATTATTCAACTACTATAAAATGAAAAAAACTCTATGACCAATAATATATGAAATAAATGGTATATTTTTTGTGTTAATAATATTCATAATCATATATTATTTTTACGTATGTCAATCATTTTAAAATATCAAATAACTACTATTCATAATCATTTTTTTATTATTGAATACCGATATATGATATGCAATGAGCTAATAACAAAATAGTCAATTGAACTTAATTATTTATGGATGTAATGGGGAATCTTATAGCATCTCAGCCATATGATTTGGTCAAATGACTAACACAAGGTATGATTCATTGTTAATTAAAAAGTGTTGGAATAGTGCCCTTTTGGGCACATGGGCCGCACATACGCGCGGCCCATTAGGGCGAGGCGCATGCCTGCGCAGACACCATCATACGCATGATGGACGCGCGTGATGCGTTCTGCCTAACTTGTCGCCAATTTCACATTAATTATATCTACGTAAATCAATATTTATGTCTTTGTATTTATGTGTGTGTGCGCGCATACGTATGTACATACATACATGCATATTTGTATTCGTATACTTAAACAAGTACAATTATAATTAATATTTAATTAATTCATTGATTAAAGTTTAGTATAGGTACTATATATGCATACTTTGGAAATAATGGCGCCACATTAGGATCACATTAAGTTAGCGCCACTGTAGCTTCCAATTGGTGTCACCACTATTTGTGGCACAAAAATGTAGTGTTGCATTGGCGATGGAAACAATGTGGTGCTAAGTAAATCAATTCAATGTCGCATCCCGTCAACGCCAATGTAACGCTACTGTGCATTTTGGTGTTCGCGCACGCACTTTTAGTCTTGCGGTAGCGTCGAGATGGCGCTTCTGTTGGCATCAACCTTTTGTAACGCAAAAGCAAAGCTAATTTGATGCAACGAAGAGACAATTAACGTCTCTCACGCTATGATGTCGCTACTCACTATTGGAGTTGATTTAGTGCCTCCTATATCGAGATACTAAATTGCATCACTATTCAATAGATTTCTTGTAGAGGTTAATCACGATTCAGTAAATTTTTGGATTCCTAAAATATTTAACACTGAAAAGAAGAAATCTGTCATGCTCTCATGATGATTAGAAATAGCTATCAAACTCTTGTTAAGGCTGCTCATACAACCCTTGTTAAGTCTGTTCTTAATTCCACACCACTGTACGCCCTTAGTTCAATATATCTCTTGAAAGGAACAATGGCCTCTCTTGAGCATATCTTCCACTCCTTCCTTTGGACGTGGATGAAGGGGTGCACACTTGATAAACTGGACCACCATACAGTTACCAAGCAGGCTGAAGGCCTTGGGATAAAAAACCTTAAAATCATCTCATGTTCGATCACCTTGGTCTGACATAATTAATCCAACAAATGTATGGTAAGCTCCATCTTTGGGGCCCTAGGCAGCTGCCAATTGTGCGCTAGTTACTCTTGGTCCTTGGTCCTTGAAATGTTCATGGATCTAAAGCTGGGTTTTAACAAAAATATTGGAAACATAAAAGGCTACATTTGTGCTATTATCCATCCCTCTAAGTTGGTCCCCAACCTTTCTAACACAGATGCTCAAATAAATAATTTATGTGTAAAATAATTTAATGATTAACTATGAATGGAATCTAAACTTATTATCTTCGCTATTCGACTCATCACGATGTGATGCTATCACAAATATTTATGTTTCTAAAATAGTTTGTGATGATGTGTGGATTTTGATGACAGATGCCCATGGATTGCATTGTGTCAAATCAGTGTATAATTTAGTTAGGCGCGAGGATGTGCTGACACTTTTGGCTAGAGGGTCATCTTTGGAGTATGATCTGTCGTATATATCCAGATTCCCTTAAAGATCCATAAATTTCTCTAGAAACTCTACCATGAAAAGCTCCCTACCTCCTCCTCATTCATCAGTTTGATATCTCCATTGACCCATCGTGTCCTCTCCGTGGCATGGCTCTAGAAACAAACCAACGTTTGTTCTTTTCTTGCTCCATTGCTCACCAACTCTGAACCTGTTTCAACAGAAACTAAATATCTCCTTCTAATACTCGCATTCTAGGGCAAACAACTCCTGGACTCACACAATAAGAAATATGTCGATTAGTGACACATGCAAGGCATCGCTTATGCGGAGCTAAGTCGTGGCAAAAAAATATTAGCCACCCTTTAGCGTCGACACGACATGATGATGATTTGATGCCCGGTTTCAGTAATCATTAGCGTCGCAATAGCATCAAGAGATTGGATGCGCTACTAGCATCACTTGTCGACACTACTGCAATGATATGATGATGAGAAAAGTGTCATTGTGAAGCGCTAATATGCATTGTTACTTCGGCGCTAAATAGACGATGATACTTTAAACGCTACCTCGACGCTAAGTTGATGCTAAATCGTGACACTATTCTGACGCTAATACTAAAATAATCCCTACCTTGTTGTCGCTACATTGACGCCAATGCGTCGTTAAATCTTGAGACTCCAATGTGGCGCGCACTATAAGAAAAATGTCGAATAGCGATGCAAATTAGCGTCGACATACAATGTGACGCTAAATAAATGCCAATAGCATTACAATAACGCCATCGTTGGGTCAACAAATGCAGACGCTAATGACCTATCAATAGCATCGCTTTAGTGTCGCATTAGCGTCAAAATATATCGGCGCTATTATCATGCGCGAAAACTAAAAAATGCACAACAGATGATAGCGTTGCATTGACGTCGCAAGCTTGAGACGCTAAGTTAGCGTCACCACAATGGCGACCTTAGGTCGATGCTATAACAAGAGGCGATATTAGCGTCAACGCCTTGCGTTGTGTTGGCGTCGACAAATGCGACGCTATATTAGCGTTGGAGGATTTCGACGCTAAGTAGACGACAGTTTGAGCTCTTTTGGCAATATATGTTATATATTGTATAGTATATTATAGAATAACTATACTATACTATATTATACTATATTATTCTATTATGTAATATACAAACAATAATATACTAGGTTATACATACATTATACTCCAATTCCCAAATTTCAAAATTGGGGAATAGTGCTTCTTCATTTTTTGGATTCAAATGGCGCTTGCCGGAGATATGACCGTTGGATCATGGCAGAATTCATACCTCCTATAGACCACATCAACACAGATTTTTCATTTTTTTTGGCAATTTTAAGGGGCCGGACGATAGAATTAAGAACCTAGAAAAATAAAGGCATCCGATGGTCGTCGACGTGAGTCTGATGGGAATTGATCAAAATGAAAATTATGAGCTCATAGATATTGCCACGAGTTGTCCACTCGCACAAGAATTTTGGCGATCGGAGGTTAGCAAAAATTCAATAAAATGAGCAAAGTTTCGAAATAGAAACGATCGGTTTTTCATGGTCCTTGCTTGGATTGCCATAAAAAAATAAGCGTTTCGAATGGCTCGAGAAGGTGGGGTGGCAAAAACATTTCATATTAATGTCTTTTCCATTTCCTCCGATTCTCAAAATACTTATTTTTCGTAATTATAAAAATTCCACAAATCTTTTGTCCCACCTAAGAAATATAAAAATGTGCGCTCTAAAAAATCGAACCTTTCGAGAGTTCTCAGAACGGTCCCATTTAGTTGACATAGACTTTTTAAATTTTTCTAAGAAATGTTATTTTCTTAGATTTTTTTCTATCCAAATTTAAAAAGAGTATTCAAAATTATCGATTTTGCTTCGTGCTCTAAAAAAATATTAGAAATTACTTTTCTTGAAATTCGGACATCTCGGGACTTCTTAAAATGGACTCATTTGATCGATGTATAATTTTTAGAATTTTTGAACAATGTTGATAAATATATACATAAATATATACATATATGCATATACATATATATACATATACATAAACACACATATATGCATATACGTATATATACACATATACATATATACATATGCACATACACATACACATACATATATATTTATATTACATATATACATAGTTAATAAATCTACTTTTGCGCCACTTTTGCGATGCATTAGCGCCGCATTGCTGTAGCGACACAATGACTTCACAATAGCGTCACTAGTTACGTCGCTACTCCATTTTAGTGTCAGAATAGCTTCGCCATTTCATGACACTAATTTAGCGTCACGGTTTGTCAATGCCAATGCGACGCTATATTCTAGTTTAGCATCATAATTTTCGAGTCACTAATTTGTGATGCTATTTAACATATTTTAGAATTAATTACCTATCAGAATTGAATTAATGTGGCACCACATTAGAGATATAATAGTGTTGCCAAATTTGCGATGCTAAGTGGCGATCCATGTGTTCATCGAAGAATGAATCCGAACCATCCTTTCATTTAATTTGACGGTTCGTAGTGCTTATGCTGTGCGGACGTTGTCTTTTCCCCCTTTTAACCACTCTTCTCCTGTCTGGATGCCGCTGCCATGTCCTCCTCCTCCTCTTCCAACTGTTGCTGCTGCCCTGAAGTCGTCACTGTCGTCGTCGCCTCCGCCTCCTCCTCCCTTGCTGCTGTTCCTGCTGCCCAAATGCCACCTGGGAGCCTCCGCCTCCGCCTCCTCCTCCTCCCCTTCATCTCTCCAATGACCACCACCGCTCCAGTGCCCACCGGATCCGGTGCCTCTCCTCCGACGATGCACCGGTGGCCCCGTCTTCTCTAGACTCTCTACTCCCACAGCCACTGGGGTGGCAACGAAGATGATGATGCAAGGTACTCCGATTACTCATCATGCTACGACTCCGATCTTCTTAGCGCGGAGGTGATCCGCTTGACGGGCCTCTTCTTTGCGACACCCGACACATCCAACCCACTGCCAGAGGACACGAGGGAGGAGTCATCTTCACTACCTTCTTCTTCTACACCATCGTCATTGTCCAAGTCTGTCATCGGACCGGAGCGGAGTAACTTGTAAAGTTAAGATTAAGATGTGAATTGATGTAAAATCATTTGAAATAATTTGAAATATAAAAAAATCGAATGTGAATTGAATGTAAGGTTAAGATGCGAATTGAATGTAAAATCATTTGAAATATGCGAGGAGGATGTCGAGAACGTAAACGATGTGAATTTGAATGATGACTCCAACGTGAATTTTGTTCTTAGCGTCTCTTTGTCGTGGCGATCGGAGTTCGAACATATTGTTCTTAGCATCTCTTTAGTGCCACATTAGCGTCACAGTAGCAACGTAGAAAATTGAGTTATAGCATCATATTAGCGTTAGATGAGTGTCGCAATCTAGCACCAACTCAACGTCGGATGAGCATCGACAATTTCAACGTTGCTTTAGAGTCAGAGTAGCGACGCATATTGGCACTTCATGATGACACTCTTTTTTGTCATTATAGCATTGCATTAGCGCCACCGTTCGACGGTAATATCATCGACAAACCTATGGGTGCGAAGTCGACGCTATTAGTGTTGGAGAAATGGCGTCGCCAAGCCTATGGTGTGAAGTTGACTCTAATGCATCCCTATTGTCTTCAACGTCGAGTTAGCAACGCATTAGAGTCAATATTGTTGCGTTGCTAATTGATGGCTATTGTGGTGCTAATACGGCGATGCCAATGTGGCACTAATGTGATGCTATATACGATATGTTTATCAAATGAATAGATGTGTGCAGAGGATCATTTCACATATACGTTCACATATACAAATGTTCACAAAATACATCAAATTCATAATCATTTTCATTACATCAATGGTTCATTACATCAAATGGTTCATTACGTCACATATACAAATGAATTTTCATTAAATTACATCAAATGAATTTCCATTACATCAAATTACATCAAATGAATTCGAGGAGGCGTCTGCGATGATGGGGACTTCGACATCGATGATTGCTCGGCAGAGATCATAGATGAAGCTCCGACATTGGCGATGGGGCACCCACGGAAAGCCTCAGAGGGTGGGGTGGGAGCGGTGGTTCTGCACCTCAAGGAGGGCGGCACATGGAGGTGGAGGTTGAACTCACAAAGGGCATAGTCAAAGAAGAAGGTCTGGCTAGCGTGGCCGCAGGCGTTGCAGCAGAACCCGTCGACGCTCGGGTAGGGCAGCAGGCGGAGGAAGGAGAGGGGATGGGGCGGAGATGAGCTGGGTGGCAGAGGGTCGGAGCCTGCCGGGCACACATTGGTTTGAGGGTTTAGCCACATCAGGTAGGAGTCGGCATACATGTAGGCAGCATCGCCGCAAGGCTGCTGGAAGGCGTAGCAAGTGGGATGACATTGGTGTGGGTGCAACAACAGTAGGCATAGGTCTGTCATCTTGAGAGGATGGAGGAGGAGGAATGAGGAGAGAGATGGATTAAAAGAGATGGATTGAGCATAGAGAAAGAAGGAAAGAGATGGTGAACACATGCTACGAAGCGTCGAATTAAAACAAAGGAGGGTTAGGATTCATTCTTTGATGAGCACACAGATCCTCACTTAGCGACGCAAACATTGCGACACTATTGCATCGCTAATGTGATGTCATGTTAATTCAATTCTGATAGATAATTAATTATAAAATATATCGAATAGAGCCAAATATTAGCGACTTCAAGAATGCGACATAAGGTAGAACATAGCGTCGCATTGGCACTGACGACGCGAGACACTAAACTACTATCACGTCTTTGCGACGGCATTGTGACACTATTATGCATGGCACAAGAGTAGCGACGGATGGTGGAGACACTATTACGAAGACAATGTGTCGCTAGTTTGATGCATCGCTAATGTGACGCTGAGGTGGGACCAAAGTGTTAGTTATTTATTAAATATAAATTGATTGAATGTACATAAATAAATATATATGTATATCTAATTATATCAACATATATGTATGTTATGTATGTATATGTATGAATGTGTGTGCGTATATATATATATATATATATATATATATATATATATATATATATATATATATATGGGTTTAATGCTCCTACGGAGCAGTACTTTTTCCGTAGGCATGCGGAGCAGATCCTGACGGTTGGTGATGAAATCGATGGCTGATCTTGAGTAGTAATCCTACAAGTAGAGGAAACAAGAAACATAAAATACATATAAGAACGAGAAATTGGAAACCCATTTATTCCTTGCGCTTCTCTCTCTTCATCGTCGAAAGAAATTGTCGCGGCTTTTTATTGGCAAAGGCAACAGTTATGTGCCCATCCTCTTTACTGGATCTTTGATTACTCCTCATTTGTCTCGCCACCACTGTCTTGTTACTGCCGCCCCTTTTCTTGCTGCCACCTCCATCCCTAGTGTCGTGACCTATGCCTTTTGCCCTAGTGCGGTGCTGCCCCTTGCCCTCTTGGGTCTTCGGCGAACTAAAGGGCCACGATGCACAAGAATCCAAATCAATTTTTCATTGTCCCACCGGCACTCTTAGTGTATTTACACACGATCAAGTTCTATTCAGCATAGAATGAAGAAGATTCGCTGCAGAATAAAGCAGCTTAACTTAAAGTGATTTAGAATCAGTTTAACTTAGATTGACATACATGAAAAAATAAAGAAGCTTGGACAGGGGCAAAGGAAAGAGAGGCATCCAGAGACATTAACGAACAACAAGCTAGTAGATCACGGTACAAGCATACAAGAATGTCCCTCTTCATCGACGCAATCTGCAAGTGGCGGTGTCGAGGAGCTTTCTTAGCTTTGTCGACGATGATGCAGAAGAAATACGGGCAGGCACATGCTTCATCTTCGGTTGGGTTAGTGTTCGGTGAAAAGAGTCGAATTAATTAGGACGATGACCAAATATGCTCCTGTGTCTGCTGAGAAGAAAGAGAGCACGTGCTCTGCTCCACTTTGTAAGCTTCTTCTGACATATTCAATATCTCATCCACAATCTCTCTGTTTTCATTGATCGTAACGCCATCGTAGATTTCATCACCAATGGCTAGGATCTGCTCCGCATGCCTACGGGAAAAGTACTGCTCCGTAGGAGCATTATATATATATATATATATATATATATATATATATATATATATATATGAATGTGTATATATGTATATGTATATCTATATATATGAATATGTAGCTATGTATATGTACCACGTATCTATGAATCCTTTTGGTAAATCCTACAATTATTAACATGGAATTAAGTGATATATTTTTCTTATTAGTTTCAATTTTCATACATATGTAGGATTAAGTGAGAACAATCAAAAGAAATTTATACATATGTAGGACTAAGTGAGAATAATTAAAAAAATTGACTAAATAAAATAACAATTCAATATTGCGTCGCTACCTTGACATTAAGTCGTGGCTAAACAAAATAGCGACTCCTCAATGTCGATATGCCGTAGGCTTGAGATGTTGATTTAATGTTAGGAATGCGCGGCACTAAATCTAACTTAGTGTCAACAATGGTTGTAGCGCTAAAGCGACACTAATTTGTGCCGCGTTAGTGTCGATTGCTAAATCGACCATATTTTGGTACTATGTCGATTCCATTGCGTCTCTATGATGGCGCTAAATATCAATATTAATGTCAATTTTTGTAAGAAAATTATGTCACTTAATTCAACCATCATAATTTCATGATTAATAATATAAAAATAATTTATTTATAATTAAGATATGATATATATTGTAATGTATAATATATTGACATGTGTGCATACACATGTAGGTATATATACATCAATACATCTATAATTACTATATATGCATATTTGTATCGATGTACATATATGTGTATTTATATTTATGTATATTTAGGAATATATATGTAGGCAACATATGTAATATAAATAATATATATATTTAGGAATACATATGTAGATAACACATAATATAGGTAACATATAGTATAGAAAACATATGCAGGTAACATATATATTTAGTCAGGAATATTTAATTTTTTATTCATTAAACTAAAGTATATGTAACATATATAGTTATCTAAATTAACATTACCCACTTAAATACAAATCAATATACCATTTTTGTCACATCGGCAATGCCTTAGAAATAGCGTCGTAAACTTTCGACGCCAATATCACCTCTTGAGCTAGCATCGCAAGAGATGTGGCGCGAAATTAGCATCGCATTCGGTCGACACCAATATAATGCAAGTCTCCAACGCCAATATCGCATCCTATACTCACATCAATTAACGTCGTGCGGTGACGCTAATTTAGTGTCACAAGTTGTCAACGCCAATACAATGCTATAATCTATCGTGCATTTTTCAATTTTGACATGTGATTAAGTAGTGTCGCAATGGCGTCTGATTTAACACTAATGCGACACTAAATAGACTCTATGAAGAGGCACTTAGCGTCGTATTTTGTCGACTTAACTGCGTCACTAGTTAGACGTTATTGGGATCGAAGTAGTGTCACAACATTTTGAGTCACTATTGTGCATAGTTTTTTGGCAGATTTCTTAGTTAAAACATCACTTCCTCTCCATTTTTGCAGTCTTTGGGAAATCTAGAAATTATGCAATGATATTCACTTCAACTTGAGACGTTGCAACTGACAATGCTGTTTGGGAATGACCCTTGGCTGACTATCATGAGTATATTACCACCCACGCCCTTGAGATAACCTTTCCCAATACTCATCACGGATTCAAGGTCCGATGGGAGGCCCGATGGTTCCTATTTTGAGACCACCAGGAAGGAGGTGTTGAATATATCTTGCGCTCTCATACCTATGATCTTATTTTTGCAAGATGTTTGCAGCAACAAGCCAATTCTGTCATAGAAATTGAGGTGTGGAGTTTAATGCATGAGCTTAGAACATGTCTGCAACGGGGGCATTCAAGGATATAGATCAATTTGGACTCGATCCCTCATTCTGATGCAAATCTTAAATTTGCAAGGCAAAATGTCCATGGGCGATACACGAACTAACACTGGACATTCGGAGCGTAATAGCAGAATTATCGTCTACTCAAATTAAGCACTGTTCACGAATTGTATGATGAATCGACTTATTATATAACGCATAGCTCGTCAAAAAATAATATTCTTTTTACAGATTGATTGACTTCACATGATCGAGTTCCAAATTCCTACGTCTGTCTCCTGACAGCTAACGAAGGCCTTCGTCTGCGTTCGTCTTTAGTTTCATCGATCGCCATGCCGCCAAAATGCTTTGAACTCATGCAGGCACGCATGGTATGATCTATAAGCGCACCATGCATATCATTTTACGAGGCCCTGCTGTTTCATGGACCCGTGAGTTCATGCACTTCTCTCTCTCCTTCACTGCCCTCAGTCACGGGGACATGCATGGCATGCGCAGTAGTTTGGCGACAGACCAATCCATCTGCACGCGTTTCCTCTTGACTTGTCCATGAACAGGTGGCCTTTCGTCGAACATTTTTTTTTCTTTTTGGGAAGAAAAATAGAAGTGAATCTCATTTTCCTACTTTGACATTTTTTTTGTTTTGATATTAGAATAAATTCTTTTTTGTTTTGATCTGCATGCGATATAATCCGATGACCTGAAATCGAACTCTGAATATCTCGGTCCTGGTGCGTCTAATTTGTCAATGACCAGCAGAAGAAACATTTCTGTACTCCCACAAGGGATGAGTATGGAGTCTCACATGCAAGATTCCTATTGTCACGTTCGTAAGCTCTATAAATATTAATATCCTGGAAATATACTTACCAACTTCACGTTTGCGCTTGGAAACATTGCCAGCAATATTTCTTGTGCACGGGTATATTTTTTTTATAAAAGATTGATTTTTTTGTTAAAAGAATCTAAAATGAGAAAAGGATCACATATATATATTTATATATATAATTAATTTTAGAATTCCAAGTTTCTTATCTCTTGTTTGAGTATTTATATGAGTTAGTGAACTGCCAAGTAGAGCCGCCTTATCTGGAAGGGATAAACATTCCTAAGCTCTTCAGTATTGTCACATTTTTTTTTCCAGAATTTTGAATTTGAAGCAAAGGCAACGCTTCAGAGATGTCTTAATTATATATCCCTCTTCAAAGGGGCCTAACATTTTTCTTACTGGAAAAAGGGCCACATTCATATAAATCTTTTTTTGGGTGGCCTTAATGCCACTCCCAACATTCTTATTCCAATTAGACCATATTACCCTTATTTTTTCACTCTCAAAATAAAAGTAAAAAAGGGATAAACAAAATTTTCGATTATTTTTTCACTCTTTTGATTTTCACCTTTTTTTTTATATTTTTAAAACAAAATTTATCCAATCTTATAATAATTCCTTTATATTAATTAACTTAATATGTTTATTCAATAATTTAATTTATACTATTAAGAAAATAATCAAAAGCACGAAGAGAGAAGATAGAGAAACATACTGGGATGATTTAATAAGAGAATTCAAAGAGAGAGAATGAAAAATAAATTAAAATAATAAAAGGTAAAAGAGTGAGTTTGAAGTGGAATTAAACAGAGGAGTGGCATTAAATCTTAGAGTAGTCATCTTTTCAGCATGAGACAAATAGTCTCTAATAGTCTCTAGACACAAATCTTTCCCCTAATTAACAATAATGAATGAGGTATATAATCAACCAAGGCCATGCATGCAGATCTACTGTGATTGGCCCATCATGTGATGTGATGTTACATCAGTGATCATTCTAAAAGATCTGAATAGTCGTGGGATCAATGTAATACAAGGATTGGAGACGAGCTTAATTGAGGCCTCCGCAATAGTACAAAATAATTTGTTTTGTCGTTTCTTTCTTTGTGTAGAAATATTCTCCCAACCGCTGGTCTCCAATACTGTGGCAAGTAAAAAATAAAAGTAGAAACTTAAAGTGATGTTTGGTAAATAAGTACATGCAAATGCTTGGGAGATCTTGCATTCTTTTTCCGGTTATCCGTCACTATTAAGTACATGCAAATTTATGGCACGGATATATGGCTTTCTGAGGCACAAAGGGCAGTGCATGTGCATATGGTTCCACTTCCCTACGCCCTACGTTACAAACGTTCTTGTCTTCATGCAGCGTCGGCGTTCAACAATCAGCATCCTCTCTCTCTCTCGCCCCTCCTCTCTCTAATATTTTTTCCTCGTGTTCTTGAGAACATCGATATCTAAAAACGATTAGTATCTAATTGATTTGGTATTTAAATATAGATAAAATAAAAAAATCTGAATTAAATTAGTGATATCAAATATCAAATTTTTAAATACGAGCAACATAATATATTCTAACTAATTAATTATTTTAAATGCAAATTAGTGTACAATTCAATGGACAGAAGTGAAATCATATCCTATATATTCTCTTATACTGCCCTATCATCAGTATCTTCCTCCCAATGCACAGCCACTCCATGGCTCCTCCTCTCACCCTTCTCCTTCTACTCATCTTCCCGGCTTTATACCTCTCTCCTCCCGTCTCATCGTCCGACGCCAACTTCACCAGCTTCTCCTCTCTGCGACCCAACCAGACCTTGCACTCCCTCTGCCCGCTCACGCCTAACCCGGCCGCGTGCCTCGACTCCCTCAAGCTCTCCGTATCCGTCGGCATCAGCGTCCCGGACGCCGCCGGCTTCCTCTCCCTCGCACTGCACGCGCTCCAGGCCGCCCTCACCGACGGCACCAAGCTCTCTTCCCTCCTCTCGTCCGCCCACGGTCCCGCCCTCGTGGAGTCCCAGCGCGGCACCGTGCAGGACTGCCGGGAGCTCCACCAGATCACCACAAAGGCCCTGCAGAACTCCGCCAATGCGATCACCACCGGGGATCAGAAGAAGCTCGGCGACGTCCGGGCCAACCTGGCGGCCGCACTCACCAACAAGAACACCTGCTTGGAGGGCCTCTCATCCGCGCAGGGCACGCTCAAGACCGTGATCGTCGACTCGTGGCTCGCCGCCTACGCCCACGTCAGCAACTCCCTGTCCCTCGTCGCCCGTTCCGGCGTCGGCCGGCCCCACACCCGAAAAGGACGCCACAGACGGCTGCTGTCCTCCGGCGAGCACTTCCCGGCGTGGCTCGGGAGGAGGGAGCGGAGGCTGCTGCAGGACAACGACTACGGCGGCGACGACACCGACCCGTCGTCGGTGCTGATCGTGGCGGCCGACGGCTCTGGAAACTTCACGACGATCAGCGACGCCGTGGCGTTTGCGCCGAACAACAGCGACTACCGCGTCTTCATCATGGTGCGCGCCGGGGTCTACGAGGAGAACGTTGACATCCCGTCCTACAAGACGAACATTGTGCTGCTCGGCGATGGCAGAGACGTCACCATCATAAGAGGGAGCCGCAGCGCCGGCGACGGCTGGACCACCTTCCGCTCCGCCACTGTCGGTAAGATTCTCTAACAGTTCTTGTACTAGTTTTTTCTTCATTTCGTCCATTTTATTACAATATTTAAAGCTTTAATTTAATCAAAGATGCACAAGAAATCGGACGAATCGGAATAATTTGGTTAGAGTTACATGAATATCATAAGTCAATAATTAGATGTCAATAATTTTAAACAGGAAAAATATTGTAAAAGAAACATGTACAATTGCACGCTTATTGATTTCTTCAAAGATAAAAGAGATAATTTATAAAGGTTCAAATATTATTATTTATTAACTAAATCTATCTGTTTTCAGTATTTGAGTAGTGCGAGAGTGAAAAATAAAACGAAATAGTTTCAGTAATTCTTAAAATATAATTCTGCTTGTCAATTTGATTACAAATGTTATAAAGTTTTTATATTAATTTTTAAGAAACTAACCATGGCACATATAACTCCGTCCCTTCCTAACAACAGCGACCTCGACGTAATTTTGATTATTTCTTATCGTACAATCAAATTTTATCTGGTATTGAGAACAAAATATCTGGAGCTTTGAATAGATGCAATTTTATAATTTTTTTTTCTGGCAGCCGTATCGGGCCAAGGTTTCCTGGCGCGTGACATCTCATTCGAGAACGTGGCGGGGGCGGCCAAGGGCCAGGCTGTGGCGCTGCGGGCGAACGCGGACCTAGTGGCCCTCTACCGCTGCTCCATCGACGGCTACCAGGACACGCTCTACGTCCACTCCTTCCGCCAGTTCTACCGCGAGTGCCAGATCTCCGGCACCATCGACTTCATCTTCGGCAACGCGGCCGTAGTCTTCCAGGGCTGCAATATCGTCGCCCGGAGGCCGCTGCAGGGCCAGTCCAACGCGATCACGGCTCAGTCCAGGGACGACCCCGACGAGGAGACGGGCATCTCCATCCAGAACTGCAGCATCATCGCGTCGGACGAGCTCACGTCGAGCGACTTCGCCGTCAAGAGCTACCTGGGGCGGCCATGGCAGGTCTACTCCAGGACGGTGTACATCGAGTCCTACCTGGACTCGCTGATCGACCCTGCGGGTTGGCAGGCGTGGCCGGGGGACCAGGGGCTCGACACGCTCTACTACGGCGAGTACGGCAACTCCGGGCCCGGTTCGGGGACTGACGGCCGGGTCGACTGGCCGGGGTACCATATCATGGAGTACGACGACGCCTCGGTGTTCTCGGTGTCGTCGTTCATCTACGGCGACCAGTGGCTCGATTCTACTTCGTTCCCATACGATGACGACATCTGACATTTCCCGTGTAAGTTGCTTTCTTCAGCTTGTATCATGTATGTGGGTGTTGTGGCTCGGTGCAGTGAACTGCCCCATGATCCCACACGAGTGGTGCCATTGCAGATTGGTGGATGTTAATTAAATTGAGGGTAGTAGTACTGGTACAAGATCCTTCAAAAGAAAATATGGTCGGATCATATGGGATGGGCAAATTATCTCAAAGAAGTATTATTATAATCCAGACACAGGTCTGGCACACTAGGTAAGTTTCTTGTCAAGTCTGTTTCAGCTCCAAGTTGCAAGGCTTTACCCATGTTCGCCGTGTTCACACAGCTTGGCCATCCGTATTGTAATAGTCAGTGCGTAACAGTGTAAAGTATTAACTATTAAGATCATAAAGTGCTGCCTCAATCAATATTCATATATGACAAGAAGATGCATCACACGCCGACTGTTTGCAGTTCCCTTTTGATTTTCTTAACATTAAAAGTTTACAAACTCTGCCCATGCAAGCGCATCGCCTCAATATGCAGCCAACAGAAAGATGCGGCTTGATTAGCTGCAGCTCCTTTCAGAATGGTGCCAAACAGACCGTCAAAGACTGAATATGCAAGAGAAAACAAGCACCCCAATCTAACAACAGCAAATGACAGTTTATCAATTCTGTAAAAGTTTGCATGACGAGAGGATTCAGCTTAGAAATTGATGGGAAAATTGGAGAACAAGGAGAGAAGATCGCAAATAGATTGCAGAAAAATAGAGAAAACACACGGATTTACCCAGGTTCATCCTTGAGATGAGGACTACGTCCTGCAAAGAGGTTCCACTATATCGTTTAGGTTGACAGCCGCCACACGGATTACATCAGAAATTAGACTAGGGGCGAGGCCCCCCGAACCCTCCCCTTTCGTTCGTACGCCAGCAATACTGTTATTGGGTAATACTCAGATTCCTCTAATCTCACGTGGACGAACTCAGTGTGAGAAACAAGGGGTCCTGAAGTATTCACCAACTCTAACAGAAATTACGTGCTACATTTAATATAGTTAATGTTGCATGGAACTGGAAAATGTTTAAGCTTTCTATTTTAATCACAAGTTTCTCCAAAACTTCCAAACCGTAGAGCAATCCCGGGGACACCCGTCATGTGATTCTTCACATCAGCCATCGCATCGGTGTACAAAATGAATTGAGGCGTAAATAGGTTTGGAGGACCAGATTTAGTCCGTCGGCTAAGCAACAGAGCCCCGGAGCCGACAAGAAAAGTCTTGCTAATTTCTTCATAATTTGATAGTTGACTTGAATGATTTCTTCATCACTTTGACAGAAATTTCTGTAGTAATATCAAGGAACGAACAATGAGCATGTGAAACGTGCCTCTGCCGAGATATGGTGCTGCACAAATACATTTTGTGTTCAACAAGCCTCTTACAACAACTCTAGGAAATCTTAGAAAGATAATTACTTGGCGGTGTGTATATTAGCAACAAAAGTGATGTTAAGGAATAACCCTGATATCAATAAATGTGGATACCGAGGAAGAAATAAATAGTGAAAGAGTAACAGATTAGACACATAAATTTTACATAATTCGAAGATTATTTTCTTTCACGATCGTCTCACATAATTTTCACTATGTTCATATGTCTCAAAGCTTTTAATTACATGCATTACTCAAATTCTCTTAATATAGGGTACATAATCACCACTAGATATGAGGTTGAATAATAATTCAAGATAATCGAATATCTATCATGATATCACCATAACTTCATATCTAATAAATAAAATAATTATGATAATCACTCTATATCCCTTTAAAATCTCTTAAAATTTTCCTACCATAACTAATAAGTTCAAGTCAGGCCACCTCATTAACTCCAATAATATATTATTTTAGAAACGATGCTTAGTTAATCAGCATAAAACGCCTAACTCTGAAAAAAAAAACCACTCAAAATCAGGCCACTCCATATCTATCTACACAACTTCAAATTATTGATATGCTGTATTAGAGCTTGGAAAAGCTCACCATTCCCCTAGTCCTTGAGCTTTTATCCTTTCACAAGTTTCTCCAAAGATCCAAACCCGTAAAGCACATGAAGCGTGCCCGAGGATTTGCTCTATAGTTTTGGAACTTTGAAGAAACTTGTGATAACATAGAAAGAATTAATAGGGCCATGATGAGCATCAAAAGGAACATTGTGAATTAGAGGGAACTTGCATTCGGAGTTCAGATACCTATTAAAAGATGCATCTGTTGATCTAAGGTTAGATATATCAGGATACAGGCATATTGTGGAAATCTAAACTTATAATATTTTGAAATGATTCAATGATTGAGAATAAGGATTGTCCAAAACCTATCTTCCCACAACCAAGTAGAAAGGAATTAGCCAATGAACAGAAGCTTAAGAGTTGCTGAGTTAGCAATTTTAGTGACAGGTGGCAAAGAACGTTAGTAATGAGATGCATAGAAATGTTAAATGAAATTGGACATATATTAAGAATGAAAAATAAACACTAAGAAAACATTTAAAGCAACTGATGTGGAAGTATAGTCAGTGAGTACAGGATCAACAATGTTGCATTATGCCAGATCCAGCTATCAGATTAATCCGAGTTTTTCAAAAGTCTTTTTGGGGAGACTATGTTCGAAATTTGGTTTCACTTCATCCTCCTATGTACTGTGAACTCTCACAAGAAGAATATTGTGGTAGAATAATCAAAATTTAGTGGCAGCAATAAACTGACATAATAGGATTTGCAAACTTTTTGCTATTCTAAGAATGAACATATTGGGAAATTAAGCAAGTCTGAGGCACTACTATAAATTTTATCATGAATTATAAGAGATAATTGCACTATCAGCTCTCATGCTTCCGATTCTATGAACTAGGAACCTCATCGCCAGCCTTTACATGTCTCAAGGGCCTAAATTGAGTAGAACGAATATCAGTGCGAATATGCTCACGAATAGTGACAGAATGTAACCGAAAAAAAAAAACATATAGTGATAGAATGGTTTAGTTGTTTGATATCACACCAAGGAAGCATCAGTAGTACATTAGAATGGCTTTTGGTACTAATCTGGCCCATTAGAAGATAACCCTATTTCTTTTTTAAGATAACCCTATTTAAGTTGATAAAAATTTTACTAACTAGGCGAATCTTTCTCTCTCTTGATGTAGCAACCGCCAAGACACAAGAAGATAGAAAATAATAAAAAATTCTTCTCTTTGCTTTGGTGCAACCGAAACCAACTAGAAAAGGAAAATAGTTTTTCTTGGATTGATTTTTTTTTAAACAAAAATGACTAACTTCATCTACTAATATAAAAACCCATAGAGTCTTGATACAAAAACTCCATAGGCCATGGGGTGACACATCATCCTACTACAATTTGCTAAGAAATTAGCTCCTATATTCGTTGGCAATAGATGTGTGAGGCTTCAAAAGAATAAAAAAAAGTGTGTTGTATTCCAAATGTCCATCATGATATTGTTTAAGGCCAGGCTACATCCTTTTTTAGAATGCTCAGCAGACTGGTAGAATCAATTTGGCATTTGAGTCTCCGATATCCCAGCTCTTGGTAGAATGCTCTGCATTGAATTCCAATTCACAAGGCCCAAGCTTTTGCAGCCAAAATTGAATAAAATTTGCACGTCGATGAACCTGCACAAATGAAAGAGTTGTTAGAGTCTCTGAGCAGGCTACCTGCTCCTCCCACCTCCAGCCATGCGTTGAGCATTACCCAACGGGGGGTGGGGGGGGGGGGGGTGGTGGTGGTGGTGGGGGCAGGGGTTCCCATCGGATCCAAAGAGGATCTCTAGGAGGTGGGCCTACCACACAACAGAGATGGAATATGGATTGGGGGAGAACAAGCCAAAAGAGATATAGGAAAACAAACATAATTGAGAGGATAAAATATACTGAGTTCACTCCAGAATCCAATCACCTTGGGCCCAAGTATGAAAATAGATAAATCAGTAATCAAGTTTCCACTGAGCAAGAGACCCATCTGCATACTAACTGGGCAGTTAAAAAATAGTAGTGAGACAGTCTCGGGACTTTGTCCACATAGCAGGCAAGGATTTGATGAAATGTTAAACTTTGTGATTCTATCTCTTGTGGGTAGACGTCGATGAATTAATTTCCAAAAAAAGATGTGTATTTTTTCTAGGGCAGGGATTCTCCATAATATTTTCCATCCATCCCATCCATAATTACTCTGTGTGGTAGGCACAGGTTTATGTAGGAATTTATAAATTGATGAAGCTGTTGGGGTGCCACGAGTATCTGACTCCCAAATCCACTGGTTATCCTCGGGTAAAGCAGGCATATGTATTGAAGTAATGAGAAAAAACCAAGTCCATTCCGAAAAAAAGTTGAAAGCAGATTTTCATTCCAAGAAGAATTCAAAATTAGATCAGAAACCATCGTGAAAAACATAGGAGAAGACACATTAACATAAGTATGAAGAAAACATAATGGGATGTTGAAGATCCACGAATCATGCATGATGTTAGTGCTTGAATTATTACCAATTTGTTTCTTCAGTCCAAGTCTAATGTTTTGTAAAGTTGATTGAATTAGTTTTCAGGACCAGGCTACTTTCTGGTTTTATGCACATTCCAAGGGTCTAATGTATCATATTTATGTTTTGCAATTTGACACCAAGTACTATACTGTTATTTAGAAATTCATTAACCTTTTTGTCCAGTAAAGAAGTCCTTATGAGTGCTAGATTCTTTATGCCTAAATTCCCTTCAATTTTTGAATTTTGCACTATGTCCCAATTGATTAGATGTGATATTATCTTATTTCCATCGTTTGACCACAAAAAGAACCTATATAGGTGGATGGAGCTGAAGGGGTACTTTGAGATAGCTGTGAGGACAGAGTTTATAAGGATGACCCTATCTGTATGATTTAGAGTTTTCATCTTTCTGTCACATAATTTGGATTTTGTCTTGTCCATTATATAAGATTGGTGTTTTACAAAAAGATACTTGTGAAATGAGTACTCCAAGATAGATGAAAGAGTATTCTCCTATGTTCATCTGAAGGTATTCTTTCTTTTCTTCTTTGGTTTGACTTTACAGGTAAGTAGATAAATGATTTTGTATAATTGATCTTTTGGTTTGTTATGTCCCTTTAAGGATTTTGATCAGATTTTTACAGTTTGGAGTAGTAATCATTAGAGAGATGAGAACATCATCAGCAAAAAGAAGATAACTCATTGAGAAAGATCCAATTTTGAAAGGGGTGATGTTTCTAACATTAACATGATAATTTATGAATGAGGTAAGGATATGGGTCGTGAGGATGAAGAGGTAGAGTGATAGTGAATCTCCTTGTCGGATGTCTTTATGATTTTTAAACCGTTCAGACATAGCTCCGTTGATTGAACATGGAAAAAGAGAAGAGATGATACACATATCAATCCAATTGATAAACTTGGGCGGGGGATTAATTAATTGTGGGGCCCTAAGTATGGCCCCCAAGAAAGTATGTCAAAAGATTTTTCTAAATCAATTTTAATTAACATGTGTTTCCTTTTTCCACTCCTCATGTTGTGGGCCAAATCTTGAACTATTAGGATATTATCTTGGATTGATTTGTGGGCCACAAAAGCGGTCTAGGCTTGGTCAATCAAGAGTGTTGGTTTCAGTTGATTGGCTAAGATTTTTGCAATCCATCTCTATGGGTCTGTAATCCGTGACAAGCTTAGTATTTTTTTTTGGGGGAATGAAAATCAGAGATGTGTGACTCCACTTAGGAGGAATCTGATTTGTTTAAAAAATGAGTTAAATTTTTGCAGTTAAGTCCGTCCCCATAATTGTCCAATAATTCTTATAAGATTTAGTTATGAAACCATCTGGGCCAGAAGCTTTTCCATATGGCATGGATTTGAAACACTCATTTATCTCGATAGGGGTTATAGGGGCTGATAAGTGATTTAACCCAACCTAAGTTTAGGATAGGGAGAAGGGGCCAAGTTCAGGCGTCCGTAGGCCCTGGTAGTGCTGGACAACAATTTTCATGATGTTATCTTGATCATTAAAAGTGGGTCCTTGGTTATTAGTAATTGAAGAGATGATATTAGTTCTGTGCCTAATAAGAGTAGTGAGATGGAAAATTTTTGAATTTTTATCACCATGTTTTGACCAATTAATTCTTGATTCGCTTCACCATTTCAGAGTTATTTGTCTAAGAAGGGCAGCATGCTTGTTATAAAGTGATTTAAGCTGAGTTTGTTCATTTTGGGATAATCCTTGATTTGCATCCTTTAATTCAAGTTTGTTTATCAGTTTTGATGTTTGTTTAACTTTGGTTTCTAGCCTTCTTAGGTCATGCTTATTCCAATGAAGTCTTCTTTTTTTTATCTCTTCTAAAGCTTTGTTTATGTTTAGGAATTGTTTATGTTGTTTGCACTCATACCAAATCTGCTCCACAATCCTCTTGGTTTGAGGGTATTCAAACTAAAAGTGCTCATATTTAGATGGCTTGGGTTTCATAGTAGCTTGGTGTGTGTTAAATATAAATTGGGCATGATTTGATGACCCCCGAGGTAGGGTATGGAGTGTGAGATTTGAAAATTTTATAATCCAATTATGATTGACTAGTCTATAGAGAATTCTAGCCCCCTATTCGATTCTTACGCCAGATGTATTGGTTACCGGATAAGGGAATGTCGAAAAGACCTTGATGCTGTATGAAGTTTCTAAAAATGCGAATAGATTTGGTAATCTTAACATTTGCACCCCTTTTTTTGTCTTCAAAATGCATAATGTTATTCAGGTCCCCTAGAATTGCCCACGGGATGTCATCTAGATCTATTTTTATAAGGTCATACTAGAAAATGTTTCTAATCATTGGCTGATACTAGCATAGATGTAAGATAATAGAAAAGTATACTCTGACAAGGAGATGACAATATGAAGGAATTGAGCAGTAGTACGAAGCAATGTTACCCGGGTGTCGCAGCTGGACCATGCAAGGATGATGCCCCCAGATGCACTCGTGCCCACACTACAAACACCCTTCCAATATCTTCTAAGATTCTTTATAACAGAGTTAGTTTAATTATTATTAGTATGAGTTTCGAGTAATACCAGAATATCTGACTAATGAGTTCTAATTATAATTCGTAGACGGTCTCTCATTTTACTCTTAGAGGTGCCTCGACAATTCCATTGAATGATCTTCATGTGTGTGTATGTGGGGAGGGGGGGGGTGGGACAACAGTAGAGGTGGCAGGCCTAGTTATCTGCACACGAGGGATTTGATCAGTGATGAGCGACATAGGTTTTGGGGTTCTTCCCTGTTGTTTAATATGTTTCTTCTGCTTTAAACTTGGTGGTGGAGGTGAGAATCTCCTTTGCACCCTACACGTGTGTTTGCTTTCCACTAGTGTGAAAGGGATGAGATCTTCATATGCTTGCTCTTCTTCTATTTCCTCCTCTTGGGATGAGGTGACATTGTCGTTTTGTAAGAGAAGTCATTTGGATACCTTGAGGGCCATATCCTGGCGTAGATCTTGGCTGCGGATCACTAACTCCTTGTTGCGAGAGGAGCTAGGTTTTCCTGTAGATGATTGTAAGTCATTTGGCGTGAGGACGAAATCACCTGAGGCATCACACGGAGGAGGTACTGGGGACCAAGATCAACACGTGATAGGGTATTGATCACGTGAGAGGATGACTCGTGCTTGATGCCACCCGCCTCACATGAGGACTGATGTTGACGTGTAGTGGCCCGTTTCACGTGAGCCACATCCACCGATTGATCTAGGTCACACTCATGATCAATGGCCTTCCGAAATGCGAGGGGTTGCACGAGTTGTTCGGTTCAGGGACTTGACCCACGCCGTGAACCAGGAGATGGATCGGGCGACGGATAGGACCCCTGCTTGCTGTGCCCTCGATCGGCAGGGGTGAGAAGAACGCATTCAGTTGCCATAGAGAAGGGGTTCCGAGGAAGGGATCTCCCCCTCTTCGGTGTCCAGCTTCTTCTACAAGCAGATTGAGATGGCGTGACCCACCCTGTCGCATTTGAAATAAAACAGTGAAATATTGTCATAGAGAATTCTCTGAAAGTGCCGAGATCTGTAGGGTGCCTATATCCATACTCCTTGCTTGATTAGAACAATAAGGTTGATCCACACACACTTGGCAAAACGACTACATTCCCCATACATGGTAACATCATCGACCTTCGGAGGGGTCCCAAACCGCTCAATAATTCTGAGAATAGATTTGCTGTTAGATAACTCATATGGTAAATTAGGCACCATGATCCATACCGGTGAACAGGTGAGTTGTTCTTCTAGGGCTTGAAAAAGGGCTTCGAGAGAGTGAGGTGAAGGATGCACCCCTGCACAAATCCATGGGCCCCTATGAGAACATGCTGCCTTTCCATTGGATATGCAAAATGGAACAATAGGAATGAGTTAGCTAGTTCCGTGATCTTCGATGGGTTCGCAAGAGTCCAGATCTACTATAAATCGTCTCTCAGGAGATCTAGAGAAAAAGAAGAATTACTAAAGCGGCCCATCAGAGAAAGGGCTAGAGTACCATATCTCTCTTCCTATGATGATTAAAGCGATCCATACTTTTGCATGTGGAATGATGACTTCCTCATCAATAGAGTCCTTCAGTCGCTGCAACTGCGCACTGGAGAGGGAGGGGAAGGAGTTAGCCGAGGAGATTTGAGGATGAGCTCAGGTTTGGAGTGCCTGAAGATAGCTTGTTTTCGAGAGGGAGCCAGTTAGAGGGAGGTCTGGGGAAGGGGGAGGAGGCGGGTCGGGAGGGCATTTTTCACACATAAGCTCTTGGGTTGATTTTTGGTGCCGTGGGAAATCATAGAATAGGAGGAAGGATTTCTTCTTGGTGTTGAGGTAGCAGAGAAGAGAAGAGAGAGAAAAAAAATAAAGAGAAGGGCCTGAAAAAAGAAGACAAAATTTCTCTTGAAGAGCAAAAACTTGAGAAGAGAATTAATTTTGAAAGATCTTTAATACTTTTGATACTATAATTACAAAGAATTATAATAATTAGGTAATATTTTTAGTTATTTATTTCAATATTTCTAAAGAAAAATATTTATCCCATTGAATTATAGTTTGAGATTTGGCAAAATTCAGAAGACATTGCACTCTCTTCATGATTTTTTAATTTCTCATTGGATATTTTTTTCACTTAAATTTGATGTCACTTTTGTCTATTATTAATTTTTGAGTATCGTGTTTTTTTATATTATTTAATTCACATATAAAAAAGAGATTAAATTTTGAATACATAGTAATCATCATTTGCAAATACTCTTGTTCGATTGTGCTGAAACAACCCTAGTCAAAAGTAGTTTTGACAATATATGTCAAAGTATAAGTAAGGGCAAGAATACAACTTACATGCATAGTTATCGTGATGGAAATTGGACAACGATCCAAATAAATATTCATTTTAGGTCAAACTAATCGGATCGAATAATAATAAAATATTATAATTTAATATAATGCGTTAAGTCAAGTTATCACACTTTAATTATATACATTTATGGATGAAATCAAACTTCAATTATATGGGACAAATATATAATAACAAACTAGAAATTTATAGAAGATATATTTTGACTCTCACAATTAAAATTATAAATATGATAAATTAAAATCCTATTAGACAAAATTTTCCATGTTAAAAATACTATATAACTAGTAGTTAAGTAACTAATTTGAACTTAGTGCATAGTAAATTAAAGAAAATTAAAATTTGTGTATACATTTATATGTATAATATTATACTAACTATTATTACACATATGACAAAGAAGCTTGTCTCTTCATCCATAACTAGGATCTCTCATTAT
Organism: Pontederia crassipes; assembly: GCA_030549335.1. NCBI lineage: Eukaryota > Viridiplantae > Streptophyta > Magnoliopsida > Commelinales > Pontederiaceae > Pontederia > Pontederia crassipes. The sequence goes on along the minus strand of CM060184.1, from coordinate 19,928,810 downwards.
ATTATACATAATATAAAATTAATACATATTATAAATTACATATTATATACATACATGATATCAAACAGTTTGAATGAGATCATAATTGATAAGATAAATGTTAAAGTTTAACCACTTCTAAATAAGGTGGAGAAAAGGAATAAACAATATGCAAACATAGTCCCATATTGGTGGTAGTTGAATGATGAGAGTAAAGTGACAACTATGAATAGAGAAAGGGTGGGGCAAACGTAAGAAATTATTATGAAGAAAGTTCATCTTTAGATTTTCTTCAAATCTAAATAATAAACTTTATCTAAGCATTTTTAAAATCAATTTTTTTTACCAATTCAAAAAATTGGTTTTCACTGGTTCTGACCAATTTTTCCATTGTTTACCATCTTGATGGGCTCAACCTTGTCCAAACGGTCCCATTTTGAGGGATCCTACAAATCGGCAAGGTGATCAATTGATGGCCAAATGGGCGCATCTGGCAGGTTCACTTCGATCTTAGCAACACTGCTTGCATGCAGTAAGATTCATTTGGCAAGTTTTTGATGGAAAATTATGTGAGATTGACTACAATTTGCAAATAGTAGAAATAAAAACTTTATTAGAGTTGTAATTCAATAGGAATTAGCAATAATGTAGGTTGACATTCAATAGCATATCCCCAGCACTTAATCGCTCTTCCTTCATGTCGAGATGGCTTATTGGAGTTAATAATTTGCCACCTATAACCAAAGAAGGACCTTAGGCGTCTTTAGATCAAGTAGACCAAATGTTAAAATTCATTATGAAGAAAGTTCATCTTTAGATCTTCAAATTTAAAATAATAAAGTTTATCTAATCATTTTTAAACTCAACTTTTTTACCGGTTCAAAAAAATTGGTTTTGATCGATTTTCACCAGTATTGATTTTGCCATTTTCTATCGTCTTGGTCAGTTCAACCTTGTTCAAACGGATGCCTAGTTTTGAGGGGTCCTACAAATAGGTAAGGTGGCCAATTGATGGCTATATCAATCCATCTCATTAGTCCACTCCGGTCGTAACAACACTTATAGGCAATAAGATTCATTTGGCAAGCTTTTGATGGAAGATTATGTGAGGTTAATAATACAATTTGCAAGTCGTAGAAAAGAAACTTTAGTTAGAGTTGTAATTAAATATGTGTAAGCAATAATGTAGCTTGAGACCCAATAGCATATCCTTCTACAGAGCACTTAACCATGACTCTTGTCTTACTCTTCCTCCATGTCGAGATGGCTCATTGGAATTAACAATTTGTCACCCATAACCAAAGGACCTTAGGTATCTAGCTCGATATAATCGCCCTTCAACCACTCCTCAAATCCATTGATGACTATAGTTCAACATCAATTTAGGATCCTAGAGTACACTTAATCCCTTTGTAATCATCTAAAATTTAATAACCAAAAGGACCAATATATAGTTAATATACAAAGATGCATGGTTCTCATATGTAGTTACTAGTGTTTTAAGTTCGTGAGAGTGATCATACCGGGTGTATCGATCATAGGATTCCCACATGGACAAGATTATTAATACTCACACTTTTTCGCTTGCGGGTGAAGGTGAATGTACCCATAGCATTGGAATAAGTCATGTATTGGTCACAACCTCCTTCTGACATTTCGATTAGCTCGGTGATATGAGGTATACTCTCCACTGCGTGAGTGATGGTCAACATGGAATTTCAGGTGGAAGATGTGTTGCTAGGTTGAAAGCTTGGTCTTGAAGGGAGCTCGACATATGTGAGCTCGTCGTGGTCGATGCTGGGGAAATTAGATAGTCGAAGACGACATTGTGCTTGAAGAATCCCTCCTTGTGCCTCTAGATTGTGCTCCATGATAGAGTCAACATGCTAATTGAAAATTTTAGAAGGAGACGAACAAAAATATGGAGGAAGGTTGTAGATTTGGGAGAATATAATGGCAGAGAGAGGAGCCTTTTCGTTGCTAGAGTTTTGAGATGTGTTGTTGATCGATGTTGTTCACCAGATGAACAATGAAATGACACAACTACAAAAGCACAACAATAGTTCTCGAAACGACAAAAGTGTTGCATAATGCGTGCAACTTCACAATGGATTCGATTTCTTAATGAAACGATGGAGGATTCTAATAGAAGGCCCATTTCATGAATATTTAATGGGTTTAGGATGTGGATGTCCCTTTCTAATTAATATTCTAAACAATAAATTTTTAGGCTTTTTATACTTGGATGATCTAAATTTATTACCTAAAAAACTATTCCTTTTGGATATGGGCTTCCGAGACAAAATAACCTCCTTGTATTTGATTAAAATATAAATTATTTTAAGAACTTTAAAGGATTATTATATATTTTTAAAAGAATACTAAATATAATTCATATTTAATAATGTAAAAAGAAAGAAAAACATATGTCATGATCAACCGATCTAGTCTAACCGGAATGGGTTAGATGGGTTGAATGAAAGTCCAAAATAATATCAATCTAACCCAATTCAACCTAATCAAAATTGATAAAGTATGGTCGGATAAGTCTAACTTGACTCGTATAACCTTCATAATAATTTAATTTCAAGTAAATCTCTTTTTAAATGAGTAAGACTTGAGTGGCCGTAAAAACTAGTATGAAGATTATTTAATTTATTATATATATACACACATATATATGTTTAAACAACATCTATTGATATTCAAAACTATTAATACTATATATTAACATTTCACTAATTTGAAATTTGGATGACAATGGAAAAATAATATGATCAAATTAGTGATTTATGAAGGTTCTTAATTCTTCCAATTTTACAATTTAGGAATATATGTAAATTATAGTTAACTAAATTTAATTTATTTGCATTTATAACTTCGAGAAAAAAATAATGTGTATCAACAAAATTGTGGATGCATAGTCTACCCGCTGAGAAATAATATGGAATCTACTTTTAAAGTTGAGGGTCCCACATGAATTGTGGACTTGTGCTAATGTTCGTCTTATATGTTATATCATTATGCATTTGATTAAAATTATAATATTAAATTCAAAGTTTGAAAATATCATGCATAATATTCTTTTAATTGTATAGGATATTGTCCGTTTTGAAATTTGGTCCATATGATTTTATTAAAACACGTCTATCATATATATATATATATATATATATATACTATGATTTATATATGTCGGACTAATTCAAAGCATGCATTTTATATTCATGCCCAATTGATTGACATAAGGGTTGAATTTTGATAATGATAATTCAACTATAGTTTAAGTTCCGATTCAATATTGTACCTTTAGTTTATAACTAAACAGTCCACTATATATTAGCTTATTTTACTCGATCCTTTTACTTGTAATTATTGATTTATTAGTTATAAAAACTACTAGATGTCAAATGCTAATCTATTATTTCCTACACATTTGCTCCACATATTAAAATATTGATACATTTTTAACATGCCCTTATATTATCAATATAATAAAATGTTTCTTATCATTTTTTTAAAAAATCCTATCTTATTTTTCACCTCATCCCCTCGATTAAACCCTTTCTCAATAGCCAAAATCTCCATATGTTGTCATTTTTGTCCTCGGCAATTGCACCGATGTGAGAGAAAAAGAGAAGTCATCGTCATGGAGCTTAGAAATGAAGTAGGTGGCAATGGAGGAAGACAACAAAGCATTTTGGGTAGGTCTCTATGGATTCGATAGAGTGGATTGTTTTGCTCAACATGGATCTTATTTATAGGCCATTTCATACATGCACTCCACCCCTTCACCATGCATAATTGTTGCTTGCTTGTACATATTCTCGAGCCACTTGAAGCAATCATCCGTGGAGCAATTTTCCCCTCGATAATTGTAGGCCATCCACTACAACTCCTATGCACTTGACCGATGTAATAATGCAATTTTAGCATTTTTCATCATTTATGCAGTGTTATTACAACTTCAATACTCCCACTATCCATGAAGTATAAAATGAAGATATTATTTTGAAGTTCATTATCCATAAATTTTCTATTCAAATAATCTTGTGTCTCGTTAAACCAATATGATTAATGAATATTTTGTTTGGAATTTCCTTTGTAAAAGAATGGACATGTTAAACAAATGGAAAAGCACAAAGATAACAACTCATCGTAAGTCAGGAAGAGTTCGGCACCAAAGCCCTTATACCAATAAAGTATTTAGGGTTGGATTTCGAAGCTCTTTATCGAATGGATTGTTCTACTCAACTTGAGCCTATTTATAGTACACTTCATCCACAACTTCACCGTGCATAATGTCGCTCGCTTGTGCGACCTTCCCTAGTCGCTTGAAGCAATTGTTCGAGGAGTGATTCTTTCGCTCTTCCGATGACCATGAAGGGCATCCACTAGAGACATTGAACTTATCCATGTTATTGTTGTAGCCTAGCCCACCTGTTGTCCCAATGCACAAGTGGCAATATAGAAGAAGTTGAACTTTTAAAAATATTTTTGGTTTTAGTGAAACTCATTGGACTGTAACTAAGCATTCAAGGTCCAACTTGAAAGATTTATTTTCTCTCTTTTGGCTTCTAGCAGATGCTACTAACTTTAGATCATCTTCTAAAAAGGATATAACCGAATGATAGATAATGAGCATCTTGAACCTATCATGATCCTCCTTCTTGATGACTATGATATTGATTTATTTACCTAATATTGAGAGCACAATGACACCATATGTTGATCTTGACCTCCAGGTCTTCCTATTGTCAATTATTCATTAGGTAAGACCTCTTGCTTCTTATGCTCCTTGAATGACACTCCCTTTAAGTGGAGATAAAACTCTATTCTCTAATTATTTTTTTAAAGTTTCACCTTGACCAAAGATACATCAACATGTACAAGAGATATGGAGAAAAAAAATACAAGACACAGTTAAAGAATAAAGAAAATTAGAGCCCTCCTCAACTTCAATCCTGTATCACTTTGTCTATTTATTACATGCATCCGGTTGTTCCCCAATGATATGTCAAAATGATAACAGTTATATTGTTTACTATTTGCAAGTTGTGCTATTATTTATGAACTATCCTTCATAAATGTTGGGTTGTTTCAATATTCTACAAACTTCTATGATAATGTCTTAATGTTTATGATGTTGTAGTGTCTTCATGCATTGTTGTTGTAATGTCTTCATGCTTTATTTTGTGTCACCATTGTATTATTTGTAACATTTTCTTGTACTTCTATTATATTATTATCTATAAAACTCCCTTTGGTTGTTCTTACATGGTAAACGATTTGCTGATGATGGCTAGATTGGTGTTGTCAGTTCATCATCTCCTCATACTTTATTTACTCGTGCATCATGGCAAAGCAAATAAGCCGAGCCATGACTCGATGTGGATCTTCCTTATAGGCAAATATTATCAAATAATATTATATTAAATTACTTAGATCTACTTGTGACATTAACGATTAATTTGGATTGTTCAGACAACGTAAATTGTTTATGAAGCGACAATGCAAATTACATACAAGAGGAGGAGAGGCAATTCAAATTATCACTTACAATCTTTTTAATTTCACTTTTCGCATTTGACCTTTATAATTTTATTTAAATAAATTATAAAATTCATTAAACTAATTATAAAACTAATTAAATAAATTATAAAATTAATCAAATAAATATTAGTTAATTATTATGAATATATTATTATCATATTTTGAAAATATATTAATTTTATAAATTTTAATTTATGAGTGAGAATATGTATTTGTGATTTAAGTTCACGAAGTTAAAAAATATATACATATAAATATAATTATGTTGATTAGGAGTATATGAGTAAAAATTATATATTAACTCATAAATTTTTATATTCTTATAAATAACTAATATAGATTGTCTAATAGATTATGTATCTAGAAGTAATATATATGGAGTTAGAGATGCATCCATTTGCGTCAAAGGTCCTAGATACGTAACCGTCCAAGATATCAGCTCATCACTTTCTGCAGAAATAATTGATACAACACAACATATAGCTAACTTGTAGCGACAATCATTTTTAGAGATAAAAGTTGAACGGTAATATAGTGAATACACCCTTAATGCTTTGTGTGATGATAAATGATGGGTGCTAAAGACCGGAGATAAAAAGAGACGAAGAGAGTGCATATTAAAGGGGCGTCGAACATTGTGAAAATGGTGCTTTCAATTTGAAATTTGAAGATTTTAGCATTTTGATCTATTTTGTTCGAATGATTATTTCGATAAGAGTTTATTCTCATCAGTTTTTTTCAAATATTAAATTAGTCGGTTGTTAATAATTCTGAGCTAATAGATGTCGACCTAAAAAAAAGAAAAAAAAAAGAAATTATTTATGACCGGAGGATAAAAGACACATGCTGCCCGTACAACTAAATAGGCTCAGTTTTTTGGCCCATTATGCGCCCACGTCGAGTACCACACCTCTCCCTCCATTCCCTTCCACTGGTTTCCCAAGCTTCGCTACGTCTTTGATCGATCCGTGCCCGCCGAACGCGGCCGGCCACTGGGTGCGGCGGCGCCACCGCTGCCGAAGTCTTCGGTGAGCTTTCTGACTGAGAACGGGACGGTCCTTTTCTCTGTGCAAACTTTCCTTTAGGCGGTGGCGAACTGTTGTCGATTTTAGAGTAAGAGCCCTAATACGATTCCAGTGATTTCCTAATCCTCCCGTGTTATGCATCATTTTGTGATAGTTCATACCTTCAAATCTTATTTTTAATACATTTTCTTGATTACATGGCTTGTAAAAGTACCTCAAAACTTTCACTTGAGGTTTTTTTATTAGTGTAATAAGAAGCGCGGCCATTAATTGCAGCGTCACAGAAATACTTATTGAGACAAACTACAATGGCTTGTGTCTACATGTAATGTTTTTTGGAAAAAAAATCATGTTTTTTTGTTGGATTTGTTTGCTGCATAACTTGCTCAAACTTTGAAGTGAGTGACTTGTACATGACTTGATGTAGTCTTCCCGTTCTGCTTCGATGCACGCTTGTGCTAGATAATTAACGTGAAACTTTGACATTTCAATTATTAATCACTTTGCTAAATCATATTAATAATTGACCAGAAACAGAAGGGTTATGGAACTTTTAAGCTGACTTGTGGAATTTATGTAGATTCTTCCTTTTCTAACAGGAAAAAATTATTGTGCACTGTGAACCTTGCAGCACTGTTTTTTCACTGTAAGGACCCGGATCCTTCCAGTAAAAGAAAAGGTGCTGCAAAAGTTGAGTGAGATCCATAGGAAGCAACCTCTTTTGAGTATATTGTATTGATAGCACCTTTCCTAGATGTTTTTTTATTTTATTTTAAGAACTATGAAATACTAACTGAAAATGTTCTTCAAGCAGGATATTTCATTTATGGTAATGAGGAGCTTTTTGCCATTCTAATGAACAATTATTTGGAAAGAATTTGTCAACTCCCTGAATACCAAAAGCATTAACTCTTGGTCTTGTATTCCTAGCGTGAAAGTGTTTGTCATGGAAAATAAATCTCATCGACTTTCCAATTAAGTTTGTTGCTGATTAAATTCCTGGTTCTCTGATTATCATCGCCTTGCAGTTTCAGTGGAAGTAATGGCGACAAACCTTACAACATTATCTTACTATAAGGAAAATTTGATTTCTATGCCTGCAAAATACTCAAGGGGAAGATTTTTACTTACAGCATGTGTGCAGCATCATGCTTTTGGTTATACAGAAAGATTCCATCCTCATTTCTGCCTCACCTGGTTAGCTCTGCCTTCAGTTCACCATTTCAGGTTTGTGATATTTCAAATAAAACATTTAGAAAATTGAACTATACAACACTACTTTTACCTGAGTTCAAGTTTTTCATTCATTGCACATCATAGCTTGCAATTATTTTTTTTCTTTTCTCTTATACCATTATATGTGGATGAGTTTAGGATGGCTACAACTATTGGTAGCCATCCTTTCTTTTATGCAGAAAATAATGAGATCAGAATTTCAGAAGGGTGGCACTTTCTCTTCTCAAAAAAAAAAAAAAAAGAAGAAGAAGAAGGGTGGCACTACTTATGCCACATCACAACTTAGTTTCTCTATGATAAATTTCTGTAGTCAAGAAACATTTTTCTGCAGAATGGAAGTCTGAAAACTAGTATTTGTTTTTTTCTTTGCACTTAGATCTTCCTTCCTGCATTAGGTTACATTCAATGAAAATATGACCTCTTTACACAAGTGTTGATTGATGGGTGTACAATCTTTTTAACACTTTTTATGCATGTGTATCAATAAATATGTTTCTGAATTCAGCCTATTCCATGTGCAAAATGTAAAAAAAAAAGACAAATATAATTAGGCAATATTTCCATAAGTTATGCTTCTTTAGAAAAATGTGTCGGGAGTAAGAAGTTGCTAAAGCTTGAAAGAGAATAAGGACCAATTACAAGACATCTTTGGTGATTTACAATTTGTTCTTAGTCTTCTTATATCAAATGATTATGGATCTGTTAAACTCTTCATATTATTACATATCATTCACATTGGCTGCACATTTTTTGTTAGGCTCTTGAATGGTAAGTGGGTAACCATTTTAAGATCTCAATTCAAGGCGTTGACGTCTCATGTTCATCTTCTTTGGCTTATTTTTTTGTCCTCTGATCTTAGTGGTTTGATGGAATTTGTCACTCTTGTGATGTCATTGTTGTTGTATTGTTCGAGGACTGGAGAATATCGACTATTATTGATAAGTCTGAACATTTTCCAAATTGAATGCAGAAAGACAAATAAAGTTCTATGTCCTGATAATGAGACTGTATTTTACTACAATCAACTGAGAACATATGGAAACCTTTAAATAAAACTAAAACAATTGTGAAATGAAGCTATAAATTCATGAATTGTTGTATTTTTTTTCTTTTTCAAGGTGTGTGTACATATATATATATATATATATATATATATATATATTTGCGATCAAAATTTGACCCCTAACTTCTCAATGTATAGCCATTTACCTTCCCAAAACAAAAATTTGTTGTAAGTTTCTTCGGATGTCGGGTGTCCCAGGAGGTTTGGTCTCGGACGAGCATTTCAGGCGGTGTCCCTATGGCACCTGTGGACTTTTGGCAGGCCCTGAAGGGCCTAGGTAGACAGAGATTGGGTTGCTGGCAGGCCCTGAGGGGCCTAGGTAGACAGAGATTGGGTTGGCGAGCCTTATTGGAGACTTTCGCGGCCGGTGCCTGGGCTATATGGCTTTAGCGCAACCGTGTCATTTTTTGTGGGGAGAGAAGTCAAGTGGATGATATTGTACAATCACATGTTTTGTCTTCTTCGGGAGTGGGGTTTTGGTTAGCACCTGATTCTTCTTTTTTTGCCGCTCTCCGTTGGAGAGCGTTCCACATGTACATGATGTTTCTTCTTAGTGATATATATACATAGATGACAACCAAATGTTAGTCATCCTTTTCCGTCTAAAAAAAAAGTGTGCATCTTTGTATATATGCAATAAGAGTCTTACGACAACCATAACTTCTGGTGGTCATCCTTCCCTTCTCAAAAAAATAAATATATAAATAAATAAAATAAATGCCCTTTAAAAATGGTATGCAAGAGAGAATGGGGTTAACATCAGTCCAGTGTCTACTCCATTTCGTTATCAGAATGTGTGCTGTCTGTAACGATAGATTCTGCAGTTTAATGTTCTCGCGTGTCATAAAACTCTAATCATGAAAAGAAAAGTTCATTTGTGTCTTGTCTTGATGGGAAAAAGGTTCAACTTATCTAAGCTCCTTACTCAAAAACCCATCAGCATCCTTTTGGAGTTGGGCTGATCAACTTTATTCATTTTGATATCCTGATTGCCTGTTTTGATTCTAGAAATTTCTTGATCTCATATGAGGCCAATTCTTTTAGAGACCCTCCATGAAGATATTGAATAATGAAAACTGTATCACAATGTACTTTTGTTTTCAGATGTAGGAGGATGAACGTGACAGCAAGTAGTTCCACAGATGGTAGCGGATCAGATCTGTCTGGAAGCAACACTAACAGCAGCACCCGTTTGTTCAGATTTTTTCAGAATTTTCAAACAAAATTGAGACAAAGGATCAAGGAATTAAAGAAGGGCCTGTGGATGAAGGTTCTGTTATTCTTGGTGGGATTTTATTGTGCAACTGCATTTGCTACAGTGATAGGACAAACTGGCGACTGGGACATTCTTTCTGCAGGTTTGGCTGTGGTACTAGTTGAAGGGATTGGTGCTCTTATGTACCGAGCATCACATACATATTTTAAGAAGCTCAGACGCCTAATCACCTTTTTCAATTTCTGGAAGGCTGGTCTTTCATTGGGATTGTTCTTGGATGCATTTAAATATGATATTGATTTGTTCCTTGAATCATGTAACCCGTTGAAATTTGAAATTGATATATCAGAAATATTTTGGTAAGCACTCCTGCCTATATTATTGCCTGAAATATATTTTTATCATTTCTTAGATCCTGATACCTGATCATCGTTTGCTATTGCTCATGTCGCGCTCTCAGTTCCGATATAAACAAAGCTGGATTTACATATAAGATGCTGATGGAAACAGAACTTCTCATATTTGTAAAGTCATATCCTTCTTGAGTGATGTTATTAGAGTTATCCCACTGTCTTTTTTATTGATGTCATAATAAAACCTCCTGGGAGGTATGCGCTAGTGCTAATGTCTAGTCGGGTATTGCTCACTGAAACCACAAATACTTGAATAACACAGTCATGGCAACCTAAGAAACTACCCTAACAAGACCGCTATGAGTCTACCCGTCAGGCCAGCGAGCCTAGCGGAATTTTCATCCTCCTCAGTTAACAAGGGGTTGACCTTATCCTGCTCGAAGAAAAGCTCACAGTTGCCAGGAGCGTCAGACATGGCAAAGATTGCAGGCCATGTCTTCTCATCAGTGATATTACGGGCTCTGATGTCGTCTATGACCTCCTGTAGCTTGGGGAAGGCAATGTTGTACTCCTTTTGGCATGCCAACACACACACTTCCTTCGGCTGCGACAACTTGGTGCTCTTAAGCAACTCGGTGATCCTGGCCATGGTGTTGGTATAGTTGGCCATAGTCAGCTTTGCTGCTATGAGGGCGAGGCCGTTGGCGTCGGCCTCGCGGCTGCCCGGGACGGCCTGGAGACTTGTGACGCAGAAGTTGTAATGGTCATCGTGGCCCATGGCAAGTGCTCTGCAGACATTTTCTAAGGTCTCGCCGGCCACGGAGGGACTGAAGGCCACGGCCATGGCCAGAAGAAGGAAGTAGTAGCAGCAGTATCGCTCCATCGCTCTTGCTCGTTTCTGTGGTGGTGTTCGAGTGTTTTCTGATTGTAGAGTTGTTTTGATTCGTTTGCTTTGATATGGAATTTATAGATGTTGCCAGGTACTGAACTGCGACATGTGTCCGTACCGGAAGTAGATTACAGAAGATAGATGTGGATCAGGTCATTAATGGTTCCGAGAATTTAATTAGCGCCATGATGCATGCATGATGTTCAGATGGTTGTGAATCCTTTACTTCATGTTGACATGCACCAAAAATTATATATCATGAAAATAGGACTTACTGGCTACTGCATATCATGACAAATAGTGCACGGATGCTGATAGCTGCCCGCTCTATATAATAATAATAATAATAATAAAAACTTGATATTTTTTCTCGCATTTTTTCGGTGAATTGGTATGCATAATTGTTATAATTATGATTATTTTAGAAATGTACTAAGGATTCACTGGGTGCTTAAGAAAATGTAACTTATATTATAATATTGAGTGACTCATAATTATCGGTTTATAGAGTTACAGGAAAGCAGGTAAAATTTTAATCAAATTGAAAATTAACAAGTGATGGTGTTTAAGATGCAACGAATGGCTTAATTAGTTATTCAAAAGATATATTTAATTAATGTTTCAGCCATATAAATTATCATTTAATATTTATTTTTTTAATTATGTCAAAAATCAAATAAAGTTAATTATTCATCTTCATTTTTTTTCATTCTTTTCCTTCATATTCTTACTTTCCTAGATCCTAGATTCTAAAATAATATTATTTTCAAGATCAATGCGTGGTCACTCCCGTTTTGAAATTTCTCTTAGATTTTCATTGGTCTAAGGAGAAAACAACGGGCCGGGAATGTGACATGAAAACGTCGTCTTCATCTAAAAGTAATCATCGCTATTTAATTCACTAGCAAGTAACTTGAACCGCATGAGATCAAATTTCAAGAAATGCATTTGCTAAACAGAAAGTAAGATCTTAATAGTCAGGATTCATAGTGAAAAGAAAGAAAAAAGTTAGCATCTTTATAGCAATCAAAGGATTCCAGGAAAGCACGTCTGACTTTTCAAGATAGAGTATCATAGAGTTCTTTTTGCCCAGGTTTATGATTTCAGCTCTTCTGAACTGTCATTTATGATTCTGGTAAATAAATATCGTAAAATTTCGGTTGCATGAGAAGCACGAGCTTGCAGTAAGTCATGAAGATGCAATTTCAGTGTGAAAAGCTTTCTAATTTATTGGTGTACAGATGACAGACCATTAGCTGCAAAAGATTGGATATCTTCTGCAAGCCGAAGTTTTTTTTCCTGTTACGATCAGATCGACTTTTTTTTTATCGGTCAATTGCAAACTACATATGGAAATCTTGTGCACAGGAAAAAAACTTCACATCTGAAACCTGGATGTCTTGCAAACCTCGATCACTACTTCAGCAGATCAAGATGCAATCAGCAAACTCACGATCAATATACAGCACGAAACCATCAACCCCTACATGACCTATTTAATCTAACGACACAAGATTGCATTCCCTCTAATGCTTCGGTGCTACCAACTCTATCTGATCACGAACCTCCATTAATCCACGCTCATGGCAGAGTGGAATGGCAAGATTGAGAAAGGAATCATACGGTTGATTCCAGGTAGGCTGCAACTGGAACTGCAGCTGAATCCATATGAGTCGAGCAGTCGAGCTCGGGATCTCTGAAACTTTGAAGGTTGAGCAGCTGCTGGATCTGTATTGCCATTTGCCTGCAGAATAGTTTTCAACTGAGAATACAAATCCCTTGGCGCTCGCTTTGATTCGAGAAAGAATTTATGTACCTTCTCTGGTTTTCCCGGCGCTCCTCAGGTCGCACATGATACCGCGGCCCCTCGTCGTACCCCTCGCAGACGACCTCACCCTTCTCATCCCTGTAGCAAGCGATTTCCACTTCGTCCTCAAACGCCTGAAACTACGAAAAGTCTGAACAGACCGAGCTAAACATCGAACAGTGCACGCGAGCAAGAGATCAAACCTTGGTGATGCCGGAAGACCTGCTGACGCAGAACGACGCCTTGGTCGAAGCCTGACTGCGACGAAGCCCGGAAGCCGCCGTCCTGGTCTTCGTTGTGCGGCACCCCGGAATGACGATATTGGTGGTGTAGCAGCATCTGATCGCCATGGCCGCCGCTCCGTGGTCCTCCTCCTCGTCCAGCTTTGGTTTCGGGAGGAGGCGTCTCAACTTGGATAATTGGATGATGGATCGAGGACGAAGGTTTAAGTTTAAGTTTAGGGGAGAGAAGAGTTTTATTTAATACGTCGCGCTGTGTCACGCATGAATTATATTAGCGGGAGTTAAAATTAATTGGTCGTTGGGCTTTGCTTGTGTTGTGGGCTTACCAACGTGGGAGGCACCGCAGGAAAACGACGGGAGCCAATCAGACGGCCATCGTTTTCTTATTCACTTCAAGGGAGGCTGCCGTAAATAACTCACCCGTCCATCCATCCATTGGGGTCAACGACATTTACTGGAGTTCCACAGTGCATGGAATCTAGATTTTAACGCATAATTTATGTTTTCTTTATTTTTTTTTTCATTCATTCGGAGCTCTTCGTGTTCAAAATTAACAGCATTCGACTTATTCGAAGTCGGAGTAAAAAAATAATAATGCAAACATAATTCAAGAAACTTAGATGTTGAACAATCTTTACATCATAATGATGTATCGGAATTACGTTCAGTTTTCCGAGATTCATATAAAGTCACTGCAACAATATAGTCACTTAAGGACACATAATTAAAGACACAAATTAAAGTATCTTTATTTTCTATAAAGTGTTCACTTATAAGGATGTTTTTTATAACGTTGTTATTATTATAAAATAATAAGGAATCAAATATAATTAGTGTCCTACTTTTTAAAATTTTAAGAAACAATAATTTTGTCCCTATTTTAATTTAGAATATAGATATATTTTAATTTTGAATCTCGTAATTTGAATTAGCTAGCGACGCAAATTCTATTGCGTCTCAATAATAATTGATCATAGGGACGTTTATTATTATGTGTCCTAATGATATTTGATAATAAGGATGTTTCTTATTATGTGTCCCAATAATATTCGATAATAAGAATGTTACTTATTATGCGTCCCAACAATATTAAATAGTATAGACACCAGTTATTATACGTCCTAATAATATTCTTTAATAGGGATGTCATTTATTATACGTCCTAATAATATTAATTAGATAATTGGGATGCTATTTATTATGCGTCTCAATAATATTCGACAATTGGGATACTATTTATTATGCGTCCTAAAAATATTCGATAATAAAGACGTCACTTATTATGTGTCCTAATAATATCTGATAATAGGGACATCATCTATTATGCATCTCAATAATATTCGATAATAGGGACATCACTTATTATGCGTTCTAAAATTATTCGATAATAAAGACGCCTTTATTATGCATCCCAATAATATATGATAATAAAGACATCACTTATTATGTGTCCCAATAATATTTAATAATGGGGACATTGCTTATTATGTGTCCCAATAATATTAGAATGATAGAGACACCACTTATTATGCATCCCAATATTGCATTCCAATAATATTAGATACTAGGAACATTTGAATTTTTGCTTTCACATTATTTTTTTTATAAATCATACATTTAAATCTTAAAGCAATATTTTATTTTTTGGATATATAATTAAAATAATTTTTCTGATATCAAAGATGATCAAGTATCCATTTACAATCATAAATAATTTGTTCATTCATTCATGTGTAAAAGATATATATATATAATTATGTCTTATATATATTATTCATCTAATTTAATCAAGTGTAAAAATTAATATATATATATATTTAAATAATTTCGAAATTTATAATTATATATTTATAAGTAATGTTATTAAGTAAAAGATATATTGTTATGTTATTATTTCTAACACTTAACAACAAACTAGATAAAATTAGTTTCACTAAAATCTTTTGAGCACATATTTTTTCTTGAGGTGATTCTTCCTTCTTGGGTAAGTTCTTATCATTTCTTCAACTTCTTGAGTACTTTCTTCTTCCTTCAATAATTTTTTTTTCTCTCAAACAAGTGCCGCAGAGGTGCATGTCATCATATGCGCGCCCGTGCTCTTCAGCTATCAGAGAGGGGTGCAGGGGTGCGCTGCTCTTCCGCGTTCAGAGAGGGGGCCTATATTTTTTGTTTTTTGTTAGAATATATTTGTGATAGTTAAAAAAGCACATGCACATCAACTTGCTCCTCACACAACAGGATCCCAAATATCATCGACAACAAATATCAACTATGCAAGCTCAAATTGACACCATAACATCAATAGTATTACATTTTAATTGAGGAAATGTAGATGAATTATCACATTTACAAGTAAGCACTCTTCCTTTTTTTCAATTTGTATAATATAAAAGTATACTACTAACACTAAATGTACATTTTGATACTTATAAATTTATCATATTGATTTTGACAGGAACATGGCCAAAGAACTTAAAAATACTCTAAACCTTAAGCTCTAAACCCTAAAGCTTCAACACTCTTCCAATTTTTAAATGTGACATTTTAAAAAATTTGAAATAAAAGTGTCCTTAAATTTACAATATTTATTTTTAACATTTGTTATAGTGTTCTTAATTGGCAACACTTGACGATGCATATAATAACGTCCTTACATTAGATAAGCTAGTGATATAATCAAATAGCATATCCAATTTAACAACACAAATTAATAACGTAAACAATAATGTCTTTACATTTGTGTCACATGATAATGATGCAAATATTAACGTCTCAAAATTTTTGACACCAAGAATAAGGATAATTTGAAAAGTTTAGGTGAGTTTATTAACAGCGCAAGCTAGCAACATAAAGTAATATGTCTTTAACTTGCCGACGTCCACTGACGACACCCATAATTGCATCGTTGAAATTGAGTCGCAAGTGGACGATGCCAAAAATAGCATCTATAATTTAACAATGTTGATTAGATACAGAAAAGTAAGTGTCTTAATATTTGAGACGCACATTAACAATACAAAATGTTACGTCCCTAATATTATTTTTGACATCAAGAATAAGATCGCTTTTGGAAGCACAGGTGACCTATTTAATGACGCAAAAAATATATCCATAAGAATATAAATTTGCGTCCGTAGATGTAATTTCTCTTGTAGTGAGTTTGTAATTCTAAATTTGTCAATTTGAATATGATTTTTTTTTTTTGGTTCTCAATGGAATGCTGGATTGGTGATCATGATTATCAATCAAAAGTTTTTTTTATAAAACAAATTATCACAAACTTTAATCCTCACAGTTAACACATTTTTTTTCATTTTAAATTATCATCACAGAATTTAAGGGTATATTCAAGAGGTTCTGAACATAGT
This sequence comes from Pontederia crassipes, assembly GCA_030549335.1. NCBI lineage: Eukaryota > Viridiplantae > Streptophyta > Magnoliopsida > Commelinales > Pontederiaceae > Pontederia > Pontederia crassipes. Next base: position 19,912,079 of record CM060184.1, on the reverse strand, counting down.
TCACGGATGACGAAGAAAATGGGTCCACCAACTCATGAAAACGAAATCTTATTAGCATCTCGTTACCAAATATAAGATTATGGATAAATCTTCCATAGGATCAGAATCGAACATTAATTTTGATAAGCCATGCCAAGTCAACTACGAAAAGATTCCAATACAACATATTGTAATAATGAAATATATCTTTATAATAGCTCAAATTTTGGGATTATTCGTGTTACATAATATACTACTGTAAAAATAGGGTAAAACGAATTTTTAGATCCAAACTTAAATAAAACTTTTATTAAAAACAATAATACATTTTTTTTCTAGTGGTCTGGAGTTGATATATAAATATAATGATGATTGCTTGAGCACCTCTTCGCTAAGCACTCGTGATTAACATATCAAGTTAATTAAGGGGATCTGTCAGGAAGATTAATTAGCGAAAGGATTATCTACTTAATTCGCTGTGTTCCCCAGCAGCTACTTAATTAGTCTCATGTTGGTCTCATGCTGTGCTGGAATCCTTTGTCTTAAAGGGCAAAATGTCCAATGATGCGAGTGCACAAACTTTTGACCTTTGATTCCTTTTTTGTAGCCACTTGGTCTTCTGATTAATTTCAATCTGGACAATGAGTAACAAAGGAAACATTTGTTAATGATGGGTACGCTACTGCAATTTTCTGTATAAAATGTGGACTTGTTGCGTGGTCTATTCACTCTCTTATAATTATCATTATCCTCGCCTTATCTTAATGACGATTGCTCCTCCACTTGGAGGAGTTAACTTCTTAATAATTTGTGCCATGATCAACTCATATTTGCCCACGGTATCGCTCTTCTTCCATTATGATGCATATTTTATAATTTTTCTATGAGCAATTCAGCAATTGGTTGCTCGTAATAATATATATGTATATATATATATATATATATATATATATATATATATATATATATATATATATATATATACACGAGGGAAGAAAAAAGATACTTTGATGACTAACTTTCACATGACATGGTCAAATACTATGCATTCAAATCTACCTTAATTTTCCCCTTCAGTAATAAGTTAGATAAGAATCTTAGTGGGCATGTCACTAGTCGTTGATTCGGCACCTCAATATGCACTTTATTATATTAGAAGGAGACATTGAATATATTGCATGGATTACAGTAAGTTTATTATACATATTATTGTTTATCAAAATCACAGGACGATCGAACTACTATTCTATGTAGTATATTGCAGAAACAAATAATTTTTACCTACCTTAATATTGTATTTCATTATAGTAATAACATGTTGTGTATCCATTCATGAAATTACCCAATTATAGAAGGCCGTGTACATGATTAAATGTTAAATACTACACAAGGCTGATCACAAATTAGGTGGGGATTTAATGAACTGTGGGGCCTGTCATTATTATACTTATAATTGTTGATTCTTTTTTCCCCACCTCTCGCAAATGAGTGATCAAGGCAAATACACATCATATGACCACAAACAGCTTGTCAGCTTCATTTATTTTTTTATTAGAGAAGAATGTGTATGACCACTTAGCCGTATCTTGACAACGGAGTTTAATTAATTGGGATGAGGATTGCAATTATTTTAATGAATAACTAATTAGATTATCATCGATCACGACATGGAATCCTTGAATCTATTTATGAATCCTTGAATAAAAAGATTGTTGATAAAAACTTATGAATTTTTTTAACAAATAAAAATACAAATTATAAATTATTTTTATTTATTTATTAATAACTATGACATTAATCGTTTAATTGAAAACAATAGTTGGCGATAAAATTGTTGCAAGCCCGGAGTTGAAGGATCTCAACTTGGACCCGGATCTGGGTGACAAAAAAAATGTTGGACCGCGAGCTCTTTGGAATGGGCCTTAATTTATGGGCTACTTTCTACTCCACACATCCTTTAAAAATTCAATTATTTTAAGTGATTATTTTGCTTTATTTTTTTTAACATTTCATTTCAAATATAGAATTCAATAGCTATATTAATTTCATTCTCCTCCTCAAAATTCATCTCATTTATCAACTGAAATATATTGGTCACACCACCAATAAATTCTATGCAGCAAACCAGAAAGAATCATAAATGAATAAGTATTGTGTATTATTATCGTATAGAGGGTGCCCGTGGAGTGTACTCATTGAACTTTTTGATAAATTAAATTAGAATCAATTAGAAAGGAATTTTATATGACACTATATTTGACTCTGGCCTTGACTTTTATAAAAATATAACAATAAAATATAATTGCAGTAAAAATATACAAACTAAAAAGGTTAAACCCTAAAAAACAAAAGCTTGGTTAAATGTGGCCAATTATAGGATCTAACACAACTATGCATCAAAGCGGGTAATGTAATAAAGTTTGCATAATAAATCTTTCACGAGCTAAGTAACGCACATAAGTTCGCAATCCATAATATATACCACCATTATATGATGGGCTTTCTCACATGTACATATTCATAATGCATGGATGATCTTACAAAATTACCCTATAACTACAAGAAAATTATCATTTTTCGACGGATAATTTCCGACGGATAGAAATCCGTCGCAATTTCCGACGGATTTTGCGACGGTTTCATTTTCGACGGATTTTTCGACGGTTACAATCGTCGAAAATGAAAATAATAGATTATATAATTTGTTATATTATTATTTTATTTTTCGACGTTTAGGAACGTCAATATTTTCGATGAATATCCATCCGTCGCAATTTTCGACGGTTACGACCATCGTAAATAAAAATATAAATTATGTAATTTATTATGTTATTATTTTATTTTTCAACGATTAGGAACGTCGATATTTCCGACGAATATCCATCCATCGTAATTTTCGATGGATTTTTCGATGGTTATGACCGTCGGAAATGAAAATAATAAATTATATAATTTATTATATTATTATTTTATTTTTTAACGATTAAAAATGTCGATATTTTCGACGGATATTCATCCGTCGCAAAATCCGCCGTAATTTCCGACGATCGTAACCGTCGATAAATTTATAAATATAATATGAGGAGTATTTTATTAATATAATTTACGACAGTCCAAATCGTTGCAATTTTCGACGATTTCGACCGTCGATAATAATTAACGATTGTTCAAACCGTCGGTAAAATAAAAAATAAATATTATATATAACTAAATATAATATTTTATTTTTATAATTAAATAATTTTTGACAGTCACAGCTGTCGGTAATTAAAATTTCGTAATCCCACTTTTTTTTCGTTTTCCCGCTTTCTCAACTTTCCACCTATATATATATATATATATATATATATATATATATATATATATATATATACACCCCTCCATCCTCTCCCCTCTCTCCCTCCCTCTCCCTCTCCCGCCCGGCGAGCTCCCTCTCCCTCTCTCAACCGGCGAGCCTCTGATCGAACATCGTCGTCGACTGCCGGCGACCCTCTCCCGTCGGCGCCTCTCTCTCTCTCCCCCTCCGACCCGGACCGCCAGGCGGTCGGATCCGGCCCCCAGAGGCCGGATCTCGTCGTTGGCGGCCGGATCCGACCGTGGGCGTTCGGATCCAGCCCCCCAGCAGTCGGATCTCGCCACCGGCGGCCGAATTCGACCTTAGCGGCCGAATCCGGCCGTCGGATCCGGCCTTTGCTGCCGGATTCGGCCGCTAGCAGCCGGATCTAGCCACTGGCGATCGGCTAGGTCGCCTGGCGGCCGGATCCAACCGCGGCTGGCGGCCGGATCTCGGCCGTTGGACTACTGGTGGTCGGATCTCGACCGTTGGCCTTCGGATTGCCCGTTGGCGGCCGAATCTGGCCATCGGCCGGCTAATTTTTTATACTATAAAAATTCTTTGCGACGGTTTCGACCGCCAAAACTTCGGACGATATTCGAATTTTCGACGATTTCGTCGACCGCCTGTGACGGTCGTGACCGTCGAAAATCCGTCAAAATTTCCGATGGCTCTTTCCTATTCGTCGGAAATTGATTTGCGATGATCTTTTTTCGAACGAATGCGATTCCGTCAAAAAAATGTCAAAAATGATGTTTTCGATGATTTTGGGAGAAATTATAGACGCTCCGGACCGTCTGTAATTCCCCTTTTTCTTGTAGTGTATATAAAGATCATGCATGTTGTGTCTTAAGTTACGATCTCTACATGGCCTCACAAATAAAGCATAATTAATTTGTTATTAATGCTATAAGCTACATCATTTTTTTATGACATGACATATACATAATTCATAACAAGATAAGAATTGATATATTAGTTACGAATTTAGTGGGGTACTCCCACCTACTACCAATATTTTTAGCCTCACGATTGAGGCGCAATGGCTGGATCTTGAGAGCACAATTCACCAACTTTTTTTGCCTTGCCGATTTTATTTTCCACCGGTTCAGCGTTCTTGACTCCTTCCATCGTCCAATCATTGTGCCATGATTGACCTTGTGAAACCTTTTTTCCCAATAAGTCGACTTCTGCTAAATGCCAACGGGCAATAACTAGGCATCCCCTACCTTATTGTTGAAAGCGAACTCTATTCGGGCATTCCGTTCAGTTGAGACTATTATCGAAGCATTCAAGAATTTTTGTTCGGATTCTTGATGTGCTGATATTTGCTGCTCGCCGGACATGAATGACGACGGGAAGATGAGGAGGGCCGCCGCCAATATCTCGTTAGGTTCTTCATGCTTCAAAGCCTAGGAGGAGGCCAAGAAATTGCACCTCCCATCCTTGCACAAAAACTGATAAACTGTGGCCACGACCTATATCGAGGTTTTGCACTTGATATATCTATGGGCATAATTGATAAGGAAGTTGTACTTTTCTCCATCCACATCGGACGAGATCAGGTGCCACTGGTTGAGCGCCATAGAGAGACCGACAAGGAATGAGCCTTCCGGGAAGATGTCATTGCCATTGTTGAAGATGGCCTTTGACGGATCGAGCACTGTACGGAGGTCGAGGTTGTGTTCGTGTTGGTTGTAGTAGAAGAGGTTAGGCATAGTGAGACAGAAGACATGGAACTTGGAGTTGTTCAAGAAGACAAAGGTCTCGTCCATGGTGATGGAGTTGGGGCATATGTCGGTCGCATCCTACAAGAACATGGAATGAGAGTTCTTGTCGAGTGGTTGTGTGGTCGTAGGCATTGGGAAGCCGACTTATTAGAGAAAAAGTCGACGAAAATAAAATCGACGAGGCTGAACTAGAGCTTCATTAAATAATGAATTGCGCTCACAAGATCCAAACGTTGTTTCGCAATCATGCGGCTAAAATATTGGTAGAAGTAGGAAACAACTCATCCTACATATCCTCGGATTAAATACTAGAAAATTTCTCTTTATCTACCTCAATGTCTCCATCTCTGACAAGCCTCTTCCGAAAGCTGTCCACTCCTACCTCATAGATCGTGCCTCCACCAAGTTCTTCTAAAAGTCGCCCACTCCTACCCTTGGAGAAGCTTTTCAAGGATTTTCTTTGGGACTCTAAAAAGGAGTTCACTTGGTAAATTGGAATATGATTCAACTTCCCAAGAATCTCAGTTGGCTCAGCATTTGTAATTCCACCATGTCCACACCTCGCCCATTGCTAAGAAGGTATAATATATCCCGAACAATCAAAATATTATATGGACCTAACTAGTCATTACAAATACAACCTCCCTCACCCCTAGTCTGCTTCTTCCCCTAGCAAATGCACTACTTTCTGGATGCATATTGTCAATTTCCTCTCTATCATTTGCCTTGGATTCATGAAGTACATCGGTTATCATCTTTGGATACACATGTATCCTTGATGATTCATGGATTTTCTCCATCACGTTGAGCCATATGCCCACCTACATTAGCATAAGTTCTCCTCCCCCCTTATTAACTCAAACGTTGTGCCCTTACATTCCAATGGCTCATGAGATACCACAGGTCCTTTCCAGATTTTTTTTCTTGCTTTTTGTGACACTATTATTGCATTTTATATCTCTCATAGGTCGAGAATGACACGTGGGTTTGGGTGATGAATGCTCATGGCATTACTCACGCTAAATTAGTTTATGAGTTCGTGAGTTTGTAGTCCTGGGGATTCCTCCGGCTTGATGACAGCAATAGTCCAAAGTGTGAAACATTCTAGTACCCCCCAAACTACATATTTTCTATGGAAGTTACTCCATCAGTCTTCCCACAAACGATCACATTGACCACTTTTGTCCAACTGTGAATCTATCTTGTTGTCTTTACAGTCTCGTGCCTGAGACCAACTTGCATTTATTTTTCCATTGCTTACTCACCAAAAACTTTTGGCTCATTTTCTAGACAATTGGGATAATGATCACTGGCTCCAAGAGGGCTTTGATCTTGAGAAGCAATCAAAAAAAAATTTCAAGTCATCTTTGCTCATTGTCTTTGGGGTATATGAAAACGTTGGAATGATACATACTTCATATCAAATCATGCAATCATCGATCTAGTTCAGTCTTAGGCTCACACTTATCACTCTGAATATTCTGATAACTACGCGCTTAAGACCACTCACCCCAATGAGCCCCTTTGGGTCTGATGAGAGCCTCTTGGCCCTCATTAGTTTTGTGTTCATGCCGATAGGTCTTTTTCAAGGCCACATGAAACAAGACATGCATTTTATATCTTATGAATTGATACAGGGAGTTTCATTTTTGTAGGTGCCTCATTTTCACGCATGACTTTCCCTTTAAAATTGATATTCATGCCTTCCTCCTCGGCATTAATAACTGTGTAGCTCGTGCTATATCAAACATTTGCATCAGATCTGATTCGGCCATGCTGCTTTAGATTCTTTGCGATCAATCCAAGTGGTCATGGTGCATCCGCGACATCTTAAGAGAATTCATAAGGTTCTCAACACTATTCCATACTACATTATTGAACAATGTTATAGAAAATCAAACAAATCTTACCTTGTTTATTAGATTACAACAAGGCATTTCTTTTGGAATGCTAACCCACTTATGTGGTTAGTTAATCTTTTGTACTTTGACTCCTCAGGAGTATATCATAATAGATAATTTCCTTTTTTTTTTTCCCAACAATGCTCATTGTGAGTCTATCCTTCTTATTATTGTCTTCTTGACAACAAAATATGACATGGAAATATACAATCATTGCATTTTTTATAATGCATATATAATTTACAATCACAATTATACCGGTACCATTACTTTACTTTTTTGACACATCTTATGAAGTTCTTTTCAACAATTCATCGTCTTTCAACTTCTTTATATGATAATTTATTAGATTACAACAAGGCATTTCTTTTGGAACGCTAACCCACTTCCGAGGTTAGTTAATCTTTTGTACTTTGACTCCTCGTGAGTTTATCATAATAGATAATTTCCCTTTTTCCAAAATAGTGCCCATTGTGAGTTTAGATAATTTCCCTTTTTTTAAAAAAGTGCTCATTGTGAGTTTATCCTTCTTATTATTGTCTTCTTGACACAACAAAATATAACATGAAATATACAATCATTGCATTCTTTATAATGCATATATAATTTACAACATCACAATTATACTGGTACCATTACTTTACTTTTTTGACACATTTTATGATGTTCTTTTCAACAATTCATCATCTTTCAACTTTTTTATTATCTTCTTTTATTGAAGGAACAAGTTGTCCATGAGATGATTAGCTAGGTCATAAGGCCATCATTCTATCCTTTTCCAAAACTTGATAATATATATATGAGAATTTAATTTCCATGAGACTAATCATTAATATTAATAAGAACTTATTCTCCTTGATACTCTGCACTATCACTAATAAGGAGACAGCCTCCTTAAAACTCCACATTAATAATGGTGATGAGTTAGCTCCTTTTATGAATGAACAAGACATCCATAATTTCTTCCCCGGCAACGGCGTCAAAAACTTGATGCGTTGAAATGATGTAGCAAAATAGAATCGCTAGCAAGTGCACTAGTCGGTCAAGTAATATAGAAAATAGGAGTAAAGAGTGTCGAACCCACGAGGAATATTATTAATAAAATATCTGAATTTATAAATTAATAAGAGAGAAAAAACATGGATTTTGAAAATGAGTTTTATAAAATAAAATAAAGAAAATAAGATAATGAGAAGATAATGGTGTTGAAGTTAGGTCTTAGGATGAAAATAGATCAGGATAAATATTTGAACCATAAAAGATAAATTTAATCTTTAAAGATGGATTAGAAATTTTCCCAAGTTATTAATTTACAATATTAACATCACAAAGCCCATAAACTGGTAATTCTGTTATTTAATCCGGCAAATCAAACTATCTTAAATTTAATCAAACCTAAAGTCCCACAAACTGGTATTCGTCAGATAAGATTAAAATTAAGATGCATTAATATGAAAATCCTAGACTGTTAATCACTTCACAAACTGATATAGATTAACAGACCACATAAACTTGATTCTCCACACACTAGTTATCAAATTTATGTCAATTATTAATTTCACATAAAATCAATTAAATTAGTTAATGAATTCTGAAATCAAATAGTCCACAAACTGGTAATTACTCAACTCAGAAATCCAAATAATTAAATTAAAAGCACTAAGCATAATTAACTAATTGATCAAAAAAGATTAAAATAAATAATATAGGATCCAAATAGTTTTCCTTCAATAATAATCTCCTAAAATGAAATAAATAGAAAATATGTAGTTTATCCTAGAAATTATGAAGAGATAATAACAAAATAACAATAATAATTGGAAGAATTACACCAAGAATAAAATAGGATCCTCAGATTTGGGCAGACAGTCGGGTAGCCTCTCGGACTTGATTAGGGTCGCGATCAACTTCCAGCTGTCGCACCTCTCTCCTCTTGGTCGAAGCTTGCAGACTTTTGACTCGCCGTGGAAGAAACCTGAACTTCAGAGCACGAATTGAAACGACGGATTCTTCACGTATTTATAGGTGCGGACGGCCTTCAATTTCATCCCGACCGTAATATCGTACGGTTGACTTTAAAATTGTGAGATGAACTCGGCCAAAAATGATAATTCTTCTAACTATTACACCCAAAAGATAAATCCTTTTATCTTTACCCCTTTTGAATCTCGGTCAAAATGAAATTCTTTTATCTTTACGCCCTATGGATCTCAGCCAAAATCAAGATTTCCTTGCCATTACCCCCTCCAAATCTCGGCCAAAATAATAGTCCTTTATCATTTTCATTACCCCAAAACGATGACATCTTCTAATTTTGGCCAAAATGATGAGTTTTCTTTCCGTTACCCCCTCCAAATCTCGGCCAAAACAAAGAAGAGTCCTCATTACGTCCAAAACCATGAGTTCTTCAATTTTGGCCAAAAACTTGATGCGTTGAAATGATGTAGCAAAATAAAATCGCTAGCAAGTGCACTAGTCGTTCAAGTAATATAGTAAAAAGGAGTAAGAGTGTCGAACCCACGAGGAATATTATTAATTCAATATCTGAATCTTTAAATTAATAAGAGAGGAAAAATATGAATTTTGAAAATGAGTTTTATAAAATAAAATAAAGATAATAAAATAAAGATAAGATAATGGTGTTGAAGTTAGGCCTTAGGATGAAAATAGATCAGGATAAATATATGAACTATAAAAGAAAAATTTAATCTTTAATGATGGATTAGAGTCCCCTTAAATTATTAACTTGACATAATTAAATTACGGTCTTCACAAACTGACATCCCCTCAATCTAAGTATGCAAATTAAACTATCTTAATTTAATAAGAATTGAAGTCTCCACAAACTGGCATCCCATCAAATCATATTAAAATTAAGACGCATTAAATTGGATTCCCTAGACTATTAATCACTCCACAAACTGGTATAGATTAACAGACCACACAAATTTGATTCTCCACACACTAGTTATCAAATTCATGTCAATTATTAGTTTCACATAAAATCAATTAATTTAATTAATAAATTCTGAAATTAAATAGTCCACAAACTGGTAATTACTCAACTCAGAAATTCAATTAATTAAATCGAAAGCACTAAGCACAATTAACTAATTGATCAGAAAAGATTAAAACAAATAATGTAGAGTCCAAATAGTTTCCCTTCAATAATAATCTCCTAAAATAATAATCTTAAAAAAACATGGAGTTCATCCTAGAAATTTTGAAGAGATAATAACATAATAACAATAATAATTGGAAGAATTACACCCAAAATAGAAGTAGAGCTCTCGAATTGGGCAGACAGTCGGGCAGCCTCTCGGACTTGATCAGGGTCGCGATCAACCTCCAGCCATCGCACCTCTCTCCTCTTGGTCGTAGCCTGCAGACTCACGACTCGTCGTGGAAGAAAACCTGAATTTCAGAGCACGAATTGAAATGACGGATTCTTCCCGTATTTATAGGTGCGGACGGCCTTCAATTTCATCCCGGCCGTAACATCGTACGGTTGACTTTAAAATTGTGAGATAAACTCGGCCAAAAATGATAATTCTTCTAACTATTACGCCCAAAAGATAAATATTTTTATCTTTACCCCCTTTGAATCTCGGCCAAAATGAAATTCTTTTATCTTTACGCCCAAAGAGATAAATCCTTTTACTCCCTCCAAATCTCGGTCGTAAGGAAGACTTCTTATCATTACCCCTCCATATCTCGGCAAAAATGATATATTTACTCCTTTTCATTACCCCCAAAACGATGACATCTTCTAATTTTGGCCAAAACGATGAGTTTTCTTTCCGTTACCCCCTCCAAATCTCGGCCAAAACAAAGAAGAGTCCTCATACGCCCAAAACCATGAGTTCTTCAATTTTGGCCAAAACGATAGGCTTCTTATCTTTACCCCCTCCAAATCTCGGCCAAAACAGACTTCTTCTTGTAATCTCGGCCAAAACGAAGAAGAGTCTTTGATCGTTATGCCCAAAACTCAAGTAGCATTCGTTTTTACCCCCAACGAAGTAAGATGTAACTTATCCAACCATGAGATCATCTCGGCCGAAATTTAATTCTTTACGGCCGAGTCATATTGCCTGCAAAATAATTATAAGAATTAAGTAAATCCCTTTTCAGTTAAAATATTCAAAACATTAATAATCAAAATCGATAAATTCGGAATTACGATTAAAAATGACTAAAATTGATGCATGCCATGGTCAAATTATAGAAAAATTAATTAAAATAATAAACTAAAATATGTTGTATTTTGCATGCATCAAATTCCCCCAAGCTTAAAGTCTTACTTGTCCTCAAGCAAAAACTCAAAGCAAGGCTCAAGAAAGTTCCATCATAGCCTTCACATTGTCAACTGATTAATTTTCTCACATAGTTCTTCTGCACACCTACTACTCAGCATCTTATCATTTTCTATGCACTTAGCTTTCATAGAGGTTCTGAATGCTACACAAATTTAAACAATCTCAAATTCAGCCTTGTAGAAAAATAAATTGTCTGTCAAATAATAGTATTAATATTGAACACATAAGTACTAATTGAGCTTAAAATTTTTTTCTTTTTTTCTTTTTCTTTTTCTTTTCACTTTTATTTTCAATCATTTTGAAAGTTCTAATCTTCAAGCAGGATTGCACAAGGAAGTCCATGTAACGGGCTTTGGACTGATGATTCCCAGACCATATGGCCTTAGGGCAACAGGTTAAAAGGCACCCCTCGAGTTTACTTGCCCGAACAACTAAGGTTCTGAATGAAGAGTTCAAATTTAGCCATGATTCAATACTCCGGTGCTTCTCCATATTCCACAAGACGGTCCATGTAGTAGGTTTTCGATCGACGGATCCCAGAGCAGTTGCCCTTAAGTCGCCAGGCATGAATCCCTACGGATCTAATTACTCGAACACACCTTGGTTCCGGATAACACTTTTGTACCTACACATAACTTTATTCTTCTTTTTTCACTATTTTTTTCACTTTTTTTATGCTCAAGGAATACTTAATATGGTCAATAGAAAAGCTACTACTATCAAGACTTAAAAGAAATAAATAAAAAGGCATGAATATGATTATGTCGTCTAGTCATTCATAATTCTATTTAGCATAGGCACACAGTCTATAAGTTTGATACTAAAATAACAAGTGATAAGAAAGAAAATGCATTCAAATTTAATCAGTTAATGATATGTCTTTGAACTTTTACTAAAAGATAATTAAGACAGTAAGACGAAAGTTAGCAAGATGGTAGCAAAATAAATGCATACAATGGTATTTTTTTGGAAAAAAATTAAAATTTTCAAATTTTTTTTTAGATAAATGCATACATAGGCAAATAAAAAGAAAAAAAACATGCAATGCATGGAAAAAATTTAAAATTTTCAAAAAAATTTTTCTTTTTATTTGCCTATGTATGCATTTATCTAAAAAAAATTTTTGAAAATTTTATATTTTTTTTCAAAAAAATATCATTGTATGCATTTATTTTGCTACCATCTTACAAACTCTTGTCTTACTGTTTTAATTATCTTTTAGTAAAAAGTTCAAAAACATGTCGTTAATTGATGAAATTTGAATGCATTTTCTTTCTTATCACTTGCTATTTTAGTATCAAACTTATGGACTGTGTGCCTATGCTAAATAGAATTATGAATGACTAGACGACATAATCATATTCATGCCTTTTTATTTATTTCTTTTAAGTCTTGATAGTAGTAGCTTTTCTATTGACCATATTAAGTATTCCTTGAGCATAAAAAAAGTGAAAAAAAGAAGAATAAAGTTATGTGTAGATACAAAAGTGTTATCCGGAACCAATGTGTGTTCGGGTAATTAGATCCGTAGGGGTTCATGCCTGGCGACCTAAGGGCAACTGCTCTAGGATTCGTCGATCGAAAACCTGCTACATGGACCGTCTTGTGGAATATGGAGAAGCACCGGAGTATTGAATCATGGCTAAATTTGAACTCTTCATTCAGAACCTTGGTTGTTCGGATAAGTAAACTCGAGGGGTGCCTTTTCACCTGTTGCCCTAAGGCTATCTGGTCTGGGAGTCATCAGTCCAAAGCCCGTTACATGGACTTCCTTGTGCAATCCTGCTTGAAGATTAGAACTTTCAAAATGATTGAAAATAAAAGTGAAAAGAAAAAGAAAAAAAAGAAAAAGTTTTAAGCTCAATTAGTACTTATGTGTTCAATATTAATACTATTATTTGACAGGCAATTTATTTTTCTACAAGGCTGAATTTGATATTGTTTAAATTTGTGCAGCATTCAGAACCTCTATGAAAGCTAAGTGCATGGAAAATGATAAGATGCTGAGTAGTAGGTGTGTAGAAGAAATGTGTGAGAAAATTAATCAGTTGACAATGTGGAGACTATGATGGAACTTTCTTGAGCCTTGCTTTGAGTTTTTGCTTGAGGACAAGTAATACTTTAAGCTTTGGGGAGTTTGATGCATGCAAAATACAACATATTTTAGAATATTATTTTAATTAATTTTTCTGTAATTTGTTCATGGCATACATCATTTTTAGTCACTTTTAATCGTAATTATGAATTTATCAATTTTAAATTATTAATTCTCTGAATACTTTAATTGTGGATGGATTAACTAAGTTTTGATAATTATTTTGCAGGAAAAATCAAATATATGATTGGACGTATCGGCCGAGATTTAGATGGATTGTGACGTATCAGCCGAAATTTTGAAGATTTATCTTTACGGTCGAGATCTCCAATGAAATCATCCTTTTGGCCGAGATATGAAGGGGTAAAGATAAAATTATTTGGGCGTAACGAGATTTAATTCCCTGTTTTGGCCGAGATATGAAAGGTAAAGATAAATGATTTTATCTTTGGGCGTAACAAGATTAAATTCTTTCCTTACGGTCGATATTTGGAGGGAGTAAAAGGGTTTATCTCTTTGGGCGTAAAGATAAAAGAATTTCGTTACGGCCGATATTTGAAGGGGGTAATGGCAAGGAAATGTTGGTTTTGGCCGAGATTCAAAGGGGGTAATAATTAAAAGGATTTATCTTTGGCCGAGTTTATCTCATAAATTTAAATTCATCCGTACGATATTTTACGACCGTGATCAAATTGAAGGTCGTCCGCACCTATAAATACGTGGAGAATCCGTCGTTCCAAAGTGTGCTATGAAGTTCAGGTTTCTTCCACGGCGAGTCGTGAGCTCTGCAGGCTACGACCAAGAGGAGAGAGGTGCGATGGTTGGAGGTTGATCACGACCCTAATCAAGTTCGAGAGGCTGCCCGACTGTTTGCCAGATTCGAGATCTCTATTTTGGGTGTAATTCTTTCAATTTTTATGATTTATATTTTATTATCTCTCCGGAATTTCTAGGATGAACTCCATGTTTTTAAGATTATTATTTTAGGAGATTATTAATTGAAGGGAAATGTTTGGACCCTATTTTATTTGCTTTAATATTTTCTGATCAATTATTAATTGTGCTTAATGCTTTTATATTAGTTAATTAAATTTCTGAATTAGGCTATACCAGTTTGTGGAGTGTTTAATTTCAGAATTCATTATACTAATTATAATTGATTTTATTTGGAATTAATAATTGATATAAATTTGATAACTAGTGTGTGGAGAATCAAGTTTGTGTGGTCTATTAATCTATACCAGTTTATGGAGTGATTAATAGTTTAGAGAATTCAATTTAATGCATCTTAATTTTAATATAATTTTGGGGTACCAGTTGTGGAGACTTCAATTCTTATTAAATTAAGATAGTTCTATATGATTAGATTGAGGGATGCCAGTCGTGGAGACCACAAGTTAATCATGTTAGATTACTTTAGGGAGACTCTAATCTATCTTTAAAGATTAAATTTATCTTTTATGGTTCAAATATTTATCCTGATCTATTTTCATCCTAAGGCCTAACTTCAACACCACCATCTTATCTTTATCTTATTTTCTTTATCTTTTAAAACTCATTTTCAAAATTCATGTTTTTTTTTCTCTCTTATTAATTTATAAATTCAGATATTGAATTAATAATATTCCTCGTGGGTTCGACACTCTTTCTCCTATTACTATATTACTTGAGCGACTAGTGCACTTGCTAGCGATTTTATTTTGCTACAATATTTCAACGCATCAATACCCCTATTGCGTATAGAACAATGTGTTTTGACACACTTCGCTACGACGCAAATATGTGTGCTACAATCGTAGGAAAATTACTACAACTAGAGAATCCCTCATTATGCTATTCTATGCCCCCATGGTGCAACCTATTAAAATTGCACGCTGATCAATCTAATTCATTTTTAGTTCAATTCAATTCAATTATAAAGCAACCATACGGTCCATACCTCTTCATTGTTATGCAATTCATGCATAAATCATAGTAGAATACATTTAAAGTATAATTGGATTCAATAAACATGAACTTCATAATCAACAATGAATCAACATGGACCATAATCATAATGCAATTGCCCCAAATCTTAGCACATAAGAAGTTAACATATTGTTCCAAAACCCTCAATTAAGCATACAAGCGGTATATTAAGGTGAAGACAAGGGTTGAATATTCTTTATATAACTTAATTTTAAGCTTAAAATCATCTTCTCTCTCCCTCCTCTGCTTTTTCTAGTTGATGTAATGGATTCTCATTCTTGCTACAGTGATTAATCCCATGATATAGGTGTTCTCATGGATCGAGAAGGCAAAATTTGGGAAAGTAGAGTTTATGACTCTTCTCACCTTTCATATTTAGATTTTATGTGTTGATTTATTTTATGGGGATTAAATGGGTTTTTATTAGCTTGGAGTGTTAGGATGGTGGTATGGTGTGCATTTTTTTTATCTTGTGCTTATCTTTTCTCTCCCTCTCATTCCTACTTTATTATGTGTGTGATATGATTGTTATTGTGTTGATATAATATTAACGAATTAATTTTAACCTTCCGCGATGATTTTCATGAAATTGATATTTTCAATTTAAACACCAATTCACCTCTCCCTCTTGGTGCCTTGTGGTCCTACAACAACATAGACTTAGGCACCATAGGAAGTGACAATTGTATGTGGAGTGAGAGGTTGCTGACTTGTCACTATCTCGAAGGGGTTTCAATTAGTCGACTCGCTCCTTTGCAGATTATAGGAGAATTATGCGATGTCAAGTAGCTTCATCCAGTGTTTTTGTTTGACATTGATATATATAATGCCACAAGTAGATCTCTATGATAAAATTCACCCTTTTTATTTGACCATCGGTTTGGAGACGAAGTGTTGTGGAGAAATGCGAGTTTGAGCCCATCATCTTAAACAATTCAAAATTTTCCATTGAATCGTCCATCTCTATTGTTGCTGATGCTTTAGGAAAGGCCTCAATATTTCATCATATGCTTCATGAATAACTCTGCAACTTCAATGGTAGGGCAACTCGTGAAGTCAATGATAGAGATGACATACTTGGAGAATCGATCCGCGACCATCATAATGGTACCTATCCCTTCAGACTTGAGCAGGTCCATGATGCAGTCCATGAAAATATCTTTCTATGATCGCTGTGGAATAGGCAGAGGTACCAAAAGTCCATCGAGCTCTTGATGGATACATTTGTCTTTCTCACAAACAAGGCATGTATTCACAAAAACTTCAACATCATACTCAATCCTTGGCAAAAAAAAAAAAAGAAATTGTCTTCGATGAGTGCCAAAGTGAGACGGATGCTCAAATGTCTCACCCACTTAAATTCACGACACTCTTGCATGATGGTGTGTCGCAAGTTGTCGAATAATAAAATATAGATACGACACTCATTGGTGAAGGACAACCCATCTTCTACTCAAAATCGGCATGTCTTGCCTTCCTTTTCTTGCTCTAGCAAATTCTTCGTCATGGGATCTAATCCCTTCTCGATCCTCTCGATCAAGTCCTCATGTCGCGAATTTCACGCGTCAACTGATGGCATTAGCAATGACATTCGTCTTGTCGAGCTTGTACTCCAGAACATAGTTGAATCCTACCATAAGTCTTGTCACCATTGTTGGAGCAAAATTGTTATGCCATATATAATTATATTTTGATGATACAAACCTCAAAATATTAGAGTTATATTTAAAATGCCAAAAAGTCTAAATAAGAATGAGTTATTTTGTGCACTAAATTTTGATTAATATTTGTCTATGTTCTCACTAGATTTATATTAAGTTGTGATATAAAATTATAGATAACTCTGTTATCTTTATAGAGAATTAAGAATCACCTCATTTGGACAATCACATAAAAAGTTATGTTTAAACAAGTAAAGTTTGAAAAGTTAGATTTCAAGTTAATATTTTATTTGCTAAAATTGCACTTAATATTTGAGTATTCTACCATGGTATTTGGATCAAGTATTATATAAAAGTTATAGATAATGTTTTTAGCTTTTCATAGAATCACATATCATTTCATTTGGATATTGGTACAAAAAGTTATGTATAAAAGAGTAAAGATATAAAACATTTTATTTAAAATATATAACTTTTTGTACTGAACTTTGAATCAGTATTTGACTATGATCTCAATAGATTTTAGATTAACGATTAATATCAAAATTATAGAGAATTCTAGCTTTCTATAGAATAAAAAATCGTGTCATTTGAATATCTATGCAAAACGTTTTGCTCAAAATAGTGCAGGACGATCGATCTAGCGATTGAAGCACTGATCGACCGGTCAAGCACACCGATCGATCGACCAATGTAGAAAATGCACAAATCAAGCACCAGAATGTCGAGACCATGATGATCAAAGCACTAGTCGACCCGCCAGTGCAGAATTCACCAATGATCATACTTTAAAAAAAGATGTACCGGTCGACCGGTGGGGCAGAGCAGTCGATCGGTCAGTGCGCAGAATGTACTATAACGGTCATATTTTGTCCCCAAAATTAGAAAACAAGACCCAATGACTAAATGGAGTTAAAAAGGACATAAAAGAATACCAACGGTGTAGGAATGATCAAGAGTTTCAAGAAAAAGTTGGAAGAACATTTGAGAAGTCCATATGAACTCCAAGTTGTAAATATTTTATTTCTTTCTCTCTTACTCTTGTGTGGGGTTCTAAATCGTAAAAGAGAGATTGCGGAGTATTTTTGTGATATTGTTATAATTGTTTAGCTCCTGAGTGAAAAGAGGTTGTGTCTTACCTCTTGAGCGAAGAAAAGACGGATGAAAGCTTACAGTGAAAGATGTGTCTTACCTCTTGAAATGAAGAAAAGACAAGAGTTATAAAGGTTTCTTTCTTTCTCCATTTGGAATGAAGGAATTGTGTTAATGGAATCTCCGATGATCTCGAAGTTGAGAAGTCAGAGCGACGTAGGATAAGATGTGGCTGAACCTCGTCAACAAACCACCATACATCTTGTGTTTATCTTTCTCTTCATCTCCTTCCTACTTTATCATGCATGTGATAGGATTGCTATTGTGTTGATTTAACATTAATGAATCGATTTTAGGTTTTCGTGACAATTTTTGTGAAATCGATATTTTCGATTTAAACACCAATTGAACACCCTCCCCCTTTGTGCCTTGTGATCCTACAATTGTTCCTGCTTTAGTGAGAGTTTCTTCTATGTCTCAAAGTATCTAGTTGCGACATATTGGTTGTCCTATTGTGGAATCACAATCCAAGAAGGTAATGTTGCCATGTCTGTAAGTCATTGATCACTATAGTCATCTTCTTCTCTTGAATGGCATAGAGCCGCGTTGTATCATTGATTTTGTGAAATGCCATGAGATGCACCTCATGCATAATAACTCCTCCAATATAATAGTAAGAAGTATTTGTATGTACCTTATAAAATTTAGTGTTGTCTAGTAGGATGAGCATTGTTCCTCCATCATGGCCCATTTCATGGTGTTGAATGCCTCTTGACAAGTAGGCCTCCACTACTACTTCACATCTTTTCAAAAAAGATACGTCAAAGGGGTCATCACATGTGAATACCTCTTGATGGACTATCTTTAATAGTTCATCAAGTCAAGGAATGAACATAGATCTAAAACTCGCTTGGGTGGCTCCCACTCCATGATGGTTCGAGTATTCATGTCATTCATCTTCAGCTTTTCACTTCCGATGACATGTTCTAAGAAGTGCACTTCCAGTTGAGCAAAGACACACTTCTTCTTCTTGACATAGAAATAATTTTATCGCAACACCTCAAACACTTGTCGAATGTGCTCAATGTGCTCCTCCAAAGTGCGGCTATAAATTATGATGTCTTTGAGGTAAACAATCACAAATCTATTAAGGAAAGGTTGTAATACCTTATTTATCAAGGTGCAAAAGGTTGTCAGGTGTTGGGTGAGGCTGAAAGCCATTACCATGATCTCGAAGGAATCATATCTTATTACGCACGCCATCTTTTACACATCTTCATTAGAAATTTGGACTTCTCAATAGTTCGAACGAAGATTCTACATGGTAAACCATCTTGCATCGCTAAGTTGGTCGAACACGTTCGGCACAAAGGGGCGATGGGATATTTATTCTTCATCGTAAGCTTGTTTAGTGCCGGATAGTCGATACACATCCGAAGTGATCTTATCATGCTTCCTTTTAAAGAGAATTAGGTCACCATGCAAAGATTTTAAGGGTCGAACATATCTTGCATTCAATAGTTTGATCAATTGCTTATGGTGTTCAAGAGAGTTCTAGAGGGGACAACCGATAAGGAACTCTATGCAGTGACTTTCTTGGGACCAAATCGATGACATAATCCACTTCACGCTTCGGAGGCAATTGCTTTGGAAGCTCCAGAGGCATGACATCCATAAAGTTCTCAAGAGTCTCGAGAACTTTGGGAGGCATTGGAGTGGAGGGCCTTAGATCTTCCAAGATGATAGTCACGAGGAAGGTGTGCTCTATCTCGTTAACCCCTTTCTCATTTGCATGGTAGAGAGGATCTTGTGCTTCACATCTATACTTGAACTCAAGAACATTGTAAGATTCCTGAAAACTTGCCCATTCATCTCGATGTTCGCTGAGACACGTCTCCTCCTTCTCCATCTCGTCAGAGTAATACATGACGTTGATCGTTGCCTTTTGCGATGAGGACCTTTGCATATGTAGCAAGGCTTTGGTGGCTTCTCGTCCTTTTTGAACTTGTCGTTGTTCGGCCTCCTCTCTTGATAGACCTTGCCTGAGGGTTTGATAATGTGGCACTTGTCTTAGCATAATCCATGAGCGACTTGACAGTGGCGAATAGCGAGCAAAAGTTGGTGCAATCTCATCGTTCCAACTCCATCCTAGCCCAATATTTCAAATCCTTGACGAAGACTTCCAACAATGTATCTTTGTCCACCTGAAAGTTCTGTAGATGAAGCTTGATGAACTCTTTCGCGTACTCGTTCAACATGCCCGGCTAATTTTGAACAATGAAATCTTGACCTCTAGTTTCGACTTGGCAGGGCAAAAGGAATTGATGAGCTGCCATATGAATCCTTTCTATGTCTCAATATTTTCAACATTGCCACGTTCCACATCATCGTAGTAGCATCACCACCATAAGCTCGCATATTTTACAAGTAGAAAGATGTAGTTTTCACCATCCTTATCTTTTAGGTTACGCCCAAAACCTTCATGTAACATCGGACGTTCCACAAAATGATGCCGATGTCTCGACCTTGCACACATCGATTCTTGGTTCATGCAAGGCGAATATTTCTTGACATTATCCATTCCCTAGGTGTTCTCTAATTTATTCTCGGAGGGCTTTTGAGATCCTGGTCTAGAACATGCCTCATGTTCATTAGCTACATGTCTATGGACTCCCTCATATCCATGATCGTCATCTCCATAGACTCAAGTCATGCATAGAGCGACACGACCTCATCCTGCACCATTGTGATGTTCACTATTTTCTTCTACTCTCGCTCATGCGTCGTGAGTTGGTCTTGCATCTCGCCAATGTCCAATTGAAATTGTCTGAGGCGTTGTCTGAAGGTGGTCACATCCTTCGATCTGGCGCACCCTCTCTCTAAACGGTCATTCTCTTATGTGGCATGATCTTGGATCGTCAAACGTGCCAAATGAGCAGTCTCAAAAAAAGTTTCTATGACACCAATTTATCACAAAGTCATTTTTTTTCGTGATCGACTCATGTGATGTCTAGATATGTCAACTGTCTAGATAAACATTTTTTCGTTTTGTAAAGTTTGTCAAATGTCACGATTTCTAAGATGAGCGAATGATTGGAACACATGAATGGAACGCTCTTTTGTGTGGGTTGCCACTCCACTCTTAAGGCTCAATGTTAAGTGTACGAAAGCTATTGAATTCTTTTTAGAATAGAATGCTTGATTACAAAGACTTTGAGGAGGACTACTTGCTTTCCCTTAATATACCACTGCTTTGAGAGGTAGGTTTGTGATATGTGTTTTGGGGGCACACTTTTTGAATGTGTAATTACAATATTGTCATTACATGTCAAGGTAAGCCTAACTTACAAAAGTGTGTTAAAATTTAAAGGTAAAATACAAGTAAAATAAGATAATTCGATGGTCACTAGACACGTTGTAAGGCATACATACCTGACAAACGCATGTAGTAGGTCGACTGATATACTATATAGATGAATGTTTATAATGCAATAAGTCACTCTAATTATTATAATGTGCGTTGTACTCTCTTGTCCTCATATATGTACAAATTTAAAATGGACGAATTGTTATTTTGCTTATAAAATGTGATATCAGTAACATTAAAATTACTATATTTTTTGGGTAATATTAAAACCAATATGAAATGTAAAAAGTTATAAATTTTATTTTAGACCATGCTGTTATGATTTTAGTTTGATGAAACTTGTTATACATAACTTTATTATCCTAATCTATATGTTGCACAAACAATAATAAACAATCATCAAACAAAGCATACTTACTCAAGAAACTTAATATAATGTCTTTCTCATAGAAATATATTTAAAAGATATTATAAATTTGAGCATGATCTATATATTTAATTTTGTATTAGTTTTTTGTTGTGAATATATGAATTTAAAAAAAAGTCTACCAACCCAATGCACCTATAAGATCCAAAAACATCAAAAGGTAGGGATGCAAGTATAATTTAGAATAATTTTTTTAAATAGAATGAAATTGACCTGCTCAAATTAGGACCCATCCAAACAAATGTAAGCACGGTCTCTATATTTTATATTTTTATTTATATAGTTGGTTCATAACTCATCATTTTTATTATTTACATAGCATATACTTAATATTTTTTTCACGTTATTGAGTTGTAATTTGATATTAGTACTATATTTTATATTGGTTACAAAATTAAATGTATTTATATTAATTTTACTTCATTATAAATATCTTTAAAATATTATTATATAAAAAAGGACTTTGAAAAAATTGATCTCCTAGAATATTATTTAATCTAAATGATTGTAGGATGATTTTTTTAATTGCAAAAAATAAATTTGAAAAATAGTGAATGATTTTGCACACAAAAATCAAAGCAACTAGAATCCTTATCTTCTTATTCTATTTGCATTAGTTTATGTGTTTCCACATTCATCCATATCCACCAGGGTCCTATGATTCAATCTAACAGCAAATGAATTAAAAATTGTAATAATAAAATTATTTAAAACTATATACAGTGTCAAGAGATACAATAATGATTCTTGATGTTATGCTTTATCATTATTGTCATACAATGGGAGAGCCATGCACGTGCACCCACTGAATCATTTTTTAATAGTAGTATTTGATCAAAATTCACTCTTTTCTTTACCTTGGTGGTTTGACATTATGTAGCATCTCAATGGGTTGTAACTTGTAAGTTACAACCTTTGAAATCTCGTTGTCACTCAAATTTCTTACTACACTACCTTTTATATTTGATACTAAATAAAGTTATCTCAAACAAATTATATTTTATAATTTTATAGGAATATCATATATTTCTATTATTATAATAGAAAATATTGTTCACAATGTATTAATTACAATACATATTATTTATCCCTTAATACCATTTTTACATATTATTTACCTTTTGATTAAAATTATTTTTTATTATTCTTGTTACATAGCTTCGTAAAGTTATGCACTGCATAATTTATTTTACTTCATTCCTTAGTGAAGTTAAAAAAAAAATATTCATAATAAATTACATATATGTAAAACTTGTTTCATATTTAGATTACTTTTGTAATGTTTAATTTTTTTTCTCACATATTTATTTATCTTCTTTTATATTAAATGTTAAATTTTGTATCATCATAGTGGGCATCATTTATGTCATATTTACATTTAGATAGTTGTAGTTTTATATTTCATAGTTACAAATATTTTTGCATTCCAAAGTAATTTCAATATAATTAACAATTATGCCAAATAAATATTTGAAACAAATAATTCATTAGGATTTATGAGAATATATTTGATAACTTTTTAATCTTAAGTAATTTAAATTGTATAATTCAAATGTATATAGTTTATTTTTATTATTTTATATCATTAAAAGAATATATTCCTCCACCACACATTTGAATTTCTCTTTTTTTTAATACCATTTTATACTTAAAAATATTTATTCATATTTATATTTTTATGATATATAGATATCTATGTCTTGTATTAATAATAATAATCGATAACTTTATGTGAACCTATTTAATAAATTGCCCTAACTCTGTCATAGTCTCATATATCATATTAATCTTTTAATAGAACACAAACTTTCATTGCTCGAGTTTATTCTATTCTTTCCTTCGTCCATGATTTTTTTGGATACCAGAATAAGCTAAAGAATTAACTTTATTCTGTTATTATTATCAAGCACGATTTATTCTCATGTAATGATGAGGATAGAAAATGAAATTAAAAGAAAGATTATTCCTCATAAACAAGAAAAAAAATGTGAAATAAAAAATCGTGTTTTTAGCAATAATTGTTTAACTCAGCTGCAATTAAAAAAAACTATTTATTGTTACGAATAAATAAATCCTATTCTAAGAATAATAAAAGATAGCCAAACAGTCCCTTAACCTCTTTCCAACTAAGACAGAAATATGGAATGTGTACTATTCAATCTCTAATGGGCTCTAAAGTATTGTAATAAAAGTATGACCAACAAAGGTAAAATGGGAAGGCATTTTAAAAAAATTATTAATGAAACTGTTACACACATTTTAAAAGATTCAATTTTTTAGAATAATTTTTTATCGACAAAAGGAAAATAGCGGAACATATACTGTCAAAGTCAACTTAGTTCGTAATCGACGACTTCGATATCACATTTAATTTAATGTTCAAATGGAAAAGAATAAACATAATCAAATTAGAAAGTTTAATAATAATAATACTACTAATAATAATAGTCAACTTGGATTATATAACAGAGCAAATATCGAGCCCCAAAGTCGGACAAGTCTTACCCGACCGGTTCAGTTGTCCAAGTTCGGCCTTCACCGACCTGCAGCTGAACCGGGTCAATTGTAAAATTCCCTCAACCACATCTCATCAGGGAGAAAAAAAAAGGCAGAAAGAAAGCACACTGCACCCGAACCAGTGACAGTACATTTCGTGGCAACTACATCTTAGTCTGGTTCAGCAGCTGGTCCCGGAGCTCGGCCGAGTCGGCCTGACTGAACCGGTTTTCCGGCACCCAATACCCGGTCCTGGGATCCCGCATCCAAAAGATTTCCTTCTCCTTCGCCACGCCCCTGCCGCTGGTCTCCTCCGCTGCCGCCACCTTCGGCATGGACGTCGCCGGAGCCAACGCCGGCCCTCGCGTCACGTCCGCCGTCGCGGCAGCATAAGTCCGGCGACTATACCTGCGTGACGGGAAAAAAAGAAGTAAAATGGTTCGTCACAGTTCTGTTAAGAGAGAGAATAAAAACCAAACTAGACAGGATATATAGGCATACATTTGAGGTATATGAAAATGTTACCTGAGGTAGGACAAGGAGTTCTTGAGAACCCGTGACATGCTGGAACTCTGTTTGAAGGGGGGGGGAGAGAGAGAGAGAGAGAGAGAGAGAGAGAGAGAGAGAGAGAGAGAAAGGAGAGAGAGAGATGATAACGAGTTGAGTTTGAACCATCGGAAATGTTGGTCGTATTTATAAGGAGAGGAGCCTGAGTTTATTTGGATTAATCAATGTAAAAAGTTGTTCTCCTCTAATTATGCTATATGGATGTAATTAAATATTTAGTCAGAAAAGGTATATATTCGATTCATTGTTTCTGATCATTTCATCAGCGACCGTCCACTGCCAGCTTTCTGTTCCGGATTTGATCATGCATGTCCTCATGAGGAGACATAAAACAAAGGTGGCAAAAGTCTAAAAGAAAGGAGTGGCAAATTTTAAAATAAATATGTCAAATGAAACATTATATTTCTAAAAATTATTTTTTTATAATAATTAATTCGAACTGAATAAGAGAACGTGTCCTGTTTTTTCTTTTTCTTTTTCTTTTTTTTTCCTGGATGCCCGAGTTTATCATCTTTGCCCTACATAAGAAGGTGCCTGGAAATATATACAACATTTTAGGACATATTTTTATTTGGTGGGGGTACATTTGTCGTAATTGCTTGGAATTTAATTCTACTCTGATCTGGACAAATTTAGTAATGTGTCACGTAGTTTCACAAATTTGGCAATGCGTCATCAAGTAATGCTTGACAATTCCCATCCTGTATACTATTAACTATTTCACAATCTGAGTTTATATATTAATAAAGGGAAATAAAACATTTGTGGAAAACTACAATAAAAAGTTTGATTTTACCTTCCCTTGGCAATTAATAAACTCTGACAAAAAGAAGGAATAAAAAGTTGGAAAACTCGCTCAAGTAGGGGGTGTACTATTTACTATTGGCTATTATTAGCCTCCACTTTTCGAATATCGTGGGCGAAAGCATTTTGATCTTGTTTGTAGGTTTTGAGGTGATTTTTTTTTAAAAAAAATTAATCTTATTTTTAACTATTTTTAGTATTATTCTTAGGATAATTGATTACTCATCAAGTTATTCATTTATCAAACGCTTCAACTCTCCAAGTCTTGGATGTAGCTAGTAACTTTATTTTTTAAATAAACTTATATTAGAATTTCGTGTCTCTAATTATGAACATAATATTTAGTCACTCAAAAAATATATATTTACGCCTCCTCAAAAACTATATGTATTAACGAATTTATTTTCCTGATGCATATGAATATCTAACATGCATCTTGTTTATTCTTATATTTAAAAGATCCTATAGCAATTTTCTTTTGCTTGTACTGAAACTCCGTCCACATCGATCTCTCGTAATATTTTGTAATTACAAAAAAGCTTATAATTTATATAGTATTACGGTATATCATTAACTATATATATATATATATATATATAATTTAATTGGTCATGAGCCAGATCATTAGGATAACGTAGAATATAAACAAACCTGACGAAGATTAATTAATCACGATTTGAGACGCCATATACAAAAACGGTGTTTATCTTTGAAAAATTCCATGAACGATGGACTAAACAAAAACTTGCTAACAAAATAACTAAACTAGTGGCAAAACTCGAGAGGTTATGGCAACCAGTCCTCTTATCCCTCACGGACATGGATAGATTTAGAGTTATATTATATTATATTATGTTTTGGGTTCCTTCCTTCCGGCGCCCACGGAATTTTACCTTTCGTTCTCTGGTAAAGAGGCCATTGAATTGATTCTATCTTGCTTTGCACTTATACATGCCTACAGATATAATAAAATGTACGAATTATAAAAGCCACATATACAAATAAATGGGTAAATTAAGAAAACACGAAAATGGCATATGCCAGTTGTGATTATTGGCCATGTGAATGATAAGTAGGTTTCCGAGCGAGAAATTATTCGAGTCATTAGCCAACTACTGTCCCGTGAAATGTCCTATTTAGTTACGTCTTATTCTTCATTTATCTTCTGTTGACACATGATCTTTGATTTTAATGAATTTCATTATTTCATAAATGCAATGCAGTGAAATTGTTACTAACGCTACCCCAACTACAAATTCATCTTGAGTCCTCGCATTACGGGTCCTAATTTTAAGTCTCAGTATATTTATAATTTTTATCAAAATGAGTACTTATATAAATTTTCTATATTTCATTTGTAATCCTCTTTTATTTTCATCTAATAAAACTCCTCACCACCTTAAAACGTGTTCGTTCGGTGCGTAATATCTTTTGTACAAGAATCTTAATAGAAATTATAATATATTTATTGCTCATGTGCCGCTTCGACTGATATCGCGCTTTATGATGAGCATTTTCCATTCACAACCGTTGATATCAATGCAATGACCTGAATTGAACAATTAGGAATTGAATCCCTAACTTGTGCCACCATCTCTCCACGAACCCACACATCATTAGATCTTCTCTTCTCCCCAAACGAGTTGCATTGATCATTCACGCTGAAGTGACAAGTGATGAACGTGGTTCCTTATCTCCCTCAAATATCATCGAGGAAGCGAAGTAGGTGATTGTTGAATGTCATGAATCCTCTTCCCATGAATGAGTGTAAGCTAGTCTCGCCACAGTGTGTTCCTCCTCCAACCAGCAAGTCCTAGCTCATGACCTTTTCTTTAACCACCCTCGATCTCTTCGCCACCTCCAAAGTGTAAACTGTGAGATCAAAGACCATTCTATTGTCTAAATCTCTTCTCTAGTTATCTCATGTGAAAATTAAATGAATATTAAATACCCAGTAAATATTGAATGACTAAAAGTTGCATTTTCTACATCTCTTATCATTCCCTTAATTAATAATCACATATAAATTAATTATATTTAGGCATTATCACTTTATTTGATGCATAATGATTTTATTGCATCCAATGTCATGTTTTATTAGTTGAATATTTTGAAATTTACAATTGTTTCATTTGTATTTCACGATTCATGAAAGTCGAGGAAAAAATGGAGAAAACTACCTTTTCGTTAGCTTCTTAGAGTTCTCCCATGTGGAGCTCTTCCAAATCGTAGGGAGCTTTTCAGCACGTAGTCAAGTTGAAAATTATGCAATCTTTTGTTATTTTCCTACAATTAGACCACAAGAAACCCATTTCAGACCATAGTATGTGCATTCAAACTATAGCACATGCATCTAGACCCTAGCACACTCCCATCAATCGTACTGCAACTTGACGAACCATTTTGGACAATTCCTAACCATATTTTATTAAATTTTTAAGGGTATTTTAAGTATTTTGTTAATCTAGTTTGAGGAACACTATAAAATGAATTTTGGGGCCAAAACAAAGATTCCAAACTTTGTTTTTGGAGTAGGAAGACGGGTGGAACGAATCTCTCTTTTCTCTACAATTGTGTGTTGATTCTAACCTTTGATTCAATTTATTTTCAATGCAAAATCATATTTCGATGATGATTTATCCCAGTATGTACAATTAGAGTTAGATGAAATATAAGATTTGATTATAAGGATAAATTTTATATAATATGATATGCTTTTTGTCGTTCTTGTTAAAATATTTAAGGTCCTTTGTATTGTGAAAGTAACTAACTAATATTGGTTAAAATGAATGACAAGAAATGCATTATTTCTTAGAAATAAATATAATCATTTTACTCAAAAAATATCAATTTATAATGTAATTAAAGTAATTTAAATGATTATGAAAGTAGACATTTATTATTTTAATTCAAATTTTATTTGTATGAAAAAGAGATGCATTATTTTTAAAGATCGAGTAGAGAATTCACGATTACATTATTCTTAGAATTCTTATGATCAATATTTTAGGTGGATTCAAAATCTTAGAATTGTTCTTCTAATAACAACCTTGAACAATTCTTCTTTTTCTCTTTTATGAATTTAGTTAATTCATCTCTTTTCTTCTATTTCTTTACATTATTTTATTTTTCGTTCAATTTTCATGTAATCATTTAGATAACATCCAAAATCTTACAATTTTAATACTTGAGCGCTTCTCTATAAGATGATATTTGTATACTACACATTGGCTCTTTAAAATTGCATAAGATTTGTCAATATTAAAATTTTGATTTTCATCTAGACATAAGTCTTTTCTCTTTGTATATGACATCAGATGGGCATTTAAAACGTATTATTCAGAGATTGAAAGATAATGTCATGCAAATCGCAAAGTGCACAGAGAAGAAGCAATGATAGCAAATCAAAATAGAGGGTCAAACATAGAGGAAGAACATCAACGTCATCAAGTGGAAGAATTTGATCGACCACATCGCACGTAGTGGATCCAAACATAGCTGTAAATAATTTAGAGTTGGAAGTCAAGGCTCATACAAATTGTGCAATTGAACCAATTTATAAAAGATCGCAATGAAGATCTACTATCTCATATTAATTGCTTCCTTCACATGTGTGGCACTATAAAGATGAATGGTGTTTAAGAAGATTTCATTTTCACTCGAAAATGAAGCACAAGATTGGTAGGATTCTCAACCATGTAAGAATTTTTAACATATGGAACATGTTATTTTAAAACTTTATGAAGAGATTTTTTCTCTTGACAAGTTTATCAAATTGGGAATTTTGTTTCAAACATGAGGAAAATGATCCCTCAGGCAGTGTTTGTAAGAGATTCAAAAAGTTTTAAAGACGGTGTCATCACAATGGTCTCATGCTAAGTATGAAATTCAACATTGATTCGGCATCGAGGATTCATAATGAACCTCTCATATTCACAAACTTGCAACATGCTGGATCAACTAGCCAAGAACGATGAAAAGTATGAAGAAGGGTCTAGTGATAGCTACAAAAATCTCAATGCAAAAGTTGATTTTTTTTAGTATAGTTGGTAGCTAACATGAAGTAGGGGAGGTCCCACGTCACATAATTTTTAGAAAGATATGAAGGACCTCACAATAATTATGAGTGCATGTAGACTAAAAAAGACATCTTTGTGGCAAATCAAAACTGAGAGAATAACCATTCTCCAACACATACAATCAAAGGTGGAGGACTCATTCCGACTTCTTATGGAGCAATAAAGAAAGACTATATCAATAGGCAAGGCCACCACCTCCAAGAATCATATCTACACTCTATCAATCTTACACCACTCTATCAAGCTTAATATCAATCTCCATATCAACAACAATACCACAATAGCTACTTCTGCAATCTTAGTTGGAGAAGAAGCACTTTTAGGAGTATACCATTGAAAAATTAGCAGATACTATCAATGATAGAATTGAAAAGATTGATAAAGAAATAGAGTAATTTTCATTTTCCAAAAAAAATTGAAGTGCCAAGTAGGACAAATAGCAAGTTCAATCAATTTGAAAGAAGAAGGCAACTTGCCAAGCAAAACTCATATAAAACCCAAATAGCATTGAAAAGTAGCCAAAGTGAGAAATGACAAGTTATTGGAGTAACTTGTAAAGAAGACTATATACAAACGAAAGTAAGTTGTAAAGGGCAACACTGCAGAGGAGCAATCAACAATTGATTTTGAGTCAGTAGAGTTCTTTTATAAGCTTCCACCATCATATGTACCATCAATTTTATTCCCTCGAAAACTTCATAAGTCCAAGATGGATCACCAATTTAACAAATTCGTAAATTTATTTAAACAACTTCATATAAATATTATTTTTGCACATGTGATTGCTTAGATTCTGCGTATGCAAAGTTCTTGAAGATGATTATGTCAAAAAGGAGGACTATTGAAGAATATGAAATTGTTACTTTGACAGAAGAGTGCAATGCAGTGATATAAAAGAAGTTGCTACCAAAGCTGAGGGATTCTGTTAGCTTGTTAATCTTTTATACCATTGGTCATTTGAACATAGACAATGCCCTATGTGATTTAGGAGCAGGTGTATCTCATATGCCTCTTTTTGTAAATTAGGATTGAACGAATTGAAGTCTACTACTATCTCATTACAATTCACTGATCATCCAATGGATGTTGTAAAAAATGAACTGCTCAAGTGAACAAGTTCTTTTTATCAATGGACTCATTGTCTTAGATATGGAGGAGAGTTGAGAAATGTCTATTTTTTTATAGACATTTTTTTGTCATCACTGGATCTCTTATTGATGTAAAGAATGATTTTATCATTGAGAAAGAAAAGTGAAGTTTAACATTTCAAAATATTCCAAATGTTTAAATTTTACTAATCAAGTTTTTTTTTTTTTTTGCAGATTGCAATAATGAGATAGCACAAGAAGCTCTGCAAGACATGGTGCATGAAGACCCTTTAGAAAGAACGTTGATGAACTTAAACGAAGATGGACGTGAGAAAATGCATGAAGTGATTGACCATTAGGAGTTTATACAAATCACTCTTATATGAAAGTTAAATTGTAAGAATGGAACAATAGAAATAAAAACTAAGCTATGAGTCCTTTTATTGTTAATAATCAACAAACTAGAGTTAATAATCAACCACTACCATTAGAACACATGACGTACACTAATATCAAGACACCTCATTGTCCAAAACCTAGCTAGAATGAACATTGTCCTCAATGTTTCTAACATGTCAAAACATAAAATTAAGGTAAATGAAATCTCACATGTTTTGCGGTGGAGGCAAGAACGTCAATCAGTCACCTCTCTCAATGTGCTAGTCATAAATCTTGTAACCATGATGTAGACATGTCGATATCTTGTAATGAATGTACACATTAGTTAAAAATGTTGTTTATTCAAAATCAAAAATAAATTTTCTAAAAAATGAGAAGAGAAAAATTGTGGATTTCCTTTCAAAAAGCGCTTTTCTATGAGTTCGCTTTTGTATGTGCTTGGCCTATCTACTTGCAATGTATGAACCCATTATATATTATTTTTTTATATAAAATTGCCGACAGATGTTATGAATGTGCGTAAATTAATGTCATATGCAACATATTATCGGAAAAGAACTTGTAAAAGTTTATGAATTTCATTTGTTCATTCTTCTGTTACAATCTCATGTTTTTGGAAGCAAGGAGAGAGTTTCAAAATAACTCATTCTTTAAAGGTGTTGTAATAAGTCAATTTGATATGTTTGATAAAATTTTAGTTTAAGTGTTGGTTCATTAGAGATCTAATTCTTAGGAGAGAAAAAGAAAAAAGTCATTTCCATATCATTTAAAAAATGTATGAAAAAAGAGTTAGTTGAACCCTACTAAAAACCAAAAAAAAGGATTAGTTGAACTCCAAAAATGGAAAAATAGTGACAAAATAAAAAGAGGGTTACTGGAAGCCCAACATGTTTATCTCTCTTGTATTTAAACTTGACATATCACCACACTTAGTTAGATATCTTGAAAAGATATGGATACTTGATCTTGTGAAAATAACTTGTATGTGAACTAAAAATCATCTTTTGAATCGAAGAAGGCATGAGTGGAGAGTTCTCAAAATGAAAAAGTGAAATTCGATTTATATAACTTTGATGTTATTCTTTTCGATGTTTGTGAGCACATTTATTATTTGGTCATGTTTAATATATATTTTATCTTGTGTGATAGATATACTTGTTTGAGGACAAACAAGAACTCAGTTTGGGGGCTATCGTCACATCTTCTATGCAAACTTTAAATGGTTCAACATCCAAATGGAGTTGCTATGCGATTCAAGTCCATCCGTGGACTCTAATGAATATAGTTCAATGAACAGAACTGATGATGGTCTGATGTAAGAGGGGAAATCAATCATTAGGAGATTATGAAATAGTTGCAATGATAACATAAATGCTTGGAGGTGCTAGAGTACTTGTAGCTGGCGAAAGAAAAATTGGCGTGTTTGATAACAAGAAGAAAATGTTGTCCTCATTTCCCGAAATTAAGGAGTTGTTCTGCCATTCAATGTTTGGCCCCTCGTAAATAAAATTAGTATTCATACTTTGTTGAGATGAAATTTTAATGTAGTTTGTTGCCCTTCCTAGAGGTTAGTCCAAAGGTAGGGACTTGAAAACTTGGCCCCCTTTCTTTGGTTCTCGATCATCTAGTTTATTTATTCAAAGGTGCTCATTGAGGGAGAAGAGGAGTCGCATTCCAGGATTGCATGGATGACTTTCTCAATGACTACAAGAGCCGATCTTTAAGGAGACTAGGAATCACGTTCAACAATTGAGCACTGATCACTTGTTTCGCTTCGAAAGGATGATTGAAGGCACACATTTGTAAATGTTCAATCCAGGCCAACGCATTGAAATCAATGGTTGTGATTGCATTTAAAATGCTCATCATAGATTGCAACATCAACGGTGTTAGCACGTGTGTGTATATATATATGTATATGTATATATGATGTATTCGGGTGCATACATCCCAATTTGTAGGTCGTTTGATTAAATTGAATTTAGGCGATATTAAACGAAGTTTTGGAGCATGGTTCACAACAAATTTGTCCATGGGTCATTCGATTCGCAACAGGATCAGCTGGCTCACCTAATAGTTTGTCGTTATGCATCCTAAGGTCACTCCAATATTGTAGGAAATGAGAGTGAGAGGATCATCGAACACCATTATAGGAATCATCTGAGAGGCACCGACTGTTGACAATATCCCCCCCCCCCCCAGAGCAACATCAAGGCACGGATTAGAGATCCTCAATAGGTGTTTCTCTCTGTGTCCCAAAACTTTGACAACAAAGGAAATTTTGGAGTTCAAAGTTTTGTCTCATATTTGTCAAATTGCCGATCTGAGGACATCCATATTTGGGATAAAACACCTAACATCATTTTTGGAAATTTTGTCAAAATTCTATAAATCTTATGTCGTGATTCAAATTTAGACATTTTGCATGAAAAGTTCCATCACAATTTTCTTATATGTATGGGTTTGTTGTTTATTATACTAATATATAATATTTTGTGCCTCTCTGGTCGACTAGCTTGTCTGCTAGGTTGCCAAATATTTTTTATCAATCATTCTAGTTTATACCATCTTCAATAATTGAACAAAATGAATATTTTTGTGCATATTGATCTCATATCATCTTTTGGTGTCAAAGTTTCGAGACATACCAATCTCCTTACACCGTTGGAGATTAGTACGATTATATTTGACTCTGAGGCCTGTGATTGGAGGGAGAGAGAGTCCGAGATTGATGTGTGGAGCGTTTGATAGCCCTCTTGTCCTTGTTTCCTTGCATCCCTTATAGGTGAGCTAGCCAATCCATTCTGCTGCCAACTGGACGATCCATGGACAAACTTAGTTGTGAACCGCACTTTAAAATTTCTTTTAATATCAATCGTCCAATCTAATCAAACGAGATACAAACTCAGATTATATACGTTAAACATTTTAATAATCAATTTTTAGTTTGCAGGAAAAATAAGAAGGTCACACGATGGTTAATAACAATCCACTCAGCGAGTCATATACTTTTCTAAATATATTTTCGACTTCATTTTCCAATAAAATTACTCTCAAGTATCCATTTTGCTTAATATTATAATTTTGTTTGGGTGTGTGGCAAAGACAGAAATATCCGCATGACATATAATTTTATTTAATTAAAATAGAAAAAAGTAAGAAAAATATTCTTGTATCTCTATAGTTATAGTAATTCGGATACATTCTTGTTATATTCAAATAAAGATTTTAATAATAAAAAATAATATGATATATATATATATATAATCATATTTCACGGTCATATTACTTGGTAACTTCAACAAAAACTAAATAATGTAATTTTGTTAAAAAATAGTTCGAATAGAATTTTATTATAAAATAAGGTTGAGAGCGAATATGAAGAATATAACAAAAATTGAGTAGTCTTCACCATTGAATGATATAATTTTAATTAAAAAAGTTGCAAATGCCTCTTTCACACATCCATTTCATGGAAAAAAGATTCGAACTGAATTAATTTGATCATAATAATTTTAGTAGTTTTCAAATTTAAAAAAAAAAAGCAAGATTTTTTTCGGTCTATGCTTACCACTTGACCCAATGCTTTAGTAAAAAGTAAATCAAGAATATTTTTAATTATCTCCACTTTATCACTTTACTGAGTCCCATCTATCGTTCACATCCCGTATTGCGTTTTTTTTTTTTTGAGCAACTTAATTTTACTGCTTGTACGACTCTTTTTTATTACAAAAAGATATTTAAGGTACAGTACAATAAAAGAAAAAAATAAATTTAAAATAATGAGCATATTAACTCTTGTAATGAGAATTGAACGTTGAATTGTT
The DNA here is from genome assembly GCA_030549335.1 of Pontederia crassipes. NCBI lineage: Eukaryota > Viridiplantae > Streptophyta > Magnoliopsida > Commelinales > Pontederiaceae > Pontederia > Pontederia crassipes. Next base: position 19,876,949 of record CM060184.1, on the reverse strand, counting down.
ATATTAAGTACTCAAAATTTTGAAAGAAAAAAATTGAAAATATTTTTATTTTGATAGTGGAGGACGTGGGCATGAAAAAAACAATTCTAGAATACCTTTTGGCTTATGCGGCACTTGCTCTTCTCCTTATATTCCTACCACCTTATAGAAGAGAAAGCCTCGTTTTTTTTATTAGTGTGTTTTAAATTATATATCCTGTACTTAAAATTATCAAAGAAAAAGAATGAGAAAAAAAAGGATTTGTTGTGAATCATCAGTATTATATTCACAACATTTTTCTTTATTCCAATAATTATTATCGGTGGGGATCATCAACTAATCGAATATGTTTGGATAAAATTTGGAGAGTAAGGTGATTATTCTTATCTTATTTCAATGCCAAACAATACAAAGGTTAGAGTTTATTACGATGTATATGCAAAACTTATTTTGACAGTCATCTCATTTATTTGTGAATATTTTCGTAATTATGATTAAATTTCTATATTCATCTTCTTTCTTATTTTTTATTTAGTTGTTTTAGTTATTCATCATCAATTCGAACTCAAGGTCGCTTGGTGTGTGATTAAAAGGTGTGCCCTCCTAGAACTCCTAGTCCTAATCACCCAATTGACATTGTTAACCAATAACCATTGATTTGGCATATTAAAGTGCAAACTTATATAGCAGCACTAATTTACTCGTGTTATATAAGTCGATCTTACCATATAAGAAGAATCAAATTATAGTATTTTAATTTATCAATCTGACTCGATGTTCACTTTTGGATTTCATACCTGATTCTATCCTATCCTATCATCTAAGGATGTTAGGTAGATATAACTATAAATTTAAGAAGAAAGGTAGCTAGTGGTTGGCAAAAAAAAAAAAAAACATTGTGGCTATTGAGGAATTGATACTAAAGAGAACAAAAATCATTTTTGGTCAGTGTCTGCTATTGATTCCGTAGCTTTCTATATATTTGTGTTCACTTAACAGGTAAATGGTGGATGACCTGATCCACATGTCTATCGTATCTTGTCATATGCTGCATGGAACACCCAAAGCTGAAGATTTTCTTCTTTCCCTTATTTTCTTCTGGTATTTATAAGATCATGCAACTATTGACCAACCATGGTTGTTGATTCCTTTTGGTGGTCGTGGTGATATCTTTCGTTTGGATGTCGATAAAGAGGAATAAAAGTGACTTGTTAAATTTCAGTGGAGCCTCTAGCAGTCCCAATGGTCGCCATGCATCCCCTTTATGAAGTGTTCATTGGATATTAGAAACACAAAAGAATTGTGTTTGTCCTGTCACAAGTTCGCAGAATATACATAAAAGGGTAATGCAAGTGATACAATTGAAGAGTACACTTGATCTTACCGGTCATGGTTTCAGATCGACATGGGTGGTGGAGCAGATGCTTGCATGGAAGCTCCTGCAATTTATCATTCAAAGCCAATTTCTCTTGGCAGACAGCACATTCAGTCTCATCTCCCAATCTGGCATGGATGTCCTTAGTTATAGGAAGATATTGCCACAGCTTTCTTCCAGGCCACTAGTGGCCTCTATGCCCCAGCTCCAATTTCCTGAAACATGGCAATGGCATTAGCAGTCACCATCTCCACAAATTATTCCAGATCAAAACAAAATTTTCAGCTCAAATCATAACATAGAAGTTGGGGTCTAGGATATCAATAAAAAAGCAAAACACATCTAACCAGTGTTTCAAAACCACCATGGCATGGAACAGTAAACATGTATGCACACCTCATGGAGCACAAAACCATATCATGCAAGGGAGATGAACACATGATGTACTTATTTTTTCCATGCTAGATATAGTGTCCAGAGCCACATGATAGGTTATGGAAAACATTAATTCATAGTGATAACATCTTGTAAATATTTGATCCATGCAAATCATAAGGAGCTGACTAATATGGCAAGCATGATGAAGTCTTGTGAATTGATATATTAACCTATTTTTTTCTTCCATGTATGTCATTTTATCTCATCTTTCATGCATGTTTTCCATTTCCTTTTGCAGGTGTTGCTTTATTAATTACTTCCGTGTAATATATCATATTTTCATTTTGGTTTGCAGTGATCCCTTTCTCTGAGAATTTTGTTAAGCAACTAACAAGTAGCACATTTCTCTGTTTTATTTAGAGAAATATCACCTTCCATCCAATTCAAATTCAGAAAATACATGTGCTCCCTAGTCCCTACTAAGCAATTTCTTGGATGAAATGTTGCTTTACCTTTTCCTACTTTGCAGGGCTTTCTAGACCTGCATATTAGGTTGAACAAAATGCATTGCAACTGAGTTCTTTCAGATGGAAATGGCACTACTTCATCTCCTGTTCGACAATAATACTACTTCTTCCCATGTTTCCATGTGGATGCTCTTGTGCTTTGGCAATGCATTTACTTATATAATACTTTTTAGCTATTCAGTCGTCAAACTTTCAAACCCTTCAAAAATCCTTAAATCCAGCAGCTCAGAAACAAGGCAATTATGTCTGGTTTGAAGAATAGCTGCAACTCTACAAACTTTTGTGTGGAATAATAATACACGTTTTAATTTACATTAATTTTGTATTATGTTAAAAGTACTATCTTTTTAACTTATCTTGTAAGATTTGTTAGAAAGAAAGCTACATTTTTTAAAAAACTAGTGTAGTAAAGGAAAACAAATTTGTACCTGTGTCGACTATTTTTAGAATAAAAAGAAGAGTTTGTGTCGACTATTTTTAGAATAAAAAGAAGGGTTAACTCTATAATATTTTTTCACATCATTTTAGTATCAGTGGAAAATGAGATAAGATAATTCAGATAATGCATTATTATTTGATTCATGGGTGGAATAAGTTACAACAAAATATTATTAAATTGTTTTGCAACACTTTTCTGATGTCGAAAACTAGGTATATTTTTTATATACACATGCTAGAGGTGAAACAGTGATCTTTGAATTTGAGGTGCTTTTCGAGTCTGCTGTTTGAGGACGGCCCAAGTCACCAAATCCACAATGGCGGAACGTAAGCCCATTATTAGCCCATTTGCACTTTTGGGCCTCTTCTATTGACATCGGCCCAAGTCACCAAACACTGATAGGTCTTTTTAGGATAAATTACGTCAAATATCCTTTAAGTTTACTTTGTCACATGAATGTCCTTCATCTTATAATTTATTTTACGAAATTCCCTTTCAACCGGAAATACCCAATTTCCGATCATTCGATTGATGTGGCATTTAATTTTTTTAAAAAATAATAATAAATAAAAAAACTCCCCTCCCTCTCCCTCGGACCGCTGGCGGCTAGCCCTCTGCAACGCTCGCCAGAGGAAGCAGAGGAGAGCCCCCCCCCCCCCCCCCCCCACCCAAGCTCCCTCCCCTCCCCCGACCTCCGGCACTCGTCGGAAGAAAGCAGAGGGGGGAGAAGCCCCCCGCGTCTAGCGTCGACGAGGCCCCCTCCCTTCGACGCCGGCAAGGCCGTCAAAGGTTGAGGGGAGGGGCGGTGCCTTTTTTATTATTATTTAATTATACTCGTAAGAGAAAGAAATGTCACATTGAACAGTTTTTTACGTGAAGAAGATAGAAAATGATCACGTGAATGTCCCGATATCACATTGAACAGTTTTTTACGTGAAGAAGATAGAAACACCTAAACCCATTAATATTCCAGCCATTCGTACATATGCGTAACTCCTCATATCATTTAATAGGAGGTGAAATGAGGACGTTTGCTTTGGTTCAATCTCGATCGTTCGTCTTGCCTACTTTAAAGTTTAAAGTGGCAAATTAACTTGAAGGAATGCGATCCGCAAAGTTATCTTATAAATTGACTTCAATTTTAATTTATAATAAATAATTAGATAACGATTTCTTAAACTACACAAATACTTAAAACGATTTATAGATTATATATTTCTTCATGCACACTTTTAATCTTGTTAACCCATCCGAAACGGAAATCTAACCTAGTTTACATCTCAACAGGCTTATTGTAGGAAATAACAATTCTTAATTTAATATTTTGCTTCTATAATCAAAGCTAACTTCCACGGATAAATGCGTTACATTTTGGAGACTCTCTACACACTAATTTTTGGTATAATTTTTTTATATTTAACATTTTGTAGTTATAGAATTATTTCCGTATGCCAAGATTATTCTTGCATATTAATTATTTCTATCGAATTATATTATTATTATATTTTTCACTAGAAGATTGTCTAAATTGGATGGGCCGGTTGTACCGGTCTGATCATCAATTGGCCGCCAAGGCACTCTTTGACAAGCTCAAAAATCGAGCTTACGATCAAATGATTCAATTCAAACTGAAAAAGTCACTATCGGTAAAAAAAATTATCAAAATCGAGTAAACCGGAATGAATCATAATTTTTTACAACCAACCACATTTTTTTGTTTATACTTTTAAATACAAATAGTTTGACAAAAAAATATTATTTTAAATATGAAAAACATTTATAGATTGACTTCTCCATAAAATGATATAATTGACTTATTAGTCTCATTCTCTATTAATGTTTACACTTGTTCTTTTTTCACTTTATTGTCATTCAATAATGTAAATTATCCCAAATCGTCACTTATTAAATTATCAAAAATGTATATTATCTTATTTAGTTTATCTAACAATACATATTAGTTATTTATAAGAAAATAAAGATTTATTAGTTAATATATAGTTTTTACTAATATACCCCTAACCAAAAGAACTATGTTTAGATATATAAATTATTTTAACTTCGTAAACTTAAATCACAAATATACATTCTCACCCATAAAATTAAAAATTATAAAATAATTAATATTTTCTTAAAATATGATAATAATAATATAGTCATAATAATTAATTAATATTTATTTGATTAACTTTACAACTTATTTAATTATTATTATAATTTATTCAATGTGTTTTAAAATTTATTTAAATAAAATTATAAAGAACAAATGCGAAAAGTAAAATTGAAAATATTACAACTCAGATGGTAACGTGAATTATCTTCCATTCCATAAGTAATATGCGTTATCATTTCATAAGCATTGTGGATTGGCTGAGCAATGCCGATTATCAATTATTTGTTACAAGTAAATAGAGTAATGTGATGGGCCCATGTAATTTAATACAATATTATCTGGTAATTTTAAAAAATTATATCTAGAGAAACGCCCCTTTAGTTTAATATTTGTTAAACTTTCACCTTTAGGTTATAAATTATAATCTTATTCATAATTTTTAATATCATATATGCATATTATAGTACAAATTAATTTTATTTTTACTATATTATATATAATATTTATTATATTAGATAAATTTATTATGAATGAAGGGTTGAAACTTCTTTGTCATATACTCATATGTAGTACATACAATAATATTATAATAGTTAGTATAGTATAGTATAGTTATATATATAATATTATAAATACATGAATTTTTGTTTTCTTTAATCTAGTATGTAATACGTTCAAATTTGATAGTAAAACACTAATTGTATTAGATATTCATTTATAAAATATATAATCATAATGTTACTTCTAACATAAAAAAACAAAGATATGAATATAAAAAAATTTAATGAGAAGAAAAATTATATATAAAATTAAATTTAATAAGTTTTAAATTTATCAAATGTGTAAAGACTTTAACATTAAATTTTAAAATTCAATTCTATAAATTCATGATTTATTATTGTTATTTCTTCTTTTATATAATTAGTTTTTAACATCATTCATATAGGTATATAGTTAAAATATGATATCTTAATTTAATATATCATATTAGATATAATATTTTTGTTATTATTTTCGGTCCGGCTGGACGATCTGACCGGCTCGACCTAAAATGGATAATTGGATGGATCGTTATCCGGTCCGATCTAGACAAAGATGACTTAGAAATATTTTATTTTTATTATATGTCCCATTTGGCAATTGAAACTAATTAAAACAAATTCCTTGATGCCAATCGATTATGTGAAACCACATGATAAGCGATAAAAATGAGACGAAATAAGAAAAAAAGAAGTAATATATCAAGTCATTTTTCTTTCAAGAATTATTATTATTACTATTTTTAGGCAAAAAGGAGCATGATGTGCCCTCTATCAGGTTCGCTCTAAGTTACAACCTTATCTTGGTCATCCATCTAACATCTCATCAATGCACACAATTTCCTCTTTCTCCGCGTCCAATATCCTCTTCGTTCACACACAAATAGCCATCGCCACTTGCCACCCGTCACCCTCAATCCTCCTTACGTCTTGCCAATGTTAAAGACACGAATCGTTCATCTAAATTTGATGATTAAAATTAATTTGTTATAAATTACAGCATATAAGAGGCGATGTATATTCATGGAACCTTATATTTAATTTCATTCAAATATATGTGAAATTAATCTATTCATTAAAAAAAATTTAAGATTATCATTTCATCAAAATGAACGATACCAAAGAGATGATTGGATCATCGATAGATAGCCCCAAGGATCCAGGCGTCCCAAAGACCTATAAAAAGTGGTGCGGTGGTGGGCCTTGGATTGGAGGAATGCATGATAAGCACATTTGTCCTCGCTACCTGGATGCATCCCACTGCCCCCACATTGATGACGTGGTGTCCCTATCTATATCACAGTAAACACCAACATCACCTGAATCCCAGTGGGGACACAAGTTTTTTTTTTAATTTTTATTATATTTCAAGTTAATGAAATAGTTGTATGTTAATCTATCAAATTAAATAGAATAATTCAGTTCAATTACTTAAATAACATATAAAATATAGCTCTCGATAAGTTTAAGAAGTATATGTACATATTCAGTATTAGATAAATTTCATTTTAACAAAATAAAATAACTAATATATATATATATATATATATATATATATAGGGACGGAGACAAGGGTTATTAAAAAAATTAAAAAGATATAAGTAATATTAGATATTTATACACACGGGTTGAAATGTTTTTATCCTAACTCCTGATTATAATGACTTGAGTTTTAATAATCAAGATAATTTGATTAGTCTCATAATCGTGACTTTTTTGTACCTACTCTATTATTTTAATACACATTTTAAATTTATGTGTGTTAAAAGTCTAAAATAAAAAGTACCTTAGATTAAAGCGAAGAGTCGAAAAAATATAAATTATGAAATAACACGGACCATTCAATAAAAACGTTAAACTCTTAAAAAAATTTATAATGACTTAAGATATAAAAATTAAAATAGTTTGACTGAATAGTTCGCTTTCTTTATCTTTCAAAATAAAATTTAAATTGTAAAGGACGTACCGAAAATCAGCTCCTTCGTAAATTCGCTAAAAAAATCTCAAAAATTACTCTCGTACGTAGGGGTGTAAGAAAAATCCGACCAACCCGAAAAATTCATCCGACCCGGAAAAACCGAACAAAAAAAATCGAAAATTAGGGATTCGAATATGATTTAGGGTGATTTTTAATAAATTAAAATCCACCCACTAAAATTAGGGCCCACCCGAAAAAAACGTAGGGGTTCGTGGAGTCAGATTTTTATTTATGATCTTTTATTTATATAATTAATACATGTGTTAATAATTCTTTTATTATAGATATAATATTTTTTTTAGAAAATTTCATATTTTTCTATCACATTATCAAACTCTAATTTAATAATTTTAAAAATTTAGTAGTACATTTTATATTTAATATAAAATTAAATATTTTTATATTAATTTTAAGTTATTAAATATATTTTTAAAATATAATTATATAAAAGTAGGACTCCGAAAAATCACCCGAAAAAACTGATCCGCTAAAGAGTGGTTTTTATTTTTTGAAAATGACTTTAAGATGATCTTTCTAATTTTAAAAATCGATTCGAAAAATAACGATTAATTTTTTAAAATAAAAAATTCGAACCAACTCGAACTATTCGTATGCATATATATTTTTTTAATTCACACAATCTTTAAGTCGTGTGTGTAATGTACGTGCACAAACTAGATGCAAGGTATTATAATCCTTCTTTCTCTTTCATCTGTGATGGTGGCAGGTAGCAGCAATTCATTTAAGGTCGGAGCTGTCCTTTAGTTGTGATGTACATAGCTTCGTATTTCTTTTTTTCCTCTTTCTTGATTGCTCTACATATGAGTGTATACGTATAATATTTATAGAAAATTCAACTATGCATAGCTCTTTTAGCTAGGCATCACGTTTTGTGATCATCATGTGATATAGCTCAAATCTTTGTTGCACGTCTTATTATTATTATTATTATTATTATTATTATTATTATTATTATTATTATTATTATTATTATTATTATTGTGGGAGTTTGACGTGGTCAACTGAGGACGCCGTAATTTTATAATTATTGGAACATAAAAATCGGCTAATAGTGACATCATTCAGTAATTAAAATAAAACAAATGAATGGGATTTTATCATCCTGCAACCTCGATTAGATCAGTCATCAAGGTTAAAGAAGTACTGCTAAGTGATTAGATCAGCCATTAACACTGGTCACCTAAAACTAATTTAATTAGTTTATGTATCATACGGATCAAAATCAAGGTGATGGTGGCGGGCATTTCGATTTTTTTTAAAGTTATGAATGACTTCATAATCCCATTGTTCATAATTCATATCACTTTGATAAAAGAAAATTTTGAAATCAAATTATTTGAGTATTTTGGAAACACTTGTTATGAAATGTTACATTTAGTAATTTCACATCTGAGAAAAGTAGTTTTTTGCTCGGTTTAATTTTCCTGTTTAGATTTAGAATAATCGAAATGAAGCCTTGCACTCATGTGATTCCTGATACATTGTATTTGTCACGTCCAGGCTCATCAGATGTTCCACGGCCACCTCCCATCTTCTGTAACTCTTGTCTTGTTGTGCCCAATAATTATGCAAATATATTATTTTAGAAGCATAATTATCTCCATAACCCTTGTCTAATTACATCAGTGTCACTAGAATATATATATATATATATATTGGAAATTTAAAAAGTACATAATTCACTAATAAAAATCAACCATTAACTTTCATTAATATAATTTATATTACACAAGATCATCGTCCCACCCCCAACTGAACTTTCATTCATATCAAAAAAATTACTCTTGAAATGGACGTCCCAATCAGTCCACCAAAAACTGTTGCTTGATCTGTTAACTTTTTTTTTCCTTTAGCTCTTTATGCTAATTCGAGTCGATATTATTATACTCTGGAAAATAAAGTCCCCAACTTTTTGTCTTCCAAATTCTCGTGTATTATATATAAGAAGAAAGCATAAGCTTCGACTGCTAAAAAAGAGTTCTTTGAGTTCTTTTTTATCTGTTGTTGTGTGCTCTCTCCCAGAAAGAGGAAGAGGTGACAGGGGATTCCGAAGGTCAAGGATGTGTGGAGGAGCGATCATCTCCGGCTTCATTCCGCCGGCAAGGTCCCGTCGGCTCAGCGCCGATTACTTCCTTTCGGATCTGAAAGCAGCGGGCGGGTCTTCGAAGAAGAAGAACAAGAAGAAATCCGTCCGCCGTTGGGCGACGGGGGACGACGACTTCGAGGCAGACTTCCAGGAGTTCGACGAGGAGTCCGGCGAGTCCGAGGTGGAGGGCAGCGAGGTTCGACTGATCGACGTCAAGCCCTTCGCTTTCGTTCCCAAAGGTTACGACTTTAAGATACCGTCGAGGCTAAGAAATTTTGGTTTTTGTTTGTAAAAGTTGTTTCTTTTTTTTTTTCTTTTGTTCGATAATACAATCGGACTTTTGCAATCTGATTAAAACAAAATCGATTTTTTTTCCTGCAAGAATGTGCATAAACGTGCATGTATCTTCTCGTGTTCTAGTTGCTCTCTGTCTTATAGTTTTCTGTCCTTTGCGAAAAAAGGAACCAATCAAGTTTCTCATCTTTTTCTTATTTTTATGTCTTATTTCTATTCATTAGTCCAGGGAAAAAATAAATCATAGAACTCAGTTTTTGTTGATCATTTTACAATCCAATTGCCTTTCAGCTTTTTTGCCATCGTGATTTCTCTGTTTGTTGTGCAATTGGAATTGAAAGTTGAGTTGCTTATTCGAGTCTGCTTTAGATACTGGTCATATTTTACTAGTAGTTGTAGCTTTGTGCTTTCTGCTAGTCACTTTGATAGCTTCCTTGCCTTTCCGTAAGTTACTGATTTATTTCTTGTTACCATCCTGTTGATGCGATTATTTGCTTTCCCTGCCTTTCTGCAACTCTTGTTGAGTAGCTTGAGTTGATCACCTACCCTGAACGTCCATAGCAGTCATGAATAACATACCATGAAATTGTTTGTCTGCTGGTTCACAGTTTTCTTCATTGTGCTGAGTAATGGAAGAAAATGTAAAAGTGGCGAAGTTTTTTGGACACCTTATTATTGCTTGCTATATTTTTACCAAATCCGTATTTCTTCATTTTCAGCATGGAGACAAAACCTTTCATGTAGACTAGATTTTGAGGAAATGGAACAAGAAAATGCATTTTACACCTAATGAGAATCTTTTTTTTTCATCATTTTCTTTTGATTCTGTATGAATTTGAAAGGGGAATGTGATCTATGGCTCTAGGAAGTTTTATACATCAAAGAGGATGTTTCTTTCTTTTTCATGTTTTCTAATATTTCACTCTCTTGTTTGGTTTTGAGGCAGATAAGTCTGGTAAAAGGAAGAGTAGTCAGTATAGAGGAATTCGACAACGTCCTTGGGGAAAATGGGCAGCTGAAATTAGAGATCCTCGCAAGGGTGTTCGTGTTTGGCTGGGAACATTCAACAGTGCTGAGGAAGCTGCAAGAGCTTATGATGCAGAAGCTCGTAGAATCCGTGGCAAGAGAGCCAAGGTGAACTTCCCTGATAAGACACCACTTAAGTCTGAAAAACGCATTCGTAAGTCAAGTGCACCAAAAGCACCAAAATGTAATCCACAGGAGAAGCTTGACTTCAACTGCTCATTCATTCACCTGGATGATTTAGACTTCAACTTTAATGAGGAGAAAGAACCAGTTAAACAATCCACGGACCTTGGTTCTATTCCTGTAATGAATTCGTCTCTTCCTGGTGAGGGATTTGGGACGAACTTAGACTCTGCCCAAGAAACTGGTTCTTTTGATTATTCTGGCCACGGTTGGGAACTTGGGATTGTGCCTTCTGAACTCACATCTGTTCTTCATGCGCCAGATGAAAAACCATTGTTCTTGGAAGATGTTTCCCCTGCAAAGAAATTGAAGACCAGTGCCGGAGAGGCAGTTGGAGTTGAGGACAATAGTGCCTCCGAGCTCTCTGAAGAGTTGTCTGCCTTTGATTGCATGAAGTTTTTGCAGGCACCTTATCTAGAGGATATACCAGATGAACCATTCAATAGCTTTCTCTATAACGATGCTATTCAGGAAGCAAGTGGAATGGATCTTTGGAACTTTGATGATCTGCCACAAGTGATGGGCAATGTATATTGATACACTTTTTAGCTGGGTTGGCAACTTGATAATCAGGTATAAGCTTTTTCTCGCATATTTCGTGCTTTTCTTTAAACTGTTTACTGTGCTTTGGAGTAATCGTGCTTTTCTGTGTGTTTCTCCTATTCTAGGAATGGGCTTGATGGAGAATTTGAGACGATGATTAATGAAGCTTCTTAAAGTACTGCCTCTAAGTCACATTCATGTTCTGCTTGTATGTGAAGTGGTCTATTAGTGTACTGTTATGTATTTTCTAGACCAGAAACTTTCAATTCTGCACTGACTGTGTGTGCTTTTCTGTTGTTTGCTATGCTACATAATTGTTGTATCATATGGAATGCTGTATGGTTGATTCTTGGCTCAATCAATAAATCAAGGTTTGAGATGGCATTCAGTGGTTGTACCATCCCTTGATTTTTTTTTTCTTCTAAAGCCTTCTTAGATATCATGGAAAAAAGTTTGTTTATCAGAATTGAGAACAAATTGCTTACACTCCCAAAACTTGTGAGACACTTATCACATACTTGTTTGGCAAAATGGCATGCAAATGTTCTAGGTGCCTGTTTATGTTTCTTGGACAAATTATCAGTGAAGAGGTAGATAAATCCATGCTGATTTCTTTGGAATGTGCAATAATTGATTTACCCGGGAATTAGCATAAGTGTGAGTATGATGTTATGAAGATGAAGAAATGCATAAATTTTTCTCTGGTGGGAATTCAGTGGTTTACACTCAACGTCACTCAACCCAGGGAAAGTTTAAGGTTTGAACCCTTGATATTTTGTTTCCTTATGTCAGATATTTTGGGTAGTTGAAATAGTGCCATGTTCTCAGTTCATGACCTTCTCTTGATAGATATTTTAGACCCATCTTTGCATATAATATTATTAAAGCTACTTTGGTGGGAATCTCTTTCCTCTCCAAGGGAAGAGAATGCAGCAAATCTTTTACTTTGCCGTGGTTGCTGGGGAGATCTCTCTGTGGCTCCAAGTTGCAAGGCACTCGCTTTGGATGATCACGTTGAGGCTTTGTCAAGTTGATGGATTGCATCAAAGGAATTGAGTTGCAACTTGTAATTAAATATCTGACCTTGGGGCCTGGTCTCATCCCTGAAGTGTTAAAATATTATTATGTTGTGCAACTTGAACCCATGCACTACTCTGTTACAGCTGAGCCATCTAATCTCTTCTGTGATGTTGAAAAGTTCAATTACAAAATGTAATGTGAATGGATCCCAAGCTTCAAAGTTCTCTTGATTGAAGTATCTTACCTCAGGATATGCTCTTTGCTTCTAAGCATACAAAATGGTAAGGTAGTTTTCTTTCTTTTTTTTCCATAGAAGGGGCATTCAAAGGTCTTATCCATTCATGTTCATTTTTTCATGTATAAATATTTTTTGATACAAAACATAAGTGTTACGAACAGAAGAGATTTATAAGATTCATTTTAAATTGGGCTATGCACTTGAATACTAAATAATTCAGTCTTGGTGAGTTTATATAGGAAATAGAAATTTTAAAACCGTTTAGGTTTCGGTGGCTCCACTCGTGAGCTTCCTTTGGATCCCCCTAAATCTCTCAGATAATGAGACTCCACAGATGACTTCGCCCTTTTGTTTAAGCTCTCAAATTATATAAGAGCCATATATTATTACAATTAAATTAGGATTCATGGCATTATTCCCTTGGATCCCTCCTAAATCATCTTCAGAGCATAAAATCTTCAATGCCACGCCACCGCCAACTCGAGTACATAGCCTAATTTAAAGTAAATTTCGTAAATCTTGTGTGTTCTTTTACGTTATTGCTTTATCTTTTTTCTCTTTTCGTAACAATAAGAATGATATGTGAGACTCTAATATAAGGTAGGATGATATCAAAGAATCATGATCGGTTTCGTTTGACGGAATATTTGAAGAAAAAAAGTGGAATCGAAGTTAAAAATCATTAGGGTAAATCATATTATTTTTGTGTTTATTCGTTGACGAACTATAATTTATTTATGTAGCAAGATATAATTGTGAATATAATATTTTATAATAAGATCATAAAGGATTGTGATAATATGGTTAAATGCTCTAGAATATTTCATACTTTGATACATTTTTTAACTATTGCTACTATGATGTTATGTTATCTCAAATTCATAGCACTAATTCTCTAAATATGTTGGTAACACAACTTTATTTGCTAATATTATCTATTGCAAATTAAGAGAAATATGATTTAATAATTTTTCTATAATTATATATTTTATTACGTGTGAGAGGGAGATGTTGAAATTAATTCAATTAATCCACACTGAATTTAAATATTCGGTGACTCGAGTAAATGCAAAGTGATTCTTTCGAAGAAAAACAAAGTCTTAATTGGCAAGAGGAAAATTACACAAGTGAAAATTGTGGTATCCAATTTTGCATATGGGAGAATTTTAATCATGAACGCAAACTGTATTATCAGTAATTAATTCTTAAAATCCATGATATGAAAAATTGGTTCTCTTTCATTTTTCAAGTTTCTTTTTAATAAATTTTTTCTATTAAATATCACACTTTCCCTACTCCCGTCCAAATGATACATTCTGCTGATAAATTTGCATCACCAGTAACATAGATTATCACATTTTATATTATCAATAACATTAAATTATAATATTTGATAATTAATAATTTAAAGAGTGGCATTATTGCCACTTCAAAAATATTATTAACATTTCACTTTAACTAGACAAGCATAAAAATGCTTACATCAAGAAAAAGTGATAATAATAACTTTTTGAACCTTAATTAAACTGCTAAAAAATTATCAAACTATCATTAAAAATTGTTTAGAACTTCACACGTATTCTTATATTTAAAGAAACAATAAAAATAGAAAAAAAACAAGTATGAATAAAATATCAAAGTAAATATTGCATTATCAGTGAGATAATGAAATTACCGATAATTCAATGCAACAAATGCATGCAATAGTATGATGTGTTTTAAGAAATTTAAATGGATAATTTATATTATGCTGTACCAAATAGGCCGTATGACATCAGCAGATTGTATGCCATTCAATCTGATCTACGGTAAAAAATGTTCATTTGCACCTCTCAATATGAACTGGTTGATTTGGATTTAATACAAAATGCGTTGGATTCAAATCAGATCCTCTTATGTTTTGTTTAACGAAGTTAAGTGTATTGATTATAATAAGTAAATTCAAAGCTGTGATGCAATATTTTAATAAGTAAATTCAAAGATTTTAAAAATTCAAATAATGATAGTCAAAGATGTCTAACATTTTATTTATATTGATAAGTAAATTCAAAGATGTGTAACATTAAAATAAAAAAAAAAGAGTGAATGATATTTAAGAGTTGAATAAAAAATTTTAACTAAAAAAATGATGGTTTGTTAGAAAGAAAATGTTGAATCATTATATTTTATAAAAAAATTAACTCCTATTTTAACAAAATATTTAAACTAAAATTTTTACTTGGTCAGGACGTAAAGGTGCCTTGGATCCCTGGAGTTCAAAGCCGTCGAGCATTCGTTATTTCTTCGTTATAAAAAAAGATGTTTCTTCTCTTTTATCGGGCATTGTTGCCCTTTTTCTGAATTCTCTGTGAAGTACAATTGAAGTTGTTATAAATTGGAAACCACTTACAGCAGGAAAAACCTAACCGAAACTGGGAATATGAAGGATGTGATTTGACAGGAAGGGAATTTATATACATGTTCGACATTTCGTATAACTGCACAGTTTATTCTGGCATGAATCTGTAATACATGGCATATTTGTGCTATTTGATCGCAACACATTTATGACCTTACTGGATAAATTAATCCCTGAAACCTTGAGTGATAACATTGATGATTGAGTCTTTAATAAAGAAGAAACATGTACAGCAGATTCCGTGTTGGAAGCCAATTTCAATACTTGAGAACCGAGTAAAGGTCGCGCAAGGCGGTGTACAACGGTGCAGCAGCTTTGGGTCTCTCTACAGTTCCAAGAAGGATATCATTAGTAGTCAGGTAAGGATCGCCATAAAAGCTTGTGTTAGCCTCCATCCTCGTCATCACAAGGCTCCCCTCCAGAGAAACTCCAACAAAAGCACCTGTTTATTTTTACTCACAAAAATTAACGCCATGATCTCAAAATAGTATGGACAAATGCAATAAAGTCAGCAGCTGATAGCAATCAAAATCTAATCTAATAGCTAACTGAGATTCACCAGAAAGGTAATAACAGCAAACACTATATTCAGATGCATATTCCACGATAAAAGATTATGAACTCCATCTTTTTTCTCTTTAATGACATCTATAGTTGCATGCAGAGTCCGCATGATCATTACCTTTGCTACAACTATATGTATAACACATGCCTGACCCTTTTTCTCCTGCTCGAAGATCCGCTTCCATGACTCTGCCAACAGGCCCTGCTGCAGCACTCATACCTGCCCCAAGAGAAAAATGCATACGACTACAGAATGTCTTGACTGATTTAGATCCATGAAGCACGATAATGAAGTCCATCAGCTCCCCTCCAATCTTGCATGAAATAAAATGGTAAAGACAAATTAATACAATAAACTACTACCACGTTCAATTGCACGTGAAAGGCTCAAAGCTGGTGTCTTCTGATCGCAAATAATGGTGCCTTGTGCATGTTGTGGATGGGACAGATGCCTTGTGCTTGTTACTACAAGTCGCATGAGGAAATATCAAATAGAAAACAAACTTAGATGTTAGAGATACAGACAGTCTACGACACATAGAAACTCTAAGCATCTAAGTTGGTACTGGTCCACTGGCTTTTGCAATTCACATGCATGCCATTCACCATGTAGGACAAAACTAAGCATTTTCCAATAACACTATGCAAAGAATGCGGAAAATCCATATTCACCAGTCATTATCTCATCTGAAGACTGCTTTCATTCTCGAGTTAGACTACTATCTGAACCCTTCAATAAAAGAGAGACCAATAATCAAGGACATAGTAATATTTTTTATTTGTACCTGTGCTCCCCACCCAAGACCAACGGAGAGTATGGAAGATGGTGCAGACCACGACCCATCTGACCTTTTTGCAACAACCAGGCCAGTACCAATCTTGTATGTAACAATTGCACCAACCTTTGCAACTGTCAAAAGAGCAAGCCCTTTAGCTCCTTTTAAGACTGCCAGAGGGATGGATCTTTCAGGATTTAGTTTTGCAACCTGAGATTTGAAATCATTGGACGAAATGAAAAATAGTTTTATTGTGGAGGGGTGTACCAGAAGTCTTAAAAAAATCGCACACTTGAAATTTAAATCAAATAATTGATGTTGGGGATAGGCTACCTGAATATAACTCCTGAGAGTATTAGTTGCCTTGTATATTTCATGCTCCATAGACATGCCCACAGGGAAATTTAACCATCCTCTGAAACATGTCCAATCCATAACATCATGTTTTGCTGATTGCATGGCATTACTTATGGAGTTTATCAATATGCCCTGCAATGGATCTAGTCTATCATAGCATGCATCACACACTCTTTGGGGATTTCTTTCTCGAAACTTAACTGGCAATAAACATCTCCCTTTCGTGCATGATCTACAAAATATATGCCCACAAAATCGACAGTGATGCCTTCCTCGGGTAAGAGCGGTGAAAGGTAAAGCACACTGCATGCAAACATTAGCATGGCTATCTGGCAACCACTCTGGTGGATCAGCTTCTAGCACCTCCTTATAAGCATTATAGTTGATAGCTTCAGCTTCAAGTAATGGCGGAGCACTTGGTATGTACACTGATGAATGCAAGAAACTACCACCATTATCTTCTGAACCCAAAAACAATCCAGATGAAGTAGAAGTTTGTGGAGGTTGAACATCACTTTGATCCTTGTTCTTGCCAGTAATAATCGCCACCAGGCCACCAAGCACATTCTTCAAATTCACTTCAACTTGTGGCATAGGTTGTCCTAGATGCTTAGTATCAGCTCCAGAATCATATCTGTCTGGTAAACCAGAATCCACAGAAAACTGTTTTTGATATCCTAGCAGAGAAGTGAGATTCTTCTCAGGAGTAGACCATAGATCAGACTCAATGTCTTCCACAAAATAGTTTCCTTTATCAATCTCAGAGAGTGAAGCATATGAAGCTTTGCCTTTTGATGTAGCCATTTATTTACTCCAAACACAACTACTACCAGAGTGTTGAGTTTTCAACATGAATCACCAAATAACCTCATCAGCTCCTGAAAAGATCAGGAATTTGAAACTGAGCAACATAATGGCATCAACTCATACTAGTGAAAATGATGAAACAAGACATTGTTATCCACAAAAAAAAAAGGTGTTGCAAGGAAGTGAGAAATCAAGGTCCCCATAATGAAGAAATGGGATGCCAAGATCAATGTTGTCAACTCGTAACATGGCATAAATAATTCTACCAGAGATATATTTGTCTATTAGCACGAACCTAAATATAATATTGTAATTTCTTCAAAATAAAGCAAAATTTTCAATTTCAAGTTATCAAATATTCAAATTAGCAACATGCCAAAGGACCAACATCCCAATCCCAAATTAAACAAGCAAAGAACAATATCAAAACCTAACTTAAACCTAATTAAACAAGCAAAGAACAATAATCGTTATGTATGCAATCCTAAACGATGTAGGTGACTGGCCGTTCACGAGCAAAAACGACCTGTTCACGAGCGGGGAGACGCAGAAAGGCCTGCGCGAACAGCGGCAGACGGCAGCAACCAACGTCGGCAGATAGGCGAGAACGACCGGCGAAGGTAATTAGGGGCTTAGGGCATCGGATGTTTTGAGGCCCTGATTTCTCAAATTTCTGAAGCCAATATTCCCAAAGCATCGCGATAAATTTTGGGGCAAGAACAACACGGTACCAAAAAAAGAAGATTGCAACAAGAATTGGATTTGGAAGTCACCTCGACGCCCTCGAAAGAACCAGGGAATCCGACGAGAGAGCTCTTCGAGGGAAACGTCACGCGGAGGGAAGCAAAACGGCACGGGAGGCGGATAGAAATAAGAATTTTGCGAATAAAACCTCCGCTCATGCGGATATTGCAAATTAGTTTTAATACTTCTTTCTTATACACCACCGAAAGATAAATAAAATGTGTTTTTCTTACGCAAGACATATTTGTTGTTTTATATCGCAAGACACGCGTTCTTCTGTTTTTTACGCTTAGGGCTTAAAATTAATATTCTAAAAATGAAATCAGATATGAAATGGCATATCAATTGGATTACTCCCTTTTTTAAATGATTCGATCAACTTTTTTTCTATATATTTGATTTTAATGTTAACATATAAAATATCACTGAAATTGAACTATATAATTAATTCTCATATTATAATTAAAATTTAATTGCAATTAGTAAATGTATTTTGAATATATATTATTAATCATAAAAAAATTTACGTTATTTGTTATCTGAATTCATATTTTTTCCCCGTGTCCTTCCTTTCTTAGTTCTTGCTCTTGACATGTTTCCTTTTTATTTTTTCATATAATTTCATTCCTCTATTTTGGGTTGTTTTTGTTTTCAAAGTTCACATGTTATATCTTTTCAAAATTCACATGTTAGATTACCTTTTTCTGTTTTTTTTTAATTTCACTGTTAGAAAAGAAAATATTTCTGTTGTAATCCGATTTGTTGCTTTGGCCTAATTTTCTTGTTTTCAATTTTACTGTTTCCAATTTTCAATACTCCATGGAATCGGGCCATTCATAATTGTACCAATTGAGTCCATCTCTTTAGTCCAATTTCTAAAACACTTCTTAAGATTATTAAGAAACAGACAGTTAATAAGCAAACTAGGTTGAAAATAAAAGAGTGTTAAAAAAAACGACTTTATATCTTGATGACATTGTTATATTATTTTGACGACGAAAATATGATATAAATCTTTTTTTGTGTGTGTCAAAGGTTAAAATAAAAAATATGTACTAAATTTCAATTCAATATTTGATCATGTTCAATATTTGATAATTGTAAAAATAAGTTAACTTTTTTACAGAATTAAGAATTATTATATTTTGAGACACGTGTAAAAGATTATCTACAAAATAATAAAGACTTAAAATTTTCAAGTCAAATTATATACATTAGTTAGTTGTCTATATCTTCATTAATTTTGAGTTGAGCATATGAGAACAAAAGTTATAGACGATTTTGTTAACTTTTTGGAAA
This sequence comes from Pontederia crassipes, assembly GCA_030549335.1. NCBI lineage: Eukaryota > Viridiplantae > Streptophyta > Magnoliopsida > Commelinales > Pontederiaceae > Pontederia > Pontederia crassipes. The sequence continues at coordinate 19,857,265 of CM060184.1, read as the reverse complement.
ATAAATAATTGTTTTATTTTTTATAAGATTCTCAAAAAAATATTTTATGCAGAGATAGTAGTTGAAAAAGAATAGACAATAATTACAACATAAAAAGAGATGAGAGAGATTGTAAAGAGGATAATAGTTGAAAAAGAATATACGATAATTTGTAAAACAAAGCAAATGCATGTAAGAATTATAATTATAATTTAAACAAGAATTATAAGTTTTCTTTTTTTGCTATCATCTTATATAATGTGAGATGGGATGGGGTGGGTAGAGCGGTGAAAAGTTAAAGTATTGATTACGTAATTTAATCTATTTTTTTAGTTTTACTAAATAAGATAAAATAAGTTAACTTAATTTGTCTTGATTTTTATAAACAATATTAATTAGTATGTAAGATGTTGGAAAAAAGAAAAAAGTTAATGTAAAATGTTGAAAAAAATGTACGCAACTGAAAAAGCAATGGAAGATATATAAGAAAATTTTAATGCAAAGTAATCATTTAATTTTGTTAAAAAATATTATTATTAAAATTAAGTAGATATACATAATGAGAAATTTTCAATATTTTTTAAATAAGTAATATTTACTTTTGATTCTTTTGTCGCAATATATTAGTGATAACGAGTAGTAAATAGTAATTAATGATTTTTTTTGACAAATTGATAAACCGATATAAACATAAAAAAAATACTTGAATTAATTGATCATTTTAAACACGAACAAAGTTAAAAAGGTAACACGGGTTTGAGCAAATGGCTCCTCTTGGTTTAAGCAATTTTTCAAATTCAAATCTGATGAACCTAAAAAAATTTTTGTTAAGAGTTTCATTTATCACTCTCAAGTACGAACTCTAATATGTGAATAATAGGCTTTTTGGCGTCATACAAATTAAATTGTCGGCGTCACTTTCGCAATACCGGGCTGGCTACTAAAAAAAAAAGTTACAAATGTACCTTTTTAAACCCGGTTCGACTCGCTCTCCGTCCCCCCTCGGTCTATTCTTCTACTTTGAACGCCACGCCCGCTTCTTCTCATCCTCTAGGGCGCACAACGGCACAGGGTTCCTCCACCACCGGCGAGTGGCGGTGGCAGTGGCCTGGAGCAGTGGAACGGAGTTCGACATTCGACATTGTTCGATTTGAGTAAGGATTCTGTTGTTCCTCAAATTCGTTTCGAATTCAACGGCCTTCCGGGTCTCAAAATCTAGAGTTCGTAGCTGTCCAATTTCGAAAGTTTTCACCTTTCCTTTTCAACGAACGAGAGGATTTAAAGCTAAAAGATTCGATTTTTAACGGGCTTGTCTAGGTACCTTTGGACGTTCCGGTTTTGTGATGGCAAATACTGGTAAAAGAGTGGACATTAAGAACCTTCTCTCAATGGGAAATGATCTACTTGGAGTTCTGAAGAACACCAAAGATGCTGATGGCCTGTTGAACGCGTTGAAGGGTGCACAGATGCTTAGTTCGTCTAGCCGATCTGATGCTGATGATATCCAGAGCTTGTTGGAAGGTCAAATTCCTCTCAGCTCACTCTCAAAAGAAAATTTGTTCTTCTCGTATTATGTCTCATAATTTACATTTGAAATTCCTGTGGAATTCAGTGATAAAAAGTAGGCCTTGTTGTGGAGTTGGGTCTTTCAGTGACTTAAAGTTTGTTATTTAACGTTTACTTTGAATAAATGAGGTGATTTCTCATCTAGTGAAACTGGATTTTCAAGAGATCTCACATACTAGAAAAAATAAACACAATTTAATGTTTCTATACCATGTCTCATAGCAGATTATGAGAGAAAAATCAATATTTGCAAAGAGAAGATCAAGAAGATGAAGGATGAAACAAATTGTGACTCTGAATTGGAACTTCTTCAACATGAATTGGATGGAAAACTGCAAGAGGAACGGTTGTTACGGAAGGAATTAAGATAAGACTTGGTCTATTTTGGTTTCTATTATTTATTCTCTACATACTTTGGCATGCACTAAGCAATTACTGATTTATCCTTTGTGTTTCAACACAGAAATTAATGATGAATTGGCAGGTTTTGAACATCAGCGGCTCTCGATTGAAGAGAAAAGGGAGGTGATAAAGAAAAGGGAGAAAGAACTTAGAAAAGCACAGTGAGTATATGATCTCATTCCATTTCATCCAGATTTGAACCCTTTTAGGATATTGATTAAGATGTCTTTTAATAGCTTGCCTCATTGCCAATGTTGTGCCTAGCTTGACACCATTGCACATGAGGAATTTTAGCATAAAACAGAAGAGACTGAAAAGAAATATCTTTAATTAAATGCAGTAACTAATTTGTTATTGGCTTAGTTTCTTGTTGATTTTTCTTTCAAACAGAAGTTTCTTGTTGATTCCATGCTATATTCTAGTTATTTAAATTTATTAGTGGTTTCAGAATATGTCATGAACTGTACTTTACAAACTGAAATATCCTTCTGTTTTTGCAGAGATTTATTGTCAATGTGTGCTTCAGTTACAAATATAATCCCAAATTTAGATGATCAGACAAAGATATCTGGTTGTATCCTGAACTTAGTTTTTTTGCTGTCATTTTTGCTCATCATGTCTTGTATCTCTTTTTTTCCTTTTTTTCTTTTTTTTTTTTTGAGGTCATCATGTCTGCTACGAGTTCTTATAGCTTGGGAAAAAAAAACATGACAGCACTACTCTTCTCTTTATCGGTTACACCATTTGGCGTCAGTTTGTGGTTGTCCTTAAGAGCATCTAGATGTGGTTGATAGAAGCAAGAATAAAGTTGACAAGTTCGAATACGAGAAGACAGAATCCCCTGTTCATATATGCAACAAACTATGGAAGATGCTTTAGATGCGCGGTTTACATTGTTGTACCATTCTTTACAAGTACCCTTCGTTAGCATGTACAGTAGTGGTAAAAGGAAAGGCAGTTTGAAGCAGAGTTTCAGCTATTCATTCCATTGGCATGGCTTCATAGTTTGTAACACATTGTGTAGTAATATGACAATCCTCGTCTTAATTACGCGGTTCATTTTTAGTTTCTTTTGCCAGTTCATCTTTGCCATCTTTGAAATAATATGCAACTGGGAATTTCCACTGATCAACCCTTCTACACATTATAGCCCAAGCACATTCTTCCACTAGATTTCAGGTAATTCTCGGTTGTTCAACAACAAGCTTAAATAGGCTGCAACATTTGGTCAGATTAAAAACTTGTATTTATACAAGGAACTCGATCTCAGTTGCCTTGTTGCAGACTGGCGGTTGCAAATGTAGCCTTCACAAGTTACAAGCTTTGTAGAACCAGCTAACAGAAGACAACGTGAACAATGGCGTAGCAGCTTTTACATGGAAGATCAAACTTTCGATTAAAACCAGTGTGGACACGAGGAGAATAGAAATGGAACTTTATTTCTTCGTATAAACATTTTGTTTGACATGATACAATAGCTGAGAAATAAAGAATCGCTGCCTTAAATATATCGAACTCATCTGAGCATGGAGTTATATATCTAGTTATTTACAGTGAGAAATAAATGACGCGGCCATTGACATACCAAACAACAACAACAACAAAGTCTTATCCTACTAGGTGGGGTCGGCTACATGGATCATACGACGCTTTCATGTTCATAAAATTCGACATGATTTTATGCTGGCTGTTGGAGCCTAACACAACCTTCCTCCTTTATCGGAGCTTGGGACTGGCCATTGCCATACCAAAAAGCCCAAAAAATCTTATATACTCACAATGCTATCACACTACTGCTAACAATAAAATTGTCACAAGCTGATCCTTGAGGCAATGCCTGGTTGCAGTCTTTACAAATGCAATAGTTGCCACTTATGTCTTCGTTTCATTCTGCTGCGTCCTCTCAAGTGTTCTTGTTAAATCTTGATCGAATTTGCAGTCGGGGGGTGAAAATGAAACCAATCTTCATCAGTAATGTAAACTGTCACCCTGAAAAACCCAATCGACGAATCTTTCAGAAAATTCTTTAGTCAACGCAGCCTTTTGGGCAGCTTCATGCTCCATTTCGCTTCCCCCCTGTTTTCCCTGTGATAAAATAGAATTCTACAAAATGATGAGCAAACGTGTAGTGGCAACAGTATCTTTATCATGAGTCATGCTAGTGCTGATCAAATAAAGCACCATTGTAGTACAGCAGCAACAAAAGGAGGTAATACGAGTGCGACAATGTCCCCACAGGTGAATTTTACAGGGTTACATTACTTACATATCACAAGACAAATATGATAGGAAATGTATGTTCATTCAAGAGATTCGGAAAACGAGCCAGCATTGATCAGTGCCCCTCCAATAAATAAAACTATAATTCTGATCACAAGAGAATGAAAAATCCAATATGATTAACCTATCTTGCCTTGGTCTAACAATGAAGTTGAAGATTGCTTGTAAGTGACTTTAATAGCAGCCTTTGGAGGCAAGAAGCTGAATGGCATAAGCATCATGGGTAATTTTTTAACAAACTAACCTTTAAGCTTGAACCATTCTCACAATGCCGCGGAGTCACTTCTGAAACTATGCCACTAAGAACATTTTCAGTGGAAAGCACCTCGCTTGGAGTACTCAAAGCTGTAGATCTGTAAAAAGACGGTGCAATTTTTAAGATGGGTACTAAAGGTTACGCCACAGAATGCTGTCATATAGTAGGCGTACATTTATTCAGATGAAATATCAATGTCACGTAAATGCAAGCTATGCATGCATATGCCTGGGATATCAAATCAGTTCACCGTAATCCAGTGCTTCACTGGAAAAACATCCCAAAATCCTTATGTCCTAGTATTGTTTCTTCTTCTATTACAACAACAACAACAACAACAACAAAGCCTTATCCCACTAGGTGGGGTCGGCTACATGGATCATATGACGCCATTCCGCTCTATTAGTAACCAAACCTTTCGGTATATTATTCACCAATAGATCTTGCTCTATTAGTTCGCCAAGTGTCCGCCTTGGCCTCCCTCTCCCTCTTTTAATCGGACTCCAGATTATTTGATCTACTCTTCTTACTGGCGCATCTAATGGTCTTCTCTGAACATGACCAAACCATCTCAAACGATTCTCTACCATTTTCTCACTAATAGGAGCCACTCCGACTCGTTCACGTATATGATCATTCCTAATCTTATCTAATCTTGTATGACCACACATCCATCTCAACATCCTCATTTCGGCTACCCCCACTTTACGTTCATGTTGTCCCTTCATAGCCCAACATTCACTACCATATAACACTGCTGGCCTTATAGCAGTACGATAGAATTTTCCTTTAACTTTCTTCTTCTATTAGCTAAAAGGAAATAAAGAAAATGTTCAGAATAGGAATGTCGAGATAAAAAATTTCATTCAAGAATTTTATGTGTGGTGAATCCTATACAACATAAACCTAAAGGAAGAACAATGTTATTCTAAGTTATAGATTTAAATTAATGAATACCCTTGCCAAACTTTCTAACCGAAAATCTCTGCCAATTAACATTGAAACATTATCCACCAAATAATAAATAAATTTGCGAAATGACACTTTTGAAAATCAATGGTGAGAAAGGACCAGGAGGAGGTACAGATTTGCAATCACCTGTCACAAGTTTCTTCATACGAATTACCGGAAGATGAAAGCCAATCAAAATCAAGAAAATTTGAGTCGCCGCTCTCATGGAAATAACTAAGTTGTTCAGCATCTGCAAAAAGCTGTCTTCGAGACAACGAAGGAATATGCCTACAAAATATAGAAAAAATAATCATACTGAAGTCACTGTAATCAATTTTGCAATTATGTGTAAAGATTATGCAAGGCATGATTTTGAGATAATGAACAGAAAACAACTAAACGCATAATTAATGAAACATAGACAATCGACAATGTAATATGACTTCGAGAAATTTTAAGAAAAATAGAAGTTGAAGAACACATTTAAGTAGTTTGTGCAACTGGTTATTGTCATTCTACTATCAAAACACAATAAAATTTCTTACTAAGTTGGTAAGCACAAATTAAAATGATTGTCAGCGGCAAGAATTTTCTACCAACTTAATAAGGAAAATTTAAGAGCTGACCTATTATAATACACATCACTTGGTAGAGCTGATATTTCCGTCTTTGAATTAGATATAACACACCAGTCTTGATGTCTTTTTCCAGATAATGATGAGTTGGAGTGTTTCTTGTCACCAACAGTATGGACGGATAAAGATGTACTACTCTCACGAAGAATATTGCCATCTGACTGAGACCTTTTCACCAATATCCTATGGAAATGTCAAAATTTGCTAAAATATATCACAAGCTCCTGGTAGGTAATAATTTAAATGACTCCTCCAAAAAACAATCTTAAGCAGATCACTATATGCAAAAGAATAATAGTTCAAAGAAAATTTTGAGAAGTCAAGTTGCTGCTAGGTCTTTATACTACATCTTCCAAACAGTAAAAGCAGAAACATGCTCAAAAGTACCCGGCATCTTCATCAGGAAAAACATGACCTCTCTTCCCTAAGTTATAATGCTGATCAGAATCAAGCTCCCAGATTTCCGGTTTACCTTCTTGAGGCTGGAAGTAACCAAGGAATCTGCAATTTAGAAAACCAAATCATGATGAGAAAAAAGGAAACCAAATCATTAATACCCATAGGGGACGTATTTTGTGTCAAAAGGGAAATTATTACGGAGAATGACAACCCCTCAGAAAATGTTGCAAATCAATTGTACCAAGTATCAACATACATATTTATTGCTGCCTGCTTATCAACATCCATATAGGCATTGTTGTAATATCTTTGAAGTGTTCTAAAAAATTCCTGAGATTGTATGGCTGCTTTCCATTGACCTCTTCTTGCAGAGAAAATCTACAAACAAACATAACTTGAAGTTATTTCAACTTTCATAAAACTATTATAACAAAATTAAAGTGATGGTACAATGGTAATTGTATTGGTAGTAAAGGAAATGGGAGAAGAATTGTTCCCGATGAATTACTTGAAATGACCGCTTAATCAAAATATACATCGCATTGACAAAGAGATGCAATGCATTACTTTGACTTTGTATTCTTGCTTCGCCTATCATTTCTCATAGTCAATTCTCAACATAAATAAAATTTTAAACAATCAGTCCATGAACTAGTGAACGAATAACACGCATTTCAGAATACATTGTTAGTCAATCCAACATGAGTCAGATACCATACAATGCATCACTTTGACTTTGTATTCTTGCTTCACCTATCCATTCTTCAATCTTGGAGCTCCTTCACTTTTAAAAAGTGCTTATCAAGTATAACCAAATAGAAGAGAGAATTAATTCAGAAAACTGCAATGAAAAAAAGCCACATCCTTGCAGGAACGAGTGTTTATAATAGGTTTTAATAGGTAATTGGCAACTAAAAATAAACAACTTTCAAATATATACCTTGTTGTGAGCAGCAGAACCTCCATACTGTAGAGCAAGTGTATCACCCATTGTCTCATAAAATGTCATCAAATCATCAGCTACAGGAGCATCAAGATCAATTCTAGGAATGCTCATCAGGTTCAAGGCATGAAGTTGATGCCCAAGTGCAGCAAAACCATAGGCAAACTGGGCAACATTGGTGCGATCTAAACAGTCTATACAATTTGTGCGCAAAACACCATTCTGAAGTCTAAGTGGCTTAACTAAACAAATATCAGAACTACTAAATTTAATCTCTGTAGTTTCCTGCCCGGATGTATCAGAACCCACTCTATTATCCTCTTGCAACATGCCTCCTGACATGTCAGAATCATCTGTAGATTCTGTATTATTGATAGTGTTGCTAGCATCAATGTTGCAATTGTAACACGACCAATCAGCAACATCCTCAGTCCTGGAAATCAACAACATAGAAAAGAAATTATAGGCAATGAAAGAAAGAGATGTAATAAATTGTAGAAATGAGAAGAAACCAAGGTTGTGCTTGTTTAGCTGTAAATAAGCTGCGGGAAATAAATTCTGAATAAATTATATGAAGGAATTACATATTTTCATGTGTTTGATTGTGCAAAGAAAACAGATGAAAACATATGAACTAATTATATACATGGGAGAATGTGAAACTAAAAATGTATTTTATTCGGGGGAAAAATATCTTTCCACTATGTTTCTAGTCAATTGGAAAATATTTTTTGTTCACCTAGAAATCCTGATCGCCAAAATGTTAGAAAATGTTTCCTCAAAAATATTTTCCAGAAACAACACAAAAGTCGAAAAATGGTGGCAAAAAATCTTGCTAAAGAATATACTTTAAAAGCAATGAAATGCCAATCATTATGGAATTGCTTTTGTAGACAAATGGAAAATGAATAAGCAATTAAAAATCATTTCAGAAATGGGAATGTGCAAGCCATAGACACATTTTCTCTCAACATAGATGACAATCCACAAATTGCTAGAAAATTCATTCTAACTTTACCCGCAATGGTACGACCAAATTTGAGGCTCTTAGTCAAGATAAGCATACTGTATAAATATAATAATGGGTTTAATGGAGGTGAAACATCCTTAGGTGAGACGCCGTGCAACATTTAGATCTGATTCATTCATTTTAATCCTGCAGCTCATATTAAAACCACCCAATCGCCTCAAGTCGATCCTATCTTTCCCTCTGCTTCTAACCTCTCTCCAAGACGATGCAGAAAAGGCTCGACACTGCCTGATCACGTTGCCATCAAGAAGATCCTGCCCCCATCGAAGCAGATCCCACGGGCCTTGCTGCTGTTGAGGCATGTCTCCCTGCCATCGAGCAGATTCACAGCCATCGAAGCAGATCCCGCCATCCCTATTGCCATCGAGGCAGGTCCCACTGCCATCAAGCAAATCCTACCACCTTCAAGACAGATCTCATCATCCCCGCCATCGTTGACTAGAATCCCATCACGATCCCCAGTCCAATCTCTGGCCACCAGATGTTCAACAGCTACTAACCCTCTCGTCAAGCACTTCCGGCATAGCTTGGTGTCTCTGGGGATTCATCTTCTTTTTATTCTTTTTTTTTTGTTTTGCACTTTTGAGAATCATTTAATGTATTACACTAAGGGCTGTTTAGTGCATTGCCGGTAATTTAGATACCACTTAAGTAGCTTACCACTATTTAAATTACCGGTAATATGTGTTTGGAAAGTATTGGTAATATAACTAATGGCTAAAATAGTTAGAGAGAAATTAGCAAAATACCCCTAAAAATTATTTTAGGGGTATCATAAATAAGCAAAGCAGAAATTAGAAAAGTGAATATAGATAAAATAATGAGACAAAATTAAGAGTAAGAATTCAAATAATAAAGAAGATGTAGTTAAATAATATTTATTTACTAATAAAATATTAAAACTAAAAAATTATGGAGTGGATATTTTTGTCAAAACAACTGTAATCTACCTATTACCAATGAGGTGATAATTAAGATTACCTGTGAAGTGGTAATTAAATTTACCAAAGCAATTAAAATTACCGGTAATCAGTCACAACCAAATGAGACAATGTGGTAGGCCCCAAGAATTTTAAATAAAATAATCATCATATCAAACGACCCGTAAAAGTTTTACCAAAAGGTTTTTGCACCAGAAATTACAATATAAATTGTTCTTTTGTCATTGAAGTTTATGATAACGCTGGTTGGATACCAATGTCACACAAATGAGAGTGAATCTATTTTGAACTTAATGGGAATGTGAATGTCAATGTTTTGCTGGCTTGGGCAGCTGTAACAAAGATAATAAAATTGCATGGAATCCTCATCCATATTCTTGCACACAAAATGAGAGCCACTTCCAGTGATTTGATTAGAGGTGGCACTATTTTTAACTAATGGATTTAAGAGAAAACTGGATTTCCGGAACTGTACCAGGCGTATCTTGATGCCTGAAATTTGGATAGGTGGAACTCATAAGGTCCATGCTGGAGGAAAGTTCCAAGAGAGGACTCATTGGTGGGGGCGATGGAGATCAAGATTGAGTGGAATCCTGCATTTTTCTCATCGTAAAGGGCGAGGATAGAACAATCGGATGGGATCAAGCAGAGGGGTCACGAGATCATGATCGACAATCAAATAGAAAAGGAATTGATGTTAGGCTTCTTTTAGAGGGAGAGAAAGATAGGATCTATTCTTTTAGCCTGGTTTTATTCTACAGATGAATGGTTTTAATATGGTCCGCAGGATAAAACTAAACAAATGAGATCTAAGTGTTGCTTGGCGTTTCACCTGAGGGTGTTTCACCCCATTAAACCTTATAATAAAACTGGTTTAAATGGCAATACAAGAAACAACTGCCATAAACGTCAAATTGCAAAAAATCTTTCATGGTAATAGGAACCTAAATACTACAGCTCCTATCTGAGCCATAATGAAAAAAAAATTGTGATGAACAGAGGGTCATTTTTTTAAAGGATTAGAATATAAACGCATTTCTTGTTCAGACATACATATTATGATTAATCATTTGAGAATGTGAACAAACAAGATGGAAAATTCCAATTGCCTACATCTAAGGAATTATCATAAGAAAAATCGTACACTGCATTGAGTCCATGATTGTGGGTCATACAAGAGAACAAAAGTAATTACATAACAATATTATTGAAAAGAAATGCAGAACAGGGCACCTTAAGGCACTTTCAAGACGTATAGCAGGAGTCACTTCACAATGGAAGAAGCCTGTTAGATTCAGTATATTTGTTGCAACGAAACCCAGCCAGGCAAGCACAGCCTTAGCCTTGCTGCAAGAATTCTTCTCAGTTAGCGCCATCATCAAAAGCGTAACTCAAAATTTATGTAAATTGTAGTTCTAATATAAATAATTGAAGGACACATGTCGCACCAAGTTGATTACCCGCGAGAATGTCTTTGAAGATCCCAATGTAAGTATTTCAAACGACTTTCCTCCATCAAGCCTTCATTTATGAAAACAATAGCTTTAGAAAACTCTGCACGGAGAATAGATTCTCGAGGCTTCTTTTCTTCTGACTGTTAAAGTGAACACAAATCATAAACAGAGTTAAAGGGATGCAGTGGCACTCAGATTGTCTTGGCATAGGCTGTCAGGCTAAAAGTCGAACTATCCATATTCCATAAAGTTAAAGATAGTAAAAATAATAATACCTTAATCAAGTTTAAAATAATAATAGGATGCCCATATCTTTTTAAAAGATTTTCAAAATGAAGGCGAGTAGCTTCATAATCTTGATCTCTTCTATGCACTGCATGACAAAAAATACATTTATGGTAATAGCATTAATTTATAACATTACATAATATGGTAAAAGGTTAACCTCACAAAACATGATGTTTTCAAGACATACAAACTATATCTGGTTTGAGATTCAGTTTTGAGGTTTCCTGGGACCAAAACAAAGGAATGGAACCCCGATTCTGAACTACTGAGCTCATATGTGTTGGATTGCCTCCAGGAATGTCTTCAAAAACAATTTGTTCCGTCTCAACATCATTTGCCACCCTACCTTTCTCATTAACACCACGCTTTAGATATCTGATCCAATCAGAAATTCAAGTCATTTTTTTTTGTATAAGGGTAATTCATATCATGTTATAGGAGTCACAATAAAAAATCAAATTGAATGAAGAAAAAGGAAACTGCAAATAAGCAATAAGTTTCTGTTTGATACTTGGATTAACTTAAGTACTTGCATGAAAGTAGTGAAATATAGGTACAATTACAAACATATAAATACCTCGTGCCAGCATAATGACGTGAACGCCGGGCAATAAGTGTCAATCGAAAATATCTCCCAGATATTGACAGCTTTTCCTGCATCAAGAAAAAAGAAGCTAGAGTATGAAATGAAAAGGAAAGAAATATGCAAGCACCTATCAAAGAGAAAATGATACGATATGCTAGAAAAATGTGATAACAAAACTTTAATCAACAAATAAAATTAACAACCTCACAAGAACTAAATATGTCATCATTCAAGTTGAATTGAGCTTGAAAGATAAGGCAACACACAGGGAAAAGTGATACTAATAACTTAAATAATTTCTCAGTATAAAATCTACAGCACTGTGGAGCAGTACCAAAAAAATTCATTGTGCACTTATTTTTCTTGGTTCCGACAATAATGCATGACAGGTGCATTTGGCTAATGAAAGGGCGCGTGCGCGCGCGTGTGTGGTGGGGGGGGTGGGGGGGTGGGGGGGGGGGGGGGGGGGGGGGGGGGGGGGGTTAGACAGCACGCATATGCTTTTTGCAGGAACCACTCTCGTTTGTGCATTGAAACTATTCGGTTCTGCCATTTCTTTTTCTTTCCTTACTTGCCCTTGTGACTTCTACTTTCTCCCTTGCTCTATTTTTCTCAATGAATAAATTTATTGGACCTTAGTATACTACAAACAATAATTTGATTTGACTACATCTTGTTTTGCAATAAATATTTGATTTATTGGTACATTACAAAAATAACCAAATTTAAATATTAATGATATAGCGGCCCTTTACAGTTCAGGTTCTATTTTCACCCAAACACATATTCAAACTTCATTATTTTGTTGTCATTCTAGACTTCACTTCATCCAAACAATCTCTAGAAGTAGGCCAGAATCAAATAAAACTTAAGTTCTAATTGCCAAACACACAAGGAATATATGATTTAAAAGGTTGGATTGGCATATTTAAACTTAATAAGCCTAATCATACCTGCTTAAAAAATCCATATACTAAAGCAACTGTCCATAGAGTACTTTTGATATGATTACGAATATCACGGGTTAAGAATTCATTCCACACAAACATTGTCTCATAAGCAATATGTCTCCTTTTACTGTCACAAACATTCTTCTGCAGGCTTCGCATGATTTGATAAGAGTAGCTAAAAAAGAAGTCTTTCGTGAGGTCCACTGTACACAAAAGTTTTTTGTACCTGTGCCATTAAAAAGCTTTAGTTTCAACCACAAGTAAATTCACAACATCAGAGCATGATCTAGGAATAATTTCACCATGATACAACAATAATGTTAGTAGATGAAGAGAAAATTTTAAAGGTAGGAATAAATACAATGATACAATATCATATAAATTTTAAGATAAGTAACACCAGCATGAAAGTTATCACAAGATTATTATATCAAGCAGTACGGAACTTCAGACACCAGAAAAGCAATTTTCCATTTACATAAGTTTTCCTTTCCAGTGAATCTCTACAGGTTACATAGCATGCCGTCTTAAAAGAAAGGAGCCAACCAAAGACTATTAAGTAAGCTGATTAATGATTACTTTCGTAGTTGGTGGCACATGGAAAGCGAAGTCACACAAATTCATGGAACAAATTCTTTTTTTAGTAACTATCTGCTGGAAAATAAATAAATTGGAAAATCACTACGAATATCTGTTTGGTTATGAAAATAAAATCATCCTAGATTTTTATCTCAATAAATGCACATAATTAAGAAGTTTTACAAGCAATGACAATGTATCCGCAATAGATATTACATCTGTACTGTATTACAGAAAGAGAAATCCGGGGACCTGTTCTCATTCTTAGAGTTAACCACATTAGACTGAACGGAGGAATTTGGAAGCACAATCATCTTGCTCTTCGAGACAGCATAGACTATGTGGCCGCATATAGTACCAATTTGACGCCTTTCTGTTATAAGTATCATGTAGTATGGTCCCAAGAACTTAATAAATCCTGAAAAAGTTAATTTGTTTGTTAAAGTTCTGAAGAAGAACAAGAATCAAATGTGGAGTGAAGATGAATGAGTTGCAACTGAACTGACCAACAATGCCATAACAACGTGTAACAAACTTCAGTCCACCAGTTGACTTGTTCCCTTCATCTATGCGGTTCAACAGCTCCTTACACTCACTTTCTGAGTATGTAGTCGCGTCCTCGCAAATATCAAGTCCCAAAGGCTCTGACCTATCTATCTTCAATACTCTCCAAACAGTTTTACTCTTATCTCTTCCAATCATATAAAATTTCTGTCACATTATGAATCAAATGATACCCATAACTCATAAAATCTTTTACACAAATACAAATTACATCACATGAAAGGGATTTTTCCTACTTTTCACAGGGGAATACACCATGGAACTTGCCAATATTAGAACAGTTTCAGATGTACTCTCTGCTAAAAAAAAGTTTCAGATGTACTCATGAAAAGTGACAAAAACTTGACACTCCAAATAATGACTTTGCACTCATCTTAACATTGAGACAATGTTCAGAAGAAGCAACATGCCATTTCTGAAAATGACAGCAATTTGTCAATAGTAATGACTTCAAGCTAATCTCAGTCCTTGAGAAGATGTTCCATCATATATCTTAATATGCATACTTCAGTGCCTTTGCATCTACTGAAAAAAACAGCATGACAATAGCAAAACAAGACGCATCTACTGGAATGGACAGACATATCCATGGTAAACTAGGACTTCTAAGCATAACTCAAAATCCATGTTAGTTCTAAATATACATCGGGTGAGACAGAAAAGCTTCTCCAGCAGAATCATTTTTATTTATTAGCAAGAGAAAGAACTTGACAGAAGCAGGAGAAGGGATGAAAGAATGGCAAAGACAATGTTACTTGTCAATATTACATGAAGGATATAAGTTATGCAAGATCACGACACTGCAATAAGCTTCCATATCAATTTTACACTTCAGAGACATTTTTTAAAAGATGTAGAGACATATTATTGAGGTACTAGAACAATAAACATGACCTAACCAACAGGAATTAAACTGAACGAAATCCAAAAACAGCATGTTAGCAAAAAGGGTAAAAAGAACAAAGTACTACAGCACCATATAAATCCTCCGACGGATTTTATGACAACATTTGTACAATAAAAATGCTGATTATCAAGTGGGCGCTCATGTTTGGTATCAATGGCTCTGCTCAGTTCAAATGCATGGTCTTACACTATAAGGACATGGCCTTTATCTATCCTTCATGCACTGAAATTTTTTTTATCACGATACAGACATATTGGACAGAATCAATCACCCTTTGCAGAAGATAAAGATTTTACAAGATAAAAGAACAACTTGCAAGCATTAAAAGAACAGAAAGGAAAATACGATAGAGAAGTAAATCAGAATACCACCAATTTGCATCTAGGTCATTGAGAAAGAATGATGGAACAACGGTTACAACAATGAGAGAAGAAAGTAAAAGATCCATTTTTAAGAGGCTCCCTCACCGATCGAGTCTGGTAGAGCCTAAATTTTTGGAGGTAACAGCTCGAGACGTCCTGCTCACCGGCGATCCGCGCCTCCGGCCCACCCTCCGCAGCCATCCCGCCCGGATCCCGAGCCGAAGGCTCGGGTCAGATCAGTTGAGCATCCAAATCCCACAACACTGGTGCTTCAGACTCCCTCGCGGTTGCTTCAGGTATAGCATTCTCTTCTCCCCTTCCCTGTTCTGGTCCTCCCGCGCCGGACCCGCTCACAATCCGTCGCCGGAACCGGGACGAAAAGGACCGAAAGAACGAGAATTTTCGACAAAGGTTGAAGCTTTGAAGCCGCGGACGGGATTGGAGGGGGAAAAATGTCAAAAAAGGAGACAATTCGTTGGCTTTTCAAAAAGAATCAAAGCGCAAAACGCCCAGAAAAAGAAACGAACTAAAACCAATCCTATTCGAGAAAAAAAAATCCAGCAAAGATCAAAACTTTGAAGCTGGAACTGGAATTGGATACAGGTGAGATCAAAAGGGTGAGAGATTTTGCAGGATTTGTTGGCTTTCCTTCAAGGTTTTTGGAGATTGGGCGGAAGAGGGGGCAAGCTATGAAGCAGAGAGGTTGTCGAGAGATCGCGAGAGCGTACGCAAAACCACAGCTTGATGCCACGCCACGACCCAGCCAAAGACTGGCGAAAAGAGAGGAAATAGGAAGCTAAAAATACAAAATTAACATTAAAAATTTGTTTTTTAGGGGTATTAAAAATAGTTAGATTAATAATTTGATCCACACAAGTGGCGTTTAATCATCATATATATTGGTCGCGTTTCAGAAATGTCATTATTGCTACATAACATTTATGTGGCTTGTCAAAATTGGTCTCGGATTTCATGACTTACTCTCTTTTTCCGTTAATAATATAAAAAAAAGTGTATATCAACGTAAATAAAGCCGTTAATATTAATATTAATATTAATATATGCAAATGTACATGACATTAATATTAATATTAATATTCATCTTTCATAAATTTTTTTGTGATTTCTTGTATTTGAAAGTCCTTTTTTACGTAGTACAGAGATTATATTTCACATCTTCAAAATTTTCCAACTTATAGACATATAAGGGTCCTCTTAACTTACAAATTAGCTAAACACAAAATGATATTATATAATATATATTTATTTGATTAATTTAATAATAAAAATATATCATCTAACACTAAAAAATTATAATATTTGAATAGTCATATTTATTAACATGGCTTAATCATGATCATGAAATAATTCGATGATCTTAATTTTAATTATTTTTACTATTTAATATATATATATTAATATATATTTATTTTATCAATTTAATAAATAAAATTGGTGCTCCAGATCTGTTCTACGTATGTTTTTAATATACATTTTCCTCATGTATAAAATATTTTTTTATAAAATTGATGATATTGATAAAGACATTTATGCGAATAATCCTTTTCTAATGATTTTGATAAAATCGTTGTTTAGCTTCAAAATAATCCTTTTCTAATAATAAAAAGTTTATCGATTAAGAAAGAAGCACAGTTTTTTTTCCCTGCATGTATAGATATATGTCATTTAGGGAATATGTTGGAACTTTTTGGTTGCCATCTTTAATTTAGATTACACTAATTAAAATGCTTTGAAAAATATTTTTTTACTGATGTTAGCACCACAAATTCAACATATTTAACGTAACCAATCATGCCAAAAACAATAATTTCTACTTGTAACTTGGCTGGTTGTTGAAAAGAAGATTAACAAATATTAATACCATCAATAAATAAATATTATATGTGGTATTAAGAAATAAGGTGCCTTAAATTATTTGGGCCTTAACTTGGGCGTTAAAGGATTATTTATTTATAAGCAAACTACCACTTGAATTAATAAAGATGCATATAAGGCGTGATATATAACTAATCAATGCTTTGACTTTGATTGATCATTATTGTCCATTTGATCAGTTCTCACGTTTGAATTATTAGTTATTCATCAAATTCAACTACTTAGCAAATTAAATTTTGGAATGAAATATAAAGTAGAACTTTCTTTCTACTAATGCAATATATATATATATATATATATATATATATGTATATATATATATAGAGAGAGAGAGAGAGAGAGAAAGAAGAAGAAGAAGAAGAAGAAGAAGAAGAAGATTGATGCGAACGGGCTGTGAAGTAATTAATGTTGGTCTAAGAAATATAGTAAAGGCTAACATTACCCTAATTCATATTTATTTTCTTAATTAGAATGTTGTGTAAAAGCGAAAGTCAACAAATGAAGGTAAAACTCATAACAAGGTCCATCAAAACTTTAGGATCCATTTTTCACATATAGATATTTTTATTCCTTTCTATATTTCTCTTTTTTCTTTTCTTTGAACGTCGTCTACTGTTATCTTATTTATCATGCATCATGCTCATCTAACGGGAAAAGATCAGTATGACAAACCAGGAGCTCTCATTGAAATTAATGAGCAGTCCCTAAGAACAAGGAGGCCACATCCATCTAAACAAAGTCATCATCACGACTCTTTTCACAGTTTCGTCAGCGCAAAAGAACCATTGTGACTCGTGTTCCATTTTGATAAAAAAAATATCGTTTTAATCTTTACTTTGATTTTAAGTTAATTAGTTCTGAATATCGGAGCTTCGAGTGTGTATGAAAGAAATATTGAGTCGAGATCACATTTTTGTTAATGACGACTTTTTTTTGGATCGTGAAGAATATGTATGTTGTACCTTCTCTAGAGCTTTTATCAACGCTTCATTAATTAATATTCTCGCTCAAGATTGCTCAAATGTTATAAAGCCTCCGTGAATTCATGCTCCCCTTAGTCAATGTAGTGTAACCCTGTAACATCTTCAAATCGCATCTCGTTACGTAGCAGAATACGTTTCGAAAACGTTACGAGTCATCTTTATGTGTACATCATATTGATAAAAAAAAGATTCAATTAAGAATAACATCATATGCGGAAGATTGGCATCATTAATAAATAATAATATGCACGTAACATCATTATAAAATATGTAAAAAACTAATGAACGAATCATCTTATGAGTCTTGAGAAAAGTCATCTAATACATCGTCATGCTAACAAGAGAAGATAAACTAGGACATCAAGTAAAGGACTCAGGACATCCACGTGCTGCCACTATGAGTTTGATCTGTCATTGTTGGCCACATTCATCGTTCAGATCTGATTCTGCATTTAAGAACATGCATGTGAGAAATCTCTTTATGAGTTTTACAACTCAGTATGGAAGTAAAGTAAAGATAATCATAATATCATGATAGTAGATAGAAATCATATGGACGTACATCATCATCATGTAGGGAATAAAGCTATGAACATAAAAGATTCATAAATCAAAGTATCATGTTCTAGAAATTATAATATCAATGATCAAGTTAGATCATAATAAATCATAAAAATGACAAGCGCTGATCAACATGCTTATGAGGTCAACATCATATAAAGAATCATGAGAAGTCATTATACGGACATAGATAATCATGAATTGAATCATTTTTAATAAAATATATTAATAATAGATTAGGATATCACGAAAAGAATCATCATAAAAGTGGCAAAAGTCAATAATCATTATAAGAAGATTTTCTTATTAATATTCTTCATCTTCTTTACCATCTCATTATTCATCTTTGACTTATAGTGGGGTATATTTCAACCCACGAGGAGGCTTGCCTCAACCCGTCCATCATCATCATAGCTGGCAAAGTCAGCCTATAATTTATCGTAGTCAGCTCATAACTGACCGAAATCAGTCCATAACTAACCGAAATCAGCCCATACATAGTCACCATCAGTCCATCATAATAAGAGCTCTTCTTTTAACATTTTTCATCTTTTATCTTGCAGCTTTTAATTTATCTTTACAAGACATAAAGATCGTGATCAAAATTTGATCATCATAAAAAAGGATCAATGAATCATACTGATCAAGAGTTCTAATAATCATCATTATTATATAAGACTTAATAGAGCTACAAGATATGATCATGGAGAGAAATCAGATGTGCATAAATATCTTAATCATTGTCATAAATAGATCAGCTTTGATGGGTATGAATCAATGTCATCACCGATATGATTGGATTTAATTTAAGTCATCATAATAAGAGTCATAAGATCATAGGATTATATTAGACGTCATCATTAATAAAGGCATAAATAATATAATCATCGTCATGACATATATCAGGATTAAACACATGAATCAGGGGTCTAAACATCATAAAATTAACATAATTCGTGTCGAAACTCGGGCCAAGTTCATAAAGCATCAAATCGAGAAATCATGGCATAACCCGGGCCGGGTTCGGGTCACACTCGGCCCGAGTTCGAGCTTGACAGATCAATTGGCCGATTCGATGAATCGATCAACTGCTTGACAAAAGTCGAGATCGATTGAGACTTCATCGTGGAACTGCCCGGGCCGAGTTATCATCAACTCAGACCGGATTCTTCGTCGTCACAAAGCTTCGCGCTCTCGACAATGACAAATCTGGGCCGAGTTCCGACGAACTCGGTCCGGTTACAGACCTACTTGGGTTGGGTTATGGTGAACTCGGATCGGATTCCTCTTACATAGAAACTGCGTGGACACGCAGTATGCGTTCCGATCATCTTTCCGATAGTGGTCGACATCAAGTAACATCAAGAATCATAATTCTACAACTAGGGATCAATTAAAGCATGCTTCAAGCCTAAAATCAAGATTTTATGATGAATTTACTATAGTTCCACACATTGTGAAGTTTCTGTTGAAACCTCATGTTGCCCACCCTCTTTCTCTTCTTTCTCCACTTCCTCGGATGTCCGCATTCTGGTCTTGTGCCCCATCCATGTCTTCGAAGTCGTCTCCTATAGACATGGCACGTCCACTTCATGGAGAGATAGGACGCGAGAAGACGTGTGTGAGGGGGAACGAAAATCATAAATAATGAATAAGAGAGGGTACTGTGGCTTTATTTATATGAGAGAGGAGTTTGAATTAGAGTTGCATAAAAGATAAAAATATCTTTCATCCAACTCACGATTGGTTTCAGTCCAAAATCCTTTTTAATATTTATCTTTCCATCTTACTCTCTCTTTCTCTCTTTCCTATTCAGTTTGAACCTTTTTTATCTTCTATTATCAACACCCAAGTCTCGTATGGTCTCAAAAGTCACTTTTGGGCATTGAAGGATATTTGCAGTCCCACCTCTAGGTGCAAGTGAAGGCACTAAAAGTTTTATAATATAAATATAATGGTGGTGGTGTCTTGATCACTATTGTCAAACTCACGCTTTAACTCGTGCAATCGTTTGAGTTTATGATGCTACCTAAGAAAACCGAGTTGAATCGGTCACTAACCCGATTGATCATAAACTCGGTTGGCACGGAGTGCAGTCATTGTCAATTGTTAACCCTTTTTTTAGGTTTATTATTATGGCTCACCTGTAACTTCTCACAACGATGATATGTATTCCTTATGCTTCCACATTTTGCTTCCCGATGATCGTCGTTCATCACTCGTCGTTTGTCGCTCACCGCTGCATTCATCGGCGCCGGCTGCTATTGATTCTACTATCGTCTTCCATCTCATAGGTATGTTCACCGCTCATGGTATTGCAACTTTCACCATTCTATTTTCACTGGTTGTTTTCGCCGACTTTTCTTGCCGCTCTTGGTTTCCTCGGTAGTCATCTTTCGTCTATGCTCCTCGGCGTCCTCGCCTGTCTGTTTCGCTAGTTTTTTGTGGTCTTCCTCCTTGTGTTTTATTCACTTATCCTTACTTCTTCTCCTCGCGAGCAGAGGAGGATCTTTGTCCTCTTCCACTCGAGATAGTAGCCCTCCTCATTTGCTCGTAAGTGGAAAAGGGCACTCCTTTGCTCGCATGGACGAGGCACATGCGTCCTCTTCTTGTTCGTGAGCAGAGGAGCGTCCTCTTCTTGATCACAAGCAAAGGAGCATCCTATTCCTGTTCATGAGCAGCGTCCTCTTCCACTCACGAGCAAAAGAGGAGTCGCCTTCTAGCTTTTTAGTTGCTTCGCCTTTCAGACAAGTAAAGGATGGATGAGACACCTTCTCCTTTGCTTTCGGTTCCTTCTCCTTTGCTTCTGCTTTGCCTTTGTAGTCACCTTCTGGTTTTGTGTAGTCGCCTTCTGTTCTGCACTTTTGCTCGAGTGTAGTCAGTTAGTCATTGTTTGTTCTGTTTGCTCTGTCGGTTAGTCGCCTTTTGGTTTTGATCAAATTGTGACTTGAAATTGAGTCTTGAAGTCTCTAAAACAATTGAGCTGAATGCTTATAGTGGACTAGTCACCACAAAATTGAAGTCTTCAAAAGTGGACGATTGGACCACTTACAATCAGATTAAATTTTTAATATCAATAAGAAGTCTTCATTATCTTGCTTTAGTGCATCATGAACCATGAATAGGTTTAGGTACAAATGCAATATTTTTATTTTTGTACAAATGAATATTACATATACCTCAAAATAATGTTTCAGTAGAATCGGATGTGTTATGATCACACGTTTTATGGAATTCACCCAAACTTTTTGTGTCGACTCCAATTTACAAGTTTGACAATGTCTTGATACATAAGTGGTATTATCATAATGAAAATGTCCTTTAGTCCATGCCTCGTAGTAGCAAGCCAACTCTTTTTTTTTCTGCCTTCTCCCCGACTTAATTGCATGATAAATAAGATAACATTAGCCAATACCTTAGCTTTTGGTTGGATGTTTGCACGATATTTTTACTTTACTTCCTTATTACAATAAAAAATTCTAAATAAAAATTAATCAATAAGGGTTAACTTTTTAGTAATTATCCTTTAATTATTATAAATATTTTCTTATATTAAGAAAAGATAAAAATGATATTTGATAATTATTTAAAAATGAGTTATCATAATTTTGAGTAAAAATTAACAGGAGCATCTAAGTTTTAAAATCAGGATAAATTTAAAATTTGTAAGTTATATTTTATGATTAAATGTGAAAAAAGTTATAGTATGAAAAGTCACGGTGAGAATGCAAGAACACAAGGTTTTCTAAATTAATTAAATAGATAAACAACATTTGTTTAATTTCAAAACATTGAAGTTAAGAAAGGATAAGAATAAGTTAAAAAAAAAAGACTAAGGGAGCATTCTCTATGAGTAATCTTTATAAATTATCATGTAATATTATATTAAATTATCTGAGATAACTACATTAACATGTTCATTTATGACATGTAATGAATAATATGAATTGCTTAATATTGCTTATGAAATGTAAATACTAATTGCTTAATGGAGGGATGGTATTGTAGATTGTCACTTGATTTACAATATTTTTAATTTTACTTTTCGCATTTATCATTTTAAGTTTTTTGTAAATAAATTATAAAACTAATCAAAATAAAAATTATAAAGTTAATCAAATAAATTTTAGTTAATTATTATGAATATATTATTATATTATAAAATATGTTTATTTTAATTATTTTATAAATTTTAATTTTATGGGTGAAAATATGTGTTTTTAATTTAAGTTTATGGGGTTCAAAATAAATTTTTTATATATATACATAAGAATTTTGATTAAGGATATATCGCTAAAAAATGTATATTGACTCATAAATCTTCATTTTCTTATAAATAGATAAATTAGTTATGCATATTAAATAAAGTAATGTGCATTAGTGATAATTTAACAAGTGACAATCTTTGTGAAAGACAAATTACATTGTTAGGCAAACTTGAATGACAATGGAGTGAATGCATTCTAAGAGTTTGAATTGAAGAAAAGAAAAGAAAATAAGAAGATAAAGAACTTAATTAAGATAATTATGAGAGGTGAGAGGTAGGATTCAGAGTGGGTTGTGATAAGATTAAAATTGATTTTTGAATTAAAAGTTAAACCCCAATTAGAATTAGTTTTATTATAATTTAAACACCTTCCTTCGGACCTCTTCCTATCTAGAAAAAAATTTCCCTACAAATTTTGTACTCTATTTTTTTCTCCATTGTGCCTGTGTGTGACAACAATCGACCTCATCATGTTTGTTGTTATTTTGTAAGGACTAGTAGAAAATAATAATTATTTAGCTTTCGCAATCTTACTAAATAATAATGAACTTGAGTTTATTATTTTGTTATCTTTGTTTGTTTGCTGATTAAAGTTCAATAAGAGATAAGCCTAACTAGTGCAAGTCCAAAAGAGTCGAATTATTAGATGGCAGGAGAGTAAGATTTGATTGTGTTACATAGACTGTTAAGTGGGTTCGAATTGAAAGAATTAGTTTAAATCCATGTACGTTAATTATGACAACTTCAATTAGGACAAGACAGACCACAAAATTGTCATGTTTTCAATGTTGACTCCATCGAAAAGATAACCAGACATGAGCACATGTCCCTACTTAGTACATGTGCAATTGTACAATTTATTTAATATTAAAAAAATATTCATATCCTTCAAGGAGAATAGATTTCTGGAAATAAATTAGTCATAAGGCAATAATTTTTTAACATATGAATTATTTGATTAATTAAAGGTTGACAAGTAGTAAACTGATAAAGAAAAATCAAAGTTTATTATAATTAAGATGTGGAATTATATATTTCTTAGTTATTTTTTATTGTCTGTAATATTTCTAACTTAATTATGCATGATTAGATGTATGAATGTGATGCTATATTATACAATAAGATAACATTCGACAACACCTTAGTTTTTCGTTGGATGTTTGCATGATATTTTTACTTTACTTTCTTATTACAATAAAAAATTCTAAAAAAAATTAATCAATAAGTGTTGACTTTTTAGTAATTATCATTTAATCATTATGAAATATTGTTCTTATTTTTATTTAATTAAATATTTTCTTATATTAAGAAAAGATAAAATGATATTTGATAATTATTTAAAAATAAGTTATCATAATTTCGAGTAAAAATTAAAAGGAGCATATAAGTTTTAAAATCAGGATAATTTTAAAATTTGTAAGTTATGTTTTATGATTAAATGTGAAAAAAGTTATAGTATGAAAAAGTCAGTGTGTGAATGTAAGAACACAAGGTTTTCTAAATTAATTAAATAGATAAACAATATTTATTTAATTTCAAAATATTGAAGTTAAGAAAGGATAAGAATAAGTTAAAAAAAACTACGGGAGCATTCTCTATGAGTAATATTTGTAAATGATCATGTAATTATTATATTAAATTATCTAAGATAACTACATTAATCTGATGACTTGTGACATGTAATGAATAATATGAATTGCTTAAGCAATTCACATTGACTATGAAATGTAAATATTAATTACCTAATTGAGGGGTGGTATTGTAAATTGTCATTTGAGTTATAATTTTTTTAATTTTATTTTTTGCATTTGTCATTTTAAGTTTTATATAAATAAATTATAAAACTAATCAAAATAAATTATAAAATTAATCAAATAAATTTTAGTTAATTATTATGAATATATTATTATATTATAAAAATATGTTTATTTTAATTATTTTATAAATTCTAATTTTATGGGTGAAATGTGTTTGTAATTTAAGTTTATGGAGTTCAAAATAAATTATATATATATATATATATATATATATATATATATATATATAAACACATAAGTATTTTGATTAAGGATATATTGGTAAAAAATGTATATTAACTCATAAATCATTGTTTTTCTTATAAATAATTAATTTGTATTGCCAAATAAATTACTTATGCATACTAAATAAAGTAATGTACATTGCTGATAATTTAACAAGGGATAATTTTTCTGAAAGGCAAATCACATTGTTAGGCAAACTTGAATGACAATGCAGTGAATCCATCATAAGAGTTTGAATTGAAGAAAAGCAAATAAAGCAAGAAGATAAAGAACTTAATTATAATTGATTTTTGGATTAAACATTAAACCCAATTAGAATTAGTTTTATTATAATTTTGAACCCCTTACGACATCTTCGTATTTAGAAAAACTTTCCCTCCAAATTTTGTACTATAATTTCTTTTCTCCTTTTGTACTTGTGCGTGACAACAATCAACATCTAATTTTTATGAACTCTAATTTTTTTCTCCTCTTTTACACAAGAGCTCTCTTTGTTTATATGAACAATGGTTTCTCTCTTTTACAATGACAAGCTCACAAAAGTGAAAGAGAGAAATAAGAGAAAAATTAAAATGAAAACTTCAAAGAAAGGATCTTCTTTTCATAACTTAAAGTTTTTCTTCAATGCTTAGATGAATGTCATTGCTTTTGGCTTTGACACTCCTTTTATAAACTTCAGTACGTGAAAAATTCGTTCAGAATTTGTTCCACAATTTTCTTATTCAAAATTAGCCATTATGTACTCCAGCTTTGCACCGATCGATCACATTAATGGACCGGTTGACCGATCTATATGACCGTTGCACTTATTTTTCAGCTTCTACACTTAGACGGTCGACCGGACTGTCGATCGATAAGTCGATCAATATCGTCTCGACGTCGATCGGGATAACTCATGTATTGATCGGTCGACCGGTATAGTCTCGATCGGCTTTCATTGTGTCGACTATGTTAATCGACTTGCACTATTTTAAACATAATTTTTTGTACTATTATCCAAATTAAATAATCTTGAATTCTATGAATAGCTAACAAGATTCTTTACAACATTGTTATTCATGATTCATCCAGAATCTAATAAAATTAGTGTCAATTATTTAATTAAAGTGTAGTACATAAAGTTATCTATTTTTACTTGAACTTTTTTAGTAATTTACTTTAATCTTTCGAGGTTTGTATCATAAAAATATAATTATATAAAACATTAGAACTTTGATCCAATAGATGTGAGCCACCTTTAGAGTCCAATTCATCATTATGTTCTCAATAATGAGATAAGATAAGTTGGAGCTAAGTGCCATGCGAAGTTAAATGCTACATTGTGAGTAATCGTGATGGGGGCCACCTATTGAAATCGTAGAGGCCACCTCTAAAGTTCACCTATTATTATATGTTCTTCGAAAAGGATGAGGTAGAATGGATTAAGTGCTACATCGCTGATCACGATGAGAGTCATCTCTAGAGTCCATCTTCGACCACTGGTCAGTTGGTGATTCGTGCATTCATATGAGAATGTTGTATTTTGCATTCATACATTTGAGATTTGTTATATGATTATAAATGAGAAGTGAATGTTATGTACCTTCTATATAATTATAAAAGTGGTTGTTAGGTTTGCCACTAGATATGTTTTACTATTCATTGTCTCTCCGAATTTATAAGATGATAACACATAATTTATGAGTCATCAACTTAATGGGCTATTATTTAATCACGAAAGATCAAATTTAGCAGGGTGTGGATCTTTTTTTCTGTCAATATATCGAGAAGTCATGTGTCCCACCGCGCATATTAGAGAGAAGACTTGTAACTCTCATATCCCTCTAATAGAATATTAAGAGAGTTTGATATGCGTAATCTATGGAAAATAATTTTGTACTTTGTAAAATATAAAATTTTCAAACTATGTGATTATGTAAACTCTAGAATTGTTACATGCTCTGAATAATCAATAAAATGTGTACTTTAATTATGTATGTTATCACTTTCTTGTATTATTCAGAGGAGTTATGTATAATTTTTTTAAAAATTTATTGTCGACACATAAATTCAAACCAAAATAATGAAGGGCACGATTTTCCTTTACGATTGGATTCGTGTTTGAACTTTATTATTGTTATGTAATTTCATAACATGACATACAAAATATTTCATGACTTAATACAATCAGAAATGTGCATCTTCAATACCTTGTTTATTATGCTTTTTGGGCCAGCCTTTCTAATTTGGCAGACCCAAAAACCCAATATATGCTTCATGGCAGTATCTCTTTGTTTCTTTATATTTTATTTACAATGCTTTATTTTGTCTTTTTTGAGGAACTAATAGTACAACTTAAGTTGGGGTGGCGTAATTATTATAGAGAACAAAAGCAAAGTAAAATTTTATAAACACAAGAAGAATGTATGAACTATATAAGCTGCTTCTCGTAAGTATATCTTAACTTGAAACTAACTATGAATTATTCCCAATAGGAATTACGGCCTTAATCTTGTCATATTAATAAATTAACATGCAATAGACTATGATTCATTAGAGATTAAGGAATATTCTTACTAAATACAAGTATTGTGCATAGACACGCATAATCATTAATATTTAACATTGCATGAGTTGGGCCTTCGGCTTTGCTTCCCTCGGGAGAAGACAAAAAAAAAATGCAAGTATTGTGCATTATAAAAAGTCATACAAAGTACATGCGGACATTTAGTGCTACATATTTTTTTCACTATTTTGTAAATATGAGCATATACAAGACGTAGCAAAGCTGTGGATATACAAAAATCACGGCGAAACTTCCTTGTATCTTCCTATAGAAAGTTACACTAGAAAAGCCAAGAACATTGGTGTTAAAACTATAATCAACTGATCACTTGGCTTAGCACCAATTATCTGACAGTTGTTTAGGGAATCATCAGTCAGTGTTCGCATTGTGGATGTCGATGCTTCCACAGGAGCTGCCATCCCTCTATTAAAGTCCCACCACCTCTTAGTCTCTCCATCAATAATATCACCTGCATCTTCATATACAGACGAGTGCTAAAGAACATCATAATGTTGTCGATGGAGTTTGCAGAGCGTTATTGGCACCTCCAAGACAGTAAAAGACATGTCAACAGTACATCATAGTTTGATGGACTCCTTGATCACACTTGCGTTACTGTACAGGAAAGCATCTGTGTCGGATTAAAGAGACCAGCAAATCTAATGCTCTCAACACTCTGAGAACACCAAGAAGTTAGCAAATTCATGGCATCGTCCGAATGGGAGTGCCGAGCACCAGAATTCTTTTGTCTGCATCCTTCTGTCAATTCAGAGGTAAACCTTGAGACACAGTCCTCTTTAGCCCACAGATCACACAAGTTGATACTATCCAAGTCCGGAGTTCCTGCTACCTTGTCCGCTAGGGGGACCTCTCGTCCAGAGGAGGAAAAATTGGCTTGCTTAGTCTCTCTCCTAAGCTGCAGTAAGCCTTTACAACTGTAGTCCATCCACTAGTGTGAGCCTGCCAGTGCCACTGCCAAAGGTCCATTTGTAGTTATTCTTATGCATTTGCATGTCCGCCATTATATTCAATAATACAATATCAAGAATTATATCGACAAGGGGTCCAAGGGGACCTATATATATATATATATATATATGTAGGAGTCTTCAACTTTCATGATGGTATAAGAGCTGATTTGTTTTGAAACTTGCTCACAACTTTCAAAAAGCACAACTTTGAGGCTTCTTTGTATTGATTGCAATAGTGCCCTTAGTGTGGATAAACAAATATGTTTATGAATTAATAGTTTGGCACCTTCGACATATTATCAAGTACATCAGGTATACATACATATACATAAATATTAGTGGAAAGTTGGGTTCTGTTCTGCGGCATATGAACGAACTTCTATATATATACACCAACCAAGCAGCTTGAGATTCTCTGTTAGGACAATTAGCAGATTATTCTTTTCATTTCCACTACAATTTATGCTTAATGCCTTTAATTATTTAAAAGTACATTTTGATGCCAATACAAATCCATCTCTGTCGTAGATTTAGCACCAGCGGCAAGTTTTTGTTTAAAGGATTTCTTTTAGCGCAGTTGCCTTGATCTCTCCATTGAGAATTGTGCATTCGTATTGCTTCATGATTGGTCATGTTGCAGCATGTTTCCAAAAGTAATTAAATCCTCTAACTTACAAACAAAAGCATATATCTTCTGCCTCGACAAAGTTTGGAATCAATACAAAAAGAAATGTCTGCTTCAGAAAATAAACGCTAGTTCGGGAGCAGAGTGAATTCTTGAGGACTCTTCTGGTTTCAGCAAAATAGAATTAACCCAACTCAAAACACATCATACTAGTGCAGCCTTTTACTTTGCTTACCCACATTCTCATGTGTGTTGGCCTTCTGGAAGGTGTAGCAAGCACGACATATATTAGGAAATGCATATGACAATCCACATTCCACCTGTGAACCTAGATATCTTTTCAGTGATACAGACAGAGGCCTAACACCATAGAGAAAGAACTTACATTTTTTGTTCCTGCAAGGAGCACATAGCAGAAATAATCATTAGTTTAGGTTATCCTAAATCAACGTTGACAAAAAGTTCTTTCAGAAGGTGCATTACACCTCAGAAGTTTTAAACAAAAATGGTCTCGTCTGTCAGGCAACAAGACATTGATACCAAACGGACGATGATTAATTTAATGACGGTTGTTAACTCATGAATCTGACTTTAAGCAGGTGTACCATTTTTCTATTGTTTTCTGATATTTTGCTAATTCTGTTTCCCCATGCTCACCAACCTTCTTGAGCTGTACACCTAATTAGCTCAAATATGTGCCATGTCCTGTGCGTGTATCGTTTAATTAACGTTTAATAATGGAAAAGTTTTAGAGTTGGTCTGTGAATTAAGCAGCTCTTAGAACTAGATCTCCAGAACTGTAAATTTTAGGTATATGTCTATCATAAGTACCATGTCCCTCACTTTATATGAACGTCACTGAATCCAAGTTCAGCTAAAAATGTTGTTTAAAACAATCATTATTCTAGGTAAATCCATATATTGATAAAAGATAAATAGCTCAGTTTACAGTTGATAAGATTCCTGGGTTTCTTGCTTTCTTTTTGTGCCAGTCATAGAACATTGGATCAAGTGAATGTTTCGCATCTTTGAGGATCAGAAAACTATAACTCCAACTATTATGTAGCTCGAAGTGAGAGGAGAAAAGTTATTTCTGTTAAGCTTGGTCACCTGCAATAACAGTCTGATGCAGAGTAAGTCGATTTCTGTATATTAACTCGGTGAATTGGCCTTACTAAGAAAAGCTTGCGATGTTTACTGGAACACCATTTTTGATATAAGTTTGATACTACCGGACAACGACGCCTTAGATTCGCCGGACCTTTTAGATTCGCCGTCTCCTGCGAAATCTAATCTACTCACAAACCACCAGAATATAATCAAACAACACAAAGTACGACTCGGTAATTGCTCTCCTAGGAGACAACGACACCAAACATGCTTTGTTCAGTGTCTCTGGCTACAGTTGTAGGACCTGCTGGTGCATTGGCATACAGCTAAAAAGACGCTGCATCGAGCACCCGTCCCTCTCTCTCTCTCTCTCCCTCCCCCTCCCTCCCCTATTTAGCCTACCCAATCACAGACTTCATGCAGTCGTACCACCCAGGCAGCCGCTTCTTCCCTCCGACCCATCAAATTCTACGCCTTCTCCATTCAGCAAAAGAAGTCTGCATCTTCTCTCTTTCTCTCAGCTAGCGAGCGTGTGCGTTTCTTATGGCGAACAGTGGGAGTAGTAAGCTGAGCAAGCTCAAGTGCATGATAAAGCGCTGGAACTCGTCCTCGGGCCGCAGCGTCGGGCGGACCAGCACCGCCGTCAGCCGCACCTCCTCGACGCAAGAGGTCGATGACCAACGGTGGAGCTCGAGGTCGTTCCACGGCGCCGATGAGGTCCCGGCGGGTCTCCACCCCGTGTACGTCGGCAAGTCCCGCCGCAGGTATCTTGTCAGTTCCAGCCTCATCGACCACCCATTGTTCCGCGTGCTCGCAGAGAGGTCATCCGGCGTCGCCGCCGGAACTGCCAGCGCCGGCGGCGGGACAGTTGTCAGCTGCGAGGTGGTTCTCTTTGAGCACTTGCTCTGGATGCTGGAGAACGCTGACCCCCAGCCGGAGTCACTGGACGAATTGGTGGAGTTTTACGCCTGCTAATGTGAGGCTTTGTATTAATTAAGGTGGCGCTTGCAAGACGCCGCATGGATTTGCTAAATTAGTCGCTTATGTTTAGAGCATTCTGTAAATGGAGTTAAGATCGAATTAATAAGACAAGGGAACATGCATTGGCCAAATCTAGTTAAGATTCGGATGGCAGCGTGGCAACTTTGGTTGATTTGTTGTTAGCCCTCTGCCATAACTGATGTATATTTTCGCACGAATCAAGATTTACAACCTTTTCTGTCCCTTGGTTTATCCTCAACAATTTGAGAAGGGCAATTTATTATGAGATGCTATGCATTCTCTATTCTTAGTGCATAAGTTAGAATCACTCTAACTCATTACTTCTTTTCCATGGTTGACGAGACTAATTAGTCAATGATCGATTTGAGGTCTCTGTATATGGCACTTGAAAGACAGATATCTCAGACACTTTCAAGGCAGACAGGACTTAACCAATAACTAGTGTTGATGCACTTGTAAGAGAACTTCTGGCAGGGCTGAAGGTTCCGACGCAAGGGTTCAGAAGCAAACCTAGTTAGGTGCAGGTTTTGAATTGGGACCGACATTAATGTGTCAAAATTACTTTTCTTGTAGCCTTTGGCACTCTACTTGAGTGTTTAATGAGTGAACAGCAAATCCATGGCGAACAAAACTTCTACAGGAGCTCAGACTAGTTGAACTATAGGTTACCTGAAGGCTTCCTGTGAGCAGCAAGATGAGCCATCCAGTAGGTGATAGGTTTCATTGGCTTCTGGTTGTACTTCTGTATTGTTTCAGAATGTCCAAGGATTGAGAAATCTTATGCAATGTGTATATTTATGTCCATGCAAAAGCCATAGTGTTGGAACATGCATGCAGAATAAAAGGATCTGCAAGTTGGAGACATCTTGGAGGGCTCTTAACATCTGTCTCTGTTTACACTTGAGCATTGGCATAGTAGACACATGACCAACATCATATTGTGCATGTGCACATGTTTATATGATATATTTGTGACTAAGGGCGTCCTTTGTCGCTTAAAATTCAACACAAGCCTAATCGACCCACAAAAAGAGCATACCAACTAATATTCCATTTGCACAGGGGCTGTGACTAAATTCACAGTTGCATCAAACCACCAACGGTATGTTGCTGACGAAAAAAATAAAAGGAAGAAGAAAAAGAAACAGGTAAACTTCAATATGATCCAAGATTCAATATTATCTGTAGTTAGTTTTTATTGAAATAGTTTTCTCCTGTAGGGTGATTTTGGAAGTGGAGTGCTATCATGTATGGAACTCAGAGGCCACTATAATGGTTCACCCCTTCTATGACTATACCGAATACTGGCTTCTTCATAATTGATCATTGACAAATTTGCAGTCTTCTGCACATAGAAGGTGAAAGGCTTCAGTTGATGCAAGAAATAGCCATCAATGTGAGACAACGTCCAATACATTCCATAACTTCAATTTATTGGTAACCTACTTCATCTCCACTAGCTAGGATTTGTAAGGACTATTGATCCACAGAGCAGACAATTCAAGCCATAATCTCTAAGCTATTATATGGAGTATATAAGTTCAAACTATTAAACGTACCGTTTAGAACTTAATGTTTCGTGGCTTAATAACATATCCCATAACCGATCCTTATGTTTTGGGTTTAATGCTAACAACACCTTTTATTATTCTCTAGTAACCGTCGAGCAGGACGCTGCAGGCGAGCAGCTGAAACATCCCTGCAGTTTTTTATATGCGTCTTCTTCTTATTCCATCGCCTTGTTCACATCCTAGTTCCTTCACGCGTCCATTCGTTCAGCCATGGGTACAAAGCTCGCCATGTTGCAATCTCCAGTAGCTACTTTGATCACAGTCTTCCTCTGCCTGCACCAGTGTCTCCACGTTCTTGCTGTGACCGACGACGACTTCCTGGCGATCCCTGCCAACGCTAGCGTGATCAACCACTGGATACATGTCAGGCTCAATGCGTTCAGAGACTTGGGGGTGCTAGAACGAAAGCTCGTGTGGGCCGAGAGGCATCGAAAAGTCATCAAGGTGCGGCAGGACGGATCGGGACACTTCAGAACGATCACGGCAGCTGTAAATAGTATTCCGGTGAACAACTCCGTGCGCACCATCATAAGCATCGGCCCGGGGTTCTACAAGGAGAAGGTCTTCGTCGATAGATTGAAGCCGTATGTCACGTTCCTCGGCCGCCGGCATCGGATGCCCACGATCATGTTCGGCGACACTGCGGCCAAGAAAGGGACGTGGGACAGCGCCACCGTCATCGTGGAGTCCGACAACTTCGTCGCGTGCAATATTATCTTCAAAGTAAGTAACGATATATCGCAAGTGCTTGCATGCGTCAAGGCGCGACGTCGTTTTGTGCTAAATAGAGCTTTGACGTGCGAAAAGATCGTTCATTCACCATGTGACTGCATGGTTTCGTGTCATCGCTGTAAACTTCGCCTGACCTTCACTTTCATTGGAGCAGAACACAGCGCTGAGGCCAAAAGGTGGGGTGAACGGAAGTCAAGCAGTGGCGTTGAGGATATCAGGGGACAAGGCGGCCTTCTACAACTGCAAATTTTATGGATACCAAGACACGCTCTTGGACGACAGGGGCAAGCACTTCTTCAAGGACTGTTTCATCAGCGGCACCGTTGACTTCATCTTCGGCAACGGCAGATCAATCTACTTAGTACGTAATACATGCATGATCACGCCACTTAGCACGTGGAAAACATTTACAATCATTGACCTGCTTCTATAATTTCTTCTGTGTTAGAACTGTGAGATCAACTCGGTGGCAAATGGTGTTGGTGCGATTACGGCGCAAGGGAAGACAAATGCCACTGAATTTAGCGGTTTCTCTTTCGTCCACTGCAGGGTGGACGGCAGCGGATCTACCTTCCTTGGGCGGGCATGGAGACCGAGGGCGAATGTCGTGTTCTCCTACACGTACATGGACGTCCTCGTCAATCCAAAAGGCTGGGATGACAGAGGCGTACCTGAAAGCCAAAGGTACGTAGTTATGATATGATCCTTTGTATGCGCCATGCATCGAGGCATCGAAAAGAGTTTAATTTCTTTGCACCATGCATTCATTAATCAGGACTGTGTTCTATGGCGAGTACAAGTGCAAGGGTCCGGGATCGGCCACCAGGAGACGCGTGAGCTATGCAAGAATCCTGAATGATAACCAGGCGATGCCATTCTTGACTTTGGACTTCATACATGCTCAGCGGTGGCTTCTGCCCCGGCCGAAGCTATGAAATACATGGACAAAGCTGGTCACCCATTGCCTGGATCATCACGCTTCGTTCAACCTTAATTAGCTTCTTCTGTTAAACAGCTGTTCATACAGGAAGTAGATTAGTTTTTATCTCCGTTTTCTACATTAGGGAGTATTATATTTCACATCAGTGTTTGTTCAGAAAAAAAGGTGATCGATGCATCATTTTGTTCCTATATATCTACAATCACCAGATGTGTATATGTATTGGTTTAATCGAGTTAGAGAACATAAAAGAACTAATGCTAATTAAGAACATGTACAAAACACTGCTGATCAACGAACACCGAATACAATACAAGTTGGCCGTCGAATGGCTGCTGTATTGGATCGCAAAATGCAAAGTACGAGGACCATGTTGAAGTGACAGCACGGACTTGTGAGGGAGATCCCTAAATAACTAAATCTATGGCTCCAACAAGAATAAATTGCTTTTGTGCCTATAAATAGGTAGCTTGTGGGTGCTTTTATGCCTATAAATAGGTAATGAAGCTCCTCTTCCAATAAGAAGTGATGCAAGATTGCCCCATAAGCTCTCAAAGTGTTGTAGCCAGGTCAGGTGGTGAGTGCATGTAATCAGTAGTGTTGCCTACAGGTAATAGAGTAGTGTGCAAAGTTAGTGAACCAACCAAGTCAACGTACTTGTGTTTATATTATAAACAACATTTGTTAGTTAATTTTGTTTGTCAAAATTTGGTACGAGAGCATAGTGGTTTGTGCAGATATTTCGTCAGTTCCATATTTTATCGAGGGTGCTCTGTTACTCTTTTAATTTTTAATTTCACTACGCATTTCTCATTTTATCCTCTTATCTTTATTAATATTCTTTCACTTCACTTCTCATACAGTGCCTTTTCATCTTCCATTTTTCACCAAACATATTTAAATTAATTAATATTTTAATTGTCTTTCCTTTCTCTACTTTCTCTTTTTTTCATATTAGTGCTTTTATTTTTTATGATAAAAATATAATACTTATATAATATGAGATATGATACACACATATAACTTTAATTAATATGTAAAACCAAAATTGTATCAAATATGTAAAGTATTAGAAAAGATATATGAAATAAAATGGAAATAAAAAATAGTGTAAGTGAAAATAAAGTACTACAAATAAAATAAAAAAATTATAAAAATAATTGTATATTCTAATTATTTAATAAGTCTGTGTCATTTTTCCAATTTTTTAGAACTCATTTATCTTATTTTTTTTCAAAAACCATTTCTTTTTAATTTATATTAAAATTAAAAAGAAATGGAGAAGACATTCTTCCATGAAGGATCTATACAGTCGCTTGCTACTGTATGGATTCGATTAAATTAGTTTTGGAACATATATTAATTTAATTTAATATTGTAATATACATATAAATTAATTTTGAAAAAATATAAGATAAATGAGTTCTAAAAATTGGAAAAATGACACAGACTTATTAAATAATCATAATATACAATTATTTTTATAAAATTATTTTTAATTTTGTTTGTAGTATTTTTATTTTCACTTACACTATTTTAAATTTCCATTTTATTTCATATATATTTTTTAATACTTTACATATTTGATGAAATTTTAATTTTACATATTAATTAAATTTATATGTGTATATCATATCTCATATTATATAATGTTGATATATGATTTGCATATCTCTTCATGTCTTTCCATATTTTTTCATATCTTTGCAATATTAGTTAGGATTAGTATCCCAGATTTCTTGGAATAGTATTTTAAATATTTTGGGATAATATCTCTGATTTTTTGGAGTAATATTCTCTCTTCTTGTATTGCCTATCTTGATTATAAATATATGGCACTAGTGTTTGGTCAATCAATAAGAGAACATCTTTCTCAACTTGGTATCAGAGCAGTAATGATCTGATCCTTATTCCTCTCTTCCTTCCATCCTCAATATAGATGGATGACAGGTCTATTCCGACCTAGATCCATAGTTCTCAAAATCATCGCTTGATCTTTTCTCCGTGGAATCCATCTTTCTCAATCATGGCCGATCAGAAAACTTCATCTAGCAACTCTGGTGTTAAATCCACCCTCAGCACTCCACTCGGTATCAATATCAAACTTAATGATACCAATTATCTCCTCTAATCCACGACATTTGAGCGCTACGTAGGGTCCCACATGAAGAAGCATATCATCACCAAATCTGAAGAACGTACAAAAGATTGGGATGCTGACAATGATTGGGTCGCCTCTGTCATGCTTAATAGCATGACCGAATCTGTTGTCAAACAGGTCATGATTTATAGGTCAACCAAGATTATGTGGGAGGTACTTCAAAAACTTCACTCTCATAAAAGCAATATATCTCGCCTTTACAAGGTTCTTGAAGAAATCCAATCGTCTAAGAAAAATGATCTGCCATTAGCAAATTATTTTGGAATATTAACTAATCTCTGAAATGAGCGAGATATCTATCAGCCTCTCTCTGTAGATATTAAAGTATTGGCTGAACAACGTGATCAAATTAGATCCGTTCAGCTTCTCTCTGGTCTTGGTCCTGAATAAAAATCGGTCAAGGATCAGTTGATGACACAGGAAACTATTCCAATCACTAAAGAAATCTATGCTTGACTCTCCCGTATCGATGATTTCTCACCTCATACGAATGCATATGCACTTGCTACAAAGAGGAAGAGAATTTTCCCTGACAAAAGTAAGGCCGTGGAAGTGGACGAGGAAATGACTCTAGAGGACGTGATAAATTCTTTTGTGACCACTGTCATCGATCCAATCATCCCTATCGTTGTTGGGAAAAGTTTGGATATCCTGTTGATCATCCAAAGGTTCATGCTGTCACTACAAATGAGTCGGATATTCTAATATCAAAAGAAGAATATGATCGCCTTCGTTCTCTATCTATTACTGAATCTGCATCTCCATCAACTGGTGCTGCTGTAATGTATCATTCAGGTACTCTTGCTCTCTCTACTAATTTTTAATTTGACTGGATTGTCGATTCAGGTGCCTCCTCACACATAACAAGTGATACCTCTTTCTTCTCATCCCTCAAATCTCTATCGAATCCACTTAATGTCAAAGTTGCTGATGGTTCTCTCTCTTCGGTCACTGGCCTTGGTACAGTTTCTGTTAATTATGATCTCTCCTTAATAATGTTATGTATGCTTCAAAGTTTGCTCTAAACCTTCTTTTGATCAGCCAACTAACAAAGTCCTTAAATTATCGTGCACTTTTTTATGACTCTTTTTTTGTTCTGTAGGATCTTCAAACGATGAGACAGATTGGTGGAGGATTTGAACGTGATGGACTCTATTATTTCTAGCCATCTACCAAAAATCTCACAGCCTACATTACCAGCATTTCCCTACAACTTCATCGCCACCTACGTCATCCCAGTTTGACTGTTCTTCGTCGACAATTTCCTAATATTTCAAGTACTGAGGTTCTTGAGTGTGAAGCTTATCAACTAGGAAAGCATCATCGTACTATTTTTCCACCTCGTCTTGACAAACGAGAAGAAAGTCCATTTTCACTAGTGCATGCTGATTTGTGGGGTCCTTGTCGAGTTTCCAACAATAGGCATTTCAAATATTTTTTGGTTTTAGTAGATGATTTTTCTAGAGTCACTTGGGTTTATATGTTACAAAATAAGGCAGAAACTCCTCGAATTATTCGAGAATTATTTACAGAAATAAGAACCCAATTCTCTACCTCTATTAAAGTCTTTCGCAACGACAATGGACTTGAGTTTACAAATTATAATCTTTCATCATTTTTTAAATCTGTTGGTGTAATTCATCAAACTTCCTGTGTAAAAACATCTCAGCAAAATGGTGTTGCTGAACGAAAACTTCGCCACTTGCTGGATGTTGCTCGCACCCTCCTCTTCCATATGAAAGTACCCTCCACCTATTGGTCAGATGTCGTTCTCATCGCGGGTTATCTCATTAATCAAGTTTCATCGTCGATTCTCAATGGACAAATTCCATTCCATCTCCTTTTCCCAAAAAAGCCTTTGTTTCCTGTTCCTCCTCGTGTTTTCGGATGTCAATGTTTTGTTCATCTCTTTCACATTGATAAGTTAGCTCTTGAGCAATCAAATGCATCTTTTTAGGTACTCGCGAACTCAGAAAGGTTACAAGTGTATGATCCTACTTCTCGTAGGTCCTATATTAGTGCTGATGTTACCTTTTTTGAAGACAAACCTTACTTTTCGGACCCTGCGGATAACCATGAGAGTTATCTAATTCTAATTCTTGACCCATCACAGGATCTACCGTCACAATAGCCACAGTCTCCTTCTCCATCGCCTACACCACCCCTGAGAGATTATAGTCGCCGACATCCACAACCTCCACCGGATCTTGATGATGAACCACTTTCCACGATTCCATCACGTGATCCTCCAAACAATCCTGACTTGTTGGAAGGAGATCCTCCTCAGGTAACTCATGACCTAAATGTTCCTATTGCACATCGCAAGGGTACTAGGTCTTGTGTGAAATATCCTCTATATAATTTTATGACTTTTGATCATTTGTCTCATACTGCCAAAGTTTTTTTAGCTTCTCTTGATAATCTTTTTATTCCCCGCAATCATTCTGAGGCATTTCACCATTCGTGCTGGAAAACTGTTATGGATGATGAGATGTCCGCTCTGCAATCTAGAGAGACTTGAAAACTTGTAGACCTCCCAACTGATGCAATAGTAGTTGGTTGTCGATGGATGTTCACCCTAACGTATCTCCCTGATAAAATAGTTGATCGTTATAAGGCTCTTTTAGTAGCCAAAGATTACATCCAAACTTATGGAGTAGATTATTTTGAGACTTTCTCTTCAGTTGCTCGCCTTAATTCTGTTCGAATCTTACTTTCTGTTGCTGTTAACTCTGGGTGGCAAGTTCACCAACTTGATGTTAAAAATATTTTCTTATATGACGATCTTACTGGAGAGATTTACATGGAACAACCGCCTGGGTATATTACCTAGGGGGAGTGTTGAAAGATTTGCAAGTTGAATAAAGCAATTTATGGACTCAAACAAAGTCCAAGAGCATGGTTTGAAAAATTCAGCAGAGCTATTGAAGAATATGGCTTTAGTCTATCCTCTTCAGACCATTCAACATTCTCTTTACATACTTCTAAAGGTTCAGTCATCCTCATAGTTTATGTAGATGACATTTTAATATCTGGTAGTGACATTGACGATATTTTGGCAATAAAGAAGTTTCTGCAGATCTTGGTCTAATAAAATACTTCTTAGACATTGAAGTAAATCAGTTTGATGATGGATTCATTCTCTCTCAAAGAAAATATATCTTGGATCTATTAAAGGAAACTGGTATGATGGACCGTAAAATAGCCACCATTACTATGGATCCGCAACTACCTCTAGCTGATTTGAGCAGTCATATTCTAGAAAATGTCACCAGATATAGAGCTATGGTTGGTAAACTTCTGTATCTCACTGTAACTCATCCTGATATTTTCTATGTCGTTGGTCGCCTAAGCCAATTGATGCAAGAACCACGTGAAGTACATTGGGCAGGCGTATGTCAAGTTTTACGATATCTAAAAACCTCTTCAGGGAAAGATCTTCACTTAAAAAATTATGGACATTTAAAAGTGTGAGGTTATTCTGATGCAGATTATATCGGGGCTCATGAAGATAGAAGATCAACCACCGGTTATTGTACTTATATTGGTGGAAATCTTGTAACATGGCGCAGCAAAAAAATAAGATGTGATTTCACGCTCTAGCGCTGAGTCAGAATATAGGGCAATGACTCGTACTACATGTGAACTCTTATGGGTCATCTCTCTTCTAAGTGATTTTGGAATTTCTGTTACTTCTTCAGTACATATGTATTGTGATAATAAGGCTGCAATATTTATTGCAAACAATCCTGTGTTTCATGAGAGGACTAAACACATAAAAGTGGAATGTCATTTCATTCGTGATGCTATTACAATTAAGAAAGATCCACTCCACACTTGGCCACTGAAGATCAACTAGCTGACATCTTTACTAAAGTACTTTCCAAGAAGAAGCTCCTGGATATATATTTCAAGTTGAGCCTAAATGATATTTACGCTCCAGCTTGAGGGGGAGTGTTGAGATATGATTTGCATATCTCTTCATATCTTTCCATATTTTTTCATATCATCGCATATCTTTGTAATATTAATTAGGATTAATATCCTAGATTTCTTGGGATAGTATCTAAAATATTTTGGAATAATATCCTTGATTTTCTGGAGTAATATTCTTCCTTCTTGTATTGCCTATCTTGATTATAAATAGGTGGCACTAGTGTTTGATCAATCAATAAAAGAACATCTTTCTCAACTTATAAGTATTATATTTTTATCATAAAAAATAAAAACACTAATCTGGGAAAGAGAGAAAGTGGAGAAAGAAAAGATCATTAGAATATTAATTAACTTAAACAATTTTGGTAAAAAGTGGAAGATGAAAAGGCACTACGAGAGAAGTGAAGTGAGAGAATATTAATAAAAATAAGAGGATAAAATGGAAAATGTGAAGTGGCATTAAGAGTTAGAGGAGTGACACCCTTTTACCAAATGAAATTTAAATGAAGACTTTGCCTATTCAAAAGTGCAAGAGAAGTCACCAGGATGTTCCATTGGAGCACGTTGGAATGGATGATTAAGAAGAAGGGTTGTTTAAATCTTTTCTGAAGTATTCACTAATATATGAATTTACCAACGTCTATGCCGTTATTTTCACCTTAATATATTTGTTTAGTTCTATTAACTTTACTATTATTTTCTATATTTTCTATTTATTAAATGATTAAACTATCTTTTTTTCATATATTAATCTAATATTTAAAAATATATAGTACTATATAATAAAAAGTAAAAAAAATGTGTGCCGACGTTAAATACCTGTGCGTGTGGCCGGCGTATGTCACTGATGCGTGCGAGTCAATCTCTCACACACTTTGCATTCCTCTACCTGCTCTGCATATACTTCTTGCTTTGCTGCTAAAGAAATGAGCAAAAAGTGAACAATGGAAACCTTTCATATAGAGCAAAATGTCGCTGCTCCACCTCCTTGCCTTGCTCCTCGCATTGCTTGCTGCCATCGACGTCTACGCCGTTGAGCAGTGCACACTCCTCATCGTTAAGCTCTCTGACTCCACCGGCTCCTGTCCTCTTGGACCCTCACCTCCGACCACTGTTCGTGGCCCGACATCACTCGCACTGGCTCTATCATCGTTGCGCTTGACCTCTCTGGACGCAACCTCTCTATCTTTGTCCCAGTCTCTATTTCCCCCTCCACGTGACGGGCCCCCGTCGCACGTGTCGTCGCACATTTTTTATTTTTTATATTTTTAATATTAGAAGATATGAGAGAAGGGTAGCTTAGTTATTTAATAATTCAAAAAACATAAATAATGGGAAAGTTAATAGAACTAGATGGATGAACTAAAGTGAAAATCATGACACATTTTAGGAGGCGCTACGATAAGTTCATATATTAAGGAGACAAAAATTGAAATATGTTTGTGTAATGTCTACTTAAGAAGTGCACAAAGACAAGACAATAAAAATAAAATAAAACAACTGATCTTTGGCATGCGAGGCCTAACCAAGTCGATTATAAATGATTAAAGACCATGATGAAAAGTCCATGGTGAATATATTCTCTTACGTGGATTTTCAAGAAGATATTATCTTTACAAAATGTCAATTTGATAAAACTTATCAATTACTTATGAAGAGTCTAAGTTCATAGTTAAGGCCCTATTGAAATTAATGCACACTATTTTTTTTTATAGTGTTAAGCAACCATTTGTCTGTGGATTATGCCATTTGATAACTTTTTATTGATGAATTTTCAAAATATGTCTCGATGAATTTTATGAAATAGAAGTTTGAAGCATTGACTCAATTTAAATAAATTTACAAAATCAATTGACAAGGAGTTTGATCGAATGGTCCAATGCTTAGAATAGAAAATGGAGGAGAGTATATATCATATATTTTTAATATTTATGATACACATCACAACAAAATGCATGTGCATGAAAGAGAGATTTGTCACTTAGTTGAGACATGTAGAAGTATGTTACATGCAAAAATTTTGCCTCCACTATTTTGACTAGAGTGTATAAAGATGTTGCACATGCAATTAGTTACTTTCCACAAGTAAAGCTTAGATTTGTCACATAACATGAGAAGCTTTGGAAAAACAAGCATACTATGAGTCATTTTCATATTTTTTTATATGTTTGTTATGTTTTTGTTAAGAATAATCTCTGTAGCAAGTTCGATATGAAAGCAACATGTTGCATATTAATTGGATAGGATAATCAACAAAAAGGTAAAGATGTTGTGATCCAACAACTAGACAATTTACGCCTCTCGAAATATGGGCTTAAGCAAGCAACAAAAGGCATGATTGAAAAGATCATAGAGTTCTTAAAGTAATGTGGCCACTTTATGGTGCCTAGGGGTGTTCAGCGGGTCGATCCAAACCAGTTTGGGTCTGATCGGATCGATGGTCGAGTCAGACCCGACTTGACCCGAACTCGACTCGACTAAGGGTCGGGTCAGGTACGGGTTGGAATTTTCCAATCCGAGTTGATCCGACCCCCGATTGACCCAATATTTTTTTTCTTTTTTATTTAAACTTAAGCTTATATTTGATTTAAAATTTTTTAAAAAAATTGAAATAAAATATTATAAGTGCAGAAATAACATCAAATTGTCTAAAACTTTATTTTATGCTTTAAAATAAATATTAAATAATATTTTTTATATTAAATAAATATAAAAAAGTAAGAAAAAAAATTTAAAAAATAAAATTGGATGGTCGGGACCCGACCACTCAACCCGACCCAACGGTTTGGGTCGGATTTGCATCCCCAAAACCCCTTAAACCGACCCGTAGACGGGTCGGGTCCCTAATGGTGCCAACTGATTCTAGCTGAAGGCAAACTAGTAATTGTGTTAATCTATGTTTTTTTAATGTCTTGATTACTATAGGAGATGATGGTAATAGAATTTATTAAATTTGAGCCAATCTTTCTACATGCTTGCAAATGAAGAAATATAAGTGAGCTAAAGAACTTTCTAAATTTTGAATTGAAATAAACAAAAGAAGAATTATTCTTATGTAAACTAAAAAGATACTTAAAGATTATCCAAGAAATTTGAAACATTTAATCATAAGTATGATGTAGATGCAAGATTTATCTCCACATCAACATTGATTGAAGTAGATGCAAAGTTATACTCTACTAAAGGAAAATAATTAAAAGATGCAACAATGCATAGACAACTACTATGAAGTTTGATATATCTCACATTGATACATCTTGGCATCACACATGTTGTTAGAGTTATCAGTAGATTCATGTAAGAGCCAAAGAAATATTATCTTGAAGTAGCTCCACGAATTATAAGGTGCATAAAAGAAATAATCGATTTTGAGGTATTTTATATGAAGAATATACCTTGTGTCTTAGTGACTTTTGTGATTCTTATTATGTGAAGATTTAATATTCAATGTTCTGCTACTGTTTATGCATTTAGCACATAATGTATGGAGCGACATCATGGTGCAATAAAAGACAACCCTATTGTTTGTTCATCTAGCACATAAAAGCAAAATATAGAACCAATGCAATGTCAAATCAAGAGAGCACATGACTAGTGCGACTCGTAAAATGTTTACAACAATCAATTGCTTTCTTAGTGAAGTTATAGTGTGATAATCAAGCTTAGTTGGAACTCTAGTATTTTATGCATGAAAAGATATTGAAGTCAACTATCATTTTCTTTAAGAGAATGTGCTATAAGAAGATTTCAAGTTAACACTTTTGAGAATACAAGAGCAAGTAGCAGTCAAGCTTACTAAGGCTACGTTTGACGTGGCTTTTGTCACAGAGCTTTTTACAAAACTCACTTGCTTTCTGTCATTTGATGTTTGATGAAAAATATTGTAATTAATACTTTTTCCAAAAAAAAAAATATAGGCCACAAAAAATAGTTTACTTTTCCCCAAAGCTGC
Organism: Pontederia crassipes; assembly: GCA_030549335.1. NCBI lineage: Eukaryota > Viridiplantae > Streptophyta > Magnoliopsida > Commelinales > Pontederiaceae > Pontederia > Pontederia crassipes. The sequence goes on along the minus strand of CM060184.1, from coordinate 19,812,899 downwards.
TCTCTCCTCCTTTTAACTAAAGCAACTTTTTTTTTTCTGATGTTGCTTTCCTCGACAGTCGCGCCAAATGCACCCTAAATTATTACATAACATCAAGTTTGAAGAGTTCTAAAAATAACTTGACATCGAGGAGTATCGAAGTCAACAACATTGTCTTGTGAAGGAGCTCCTTAAAACCTTCTAGCTAAGTAAAAGAGCTCCTACAGGAATAAAAAAAAACATATTGTGTACATTGTTTAGGTTGGAGAACATGGTGCTTTTCTGCCTATACATAGATAATGAAAGCTGCTCTTTTAGGCAATGACAAGTGAAGCAATTCGAGTGTACATTAGGCTCTCATAATGTTGTAGCTACATGAGGCGGCCAGTGCATTGTATGAGTAGTGCTGTGTAGGTGAGAAAGTAATGTGCAAAATTCATGAGTGTCCACCAACCATTCTCAATTTATATTAATATAAGTATCATTGCTTATTGAATTTGTTTATCAAAATCTCTACAGAATACTCTCCAGTTGTGTTACTATGATTCATGCCTTGGAAAGAACAAATTTTATAATCCCTGCACTGTTCTTCCTATATATATGAGCTGCTTTCAAAATATCGGGGAGGGGAGGGGAACAAAATAAAGATATTTTTTCATCAAGAAAATAACGCAAACTAACATGGATTATGAGAATATCTGAAAACTAAACTTGAAACAACAGTATAAGAGTGTACTAATAGTTAAATAAAAAACATTCTTTTAGAAAGCATGGGGGTCGTTTATTGAAAAAAAGGTCACAATCTGAAGGGAATGCAGCATCAATATTTCTATCATGCATGTGTGGTGGGATGCATCCGAAAACCGTGCCCCATCTCCACCACCAACAGGAAAGGAAAATACCAAATAATCATTAATAAATCAACTTTTGTAATTTTTAGAAGGAAGCTTCTCAATTCCAAACTGGTGAAGGATACAGATCATACATGAATTACATCGTACAAATTAATTAATTTGACTTTACTAATTTCTTATTTATTTATTTGTTTATTCTTTAAGAATCGTACAAATGGAGGGCAAATTGGGAGCTTGGGAAAAAAGGTCAACACGGACATGACGAACACGGAGGTGGCACTCAACTTTAGCCCGTGGAGCCCATAACGAGCGGCCCGTGGAGTGGGAAAAGCTCAAACGCGTAACCTTGGGCTGGGCTCATGTACGCCAAAAGCATATTGGAACCGCTCTGATCCATCGCACTCCAAATTGTTGCAATCAATTGCTTTTTATTTTCTGGGTAAATATATGATTAAAAAAGGGCACGAAAAATATTTTTTCATCTCCAAAATGAGTTATCTATCAGGACATAATAACCGTGGTTTTCATTTCCGACTTTAATAAAAAAAAAGTGTGGGAAGCTGCGTCTGCTTTTTTTCTCTATTTTTTTGGTTAAAAACTTACTAATTAAATACCCCATTTCTTATATTTAAGTAACAACACGTATATAAAACAAACATAACGTGCTACCGGAGGGTTTAAGGAAAGTTTAATGAAAAATTCATGAAATAGGAAGATATCTTTTCCTTTTGTTGTAACATTAAATATCTGAGTTTGATGTGATTGGAATTGGATCGTGCCTTACTGCCTTATATATGAGCAAGACCAGTTTGAGACGTACAGCTCAGTCCTGCTGTGTTTGCAAGCTCTATACGCTGCACCTGACCTGCTCAGGGATGCATGCAACTGGTGTAGTGTGTGCACTGCACCTGAAAAAAGAGAGTAAATGAAATGCATAGCCACCACCTTCAACAGATGCAATGCATAGCCATGAAAGGTGCTGGCCCTAATTAAATAAACATCAGAATCTGGATGGAGTGTCCTGGATCCCAACCCTCTCTCTCTCCCATTATGATGGATGCACCCAAATCATACTATTGATAAAAAGTAGAACCATATATTTATTTTTCTAATCAAATGATTTCGAAAATTGAATCATATGTCCTAATCTCTCTCAATCTATAAATCGAGAAGCGTACAAACTGTTGTCTATTCTTTTTTTTTCTCAAAGGTCACCTTAAAATGCCACTTCATGATTTTGGAAGACAAACATTTTCTGTGTGTATGAAAAAGACAATTCATTTTTTCATATTAAAATTTTGAAGCTCCACATAAAATAATTTCAGGACAAGAATAACTTAGGAGCTAACATCGTACGTTTTTATTTATTCTTCATTGGAACAAATACAAAAAAAGCTATTTAATTATTTGGAAAATATATATAGGGAGCACCACAGGCCTCTATATAATTATAAATGGCAAAAGATGTCATAAAAATTTGTCCACTTTTTTCTCCAAAGTCCAAACGCGCAGCTTTTATCCGAGAGGGAAAGCGCCCGGCACATCCGAGTCAGCCAACAGGCGTCCTTTTCCCCTGCTGGGTCCCACGCGTAGTGGCATCCTCGTAGTTATCCATCAACTATGAGTCCCATTACCTTGTCGAGTGGGGGAGATTTCAGCCTTTTCGCGGTGGGACCCAAAGCGCGACGAGGAGGAGGAGTGGGGAACTTTCTGGAGGACGGGACAAAAATATCTCCGTCTTATCCGATCTCCGCCGTTCGATTCCGTCCTTACCCACATCGACCGGCGGGGATGCCTTCGGTGACGAGACCTCTCAGCTGAGGGGCCTCCCCCGTGGGCGGAACGGCGGATTCGGCGCGTGATGCGTGCGCGGTGAGATCACCTCCACAGGACTTTTCTCGACGTACTTGCTCAAAAGCCCTCTGCGAACCAAGTAATTTGCACTAGGTTCATTTTTCTTGATAATGCACATGTTAAAGCTTGTAATAAAGTTAAAAACTTTCCTCCATATCACTTGACTATCAAAATATTTAAGTTTTTCCATGCAAAACTTGGGAGTTGCATCGGTCAGATGCTTATAATTTTCAAGTGAACTTTTAAAAATCTAACAGTAACATATTTTGGTGTTAATCCATTTTAAAATTGTAACGTACCAATGTACCATTTATTTTTAATAATTTAATTACAATTGTTTATGCCTCAAGAAAAAAAATTCGTAATTACACTCTTTAATCATACTGGATAGTATTTTTTTAAAAACGGAAGATAAAATAGATGTAGTTATTTTTTTGTTCGAGTTATTTATGATGGTGCATATGATATGGGAGACCTCAACCTATGGTGTAAGTTTCGGTTGGTCCAGGACTAAGATCGATTGCGACTCGTCAAAACGAGGGGTGTATATGCAAAAAGGACATCACATAATATATTGAGATTGTGGATGGATTCCCTCGCCAGCCCTTTTTTAATTATGGCAAGTAACGAGTAAAAGGGTGTGGGGAACTGCTTCTGGAGGCTTCTTTGGAAGGAGGCGTGGGGTTTTCTCGATTACAGCACCTTTTTTTTCTCACCTCCTTCATCGTCCTCTCTCTCCCTCCTCTTCCTCTCTCTCTCCCCCCCCCCCCCCTCCGGGGATGGAATTCTTCTCTTCACCTACTCTTTGTCGTTGCGTGTGGGAGATGTTGTAGTAGGAGTAGAGGAGTTCGTTCCCCGCCTTGAAACCTTCTCTTTGGTCCAGGGGGAAGGCTTTGTTTATGGTGTCAATGGCCGCAGGAGAGGAGAAGACCGGCGACTTCTACGCCGTGCTGGGGCTCAAGAAGGAGTGCTCCGACGTCGAACTCAGGAACGCGTATAAGAAGCTCGCTATGGTACGTGGCCGCAGAACGATCCTGCCGTCCTTTTTCCTTTCGGAATCGTTTGCCTGTTGTCGTAAATCCAAATTGAGGGAAAAAATCGCTTCTTTTCTGGGAAACAAAGGAATTTTGGATTGATGGGCAGAAGTAAAGATCCGATCTTTGTCCTTCTCTTTGTGGGATTTCGACCGGTGGGATCAGAATTGATGAGAATCTTCTTGTTTTCCGGCGGAATCTGGTTGGATTTCGTGATTCGGGCACCGTCCTGGTGTTCCTCGCAATGTGGTGGACATATTTTCCTGCTTGGGATCGATAAAGTTATGCTATGTGTTCCTGCTCTCTTATCAAAACGTACACTTGCTTAACTCCTTATTTGCTCTTTCTCCGCAGCGGTGGCACCCGGACAAGTGCTCTTCTTCAGGGAATGCAGAACGCCTTCAAGAAGCCAAGGAGAAGTTCCAGGAGGTCCAGAAGGCTTATTCCGGTCTGTTCCTCTCCGATATCTTCCGTCTCTCTCTCTTTCTCTCTCATATGTCAGTCATTCCATTAACCATTTGCTAATGGACTCAAAGCGCAACTGACAATCCAGCTCGAACACAGCACGTTTTAAAGCTAATTCAGAATAGTTCCTCTGCTCTGATTGGCTGAGACAATATTGTCCATATTATTAATTTCTATCGAGTTAAAAGAGGAAAAAAATGAAAATTTTTATGCCTTCATCTGCTTCGATTTGTCCACAGTGCTCTCCGACTCCAACAGGAGATTCCTGTACGACGTTGGAGTCTACGACAATGATGACCACGACGACGAAAACGTATTATTTTTTTCTTAATCCAAGCTGACACTAATTAATCATGTCATATATTTCAATATTAATATTCCAACCTTTTTTCCTGACAATTATAACGATTCAAATGCAGGGGATGGGAGATTTCCTCGGAGAAATGGTCCAGATGATGAGCCAAAATAAATCAACCGTAAGCTTTTATTTCGTTGATCCCTGTTACTCTGGATCTGATGCTGATTGCACCGAATCTGGGTCGTGGGTGAGCAGGAGAACGGCGAGGAGAGCTTTGAGGACCTTCAGCGGCTGTTCGTGGAGCTGTTCCAGGACGACTTGGGCGGCGGATTCGGTGGTCCCGCCCGTGGACCCGGTGGCGCCACTTCGGGATCGCCCTTCTTCAACGGAGGCGCTGCCGGCGGCCACAAGCGCGGCAACTCCGCCATGGCCTCCAACAAATCGAAGCTGGACGAGTTGGATCCTGCCGCTGCCGGCTTCTGCTTCGGGGTGAGTCGCCCATCACCAATTCGCCTCTCTGTTTTTTTCCATTCCTTTTGCGTCCTCCTCTCGTTTTTTCCTTTTTCATTTTCTAATAATTACCTTTTTTTTATTTTCTTAATTAAATTCATTAGTCTGGTTGGGCAATTATTATGAGTGAAAATAGTTCGGATCGAGTTTTCGAATTTTATTCGGGTCAATTTTAAAATTAAAAAATCGTCCTAAAGTTATTTTTAGAAAATAAAAATCATCCTCTAACTCTATAGCGGATCGCCGATAGCTCTTTTCCTACTTTTATATAATGATATTTTAAAAAGATATAAAATAAATTAAAATTAATATAAAAAAGAATAAAATAAAGATGTTCATCCAACTTTGAGATTCAATCATGAAAAATATAAAATAATATGATAGAAAAGTGTGAAATTTTGTAAAAAAATATTCTATCTATAATGAATTGACAACATATGTATTAATTATATTAATAAAAAATCATAAATAAAAAAGGGATTCGGTCTCTACGGTTTTTTTTGGGTGGAGTTCTAATTTTAATGGGTGAATTTTAATTTATTAAAAATCATTCTAAATTATATTCGAGCTTCTAATTTTCAATTTTTTCGGTTCAATTTTTGGATCGGATTTATGATCGTTTGGTATAAAAATATAATCGATTGAAAAATAAATCATTTTAGGGAACTTTTCCATTTTTAGGAATCAGAAATTTTGGATTGGTTTAAAGTTTTATAGAGTTATGATAAAGAAGATTTATTAAAAAAATAGTTTCAGTCTAACAATCTCTTTATTTATTTATTTTATCTGTTTGACAACCAAATTTCTCAACAAATATTTCCTCTAAAACTTCCATTAAAGAACAAACAAAAAAATGTTACAACAATAACAACAAAGTCTTATCCCACTAGGTGGGGTCGGCTACATGGATCATACGACGTCATTCCCTCTATTAATTCGTTGATCCATGTTAGAGTCGACATGATTTTATGCTGGCTGTCGGGGCCTAACACAACCCTCCTCCTTTATCCGGGCTTGGGACCGGCTATAAAATATAGGCGGAATCCAGTACATAACAGACATACCGATTACACACGTCCCGAAGACACATTCGTAGTCGTCGTAGAGCATGTTGCTCAGCCTCAGCTTTGGCTTTCAACTCTGAAACCTTTGGCCCACTGACTTCCTTTGGTGCTTTGGGGAGTTCAGGAAGAGATTCTTTTCCAGATTTTCTGGTCGACTCATCAAGTTGTAGAGACAATGCAGCATCGATCAATGTATCCAAAAACATTGATCTGTCATCTCTGCTTGGCATATCCACTTGGTACATGTTACGCAAAAAATGTTAATGCAATAATATTCCAATTTAATGCATCCTGAATTTAAAATCCAACGTAGTGGCATTTTTGGTCTAACAAAATGGAGAAAAAGTTGCACTAATGACAAAGAGTATGTTTTCAGTCTATAGTTTTTGTTCTATATGCTTTGTCACCAGAAGATTATCTCCTTAAAAAATATTTGTATTTTTAATTATTAATCTATATAACTATGACTAATTATTAATTAAATTTATTACTTGGTTAAAGGAATCTTTAAAATTTTTTTCTTTGAAGTTGGGAATTAACTTTTAATATTTTTCGCCTTCAATCCAATAAGTCGAAGAGTTTTGTTGGAAGATTAATTGGTTGAAGTGTTAATTAAAACTCAACCTGGTCGACCTGGATTGATGATCGACGACCTGGATTGAGATTGATGTTCTAGTCAGGTTGAATCGTTGGATGAATAATATAGGAGTAAAAAATAAAATATGTTAAATAAATTTTTCTTGTATTCTCGGTGCCTTTTGCATGACAAACAAAATAAAATGTAATAGATTAAAACAAAATAGTTTAAAGTCAAATAATATAATAAGTAAGTATCAAGTAAATAGTTATCATATAAAAGATGACTTTTTTTTCATAACTATAAATGAAAGAATATTGATGATATGTGGGGGAAAAAGTTGGAACATAAATTTGAAGTATATATATGTGTATGTAAGTAAAATAAAATGTAATAGATTAAAACAAAATAGTTTAAAGTCAAATAATATAATAAGTAAGTATCAATTAAATAGTTATCATATAAAAGATGATTTTTTTTCATAACTATAAATGAAAGAATATTGATGATATGTGGGGAAAAAAGTTGGAACATAAATTTGAAGTATATATATGTGTATGTAAGTAATGTGTTTTAAAAGATTTTAACCTTTTTGTTCTTTTCATTTTGGTCCGTCATACCCATTCAAAGTGGGTCCATGAATTTGAGCTTGAGCTAACCCGGGAAGCGTTTCGAAAGTTTTGTTCGGATCAGATCGGGTTGATGAGAGCAATGGTGTTAATAATCTACGTAGATTGGAGGTTTGTTATTATTGGCAAAGCCAAAGCGCGTACCGGTGGCCATTGGGACATCTTGGCAACCGGGGGAGGGGGAGAATAATGAACGAGTGGAAAAGATTGTGTAGTGGTAGGTGCTGTCATGATTGCTATAATAAGATTGGCCAATGAAACTAGAACGTTCTCCCACTCATCTACACATATTTCACTTAATTAATGCATCATAAAAAAAGTCATGCTTGTGGGGTGCTCTTCACAGTGCAAATGACCCCATTAATTGCAGTAGAAGGGGCCCTTAATCCCAAGTGAGATTTTACTAATCTCAACGTGAACTGCATGAGCTTTGACTGGAGAATGGCTGCGTGGATACCAGGAGGTTCTGATGAACCTGAATGGGGGATTGTGAATCGGAATCTGATCTTTTTCTCTAGATGAAAAAGTAAATGTTCTTCTCAAGTTGTGTACTACTGTTTTCCTCCTTTATTACGGTGTGTACTACTGTTTTCCTCCTTTATTACGGAATATTTTGCACTAATGAATCAACCATAGCCCTATAAGATGCGGTTAATTAGTCAATTAATTATTAATTATATGATTGCCTTTTTTGTTCTAAAACAGTTGGGTGAAGGCGGTGGACAGTCATCAAGGGGAGGGACGAAAGGTGGGATCAGCGGCAACAGCAAGAGAAGACATGGGAGGAAGCAGAGGGTTTCGTCCAAGCATGACGTCTCATCTTGTGATTCCCAAGTGCCATTTTAGAACCAATTTGACCTCCAAATTATTATTATTTTTCCTCCTCCTCCTCCTTTATTTTCGGCTAGTCATGGTTTGGCTAAATTTCCAACCTTTTGAGCTCCCAACGGCTATGGAGATGAGTTATAATTGGACTGACAGCTATAGATCTGGAATTTGCCAACTTGTAGGTTTAGTGAGATCTAGATAAACTAGTCTTTTGTCCTCTTTGCCCATCTCCCTGTTGCAAACAATTAGTCGACTTAATCGGAAGCGCAAGAGACTTGAATATCACTGAAATTAAAATGTGTTTTTTTATCTTTAAACATCTCTTCGTCATGGTGCTTTTCTTGTTTGTGTTACAACTCAGGAACGGTTCTTGTCAATGCTTTAATACCAAGCTCATAACGTACGATTGCATAAAGAAAAATGAGTTGTCATCTTCTTATCTTAATTTTAACATCCCATCGACATCAAGTGGTATAAAAAAATCATATTTTTTCCTTGCAAAGTGCTCTTTTTTTTTTTTGTGTTTTGGATTTGAGGTCATTCATGTTTCTTCTTTGCGAAAGCGTCTTTATGCTGTTGTCCTTGCTATCTCAACTTCCTGGTTCCTACGAAGCTACATGTTATTAAGTTTTTCCTATGTTCTTTGTATTATAAAGAGAAGCTCATGTACTTAATATAAGAAAAATAAAATGGTATACAAGTCCATGATACTCTTGTCTTATTGAGTTGTTAATTCTTCCTAGTGGTACAAGTTGGAGGCAACTTTCCCTGTTCATTACACCGTAGGATTGTGATGCATGTAATTTGTTTGTGGGTGGTGTGGGGCAAGTCGCCCTTGTAGTGTAATATGTGGACTGCAAAACTCAACTGTCTGCTGCCACAAACTTTGCCTCTACATAAATACTTTGATATGATCCAATCCATCGAGATACTAATAACATGATAATGAACTCATGTTATTAATTAGTTTCTAATTGTAAATACTGTTTTGAGCAAGAAACTAATTTCTCAATTTGCATGCGGCTGAAAATATCTTTTCAGCCGTCTAATATATCGAAATAATGCTTGTTGCTGGATTAGCATGTAAACATGAAAAAACGTGTCTTTTTTTTATAAAAAATAATGTTCAACTGAGTATAATTTTTTTTAAAATGGTTTTTTAAAAAGTCTTTTTAAAAAAAAACTTTTCCACGTTTCTCGCTTCGGCTTGGTGATCACGGTTTCGACTATGAATTAATGGATTCCAAATTGTGCCACAGATGTGAATTCTAACTTTACAAAGACATTAAAATTTCTTGAAAGGCGATGGACAACTATTTTTAATTCGAAAAAGCGTTTAATTCAAAAAAGCGTTCAATGGCGATGTGGACTTTCAAATATTTTAAAAGGAAAAAATTGATATTCAGGACATGACTAGAGATTAAAGTATTCTTATCCCGGATCAATTTTCTTGGTTGGTTTTTTTGCAACCCAACCTTAGTATGACATTATTTTATTAAAAAACGTTTTATAAAAAATTAATATAAATATATCGTCAAAATTATAATGACATCAAATAAAAACATTAATTATAAATATATATTATATTAATGATAAGAAACGATCACGTATGAGTCAAATAATATAAATGAAAAAGAACTTCACACACCTTAGGAACTTGAGATTTTAATTAAGGGTCTCATACATTAAGCAGATAACTTATAAGTTGAAAAATAACGACGCTATAAGTTTGCTATTATTAAAATATAAATAATTAATTTGACAAATTTGTCATTCACATAATTATTCTTTTCTTTAATATTCAAACACTAACATAAATAAAAGGGCAATATAAATAAAATAATAAAGCAAAGGTCACTCGCTCAAATACGTCAAGTTTGTTATTCCAGCTTTTCATATGAACTGTTAACTAATCAAAGGTTCACACAAATTTTGACGTATTGACCGAATAGTTAATGGTGACCTGATTTATACAAAATTTTAGGGTGTTGTGATATTATTCTTCTTCCAAACAGTTAATCATTGGGATATTGGCCGACCAAGTCTTCGATATGGAATCTTACAAAAAAAGTTGCAAATATGAATCGGTGGATGTGGTGAGCTCGTACACATGAAGTGATGTCTTCTAGAATTGTGAGTAGGTGCTTCCTGTGTAATTATATTTCTACTCCTACCACCTTTTCTTTTATGCACCCACCTGCGGCTGGTTCCCAGCGATAATATCCTAGAAAAATAAATAGATCTTGAGCAATAGTGATCAATAGAAATAATATAAATTGGGTCTTCATTTTATATATGTTTTTAAAATGAGCTGGAGACGTGTATATGTGTGCGCTTTATTAACTGGACATCAACTCGGCAGCAAATTGTGTGGAGTAATAACTAATAACAGTGCAACGAATCTAGTGACGAGTGGTCAATTGGCCTGCCATCTTAATGGATCCAGCCAAAAGGGCAAAGCATTTAGCTGCGGACAACATGTACAAGTGCATATATTAGCAGTTGGCACTCGTGCTCCAGCTGGAGCCCTTCCCATTTAGGCCATGTTTGGGGACGTAGTAAAAGTAACGAAATAATATAAAATCATAGTTTTTTTTTATCTTATTGCAATAAAAGTTACGAGATGGCGTTTGTTGGATGTTAAATTTTTTGGATTTAAAATTGCAGTATGAAGCTCAATATGTCGTAAAAATATAGGAGATCTGGGCTCTGTATTTTTTTTTTCTTTGAGCTGCTACTTCCATGTGATAAGACGTAAAGAAGAGTTATTCTATCACTTCATTGTTATTTTTTTACATGACTATAAACTGCAGCATCACGTTTTTTTGACAATTGACATACCATAAGATTTTTTACTTTACGGGGAAAAATTCTTTTTAGCCAAACACGTCCTTAATACATTCATTTTCTTTTTTTGTCAAGGATTTGTGCATCAGAGTAAATCACATAACTAAAGTTAGGTGTCGTTTTATTGGAGAATATATATCAATCAAAATAAAACTAACAGAATATGATATTCTTGAAAAATAAATATTTTTTTATTCTTAGTAGTGTTTGATTCGAGAATATCATAATTTAAAAATATAATATTTTATTACTAAAATATTTTATTATAAATAGTTTACATTTATTAATATTGCTAATACAAAAATAATAATAATATATGATAAAATTATAAAAAGTAAAATAAATAATTAAAAAGTGAAAACAACGAGAATAGGCTATTTTTTATTTTGAAAAATATAAATATTTTCTTCATGTGGATAAAAATGATGGTATTGCATTTTTTAACATTTTTATAGAGACTATTTCATCAATCGAGTCATCGGTATTTGACATATTCATACCTAACGATTTTTCACAAATGGTGACGAAACATATAACTTGTACAAATCTTTTCATTTTCCAATTCGATCTGATCCATTCGTTCGTAGAGCTATTTACTCGATCGCATACATTTTTGCAATACCTCTAACAGAGGAACAAATAGTAAAATTTGACAGAACTTATTGTCAGCCTCTTTCAGATATGAATCTATCTAATTCAGAAGGGAAGAACTTGCATCAACATCTCAGTTTCAATTCAAACATGAGTTTCACTACAAGAATAATGCGATTTTGCGATGGATATATCTGTCGCAAAACCTTCAAAATCCGTTGCAAATATGTCTTTGCAACGAATTTTTTGACGGATAGAGGCTAGTTGGAAATTTTGTCGTTGCAAAAAATTATAAACAGTTCTCAAACATCCCTTCGAAAGTTATGACAGACGCCTCCGACGGAAAAATCACCTTCACAATTTTTTACGGATAAAATCCGTCGGAAGTTTCGAAGGAAAGGTTGTCCTCGAAACTTCCGACAGATTTTGCCGTCGGAAGCTCCTAATCCGATTGTCGTGCCGAAGGCAGGAGTGTTCGTCCCATCCCAAGTTTCGACTGACTTCGATGGACAACTTGTCAAAAGTTTCGACAGGAGAACTCGAGTCGGCTCCCAGACGGCCTGCGATCGGATCCGACCGCCTAAGAGTCGGGGAGCGCGACCGGAGTCGACAAAAAGAAAGAGAAAGAGAAAGAGGGGGAGGGCGACCGGGATCGTTGAAGTCGGAAGTCGCCGTCGCCGCCGCCACCGTGGTGGGAGAGAGGAGGAGAATGAGTAGGAGAAAAAGAGGAGTAGAGAGCGGGAGAACGTGTAGGAACAAGGGGGAGGGAGGAAAATATAAGGAGAGAGGGCGCGCGGGAATGAGAAGGTGGAGGGAAAAATTGGACGGAAAAATATTAGAATTAGCGACGGATATATCTTTCGGAATTATCGAAGGATTTGTCATTCGTCGATAATTCTGAAGGTAGGTAAATAAAAGAATATTATTTTTATGAATGTTTATATGAGAAATTTTATTATTAAATATTATAATATATATATATTAACATATATGACTAGAAACATTAATAATCATAAAATTTATAGAATTAATATAATTTTGAATAAAAATAAATGAAAGACTTAAAATTTATAAATTTATAATCATGGTGGAAATTTAAATGAATTTGATAATGTTCGTACATATAATACTAATGTTAATCAATAGGTGTATAAAATGTGTTGAAGAGTTATGTTTAAAATTAGTTATCATTAATTTTTATTTTCTCATAATTGTTTTTAATTTTTTTATCTTTAATTTTCTCATATGTGTTATATTATAAATATTAATAATAAAATATTAAAATATGTGACCATTGCAAAACATATGCATTAATAAATATTTATGATTAAATAAATTATCATTATTTTTTAATTTTCTTGTTCATTAATGACACTTTAAAAGTGTACAAAATGAAATATTATAAAAGACATATGTATCTTAATACTAATGTTTATATAATAATGATTGTAATCATATTTATTAATACATATAATTAATATCAATACTATTACTTTAATTACGGACAAGTATCTCCTTCGAAATTACCGACGGATGTTAATCTTTCAATAATTTCGAAGGTACTATCCTTCGGCAATTACTAACGTGTAACGTCCTTCAAAATTATCGACGGATGCTAAATCCTTCGATAATTTCGAAGGTACTATCCTACGGTAAATAAAATAATAATATATTATTAATGTCTATAATATAATATAATACTATATATTACTAATGATTGTAATAATATATATTAATACATATAATTAATATCAATACACATACTATTATTAATGTTTAATAATAATATTATATATATATATATATACTGATGATAAATGATACTATTTTAATTACCGACGGATATTTCCTTCGCAATTACTGACGGATGTTAATCATTCGGTAATTTCGAAAGCATTATCCTTCGGTAATTACCAACGGGTAACGTCCTTCGAAATTATCGACGGATGTTAAATCCTTCGGTAATTTCGAAGGCACTATCCTTCGTAAATAAAATAATTAATATATTGTTAATGTCTATAATATAATACATATATCTCTTCATTTACTTAAAATATAATATAATACTATATATTACTAATGATTGTAATCATATATATATTAATACATATAATTAATATCAATACATATACTATTATTAATATTTAATAATAATATTATATATATTGATAGTAAATGATACTATTTTAATTACCAATGGATATTTTCTTCATAATTACCGACGAATGTTAATCCTTCGGTAATTTCGAAGGTATTATCCTTCGGTAATTATCAACGGATAACGTTCTTCAAAATTATTGACGGATGCTATATCCTTCAGTAATTTCGAAGGCACCATCCTTTGATAAATAAAATAATAATATATTATTAATGTCTATAATATAATATATATCTCTCTTCCATTTACTTAAAATATTTATAATACTATATATTACTAATGATTGTAATCATATATATTAATACATATAATTAATATCAATACATATACTATTATTAATGTTTAATAATAATATTATATAAATATTGATAATAAATGATATTATTTTAATTACCTACGGGTATTTTCTTTGCAATTACCGACGGATGTTAACCGTTCGGTAATTTCGAAGGCATTATCCTTCGGTAATTACTAGCGGGTAATGTCCTTCGAAATTATCGACGGATGCTAAATCCTTCAGTAATTTTGAAGACACTATCCTTCAGTAAATAAAATAATAATATATTATTAATGTCTATAATATAATACATATATATCTTCCATTTACTTAAAATATTTATAATACTATATATTACTAATGATTGTAATCATATATATTAATACATATAATTAATATCAATACATATACTATTATTAATGTTTAATAATATTATTATATATAAAAAAGTGATAATAAATGATATTATTTTAATTATCGATGGGTAATGTCCTTCAGAATTCTCGACGGATGCTAAATCCTTCAGTAATTTCGAAGGCACCATCATTCGATAAATGAAATAATAATTTGATAATAAAATACTGAATATATACTTATATTATATTACATATATATTGTTATAAATATAATTATCGACAGGTATTTCCTTCGGAATTATCGACGGATTTAAATCATTTGGAAAATTTGAAACTTATATCCATCGGTAATTTATCGACGGAGATTTTTCATCCATAGTAAAGAAGGACGTTTTAGCCTTCGGTAATTCGGAAGAATTTTCTTATCCCTCGCAATTGCCGTCAGTAAATGAGAAGGATTCATTTCCTTCGAAAAAGGTCGGTTGCAAATTAGACATTTTCTTGTAGTGATAATTTCATAAAAAAATGAAGTTTGACCGATATATTCTTATTATCGACGATGTTTGAGAGTATTCTCGGAATAACAAGATATTTCATAACCCTTTTCATAACAGTGGCTCTGGCCCCTCAAGGGCATTTTAGTCATTTCACAAGTGCTCTAGCCCCTCAAGGGTATTTTGGTCATTTACTTTAAGGTTCATGATTTTCCCTCTGGACCGGTCGACCGTCCTAATGAACCGGCCGACCGATATCGCCGAGTCGATTGACCGCCCAAGGGGCCCGGTCGACCGATTCTGCGCTCGGCCGAATGTTTCTTCTGGATGTATCGGTCGACCGTTCGATACGGATTGGTCGGCCGGTCGTTGTCGCAGGATCGATCGACCCTTCTGGAATCGGTCGACCGACCTCATGCGATGGGGCTCGATGGCTTTCGTCGGATCGATCGATCGACACTTTGGATCGGTCGACCGGCCCTGAGTTGTGACTTCGGACGTTGAAGATCGATCGACCAATATGACAAATCGGTCGATCGATTCTTTGCACAAACAGAGCCGCCGGTCGGATTTTCTATTTTCGGCCAGCCTCCGATCGTCCGATCGTAATACACTGAATACAAAAAACATTCCTACATATCTCTAGATCATAATGGAATCAAAATTATGACGTTTGATCTACATTTCTTCATCTAGGGGATTGTACACCTACGATACCTCTTTCGATCGGATTCCGGTCGCTGTGGTCGTTCCAATGGGTCATCGGATGTTCTCGGCCAGCCGGGTGCGCGTCTAGTCCTTGCGAAGGTGTCAAGGGAGGTCCGGTGCTCGCAGGTCGTCCGTGCTTGGCTTGCTTGGGTGCTCGACGTCAATTGCCGAGCGTTCGTTCGCTAGTCGTGATTCACCGAAAAGGAAGAAGAAAAGAGGAGGGGGCGGCCGAGTGTAGGGAGTCCGAAGGGGGAGAGCTCATGTCCTCTCCCCTTTTTATCATGGCTGCTCTCCTCACCGTGGTGAGGAGTCGTGGGGAGGGGGAGTGGAGAGTGAGGGGGGTGCGGGCGAAAGAATCGGGCGGAGGGCCGACCGATTCTTTCGTTCTCTTTTTTTTTTAAAAAACCGAATTTTGCATTTTGAATTGTAAATAGAAGGGTTCAGGGCCGGGTATTACACCTTAATCATTTTTACCACTATAACAAATTGTGACATGGGATCAAGTTTGCGACATCCACATGACTATGATGATTACATACCAACATCTCTGACTCACATGGTTTGATCTTTATCACTCTCATTATCTGCATACTACTAACTAGGGATACTATTATGAAATTTACTATTAATAAAAATTTTACACTTACTTATTTTTTTAACTCCATAAAAAAATATGCTTGATTTTTTTTACAAGAGAATAATCAACGTATTAACATTTTCACTTTCCTTATAGTAGATGCAATAGAAGTTCATTATCCATAGAACTTCATTAAGATTCAATCGTTCACGTATCATATCTAACTAATATATTTGGTTAATGTCTTTGATAAATCATTTTATGAGAAAATCAACTAATATGTTATTGCTATCATATAGGTTCTCATCAACATGTTTCCTCTTTGAATTGTTGACTCCATTGTGTATAAAATTTGTTACAACTTGGCCACTTCAACTCATTTCAGTCTCAAAAATCCACACCAAAATATCATATAGACTCAAAGGAATCCATTTTATGTGTCATCAAATATTAAGAATAAAAATTAGTAAGACATTAGGTTAAATTCCTCTCCATTCTCTCCCTTTTCATTTCTCCATTCATTTTTTATGAGTGATCCATTATAATTAATAAACTTATGTAAAAAAATGATATTTAGAAAACAAAAAAATATTTATTTATTTATTTATATTCAAATGAGAAAACTGATTTACCATTGTTAATTATCATAATTAGTTTATCTTAATTTCTAACTTTCTATATTGTTATGTAGTCCATGAAAGTTACAAAATAAGTATAATGTAGATATTGAGAGTAAAATATTAAATAATGATTATTATTGCTACTATTATTATTATCACTATTATTCTATTTTTTAAAAAATATTTTTTATTCAGAAGGTAGGATCTTACGATCCTCGATCCTCCGGAACTCTCCTGATCTTACCTTGAAAAGCGATCTTGACAATCTTGATTCAAAATGTTGTGACGTTAAATTCGACGCCAATGTCGTCTAAATAGCGACGCCACTATAGCATCTATTTAGCGTCACATTAGCGTTACATCATGTCTACACTAGATCCGGCGTCATTGCAATGCTACTTAGATGCTATTATCACGTGCCAAAACTGAAAAATGTGTGGTGGATTATCGCGTTGTATCAGTGTCCACTTTGTGATGCTAAATTAGCATCACCGAAAATGTGACGCTAAATTGACGTGAGTTCAGAGGCAATATTGGCCTTGGAGGCTTGCGCCTTATTAGCATCGACAGCGTGTGATGCTAATGTAGTGTCATAAACGATGTGACGCTGAGTCAACACTAGCACAAGAAGCGATATTGGCGTCGGAATATTATGATGCTATTGTGGGGCGCTAGGGACGCTAGCACATTGCGTCGCTAAGGCGTCGCCTATGTGACGCTAATGGTATATTGATTTGTATTTAAGTTGATAATGTTAATTTGCATAACTACATATGTTACCAATAATATAGTTTAATGAATAAAAAGATTAAATATTCCTAATTAAATATATATATTACCTACATATGTATTCCTAAATATACATATACATACATATACATACACACACATACATACATACATACATACATACATACATACATACATACATACATACATACATACACACATATATACATATACACACTACAAGAAAAATCGTCATTTCCGACGGTATGCACCGTAAAAATTTTTTAAGAATCTGTTGGAAAGGAGAGTTTGCGATGGGTATTTCGACGGGAGAGGACCATCGGAAAATGGCTCGTCACAAATAATTTCTGACAGCTATAATAGAGCCATCGGAACTCGAGCCAGGATGTGAGAACTTTCCACGGCTTGAACCATGGGAACCATTTCCCATGGCTCGGGCCGTGTGAAGCATGTTTCCCTGTGTTTCCCATGGCCCAAGCCGTGGGAAGGTGTTTCCCACGACTGAGGCCGTGGGAAGATACTTTTTTTTAATAAAATTAAATTTTTTTGGGAAATTTGGTAAATTAAAAAAATTACATTAATTGAGGAAAATATCAAAAAATTTAATAAATTAAATAAATTCAAATACATATAATTTTTTGATAATGAAATAAAATTTAATTTTCAGGTTCATGGTCGTCGTCGTGGTGCATCATTTTTTTCATTTCTTTCCGTTGTCGCTATTCAAATGCTTGTTCTCGCTACTCATATTCTTGTCGAACCTCTTCTCGAACCTTTTGTTGGACTTCCAATAGACGTTGTTCCCACATATTATCGAATATTTTTGACGCACATATTGACTTGGATTACCGAATATTAATTTTTGGCCATATCCGATATCCACATTACTAACGGAGGATCCGAGACCGTAGATGCACCCCTTCTTCCCTCCGACATGATCCATCCATAGTTGTCGAGAGATCAATGGTGTCGCCCCCTCCTATGTGACCTGTATATGGTGCTCCGCTTCTTTTGCTTTATAAATCTCCTGTAAATTCACAAAATGACGTTATGAAAGTATATTTTTACATATGTCTCCAGAGCAAACGATGAAACTCATTCGAAAATTTTCTTTTAATGAGTTGTAAGAAAAATCTCATCTTCCATGGGTGTTTTATTCATCTCTTTTTCCTACAATTAAAAAATATTAGAACATTAAATTCATTAAATAAAATTATAAAGTTACAAATGTTTACCAATCTCCTTGCAATTGTCGACATGGATACACAACCACCAATATGAAGGCATGTTCCTTGGTCGGATTCTCAATTAGCTTTTTCGTACTTGGATTTGTACGCCTCACTGGACCACTTATCTAATAACTCGGTCCAAACTGCCTCTGAAATTGAATTGGGCCATTCTACTATAGCTCGTGCATTCGACAACATCGAGGACAATCATCTCGAGCACCTTGAATTGAAGGCCTTCCACATCTACTGTGTGTGCTCGGGGTCCCACCACACGCCAACCTTTAAAGGAAGACATTCAAATTAAAAATAAATAACAAAAAATTGTATTGTAAGCAATAAAGATAAAGATTATAACATGAAATTCTTTAAATAACATATGTCTCGTAGCATAAGGAATATCTCTTCATATAAGCCATGCCTCCGTATACCACTGTCTAATTACCTTAGTGCAAGCAGCTGCAGTAGATTTTGACGGATAAAACCTGTAAAGCCATAATAAGATATTTTTGGGCATAAAAGTCGATATTTATTAAATAGATACTAAATATATGGACAATAACTTACCCACAACTACCTTGTGGCAATAAATATTTTTTATATAATAAGATATTTCTCGATGTAGAAGCATCAGTAGAATCTTCTGGTGTTTGCATCTCCATGTGCATCTGTGTCCCATGTCCTCCACTAAATCATCGTCCGAAGGAGGGTCCGATGCAGTCTAACGCTCTATTATGTGAATCCCCATAGGTCTAGACATAATGGCCTTCTCTCCACCTCCTTTTTTCTCTCGGAGTGTTTTCTCTTTTTCCTTCTCTTTTCTCTTTTCTCTTTTCTTTTCCCTTCTCTTGACCCTTCTCCTTCCCCTTATTTTTTCCTTTATAAAAAATGAAACATCTACAAAGAAATAATCTTTGCATAATAAGTTGACTTGTCACTGCACAATAAAAATATAATTGCATTTTACACTAACCTGAAATTCGGTCACATCCTTTGTCGCGTCTTCAGAAATTGATTCGTATGTATAACTCGAGAACCAATTTCTAATATCTGGAGTTACTTTGAAAAAAATAAATTAATCTAAATTCCTGTGAAATGCTAAATCTATTGAATACAATAAAAATACTCACGAGAAGACAAAGAATACGAATGTGATTCACTCTCGTCAGACAACTTTTGGTTCGATGATTTGTATGGAAACATTGTAAACTCTATTTGCAACAATTTAAAAAGAATAAATCATAACTAAACTCATTAAAGTCATGAACTTTGATTATCTCCAAAATTTCCAAGTTTGTGCTTCGAAATTTTAAACAACGACACCTAATAATTCCTTGATCATGAAACTGTATTGACTGACTTGCCAATGTGATATAATATTGAATTCCTATAACACAACAGGGATTAGTTCTATTGTAACATAATTGATCAATTAATTTAAATTACTAAAGTAAGAACTACGAGCATAAGATAATAACAAGTAGATAACAAATAATAATAATTTGAAATTATTAACATAGTCATCTCAAATGTGATTGCATGTCGCCGTTCATGGCCATCACGGTCGTCAATGGCCGGATGTGGCCGTCAATGGCCGTGATCGAATCCGGCCATAATGGCCGTGAACAACTGGATCCGGACATCAACAACCAGATTCGTCATGGTCATTCACGATTCAGGCCAAATCCGGCCATGAACAGCTGTATCTAGCCGTGAACAGTCCGATCCGATCGTCGACAGCCAGATCTGACTGTGTACGTTCGTATCTGGCCATGAACAGTCGGATCCATCACGACCATTGAAGGTCGGATCTGGCGTCGTGAATAATGGGATCCATCACGACCATTCACGGTCGGATTTGGCTGTGAACAACCGGATCTGTCACAGCCATAAACAGCACGATCCAGCCCCGTCAACAGCCGAATCTGACATGGCCATTCACATCGAATTTGCTCGTGAACAGGAGGATCCGTCACAGCCATGCACGGCCGGATGAACAGTCAGATCTGGCCGTTTTGGCCATGAACGGCTGTGATGACCAGAAGCCGACTACAAATGGGGTTGAGAAATCATGAGAAGGGGCTGAAGCATACCGCCAATGGTAGATAGCTGGAGTGGGATTATGTTCGCCGGAGACGTGCATTCTTCGAAGGGGGATCGCCGACGCATCAGCGGGAGAAGGTTGTCGTTAGTGGGGGGGGGGGGGGGTCACCAGAGCGGAGAGACAGGTCGCTAGGGCATGGGAGCGACTGTGGGACAAGGTCGCCGTTCAAGCGTGGGGGTCGGGGGGGGGGGGGGGGTCGCTAGGGGAGTCATGAACGGGGGAAGAGGATATGTGAACAGGGGAAGAGGATATCTATAAATTTTATTTTTATCTCCTTAATTATAGAATCATGAGAATTGACTTAATTTTCTCCAAAGTTTAATTAATAAAATAAAAAATTATCCCCACAACGTTAGTCTCAAAATGGCGTCACGTTTGACAAGAGAACTAGACTAGAACCATATCATTGCCTGATTCCGCCAAACGCGAGGCTTGAACTTGGTTTCCTCATGGGAACCAAAACATGGAATGAGGCCATGGTATTTTGTTTTGGTGGAATGGAAGCATTGTGTGGAACCGATCTCTTATTTTTTGGCTGGCATGTCAATTTTTATTTCGTTTGCTTTTTTCTTTTTCTTTTCTCTCACACCTTACCCTTATAAAATAATTTATTTAATAAATATAAAATATTCATTATAAATTATTAATATAATATTATTTATTACTTATTATTTCATTAAATATAATAAATTTTAAAATGAATTTTTATATTTAAATAATATATTTTAAAACAATTTTCCCATAAATTTTTTATTATTAATAATAAAATTATACTTTATACTTACAAGAATCATTTTTATTTCAAAACTCACCAAAAATTAATCTATTACATCCATTTTTTCCTCATCGTTATGTTCCACTCCATCAAAACACATCTCGAACAAATCTATCAATGCAACTATTCATCGAGAACTTACGAGGAACTACGATTCTATTTCCAAACGCAGACTTAAGATTTCAAATCATCGGATGTAAAGTAACCAAACTATTATTGTTTTACCTTGATACATAATCCCATTCATCCATATTCCATTCCACTCCTTCAAAACCCTCAATCCAAACATACTCTTAGGTTGCATTTAACAACAGAACCAGACTAGAACCATATCATTGCCTGATTCCAGCAAACACAAGGCTTGAACTTGGTTTCGTCATGGGAACCAAAACATGGAATGAGGTCATGGTGTTTTGTTTTGGTGGAATCGAAGCATTATGCGGAATCGATCACTTTTTTTTTTTTGCTAGCGAGTCAATTTTTATTTCATTTGCTTTTTTCTTTTTCTTTTCTCTCACACCTTACCCTTATAAAATAATTTATTTAATAAATATAAAATATTCATTATAAATTATTAATATAATATTATTTATTACTTATTATTTCATTAAAAAATTAATATTTCATTAAATAAAATAAATTTTAAAATAAATTTTATATTTAAATAATATATTTTTAAACAATTTTCCCATAATTTTTTTAATTTTATTAATAATAAAATTCTACTTTATATTTACAAGATTTTTTTTTCAAAACTCACAAAAAATTAATCCATTACATCCATTTTTTCCTCGTCGTTATGTTTCACTCCATCAAAACACACATCGAATTAATCTATCAATGCAACTATTCATCGAGAACTTACGAGGAACTACGATTCTATTTTCAAACGGAGCCTTAAGGTTTCAAATCATTGGATGTAAAGTAACCAAACTATTATTGTTTTACCTTAATACATAAGGAGTACCAATTGTACTTTCATTATTTTAAAGTGTCAGTAATTAGCTTCATTTGTGAGATGTGCAATGTTTTTTTTAAAAAAAATTGTGTGCTCCTTAATTAGGTCGAGTCTAACTAGCAGGACGGAGCAATTGCATATTATACTAATGACTAATTTTGGTTAAATTAAAAAGTAGGTTTCTAATTATAGTATATTATTTACTAGAGAAAATGATGATATTTTTTATTTCTTAATGCATTATATCAATTTAGAATAGACGTATCCATGTTTTTATTTGAATAAAAAGGAAAAATACCAAGTCGAAGGATAACTTATGTTAATTTATGATATTACATCTATTTGAAATAAAAAGGTACAAAAATAAGAAAATTTTTATGTTATTATAATATGATCTCCTACATCCAATATCATCATAAATTTTCTACTATTTGTTCATATGCTTAAAAACTTTGTAAAATTTAGTCTTCAATTGAACCTCAATTAACATTTTTCCTATCTTCTTGAAGTACATTATTAAAATATGGGACTACTTTTAAATTCCATATTTTCTTGAAACATATGTAAATACGACACTAGTAATAATAGAGCATGGTCCACGCCATCAATTTGTTTGACTCGCTTTTGAGGAGACAATTTGTTGGATGCAATTGAAGGTTGTACCTATTTGATGTGGGTATCTATCATTGAATATTCAGGATTCATCTCCATTAATATCATCCTATTATCACACAAATGCATTGGCCTATATATCTCACATTCTTATCTTCTATATAAGCAACATAATTAGATAAATTATTCATAAAAGCTGTGATATGACTTCTTCTTCTCAAGTATAAGATAACAATTTCCCCAATCAATCGACGGAACAAACTCGAAAAAATCAAATTGATTAATGATTAACGTGAAATCTCAATGGAGTCGCAAGCAAATGAGAATACCATCTTAGATGAACATCTAATTATAATAATTATAAATATACAGTAATTTTAAAAAATAAGTCTATCTATGGGTGTAAATTCAAAATTAATCCAGTATATCCTCAAAGATACTGTAATGACTCATTGCACCGGTAAATATTTGAGTTTGCTTACGTGTCCCCTCTTTAAACTAATAATAATTGGTGGCAAATGGAGGGGTTTCAGGGTATATTTTATGGCCATAACATGCAATTAATTAAATAATAATAATAATAATAATAATAATAATAATAATAATAATAATAATAATAATAATAATAAGTTAATAAATGGGCATAACGTGATTAGATCTGGGTCCGGTGGCATATCGTAAAGCGATTGGATCTATCGGATAGCGATCTTATCCGTTTACTGACGTGGATCTTTCGCGTCCTGGGGCCCACTCAGATTCTCATATCGCCTCCAAGTTTATTGGCGCCGATCACTCGGCTCGGCTTGATTAATTATTATTAATTCTTTATGTGGAAAATAATATTAGATATTTGTATTTGGGATATATTATTGATTATTATTAATGCATTTGGGATCTATTTGATTAAGAGTTTGAAACTAAAGATTAGCCCTCTTAGCAATGAATTTAATAAAAAAATCATGGAGGATATATATAAAAAAAGGAGAGAGGAAAGAAAAAAAGAATATAAAGTAAAGTCATTAGAAAACGAATTATAATTTTGTAATATACATATTAAAATACTTTTAATTTTATTTTGATATGTTACTTTTTATTAAAAGTGAATGATATTTAATTATTTTATTTTATTTAGTTTGACATGGCTAAGTAAAGCCGCCGCGAAGCCGAATATGCCATTTACCTGGCTGTCACCAAAATCTGCGCCGTCACTTTCCACACCCTTCCCCACGAGAACTATTTACGCAACGAGCGCAGGCAAAGAGAACAAAATCTAACGCACAAAAGATGGGCCTCCTCCGCCACCTGTGGGACGACACAATCGCCGGACCGCCGCCAGAGTCCGGTCTCGGCGACTCCTCCGCCGCCGCAAGCGCCACAGCCACTGCCGTCGGCGGGGGAGCAAGTTTCCAGATCACCAGGAACATCGCCATCCTCCGTCCCTCGACTTCTCCCTCCTCCTCCGCCGCATCCTCTCCTCGCTGTCCGTCCCCCGCAGCCGGCACCGACACCTCCCTCGCCTGTGATTGACCTGCCACCCTTCAATCTTTGTTCTGGGTTAGTCAATACAGATTCTTAAGTACTTGATTCTCTTGTGGCAGCTCCGGCGCCGAAGAGCCACTGGAACCGCCTTCGGAGGAAAGAGGCGTCGGCGGCGGCCGAAGGGATGGAGAGCGTGGAGCCGAGGAGCCCGACGGTCTATGACTGGTTCGACTTTGACTCTTTGGAGATCATATATCTCCTTCGTAACGTTCCAATTCTTATACATCTCAGCAAATTTTATGTTTGCATTAACTTGCACCTGAAACTTTTTTTTTGCAGGATGGTGATCAGTTCTCTGGACAGATGAAGAAAAAAAATACAACTGATCGACTTGTTGATGATCTGTAGATATGTAACTATTAGGATGCAGTCGTTTGCAGCTCTGAATAAATTATAAATGTAATTAACGATCTGTAGATGAAGAAATGATCTCTCTCTCTCTCTCTCTCTCTCTCGGCTTCCTGTGATGTCCGCTTGTACATGATGGATAGGGCCTGCATAAATTGAATGGCGATCAATTAATTTTCTCTGTTGTGAAATGAATTTTCTCAGCAAATTGTTATATAATATATGCCATTAAAGAACGGGGAGCAAAATATACGATGTCTGATTGCCATGTTATATTTCGCGATAAATATCGTTGATTCTATGATTCAAACTTAGTTAATGTTGATTGTTAATCTTGGAAGTTGGAACAATCTTATCGCCAAATGCTACTTATCTTAAATCCTAAATACTAATTAAATAATTAACATTCGGGGCGACAAGGACGTCGATCAGGCGCTTTCCTCGTATAATATAATATGATGCTTGAGCTTTCTCATATTATATTACACAAGGAAAGATTCTTGAGCTTTATCATATTATTTTCAATGCAATTTTTCATATAAAAAACAACTTAATTTATCATGTAAAAACTATATATGACCATTCGGCGAGTAATTTTTTTAATGTACACATAACTTAATTTTACTTTCCTACGTTCTATACAATATGATTAATTTTACATGTTATTAAATAACTTAATGATATAATATTGTTATGTTAATGTAATTTAATACGATTAAAATGCATAAAATTATAAATAGAATACAATAAATCTTTTATATTTAAATTTTTAGTACAAAATTTAATGCGGTATATAGCCATTTCACATTATCACACCTTCCAGTCCTAATTCCTCAGTTGTTAGCCAAATTAGATGAGGTGAATAGTTTTATTACGAATCCCAAATTAAATGACAATCGTATTATAAAATAAAGTTGAATTATACATAAATATGAAAACGTATCTAACTAATCATCGTTTCTCCGTTCGCACATGATATTACGGAAAAGTTGAATTAAATATAAATATGAAAACGTAGCTAAAGCTGAATTCCAAATTTGAGTTCGTCTACATGAAATTATGGAAAAAAAATGAACGAAATAAGTTCGTCTAAAATTTGCCTGCTCGAGCTGGTTAGCAATATAGTTTTCGTGGTGTTTAGTTTGAAGGTCAATACATTCCAACTAGGCCTATTCCAATCTTTTGTAATTTGTAAAGAAATAAAAAATTATCTAATAATTATAAATCATATTTTAAATATAAATTGTCAATAATGTTGTGTATCCCATCTAAATTAAAAATTTATCTGAAGACACTCTCGGGTTTCGCCGTCCGGACAGTCTATTCGTGATTCAAAATTAATTTAATTTTTAGGTGCTTTATTTTTTAGGGATTAATATATAATATTCAGAACTGAAATTTTTATCGAGTGTAAAAAAAATAAGTACAGAGGTTATGATTAAAAATTAATCTACTTGTAATCCTTTTTTGATTTTTTTATCTAATAATATTTTGGCATCGTCTTAATTTTTTTAGGCTTCGCCAGGAAATTCTAACATAAATTACAATAAAACATAAACCAACAAAATAGATACAGAGGGTATTTGGATACACACTCAAATAGTATAAATTATAAAGTGTTTTATATACCTATAATTAAATTATAATTTTGTGAGATAATTCCCAATATTATCAAATATTAAATACTACATAAACATAAATACCATAATAAGTGATACAATATATACTGTAATCAAACATATAATTCTCACTACAACAAAATTATGATTTGTTGACCAATTTTTAGGGACCAATTATATTTGGTTCTTCAATGTATAAATATTAGAGACTAATGTGATACTAGTCCCAAGTTCTTATTCATTTGAAACTAAGATTTAATTTGTGGTCATTAAAAGATCATTTTTTAAGGACTAATGGCAAAATTTTGGTCACTAAGAATTTTTAATGACCAGCTTGTAGGGACCATAGGGGACCAAAATATTTTGGTCTCAAAATGTATTAAAGATTAAAATTGATGTTCTAAGAACTAATGCGTTTGGTTTCTAAAAAGCTTTTTTGGTGTAGTGTCAACATGTTAACGTGTAACCAAAATCTACTGTATATGTTCACGTGTAACAAAAATCGATCAAATCGAAAATCTGTCTGAAAAAAAATCGAATATGAATAATTATGTACATAAAGGATTGACAAATATTACGACTCCTATAAGATAGTTTGTACATTTTTTTACATTTTAATATATTATAAGACATTTAAATATCCTATTGGATGTTCAATTACATCTTCAAATATGTTATAAATATAAAACAAATTAAATAATTTGTTAATATAGGTGAAACTAAGTTAATATAGCTTAACTCACTTTTTATTGTCAGAATGATGTACTATAGCTAATAATTATATATAAATTAATTAATTAAATAGTTAACTCTAAAAGAGAAAAAATGACTTAGACCGAATCAAATGAAAGATATTGGTATGAAGACCAAGTATTTTGATGGTAATAAATAAGGAAGATAATGTATTAATATTGGTTGACGTATTGAGTCAAACATATTAATTAATTTTTGAAAAAAAATCACTTTCAAATTCTATAGAAGAAATGGATGCCCAATGAATCCAATGGGTGACATCATTGATAATCTCAAAGAAGTTGTCGACAAATAGATGATCGAACAAAATATTAGGCATCCGTTAGGATAACAACAATCTTACAACTATCAAAACGGACGTCCATTCAAAGCAACAGATGAGTGATGTTCGCAAAAATGCGAAAGTTGAACCTTATAAATCGGACGATCAATTTATAGACTGGATGCTTGTTTGAATGAGAAAATGGACGACCGGAAAGCTAATTGGATGTTCACAAAAATGCGAGAGTTGGGACCTTCTCAAATGAACGATCCATATATGAAATGGATGCCCATTGACCTGATAAAATGGACGATTGAGAAGCTTGCAGAACACCCACAAAAATACGAGAGTTGAAACTTGTTAGAACGGATGACAGATGCATGAAACGGACATCCGTTCGAAACTAAAATCCAAATGGAATGGATGAAAGGTTGAATGATGATGACCTACTAGGATTGAGTAGTGACTATATTATTAGGGCGGTCGACCGACTTGATGAACAAACATCTCCTTCAGAAAAGACAAATAGAAGAAGACCTAATAACCATAGCGGATGTCTACTTCAATTTTTTCAAAAAAAAAATGCAACGACTATATTTTTAAGAGAAGCCTATAAAAATAAAAAAGTCTGAAAGAAAATTATCCAAGCAATAAAAATCACTAAAAAATATTTCATCCAAGTCCATAGTATTTTTAAGCGCTCTACTTTGTAAATTATTCATTCTCTCTTCAAGTTCTTAAGTGTGGACATTCTTTGTAAGAAGAAAGAGAGAGAGAGAGTTGAGAAAATCCTTGTGTTTTAGCTAGTTTAGTGAAATTGAGAATTCATTGTAAGAAGATGTGTGATTTTTTTTTGAGCAAATAAGAAGTTGGTATAGTGTAGAAAAGATTGCTCTCTCTAAGAAAAAAGAAAGTTAGTAAATAACAATCTCTAAATCGAGAAGTTAGAGCAGAAACATAAGTCAAGTCTCAATACACTTCCTCTTCTTGAAATTACATCAAATTACAAAATAATTCTTCAATTAAAATTATTTTAATGTATTATTAAAATACTTGAAAGCAAAAGAAAAAAACACACACACACATCTGAACAGACATTTACCTAAATACAAATCGTGCAAAATAATTTGCATGCACGTGAATTGTACCATGTCTGCAGATTCATGCATCTATACTAACTAATAAATTAAAATAAAACTAATAAACTCACTCGCACAAAATCATTTTTATGAAAACTATTTCAAAAAATATTGTTAAAGTAGAAGATTAATGTATATTTTTTATTATGAGTAAAAAAATATAAGACAATTGAAGAATCAAATATAAGACAATTGAAGAATTATTTTTGTCTGTAGCCTATTTTCTTCTTCGAAATTTGAGAAAAGTAGGAAGTTAATGTACTGACAATTTGCAAAACAATAGAGAATAATTTTTTGATTTTTATTTTTCATTTTTAAAAAATAAAAAATTGTACTAAACAAATTCTTGTCCGAAGAGTATTTTAACCCCTTCAGGCCTAGGCGTCTCCTTTTCTGCTTGTGAGATACATATATTCTTACCTCCTCATAATTGTTAGCGTGGTTGTATATCATGGTTGTGTAGTTATAGTGTTGTGCTTCGTGTTTTCCCTTTTATTTCTCTTTGGCAGTTTAGTTGTTGTAGGTTGTTATCAGGTGATGTGGGATCCCGCGTATCGAGGGTTAGTTATATCGGGTGAGATAAGAGTGAAAATATAATGTTTCTCATATGAATGAATTAGTATGGCTTTCTTTCTAAATTCCACTCCAGTTCTCGTTTGATTGCCTTCCTGTTGGTGAAGGATATGTTCATGGAAGAGATGAAGTTATTAATTTGACATGGTATCAGAGCCACTCAAGGTTTTTGGATCTAAGTCTTCTTCAAGCCTTGAGCTAAGTATTCGCATATCTATCTGTAAAGCGTCTAGTTGTGATATTGGTTTCTCGATCTAAATCTGAAACCTTGATTGGATCTTCTAATTTTTTGCTGCCATTTCTGTTAATGACAATATGTCTTTATCAAGTTCTTCTGGTGTGAATTCAATTACAATTGATCCTTTGAGTCTCCTTTTCTTGAGTCCATCTGATTCGTCGGGGCTTGTAATGATTCCAGACCAACTCAAGGGTTCAAAAAATTACGTCGATTGGAGCAATGCAAGGTTCAATGCTTTGTTGGCAAAGAACAAACATGTTTTTATGGAGGGATCATTCATGATTGATAAAGTTGATCTAGCATTTCATTTCCAATGGAAAAGGTGCAACGTTTTGGTCTTTTCATGGATTGTGACTTCTACTGCAAAGGGATTGATTAGTAGGATTTCTTATGCCCAAAGTACACACAAAGTCTGATCTGAATTGAAGGAATGATTTCAGAAACATAATTCCATGCAGATTTATTCACTTGAAAATGAACTCTATAATTTTCGTCGAGGGCAACTTTCTATTTCAGATTACTTCTCCAAGTTGAAGAACTTGTGAGAGGAATTGAGCTTAATGACTCCAGAATTGTCGATTTCAGATAATTTCACTAAATATAGAAATTTTCTTGAACAACATCATCTATATAGGTTTCTTATGGGAATCAATGAGGAGTTTAACCATGTTCAATCACAAATTCTACTGATGTCACCACTTCCTTCAAAAAGCCAAGCACATTCTCTTTTAATTGAAGAAGAGCAAAGGCAGAAAAAGCATGTTGGTATTGAATCAGACCAAGTTGCTTTGTCAGGTGTTAGAAATCATAATAGTTATGTCAGATTGAAGAGAGACAATAGTATTATTTGTGACCATTGCAAGAAACTAGGTCATAAAAGGGCACAACGTTTCAAATTAGTTGGATACCCTCTTGGTTTTAAATTCAAGCCAACAAATTATAATTCTACTAATGTTGTATCAGTTCAAGTACAAGAAAGTAATTCTAAAACATATAGTACAAAGGTTTCTACTCCCTTCACTGAGGAACATCATGAATACATTATGCATCTCTTACAAAGCAATCGAGGTTGTAATATACAAGATCATCCAGTTAACATGGCAGGTATTTTTTGTTCTAACTCTCAATGTGAATGGATAATTGATTAGGGGCTTCATCTCACATGACATTATGCAAAGATTGGCTTGTAGACATTAAATTATTACAGAATCAAAATAGTGTCTCTTTGTCGGACATGTCACTCGTGCTACACATTCTAATTCAATTTACTTAAATTCTGACATCAAGATGAATAATGTGCTCCTTGTGCTTGACTTCCATTTTAATCTCATTTTAGTGGCTCAACTAGAAAAAGACATGAATTGTGTTGTCTCCTTTACTCTAGATTCTATTTTTATTTAGGTACAACATAATGGAAGGGAGATCCACATTGGTGAATTGAGAGATGGATTATACTACGTGAAGAAGTTTTTCCATGAAGCCAATAGTGGGAAAGATGTTGTACAAGGAAAATATTTAGAAATCTGGCATCAAAGACTTGGGCACCTCCCAATTGAAAGAATGAAGTTTTTTTTTGAAATCAATGAATGCAATAAATTGAACCTTTCCCATTGTGTAGTATGTCCTTTAGCTACTTTCTTTTCATCTAACAAAAAGGCCAAGTTATCATCGTCTAAAATTGATCCACATAGATACTTGGAGACCTTTCAAATAGAGTACTTATAATGGAAACAATTATTTTGTGACAATAGTGGATGATTTTTCTAGATTGACATGAGTTTATCTAGTAAAACAAAAATCAGATTGCTTTCTTGTATTAAAGAATTTTTTGTCCATGGTTGAAACTCAGTTTGGTTCAAAGGTGAAACTGACCTGATCTAAATACCATAATACCAAGTGTAAAGAGTTTTTTAATAACAAAAGAATTATCCATCAAAGCTCCTGCACTTATACCCCTTAGCAATTAAGACTTACGAATAAGAAATGGAGCATGACTATTTGTAGTTACATTAAGAAATGGAGCAATAAGTATTTATCTTATTTCAATGAAGCAATTAAGAATAAGAAAATAAAATAAAAATTAGTAATATTTTTATAGATAATTATGTTATATATATAATTATATTTAAATTAAGTATGACTAAAGTAGAAAATATCTAGTCATTCATTCTTTTTCTCTTTTTTCACCCCATTTTGACGGGATAAAAATAGAACATTGAAAAAAATGAAGAAACAAATCTGCTTTTTCTTTAACTTAACCTAACCAAACGTCCTTCTCCTCTTTCACCCTAATTTCACCCCAATCAAACCGACTTGCAAGTAATTCCTTCTGACAAAACAAAATAATTTGCACTGAGCAAATACATTAGACAGATGTGGATGATTTCTGATTTTGAAGAAAAAAAAGGCTTCCAGTGGCCGACGGAAAAAAGTACATCTATCATCGATCTTAGTGAGGGGCAGACTACAGCAGACCATAAAGAACATTAAATTGTTGGACAGTAAAAATTCGAAGGGCTATGGCTTGAAAGGGGCAAATACCACCACCGAGTTGTGTCCTCCAAATCCAAAAGAGTTTGAAATGGCTGCATGGCAAGATATTTGTTCCGCACATCACGAATGTAACGCATTAAAATCTCCTGACTTTTAGCTAATTTGAGAGAGAGAGAGAGAATTTGCAGCGACTCACCAACATTAACTTCAAGCTGCTGCTTTTTGTTGGCCACTGTATCAAATTCAATCGTTGGCTCTGGATTCTGCAATTATGCCAGTGCCACAGTCAAAGCTATAATAAGATGTTGCAAGCTTTAAGAAAAATAATTTGCTTGTTATTTGTGCATACGCAGCATAGCAACACCTTTAAGAAAAGAATTATTATCATATTATATAAATATTAAAGAAACATAAGATTAATCTCATGAACTATATCAATGATGTTTCAACCTTAAAAGTTAAAAGCCAATAACTTAATGGCCCATGTGCATGAGCACCTTAAGCAAGCAAACTGATTTGTCATGTATGATGACTTCTCTCTCTACTCGAGGGCAGTCACATAATTAGTAATTACTTATGAGATAGATACATATACGAAAGTAAATTTACGTAACTAAGAAGACCAAAATAAACACCTCCAAGCACAAATGTAAATTAAGAAGTGGTCTGACTGTTGATAAATCATGATAATTGTTTCTGATTAAACTCACAAACTGGTTTATGGTGGGATGCAGCCATCCAGTATTTATGGCTTTGATTGCTGCAATGGCCTCTAAGCCGCCTGATGCGCCAAGGCTATGCCCTAACATGGACTGCATGTATACAAGCTTAGTTAACATATTGTTAGAAAATGACGAAGTAAAATACATTACATTAACGTTCATCTCGGACATAATTATATATATGTAAGGAGCTTATATTAACGTACCTTGCTGGCGTTCATCTTTATCTCTGATGGATTCTTGAAGACTTTCTTCATAGCATTGATCTCAGTCATATCACCACTCGGAGTGGAAGTTGCATGGGCATTTATGTAGTTAACCTGAAATAATACGTACGTATGCGGTTTCCCATCTATCTCTCTCTATATATACATTTCTCTAAAAATATAGGAATACTATACCAAATTTTTTAAACGAAAGTTTAAAAAGATCGCATTTGAGCAAAATTGTTTAATTGTATCGAGGAAGCACCTGTTAAACATTACGTGTCATTTTTTTTGGCATTTGATTATCTTAACATACAAGACCTTCAAACATTTTAAGAACAAATAAATGCTATTAACCATGTAATGACCACAATACTTTTAGACGATCTATTATGCTGCAAGTCTGCAACACTTTTTTATGTATCATTATTGATTTTTCAAATTACTTAATGCCGAAAAAAGGAAGAAAACAATGAGGAAAGTGTCTAGGAAAAGTACTTCAAGTAAGTATATATCTGAACATGTAAATTTAAAGCAAGGAATTAGAGTTACCTCTTCTGGTGCCACTCCAGCATCATAAAGGCCATTCTTTATACAGGATGCAACTCCAAGCCCATCAGCTCTTGGCTCAGTTATATGATGTGCATCACATGTGATGGCACCTCCCAGGTACTCAGCAAGTATAGGGGCATCACGTTTCATAGCATGTTCAAGACTCTCCATAACCTTCATACATAATTAATACTTGAAATAAAAATATGGTTCCACATAATCTTCATTTGCAAATGCATATATTCATGCTCAAAGCCTCACAGGAACAGCTAAATAAATGAGTGGATTATGGACATGGCGGAGATCGGCTCAATTACCAGCACTCCTGCACCTTCACCAATCACGAAGCCGTCTCTGTCGACGTCCCACGGCCTCGATGCGGTTTTCGGATCGTCGTTTCTTTGGGACAACGCTCTGCATGCAATGAACCCTCCGAGGCCAAGGGGGATGATCGGAGCTTCCGTGCCGCCGGCGACCATGATGTCGACCTCTCCGTTACGTATGTGATGGGCGGCTGAATACAAGGCGTAGTTGGAGGTCGCGCAGGCAGTGGAAATGGAGTAATTGGGACCCATGAAACCAGTTTCCAAGGAAAGCAAGGCAGAACCCGTGTTGGTTATAATATATGGAACGAAGAATGGGCTTATCTTCCTGTGCCCCCTCTCTATCAGAGCTTGAACGTTGTCATTAAACGTCTGAAAGCCGCCCATCCCCGACCCGACCAGCACACCTGCTCGATTCTTGTCCATCTGCATGGACGCTCACAGTGCAGATTAACGCATACAGGTTTTGAGGCTCGTGCATGCATGGGAGATCTATTATAAGAAATTTATGTACAGGAAGTGATCACCTTGTCGAGTGTGCGGCTGCCGACGCCGAGACCGGCGCTATGGAGCGACTTCTTCCCGGCGACGAGGCAATAGCGCCAGCACTCGTCGAGTCTGCGGTCGTTCTTCCCGTCGATGTACCCCTCCGACGTGAACCCCCTGATCTGGCCGGCGAACCTCGTCGGCAGCTGTGACGCGTCGAACCGGTCGATGAGGCCGACGCCGCTCTCCCCTTGGAGGAGCTTTTCGTAGAACGTGTCCACGTCGTTCCCGAACACGGAGACCACGGCCATCCCCGTGATTACCACCCGCTTCTTGGGGTCCGTCTCCCGGCGGGGCACGGCGTTGGCGTCCGCGGAAACGGAGACCCGGACGCGGCGGCGGGGCGGGCGAAGAGGAACGCCGGGGAGCTGAACCAGGCGAAGGGATCCCGTGGCGGCCAGGGCTCCGGCGGGGGACGGTCGACGCGGAGAGGCGAAGCAGGTGGCGCCGTCCATTGACGTAACGCGGATGGTTTGCATGCCGGAAAAAAACGAGGAGTGGAAAGCACTCTAATTGAATCCCCAACCCTTGTTTCCTTCAATTTATATCCAATTAATTAATGCAATCGTCGGATTTTATAGTTCAGGACGTTGCGTCTCAAAATTAAAAAAGCTAATAAATCATGAGTAGTTGATTTGATCATATATAATTATCTCAATACTCTTGTTCGCATCAAACGTGGAAAACGATGGACTCGTCCTTACGGATCCATCCAAATTATTTCCTTTAGTTGGGGTTCAAAACCATATTATTTCAGCGACGGTTAAGTTAAACTGTAATATTACAACAACCCCTTTATTATACGATGACTGATCAGCACGTACGCCTAAAACTTAAACGTGCATGTCCCATGCAGACGTAAGCACAACCATGCGTGCGTACCCGACATCGGACAGGAAGCGGCAAAAGAGATTTGAGATCGAACTCGGTCGATCGAGGCGAATGAATGCTCTGGTTAATCCGTCCAGTGGTCAAAAAATTGATTGTTAGATGATCATCTGTGCACCTGCAAAGAGGTCAATCTGCAAGCTGTTCTCGCAGGGAGTTTATTTATGTTGGCATGGATGGATTGACCGAGACTGTGGTACTTGGTGAAGTTGCAGTAGTGCCTGTGCCAGGAATGGATGGGGTCTTTTGTTACAGGACAACAAGAGGATGCGATCTGCCACCTTTTCTCGCCATTAAAGACCGATCAGACGGTTGCACCAGAAAGCACGATCAGTAAATGTCATGTACGGAACTTGACACATACTTTGGTTCACAGCGCGGGAAGAGACTCATACAGGGGTATCGTCCCCTTTTGGATTTTGTCTTCGGTGACCGTGCAAGTGTCACGGGTCATTCTCGAACATTAGATCACGTGCGACGATTAGGCGAATAGGCACTTAGTCAAGTCTGTTTTCAATTTGCAGCGAAAGTTTTATGTTCGAGACGACTATACCGAGAGTCGCTCTTATAGGTATTCAATCACGGACATGACTAGAGTGTTGGATTACTCGTCATGGGACCATGACATTAGCACGTGACGGCACTAATGCAGGCGCTTGGACGCTTAACGAAGGGACGACTAAGGGACCACGGAACGTCACGAAGGGACACCGATGTGAGTTGTCACCCCACGCTCAAAGTCATGACACTAGAATTAAAGAAAATCTTACTTATATTAAATACGATGAAATATAACATACAATTGGACCTCGGAAGGCACTAGTGAACTCCTCCCAGTGTATCGTAGGTATAGGAGTTTTATTACATATTGAAGATGCAAAAGACGTACCCTACGGAACGTCACCTACTTGACCATTCATAAGGATGCCTTACAAGATAAATTCTCTAAGGGCGGATAACTTAATACTCCGCAATATTACGCAGTGTGAGGCGGCTGCATGTGTTTCATGATTTCGGCGCTGAGCGGCCAAGAGCTATAAGTTGAGCGGCACTGGTGCCGCGAGGCTTCACGCTTCATGTTACGGGAAACGCCCCGTGACATTCTCCCCCACCAAAGTCGACGACGCCCCCGACGCTGTTGATCGGACTTTCTCGGGGCCTTCGTCTTCAGTCTTGACTTCGCTTGTCTCGTTCAATTCTGCCTTCTTTGCCTTGACTTCTACTTCATCAGCATCGCGCAGTGCCAGGAATGCCCGCTCCTTGGGGTCTCGCTAAGGACTCCTCCCTCACGCTTGCTTCGCTTACTGATCCTTTATTCGATCTGGGGTCATCACTTGTGCAGCGCCAGTGGAGTCCGCCATGAGCGGTCTGACTTCATCAAGCAACTATCCGCCCATCAAGTCTCTGTTGGCTTCACTTCTCTTCGACTTGCGCAGCTTCAACTTGTGTGGTTTGGCTTTTTTGGGGTGAAACAACTCTTATATGCCTTCAGGAATAGCTTGGAAAAGAGTTGCTTCAGGGTCGTGCAGAATACGGTGAAGAGTCTCGCCATTTATCCTGCATGACTTGACTCGATGCCTTTATATTGCGAGTGGCCGCAACATAAGGTCTCCCTTTCGTCGAATGCAACGTACGGGACCATCTCACCCTCGATGATCGTTCTGGAATTTTCAACGATTTGAAACAGCACAAGCTCTTCGATGTCGACGCTTGTAGCTTGTCTGCTTCGGGTGCTTTGAGTCGCTATGATGAGCGACAAGAGTCTTCCCACGGATACTTCGGGATGTTTCAGGTCTCTTTGTGGGTTTGACTCAATGTCTCTTTGTTGCAAATAGTTGCAACGTAGAGTCCTCCATACCTCCGTCGAATGAAGAGCGCAGGACCACCTCCTTCTTGGTCATCACCTGATGTTTCGCAGTCTTGAGGCGGGACAAGGTTCTTTGATGTCTTGTCCATTCTGAGTCTCCATAGTGGGCGACGAAAGTCTCCTCATGTTCCCTTGAGGTTCAACTCACTGTCTCCAAGTTGCAGATGGCTACAACGTAGAGTCCTTCATCCGACGAGTGTCGAGTGCGGAACCACTTTACCCTTGGCGGTCGTCTGATGTCTCGACGGTTTGAAGTAGAGCAAGATTCTTGGATATGACATTCTCTACCATGTCCACTTCAAGTCGCTATAGTGAGCGACGGGAGTCTCCCCACATTCTTGTGGTTTAACTCGATCCTCCTGCTTCGATGTGCTATATTTGTCTTTGGCATGATAGCTTCCTCTGTGCGACTTGCACCTCTCTCTCCCACTATTGCTCTTGCCCAAGGGCTTTGGTGGTGGCATTTGTCTTGGCATGAACGCCTTGGCAGTGGCGACTAGCGAGCGAGAGTTGGGCGATCCTGTCGTTTTAACTCCGTCCTAGTCCAAGCTTCAACCCCTCTGCTTGAAGAACACCAACGCTATGTCTTCATCCTCATGAGAACACTATAGGCGGAGAACGGTGATATCTTTTACGTCCTCCTTCAACATGCCCATCTGGCCGATGCTGAACAAAGCGACATTGACCTCCAGTCTCAACTTGTCAGGGCTTGCATAATTGATAAGTTGCCACTTCCTCTATCCCACGTCTCGATAGGATCCATGTTTGCCACACTCCACGTTGTCGCGATGGCAACGCCATCTTGAGTTTGCCACATCTTGCAGGGTTCTTGGGATATGTCTTCTTCCGATCTTGGGACATCATTTGAAGCTTAGGCAACACCTTTGGGGTATGGACGGGGCGAGATCGTTGTGCTCGTTCACGAAGAGGATGCACCTTAGATGCTCGTTCGTCCGCAACTTGGACGAAGTAATGTCAAGGATCATGTGCCTTTGACATACTTGTCCACCGGGCGGCTGACCCTTGTGGAAGAATAGTCATTCCGGATCTTCACGAACCATGAGGGTGCTCATGAAGACGCTCCACTTGGGGCAAGCGGATTGTGGTTGGTGAACTCATGGCATGAGTTCCCAATGTCACCTCCATCTCCATTCGAAGGGACAACATTGCCAGTGTGTCCTTCGAAACATTTGGATTACGATCCTTGGAGGCCGCTTCGATTGCTCGAGGCGCTGTCCGAGAGGAAAGGGTACTCCTTCCTTCGGTTGGCAGCGGAACGTTTGACAGCAGCATGCCAAAGTTCACCGATGCTCGACGCCCAGACCATTTGCCAAATTGATCATTGAATTAAGGTGTCAATTTGTGTTGGCATGTTGCAAGTTCATCCCAACCCTTGATGGATGACATCACGCTGCTTGCGGGGCGACACTTGACGAGGCAGGCAAGGCTGACAGCTCGTCCGCAAGTGTTTGCAAGTAATCAACGCTTTACTCAATTCTTGAATGTCATCGTGACGTGGCAGGCGATGCTGCGGCACGACAAGACGCTTGTGATTGATGCTCCTTAGCCGAAAGGATGATATTATTTAGCCGAAAAGGGATCATGAACCTTGATGCTTAGAGCCAACTTCTTCAGTGAAGCGATTGTGCACTTCACATTGCATGACTTGGCATGCGATGCGACGTCATGAAATATCGAGTAGTACCAGATTGTCACGATAGTGTATGACCGATAGTTCCTGAATGTGACACGGGTTCTTCGAGTTACACAATATTTGTGTAAGCGATCTCATGGTATGAGTAGGGCAAGACCATCATGCCGAGCATATGGCCACTCTTGACGCAGCGCGACACTTCAAGATTCCCGATTGTATACCTGGGGTGATTGATTTACTCGAGTGAGCGACGCATGACCGTCCCAGTTAGGTGGGGCAATCAGTTCGCCATTATGATGCATGACGGACGTTCCTTGACACGACACGGGTGTATGAGGAACATGCTACGATGCACAACTAGGCGTGCAGCGAGGAAGCTTGCCACGCGTTCCTCGTTGGCATTCACGATAAAAGATCATGATACCAGTGCGCCTAGGCATGATGGAGTTTTTGAGCGGAAGCACATTTCCTACGCCATGGCACATTTTCTTAATATGACACGGGTGTATGAGGAACATGCTGCGGGGCACGACTAGGCGTGCGACGATGAAGCTTGCCACGCGTTCCTCGTTGACGTCAATGATAAAAGACCATGGTACCAGTGCGCCTGGGCATGATGAAATTTTTGAGCGGAAGCACATTTCCTACGCCAGGGCACATTGCGACGACACAAGCGAGTCATCGTCGCTGGGTAATCCGAGCAGGAAGAACTACTCAGATACCACTTATCACGGGGTCATTCTCGAACATTAGACCACGTGCGACGACTAGGCGGATAGGCACCTAGCCAAGCCTGTTTTGAGTTTGCAGCGAAAGTTTTATGTTCGAGACGACTATGCCGAGAGTCGCTCTTATAGGCATTCAATCACGGACATGACTAAAGTGTTGGACTATTCGTCATGGGACCGTGGCATTAGCGCGTTGCGACACTAATGTAGACGTTTGGGCGCTTAACGTCCGAAAGGGCGACTAAGAGACCACGGGACGTCAGAAGGAACACCGATGTGGATTGCCACCCCACGCTCAAGGCCATGACACTAGAATTAAAGGAAAGCTTACTTGTATTAAATATGATGAAACATAACATACAATTGGATCTCGGAAGGCACTAGTGAACTCCTCCCAGTGTACCGTAGGTATATGAGTCTTATTACATATTGAAGATGCAAAAGACGTATCCTACGGGAACGTCACCTACTTGGTCATTCATAAGGATGGCCTTATAAGATAAATGGCCTAAGGGCGGATAACTTGGTACTCCGCAATATTATGCAGTGCGGAGCGGCTGCATGTGTTCTATGGTTTCGACACTGAGCGGCCGAGAGCTATAAGTTGAGCGGCACTGGTGCCGCGAGGCTTCACGCTTCGTGTCACGGGAAATGCCCCGTGACACAAGCATGGACGAACCCAAACAAAAAAAGTGAACACAAGCCTCACAAGCAAAGATATGATCTTTAGTCAAATGACATGTGATATTATTTAAGGGGGGTCAAATGAAGCTTTTTACTTTAAAATTTAAATTTTAATATATATAACTAATAAAAAATAAAAATATTAAGGGGATCGGGGCCCCCACACTATACGTGGGTCCACCCCTGCGTGGAAGGCTCGAAATGATCGACACTGCCCAACTCTGATTGATCCTTTTTGGATGCATTTAGGTTGGGGAGCGGGCTACATTATTCATGACCCTAACTCTCATGGATCGAGCTCCCTCATGGATCGCTGGAGATCTGATCGGAGAGGAAGAAGAAGGGTGCAGAATCAAGAGGAGGAAGAAGAAAAAATAGAGGAAAGTGTCAAGAATCGAGCTCCCTCATGGATCGTCGGAGATCTGATCGGAGAGCAAGAAGAAGGGTGCAGAAGCAAGAGGAGGAAGAAGAAAAAAATAGAGGAAAGAAAACTAAACTAATTCTATTCAAATGAAATGTCGATTACAACTACTACAGACTGTAATACTGAACCTCTATTTATACTAATCGTAAACTGATACAAAGAGGATTAAACCAGAAAAACAAGACTGCTACATTAAGAAGAAAACATGACTCTATAACTCGGCAACATTTTCTTCCTTCAGCCGAATGTCTCTTCAACACCGATGACATGTAATTTCCAACGTGACTTGAAATCATCACGTCAGCGGTAGAACAAGATCTATCGAACGCTTTCCAAAGAAGATGCAGCGGCAACTGGAAATGGTTGGAGATTTAAGATTGGCGACGTGGTGTCTCCAAGCATTCGCCCCCTGGTTGACAGGCGACGATCAATGGTCGAACAATGCCATCCTGGGACAACATGTTGACAATGAACAGAAACTAGATTCGCAGGACCCTTGAAATCAAACTGCATATCATCGAACATTTGCTAATCGTGGTTGCTGGAGAGGCCAACACGCCCCCTGGCGACGACAACAAACATCCCTTGTAGTAGTAGCACAAGGAGTCGCTGTAACGATCGAGATTTAAGGGAAGGAAAAAAGAAGAGAAAAAGGAAAATAAAAAAAAAAGATAAAACCAAGAAGGAGAAGATAAAATCTGAAACAAATAAGGGAGAAGTTTGTTTCAGATTGAAACTTTGATTCTTTCCCTGTAACTAAGAGGTCAAATCAAATAAATCAATCCCTTTTATTTTCTTCCATGAGCCAGCCCTAGATTTCTCCCGTTCGTGTACCCCTTTCATCTCTGTTCGTCCCTAAGCAGCCGCCGCCAATAGGGGACACGCCGAAGGATGTGGATGCTACCGATCATGCGCTTGGACAGAGGGGAACAACCAGAATAAGGAAAAAGAGGAAGAGGAAGAAGAAGAACACGAAGAAGAAGAGAAAGGATGTGATGTTTCAACGGAAACTTCACAAGATATGGAACTAGGGTCATCATAGAATCTTTATTTTTCTAGATATTTCCTAGTTATATTACAATGATTTATGATGATGATTAACGTCGGCTATCACCAGAGAAGACGAACGGAACGCGAACTATGCGTCCACGCAATTTGTCCAAAAGAGGAACTCGACCCGGGTTCTTTGCAACCCAATATAGGTAGGGCAGAGCAAACTCGGGACCGGGTTTGGGTCACGGCGGACCCGGTCCCGACGGACCCGGTCCCGACCCGAATTATGCTGGGTCCAAAATTTTTTGACCCGGTACCGGACCCGGACCCGGCCGAGTCCGGTACCGGGTCAGACTTGACAATCCAGAAAAATCACCGGGTTTGCGGCCGAGAATCCGGCGCCTGCGGCCGGATCGGCTCGCCTGGGGTCGATCCGGCAGTGGCCAGATCTGGCGACCGGATCGGCCGACAGCTGGAGCCGGATCTGGCCGCACGAGTGGCTGATCCGGCCGGCCAGCAAGCGGTCGGATCTGGCCGCGCGAGTGGCCGATCGGCCACTGGCACGGCCAGATCCAGTCACCCCAATGGCCGATCCGGCCTCCTGGCGACCGGATGTGGCCGCCAGTGGCCGATCCGGCCACTTGGCGGCGGGATCTGGCCGCGCGAGTGGTCGATCGGCCATTGGCGCAGCCAGATCCGGCCTCCTGGCGGCCGGATCTGGCTGTGCGAGTGATCGATCGGCCATTGGAGCGGCTAGATCCGGTCGCCTGGTGGCCAGATCGGCCGATAGGCGATCGAATCTGGCCGCAGTGGCCGATGCGACCGCCCAGGCGGCTGGAGTAGAGAGAGAGTCAGGCTAGGGGGAGGTCGGCCGGAATCGAGAGGGTCGCCACCGACGTGAGAGAGAGGGAGAAGGAGAGGGCGAGATCGGTGAGAAGAGAGATGGGAGAGAGAAAATGGATTGTGAAATGAGGAAAAAAAGTGGGAGTAGGATTTATATAGTAAAAGATAAATCGGGTCGGGTCCAGATCGGGTATCTGCATTGCAGACCCGGTCTTGACCCGAAACCCGACGGGTTTTTCACCCGTCAGACTCGGTCCCGGTCCGGATCTTACCCGGGCCGAATTTTTTACTCATTTTTTTGGGTCGGTGCGGGTTGGGTCAACCGGGTCGACCCGGCCCGTGCTCAGCCCTAGATCTAGGCATGTCTAATTTCGGACAGAGTTTTGTGAACTCGGCTTGGATCCGCCATTGCCGCGCTCTTCGAGCTCTATAACCAGACGATCCCGGCCCGAGTTGAGGATGATCCGGCCCGAGTCCCACGCACGACAAAGATGTCGGGCGCGACGGCCGCCCCGACTCGACGATGATCCGACCCGGCCCGGGTGTGATTTGAACTCGACCCGAGTTTACCTCAAATTTTCGAGAATGATGTCAGATGAACTTGGCCCGATTTCACCCCTACTCGGCTCGGGTTTCGATGCTATCAAAATGATTTGTATAATCTTTTGACCTTTGATTCATGTGTGTAATCCTAATCTAAGTCATGATATGATTATGTTATTTACGCCCTTAATAATGACGATCACTATTATGACTTTATGATGGCTTAATTTAGATCCAATCACATCTATGATGACACAGATTCATATCCATCGATCTTGATCTACCTTATGACGATGATGATGATTATGATGTTCGTAT
This sequence comes from Pontederia crassipes, assembly GCA_030549335.1. NCBI lineage: Eukaryota > Viridiplantae > Streptophyta > Magnoliopsida > Commelinales > Pontederiaceae > Pontederia > Pontederia crassipes. Next base: position 19,769,499 of record CM060184.1, on the reverse strand, counting down.
ATTTTTAATTTCTCTTCATGATCCTATCTTGTAGCTCTGATTAAGTCTTATATAATGATGATTAAGACCCTTGATTAGTATCATTCATTGATCATTTCTTACGATGATCAAATCTTAATTATGATCCTCATGTCCTAATGAAAGATAAATTAAAAGCTGCAAGATAAAAGATGAAAAATATTAGATGGAGAGTTCTTTTTATAATGGACTGGTGACGATCAGTTATGGGCTGACTTTGGTCAGTTATGGGCTGGCTTTGCTAGTTATGATGATGATGATGGACGAGTTGAGGCAGACTTCCTCGTGAATTGAAATATACCCCACTATAAGTAAAAAATGAATAATAAGATGATGAAGAAGATGAAGCATATTAATAATGAAATCTCTTCATGATGATTAGTGGATCTTGTCACACTTATGATGATCTTGTAGGATCCCAAAGGGCACCAAGAGGGGGGTGAATTGGTGTTTAACCAAAAATATCGATTTCACAAAATACGTAGCGGAAGCACAAAACCGATTCTTAAAACCTTTACAATTCAGATTATAAACACAATATGAACGGGGGAGAGAGAGAGAATCAAACGTAGAGACACGGTGGTTGTTGACGAGGTTCGTCCACACCTTGACCTACGTTTCCTCTCTGACTTTTCGATCTCGAGACCGCCGGAAATTCTACTAGTTACTTCCTTTGTTCCAAATGGGGCAAGGAAGAAAGCTCTTTACATCAACAACCTTTTTTCCGCTTCGAGAGGCAATGCAACCTCTCATCCTAGGAAGCTAGTCTACTTCTCTCGCTCAAGAGGTAAGACTTTGAACCTCTTTTACACATGAGCTCTCTCGATTTTTTAAACAAAAGTGTTTCTCTCTTTTACAAAACTAAACTCACAAGAGAAGAAGAGAGAAAGAATGAGAAAGCTATAAAATGAAATCTTCAAGAAATAATATCTCTTTGGCAACTTGAAGTTTTTCTTCAATAAGTGAATGGATGCCTTTGCCTCTAGCTTTTGCACTCCTTTTATAGCCTTCAATATGTAGAAAATTCGTCCAAAAATTATTCCACAAATTTCTCCTTCAAATTTGACCGTTATTGTTTATTTGACTCGAAGGTCGGTCGACCGTACTTCTGGACCGGTCGACTGGTCTATATGACCATTGCGCCATTTTTATAGTTTCTGCACTTGGTCGGTCGACCGGACTGTTGATCGGTATGTCGACCATTATTGTCTCAACATCGTCTGGAGTGGACTCAGTAGCTATCGGTCGATCGGCATCTTCTATTCTGTCGACCGATATCATTTCGACCGGCCTTCTTTGCGTCGATCGATAGGTTGACTGACCTGCACTATTTTGATCATAACTTTCTGCACAGTTATCCAAATTAGATGATCTTGGAGTCATGGAAAGCTAACAGAATTCTCTACAACTCCACTGTGACAATTATTTGATCAAAGCATAGTTCATAAAGTTATCCATTTTTCTTTAAAGTTTTTAGCATTTCAACTTTAATCTTTCGATATTTGTTTCATCAAAATATAATTTTATATGTCATTAAAACTTTGACCCAACAGATCTTTCCATGATCTCTTGATCTATTATTAATATAACATAAAGAAGATAATACAATTCATGATTTTCTATCTTCATACAATTATCTCTTATGAATCTTTATATGATGATGACCTTATAATCATGATGACCGACTCTTGTCATTTTATGATGATTTATTTTGATCCATCATGATCTTTAATCTTATGATCTCAACAAAATGACACCTTATTTTATGAATTTCTTATGATCATAGTGATCTCATATTCGGATGGCAAGTTACAGGAGTCCTTTTACCCATACGATGACGATGTCTATTTTCAATCTATATGACAATGATATTCCTATTATTCCTGTTTAGTATCACGATGTTATGATTATTTTTACCTTACTTCCATACTGAGTTGCAAAATTCATAGAGAGGTTTCTCCCCCGCATGTTCTTAAATGCAGGACCAGATCTTAATGATGAAGGTGGCCAACAGTGACAAATCGAGCTTGTAGGTGGTTGCACATGGATATCTTAAGTCCTTTAGTTTGATGTACTAGTTTTTCTTTAGACTCACGTGAAGTTTTTTATCAGTCTTTCGCATATTATGATGTCATACTATTTTATTATTTAATGATGATTAGTCTTTCGCTTTTATCGATGTCAAGTTGACCGATCAAAGTCTTGCTTTTGGTCAATATGATGTACACGTAAGGATGACTCGTAGCGTCCTCGAAGCGTATTCTGCCATATGACGGAGTGCGATTTGGGGCGTTACAGTTAGGCATCAGAGCCTAAAATTATAGCATTCTCATGTCCTAATATATGATGTCATGGTCCATGTGCAAGTGCCACGAGCAATCACCGTGCTACCTGATGTAAATCCAAGTAAGTTATGTCTTCCACTCAAAAGCTAAATGATTATGATGATGACCCTTAACGCATGATATTTGATTATGCTAATATGGATCTTATTGATCCTTAGGATTCCTTTCTAGATGATCCACATTCATGATGATTAATGATGAAGTACTCTATTGAATGTTGAATGATCATAGGATGTGACAATTGACATGCCTCATATGTCCTCTTCATATCTTTTTCATATCACACTTACATTGTCCATACTGCTAAGATGATGAAGTACTTGTTCAATGATTTGATCAAACACCTATCCTTGATCTAATATGTGATTCCCTTTTATACCATTGATCTGATTATCAATTAAAGAAGTATTATTTTTATGATGATGTTTAAGGAAGGGTCGCATCAAACATAGGTCATAGTAAAAGTTATTGATCTTATAAAGATGATGATTGATATGGTTCCATTATCAATCTTATCGAATCATATGTGGTTATTATCTACGATGATGAACAACACTCTTGGTAAGTCTATTGATCCTTGTATGGCATAAGCTATCTTTAAGGATGATGACCTTATGAAAATAATTTCATACTATAAAGTATGCCCAAGTGGTACAAATGCCGATGGAAGATAAGATCTTTTCTTCACATCGATTAGAAATTCTTAAGAGGATTATGATAGGATTCTAATGTCAATTGATTTTTCTTTTAACATGTATAAGTATTATGCAAGAAGAAGATAGTTACCAGTACCTAAGTGAACCAAAAGTTATAATTAGAGGTTGGGTGTCATTCGACTTCCATTCGAGTATGACCCTGATTTCAAAGGCTCCATAATACAAGAACTGATGAGGCCAAATTTAGTAACTTTAAGATAAGAAATTTATGAGATCGAGGGCCTCATTTTTAGAATGTCGCACTTCTTTTGTAAAGAAGAATGATGACTCTATGGATTTAGAAATTGATTAACAAGTTGTTAAATAAAACAATCATCAAGGCACAAGTATCTATTTTCATGTATAGATGACCTATTTAAGATCAGGATGTTCTCCAAAGTTGACCTATGAAGTGTGTACTAGTAGCTTCGAGTTGCTGAAAAATGATATAATGAAGATGATATTTCTGTCAATGTGTGATCACTATAAATTTTAGTGATGCCACTAAACCAATGAACACTCCTCAACTTATATGGTCCTCATGAACATGGTGTTCGGACTATTTCCGAAGTAATATAAGGAACATATGAGGATTGGTACTGATGGTACTAAGATAGAATAAATTGACATGGAAAAAAAAAGAAAATGAATTATGATTGAAGAAGTATAAGATGAAACAGCTAACTTAGGAACTCAAATGAGTTGTGGTATTACCTTTAATGATTCAGGAAGAATTTTGAGATTGTAGTAATTATCCTGAAATGAAACGCTACTTATATGAAGTCCCTAACAGATTTTGAGTTCCTCATAAATTACCACCGTGATAAGATGTATTCCCTATTCCACATGCACTCAAACACAAGAAGGAAGACTCATTAGGCTTTAATGAGACTACGTGAATATGAAATGATGAAGGAATTAAGCATGTGAAACCCGAATGATGAAGCCCTAAAAGAGGAAGTATTAGATAAATGTTATAAGCCTGGGTTACAATCCATTTGGGATTATGCCTTATAAGGGAAAAATTATAAAATGAATATTATAAGTCTAGGTTACGATCTATTTGGAAAGTACAAGAAGTATAAGGATGTAACCATAAGTCTGGGTTGCGATTCATTTGGGAAGTACACAGATGTATAGGGATGAACAAATAGCAATGACATGAAACATGAAGATATAAAAGTATGTTCTAAGTACCCAGCATGTCAATGTGGAAAAAGTAGAGCACTAAAAATCTTATGAAAAGATGATGCATGACGTTAAAAATTTTATATAAAAATGACCTTACCTAGGAAGACAGTCCTATCTAATAATGCCAATGCTAATCCTAATGATCTTTATGATCATGTACAATGATTATATGATTTATAATCATTTGTGTCCATTAAGATGATGATTGCTAAGGACGATGGATTATGTTCAATGACACTTTGTGATGATTATCAGTTTTGTAAATCGATGTACTTGATTTTTAATGACCCTTATGATAATTTTCTCCCACCATGCTAGGCTATGCCATTGTTGATCCTAATGATCCACATGATGACCATCCTATAATAAAGGAATGATACTATGATGATGATGTATCTTTTGATGTCAAATAATCAATCTTCTTGATTTTCTCATGATGTCCCATGGTTGTATAATCAACCATATCATATGCTATCTTGATGACCTTTAGTCTTAGGATTGGCGATGATCATGTCTTATGCTCATGATTATGATGATCACTTTTATGAAATTAATCATGAGATAAAATTTTATTTTCCATCATCGATACATATCGATTTTATGTCATTGTTCATGATGACTTATATTGCTAAGGATGATTATGTCATTCGCAAGATTTACTTCGAGACCTTGCATAGGATACCATACTACTTACCTACATATATGAATAAGGTAGGTGAAAAGTTTCTAAATGCCAAAGAGTTGAGATAGATAAAATGAACATGCCAAGAAAGTTGAATTGATATAAAAAGAATGAAGACAACTCAAGCATGATGAAAAAAAAATTTATGCCAAGAAAGACTGATATAGATGAATTTTTAAACACAATGATAAAATTGTATGAAAGGTATCTCCAACCAAACTCCTCCTACTAAGAAGGTGCTTGATTCATATCACTCATTTGATCGAAAATTGAAATATGTCCAAATGATGTCATGTCATGACATCCTCAAGTTTTCTCATGACGATTGAAGCTGATTTTGCTCTTAAAAGCCTTAAATTGGTCTCTTGTGAAGATTTGTCATGTCCAAATTGGTCTCATGACGATTGAAGATTTGTCATAGAATCTTGATTTTAGGCTTGAAGCATGTTCTAGATATTGCTTAGTTATATTACAATGATTTATGATGATGATTAACGCCGGCTATCACCGGAAAAGATGAACGGAACGCGAAATGCGCGTCCACACAATTTCTCCAAAAGAGGAACCCAGACCGAGTTCTTTGCAACCCAGTCCGGGCATGTTCGATTTCGGACCGAGTTCCATGAACTCGGCTCAAATTCGTCATTGTTGCGCTCTCCGAGCTCTGTAACCAGACGAATTCGGCCCGGGTTGAGGATGACCCGGCTCGAGTTCCACGCACGACAAAGATGTCGGGCGCGACGGCCGCCCCAACTCGACGATGATCTGACCTAGCCCGGGTGTGATCTGAACCTGACCCGGGTTTACCTTAAATTTTCGAGAATGATGTCCGATGAACTCAACCCGATTCCACCCCTATTCGGCCCGGGTTCCGATGCTACCAAGATGATTTTTATGATCTTTTGACCCTTGATTCATGTGCGTAATCCTGATCTAAGTCATGATATGATTATGTTATTTATGCCCTTAATAATGACGATGACTATTATGACTTTATGATGACTTAATTTAGATCCAATCATATCTATGACGACATTGATCCATATCCATCGATTTTGATCTACCTTATGACGATGATGATGATCATGATGTTCGTATATTTCTGATTTCTCTCTATGATCCTATCTTGTAGCTCTGATTAAGTCTTATATAATGATGATGATGATTAGGACCTTTGATTAGTACGATTCGTTGATAATTTCTTATGATGATTAAATCTTAATCATGATCTTTATGTCATAATGAAAGATAAATTAAAAGTTATAAGATAAAAGATGAAAATTGTTAGATGGAGAGCTCTTTTTATGATGGACTGGTGACGACCGGACTAACTTCGATCAGTTATGGGCTGACTCCGGTCAGTTATGGGCTGGTTTTTCCAGTTATGATGATGATGATGGACGAGTTGAGGTAGGTCTCTCCGTGGGTTGAAATATACCCTAGTATAAGTCAAAGATGAATAATAAGATGATGATGAAGAAGATGAAACATATTAATAATGGAATCTCTTCATGATGATTAGTGGATCTTGTCACACTTATGATGATCTTTCCATGATCTTTTGATCTATTATTAATATGATATAAAGAAGATGATATAATTTGTGATTTTCTATTTTCATACAGTTATCTCTCATGAATCTTTATATGATGATGACCTCATAATCATAATGATCGACTTTTGTCATTCTATGATGATTTATTTTGATCCATCCTGATATTTAATCTTATGATATCAATAAGATGACACCTTATTTTATGAATTTCTTATAATCATAGTGATTTCATATTCAGATGGCAAGTTACAAGAGTCCTTTTACCATATGATGGTGATGTCTATTTTCTATATATATGATGATGATATTCCTATGATTCATGTCTAGTATTATGATGTTATGATTATTTTTACCTTACTTCCATACTGAGTTGCAAAACTCATAGGGAGGCTTCTCCCTTGCATGTTATTAAATGCAGGACCAGATCTTAATGATGAAGGTGGTCAACGATGACAGATCGAGTTCCTAGGTGACTGCACATGGATATTTTGAGTCCTTTAATTTGATGTACTAGCTTTTCTTTGGACTTACATGAAGTTCTTTATTAGTCTTCTGCATATTATGATGTCACACTCTTTTATTATTTAATGATGATTAATCTTCCGCTTTTATCGATATCAAGTTGACCAGTCAAAATCTTGCTTTTGGTCAATATGATGTACACGTAAGGATGACCCATAACGTTCTCGAAGCGTATTCTGCCACGTGATGGGGTGCGATTTGGGGGCTTTACAGTCGCCCCCTCTCCGAGAGACGTCAACCAGTGGACAAGAAGAAATAGGATATAGAGGATAGAGCAAGAAAGAAGTGGAATGACAAGAACGAAGAAGAGGAAAAAATGAAGAACAATAAAGAAAACTGAGGAAAGACTGAAGAAAACAAAGATGTCTAAGGAAGCTAGAGAAACAAACACTGAAGTAAACACATCGTCGGGCCCTCAACTTGCTCGCCATCGATGGATCGAACGAAAGAAAATATCAACCGATGAAGTAGAAACCAAATGCAAGAGAATCAGATATGTGATGATCATCTACTTGGAAGAGAAACATGATCCATCACCATAGAAAGGTGACCTGAGGATTGCTTGAAATGAAATTTTCATTGCTGCAGCTTAAGATGCCAGCGAGAAACAATGATCAAAATGTGGAAGAAAAGGAGAACAAAATGTGGAAGTGACACAGGAAAGAAAAAGAAGCAAAAAATAAAACTAAACTGGTGCTGCAATTGATCAACAATGATGGAAAGAAGAGATCGGACTTCTACGAACCAGAGGAACAAACTACAAATTGGAGACAATAAACCATGGTCGGAAAATCATGATCGGAGAATCAAATATTATTAGAGAGAAGAACTTAGAGCAGAAAAAAAAGAAGAGGAATTGATGAGACAACGAGTAAAGAACCAGATTAATGACGATCGAGAGGATTGACAATGGACATCTCCAAAGATCTCGGCATTGTCGGTGACCAGATTGAGCAGATCGGCAACAAGATAAACCAGATCAATGATCCCTAACATTGCCTGGGCTCACGGGTGCCATTCTAGCTCGATTTCGTCGGCGATGAACAAGGCGGGGAAGGATGGCAACAAACACCGAGCAGTAGCGGCGAGGCAGACAATAATGAGGAGCTCAGAGAGATCATAGACAACTTGGCTCTGATACCATGTCAAGAATCGAGCTCCCTCATGGATCGCCGGAGATTTGATCGGAGAGGAAGAAGAAGGGTGCGAAAGCAAGAGGAGGAGGAAGAAGAAATGGAGGAAAGTGTCAAGAATCGAGCTCCCTCATGGATCGCTAGAGATCTGATCGAAGAGCAAGAAGAAGGGTGTAGAAGCAAGAGGAGGAAGAAGAAAAAATAGAGCAAAGAAAACTAAACTAATTCTATTCAAATGAAATGTCATTTACAACTACTACATACCCTATTACTGAACCTCTGTTTATACTAATCTTAAACTGATACAAAGAGAACTAAACGGGAAAAACAAGACTGCTACATTAAGAAGAAAAACATGACTCTGTAACTCAGCAACGTCTTCTTCCTTCAGTCGAACGTCTCTTCAACACTGACGACATGTAATTTTCAACACTTTCTTTCCTTGCTGTAGGAAGGTTTCGGTAGTTCAAATAATCGTCACTTGAGTTGGAACTTGGAAGTGTGGGGGTTGCTAAGAGGGTTCGAAGCCTATCAACTAAAGGGATTCAACAAAATCACGACTAAGGTGGATTCAAAGATTTTAATTCAGATAGTTTATCGCAAATGTCGATGTACCTAGAGACTCGATAATACTATGAATTCCATCCAAACCGTAAGTGTATCTTTTGAATCTTTTGGGGTGCATCATTATTATAGAAATTATAATCAGGCACACATTCTTTTGACTAATATTGGCAAGACATGTACAACTAATATTTTCTAAGAGGAGGATCTCCTTAGTGACCTTCTAATTATGAGTCAAGACTCATTTGGAGCTCTAAGTAATAGATAAAGTACTTTTCTTAAAAAAATTATTACCAGATAAAAATTATTATTCTGCACTATGAAGAGAATTATTTTTTCATACTTTATTGTTCAGTTGAAAAAATAATAATTAAACCAATGTATATTTAATATTTATAAGCGATTTAAATTTACCATATTGGTCATTTATTTATTTCTATCATATTACAAGATTTTATTCTACATAAGAACAACCAACAATCTCTTAAGATGTGTTTAGTTGTTGAAACTTATGCAGTGTTTGATTACAGAATAAGGCAACAAATAAGTCCTTGTTCTAATGAACAACATCAAACAGAAAGCAAAATAAGATTAAGTCGATCAACATTCATTTTTTATGAAATCATCTTGAAAATCAAGATAAAACTATTATATTCCACAAAACTTCAATATCTGTATTCCATCAAAATGATAGAATAGAATATTCTCAACGTTTTCATTTTTCACCATTTCTTTCATTTTTTTATAATTTAACCATATATTATTATATTATAATAATAGTACTAAATGCCAAGTATTTATACTGAAATATTTTGTTAATAAAATATAATATATTTAAGGGTTATTTCCTCTAGCCACCCCTGAACTATCGCGAATTACCACATCTAACGCCAGACTACGAACTTCATTTTTTGGGTACCTAAACTATCACGATTTTTTTGATTTAGTCCTTCCATCCAATTCCGTGAACTTTTCAATTAACTTCGATTTTTTTATTTGTGAAAAGACCATCGTACCCCTTCCTTAAATGTTAATCTATTTTTACATAAAATAATATATAATAAAAAATAAAAAAATAATTAAAAATACAAAAAGAATGGGGGCGTGGCCCCCTGTCGCCGGAGCGAAAGGGGGGTGCCGACCCTCCGCGCGAGGGATAAAGGGGGGGCCGGCGCCCCCCTGAACGAGCTCGCTCAGGGGGGCACCAGCCCCCCAATCTCCCTCGCCGCGCGTGAGGGAGAAAGGGGGGGGCCGGCGCCCCCCGAGCGAGCTCGCCCTCGCTCAGGTGGGCACCGGCCCCCCTAATCTCCCTCGCGCGCGAGGGAGAAAGGGGGGCCGACGCCCCCCGAGCGAGCTCGCTGCCCCCCCCCCCCCCCCCCCCCCAGCTCGTCGGACCCCCTGGGCGAGCTCGCTCAGGGGGGCGTCGGCCCCCCTTTCTCCCTCGCCGCGCGTGAGGAGGAAAAGGGGGGCCGACGCCCCCCACAGTTTATTTTAGAGCGAGCTCGCCCGCGCCGCCCCCCTCTCCCGGTCCTTTTTTAATTATTTTTTATATTTTTAATTATTTTTATATTTATTATTATATATTATTTTATGTAAAAATAAATTAACACTTAAGAAAAGGGTACGATGAACTTTTCACAAATCAAAAAATTGAAGTTAATTGAAAAATTCACGGAATTGGACGGAAGGATCAAACCGAAAAAATCGCGATAGTTTAGGTACCCAAAAAATAAATTTCGTAGTATGAGATTAGATGTGGTAATTCACGATAATTCAGGGGTGGTCAGAGAAAATAACCTTATATTTAAAAGTTATTCCTTTTGGTCACCAAACATAGGGTAGAATAGGAAAAGTATATCCTTCTGAATAAAATTTATTATTACTTGAAAATTATTCTTCGTCTAAATTACCCTTTAGGCAACAAGTTCTCACAAACACAATAAAAACAAATTATAGCATCGAAATTAAAGTTCTAATCAAACAACACGATCAACCAAAGTTCTTGCTTTTGGCAAGAACTTCATCTCACTCTCAAGAATCAGGTGATGTTTTTTTTCACTTTTTACATATAGGCCTAAAATATTAATGCATATATATATAATATTTAGTTTAATAATATATATATACTTATTTATTAATATATTATTATAAAACTATTAAAAATAAATTTATTTAGTTATAATAATTAAAAATGTTTTATTAATTAGTTACAATATTTTGCTTAGTATTATAATATAATAAAATAATAGTATAATAAAATTTATAAAAATCATGTTAATTAGATAAATTGATGTAAAAATTATAATTGTATTTATTGTATTATAATATTAATTAAATAAAATTAATGTAAATTTTATGTATAATATTATATTTATTAATTACAAATTTTAATTGTTTTTAGGAAAAATATAAATAATCTAATTTATATTATATTTGGATCTTAAGATATTATTTACATAAATTATAATATTAATAAGATATAAAAATCTAATCAAAATTAATATAATATATTATAAAACTTATTTTCCAATAAATTTTAAATTAATAATTACGTATAATATTTTTTATATGCTAGTACTTATTACTATAAATAAATAAATACATAATATTTTTATTTATTATAATTTTATATCTCATAAAATAATTAATTATATTCTTAATTCTTATTTTTTTATCCTAAATTTTTTATATCAAATTAATTTTTTAAATTCCCATCATTACATTTTTTATCAAAAATTAAATCTAAACTTTTCTATCCAATGAAATATTTTTTAAAACCTAATAAAAATTTAAATTCTATCATCCAAACACACCCTTAAATTTTTAATTTGGAACTTCTGTTTATCAGAGTTAAAAAAAAAGAACGCATTAGTTTCATTTAATAAACCAAGGCATCTCAATTTCATCTCCATGACTATTACTTTTTTAAATCTTACTTTTCTCATGTGACGGGATCCAAAGTTTAGGTAATATAATTCAGTTAGGGATTTACGTTGACATGGATGACACGAGTCTGGAGTAACGTATCCACAACAGATCTATAATTTCAGTAGTCGAAATTAACTCACATTTAATCAAAGATATATGCTATATTTCTTTCTTTTTTCTAGTTTAATTTCAAGTACCGTTTTCTATAAGCCTCCTTTACAATATCTAGAAAAACAACACCTCTCCTGCTAGTCGACATCCATTCGTTTGAAGTTTGAACAGCCAGGATCAATCTACGAAATCAACATAATTGCCCAACGTACTACTCACCAAGAACTCTGTATATGAACGATATCATCTACAGCTCTTCATTACAGTGCAGCAAACGTACAACATACTATCAGCACACAATCACAAACTGAACATGGTAATTCTCTAATTTCTCTTCTTTGTTTTGCAACAGCATATCACAAGCAACATGATAGGCGGATTCCAAAGTGGCCTTGCTGCATTATTCAAACGCAAGTGATGCATATCTCATGCCTGATCTTCGTAATGAAAAGTTCTGAGATAGCACTGAGTAAAAACTTGCAAGCACTGGTTCAAGCCTCAAAGTAAGCATATGCAGAGTAATTGCTGCACAATAAGTCCAGAATGCCGAATTTCCACAAGCAGCCGCTTGCTAATCTATTATCTGAAAAATAAAAAGGCAGATAATATCAGGTTACATCACTCATAAAAGAATTATCTTGTACATAGAAGAAACACTATTCTACTTTTGATTCTTCCTGAAATAAATAGTAGAAATATCACCAAAAGCTTATCGATTTGATTAATTATGACCCGATTCTCGGGGAAGTTCTCACTGGCTGCAGTAGCATATTGGTGGTTGCATAAACCTGCCAGATTTTAGAGATATAAAATAAAATCATCCTACCACAAAGATGCAAACAAAATGCATTGCAAATGACAATATGACATCTTCCAGTTTGAAAAGATTTGTAGTTTACAGTATGAAGTATGCTTGATGTAACTGAAAACAGGGGAAGAAGTTCACATGAATAATTAGACACTATGTGATTTGATTGAGTATTTACATCATTTGATCTCTGGAGTGTATCATGTAAAGGAGATACCTGCATCCTAACAAGATATTTCCATCAATGAAAGAAAACAATAACCATCATCACCAAAGATGCAACCCATTACCTCACTAAATTGTGTGGACATAGCAAGCCTTCGATGATGACCATAGGAAGAGATGGGTGAATGTACTGTGCTTGCTGGAGGGTCCTCAAACTATATTTCCTTGGGGAACCTTTTTGGTACTATCTTTAGCATTCCTTGTCCATCTCCTTAAGAAATAACGTTCTGGTAACTCCTTAATGTTCCTTACATCAAGCACTTTCAATACATGACCACATTGAACTCCCACGAACTCAAACATTTTGCAACTGCAAGCAATTGAACAATCAGAAGAGTCGATGCTGACAAAGTATTCTTTTAGATTCTCTCCAACAGTAATTTTGTATTCTGATATTGTTCCAGCCTGACCACAATTGTACAGCATACTATCCATAAATAGTTCAAACTCTTTACTGAACATTTCAAACACTGCAGGGGTGTACAAATTAGCAGCTTGTCTTAACATCTTTGAAGGAGGTATCCTGGGAAAGGTTTGACTTGCATGGAAATCAGCTTGGAGTTCTGCATACCTGTGATCATTCACCATTCTCTCATAATGTTTAAAAAATGAATAAAGATCTAATTGTGGATTTAAATACTTCTTAAGCAAATTATTCATTGTTTCATTTTGCAATGTGCTTTTAATATCAGCACAGTGTATTTGACGACCATAGGGCAAGGCCCATTTTTCCCTTTCTTCAAAGAGCTTTGTTAACCATTCATTATTTCTAAGATCATATTTTTCTACCATTATTCTCCATGCTGCTATGAACTCATTATCATCTTCATATTCATAAACACATCTACCAAAATCTTTGGCAAAAGTTTTTGAACCTTGGAAGACATGACTGAGATGACTCACAGAGTTTTGATATACTTGCCACACACAAAAGCGATGCTTTGTGCTTGGCCAGACTACACTTAAGGCACTTGTAACTGTTAAAGATTGGTTGGTCAAAACTGTCTTTGGCTGCTTTCCTTGCATTGCAATTCTGAAAGTCTCAAATAACCATTTGAAAGATTCTTTAGATTCATCATACATCAGTGCTGCACCAAAAATAACTAATTGCTTATGGTGATTCACACCAAGGAATGGCACAAATGGTCTACCATAACCATGGGCTTTATATGTTGTATCCAGACAAACTACATCACCAAAATGGTCAAAATCCATCATCGATCTTGCATCTGCCCAGAATATGTTGGTCAGTTTCTCATCCTCATCAATTTGCATTGCATGAAAAGAAGATGGATCATTAAGTTGCAATGTTTGAAGATATTTTAAAATAGCTTCTCCATCTCCAACCTGCATAATTCTCATGCGTTTCGAGGGAAGACTCATTCTATAGTCTGCAGGAAGATACCTGGTACTTCTTCCATCTCCAACTTGATTAACTGCTGATTGGTTTAATGTGGACCTTGGATCTTCAGAAAGATCCCCTTCAGCAGTTTGGACTTCACTAATTACCCTTTGTGACCTTAGTAAGTGCATGGCTGAAGGTGGTGCAAGCTGGTGATTATGGTCTGCAACAAATTCCGTAACACGATATGCACCATCAGGAGTAAGTTTAATGGTTAAACGTGCAGGACAGCCAATTCTAGTTTCTGGCCGTGGTCTTTTCACTTCTTTGGCACCCTTTTTGTCCTTTCGGAACCCTTCTCTTGAGCAAACAAGGGTTCTTGATCTGGTAATTTTGTCCAAAGATTTATCCATCCAACCTTTACGCACACTAAAACCTACAATACCAGCATACCTGTTGTAGAATTCATATGCCTTATCTTCAGTCTCAAATTCCATATCAACTTCTGGCAACATCTTTGAGTTATTCAATTCAGTTGTGGATACATCGTAGTCAATAACCTTCCTCTGTTTTCCCTGTGTTTAGAACTCTAGTATGATCAAGAGAATTCCAAAACCAATTACACAGCAATTATTGAATACATGAGAAAAATCTGGCATGGACTTCATGCATAGACCGTAAACCAAATTGAAATTGGAAAGCAAATAAATAATAATGATGATGAAAAATAAAAAAAGCTACTGTTTTAACATTTTCATCAATGTTGCCATGACTAAAACAAATATTTTTATCATGTTTTGCAAATACACTTCCTAAGTCTTATCATGATGTGAACCAGCCTAAATGCAAGTATGAAAATTTGTTTGTTCACAGGTTAAAGATGAATAGTTACTGACAAGACACTTGCTCTGACACGAATTTAAAAATTATGTTAACCAGAGAATTACATATAAATTTTTATTTCATGCTGTTGTTAGCGATGGTGTGGCTATAATATGTTACAGTTTGTCTGAAATGATAATCCACATACATAATGATACATCAGTGAAGATAAAACCTACATGCACTTGATGCTTGATATGTAGAATCACATACAAGCAAGAACTTTGACTTGCACATAGTAGCGGACTAATTGTAAGAACTAACCTTTTTCCATGCTATTCCGCATGCATTACACAATGTCCGTCTCCCCTCAGGCCCACTGCGCATATGAGATGTGAACTTTGCACTGATGCCACAGTTAAGGCACCTGTAATCAGGCAAGAGAGATTATTCATTAATTATTTATTGGTTTGACATTTGATACTTCTGTAGAAACAAGAAAAGAATACATTTTTCTAGAGGTGAAATATAAATAAACATATCCTTTATACCAATTATTATAGGCATGAATCAATAAAAAGATTTAGAATAAGCTGTGCAGATCAAATTGAAGAATTCTTATGGCGAGCAGACCACTAAAAAAACTAAGCTTTGTTTTCCCTACTGTCCTTTATTCTTTCCATTTGCACTACATGCATGGAAGGATTCCATCAGCTTAACTATCGAAATGTTGTTACCTCCTAATTCTTCAGCAATGGATGTGATAAATAACACGTCAGTGGGCGAAGATATATTCCAATCACAGTTTTAAGCATCAAACCGATACAAACGACAGAGGTAGAAAGACTACTTAAGAGAGCAACAAAATGTTCTGGTTTTTACCTTGCGGGCCCTTCCATCGATCCATCACCATCGTCGTGGTGGACCTCCTGGTCGTACGCCATCCGTGATCACCGAAACCTTCCTCTCCGCGGACCCCCGGCGTTTCAGTGGCCGGAACTCCCGCAATTCCGGCAGCTCATCGGGCGAACCAAAACGGTCAATTTATTTCGTACAAGCCGCATTAAGAGAACAAAATTACAATTTTTTTGGCTCGATCGATCGATTCTTCTCAAAGGAGAGGCCTTTGAACTCGAAGTGAGATAGAATTCGGAGGATTGCGCCTCCTGAAGTGAAGAATTCGTCGACTTAATTTGGGGGTGTCTGATTACGGTTCAGAGAGGAATTAGGGTTGTATTCTCTTCCCCACTCGAGCATACAGTTGGGTTTTGCGCATTGCAACAGTAGGAAGAAAACCTGATAGTTCGACACGTGTCCTTATGTGCGAATTTGAGCGAGCAAAATTAATCATTTCACCCCGTTTGAATTATGCAATTCAATTTTAATTCGATTAACAGATAATGTACTTATTAATTAAATTAATTCAATCAATTTGAATAATTAACCAAAATTTTAATTAATAACTCAATTAACTGATAGTTAATTTATTATATATTTTATTAAAAACTTATTATATTCATAAAAAGCATTTATAGTTATTTTGTGTAATTAAATTTGGTTTCATAATTATTTAATTTTTTTTATCTTATTACCCATATTCAAATTAATCTTTACCTTTTATTTAGAATAGATATTTCAAATTTTATTTAGTATATTTTTAAATTTTTTGAATTTAACAATAATTTTTATAATATTTTTTCGATTAAAACGAAGAATTCATCTAATCTTTCGATTAACCGAAATGGATTAAACGATTTTTTTTCAATCCGAATAATTAATAAAAGTTTTTAGTAGATTCGGTTAATTAGTGCCCGCAGTAATTTTGTAGAATTATATAACTTTTAAAAAGTATTTCGTCAACGTTTAAACTAATGTTATTAAAATCGGATCGGACCGACCGGTTGAATCACGAACCGGTCAAAAATTTGGTTCGATTTGATGTTAAAATCATTTTTAGTATTGAATCGGAAAAAACTGATTGAACCGGCCGATTGAACAAGACTGGTTGAACCGGTTGCAAATTTTGAAGAATAAAATTAAAAAAGATAAAAAAAAAGAAAGTTAAAAAAGAAATAAAGAAAGAAATATAACAAAGGTAAGAAAAGGAGGGAATATGACATGTCTAAAATTAAATAGAAATTGAAATAAAAAAGGTAAGTATTTAAAATTAAATAACATTAAAATGAAAAATTATAAAGGGCGTAAATAAAGGAAAAAAAAGGAAAGGGTTAAAGAAAAACATAAATAGCAATAATTTAAAATGAAATTTATTAATATTGCATCTATCATCAATAAATAATAGATATTAAATTAATAATGATCTATTTATATTTATATGTTAATAATTATTAAAAATTTTAATAAATAAAAAATATGTTATATTAATTTTTAACATTATTAATAGATTATTAGTACAATATTCATATACTATATCATATAATTTATATTATATCTTTATAATTATTATAAATAATATTATTTTAATAAAATTCGATTCAATCCGATCGAATTCGATCGGATCGATCCAACCACGACCCAGTAGAGAGCCCGGTCCGATTATGAAAATATTAGTTTAAACTCATTCATTTCATTGGCATTTTGGGCACCTGTCGATTAAAATTAGGTAATTCAATTATAACTTAAACTAAAAAAACTCCTCGCGCTTTGTGCAATTAACAAAGATGCGATCATATTAATTATTTGTTACCGGAGAAAACATTAGATAAGGAGATATCTTTAGGTTATATATTAAAAGTATTAATATTTTTTAAATCTGAATTCACATATTTAATTGAGCCAAATAATATATTTAATTAGTTTTTATCAATTAAAAACTTAAAAAGGCTGAAACATTAGAGTATGTAGAAATTTATTTTTATATCATATAAACTTAAAATGCTCATGTAATTTGAGTAGAGGGTGCAAAGAAAAAAATCATAAGAATAATAAGAAAAAGTATACGCAATGCTCCTAAACATAATTAGAAAAAATATCATAATTTGTTTCTAGTAGATAACATAATGTAGTTGTACAGTTTTATAATAGTTCTTGATCTTTTTTAAAGTAAATTGTGAATGGATATATTGCATTATATACAATATATCCTTTTGTTCCATTAAATATTTATTAAAAAAGAGTACAAATAGATAAAATCAATTAGCTAAAAATTTTGTGAATAATTTTGTATTTTGTTTGATTTCTTTTTTATTACTATCTTCCCACTTTTTGTGAATAATTAGTAATTATTAAGTTGTAGTTTGGGTGAGTTGCATCGTGGGAAGAGAATAATAATAATAATGGGAAGAAAACGGAAAGGTTAGATGAAGAAGTTAAAAAGATCACCGCCTGAAGGTCATGAAGTAATATTAAAATATGGATGAAAAATTAGAATAAGATAATTATTAATTAAAAAAGAATAGAAAAAAGATAAATATGCCAAACACGTCGTCTAATTTTAGGTGCATATCCTTAGGAAAGTAAGTGTCATATAATTGTTAATTATACTTTTTTCGATAAGGAATTGTTAATTATACATTTGGCGACGAACAAAATAACATCCGAATCCAAGTGATGGGGCATGACAAAGGCATACGGGGGTTGGCTTCGAGGATGCCCACGTGATAGTTAGCGATCCCCAGCAACAATTTAGACTTGCGCAAAAAGTTCTGGAGGATCTTTACGATGCCGTGTTGAGTTTTCATCTCCTGCTCGAAACTTTCCCGGCCAAAGAAGAAAGCGCCTGTGCTCTTGCTTCGCGGCTCTCTGCTCGCGCGCACTGGCTCTCGCAACTCTGCTGCATGCCCTGGACATAGTGCGGCTGCTGCCAGCACTCCTTGCATTCCTGGAGCTCGGGGTCCTCCTTTTGATGGGTTAAAGTGAAGGTCGTGGTGAGGACGCAGACGGCGAGAAGGATGACAAATTAAGCTCAGTTTGGTGTCCATGTCGACTATTTGAAGCCAACTTCAGAGTCGCTGATATGCATTCAGAAGACGAGATAATCATCTCCCCATTAAAAAGTCTTGAAGTTCAAGTTGTTTGGACTTGTATTAGTTCAATAGCTTTTTATACTCTCATGCACGACTTTTAATCTTCTTTATATTTAAGTATCAAATATTTTAATAAGTGAATGAGACTTTTAACCTTCTTGTAATTTTTTTATCTCTTCAGACTCCTCACTTTTCATCTTCTTTTAAGTTAACACATGTTGTCTTTGCATAATAAATGTTATTAATATTGGTTCTATAGTAGTGGTCTTTTGAAGTCTTTTAAGTCATATTTAATTTTAAATATAACGTTTTAGTTTTTAAAGTCAAATTCATGTATGATATTAATGAGATAGTGGGTGGACTGATTAATGACGAATTAGATGAAAAATTCTAAAAAGATAAATAAGAATGGTAATGGAGAAAGATATTTACCATCCTCCTGCCATTGGAAAAATCAATATGAATATCAGCTATATATATATATATATATATGTATGTATATATTATACTATTGAATATTAAAAGCTCTATATTGTATGGGCAAGAAATCAATTGCATAGAAAGTTGTAAGAGACATGAAGTGATGCACCGAAATAGAATTCCTAAATTAATAGGAGAGAGAATTGTAGGAAGAGGGAATGCAACAAATTAATATGAGAGAGAAAATTCTAACCGAAGGAGAAGATGTATACCAAATAATGCTCAACGCCTCAACCACATTTAAAAAATTCAAAAAATATACAAAAAAGATAAATGAACTTGGTGGAAGGATAGAAGTTAGAAACTGATGTCAAATCCTTAGAATTATATATATATTGTTTTATCTTCTAAATAAGCTGACTTCTTTATTTTTTGAGTGCTCAAAATATTTAATTTTCTTTTTTCTGCGTGGAGTTATAAAAAGGGGTAGCTACAAAAATCGTGACTTTCTGATAAGCAATCGTTTCGGCTAAATATTGACATTTTTTTCATGCAAAATATTTACCATTGACCTAAATGTACGATTGAGAGTGGACTAATTTTTTTGTCATAAAAGATTTTCTTATGGAAAAATTGATAAGTATAAAAAGAAAGCTTCTTTAAAAGCAATTTTTTATATTACCAAAATTTTTATATAATATTTGTATTAAGTTGTTTTGACTCATCAATTTACTTTATTCTTTTTATAGATAACGAGTAATGTGAATTATTAGATGATTCTTATTTATGAAATTACAGTATAAATTATATATGAGAAAAATGATAATTCAAATCAGGGGCCTTAGCACGGCTCAATCGCCTCGAGCTCTCGAAGTTGGCTTTCATTTTTTTTTGTAATCAACATGCAACTAATAAATTTGAACCATTAGTTTAATCATATATATATGGATATATATATATATATATATGCACTTCCGTTGGAAGCCACCATGTCGACAATTCCTCCGACCGAGCTGTGGTGAAGAAAGCAGCAACAGTGTTGTCTTCTCCCAGTTGCATTGCAGAGTTATCAGTTTGATGTTTCTTAGTTTGTAGCAGGTCTTGTAGCAGTATGATGATCCGATTTTATAAAATCGGATTACTCAATTGTATCAGTTAGTCTTTTAGTATAAATAGTGATGCATTCGTGTAATATATGGACTGCTGAGTAGAGTTGTAATCCCTTTTCCTCTTAATACACTTTACCTTTATCTTTTCTTTCCTCCTCCGTTCCTTCCTCTGGTGACTCCATTTGAACTCCGAGCCAGGAGCTCAGTTTCTTGGCATGGTATCAGAGCAAGGTTCTCGGTGATTTCTTTGAGCTCCTCATCGCCGCGTCTGCCTTGCTGCTACTGCTCGGCGTTTGTCGCCATCCTTCCTCGCCTTGTTCATCGCCGGTGAGGTCGAGCTAGAATGGCGCCCATGAGCCCAGGCGCTTCAAGATCGGAGGCAGATCGAAGCAGATCTGCTCACGGCCAGAGGCATCTCACTGGCATTTTTCTCTGGTCAGATCGGGTCCTATATCTTTGGTTATATCTCTGGTTTTTCATTCGATATCCTTCGTACTATACTAATGTTTACAGTTTCTTCCTGAGTTCTTCATTTTTTCATTCGATGTCTTTCGTTCTCTACTAATGATTATCATTCGTTCCAATCTATTGTTGGCAAGCTCAATTTCAGTTTTTATTCTTCGTATTTTTCTCTTCTGTTTCTCCGACGCCCAGCAAATGTTCGACGAAATGTCATCTTTCCTCTGGTCGTCGATATGATTCCCGACGTTATCATCGGAGGGGTATGAGCCTTCTCTCCTTGTTGCCGTTATCGACGTTTCTCCATCGTTGTCGTCGGACGCTTTCGGTGGCGATCGCCGAATTGAAGCTTAACCTCCGTTCTCCTTGCCATCGTCGTTGTCGATGACTGGATCTTGTTTGAAGTTTTATATCCTCTGGTTCATCGAGGTCGGCAGGCATTTCTTGTCTCTAATCATCCTCTAATCTGTTGGTTCTTCTCTGTCTTAGTGCTTTCATATGTTTTCTTAACTCTTCGTATGTTAGTTCGTATGTTAGTTCTTTGTCTACTGGTTGATGTCTCTCGACGAGAGGGCGACTCCAGCAAGTCTTGTGCTGCCTTGTGTGTTACTGCTGTGAGGGATGTAAGCCGCGAGGGGACGTGTTGGCCTCTCCAGAAACCATGACTAGCAGGTGTTCAACGATATGTATCTTGATTTGTAAAGAGATCCTTCTCCAACTAGGTTCTGTTGAAGAACAGCAAGCATGTTGTTGTTGCAGTATTGAGTTGAAGAGTGATGCAAAAATGTCACAGTTTATTTCCAACTAGTGTTCTTCTTAAGCCATGTTTTGCAGCTTGATTTTCCCGACATGAACAATTATCGCCATGACCGTGACCTTCGTGGCGAGCTACTATGTACATCTGCAGCGTGCATTCTCAGTTTCTTCTGCCTAGAAGCTATAAGTGTTCGTTGACGTGTTGTCCAAGGATTGGCACTGTTCGACCACTGATCGTCGTCTCCAACGAGGGGACGTGTTGGAAGCCACCACGTCGACAACTCCTCCGACCGAGCTATGGTGAAGAAAGCAGCAGCAGTGTTGTCTTCTCCCAGATGCATTGCAGAGTTATCAGTTTGATGTTTCTTAGTTTGTAGCAGGTCTTGTAGCAGTATGATGATCCGATTTTATAAAATCGGATTAATCAATTGTATCAGTTAGTCTTTTAGTATAAATAGTGATGCATTCGTGTAATGGACTGCTGAGTAGAGTTGTAATCCCTTTTCCTCTTAATACATTTTACCTTTATCTTTTTTCTGAAGCTCTGCCCCTCTTTTCTTTCCTCCTCCAGTGACTCCATTTGAACACCAACCAGCCAGGAGCTTAGTTTCTTGACAACTTCTGCCTATAAAAGTCCATTGACTTGCATATACTCTTTTTTAAGGAACACAATTAACTCTTAATGGACTTCCTTTCTAACCACATTTATATAAGCACAAATCTGGATTATTTTGTCTGCTTCCACTTCAAACTTCAAAGGATTTCTGTAAGTTTTAAATGTAGGTTGCCTTCAAAGGGTTCGAATTGCTAGTGAATTTGGGATGGTATCTATATTTGTGATTTTGAACTTTTTAATGCTTCTAGTTAGTATTCTTCATGGCATGCATCTCTTGCAACCTTTATATTGATGTGAAGTGTAACACCTCAAAATTTTAAAAATAAATAAATAATATTTATTAATTTAATTTCAAAATTACTTATTAATAAAGGATAATGAAAGTTAAGAATGGATAAAAAAATTAAAAAAGGATAATAGTTTGAATTGAAGAAAAGAAAGAAAAAAGATAAATGAATTAACTAACATAACAGGAGAGATTGTAGATAAGGTTCAAAATTAGTATTACAAGAAGATTAGTACCTACTCTCATATTATAATTCAATTTCCACCAAAAGATTAGTCTCTCCTATTTAAACAAACCTCTCTTCCCAAGCATCCCCTCTCATTTAGTAAATAATTTTTCCTCCAACTTTGAATAAGAATAACTAAAAAGTTCATACAAAGTCGTGTGTTTTGATAGTTTCATTTGAAAGGTACGTAAGGTTGTCAGATTAATTTCTGGATATGCACTACAAGAAAATCGTCATTTTCTGACGGGCAATTTCCGACGAATAGAAATTCATCGCAATTTGCGACGGACTTTGCGACAAAAATATTTTCGACGAAATTCCTGATGGTTACGATCGTTGGAAATGAAAATAATAAATTATGTAATTTATTATATTATTATTTTATTTTTTGATGATTAGGAACGTCGATATTTCCAACAGATACCCATCTGTCGTAATTTCCGACGGATTTTTCGATGATTACGACCGTCGGAAATAAAAATAATAAATTATGTAATTTGTTATATTATTATTTTATTTTTTGACGATTATGAATGCCGATATTTTCAACGCCGTCACAATTTTCGATGGTCACAACTGTCGGAAATGAAAATAATAAATTATGTAATTTATTATATTATTATTTTTTTGACGATTAAGAACGTCGATATTTCCGACGGATATTCATTCGTCATAATTTTCGATGGTCGCAACCATCGGTAAATATATAATAATATAATATGAGGAGTATTTTATTAATATAATTACTGATAGTCCAAACCGTCGCAATTTTCGACGATTCCGACCGTCGGTAATAATTAGCGACAGTTCAAATCATCGGTAAAAAAAATATTATATATAACTAAATATAATATTTTATTTTTATAATTAAATATTTTTTTATGGTCACAACCGTCGGTAACTTTAAAAATAATTAATATTTGCTTTTTCGACAGTCGGAGCCGTCGGTAATTAAAATTTTATTATCTCATTTTTTTTCGTTTTTCCGCTTTCCCATCTTTCCACTTATATATATATACCCCCTCTCTCTCTCCCCCCCCCCCTCTATTTCTTTATTTCTTTCCCCCTCTCCTCTATCTCTCCCTCTCCCTGCCAGCGAGCCTCCCGACCGGATGTCGACTGCCAGCGACCCATCTCGCCGGCGTCCCATCCCACCGACGTCCCTCTCCCTCTTTCTCTCTCCCCGGCCCCGCCACATGGCGGCCGGATCGGCCGACTAGCGGCCGGATCGGCCGACTAGCGGCCGGATCTGCCGGCTGGCCGTGGGCGGTCGGATCGGCCGACTAGCGGCCGGATCTGCCGGCTGGCCGCGGGCGGTCGGATCTGGCACCTAGCAGTCGGATCTAACCGTTGCCGGCCGGATCTGGCAGCCAACGGCCGGATTTGGCCATGGGCGGCCGGATCTGGCCGCGGCCCGATCCGGTGCTAATTTTTTTATTTTTAAAAAATTCTTTGTGACGATTGCGACCGCCGAAAGATCGACGGTTGCAACGATCGCTGAAAGTTTCGATGATTTGTGACCGTCGAAAGTTTCGACGGATTGCGACGACCGTCGAAAGTTTCGACGGTTACGACCGTCGAAAGTTTCGACAGTTACGGCCGTCGAAAACTTTCGACGGTTAGAACCGTCGGGACTTTTCGGACGGTACCGTCGACGACCATTTTTCCGATGGATCGATTCCGTTCGAAAAACCGTCAAAAAATATATTACCGACGATTTTTGGACTGATTACATACAGTCAAGTGATGGTATCTTAATATATAGAGTAATTAAGTTAAAAAAATATTAAATAATAAATTATGTTCTCCTTTTCATACATGAATAGTTCCCATAAGATTTCATGTCAAAAGTATTAAGTGCAAAGTCATGTTAAAGTCTTGAAAAAATGAGTTCAAAAGTTCCACGGGAAAGCTGGTCTACACTAAAGGAATTCGGCTAGTTTTCATCAATATTCCATGAAACTTGGCGCGACCTAAACTTAGACATAACTTGAGTTAGGTTCTAAAAGTTTGACTGGAGTTCCGTTAGTGATCATTCTACAAATTTGGTTATATCCATCTCGAGCTAGGATGAAATTGGATTCATACAAGAGTAGATGGAACGTGGCTTGTGTTACCCCTAAGGGTTGTTTGGATGTAAACTTTTAGTTCCAAAATAAAATTGGGATGACCTCCTGCTGCCCCTATCAACTAATTCGGCGAGAGCAAGAATGTTCTCCGTGAGGGCAAGAACACAAATGCTCTCACTTTTCTTTGTCCTTGAAATTATTGCATGTGGGTCCCATGTCTTAGTTTAAATGTTGTTTGACTGCAACATTGAGAACAAGCTCCTAATTCTAGGTATATCCCCCTACTAAACACCCCCCTAATGTGACTTGTATCTAGGTCAATCAGCTTGAGTCATATTGTACCCGACTCAAATTTTGATTATTTCTCAAAATGAGTTATCCTTTCATTTATTTTTTTATTAAATAATTTTTTACCCTTATTGATATATGTAAAATTAGAACATGCAAAGACAGATAATTAGGTTAAAGGTAAATATTGTAAAATGATATTTGTCATATGCACAGATTTTTAAAGAATGATTAAAAAATGAGGGGTCTTTTACAATTCTAAGAATGAGAAGTTTTTACAATCCCTCTTTGAGAATCTTTTTTTTATCCCTAGATTTATATTTTTTATAGATTTAAAGTACCATTTTAGTCTTAGATTGATCTTAATCAAATGACAAATGAAAATATCATGATATGATCCATAATAAAAGATGTGAAACTCATCTATAATGACAAGCACAAAAACTTTTAGCCCACATTCTAAGGTAAAAAATGTAATGAAACTTATAAAAAAAGGTTGAGAGAGAAATAAAGGAAAATAAATATTTGATTTATTCTTTATTAATCTTTATCATGATTATTATTTTGAAATCAAATTACTTCTATTAACCTATCTGATTCAAATGTGTTATCTTGTGTATTGGGTGTAATTGCACATAAAGAGTTCATGAAATTGATCAAGTAAAAATGAGTGTGTGCGCAGCCAGGTTCATGGTGATAAAGTTGTACATCAAATTGTGTTATTAGAACATTTATTATTAGTTTAATAGTTACTTGATAGCTTATTAGATTTGGAGAACTATTTGAAACAATAAATGTGTTAGCTTTCACACTTTGATTAATGAAAATAATTTATTAGTATTGTTTATCTTTACATGGATTTGTAAAAGTTGAAGAAGAGAGAACTTTATTCACTAGACTCGGTGAACACTCATATTTCAAAGATATTGAAATCAATCTTTAACTCCATAATAGTGGGGATTATGAGCCGAAATGTACATGAACATGGTGACATGGTGACTTGTTCTTCAACAAACATTTTAGCATTTCAACGTAATTACTTTTCCTTCAAATATTGTACAAGCAAATGGAATACATGTATGACCATATATTATAATTACACAGTTAATTTATTTTTTAATTACAATATATTTAAGTTATAACTAAACATGATTATGAATAATTTTACGTTGTCAAAAAAATGCAGAAAAGCAATTTTAAAAAGATGTCTTAATGCAGTATTTAAAGATATTGAAAAATAATTACAAAGAATCCAAACACTGTGGTTAATAAAATTTTGGATGACGCATAGAATAATGATCATAGCAAACTTTCTTAAGGAGAGAGAATTTACTAACCCACCATAAAATGATTGACGTGTTTTATATTATCTATATGGAAAAAGAAATGAAAAGCCTAGTAATTTTCACAAACCAAATTCTCCAATTTTATCTTAATCTTATTTTAATTCTCCAACTTTAATTTTTAATGCCACGATGTCCCAACTTATAAACTATATCAAAATTAGCTTTTTAACTTCCGAAATTATGGAAGCATCTGTGGAGTTGATATAGTTTAGTGTTATTGATGTAATAAGAAAATGTTATTATTTAGTTAACTACATTTATGGAGTTGTATTTATTTGAATTTAATTATTTGAGTCATTAAATTTGTAGTTCATTACGCATCGAACTTCGTTTGCTAATTTATTTCCCCTAAGGCTTTTATATGTTTTTGTTTAATCTTCTTCCGCAATTATATATATATTTTTTCTTGGACTAGGCAATGTATAGTTAGAGTCAAAGTCTTAAATATCTTGCATAACGTCTCCAACGGATACAGATTTGAGAAAGAATTCAACCTTGTTCTAGGGTATATTTTCGTGTATATTATATGTCATGCTTCAGAAGAATACTAAAATGATATACACATATGGGAAGTTATTTCACTGCCAAATCTATACAAGAGTAAGTAACAAGGAGCTAGAGAACAACAAATTAAGAAAAGAAAATATATAGAAAGACCATACATACAAAAGTTTAATTACTAGGATTAGCTTAATTATAAGTTTCTACGCAATCAAATCTATCTGTTAATTAACTCCCGATGATATTAATTTGTCGACCCAACCCAAGCCAAAATTTCTCAGCTCCGCCTTGGTCTCGATCACGTTCGATGAACCATCATGGATTTGATACGGTGCCTTGGCGACGATCCTAAACACCAATATAAGCGAACATAGGAACACATTAATTAACTGTAAAGTTTAATAATTAATCCTGTACATAAATGAAATGGTTATAATATAAAGCATCTTCGTTATTAAGAAAAATCTAAGACAAAAGAAACCTACCGATCTTTTCTCTTCTCAAGGAATCGATGAAGAGAGCTTCTCCTGACCATTAATGGCATATCTGCAACATGTTATATAAATATATCTAATTAGAAAAATTCATCTTAATTATCGTTTCTCACCTAACTAGCAAAGAAATCCTTAACCATATAAGTATAGCTGCTCCATGCATGATGCATAGAATTAGAACTGAAGGAATATATATACCTGACGCACTTGCGGATGGTAGCGCCACATCCGTCGCCGGCGGCGTAGTCTCTCCATGATTCAGAGCTGCGGCGTTCTCATTTATCGCCATCCTCGTCAGAGCTCTGGCCTTGTCAGCCGGGAAATCATCCCAGACCAACACCTTCCCACTGTAAAATATCGTCAGCTGAGCCTTAGTACTGTACTTCAGATCCCTATATACAGCAGCCACAGCAACATATTCGAGAATAATTTCGTTAGGATATGAAAAGCATGCATGCGAGCGCACAAAGGAGAAATGCAAACAATCACTAAAATTCTTGATCTCCTTATCAAAAAGAAAAAAAATTACTTGATCTCAGGAGACTTGGCAGATTCATCAGCAAGGGCGTCGTTAGGAGAGCCAAACCCTGCATGCTGTGGGAAGAGGTCCATAGGTTTTGGAACGCAACGGCCGGCAGCATGTCCGGCGTTCTCCTCGTCCAGCGACACATCCGCTCCAGGGAGCAGGCTCATGGTTTTGGCCGTCGCGGTCCGAATTATTTCTGCAGCAAATTTACGACGACTGTATATATGTCAAGAACAAAGCATATATGCATGCATGCATATGCGTGTATATGTATGTTATAATTAATCAAAATAAATAGCTTTTCTAGATCATTTGGCTACCACATATGAGCTCTATCACCTTCAGCATGTTGATGCTCGACGGACGCCCTTGGGGACATCTCAAGGCCGAGTTCTCCAAAGCTGCGCTTCTCCTTCAAGTATTGGCTTAACATCCTACATGTGACCGAGAAGTTGGACCTGTCTCTTCCCCTCTTCTCAACCTTCTCCGCCATCCTGATCTCTCTCTCTCTGGGATGCTATCCTTTCCTGCTCTTGCTTATGTCTTCTTTCTTTTCACTGCAATGTTTCTTTTGGACGTCGTGCTTGTCCGCTTGCGTTAGTTCCGCGTGTGATGTCGGCGCCTTGGTGGTGGTAGGCAGGTGGGTGAGGAGTGGACACAAGCCGAGAGAGAGAGACAGAGAGATCACGTGTTCTTTTTACCGAGAGAGAGAGAGATCACGTGTTCTTTTTACCATTTTTATGTTCTTGGGGGAATTGTAGAGATGGAATTTCGGAAGGGCCGCACGGTCTGGCACGCCGTCGGTCCGCTCAAAAGTCGTGCCCATTCAATCTGGTACGAACATGTTTCGCGCATGAAAACACGGACCGTGTCGTGTCATTCCGTGTCGGGTCGTCCTACCGCACTGTTAACACGACACGGCCCGGACACGGTGAACACGGATCCGGCACGACAGCCCGTTTTGACACGGACATGGACCGCGCATGATGCATAACACGGTCCGCGTTGAAATCACACGGTCCATGTTGTTTCGATTTGACAACATAATCACGAGCCGCGTTCACGGGCGCGCTATGAGTACAACACGAACCGTGTTAAATCAACGTGGACCGTGTTGCACCCACTCCGCCACTTATAAAATATGACCGAACTCCTCCCTTTTCTTCATCACTCTCATTATTTTTCCTCTCATCTCTCTCATACTCTCACTCTCACTCTCAATCTCCTCTCATCTCCTCTCCTTTCCCAAATGGCTACATGACTACAAGTCTACATCCCTCCCTTTCTCTCAATCTCATCTTCTCTCATTAAATAATTAAGATATCATTTTCATAATAGTCGTTCTTAGACTCAATTCGAGTGATACTATCTTTTCTCTTGAAATTAATCTAAATAGCGATTGTTGTGAATATAATGTCATGATTACTCAATGAGAGTTTGAAAATTATAACTATATAATTATTATATAATAATAATAATTAAAGTAGTCGGTAGCCATTAAACTAAAGTCATATTATAATTTCATTTAAGTACTAGTTTGCTTAGTATAATTTGGTTTATAACATAGTAATATAGTATATACTATTATACTATATAGTATCTTAGTTATAAGATAGTTAAATACTAATTTACTTAATATAACCTAGTTATAACTTAGTATATAGTAATTAGTACTTAACTATCTATACTAGATTACAAGTATAAAGTATACTAGTATTACTAATATATATTTATTAAATACTTACCAATTAATTTTATGTATAAGGTTATAAGTTATAACCTATTAGTTATTACTTAGTACTCAATTGTTCATTTTACAAATTTATTTACTTAATAATTATAAATTAATGACTTAATGCATTTGAAAATTTAACTATATAATTGTTTACATAATAATTAAAGTAGTCACTACTCACTAGACTCACTAGTCACTAAGTCATATATTATAAAATAATTAATAATACTAATTATATTATATAATAATCTATAAGTAAATTAAAAATTATAAAAGTTCATGAAAGAAAAAAAATGGGCCGTCCGACCCGGCCTGGTCAGGCCGGGCCCAGACCGTGCCGGGGTCCAAAACGTACCGTGTGACACGACACGACTCGTTTTCAAAATGGGCCGTGTTGGCACGACACGGCCGGCGGTACGATCAAACACGGGTTGACCAGTCCGAACTCGGCCCATTTGTCCATTTGTAGAGAATTGAGGGGTGGGAAAAATTCTGAAAAAAGTTTAGTGTAATTCGTTGGTATCCCAATAATTGAGAATGGAAACAGCAAATCATTTTCCCGGATGGAAACAAAAAGTCATATCGTTATTTATTTATTTATTTATTATTTATGCGTTTTCCACTGAGTTGTTAACTTCGATGTTGCCATGCATCAATTGAGCAAGAGTCTTAAAAAAAAATTGAGCAAGAGTCTTAAAAAAAATTGAGCAAGAGGAAACGATTTATTTATGCGTGCGACGATGTTTAACATGTTAGAAAATATTGAAATTATATATAACTATTTTTTACATTTAGATTTTTATTGGTGATCTTTGACATTATAATTAGGAAGAAACAGTAAAATGTATAAAATTAACATGTATCAAGGTTTTTTGGGAAAATAAAAAAAATATGAATATGAATTTCGCAGAGAAGGAAAGAGAAAGACGGCCTTGAACTAATTTGATACCCGTCGGCACGCGGCAGCCCCCAAAGTTCACGTTGTAAATGCCTAAAATAAGCACCTTTATTTTTCGGTGAGTAAATAAAGCAGCTTGTGGGTCCAAGTCCAAGAAGGGACACGCTTCGTCCCAATGTTCCACGAATACAAATAGAAATAGAGCCACATGCCTTTTACAAAAAGGGTTCTTTTGATGACTAGCAACACATTATATGGTAAAAAGAAAACATTTCAAAATTATTAGTTGCTTTCTTGATACAAAACATGGTATTTAAAATGTTTTTAATATGTAATTGATTGTGTAACTTCTGTTTCCGTTGTTTGATTAGATATGCAAATGAAGTTTCGAGGAAAAAAGAATTCTTGACTAAAATTTGGAGAATGATAATTTATACAATAAAAATTATTATTAAAAAAGTTAATTAGTTTATTTTATGGACGTGTCATTTTATGTACAATTTCAACATTTGAATTTATACTTTCTATTTACTCTGTAATTTTATTTCATTTTCTTTATTTTTTTACTCATTTTGATTTTTTTTAAAGATTTATAGTGTAAGTGTAGTTTGTACTTTTAACTTTAACCTACTTCTCAATGTTATTTTATTTTATTAATTTGTTTCTGTTTTTCTCTTTTATTTCAATTGCCTTTATTATATTTGTTTAGGGATGTAATCTGAAAATTTTATCTGATTCAAAAAAATCGAATAAAAAATTAAGGACTTAAATATAATTTAAGATGATTTTTAAAAAATTAGAACGGACTCGTTAATTTTGATCCCACTGAAAAAGATCGTAGAGGCTCATGAACCCTTTTTATTTATATAATGAATTAATAAGTTATCAATTCTTTATTATACATATAATAATTTTTGTATATAATTTCATATCTTTCTATCACATTATGAAACTCTAATTTGATAACTTTAAATTTTAGTAGTATATTTTATATTAAATTTTATTATTTATATTAATGATAATTTGCTATATATATTTTTAAAATATAATTATACAAAAGTATTGTTTTTAAAAAAATTGACTCAACAGAGGGTAATTTTTATTTTTAAATTATTTTAGTGATTTTCTTAATTTTAAAAATTGATCCAAAAAATAGAGGATGAGTCTAATCAATAATTATTAATAATATAATATTTTACATTGTATTTAACATCTACATTACACTTAATTTGTTTTATTATTTTTAATATTTTTTTAAATAAAGAGTCATGCGTAGTTTAAAGTTTTTTTTATTTTAAATGTACAATTTATTATCTTTTCATTAACTTTCTGTAAATAATTTTATTTTTTTAAGTTTATATATAAGTGTATCCATGATGCGGTAAATTTGTAATAATAAAATTGCTAGCAAGTGCACTAGACGTATCAAATAATAAAGTGTAGAGCAAAGTTGTCGATATCATGAAGAATTAATTAGATGTAATCAATCTCAATAATTTACTGGGAGAAGAAAAGATGTTGTGATATAACAATAAAAAAATTAAATGTACAAAAAAATTAAATAAATGAGTGTTGAGCTTAAGGATTATAGATGACTAATTATGATGATTAACTAACATGAATCACGACGATGATTGAATTATAACAAGGATTATGATTACTTAAATAATTGACATCTAGACTGAGTAAATCAAACTATTTTAATTATCGCAGAACTTAATATCACAAACGTTGACTTACTCTTTAGTAAAAAAAGATGTTAAGATGTGTTAAGTTATAATTCCTAAATTAATAGTCATCCAACGCATGGGTATAAACTAATAGACCGCATCAAATTTAGTACAATCGATGAGTTACAAGATTCGTGTTATGATTGCTTCAACTTCAAGTTACAAATTAATTTGCTAAGAATCAAATTCTAAAACTAGCCACCCCACACTTGATTTATAGTCATATCTTAAAATATAATAAACATAGTAAAAAGAATTAAGCATAACAATCATAATCAAAAGAAACTAAAATAACTATATTTATTCAAATCCAACAACCGAGTTTATGTAGTTTTCTCGAAAATATTAGTAGTATCTATTACAAAATTAATTAGGCATAAAAAGTATGGGTAAAAAATATCCAAAAAATGATTAAAATATTAAATTCTTGCTTTCAATGATCTCTGAATCGCTATGAAACACAAACAACCCATAATCTTATCCGAAAAATCCTCTTTAAACTTGAAATTCATCATCAGCAATGCAGTATGGCTCCTAGGTCTCAGGTACCACATTTTATGTCTCTTTGGGCCTCTATTTCTAGTCTTCGGCTATTAAAAAGTTTTTGTAAAGTTTCAATTTGATTGGAAGTCTTTTTATGTCAAAAGAATAAAAATTCGAAATACATTTTGATTAGGATTTAAAATCATTCAAAACATCTTCAAATATGAGTAAATATGTTTCTAAATGATACCTGAGACTTAAGATAAAATTTGGAGTCGATTTGCAATTGAAATTCCCAAAAAAGGTTGAAGAAATTTTGAAATCACCCTTCGTAACACCCATAATAGCTTTGTAACAATCTAAAAATGACTTTTTGTGGCCCATAATATGGATTTCATAGCACTTAGAATGTCCAATCAAAGTAAAAATTGTCTTCATGAACCATAACATTCGCTTCATGTACTCAGGCAAGTCATGCACAATTCTGGCTGTTACGATTGTTACCGACTCATCAAAGCTTGTTATAGTCTTCGGTAATTTGTACTTTGTGGCTCCGTTTTAATTCTGGTTCAAGTGCCACTGACTCTTTTCTCTTACTTTTTCTGTAATAAAACACATAATTTGAATAGATTTTTATTTTTTATAAAATTAAAATAAATAAGGTTAAAAAATTATGCATGCTATATGAAAATGAATCAAAATATTATTAAACATGTGGCTAATTATATGTTGTATTTTGCATACATCATACTCCTCCAAGCTTAGATACTTGCTTCTCCTCAAGCAATGCTCAAAGCAAAACTCTAACAAAAATGAATAGTGATTGTTTCCACCCTATCACTCAACTATTTTTCTTAGCACTGAATTTTATATATCGATCATCTAAATGTCTCACCACTTTCCATAATAATCTGACTTTCTAAAAATTTTGAATTTAAGGCATTTTAGACTCCTCCAAATTCAACTCTGAATAATAAGAAAATAATTCTTGGAAACGAAAAATATCAATGTTGAATATACAAGTGTAACATGAACTTTTATTCACTTATTACTATTATGTCTCTTCACTTAAAATTTTTTCATAATCATTCTTTTTTTTCACCACTTTTTCTTTTCACCCCTTCTTTTTCACTGATTTGGTACTCTTCACTTTACCCTTAGGTCGTCAAACAAGGATTCCTAGGATCTAATCACTCAAACGCATTAAAATTTCGGATACCACTTTTTTATACCTCCTCATACTTTTTGGGGCTTCCACTAGCTCTTTTTTATATATGATGACAATTATATATACATGTGTGTGTATATATATATATATATATATATATATATATATATATATATATATGCTTAGCCACACTTGAGTGTTGATATAACATATATAATATAATAAAAACTTGAGCATGAAGAGGACTTGTCATCAACCATTTATAATTTCATTAAGCAACTTTCTTCAAATCAATTACCCAACACGAAGACGATAAATGATAAATATCATATATTTCAAATTTCGTTAACTAACAGATGTCCTTGAACAAAACTTGAAAAAGAGCAAATATGAAGACATGAGAAAGTAAGATATAATTTTCAATTATGCAAAACATTTTTTGTTATTTTTTGACATGGAATGTGAAGAAAATATGCACTTAGTAGATGAGACATGATGGGAACATAGTATGTAATGCAATATAAAAAGATAGGCATGATGTATGAAATTGCAAACTCTTCAAGCTTGAACTCAACACTATTTTTAGTGTTTAAAATCAAATTCGTAGGAGTATAAATAGTAATAAAATATATATAAAAAGAAAAGTAAATGATAGAACCTTATCTATGGAAGCTATAGAAAGAAGGCACAAAGAATTCATAGTGTCCTTGGCCGATAAAAATTTGGGTGTCTATGTTTCATGCTTCTCTCATGGATTCTCAAGAGGCATTTTTTTATCTATATCTCCTTTATTTTTTTCTTCATTTTCTTCTCTTTTTGTTTTCCATCATCATGGGCTGTGCAAATTATGAGTCATGAAGGGTTGACAACGACCCTCGATGAAGAAGAAAATGTGCGTGTGTGTGAAATTTCATTTTAATTCAACTTGTAGTCTATAGAGACATGTTAAAATAATAAAATTTAAAATAACAAAAGGAAACTAAAGAGGCTAAGAAATTAAGAAAATCAAACTAATCAATCTAACAATAACTAAATTAATCTAAACTAAATAACATGAAAGATCTAAATGATAAGTTTAAGGATTGAGAATGTGCAGTTCTAAATTTAAAGTTGCTAGCTCGACTATACTGAGACTAATATAAAATGATCAAATAAAATAACATAGACATATATACAATTAAGGAACAATCTCATCGGATTTAATTAGTATAATTGTGAATACTCGCACATGTAATGTTGGATGATGATTACATTTTCAATTTGATGTCGTCATCAGGCAGTGGTGGCTTTTCATGTACAGCGACCTTCGGGGTTGAAGTTGAGAGATGTGCTACTACTGAATTTGGATCTCCGAGCGGTTCTTAGGTCATCATTGTAATAATGTAGTTGGAGAAGATTGTACTGGTGTAATTGGAAAACTTTTCCCTTTCAAAGTTTTTTGGCAACTACATTTTCATTTGAGGATATGTGTGTTAATGTGCAACCAACGATTGGAGATTTGATCTTCTTTTTCGGTGGTGGCTAAATTTGAGACATTGGTATAGTAGTGATAGGACTTCCAATGGTGGGTCCCTCTTTGAACATTCACATCTTTCATGATGTAACATGCCATTGAGTAGTTGTCCTTATTGAAATATTCATTTCTGAATCTCATGGATATTAATAATGGCATGAACATAAGATGATGTTCAGGCTCTCCTCGACGTGTCTTTGAGATTCAGAATGTAGTGAATTCAGTTTTGCAACTTCATTTTCTAGTGCACGAAGTTTTTATTTTAAAGTTTCAAATTTGAGTTTGATGTCAAATAGTCAAAGTAAATCTTCTACTTCAAACTGCGTGCGCCTTTTTACTGAGCCTCCAAATTTTAAATGTGTTAGCCTTGCATTGTCAACCTTCTTTCAATTGATGTGTCGAATTGATCAATCATCTCTACAAAATCAGATATTGATTATTTAAATTCGAGAAATGATGTCATATCACCATCTGACTTCTTCTTTGACTTGTCTAATGTTGTAAATTTGTTTCTCCAAATTTTTTATTTGATAATTTTGAATGGAGAACTTTTGCAGCAAAGAATCATGTGAATGCATCGGATGGATCTTGAAAAATATGTTCATTCTTTGCTTGTTGAGCCTTCTTCTTTGTACTTTACCTTGATGATGATGCCTCTAATTGAATCTCATCTTGCTGACAACTATGTTATTTTCCTCAATTTATTTATTTGTGATTGTTTTCTTTTTCGTCGTTGAGAATGTAAAGATAAGCTCATGATGATCAAGTTGTGTACAAAATATGTCACATGAAAAACTTACATAACACTAAAAAAGTGAATTAAAACATGAAATAAAATTTTCAAAGTAGTTTATATGACATAAAATAAGAATTATAAACAATAGTTCCTCGACAACAACACAAAAACTTGATGCGATAAATTTTAACAATAAAGTTGTTAGCAAGTGCACTAATTGTATCAAGTAATAAAGTGTAGAGTAGAGTTGCCAAAATTTATCTCAACAAATAAAAAAAAAATAAATGTGTAGAAAATTAAATATCAGAGAATAAAATAAATTGGTGTTGAGCTTAAGGATTATAGATAATTAATGATGATGATTAATTAACATGGATCACGATGATGATTGGATTATAAAAATGATAAACAAATCCAATTCTTAAGATGAATTATGATTACTTAAATTAGTGACATCTACGTTGAGTAAATCAGACTATCTTAACTCTTACAGAACTTAAGATCACAAACACTGAGTTAATCTTTAGTAAAGAAAGATGTCAAGATGTATTAAGTTATAATTCCTAAACTAACAGTCATCCGACGTTGTGTATAAACTAATAGACCACATAAAATCTAGCATAAACAAGATGAGTTACAAGATTCATGTTATGATTCCTTCAACTCCAAATTAAAAATTAATTCACTAAGAATAACGAATCCTAAAACTAACCACCCCACACTTGGTTTTAGTCTTGTCTTAAAATATAATAAACTTAGTAGGAAAATATTAAGCATAATAATCATAATTAAAAGAAATTGAAATAACTATACTTGTTCAAACCTAACAATCAAGTTCAGTTTTCTCGAAAAGATTAGTAATCTCTATTACAGAATATGGGTAAAGAGCATCTAAACAATGATTAGAAGACTGATTTTTTTGCTTT
Source organism: Pontederia crassipes (assembly GCA_030549335.1). Lineage (NCBI taxonomy): Eukaryota > Viridiplantae > Streptophyta > Magnoliopsida > Commelinales > Pontederiaceae > Pontederia > Pontederia crassipes. The sequence continues at coordinate 19,732,287 of CM060184.1, read as the reverse complement.
TGATAATCTATGGATCACTGTAAAACACAAACGATGAGTTGTTCTGTAATCTTCTTCGAAAAATCCTCTTCAAGTTTGGAATATGATATAAGTGGTTAATTTGAATATTAAACCTAAATCCTTTTAGAAACTAATTGTATTAATATATGGATACTTAATTTAATTTGATTGATTTCATTAAAAGTACTTTCTTCTATTTTTAATTTTTTATCTTTGATTTATTTTTTATATCAGAATATAATTGAATCACAAGACATCAAAAGGAAATAATTCGAATTGATGTTCAAAATGGATTTCATAAGTTGAGCGTCAATGTGCCACCTAAGTTTATAAACTTAAATCACAATCCTATTTTATAAGACGACGAGACTCAGAGCCAATGCATTAAAGCAAGTTGTATCTTACAAGAGAAACGTGGGATAGTGGTCCTAAATAAGTCTCCTAAGAGGTACATCATTTTCTTAAAAAAGTTAATGCATTAAGTAGTGAGAGTCATGGAGTCATTGTACAAAATATGGACTAGTCTAGGAGGTGTCCATCATCTAAGAAATACTCATCATGTTGGCAGTAAAAAAATGCTAAGTGGTCGGTAGCAGCCTTAAAAAGTCCTAGGACAGAATACAACACTACTTGGGGATAGCTGGCGCAGAATGTCCCAAATATCCGACAAGACTCCACGAAACTTCCAAGGACAACTAGCACTCATGTTTGACTATACACACCAAAGAGTATGAATAAAAGCAAATATTTATATGAGTAAGCCCATGTTGGGCACACGTTGGGGACCTTTCAACATCATTCAAGCTTCAATTTGAATCACAAAATTCGAAGAGTACCCACAAGCCCCCGCGAAAATGAAAGTGCCTGAGTTAGGATGCAAAATTAAACCATATCTTCCAACTCCAGTGGCCCTAGTGAACGAGTTGTCATAATTAAGCCCCCAAAAAGTTATAAGTTTGTAAGATCCACTTGAGTTGCAAACAATTAGTCTTAGTGGCACGAATATAGACGAGGAGATTACCTGCATAAAGCAAATGACTAAGAGAGAAGGAATTGAGGTAGAAAGGCTTAATTATTCCGAGAGTGACATCTTAGTTAATTAAGGCTAAGAAAACTTGAGAAGCAATAATGAATAGCTAAGAGGAGGGAGGGTCGACGGATACCACAGTGAGCTAGAAAGTATGGCGACACCTAACCATTATTGATACATGAGAAAACTAGGGAATAGTTACAAAGATTTGTATGTTTGATAAATATGGGAGGGTAACTCATGTGTTGAAGAATTCAAAAAACCACGCTCCAAGATGCCAGCAAACACTTTCTTCATATTAGCCTTGGTCAGCATGAATTTATTTCGGCCAGAGGAGAGGGGTGGGCTAACTCTTGTACTATGAGGATATTGTCATGTATATTCCTGCAGGGGATGAAGGCAAATTGCATAGAGCCAATGATGCAATGCAGAGAGGGTCGGAGCTGATTGGTAGGAATCTTGGAGACAATGAGATATAGAGTATTACACTGACAAAGTGGTCTGTAATCTTTAACGAGGGTATGAAAATGAGCGCGATGTTGAACCAATCATCAGGCATATGAAGGTTTGAGAATAAATTTTGGATGGAAGAGATAATTTTGGCTCCAACAATATCCAATATTCACGATAAAACTCAATCATGAATTTGTCCGGGCTAGGAGCATAACCAGGGGCATGCGGACTGAATCTCCTTAGTGGTGATGGGATAGACTAGTAAAGAAGGCAATGATGCATATAAAGAGGGTAAGGGAGGCCAACAATCAACGGGGATGCTAGGGCAAGTAACATGCTACCAAAGGATTTTGTAGTGATCAATGAAATGCTCTTGAACCTTTACAGGGCAAGTGATGGTTTTGCTAGAATCCAGTCAGATCCGACTAAGGTTATGTTTATGTCAACTAATGGTATGGAGGTGAAAGACTTAGTATTGCGGTCCCCATGATGGAGCCAAGAAGTGCTAACCTTGCTCCACCACTTAATGTTAATATGATGAAGTAGGACGACATGTAGATGATAGGCAAGAAGAAGGGAGGCAAGATCAACATCTGAAAGGCCCAAATTGGAGTTAAGGTGCTCGAAGTGTGTGATGCAGGCTAGAGCCTCAGTGGCACGCACCTCGAGATGACCGAGAACCTCCCGATTTCAGTATAGAGTGTAATGTCGAATAGATTGAAGGGCATATTGAATTGATCTATTATGGGAGGAAGAGGTCCAATTCTTTTTTACAATCTCTATAGCCTCAGGGTGTTGAAACAAAAATGTTCATATTTGAACGAGTGGGATTGACAAGAGCTATGGTTTTGATTGGAACATGATTAATGCATGATCTGATGCACACTAGGGGAGGGAGGATAGGTCAAGGATAGGAAAGAGCTCTAACCAATAATTGTTAACAAGCATGCAGTGTAAGGGGTGCCCATTTAATATCAATAAGTCCATGAGAATTGATGAACTTTGAAAATTTTAACAAATATAATTAGTTTGAATTGATTACCCCCCCCCCCCCCCCCCCCCCCCCAATATTCACGATAAAACTCAACCATGAAACTGTCTGGACATAAACAGGGGTATGCTCCAAACAACAGACCGAATCTCCTCAGCGGCGATGGGACAGACTAGTGAAGAAGCTAATGAGGTAACCACAGATGGTAAGGGAGGCCAACAATCAACAGGGATGCTAGGGTAAGTGACGGGCTGCGAAAGGATTTTGTAGTGATCGACAAAATGGTCATGAACGTTTACAAGGCAAGTGATGGTTTCGCCAAAGTCCAGTTGGATTCAACTAAAGTTATGTTTATGTCGAATAATGGTCTGGAGATGGAAGAACTTAGTGTTGTGGTCCATATGGTGGAGCCAAGAAGTGCTAGCCTTGCTCCACCACTTAATGCTAATCTAACGAAGTAGGATGACATGTAGATTCAACAAGAAGGGAGGCAAGATCATCATCTGAAAGGTCCAAAGTGTAGCTAGGACGCTTGAAGTGCATGATGCATTCTAGAGCCTTGAGAGTACACACCTCAAGACGACCGATGACCTCTCGATTTTTGCGTAGTGTGTCTCATTGAATAGATTGAAGGGCATATTGAATTGACCCATTAGAGGAGGAAAATGTCCATTTCTTTTTTACAATCTCTATAGCCTCGGGGTGTTGAAACATAAAATGTTCATACTTGAATGAACGAAGGCGAAAAGGGCCATAGTTTGATTGGAAAATGATTGATGCATGATCTTATGCACACGAGGGAGGGAGGTAGTGATGCGTAAAATGATGTAGCAAAATAAAATCGCTAGCAAGTGCACTAGTCGCTCAAGTAATATAAAAAATAGGAGTAAAGAATGTCGAACCCACGAGGAATATTATTAATTTAATATCTGAATTTATAAATTTATAAGAGAGGAAAAACATGGACTTTTGGAAAAGAGGTTTTGTAAAGTAAAATAAAGGAAATAGGATAAAGATAAGATAATGGTGTTGAAGTTAGACCTTATGATGAAAATAGATCAGGATAAATATTTGAACCATAAAAGATAAATTTAATCTTTAATGATTGATTAGAGTCCCCCTAAATTATTAACTTGACATGATTAAATTGCGGTCTCCACAAGCTGGCATCCCCTCAATCTAAGTATACAAATTAAACTATCTTAATTTAATAAGAATTGAAGTCTCCACAAATTGGCATCCCATCAAATCATATTAAAATTAAGACGCATTAAATTGGATTCCCTAGACTATTAATCACTCCACAAACTGGTATAGATTAACATACCACACAAATTTGATTCTCCACACACTAGTTATCAAATTTATGTTAATTATTAATTTCAAATAAAATCAATTAATTTAATTAATGAATTCTAAAATTAAATAGTCCACAAACTGGTAATTTCTCAACTCAAAAATCCAAATAATTAAATTAAAAGCACTAAGCACAATTAACTTATTGATAAAAAAAGACTAAAACAAATAATATATGGTCCAAATAGTTTTTCTTCAATAATAATCTCCTAAAACAATAATCCTAAAAACATGAAGTTCATCCTAGAAATTCTGGAGAGATAATAATAAAATAATAATAATAATTGGAAGAATTACACCAAGAATAAAATAGGATCCTCAGATATGAGTAGACAGTTAGGTAGCCTCTCGACTTCTAGCCGTCGCACCTCTCTCCTCTTGATCGTAGCCTGCAGACTCACGACTCACCGTGGAAGAAACTTGAACTTCAGAGCACCCGTTGGGATGATGGCTCTCTCCTCTATTTATAGGTGCAGACGGTCTTCAATTTGATCACGGTCGTGATATCATATGGTCAACTTAAATTCGGCTAAGATAAATCTTAGTTAATGATAAAAGTTTCATGGCCGATAAACTCTATCCACAAATATTATCTTTTTCGCCCAATGATTGGAGTTATCGGCCGATAAACTCTATCCCTTCTAAATCTCGGCCACAAAACATGTGTTCGTACCCTACGATTGGTTGATGATTAAACTTGGTTAATGATAACTTTTGTACCCAAAGATATCGGCCAGTAAGGATAAAATTCTTGGATTTTGTGGCCGATAATATGATTGAATTGGATATCTCGGCCGTAACACCTCTTTGTATTGGATTTCTCGGGCGATAAACTTCTTTGAATTGGAGTTCTCGGGTGATACACTTGATTGATATGATATTTTGCCCCCACAATTGGAGTCTTCGACCGATACGATGGAGTTCTCGGCCGATAATATCCATCTCCCTGGATGTTTTGCGGCCGATAAACATAAAATAACGACTTGTGACTGATAATTCAACTTGATAAATCAGTGATATCGGCTTTTTCTGTAAAATAGTTATCAAAATTTAATTAATCCATCCACAATTAAAATATTCAAAGAATTAACAATAAAAATTGATAAATCCAGAATTATGACAAAAATTGACTTAAAATGATGCATGCCATGATTAAATTACTGAAAAATTAATTAAAATGATAAAGTAAAATATGTTGTATTTTGCATGCATCAGGTAGGTCGAGGGTAGGAAAGATCTCTAACCAATAATGATTAACAAGCATGCAGTGTAAGGGGTACCCTAGAGATTAATGTCAATAAATCCATAAGAGTTGATGAATTTCTAAAAAGTTTTAAAGAATCTAGATAGTTTGAATTAGTTACCCCCCCCCCCCCCCCCCCCCCCCCCCGCCACCCCCGTTTTGCCCTCAAAAGAAAGAATGCAATTAAAGTCACTCATAAGAGCCCATGAAAAATCAATCGATCTATTATGACTAACATGTTCTCCAACATATTTTTAAAATCATGCATGTGACTAGCATAAACACAGGAAAGCACAAAATGAAAATTGACAAAAGAAACGACGATGTGTGAAATTTGATTGGATGTGAGAATAGGAGTAACCTGAGTATCCTACTCATGCCGAGTTTATGATAATACCTTTTGAAGCCCAAAGCTCTCGTAGAAAGTGTCAGTCCAATTGGAACCAAGGTGACATATCACTTATTTAGATTTTACAGAACCAACATGCATTTCTAAGAGAATTACAAGGTGAGGTGAGTGAGGTAACACTAAATTCCTAAGTCTATCCCTAATTTTTTATTGGAACATGCCCCAACATTCTAGAAAAAAAACTTCATGTGGAAGATAGATCCAAGTCGCCACACCACCCGCAGTTTCACTACCAAAGAGCTAAGTGAGTTATCAAATGGAATTGAAGCTTTCTTCTTACCTCCGTCGCACGCGACCGAGGGCCCTAGCCGCAAGCGGAGGGAGAGAATGGGGGTGGGAGCCATTGGCCAGTGCAACCTGGTCTTCTTCTTCACTGAACAAGGCGAGGGAAGCAGGTCAGAGTCCACCAACTCATCCGTCGAGGAGTCCTCCCAGGAAGTAGCTGGCTCGAGCGCCATGTGGAGGCATAGCTCGAGACACCATGTCACAAGGTTAGTAATAGAGGAGGAAGGAATTGTGAGGGCCCCAAAGGTCGCTTGGACATGACGGAGGAAAAGGCAGTGAAGGGGCACATGGTAGGAGTAGATATTAGGAGATGAGAAGGTGAGAATACAACGTCAGAGCGTGGATGAGGAAAAGGGGAAGACATAGAGGCAAAATGGTAGATTTACAGAGATAAAGTAAGGTCGAGAGGGATAATAGATGGTTGTGGATTATGTGGATGACTTAGACGACGAGGGAGGGGTGGGGATAGATCCACACCCATCGAGCCCACCATGTGGCGCGGCGCAATAGGATAGGATGCAAAAGTGTGTTTTCTAATGGAGCATTTGAGCCGTTGAGATAATGAGTCTGAATCGTGGATTGGATGCAGTGAGGATAGCTGGCGTGGTAAAGGAGTGTGAGATTGTTGGCGGAGGAGAGTGAGCCCATGTGGCTATCATGAGATGTGTCCATTGCCAGGGCTTGAAACACTAGAAACAGTCCGCCCAACGTTTGAGTGTTGGCAACATTGGAAATTTGACCGTTGGAGCAAGTGGATCGGGCCCGACCAACAAGGCGAATGAATCGAGATAGGGCTTGAAACATCCCCTAAGTGGTTCAGGTCTAGTGGGCCATCAAAGGACACCGGAGTCGAAGGCATCGATTTCCAGTGATGATTGTTAGGTGGTGGGCGAGAGTTAAGAAACAACTAACGAGGACTCAAAGAACACGATGGATGTTGAGACTCCGAGGCTCATAGCCAGGAATCGAGTAACGACACCATTGAGGAGGGACCATCATCAAGCACATGGGGGCACATCTCCAATCGATGATAAAAAAATATCCCAACAAAAAAAGATAGAGAGGTTTTCATAGGCTACCTATTGGAGATACCGATCATTGTTGTGTAGGGAAATTCAAATAGCCTGCTTGAGGGGGGGGGGGGGGGGGGGGGGCGCTAAACACAGCTCCACATAGGCCCTGGCGCAGGGGCAGTAGGCAGAGCTTAGTCCACCCTCGTTAATACAGAGCAAGATGTTCAATCGTGATGTGCATTAGCAAGCATGGGTTGTTGAGTTCCCCACATAGGGTTGTCAATGGAGAAAGTGTTTGTTCGAGCCAAAGGAAGGGGGAGACGGTGGCCATGCGAAGTTGGTGGCGCCGAACTCCTAAGGGTCACCAATGAGGTGCATCATGTCCTGATCATTATAAAAAAAATAGGGAAAAAATACATAGTGCCAATATCTTGCAGGGGAAGGAGGCATTCCAGAGGGGTTGGAGTCCCTCCTGGAGTGTGGCAATAACACCAATGAATCGGTCGATGAGGCATAAATGGATGGACTCAAAGAAAGGAATGGCGTCGAACGTAAGGATAATAACTTCATTGGTAGTGGTCGCCTACAGCTCGCACAACTACCTAGAAGATATCAAAGTCTACGAGGACTGCCAACCTCTGTAGACAACATCCGACCAAGACTTGGACGGTAAGGTAGAGGTGTGAGCCACAAGAGCGAATAAGAATTGGGGAGAGGTATGATGCCATGATAAGTGATATCAGGAAGAGGGTAGGGGTTTTGGGTATTGGACGAATGGGGAGGAGGAGGAATGGGAGGGAAAGGGTCGCTGGGCGCAAGACCTTGTTTATCAAAACTGAGGGCCATCCCGACCAGCGCCCAACTCCAGAGGAGGGGGAAGGGGAGCTGACCGCCATTGGAATTGGAGTGCGATGTGAGTATCAAAATCTAGCTCAAAGAGGTACATCATGAGTTTTGATGGTAGAAAGGTGCGCAACTACATTTGAGGCATTTGTCCAAGTCCAACACATGCCAAATAATCAACACAAGTGTTTGCCTTACACAAATTATGGACTATGAGTAAGTCCCATTGGTTGCTCGCTAAATTCATGATCACCCCAACTAAGTTAGTAAGATGAGCTGGTGGTTGTCTTAAGCCTAGGATCAACTAAATGGCTTCTTTGGAATCCTACTCGAGGATGATTTGGCATTGTCCCTAGTTCCATGCAAGTTCCAAACCAACTTGGCCATCGAAAGTTCAATTTCCAATACAGATGTCGATCTTAATAGTTAGATGCCCCTCGCCAAATGCCGAGATCATCTCTTAGGATTCTCCCTGCACGGGGAGGTATGTTGATGCTCCATTGATATTGCACTTGATCTCGCCCTTCGATAGTTGATGTTATTTGACGTCGAGTCGCTACCAGCCATTTCTCATGAGTGATCCTGTCCAATCCCATGCAAAAACGGAGTTTCTTGCTTGCTATTTAATTTGTTACACTTCATCAATCCATGGATGAAAGTTCTAAATGAAAATTTCATGGTTGTGCTAGTTCCATATTAGCTAGTAACTTGTGCCAAAGGTGACTATCTAAGGGGCCTTATCATTTGCTTTGTTTTCCTGCAAATTAATGGTAAGTCATTCACTGAGTTGTGATGAGAAAAAATCTTGTGTTGCGTACCTTAGTAGGAGAGCCTCCCTAATATGATGGGTTATAGCCTCTCAGTCAATCGTGATGGACATGAATAATTGATTCTAATAAATTTAGACAGTGTGAACATTCTAGAGAGATGACGTCTTTGTCTTCGCTCATTTGTGAGGAGGCGATGATAGGCAACTAGCCATAACAAGATTCAAAAGAGCTTTCAGATCCAGCCATGTTTTATGAGTTCCCATATGCATTGTTTGTGATTCCATGATGGCTCTGCAAAATTAGAGTAAACAAGTTTTACCATGAACAAACTTGAGGTTTAGGAGGTCATGTGAGGGGTCTTTCATAGCGTTAGGTCCAGAGGTATAATTGAAGCGAAACGGAGGAGATCTTGTGCTCCGAGTAAAGGACTTAGCTCTGACCAGTTCCAGCTAGCATTTGGTACACATAGGTCGTTGACATGGGTTTTAATATTTGCTTATGTGCCAACGAGTTTCCATCAAAATTTGATTCATCTTTTCATAGTCAAGAAAAAGATCTTTTAGATTGAAGCTCTGCTTCTAGGAGGAGTCATTTCTATATTTGGAGGAGAGTTCTTGAGACCATTGAGCAGTTGGATTATTGATTAGGTCCCAATCGATTTGTTATATTCACAGATGAAGAGATACGTAGATCAAGCAGAAGGAAGAGTAAGCCAAGCCATTTTAAAGACCTTGTAATAGGATAGGAAATGAAATAATAAAAAATAGAATGAATGGAAACATTTGGAGGTTTTGTACACATCAAATTCTTAAGTTGTCTTGGAGCTGTGGAGCTCAAACATCACATGCTATTTTCTTCTTTCTACTTATCATTCATCATCAGGAAGTGACTTCAACGTGCATTCTCACATCTTTTGGCATATCAATCTTCTTCTTGCACCTATAGAAGCATTATTTTGCTCAAACCCTTGACCAACTGTAAAATTAAGAGGGATAAAAAAATGAGGTGGAGGTATTTAGGCTGACTCTACCGCAAGAACTAGGATATGACAACATTGGGTCTGTAGTGTTGAGCTTATTAGTTAGTGCTCGTGTTCTTGAACTCCAAGATCTTATTCTATAGCAATGGCAGAAGACACGAGATGGTCCAAAGTTGAAGATGTTGTTGGTAAGATTTAGCTCCTCATGGAATAACAATTTAGCACTTTTAATGAGAAATATGAAGATCTTTCTCATCGTATTGAGTCTCCACCTACCCAACACAATTCACACAATACTAGTTCTCCTTTGATCATTCTTCTAATATGCATGGTGTTTTGAAAAATGTCAAACTAGATATTCCTGAATTCTATGGGGATGATCCCTTAAGTTGAATTTTTAAAGATAATAGTTCTTTAACTTTTATAGTATTGTCGAAGAAAATAGGATCACTATAGTCTCGTTTACTTTTGAAGGAGATGCCTTGAAATGGACTTACTTATTGGTCACCATTCATTAAGGCTTTGGAGATTAGGTTTGGGCTTTGTAAGTTTGAAGACCATCAAGGAGCCCTATCTATGTTGATTCAGACTAGTTCTGTGTTGGAGTATCAATCCCAATTTGAAGTTCTTTCTAATAGAGTGGTTGGCCTATCTGAATTTTTCCTCCTTTCTTGTTTCATCTCTAGTTTGAAACATCATATTAGGAGAGAGATGCTGGCTTTTCAACCTCAATCTCTTATGCATGCTATTGGTTTGACCAAACAACAAGAAAAAAAGTTCTTACATTTTTCCATTTTTTCCAAATCATTTTCAATTAGGCAACAATTCCTCCTCCTTCAATTTTTAAAACCTCTTCCTATATATTTTCTTCTATTCCTATAGCTAAGCCTATTCCTTCCTGCTATAAATTCATTTTCTAAACCCCTATGCTACCATCTACATTACAAGTTAAGAGGTTGTCTACCTCATAATTGTAAACCTAAATTTTTGTTATTATTGGCGATAGAGGATGCTGATTGTAAAATGATTGATAGACCTTTTTACCAAGATTCTACTTCTAACACTTCAGAAAGCAGGAGTGTTGATGCCTCAAACTTCAAGGTTCATGGGATATGGGGATATATGATGGATACTCCTATTAAAAATTTAGTGTACAATGACTCTACTCACAACTTTATAAGAAAACCAGTTGTTTGCCGATTGTTCCTTCCACTCACTTAAGTGTTACAATTGGTAATGGAGACAAATTAAAATGTTTGTTCCAAAGTGAAATTCTTTATTCAAGGTTAAACTTTTGTGGATGACTTTTATGTTCTTCCAAATGAAGGACGTGTATCCCAAGGCACCAACATAGGGGGTGAATTGATGTTAAAATCGAAAATGTCGATTTCATGAAACTCATTGTGGAAGCTTAAAATCGATTCGTTAATCCTTTCAAATCAATGCAATTCAGATCATAAACATCAAACATAATATGAGGGGGGAGAGAGAGAAAGTAATCACAAAGCACGCGGTAATTGTTGACGAGGTTCGATCACACCTTGACCTACGTCCCCGTTCCGACTTCTCGACCTTAAGACCGCCAGAGATTCTATTAGAATCCATTCTTTTATTCCAAATGGAACAATGAAGAAAGCCCTTTACACCATCGTCTTTTCTTCGCTTCGAGAGGTAAGGCTCACTTCTTCTCTAATGAAGCTAATCTTTTCTCTCGCTCAAGAGGTAAGATTTTGAATATCTTTTACACAGGAGCTCTTTCAATTTTTTTTGAACAAAAGTGTTTCTCTCTTTTACAATTCTATGCTCACAAGAAGAGAAAAGAAAAAGAAGAGAAAGCTATAAAATGAAAACTTCAAGAAAATGGTCTTCGTTTGATAACTTGAAGTTTTTCTTCAACGAGTGAATGTGTGCATTTGCCTTTGGCTTTGACATTCCTTTTATAGCATTCAGTATGTGAAAAATTCGTCCAGAACTCATTCCAAAAATTTCTCCTTCAAAATTGATCATTATTGTTCATTTGACCAGGAGGTCGGTCAACTACACATCTGGACCGGTTGGCGGTCTTTCTGACCGTTGCGCGATTTCTTGATCGGTCGATCGATCCGTCGATCGGTGCATCGACCCGTATTCTCTTGACGCCAATCGGGGCAGGCTCAGTATTGATCGATCGACCAGTATCTCCAGCTCGGTCGATCGGTGTTCTCACGACGAACTTTCATTATGTCGGATCGGCAGGTTGACCGCCCTGCACTGTTTTGATCATAACTTTCTGCACAGTTATCCATATTAGATAATCTTGGATTCTATGCATAGCTAAGATGATTCTCTACAAACTTTTATATTTATGATTAATCCAGAATCTAACGAGATCATAGTCAATTATTTAATCAAAGTGTAGTGCATAAAGTTATCAATTTTATTTAAACTTTTCAGCGTTTAACTTTAATCTTTCGAGGTTTATATCATCAAAATATAATTATATAAAATATTAAAACTTTGACCCAACAATTTATCCATTTTTTATGAAGACAAATCGAGAAATATGAAAAGTATATAAGTTACGAAAAAGTTGTAAAATATTATAAAGCCAAAGTATTAATTGTAAGTTACTCTTCATATAAAGTATATTTAGATCATATTTCTCTTATATTCCCCCCCCCCCCTTTTATTTCATCAAAAAGTAGTTTATAAATGAAGGACATAAGAAACCACATGAAATTCCCAATTTTGTTATAAAAAATATTACATCATAAAGAGTTAAAAAAAAATAACTCCCGCTAAATTTATGATTGTTTTAACAATGAAATCAAATTGATCTAAGAATCATGAAAGCCATAAGTAAAAAAACTTGCGTTAAGAATCAAAATATCGCATTAAACTTTGATACAACAATGATATCAATTGATATGTCAAAATAAGATTGAAAGATTTTGACATGCTCTCCCTATCACTATGATCAATTTTCTTTAAAAGAAATGATGAATTTGAACTTTTGAGAAAAATAAAAAAATAGGTGATACTTTTACCATAACCTTTGTGCCTTCACATTTTCATTTGTTCTTTGCTTTACATGTGAGGCACACCTGAAAAATAATTAAGTGACTTTTGGTACGCAAACTTTTTTGGGTTCTATTTTGTTAGATAATGTTCCTTTCGGGACTCATATCATTCCATGTTGATATTGCTTTCTAACTTTGCATTGATATGCATAATGATCATAACATCCACATGTAAAACATTTATAATGTAATTTTTATCATAGGAATAATTGAATTTCTAATAAGAGTTTTTATGACCAATTAAAATGATTCTTAAGATTATTTTTCGTCATATGAGAAATGATCTTATGTATATTTTTTTAAAAAAGTATTTCCTTGCTTTACCTTTTCTAAAGAACATGCTACATTTACTATTTCAGAAGCATGTGTAATTTCTAAAGTTTCAATTTCATTATTCAGTTTTTCATTTTCCACAAAATATGCATCATTTTCTTCTTTTAATTTTTCATTCTCATGTATTAATTTTTCATTTTCCTCTCTAATTGAAAAAATATCTTTTTATAAGAGAGGAAAGTTCTTTATTTACATCTAAAGAAAAAAAGTTTTCGGAAGAGTTCGATGAGTTATAAGTTGAATTTGAAATGTTAGAAATTACCTCATCGTCGTGTGCCAGTAAGCATAGGTATGTTTCGTCACTAGAAGAACTTGATGCATCACTTGTTTCACTAGATTTTTCATATTTTTTTCTTTTTGCCTTTATGAGATTTTTCTTCTGCGTGGTGTTTGTATGATCTTCTTGTTAACTTCTCGTTCTTGTCTTTCTTTTTTACCAACTTAAGATACTTATCTAATTTTTTTTGTATAGAGTGCGAATTTCTTTTCGTCCACTCCCTCTTCACTTGAGTCTTCTTATTTTGTATTTGCTTTCAAAACCAATGTTTTCTTCTTGGGGGCATTTTCTTCTTGATCTTTTTGGATCAAAATCTCATAGATTAGAAGTGAACCAATTAGATCATCAAAATCCAATTTATTTAGATCCTTTTTTCGATCACGATCATCTTCATATACCATTTGAAAGAGAGAGACCTGGGAATCTTTTTCATTTTTTGGGGATTAATTCTTGGCTCGTCCAAGGAGACTAAGCCATTCAAAATATCATTAAACCGAGCAATCATATCATTTATGGATTCATTATCATGCAATTTGAAAGAATCATATTGATGGTTAAAATATTCAATTTAGATTCTTTAACTTTGTCAGTTTATTCATGAGTAGTGATGAGTTTTTTTCAAATCTCGGTTGCAGTTTCACAATTTGAAATCCGATTAAACTCAGGTGAATCCAAAGGATAATAAAAAATATTTTTGTCTTTTCAATCAAGTTTTAAAAAAATCTTTTCTCTTTCTTTAGAATCTATAGGTAAGTTTTCATGAAGATAATAACATTTTTCAACTATGTCCCACGTGTCGATATCAATAGAACAAATATATGCTTGAATTCTAATGTTCCAATATGCAAAATTTGATGCATTTAAAATGGGAGGATGACTAATTGATTGTCCTTCGACAAAATAAAACCACTTGATGCTATGGTTTTAAAGATTGTTAAATCTTACAACAAGATTTTCAAATTTTAAAATTATTGTCTTAAAATGATTTGATCTTAAAACAAGAGCAACCCGCTCTAATACCAATTGTAGGATCTCAAGGCACCAAAAGGGAAGGAGGTGAATTGGTGTTAAAATCGAAAATGTCGATTTCACAAAACTCATTGTGGAAGCTTAAAATCGATTCGTTAATTCTTTCAAATCAATGCAATTCAGATCATAAACATCAAACATAATATGAGGGAGAGAGAGAGAAAGTAACTACAAAGCACGTAGTGGTTGTTGATGAGGTTCGGCCACACCGTAGCGTACGTCATTGCTCCAACTTTTTAACCTCGAGACCGCAAGAGATTTCACTAAAATTCCTTCCTTTGTTCCAAATGGGCAAGGAAGAAAGCCATTTACACCACCACATTTTCTTCGCTTCGAGAGGTAAGACCCGCCTCTCCTCTAATAAAGCTAATATTTTCTCTTGCTCAAGAGGTAAGATTTTGAGCCTCTTTTACACATGAGCTTTCTCAATTTTTTTTGAACAAAAGTGGTTTTCTCTTTTACAATTCTATGTTCAAAAAAAGAGAAGAGAGAAAGAAGAGAAATCTATAAAATGAAAACTTCAAGAAAATGGTCTTCTTTTGATAACTTAAAGTTTTTCTTCAATGAGTGAATGGGTGCATTTGCCTTTGGCTTTGACACTCCTTTTATAGCTTTCAGTATGTGAAAAATTCGTCCAGAATTCATTCCACAAAATTCTCCTTCAAAATTAACCATTTTTGTTCATTTGACCAGGAGGCTAGTCGATTGCACATCTGGACCGGTCGATCGATCTTTGTCACCGTTGCGCGATTTCTTCAGCTTCTGCACTTGATCGATCGATCGGTCGTCGATCAGTGCATTGATCGGTATCATCTCGACACCAATTTAGACAGACTCAGTATTGATCGATCGGTCGGTATCTTCAGCTCGGTCGACCGGTGTTCTCTCGATCGGCTTTCATTATGTTGACTGGCAGGTTGACCGCTCTGCACTATTTTGATCATAACTTTTTGTACAGTTACGTAAATTAGATAATGTTGGATTCTATGAATAGCTTACATGATGCTCTATAACTTTGATATTTATGATTCATCCAGAATCTAACAAGACCATAGTCCACTATTTAATCAAAGTGTAGTGCATAAAATTATCTATTTTATTTAAATTTTTTCATTATTTAACTTTAATCTTTCGAAATTTGTATCATCAAAATATAATTATATAAAGCATTCAAACTTTGACCCAACAAGACGTGATGTGGTTTGGGGGTTCAATGGTTACAAAAATTGAGTCCTATCACTATGGATTATAGTAATATTTCCATGATTTTTGAGTGGCATCAACAACAAGACAACTTATTATGTCCAATTTCTTGCACATGACATCAATTGAGAAAGTTATTGCATCTTAGTGATATTATGTCATGTTTAAAAAATTCTAGGAGAATGATCAATTAGTTTCACTTTTAACTTAACTTCAAATGGTGTTTGATTCTCCAACTTACTTGCCACTTTATAGGTATCTCCGCTTTCAAAAGTAAAAAATTGATAAGTTGGTTCGAGAAATGTTGGACCAAGGAGTGATCCAAAATAATTCTAGTCCATTTTCTTCTCCAATTTTGTTAGTTAAGAAGAAAGATGGTACATAACATTTTTGTGTGGACTATCGGGCACTCAATCATATTATAAATTTCCTATACCAATTATTGATGAATTGTTAGATGCATTACATGGGGCAATTATTTTTCAAAATTGGACTTGAGAGTATGATGTGGCAAAAACTATTTTTAGAACACATGAGTGTCATTATGAATTTTTTTGTTATGCTATTTGGTTTGACTAATGCTTCATCCACTTTTCACACTATTATTAATTGGCTCTTTGCTTCATATCTCAGAAAGTTTGTTGTGGTGTTCTTTGATGACAATCTAATTTACAGTTCAGTGGAGTCTCACTTGAAGCATTTATAAAGTGCATTATAATATTTGCAAGAACAAAATTTCTATTTGAAGAAGAATAAGTATTTTGTTTTGCTCAATGCCACATTGAATATTTGGATCATATAGTGTTCAGATATCCAAAAAGTTGAGGTTATTAAAAGTTGGTTTATTCCTACTACTGTCAAGCAACTAATGGCATTTCTGGGTCTTTTTGAATATTATAGACATTTTGTTAAAGGATATGTTAACATTGTAGTCCTTTACTGACCTTCACATAGCTACAATTGCTTTTAAATTTCTTAAGAAGACTTTAAAGCTCAGTTCCTATACTCCGACTTTCTTGCTTTTCTAAAGATTTTGTTTTGGAAACAAGTGGTTTTTGATTTGAGAATTGGTGTTATATTACTTCAGAATAATCAACCTATTTGTTATTTTAGTAGAAACTCTCTTAGAGAGTTATATGCAATTGTGAAGTCAATTAAAAAATTGTGAAGTCAAAGAGTTATATGCAATTGTGAGTTAGTTAAAAAATGGCGACAATACTTGTTGCGACATGATTTTATCATTAAAACAAAACACAAGAGTTTAAAGGAGATTCTTACTCAGATTATTCAAAATATTATTTTGATGAACAATACCACAAGTTATTCCAGGAGGTGCATGGAGGAATTGTAATCATACATGGCTCTTTCTCATAGATTGTCTCTTATATCAGAATGGAAGAATATTCATGTTGTCTACCTCTTTGGTTATTCCTTTATTGCTTCAAGAATTTCATGTGACTCTAGTGGGTGGTCACTTTGGAGTGCTTAAGACTTATAAACAACTCGTTGCCGAGTTTTTTTAGGATGGAATAAAAAAGTTTGTTGAGGACTTTGTTCGAAAATGTCAAATATGTCAACAAATTAAATATTGTACTACAAATTCATTAGGATTACTCCGCCTTCTTCCTATTCCAAATAGGGTGTGGGAGAATATTTCCATGAATTTTGTAGCTTCCTTGTCTCTAATGGCTTTACTGTTGTAGTGGTCGATTGATTGTTTAAATATTGCCATTTTGGAGCTCTACTTACTCACTGCACAACAGGTAAGGTGGCTAAACTCTTTGTTGAAATAGTGGTCAAATTACATGAATTTCCTCGTACAATTATTTCCGATAGGGACTATTTTTTAGTGCTTTTTGGAAGGAGCATTTCAAGTTAAGTAATACCACGATTTATTATCCCCAATTTGATGATGAGACGGAAGTGATGAACAAATGTATGCAACAATACTTAAGTAGGTTTGCTATGGAATGCTCATGTACTTGAGTAAAGTTTTTGCTTTGGGCAGAGTACTCTTTTAACACATGTTCATTTGGCACCTTTTGAGATAGTGTATAGAAGGAAGCCATCTATGAATCCTGCTTATATTACATCCCAAGCTAATATTGAAGCAGAGTTAAAAGCTCATGCTGAAATTTTGAAACTTTTGAAGAATCAATTACTAGCACAACAACGAATGAAAATTTTAGCAAATTTATATGGAATTGATAAGGAATTTACTGTCAGAGACTTCATTTTTATTAAACTTCAATCTTATAAGTAAGGATCCTTTGCCCAGAAGGGCTCACACAAGCTAGCTAGAAAATCTTACAATCCCTTTGAAATTTTTAAGAAAGTGGGATATGTGTCTTATGAGTTAATTTTACCTCCAAACAAAAAATACATGACCCCATTACTGCATACTAAAAAGTAGTGCATACACTGCGATCAATTCTAACCATTGATTTTCATGGATGGTTGTGATCCTTTCCTTTTATTAAATCGTCACGTGAAGAAAAGGTTGTTGGGTGCTAGATGGTACGTTCTCACATAGGCTTGTAGTAGGATCTATGAGATAATGGCAAAAATGAAGAAATACATGAGAGGATGGAAAAAGTCATCTTTTTTATTATTTTTTTCATCTACAGAAAACCATTTTTTATTTTATTTTTTCATCTATAGGAAATCATTTTTTTCTAGAGGATAGGAAGGACGCCATTTTTTATTTTTATTTTATTTGAAGAAAACAATCTTTTAATTTGTTTTTCCAGACACAAATGAGGAATGTTGTGATGAGACAATTATTTATAAATTTTAATCATTGATTGAAAGTTGACAAAGACTTTTTCCCTAAGAATTTTTTCTTCACTTTTAAGTTTAGCCTTCTATAATTAGTTAAATATTTAAATAACATAAATTAGCATTGTTCCTTATCATTAATCATTATGTGACGTTTGGTTGCAGGTTATTTGATGGATTACGTAGGTATTCCGCGGGATTATAATCAAACACAGTATTTATTCTACAAAAAGTACAAAGGGCAAAGTTATCATTTTTAAAAAAGTTAATCTCGTGAATAGTGAAAAATGAGAGTTAATATATTCTTTATATCACGTAGAATAAAAGTAATCTAGCGCAGACTTATAAAATTGATTAATCTACTGAATTATATGTCGTAACCTCATGCGAACCTAACTTCCTACCAAACGGATGGAAGAGCGAACACAACTAAAGCTAATCATTGATCATGGATGGAAGAGCGAACTCATTCTTTTAAAAATTCATAATTTGCTCAAAAGTTAATACATCCAAAGGACTAGATACTCATTTGTTTAAGAATACAAATAACTTGCCCAAAAAAACACAACAAAGGCATCATGGTAACATCTTTTGCTGATTGGATATTGATAACTGTTGCTAGGAGATTGAATACCAAGGCGGGAAATGCCCCAGTAATTGAAATTCCATTTCTTTCAATCAGCAAATGATACGAGAAGAAACCGTGATGGCACCAAACTGTCCTCTACTTTTCCAAAATGGAGGCCATCCAATAGCTGCATAAAAGCATCACAACAAGTTTCTATCATTAGTCACATAATAATAGCATATGTCCCAAGTCTTAATTGTTTGAATGTCCAAGCTACACCTTAATGAGGGTAGGAAAAAGAGAGAAGCCACTGAACATTTTACATCAGATCAAAACTTCTGGGGCAACAAAGTTAAAAGAGTGTAAAGAAGATATACAAGGAGACATCGGGGCCGTTTGATTATGGAATAAATACGAGAATACGTCGATATTTTAAGAATATAGTCTAACTACTCACAGAATAAGACTATATCGGTCAAATTTTGAAAAATGTGAAAAAGAGAAAATCACAATCTTCCATTAAAATAGACGACTGTGATTGTTACGCAATGTATACACTGCATAATATGTTGCACATCTAGTTTTTCATGTTTTCATATTTAAGAAAACTTTTGGTGTACATAAAACCGGCTCTAATCTACCAACTCTTAGTGATGTTAATGGTCCTATTGTTGCCCCTCAAACTATTTTATCTATAAGGGTCATTCGACGACAGGGTCAATATGTCTAGAGAGTGCTTGTGCAATGGGAAGGCCTGGCTTTAGAAGAGGCTTCATGAGATGTAAATTCAACAAAAACATTTATTAATTTCTATTGAGACAATATGTAAAGATAAATAATCATTCTAATTATTTAATAATATCATCATGATATCAGACATGTAAAATTGTTTAATTTTGAATTAAAGTTCATCGTATTTTAATTCAGCGATTTAGCTCTATATGTGATTTTTTTTATAAGTTTATAGATTTTCTCATTGTGAGAAAAATATATGAAAGATAATGAAAGAAGGGAGCACCAATTTTTTTAAAAATTTGAAATAATAACAGGACACACGGTTCTTAAATATCACGAAAGAGTATGTGAATATATCAAAACAGTTTCATCGAAATATCGGAGATTAATGTAGTAAATTGAGGAGCCAGTAGCGCGTCTGTTTTTCAACATTTTCATACTGCAGAAAAAAAAAAAAGTTAAACAATATATATAACGCTGACGAGGTCAACTTTTGGCATATTGATTCAAGCATTGGCTTTCTTTGATCTTTCTCACTCCCTATTCTTGGTCCATCTCTTTCCTCCACCATCTCCAACCCCATGAGCATGCCGCAGAAAACGAAGGCAAACCAAAAGCTCACAGCCACCGGTCCTTTTCCTCTTACCCGCAGCCATGGCCGTCGCCCCGGCCATCATCCTCCACCTCTTCCTCATCCTCCAGTTCTCCTCCTCCGATCCAGGGCCCTCGCCTCCCTCCCCGGCATCGGATGCCGCCGCGCTCCTCCTCTTCAAGAGCTCCTTCGACAACGCTCCCGCCGCCCTTGCGTCTTGGAATGACGGCAACTCCTCCGAACCCTGCAATTCCAAGACCCCATGGACCGGCGTCCAATGTTCGGGGGGCGCCGTGTCCGGGCTGCGACTCTCGCGCATGGGACTCGCAGGCGGCGTCAACGTCGACGCCATCGCGAGTCTGAAGGCCCTCCGGATCCTGAGGCTCTCACACAACGCCCTCTCCGGAACCATTCCCTCGCTCGACCGCCTGCCCGCTCTCAGGGCCGTCTACCTGTCGCACAACCGGTTCACAGGACCCATCCCTGAGGGTATGTTCAACCACATGACCCGCCTGAAGAAGTTGTGGCTCGATCACAATGCCTTCACCGGCGACGTTCCGTACTCTTTATCCAAAGCTAAGAACCTCAAGGAGTTGCGCCTGGAGGACAACAAGTTCAGCGGCACCATCCCTGCGCTCGTGTTTATGTCTCTCTCTTCCTTCAACGTCTCGAATAATGACCTCTCCGGGAGCATTCCCGAGAGCTTCGCCAAGTTTGACGCGGGCTCCTTCGTCGGCAACAATGGCCTGTGCGGCCTACAGCTAGGAAACGACAGCTGCGGTAGTGTTGTGGGCCTGCCAGGACAAAGGGGGGCGATGGCCGCCGTGTGCGTCGGTTTGCTTGTTGTGGCATGCATCGCCATATTCGGGCTCGCCGCCTGCAAGAAAAGTGGATCGCAAGAGTTCGAGACACTTGGAGTCGACCGTGGCATGCCCCCTGCCGAGACGTCGCCTCCTCCACCGGCACAGGACTACGAGAAAGGGCTCAATGTTAACGAGGGTCATCACAAGCGCGAGCCGTCATGGGGGAACGATAACAAGCCACCCAGCGAGCCGGGACACAAGCGGACTGGGTCGTCCACCAAGGGTGGAAGAGGGGGTGGGGAGGCGGGCGGCGGGGGAGGGGCGGCGGACCTGGTGATAGTGAACGAGGGGAAAGGGGTGTTCGGCATGCCGGACTTAATGAAAGCGGCGGCCGAGGTGATGGGGAGCGGCGGACTGGGATCGGCGTACAAGGCGGTGATGGCGAACGGAGTGGCGGTGGTGGTAAAGCGCATGAAGGATATGAACCGCGTAGGGAAGGAGGCGTTTGACCTGCAGATGAGGAAGCTCGGGAGGCTGAACCACCGCAATGTGCTGCCTCCTCTGGCCTTCCACTACAGGAAGGACGAGAAGTTGCTCATCTACGAATATATACCAAAAGGAAGCCTCCTGTTCGTTCTGCATGGTGAGCTGCTTTCTTTCGTCATGCTATTATTGCTATCCGATCCTTTCTGAGTACAAATGAATGCGTGCATGCAGGTGATCGCGGTCCAGATCATGCCGCATTGAACTGGCCGACGCGCCTTAAGATCGCGCGAGGGGTTGCCAATGGGCTCTCTTACCTCCTCACCGAGCTTGGCTCCGACGACGTCCCCCATGGCAACCTTAAGTCTGGCAACGTGCTCCTTGCGCCCGACTTCGAGCCGCTCCTCGTCGACTACGGTTTCATGCCTCTCGTCAACCCGTCACAGGCCTCCAACGCCATGATGTCTCATCGGTCGCCGGAGTCCTTCCATGACCGACGCGTCTCCCCCAAATCCGACGTGTACTGCCTCGGCGTCCTTCTCCTCGAGCTGCTCACTGGCAAGTTCCCGTCGCAGTACATGAACAACACCAAGGGCGGCACCGACGTCGTGCACTGGGCGACGACCTCGATAGCCGAGCAGCGCGAGGCAGAGATCTTGGACCCCGCAATCGTGGCCGGGGCGAAGGCATCAGTGGGGGAGATGAAGCGACTGGTGCGGGTGGCAGTCGACTGCGTAGAGCCCGATCCCGAACAACGTATCAACGTGAAAGAAGCCGCCCAGAGAATCGACGAAGTGGCGGCAGCGGAGAAGGAAAGGGAGAGAAACGATGCTTCCGGCGGCGGGCACACGGCGTACGTGAGGGGCGGGGGCGGGGCCGGCGAGCGGTCCGCGCGACGCGCTGGGAGCATCGACAAGCCGTCGGCAAGGCTCAGCGATGACAAATTCGAATTCGGCATATCGTGACCGTCGGATTAGGATCGAACGGGCAGACTACACGCCAGATCGCGCGATAGGTAGCATGGCGTTTCGAATTCTTTGCATTCGTTAAAGAAGGGGGGAAATGGAAGACTTACTAATGTCCTTATAGTTTATCAAGGAAACTTTCTCTGATGCAATTAAGAAGGATAATTAGTCATTAAATCTTTTCTCTTTCTTTTTTGCGCCATTAGTATGTTTCATGAATCTTTTTTGAACATTTATAGAGTCGTTTAATTTTTAGCATTCAAATAAACATAACAATAAGTTGTGATGTGACAATCAATTTTGAAGCTAATAATTCGTTTGTTTATCATAATTTTTTATCAGTATTAAAATGGCAAGAAACATAAAATTTTGGATAAATGATCAAACATGCTAACAGTTCGTCTTCCATGATAATTACTTTTATTTTTTACACTTATTACAATAAATTAGTGCATGGTAGTTTGTTCACATAAAAACTTACTTTTAAAATATTTTAAGGATAACTAATCCTACTTAGTTTTTTTTTCTTGCAACTTTTCTGATCTAATGAATTGTTTAGATGAGTTTGTTTAAAGATGATGTATGTGTTTTGAAGAACATTCATTCCTGGAACTTGTTATATAATGGAATGTAGTGTACTTTGAAGCGTTTATAATTTTACTAATGAAATATAACTATTATTATTAATAAGTAATTTAGTTTATCCTCTTATAACCCACATTTTGTGTTGCCAGATAATTTTTTTCTTTATCCTTAATCATTTAATTCTTGTGTTGGTTCCACCCCTGGTCATCTAATTTTTTAAGTTTTGAGTTCTGGATACTTGCCGTCTCACTATAATAAAACTATGATTTAGAGACTAATTTTTAGGGACTAATTTTATTTAGTTCTTAAAAAGATAAGTATTGAAGACTAATAGTCTCAAATTCTTTCTTTCAAATCAAAATTTCATTTGTGATCATTAAAAGGCTATCTTTTTATAATTACTGAAAAAATTTATTCATTAAGAATTTTTTATGACCAGCTTATAAAGATCATTGGGGATTAAAAATTTTGGTCCAAAAAAATATTAAGAATTAAAATTGAAGTTTTAGGAAGTAATATATTTGATTTCTAAATAACTTTTTTTGTGTAGTGTCTTGATATATCCCCAAAAATTCGTACGGTAGTATAAGGTCGCCACGCCTAAATTGTTAATGCCATTCATTTTCAGATAATTTTATTCCTATGTTAGTCATAAGTTGTGGAAGAAAACAAGTTTCTTAAATGGAGAAAAGTTATCAATGTGCGGTAAAAAAATTACCGTATTATAAGTTTTTTTGTTGAGAAATTTATTTATCAAGACGACACAAATTAATTGTATAATATTGAATTAAATTTTTATTTGGCCACTTTAGATTCTTCGGTGGCGACCGGAAAAAAAAAACTCAAGCATACGAGAACTAACTTTTGCTTTGTTACTAAAACTAATTCTTTCACGTTTTCGGATTCCAAGATTTTTCTTTTTGTTTTGTGTGAATATATTATTTATTGATATCATTTGAAATATTTTTTTAGACATCAAATTTTAAATTTGTGATTGTTCTATAATGAGATTGATGTTTGTGTGAACTCAAAGCATATTCACACACATGAACGATGGACTATTGTTGATTTATAAATTTACGATAACTTTAGATTTATTATAAATTTATCTTAAATAATACTTATTAAGGACTACCATAGATCGATCTATGCATTAACAACAAATTCAGAAATTTTTAGTCTACACATTCTTTAAATCCATAAGTCTAATAACATATTATAACTATAGGCCTAAGATGTGATGACTAAGAATAAAACTTTGTGGAATAATTAGTTGATTCGAACAACCTTAAAAATTATTCATGGGATTTCAGAAATGAATATGGAGAATTTAATCTCTTACTTTGGTGAAACAAAAAATATGATATTTAGAAGAATTAATTATTTCATCCTATCCTTCTCAACTTAAATAAAAAATTTATCCAAACATAATTTATCTAATCACATTTCTCGTATTCCACCCGTCCTTTAAAAACATCAATACAAATAAACCTTTAGTACTCAATGATTATATATATTATTAAATATTTTTAAGTGTCATTTATAATTACAAATAATTTTATATTAACATATGTAATATGTCTACTAATAAAGAAATTTCTAAATAGATTCTAGTTGATAATTATAACCCTTATAATCGTTAAATAAACATATCAAGTGTAGGGCACATTTGACATTTGAACTCAAGTCAATTTTAACCCCAATTAGTTGGCTGCTATAGATTGATGGAATATTTGTTTTATTAAATGATATGGAAGTCCAAGAAGTTATAAATTCCCCTCCCATTCTATTCCATCAAACTTTCAACTAAAAAGAGTTTTTTTTTTCTTTCTCACAAGTGGATTTAGATAAATGGGATAAATTCTACAAACTGTTCTTCAACTTTAACTCGATATCTATATGGTCCTCTAACTTCAATTTGGAATTACACTATTCTCTAAGTTTTAAAACTATACATGCGATGTCATCTTGACCGCCGATAGTAGATTCGATTACGTTGTCGATGTGGCATAATAAAAAAATAATAAAATATTACAAAAAATAATATAATAATATAAACAAATAATAAAAGATGGGGGGAGGGAGATGGGGATGGGTCGACAAATGTCATCATAGTGGCATCTCCTAGAGTTCTTGTAGGTGACGACGAATGTAATCACGACAGCGAGCTCTTGCAAGGGGTGTACCCTGAGCACGACCTCGTAGCGCCCAGTGAGAAGGCGCATCCTGCCCACAATGGTGATCTCCGTGCCGACCTGCCGCAACCGAAAGTGCAAAAACCTTTTGCGCTCCACATAATGATGATGGCTTCCCCTTGTTTCACTGATTCCCCTGGCCCACACACACACCATCTCCTACAATGTGTGTGATGGCGACCCCCCCTCCCCCACCCACACACACACCATCTCCTACAATGTCGAACTGGGGGCCCTTCTTTTTTATTCTTATTGATTAAATAATTTTTTATATTACTTTATTATCTATTTGGATTATTTTGTTGTCTTATTGTGCCAAAAAAATCTACTACAACAGTCAAGCTGACAAGGCGTGCAAAGAAATCAAAACTTCGAGGACAATCTGGTTACAAACTGAAGTCCCCCATCGGACCAATGATGCAACAAAATGACGAGTTCATATCCATGATATTTTCCATGTTCAATGATCAAGAGGTACCAAAATGGTCAGTTCATACTTCTATTTGGGTTATTTTCATAAACCACCCCTAAACTAATTATGATTTTTCACATCTAACTCCAAACTATGAACTTATTTTTTTAATCCCAAACTATCACAATTTTTTCAATTTAATCCTTCCATCGACGTCTGTCAACTTTTTTGTTAACTTCATTTTTTCATTTATAAAAAGTCAAAATTATTCCTCTCATCTCTTCTAATATTTAAAAATTTAAAATAAAAATGAAAAAATAGTGATGCCTCCCTATGGGGAAGGGGGCTGCTCCGTGTCGTCGGCGACGAGGAGCGAAAGGGGGCAAGGGTCGCCCCCCGGATCTCGCTGGTGACGAAATCGCAGGAAGGCAACCCTCTCCCCCCCCCCCCCCCCCCCCCTTCTCCTTTGATGGCACTGACTGCTTCTCCCTCAACTCCTCCTGCCTCTTCTCCCTCTCAGCTTCCCACACTTCCCCCTCATTCAACATCGGATTCATGACTTCATCCCTTCCTCTCCATTCGTCTTCAGCCTCATCGATGCTGCCGGCAAGGGCGTCGCGGGGGTGACGCCCCCCCCCCCCCCCACCCCACTCCCCACCTTTCGCTCCGCGTTGCTGGCGACGCAAGGGTGTATCACCCCCTACGGACCATCGTCGGCGATCGCAGGGGGCATCGTCGGCGATCGCAGGGGGCATCGTCAGCGATCGCAAGGGGCGTCGCCCCTTGCATTTTTCTTTATATATATATATATTAAAATTTTAAATATTAGAAAAGATAGAGAAGGGATAATTTTAAATTTTCATAAATGGGAAAAAACAAAGTTAATAAAAAAAGTTGACAGAAGTCGATGAAAAATTAAATTGAAAAAATCATGATAGTTTAGGGATAAAAAAATAAGTTTATAATTTGAGATTAAATGTGGAAAATCTCAATAGTTTAGGGGTGGTTTATCGAAATAAACCTTCTATTTTTAAAAAGATTTATGGGTGTTTTCCACGGACCCTCCCTGAACTATGAACTTTTTTCGCATCTACCAACGTCTTTTGAATATTCCGCTAACCCCCTTGAACTATACCACCTTTTCTACTTAAGTCCATCTATCAACTTTTGTTAACTTTCTCGTTAATTCTCATTTTTTTTATTTATTAAATGACTAAATTACCCTTTTCTCATATCATCTAATATTTAATAATATATTAAAAATAAAAAATATCCAGAGGTCGCAGAGAGGGGGGTGGCCCCCACCCCTCTGCGCCGCGCCGACGAGCGTAGGGAAGGAGGGAGGGGGGCACCCCCCCCCCCTCCCCCTTTGCGCTCGCCGACATGGCACGGGGGAGGGGGGGGGTCACCCCTCTTTGCGACTTGTAGAGAGGTCGCATAGCGTGAGGCGAGCGGGGGGAGGGTGGGGGGCGACCCCCCATCCTTCTGCGCTCATCGGAGGTCGTAGAGAGGGAGGCGACCCCTCGACGCCGCGCCGAGGGGGGTCACCCCCCGAAGTATATTTTTATTTTTTAATATGTTATTAAATATTATATGATATGAGGAAAGGGAAATTTAGTCATTTCATAAATAAAAAATGAGAATTAACGAGAAAGTTAACAGAAGTTGACGGATGGACTTAAGTGAAAAATGCGGTATAGTTTAAGGGGGCTTAGCGAAATATTCGAAAGACATGAGTAGACAAAAAAAAGTTCATAGTTCACGGGGGGTCAGCGGAAAAAACTCAAGATTTATATATGTGATAGAAGTCTTAGAAGGTTAATATGATTGTTGAAGAGCAAGTCACTAAAGCTCGAAATATAAAAGACGTTATAGCGGAAGAGCAAGAGACAAGATTTATTTATATATGTTAGATCATTAAAGTTAATGTGAGTCATAATTTATAAATATCATTAAATTCTTTTAGTAAGTTCTAAAAATTTAATCAATTTCACTCAAGTTTGTATCATGACAAATTAAATCATGCTGAAAAAATAATTTATAATTTTGTTACAATATGTCCAAATTAGAATATCTAAATTTTCTTAAAAAACTAGACTTCCATAGAATTTAGGCATAAAAGTATCAGTTTTTAACTTGCCATATGATTCTTGACAAAAGTTGACAAGTCAAGATATGTGATGTTTCTTTTTATGAAGCTTGACATATTAGATCATATGAAATATAAATTTATTTGTCCACATCTATAGTCCTAATTATTAAATTACTATTTCTATTTACAAGCAAGGTTGTCAAGATCGGGATCTTATATAAGATCGGAGGGGGGTCATAAGATCGAAGATTGTAAGATCCTATCGAGGATCGTAAGATCCTACCTATTAATGAAATAATATATTTTAAAAATAATAAATATATTTTTGACAAATTTTTCGTATTAAAATATTAGATTATACCTCACTAAGACATTTTTTATGGATTCATGAGTCAAATTATATCAAAACGTATTAAAAATGAACAAAAATATATTTAACTTCATATAAATTAATTCATATTATCATAAATATATTTTTAATTAATATTTAAATGATTATATTAATCATATGAGATCGTATAGGATCGGATAAGATCGTGTGACCAAAATTAAGATCGTATTAAGATTTTACACATAAGATCCTCAAGATAAGATAAAAATCGGAAGGAATATGTAAGATCGTAAAATCGTAAGATCTTAAGATCTAGATCGAGATCTTGATAACATTGTTTACAAGTTTTAGTTATGATATTTTCACTATACGATAACTATTCTTCTCATTGAAAATGGTGCTACTATAATCAATGAAATTAAATATAAGTTGAATAAGAAATTTGAAATGAAGGACGTTAAAGATGCATATGATATTCTACAAAATAAAATCATTCATGACAGAAGTTGAAGAATATTGAGCTTAAGTTAATAAAAACATATTATTTTTTATTTAAATACATATTGTAGAGCATTTGTCCACTTTTGAATGGGAAGAAGCTTAGTAAAAATTGACTCGCATAAAATATATCGTGATATGAAGAGCACAGAATAACATAAAATAATGTGCTTCATGTGAAAGGTCACATATTAGGAGCAATTATCCTTAGACATATGACCCCACACGAGCGACTACCCTTACTTCACAGGAAAAGTATCGAGTTAAACTTTAAAATTTATAAATCCTCTACAGAACCGTAAGTATATGACATGTCATTATAGTATTGAGGGTCGATACACAGGGACAAAATTGAAATGTTGATACTTAATTAAAACTGTTTAAGGAAAATCTAAGTCTATAGATGTTGTTCAAATAAGAAAATGAAATGCTAAGAATAAAAAATCACAACAAATAAAACTACTCTAATTTTTGTGACTTTTTAATGCAAAAGTGGACAAGGATCGGTGTAGATGCTAGGGCTATGTGAATGTTTTCACTTAGGATTAGTGTTCTTTATGCTTTAAATTATGGCTAAGATGTTAGACTAACCCTCAGCATGCACATAGGCATGTACTATTGATAAATAATACTCAACTCATTCGACAACACTCTTTTGTACGTGGATGGCTCAGCTCGTGCATGCTGATGGGATCATCTATTCAGCTCAGGCGTCACTCTCATGTGCATTGGGCTAGTAAATGAATCGAACTCTCAGGAATTGAGTCAATTTTGCACAACCTCGGTTTGTTGGGTTCTCTAGGAAATAACTAAAGATATGAAACAACATCTCAGCCTAAGTTGAACTCCTGTTAGTGAAGATAACCATCTTGGACGAGGTCCTTTATGATCACGAATTGCGCAAAACAAAATGAGTTTAGACATTTAATGTAACACCCCAAGATTTCATCATGGGCAATAGAGTAATTTTATAAGTTAATTATAATCCTTGATGAATTGAATATTATCAAAAGGGGAATTTGAGAAGGAATAGGAATATAATTAGAAAAGGAATATGAATAGAAGGAAAAAGTACTCCTACTTGGAGAAGGAATTAGAAGTTAAGTAATATTAAAAGTATGATTAGAAAAGAAAAATGGAAAAGAAAGAAAGATTAAATCCTATTAAGAGTAGAGTTCATAATTAGGTTGAGATTAGGGATTTTAATTTGATTTGTAGATCCAAAAGAATGTTTAATGAATATAGGACTTCCAAATAGGATAGGATTAGAGTTTTATGGCTTAAAAATATTTCAGCCATTAAAATAATATTTATTATTATTTTAATTCAAAAATTAGATGATAAATTATTATGGAATTAAATAATTCCGAAAATAAGAGAAAAGGAAAAAATAAAAAGATAAAATAAAGTTATAGTTTGGTTAACATAAGTTATTGATAAAAGATGAAGATAGAGTTTGATTGAGAGAAGTTATGGAGGAGATAAAAAGAAATTTGATTAGAGATGGACTTTTGATAAGTATGGTTATAAAATAATTAGCGAAATTTGAATTTAATTAAATATGAATATTTAAGAGATGATAACTAATGATGTATGGTCATGATTGATGGAGAAATAGCCCAAGGCCCAATAGGACTCAAAAATCTTAATTGAAAACAAAGATTGATGTCATAAGTTAATCAAGATAAAAGATGAAATGTATCTAAAATCAGGAAAGTTCTCAAAACAGTCTACATGATTGAAGCAACCCTTGTGGTTGAAGCAGGCCTAGTGGTTAAAGTATTAAACAATCTTTATGGTTGAAGCATCTCTTGTGGTTGAAGCAGACCTAGTGTTTGAAGTATTAAACAACCTTTACGGTTGAAGCAGCCCTTGTGGTTGAAGCAGCCCTCGTGGTTGAAGTATTAAGCAACCTTTATGATTGAAGCAACCCTCGTGGTTGAAGCAGCTCTCGTGATTGAAAGCAACCTTTATGATTGAAGCAACCCTCGTAGTTGAAGCAGCTCTCGTGATTGAAAGCAGCCTTTATGGTTGAAGCTAAAGTAAAGAATAATTGATTGATAAGATATTAAATCATAACTTTTATGGTTGAAATAGCCTTCATGGTTGAAGTCAAAGATAATAAGATAATTGAACAGTCCTTGTGGTTGAAGTATTAAGTAGCCTTTATGGTTGAATCAGTCCTTGTGGTTGAAGCAGCCCTCGTGGTTGAAGTATTAAACAACATTTATGGTTGAAGCAGCTCATGTGATTGAAACAGTCCTCATGGTTGAAGTACTAAGCAACATTTATGGTTGAAGCTAAAGTAAAGAATGATTAATTGATAAAATATTAAATTACAACTTTTATGGTTGAAGAATAAGAATAGATGATTGGTTGATATTGAATTAGGGCCTCAATGGTTGAAGTAAAGTAAAGTAAAGATTGAATAAGTATTAAAATAATTGATTATAGCCCATATGGTTGACGATATTGATAATGAAATTGTTATTGCCAACCATTACGGTTGACGATGGGTGATGATAGGATTGTTGATTCCAGCCAATTTGATGCATATTGATAAGAGATTGCATTGATAGGATAATATTGATATTGCTTATCATTATGCATATGATTATTTTTATTAATATGACTCATATTGTTTATTATTATGGGTGACCTTACGTATTAAGTTTATCTCACTGGGCTTTGCCCATGTACTTGGATCCGTACAGATGATCGTGATGATGATGGTGAGATGGTTGTGGCTCCTATGAAGGATGACATGTACATGGATATAGGGTCCATTATGGTGTAGTTGTGGCCCTAACTCACAGGTCATTTGAGATTGTGTAAATAGCTTTCGCATATTGTAAGAATTAATGTATTTAAGTCTTCCGCTTATGTAAACCAGTGTGTCGACTAGTCATAGTCAAAATATAGAATTGAGTGGCATTGCCGAAATAACCTTCTGGGCAGGTAAAAAAAATCTCAGAGCGTTACAATTAAGATCTATCTAAAAATGAAGATCTTGACTCTAGATGACCTATATGATGACTCTACAATTGCATGCCCCTCTCGAATCCTCCACAAATGCAGAGGATAGAACTTCCCTCTCGGGTAGAAGATAACAAAATCAATAAGAACTAGACCAAAACAGAAAGAGGGTGGTGTTGTGAGTTAAGGAGAGAAACAAGTGTAGCTCCAAAACACACAGCCCTTGATTCTTTTCTTGGTGATTGAAGCCATATCCAACCTCTCGGCATGCATTCAAGGTTTCAATGGAAAGCATCCCTCCCGAACGGGGAATTAACATGTGTTGACTGAAGTGAAAAAAAACTACCAATCACCATCACAGAAACATCGAATCACAAAAATAGAGCATGATCGAGCTGCAAGAAGATAACTCTGGTCGATCTCTATCCCTCTCGACATTTGGCTTAAAAGAGGGTAGATCCTTGTCAGGTTGCATTCAAAACAAACTCTCAAGCTTAATCACTAACAAAATCATTATAGCATGTTAAGCAAAATTGAAATAGGAAACGATTCATTAGAATAGTACGGAATCGAACAACCCAATAATAAGGAAAGATCATGAAATAAATAGAGAACGAAAACATATGAAGCAATCACATCCCTCCTGGTTGTTTAACTACACATTATCAATAAGAAAGAAGAAAAGAAAAAAAGAAAGAAAAGAAGAAGAGAGGTTGCTACCATAGCCTCCTCTTCCAGCCTTCTAGCAGTAGCAATGTCAAATGGATTAGAAGATTGGGAACCTCCCCTTGTTGCTCTCAACTTCTTTTTATAACCCCTTCTTTTTGCTCTTGTCAATTGCCCTTTGTTTTTGTCCCCTACAAGTGTAATGCTATTTGATGTGCGCGCCAATACATCGAAGACAAGTCAGCATATTTTTCTTGTCCAGATTTTATAGTTGTTTCTTTGTCTTGTTATGCTCACTTTTATAGTTAAAGGAATCTTGTGGTCCATTCTTTTGTTACCACCTTATTAGCTTGTCACTTGTTCAACTTCTTCAGCAACATTCCTATTCGCTTCTGCTTATAAAGGTGTAGTGAAAACTTTCTTCCTCTTGTACAAGGAATTTGTTAGACTGACATGGAAATGCATCTTTCTTTTTTTTTTTTTTTGCTACTTGCTACTTTGGAAAGTTGTCCTGGTGAATTGTGTCATCTGCTCTTAACTTCGTCTAAGTGTCCAGATCCTGTGTGCCCCTATGCGGTTCGTAGGTGGGGATATACACCGCATGCCTCCTTATGTTGTCGGCTGAGATTTCTATTGGAAAACAATCAAAACAAGTAAAACAATCAAAGAAGTGCAGATATCTAGAATATGAATGTGAAGAAATCATAAAAGTGATATTTTGACAATAAAGTATATGTTTGAGCATGGAAACATATTAAAACATGAAGTAAATGCATGTTGAACAATATATTTTTTTCCATATCAAACTCTCCCAAACTTAAAATTTTATTTGTCCGCAACCAAAATTAGGAAGTTATGGACAAAAGTTTTTGGATTTTCAAAGCTACATTCTGTATAACACTACATCTCTCCAGTCTTAGACTCATTCTATCTAAATATCATTTACACATGAAGGGTTTTTAACCCTAGCTTAGTAAGTACTGAAGCATGTGCTCTTTTGGGTGTCAAAAGAGATCACATCACAAACTGAACATATACATGTCTCACCAAAGAACATGCACATTTCCTAAACTTGTAATAACACTAAAATATGATTTGCATATGTATGAACACTTATTGTCCCCAGATAAACTGACTTTCTTTTTCATTTTTCATTTGCCCCATTTTTTTCTTTTTTTTTGTTGTTGTGACCTTCTCTTCAATTATATATTGGGAAACTAAAAATAAAAAGATAGTTTCCACTAAGCATTTTCCTTATCTTTCTTCCAAAAATACTCATTCGTGTGTTAGTGGTGCCATGTGTGGCATACTCTTATTTTTCTCAAGTGATGGGATAGACAAGTAGTTATTCAAGAGAAAGAGAATATGTCACATCTTCTTCCTAGAATACTCATGCGAGACACTTGGGACTTTTATTAGAGAAAGAACAAAAGCATTTTCCAATACACAAAAGAAGAGAGTGCAAAAATGAGGGCATACAAACTATATAATTTATTATTATTACAATGCAGCAGATCATAATTTAGTATAATACAAATAGGTGCAAGTGCAAGATCCTAAATGAAATTATGTGGAATGTCAACCTACATGTCATATGCTTTGATTGCAAGTCAGGGTCATTTATGTCATTATATTTTGCTTTAGAAGTGTTCAAGATAGATTTGTCGTGAAGGATATAGGATCAACAATGTAATAATTTCATGTATAACGTTTCCTAATATGTTATCTATTACATGCAAAAATCTAAGTGACTTTTCAAAAACTGTAGTGATAAAATTTTAGGAAAAAAAGATTAGAAAAAAATTCATAACTGAATCACAATGGTATATTCTATGAAAATTAGTGACAATTAAGTTAATCATTCATTGGGCTCTCCCAAATTTAAGCTCATCATTGTCCTCAATGTTGATTAAGTTAGGAGAGACTAAATTTTTAAGTGGGGGAGATGAGTGGTAGGGGTAGGTGTCTATTTCTTTAGTTTTCTTTCATGATTTCAATAATCTTTTTAAAATGTAAATTAATGGATTACTCTCCTTGTCTACATACAAAAATATTAACACTTGTCAGTTTTGCACAATAAGTAAAACTCATTAAAATTGATTGTGAAATCAGTGGCATCAAACCCATATGTCTTCAGTGGTAATTTTAGTAGAAGTGTGAGACTCCTTGGTTGTTAGTATGGGGTTGCTTTCTTCCAACCAAATAAAGAAAACAAAATGAACTTATCAAATTGGGTTGCCTCTCAAGAAGCGTCATTATTTATAATTCTATATTAGACTTTGTGCATCGAACCCATATGTCTTCAGTTTGGCGGGTCTTGATATCCAACAGATTTGAACATTTTCTTCTATCAAATACAAATGTCCCTTGGTCCACTTTTGAATTTGAATGGATTGGATCAATCAATCTTCAACCTCTTAAAGGGACAACTTGAACTTTGTATTGAATACTTGAGCTTCAGATTGGATCTCTTCCCTTAATGTGCAAATTTTATGGTAAAATTTGACTGCTACTTTGTTGTGAAGTATCAGCATAAAATGAGTGTTCTATTCTCAAAAATTCTTTCTCTTAATTTGTGCTTTCAACTTCTTCAAGATCTCCATCTTGCTTCAGAAACTACTTTTTTATTTGGCTCATTAGAAGTGTGGGTGTTGTCATCTTTTGAAATTTTGATCCCAAACTTTATCTTCAAAATGAAAGGATCATTTTCTTCAACTTCATATTTTTGTATTTCTTCTATGCAGTCTTCCTCTTGTTTCTTGATAGGATGACATGGCATCATCTCTTGTTGGTATGTGTAGAAAGTGGCTTCAGCTCCTGTATTGGAGTTGTTCTCGACCACCAGACATTTCTAATTTATCATTTTAAATTCAACTACATAGTCTTATTTTGGAATTGGCCTTTTGTGTTGAGTTGTAGCCTTATTTTTAGTATTCTTCTCTTCAACGTCAAAGTTGATCTTTTCAGCATTTTATGAACTTCAGTAGAAAATTCAGTAGTAGAGGGGCCTTCAATTTGTCCTCCACATTCAAATTGCATGTCTTGATTTTGCTCATCAGTCCTATCTTTAGTTGGTCCAAAAAAAGTGTCGTGATTGCTGAAATATTTATTTCTCCATGATTTTGCTATTAGGCCCTCAACTTTATCAAACAACACTCTCATTGATGCATTATGCACTTCCTATTGCTTGATTAGCTTCTCTATCATTATCTCATTTCTCTTCAGGTGGGGCTTTATGATCCAGAAACTCCTTTGATTTTGCTGGAAAATTTTTTAAAAGTAGCTTGCTGAAATTGAATCTTGAATGTGTTTGAAGTCGTTCGGTTTTGATAGATAGCTCCACCATAATCTTATATTACTTCATTTGCTTGTCTAAAAAATTTTGCATCATAATTTTCAGCTTGAGCTCTTCCTTAAATGTTGCTGATTCATATTGTTAGTGAACTTCGGGTGGAGTGACATTAGTAAGTTCAGTTGGAAGTAGTGGTTCCACTTGAGCATCCAACTGAGAATGTGCATCCAACATTTGATTTTGGTCATAAGCTGTAAGATAATAGTATTGTCCATTGTAAAAGAGATTCTCACAATAATTTCATAGATTTGGATTAGGCATATGAATTAGAAAAGTTAATTTCTCTATTTGATGCTATGATTATCCATGTGAAATTTTCCATATGATTCATGTTGTGTGTAGGATTGCACTTAGCTGTAATAGACTTGAGAAATTGTAAAAGATTTCAACTTGAATTTTGCAATTACATTTCTCACTATGTTTTCAACTCTAAAAGCTAAGTTGTCTCATCTCTCAAATTTTGGCATTTCAATAGTTTAATAAAAATTATGTTCATCTTCCAACCAACTTTGAAAATTTCAATTCATCTCAATTTCGGTTATGCTTAAATTTGAAAGTGCAAAAATCTAAAACCATAAATCAGAATTTTGAAATCTAAATTCTTAAACTTGAAATATGAAATTTGATATAAATGTTCCATGATAGAAAGAAGGAATGTTCATCAAAGTTTCTACATAATAGATATTTTGGACTTATAGAATGAGTGCAGAAAATAGAAATAAGAAACTAGGAATATGAAATTTGATATTCAAAGTTTAAAATTTGAATTATGAGTATCAAATCTTATATAAACATTCATAAATCAAGAAAGACATGTTCAGTAATGTTCCTGCACAAAATGAGATTAGGATCATATAATAAGTTCAAAAATTTGACAATTGAAATGCGAAATGAGAAATCATGTCTAAAATTGGAAATAAAAAACATGATAATAACATTCAAAGATCAAGAAGATAGTATGTTCATCAATATAGGTGTAAACAAAAATATTTTTGCAAGGTATTTTATGCAATTTTAGCAATATGTACAGAAATGCATGTTTACAAATTCAACAATAAAAAATCGGAATATTTATAATTGTTTGCATGCTCAACAAGGTATGTTCAACAATGTTCAAGATATAAGTTAACATAAAATGATGTTCAATAAGATTTCTGCACTATAAAAACTCAGAATGAAATTTTTAGGACATGCATAAAACTAAAATCTATAATTTGACATTTAAAATCTGACATGTGTATTCAGCAATGTTTTTGCACGATGAAAACTTTAGGAAATACCTTGTAGCACAAGTGCAACATATGAAGTTTGAAAATCTCAAAATCAGAAATTTAGAGACAAAAGATTAAAAATGATAACTACAAGATGTAGGTGAAAAATACTATAAACAATTATAGAAAAACAAAATGCAGAAAGTTAAAATATACTAAAATCAAAGATGAAAAATCAATTAGACTAAGCAAATTATTCACAACATGATGAGATAAAAAACAATGAATGTACAAATCAGACTTAGCTAGACCAAAATAGCAAATCAAGTGTAACAGATCAAAACTTGTCACGAGTAATGGCGCCAAAAACTTTACTCGCATAAAATATATCGTGTGAAGAGAATGGAATAAAAGAAAATAGTGTGCTTTATGTGAAAGAGTAGTATTAGGAGCAGTTACCCTAGACATATGATTATCCCCACATGAGTGACTACTCTTGCTTCATAGGAAAAATATCGAATTAATTTTTAAAATTTATAAATCATCTACATTATCACTACAAAAATCGCAAGTATATGGCATGTCATTGTGGGGACAATTGAAATGTTCACACTTAATTTAAAATCATTTAGAAGAAAAAACTAAGTCTATAGATGTTATTCAAAATGAAAATGTGAAATCACAACAAATAAAAACTACCCTAATTTTTATGGATTTTAATGCAAAAGTGGACAAGGATCATTGCAAATAAACAGGGGAATAGTTTCACTCGGGATTAGTATTCTCTATGCTTTAAATTATTGTTAAGATTTAAGAATCTCCCTCAGCATGCGCATGGTCATGTAGTCATGATAAATAATACTTTACTCATCTGATGACACTCATGTATGTGGATGGCTCAGCTCGTGCATGCTGATGTGATCATCTATTTAGCTCAAGCATCATTCTCATGTGCAGTGAGTTGGTATATGAATCGAATTCTCAGGAATTGAGCTAGTTTCACACAACCTCAAACTGTTGAGTTCTCAAAGAGATAATTAAAGATCCAAAATGACCTCTCGACCTAAGTTGAACTCCTGTTTATGAAGATAGCCCTCTCGAGTGAGAGCACAAAATAGAATGAGTTCACGCAATTAAGATCCTATTTAGAAATGAAGACTCTCTAAGGATGACACTACAATTGCATGACCTCTCGAATCCTCCACGAGCGCAGAGGATAGAAGTTCTCTATTGGGTAGGAGGTCACAAAATCAATAAGAATCAGACCAAAATAGAAAGAGGATGGTGATGCGAATTAAGGAGAGAAACACATTCAGCTCCAAAACACGCAACCCTTGATTCCTTTTTTTAATGATTGAAGCCCTATCTCACCTCTTGGCATGCATACAAGACTTCAATAGAAAACATCACTCTCGAGCAGGAAATCAAGGAACATGTGTTGCCTTAACTAAAAAAACTACCAATAGCCATCCAGAAACACCAAATAAGAAAAAACAGAGCTTGTTAGAGCTATAAGAAGTTAACTATGTTCGACCTTTATACCTCTCAACATTTGACTGAACATAGGGTATAACTCCCTCTCAGGTCTTATTCGAAACAAGCTCTTAAGTTCAATCAATAACAGAATAATTACAATAGGTTAAGCAAGATTGAAACATGAAATGATTCATTAGAACAGTAGAGGAATCAAACAATCTAACAATAAAGAAAGATCAGAAAATAAACAAAAAATGAAAACATCCTAAGCAATCACATCTCCAGCACATTATCAGCAAGAAAGAAGAAAAGTAGAAGAATGGAGGCTGCTATCATAGCATCCTCTTCCAACCTTCTAGTAATGTTGAATGGATTAGAAGATTGTGCACCTCCCCTCTTGTTGCCCTCAGATTCTTTTTATAAGCCCTCCTTTTTTATCTTACAAGCTGCCATTTGTTTTTGTCCTTTTTACGTCTCAATATACCCTAGACAAAACTTTCTCCTTGTCAAGAATGGAGCATATGTCAGTTAGTCCCCTACAAGTGTAATGTTGTTTGTTGTGCGGGTCAATACATTGAGGATAAGTCAACATTTTTTCATGTTCAAATTTTGTAGCTATTAATTTTTCTGTCTTATTGTGCTCACTCTTTTAACTAAAGGAATCTTGTGGTACTTTCTTGGCTGCCTTCCTATTAGCTTGCACCTGTCCAACTTTTTTTTAACTTTCTTATCCACATCTGTCCATAAAGGTATAGAGGAAGCTTCCTCTTGTACAAGGAATATATTAGACTGATGTATAAAGGCATCTTTTTCTTTGTTGCTTGCTGACAGCTAGATCTCTTCATAAATTGTGTCAATTGCTTTCAAATTCGTCTAAGTGTCCAGGTTGGGGGTATTCACATGTGTGCCCCTCTGTGGTCCGTAGGTGGGGGCATACACCTGCATGGGGCATATGTTGCCGATTGGAATTTCTACGTGAAAAATAATCAAAAAAATAATGCAATCCCAAACATGTAGATATTTAGAAGATGGATGTGGAGAAATCATAAAAGTGGTATTTCAACAATAAAACATGTGTTTGAGCATGAAAACATATAAAAAATATGAGGTAAATGCATGCTAAACATAAATGAAAATTATATATAA
The DNA here is from genome assembly GCA_030549335.1 of Pontederia crassipes. Taxonomy (NCBI): domain Eukaryota; kingdom Viridiplantae; phylum Streptophyta; class Magnoliopsida; order Commelinales; family Pontederiaceae; genus Pontederia; species Pontederia crassipes. Next base: position 19,693,150 of record CM060184.1, on the reverse strand, counting down.
TTTCTCAATATCAAAAGTTAATAACTCAACGCTAGACAAGAATCTTTAGGAAACCCCTTGCATAGTCCATAAGTGTTAAGTACTTAAATGTATACAATGATTTATACAATATATGATTTAACTTATCATGTCAGACTAATTAATAGATGTCAAAGTAATTTTAAAAATATACATTGAAAAGTCATGAAAAGATTAGATATATGAAAGGCATAATATGACTAAGAATATTTGATATGTGTAGATGTGAATTTTAGAGATGTGACATTGAAGATTGCAAGTCCTTATCCCATCATTTGTTTATGTTGGGTGGTGCAAGAGTTTAGTAGAATAATAAAAAAATAAACACATGTAATCAAATACATTTTTTATAGTATAAGAACAAGCACGACAAAAAAAAAATCAATTTTGCAATGGATCTTTCAGTTACAAATCCACTAAATCTACTTAGTAGATTTTTTATGGCTACATACCCTTTGAAAAACAGTCATCGCAAATATTTTTCGATGGACAAAAAAAATTCTCAAAAAACACAATAGATCCAACAGCCAAACCAAGGTTCCTTCGTAAGTTCGACATTTGTCAAAAGTTTATAGCCGCCGAATTTTTAAAAAATTTATTATTATTAGTAAAAGAATTATTAAAATAAGAAAAATACTCATTTGTCAAAAGATATTATTTCAAAATTATTATTATTTCAAAATAAAAAAACATTTGCCAAAAATTATTATTTCAAAATTAATTATTATGTCACAAAATTTCTTAAAATATCAAAAATCAAATTATTTTGCACAATTTTAAGTGATTTATTAAATTTGAAAATTTTCATAATTTATCATTTCAAATTTCGAATAAAATTAATTAGTGAATTTATAAAGTTTGTATAAACTTTCTAAATTAAAATATTTCACAAAATTTGATCGTGGCGGTGGTCTTGGCCACATATCATTTGCGGCAGCATGGTCTTCATTTATTTTTGCTGATGTTTTAACATTTGTTGTTATCATTGCTAAAGTTGTTGTTGCATTTCTTGTTGCCTCTTGTCTTATCTTTTGATGTAGGTCCGTAAATCAATTTTTCTACATATGATATATCTCTTTCTTCTAAAAATCATTAATTGTACAACCTGATCTAAATAGTCGGACATTGTATGCAAATAGCTAACAGATGATCCAATTTCATAGGCACGATCCTTCTATCACGTGGGCGTGATCTGTTTAAAGTTGTTCATTCAAAATATTTTCTTATAAAACTAATTATGTTCAAGTTAATATAGGAGCCATTTTTTATCTACTCTAATAATTAAGTTTTGCAATAAACTTAGTAAACAGTAGAGCGAATAATTTCAAAAATAAACATTATATATATACACATCCAAGAACTCAATTGATGTAGCGCTCGAGCCAAAACAAGGAAAGAAAAATAAATAAAAGGAAAAGATAAAAAAGGAGAATAAAAGAAAAGATAAAATTTGATTAAAATTTGATTTGATCATTTAACTGTCACACGAACTCATATCTTTTTCATATATATATAGAATTAAATCCAACAAATCAGCCCATTTTTTTCTATGCAAGCCGGCCCTAAATCTTCATCCTGTTTTGTGCGTCCTTCGTTATTTTCGTCCTTGATCTAACGTCGCCAACATGAGACGTGCAGGAGGACGCGGACGTCGACGAACGCACAACTGAACTGAGAGGGACTGGCAGAGGAAGAGGAAGAAGAAGACAACGGTAATAGTTTCTTGGACAGAAACTAAAATGTATAGAACTATGATAAATTCATGATAGAATTATGATTTTTGACTTGAAGCATGTTCTAGATAGTCTCTAGTTATTATATTCTATGATGTTGATTTGTGTCGGCCATCACCGGAGAAAATGATCGGAACGCGAACTACACGTCTACGTAGTTTCTGCGCAAGAAGAACCCGACCCGAGTTCACCAGAACCTGTCCCGGGTAGGTCCTTCGTCGGAACGAATTCATAGGAACTCGGCTCGGACCCACCATTGCCACGCTCGTCGAGCTCTGCAACCGGACGAACCCGGTTCGAGTTGAAGATGACCCGGACCGAGTTCTGCGTAATAGTCGGACGCAAAAGCCGCCCCGACTCGATGATGACCCGACCCGGCCCGGGTGTAACCCGAACTCGGTTCGGGTATTCTCCCTGATTTTTACCGAGAATGATTATGTATGAACTCGACCCGAGTTTCTTCCTACTCGGCCCGGGTTCCGACCAGATTAGGCAGATATCTACGATCTTTTAATCCCTGTTCCACGTGATTAATCCTAATCTAAGTATGATGATGATTATGTCAATTTTATCCTTAATTTATTCTTCATGATCTTATCTTTTAACCTGATTTAAAGTTCTTATCAAGATTTGATTTGATTAATTTAAAAGATGCAAGATAAAAGGCGTAAATCGTTAAATTAAGAGCTCTTTTATGATGAACTGGTGACGATCAGATTATGAGCTGATTTTGGTCAGTTATGACTGGCATTGCCAGTTAAGATGATGATGATGGACGGGTTGAGACAGGCCTCTCCATGGGTTGAAATATACCACAAATAAATCAAAGATGAAAATATAAGATGATAAAAAAGATGAACACATATGAGTAAAGAATCTTTCTTATAATGTCCGACTTTTTGTCATTTTATTATGACTCTTTTTTATCTCTTATTCATATGCCTTTTTGCATGCTTTCACTTTCATATTATGATCATGATTCACTTTCTTCTTATATGATGATGTTCTCTTTATGATTTTTGTCTAGTATCATGATCTTATGATAATATTTATCTTACTTTCATACTGAGTTATAAAACTCATAGGAAGGTTCTCTTCTGCATGTTTTTAAATAAAGACGAAGGTCAAAACGATGAAGGTGACTAATGGTGACAGATCGAGCTCATAGGTGGCTGCACATGATTATCGAGTCCTTTAGATGATGGATACTTTTTTTCCTTTCATTTTATTACTTGATGTATTAGCTTTTCTTTGAACTCCTACGAAGTCATTTATCAGTCTTCCACATATTATGATTTTACTCTCTTTTATTATTAATAATGATTAAGTCTTTCGCTTTTATCAATGTTAAGTTGACCAGTCAAAGTCGTATTTTTTATCAATAAGATGTACACGTAAGAATGATCCGTAATGTTCCCAATGCGTATTCTATAATATGATGGAGTGCGATTTGGGGGCTAATCATCCACGTTAGTTATCTCAGTTCGTGAACTATGTAAATCGCTTAGGCGTATTACAGTGTTTGCGTGTTACTCTTTCTTGGTCTCTCATTATTCTGCCAAGCTAAGCAGGCTTTTTTTGCTATTTCTTTGCAAACGTTAAAAGTAGCTATATATTTAAATTATCATGATAAATTAGTATAAATGAAATAAATATTAAGTATGGAAAGTCAAATGCATATGAATTATAAAAAAAGCTTTCTAAATCACATCAATTAACGTTGACCGAAAATATCAAAAAGTATATTTTATATTATATTGACTGTAATACAAGAGAAAGAATATGTATTGAAAAATAAACTAAAATTTCTTATATAATAATAATAATAATAATAATAATAATAATAATAATAATAATAATAATAATAATAATAATAATAATAATAATAATAATAATAATAATAATAATAATAATAATAATAATAATAATAATAATAGAAGAAGAAGAAGAAGAAGTAATAGCAACGTTAAACTGGAAGGTGCGTCATGTTTTTATTTAACCTTCAAAATATATAACATAATAAGTATATACTATAATAAGTCGATATATCATATATATCATCCTAGTCGCAGTTGACTTTTTATTTCGCTTTTCTTGTGCTTTGCCCACCCTATAAATTTCTCTTCGAGCTACAGTTTCAATCTCTCTCTCTCTCTCTCTCCCCCCGCGAGTCAAAACAATCTTTCTGCGTCATGACCGCGGACGACCGAGAGGAGTCGACATCGCCGCCCGCCAGGCCCTGGTTCACGGACGGCGAGGTTGAGCTGCTGGAGGGCATCTTGGGCTACGCGTTCGTCGACAGGGCGCTGCTGAACGAGGCCATGACGCACGGCTCCTACTACTACCCCTTCCGGGGGGCAGGGCCCACGTACGAGCGGCTCGAGTTCATGGGCGACGCCACCCTCAACTGCCTCGTCGCGCGCCACTTCATGGCCACCTACGCCGACCTCCCGCCGGGGCCTCTCACCAGGCTGCGGGCGGCCAACGTCGACACCGAGCGGCTCGCGCGCGTCGCCGTCGCCAATGACCTGCACCGCTACGTTCAGCATAAAATTCTTGGACTCGATCAAACGGTACGCCACTTTGGACCCTTCTCTAATATTTCTTTCTTTTTTATTATCCTCTATCTGTTCTTCCTTTTTTTTGTGTTTTCCCGTGAGGCATTGAGGTTATGGTACCGAATGAATCTTGATAAAATTTAAACACTGACATGACGAGAGATCGCATTATTTTAAATATTATCTCGAAGTGAATTAGATTTATGGTAGGATTAGTATCGTATAAGAAAGATTCAAATCTGATTGTCTTGGCCTTAAGAAATATGTGCCATTGTTGTATACGTAATTTGTAGTTGTTGTATACGTAATTTGTAGGATTAACGTCCGTGTTAATATGTTTGCCATATTTATCTGCCGGTAGATTTAGACATCGAAACAGTGGACTGTATCTAGACTCGTTTGTGCGTATATATATAGAGTAATGCAACTTAAAAACTGAGACGTGGCGCTCAAGAAATCGGCGTTTCTTTAACAACTTAATTGCGGCATCTGAGAGAGAGAGGGAGAGAGAGAGAGAGGATATTTTGTTCGTTTTTGTTTGACGCTACAGCATGTGGAACGGCCGTCTTCTATGTGGCGTCGTGGTGTCCATCCATACTGACTATATATAATGGCGGTAGATGCATGCCTAGCTTTTTCCAGCCCAAGTAGAGCGTGTAATTAGAGATTCTTTTTGTACTGAAAAAAAAGGAAAACTTAGTATTGTACAACATATATTAAAGGTGCAACACATATATTTTCTGAAACACAGCTTTTCAATCTCATGCATGCATGATTAGAATCTCGTCACCTATTTGACTAAGAAGTCCGAATTAATTGGTGAACTAGAAAGAGCTTGTATTTGATGCATGTACAAGGTATCACTTATACTACGGAAATATTATTTCAAAAGAACTAGATAGACTTGTGGGATCAGATTGGAAAAAGTGTCCACGCGAAAGTGCTATTTTTTTAATCTTCTAGTCGTGATCATATTTATGGATCTATATGCACATTAAAGCGTCCAAATATATAGAGCATATACAGTGGTCGTATAATGTTCTGTAATTAAGGTGTTGATTGCACACATTTTGGTTTCAGATTGAAGAGTTCATGAAAGACATGATGGAGTTTCCCGTCCATTCTCATGGACTGCTTGACACGCCCAAGATCCTCGCTGATATAGTTGAGTCACTTCTAGGCGCCATCTTCATTGACAGCAACAACTCATTGGATATTGTTTGGAAGGTACACCTCTCTCTCACTCTCTCTCCTCCCAAGTTTCCTTATATATATATGTATTTAACATACTTATTCGGTATATGTACAAGGAGAGATTCTAAAATCATTTTATATATATGCAGGTATTTTGCAAATTAGCTGAGCCGTTTATCACTACGAAGAACCTCGGGAAGCACCCCGTGAGCGAACTGTATGAATTTTGCCAAAAGCACAAGCTGAAAGTCAAATTTAGAGACCACAAATTGGATGAAAGCATTAGGATTGAGATACTGGTCAACGACGAGCTATTTGAGCACACCACGCATGGACGGAAGAAGGAGGTGGCCCAGAACCGCGCATGCAAAGCTGTCCTGGAAAAGCTCAAGAAGAGCTTGGGGGATGTGAGACATGACGACGTTAATTAAGATCAAAGATCTTCTGTAACATATGCAATTCTTTTATCTGATGTTAATTTCATTTAATATCAATAGGATATATCCGTCATTGCACTAGAGATGTATCCATACGTGAATTGACCTCGACAAAAAAGTTGTAATTAACACTAACTCAGATTTCATGATAGTTGAGTTTTACACTTGTTAACATCGACGAATCATACCGTGGTCGTTCTGTCATATTGCTAGATTCCATATTCCAACATGAACTTTGGCTACTTGCTGTCATATTGCTAGATTCCATATATATTCCAACGTGCTGCACATTTCGTTGATGGTATTCTCTGTTTAGATGATCTTCAGAACTAGAGTCTATTTCCTTCTCACAATCCACTGTCGGAACAGCAAGATAATTCTATAAAAAAGAAATTGGACCTAGAAATCAGGTGCTTCATGTTTGATAGCAACACATGAACTCCTCTGCACATCTTCTCTCCGAGTCCAATAACTCCATGCATTAGTCTCCAAGAGAACTTCCCATTCTGACCAATCTTTCGATTCAAGTCTCCTGACGAATATCACGGCTTCACTCAAGCTCCCTGCCCATCCTAACATCTCAATTACCTAAGCCAAATGCTGCCTTGCCTGGATTGATCATGTGATGATCATTGATCCTTACATATGCAGAAAGCTTCCTGCTTTCATGTTGATCGAACCTGAAATCGACTACATACACCTTCTCCTACAATGTCAAATTGGGGGCCCTTCTTTTTTATTCTTATTGATTAAATATTTTTTATATTACTTTATTATCTATTTGTATTATTTTGTTATTTTATTGTGCCAGAAAATCTACTACAACAGTCAATAGGACAAGGCGTGCAAAGAGATCAAAACTTGGAGGACAGTGAAGTCCCCCTTAGGACCAATGATACAACAAAATGATGAGTTCATATCCATGATATTTTCCATGTTCAATGATCAAGAGGCACCAAAATGGTCAGTACATACTTTTATTTTGAGTCATTTTCGTAAACCACCCCTAAACTAATTATAATTTTTCACATTTAATACCCAAACTATCACGATTTTTTTTAATTTAATCCTTCCATCGACGTCTATCAACTTTTTTGTTAACTTTATTTTTTTCGTTTATGAAAAGTCAAAATTACTCATTCTCTCATCTCTTCTAATATTTAAAATAAAAATGAAAAAAATAGCGATGCCTCCCTATGGGCAAGGGCGCTGCTCCGTGTCACCGATGACGAGGAGCGAAAGGGGGGTAGGGGTCACCCCCCGGATCTCGACGGTGATGAAATCATGGGAGGGCAACCCTCCCTCCCCCCCCCCCCCCCACCCTTCCTTCACTGGCACTGACCGCTTCTCCCTCAACTCCTCCTGCCTCTTCTCCCTCTCAGCTTCTCATGCTTCCCCCTCACTCAACATCAGGTTCATGACTTCATCCCTTCCTCTTCATTCGTCTTCAGCTTCATCGATGCTGTCGGCAAGGGCGTCGCGGGGGGTGACGCCCCCCCCCCCCCACTCCCCACCTTTCGCTCCGCGTTGCTAGCGACGCAAGTGTGTATCACCCCCTACGGACCATCGCCGATGATTGCAGGGGGCATCGTTGGCGATCACAAGGGCGTCGCCCCCTTGCATTTTATATATATATTAGAAAATATGAAAGAAGGGATAATTTTAAATTTTCATAAATGGGAAAAAACAAAGTTAACAAAAAAAGTTGACAGAAGTTGATGAAAAAAATTAAATTGAAAAAATCGCGATAGTTTAAGGATAAAAAAATAAGTTCATAATTTGAGGTTAAATATGAAAAATCTCAATAGTTTAGGGGTGGTTTATCGAAATAATCCTTTTAGTTTTACAAAGATTTATGAGTTTTTTCCACTGACCCTTTCTGAATTATGAACTTTTTTCGTGTCTACCCACGTCTTTCGAATATTCCGCTAGCCCTTTGAATTATACCACATTTTCCACTTAAGTCCATCCATCAACTCTTGATAACTTTCTCGTTAATTCTTGTTTTTTATTTATGAAATGACTAAATTACCCTTTCCTTATATCATCTAAGATTTAATAATATATTAAAAAATAAAAATATCCTTGGGGGGTGACCCCCCGCCGACGCGGCACAGAGGGGTGGGGGTCGTCCCCCTCTCTACGACCAGCGGCAAGGTCACGGAGTGGGGGGCAACCCCCCACCCACTGCGGCGCGCCGACGATCGTAGGGAAGGAGGGGGTGTGGGGCGCAGAGTGGGGGGCGACCCCCGCCCCCCTCCTTGCGCTCGCCGACATGGCACAGGGGGTGGGGGGGGGCATCCCCACACCCCCTGCGCTTGCGAGAGGTCGTAGCGAGGGGTCCCCCCCACTCCGGAAGTCGCAAAAAGGGGGGCGGCATCACCCCAAGAAGGGTATTTTTTATTTTTTAATATATTATTAAATATTAGATGATATGAGGAAAGGGTAATTTAGTCATTTCATAAATTAAAAAAATGAGAATTAATGAGAAAGTTAATAGAAGTTGACGGATGGACTTAAGTGAAAAAGACGGTATGGTTCAATGGGGGTTAGCGGAATATTCGAAAGACATGAGTAGACGCAAAAAAAGTTCATAGTTCATGGGGTCAACAGAAAAAAACCAAGATTTATATATGTGATAGGAGTCTTAGAAGGTTAATATGATTGTTGAAGAGCAAGTCACTAAAGCTCGAAATATAAAAGACGTTATAGTAGAAGAGCAAGTGGCAACGTTTTACTTATATATGTTAGATCATTAAAGTTAATGTGAGTCATAATTTATAAATATCATTAAATTCTTTTAGTAAGTTCTAAAAATTTAATCAATTTCACTCAAGTTTGTATCATCACAAATTAAGTGATGCTGAAAAAATAATTTATAATTTTGTTACAATATGTCCAAATTAGAATATCTAAATTTTCTTGAAAAACTAGAGTTCCATAGAATTTAGGCATAAAAGTATCAGTTTTTAACTTGCCATATGATTCTTGACAAAAGTTGACAACTCAAGATATGAGATGTTTCTTTTTATGAAGCTTGACAAATTAGATCGTATGAAATATAAATTTATTTGTCCACATCTATAGTCCTATTTATTAAATTATTATTTCTATTTACAAGTTTTAGTTATGATACTTTTACTATATGATAACTATTCTCCTCATTGAAAATGGTGCTACTATATCCAATGAAATTAAATATAAGTTGAATAACAAATTTGAAATGAAGGACATTAAAAATGCATATGATATTCTACAAAATAAAATCATTCATGACAGAAGTTGAAGAATATTGGCTTAAGTTAATAAAAACATATTATTTTTTATTTAAATACATATTGTAGAGCATTTGTCCACTTTTGAATGGGAAGAAGCTTAGTAAAAATTGACTCGCATAAAATATATCGTGATGCGAAGAGCACAGAATAACAGAAAATAATGTGCTTCATGTGAAAGGTTACATATTAGGAGCAATTATCCCTAGACGTATGATTACCCCCACACGAGCGACTACCCTTACTTCATAGGAAAAGTATCGAATTAAACTTTGAAGTTTATAAATCCTCTACAGAACGAAAATCGTAAGTATATGACATGTCATTGTAGTATTGAGGGTCGATACACAGGGATAAAGTTGAAATATTCACACTTAATTAAAACTATTTAAGGAAAATCTAAGTCTATAGATGTTGTTCAAATAAGAAAATGAAATGCTACGAATCAAAAATCACAACAAATAAAACTACTCTAATTTGTATGAGTTTTTAATGCAAAAGTAGACAAGGATCGATGTAGATGCTAGGGCTATGTGAATGTTTTTACTCAGGATTAGTGTTCTTTGTTCTTTAAATTATGGCTAAGATGTTAAACTAACCCTCAGCATGCGCATAGGCATGTACTCGTGATAAATAACACTTTACTCATTCGACAACACTCATGTGTACATGGATGGCTGAGCTCGCGCATGCTGATGGGATCATCTATTCAGCTCAGGCGTCACTCTCGTGTGCATTGGGCTGGTAAATGAATCGAATTCTCAGGAATAGAGTTGGTTTTGCACAACCTCAACTTGTTGGGTTCTCTAAGAAATAATTGAAAAACTGAAACACCTCTCGGCCTCAATTGAACTCCTGTTAGTGAAGATAACCATCTTGGGTGAGGACCTCTATGATCACGAATTGCGCAAAACAAAATGAGTTTAGACAATTAATGTAACATCCCAAGATTTCATCAAGGGAAATAGAGTAATTTTATAAGTTAATTATAATCTCTGATGAATTGAAGATTATCAAAAGGGGAATTTGAGAAGGAATAGGAATATAATTATAAAAGGAATATGAATAGAAGGAAAAAGTACTCCTACTTGGAGAAGGAATTAAAAGTTAAGTAGGATTAAAAGTATGATTATAAAAGAAAAAGGAAAAGAAAGAAAGATTAAATCATATTGGGAGTAGAATTCATAATTAGATTGAAATTAGGGATTTCAATTTGATTTGAGATCCAAAAGAATATTTAATGAATATAGGATTCCCAAATAGGATAGGATTGAGAGTTATATGACTTAAAAATATTTTAGCCATTAAAATAATATTTATTATTATTTTTATCCGAAAATTAGATGATAAATTATTATGAAATTAAATAATTCCAAAAATTAGAGAAAAGGAAGAAATAAAAAAATAAAATAAAGGTATAGTTTGGTTAACATAAGTTATTGATAAAAGTTGGAGATAGAGTTTGATTGAGAGAAGTTATGAAGGAGATAAAAGGAATTTGATTAGAGATGGACTTTTGATAAGTATGGTTATGGAATAATTAGTGAAATTTGGATTTAATTAAATCTGAATATTTAAGAGATGATAATTAATGATGGATGATCATGATTGATGGAGAAATAGCCCAAGATCCAATAGAAGTCAAAAATCTTAATTGAAAGCAAAGATAGACATCATTAGTTAATCAAGATAAAAGATGAAAGGTACCTAAAATCGGAGAGTTCTCAAAGCAGCATATATGGTTGAAGCAGCCCTTGTGGTTGAAGCAACCATTGTGGTTGAAATATTAGACAATCTTTATGGTTGAAGCAGCCTTTGTGGTTGAAGCAGCCCTCGTGGTTGAAGTATTAAGCAACATTTATAATTGAAGCAGTCCTTGTGGTTGAAGCAGCCCTCGTAGTTGAAGTATTAAGCAGCCTTTATGATTGAAGCAGTCCTTGTAGTTGAAGCAGCCCTTGTGGTTGAAGTATTAAGTAGTTTTTATGATTGAAGCAACCCTTGTGGTTGAAGCAGCCATCGCGGTTGAAGTATTGAGCAGCATTTATGGTTGAAGCTAAAGTAAAAAATGATTGATTAATAAGATATTAAATCACAACTTTTATGGTTGAAGCAACCTTCATGGTTGAAGTCAAAGATAATAAGATAATTGAACAGTCCTTGTGGTTAAAGTATTAAGCAGTCTTTATGGTTGAAGCACTCCTTATGGTTGAAGCAGCCCTCGTGGTTGAAGTATTAAACATCCTTTATGATGAAAGCAGCCTCGTGGTTGAAGTATTAAGCAGCCTTTATGATTGAAGCTAAAATAAATAATGATTAATTGATAAGATATTAAATTGCAACTTTTATGGTTGAAGAATAAGAATAGATGATTGGTTGATATTGAATTACAGCCTCAATGGTTGAAGTAAAGTAAAGATTGAATAAGTATTAAGATAATTGATTGCAGCCCATATGGTTGACGATATTGATAATGAAATTGTTATTATCAGCCATTACGGCTGATGATAAGTGATGATAAAATTGTTAATTCTAGTCAATTGATCTTTATGGCTGATGGATGATGCATATTGATAATTGAGATTGCATTGATAGGATAATATTGATATTGCTTATCATTATGCATATGATTATTGTTATTATATGATTCATATTGTTCATTGTTATGGGTGACCTTACGTATTGATTTTATCTCACTGGACTTTACTCTCGTACTTGAATCCATACAGATGATCATGATGGCGATGGTGAGACGTTTATCTCCTCTAACAAATGACATGCACATGGATATATGGTCCATTATGGTGTAGTTGTGGCCCTAAACCACAGATCATTAGAGATTGTGTGAATAGCTTTCGCATATTATAAGAATTACTGTATTTAAGTCTTCCGTTTATGTAAATCAGTGTGTCGACTGGTCAAAGTCAAAGCATAGAATTGAGTGACATCATTGAGATAGCCTTTTGGGCAGTCAAAAGAAAAAAAATCTCGGGACGTTATAATTAAGATCTATCTAAAAATGAAGACCGTGACTCTAGATGACCTATATGATGACTCTACAATTGCATGCCCTCTCGGATCCTCCACAGATGCAGAGGATGAAACTTCCCTCTCGGGTAGAAGACAACAAAATCAATAAGAACTAGACCAAAACAGAAAGAGGGTGGTGTTGTGAGTTAAGGAGAGAAACAAATGTAGCTCCACAACACATATCCAACCTCTCGGCATGCATTCAAGGTTTCAATGGAAAGGATCCCTCCCGGACAGGGAATTAACATGTGTTGACTAAAGTAAAAAAAACTACCAATCACCATTACAAAAACATCGAATCATAAAAATAGAGCATGATCGAGCTGCAAAAAGATAACTCTGGTCGATTTCTATCCCTTTCGACATTTGGCTTAACAGAGGGTAGATCCCTCTCAGTTTGCATTCGAAACAAACTCTCAAGCTTAATCAATATCAAACTCATTATAGCATGTTAAGCAAGATTGAAATAGGAAACGATTCATTAGAATATTAGGGGAATCGAACAGCCCAACAATAAGGAAATATCATGAAATAAACAGAGAACGAAAACATATGAAGCAATCACATCCCTCCTGGTGGTTTAACTACACATTATCAATAAGAAAGAAGAAAAGGAAAAAGGGAAAAAAGAAAGAAAGGAAGAAGAGAGGTTGCTACCATAGCCTCCTCTTCCAGCCTTCTAGCAGTAGCAATGTCAAATGGATTAGAAGATTGGAAACCTCCCCTTGTTGCTCTCAACTTCTTTTTATAACCCCGTTTTTTTGCTCCTGTCAATTGCCCTTTGTTTTTGTCCCCTACAAGTGTAATGCTATTTGATGTGTGGGCCAATACAATGAGGACAAGTCAACATATTTTTCTTGTCCAATTTTTATAGTTGTTTCTTTGTCTTGTTATGCTCACTTTTCCGGTTAAAGGAATCTTGTGGTCCATTCTTTTGCTGCCACCCTATTAGCTTGTCACCTATTCAACTTCTTCAGCAACATTCCTATTCGCTTCTGCTTATAAAGGTGTAGTGAAAACTTTCTTCCTCTTGTACAAGGAATTTGTTAGACTGACATGGAAATGCATCTTTCTTTCCTTTTTTTTTTTTTGCTACTTGCTACTTTGGAAAGTTGTCCTGGTGAATTGTGTCATTTGCTCTTAACTTCGTCTAAGTGTCCAAAGCCTGTGTGCCCCTATGCAGTCCGTAGGTGGGGATATACACTGCATGCATCCTTGTCTTGTCGACTAAGATTTTTATTAGAAAACAAGCAAAACAATCAAAGAAATGCAGATATTTAGAAGATGAATGTGAAGAAATAATAAAAGTGGTATTTTGACAATAAAGTATATGTTTGAGCATGGAAATATATTAAAATATGAGGTAAATGCATGTTGAAAAATCTATTTTTTCCACATCAAACTCTCCCAAACTTAAAATTTTATTTGTCCTCAAGCAAAATTAGGAACTTACAAACAAAAGTTTTTGAATTTTCAAAACTACATTATGTATAATACAACATCTCTCCAGCCTTAGACTCATTCTATCTATATATCATTTACACATGAAGGGTTTTATTTGTCCTCATATGTTTTGATTTCAAGTCAAGGTCATTTATGTCATTATATTTTACTTCAGAAGTGCTCAAGACAAATTTGTCGTGAAGGATATAGGATCAACAATATAATAATTTCATGTATAACGTTTCCTAATCTGTTATTGATTACATGCTAAAATCTAAGTGACTTTTCAAAAATTGTAGTGATAAAATTTTAGGAAAAAAAGATTAGAAAAAACTTTCATAACTAAATCACAATGGTATGTTCTATGAAAATTAGTGACAATTAAGTTAATCATGTCATTGGGCTCTCCCAAATTTGAGCTCAACATTGTTCTCAGTGTTGATTAAGTTAGGAGAGACTAAATTTTTAAGTGGGAGAGATGAGTGATAGGGGTAGCTGTCTATTTCTTTAGTTTTCTTTCGTGCTTTCAGTAATCTTTTTGAAATATAAATTAATAGATTACTCTCCTTGTCTACACATAAAAATATTAAGACTTGTCAGTTTTGCACAATAAGTAAAACTCATCAAAATTGAGTGTGAAATCAGTGGCATCTCTATAGATGGGGCAAGTTGAGTGGTAATTTTAGTAGAAGTGTGAGACTCCTTGGTTGTTAGTTTGGGATAGCTTTCTTCCAACAAAATAAAGAAAACGAAATGAATTTATCAAGTTGGGTTGCCTCTCAAGAAGCGTCATTATTTATAGTTCTATATTAGACTTGGTGCATCAAACCCATATGTCCTCAGTTTGGTGGGTCTAGATATCCAATAGATTTGAACATTTTCTTCTATCAAATACAAATGTCATTGGTCCATGTTTGAATTTGAATAGATTGGATCAATCAATCTTCAACCTCTTAAAGGGACGACTTGAACTTTGTATTGAATACTTGAGCTTCATATTGGATCTCTTCCTTTAAGGTACATATTTTATGGTAAAATTTGACTGCTACTTTGTTGTGAAGTATCAGCATAAAAATGAGAGTTCTATTCTCAAAAAAAAAATTCTCTTAATTTGTGCTTTCAGCTTCTTCAAGATCTCCATCTTGCTTCAGAAACTACTTTTTTATTTGGCGCATTAGAAGTTTGGGTGTTGTCATCTTTTGAAATTTGGATCCTAAACTTTATCTTCAAAATGAAAGGATCACTTTCTCCAACTTCATATTTTTTATTTCTTCTATGCAGACTTCCTCTTGTTTCTTGATAGGTTGACATGCTTCTGATTGCATCATCACTTGTTGGTATGTGTAGAAAGTGGCTTTAGCTCTTGTATTGGAGTTGTTCTTGATCACCGGACATTTCTAATTTTTTGTTTCAAATTCAGCTACATAGTCTTATTTTTTAATTGGCCTTTTGTGTTGAGTTGCAACCTTATTTTCAGTATTCTTCTCTTCACTGTCAAAGTTGATCTTTTCAGCATTTTATGAACTTCAGTAGAAAATTCAGAGTAGAGGGGCCTTCAATTTGTCCTCCACATTCAAATTTCATGTCTTGATTTTGCTCCTCGGTCCTATCTTTAGTTGGTCCAGAAAAAGTGTCATGATTGCTGAAATATTTATTTCTCCATGATTATGCTATTAGGCCTTCAACTTTATCAAACAACATTCTCGTTGATTCATTATGCACTTCTTATTGCTTGGTTAGCTTCTCCATCATTATCTAATTTCTCTTCAGGTGGGGTTTATGATCCAGAAACTCATTTGATTTTGTTGAAAATTTTGGAAAAGTAGCTTGCTGAAATTGTATCTTGAATGTGTTTGAAGTCGTTCGGTTTTGATAGATAGCTCCTCCATAATTTTATATTACTTCATTTGCTTGTCTAAAAAATTTGCATCATAATTTTCAGCTTGAGCTCTTCCATAAATGTTGCTGCTTCATATTGTTATTGAACTTCGGGTGGAGTGACATTAGTAAGTTCAGTAGGAAGTAGTGGTTCCACTTGGGCGTCCAACTGAGAGTGTGCACCCAACATTTGATTTTGGTCATAAACTGTAAGATAATAGTTTTGTCCATTGTAAAAGAGATTCTCACGATAATTTTATAGACTTAGATCTCAGGCATAAGAATTAGAAAAGTTAATTTCTCCATTTGATGCTATGATTATCCATGTGAAATTTCCCATATGATTCATGTTGTGTGTAGGATTGCACTTGACTGCAATAGACTTGAGAAATTGTTAGAGATTTCAATTTGAATTTTGCAATTGCATTTCTCGTATGTTTTCAACTCTAAAAACTAAGCTTTCTCATCTCTCAAATTTTGGCATTTTAGTAGTTTAATAAAAATTATGTTTATCTTCTAACCAACTTTGGAAATTCCAATTCATCTCAATTTCAGTTATGCTTAAATCTGAAAGTGCAGAAATCTGAAATCATAAATCAGAATTTTGAAATCTAAAATCGTAAACTTGAAATATGAAATTTGATATAAATGTTCAAGGATAGAAAGAAGGAATGTTCAGCAAAGTTTCTACATAATAGAAATTTAGGACTTATAGAATGAGTGCAAAAAGTAGAAATAAGAAATTATGAATATGAAATCTGATATTCAAAGTTTAAAATTTGAATTATGAGCATCAAATTTGATATAAACATTCATAAATCAAGAAAGACATGTTCAATAATGTTCCTGCACAAAATGAGATTAGGATCATATAATAAGTTCAAAAATATGACAATTGAAATGCGAAATGAGAAATCATATGTCTAAACTTTTGTTAACTTTCTCGTTAATTCTCATTTTTTTATTTATGAAATGACTAAAGTATCCTTTCCTTATATCATCTAATATTTAATAATATATTAAAAAATAAAAATATCCTTTGGGGGACCCCCGCTGACGTGGCGCAGAGGGGTGGGGGTCGCCCCCCTCTCTACGACCTCCGACGAGCGTAGGGAAGGAGAGGGGGTGTCGGACGCAGAGTGGGGGGCGACACCCCCCCCCCCCAACCCTGCCCCCCACCTTGCGCTCGCCGGGGTGGGGGGGGGGGCATCCCCCCACACCCTGCGCTTGCCAGAGGTCGCAACGTGGGGGTCGCTCCCCCCTCCCCCCCCCACCCCCCCACCCCACTTTGCCACCTTATCGGAGGTCGCAGGAAGGGGGCAGCATCACCCCAAGAAGGGTATTTTTTATTTTTTTTAATATATTATTAAATATTAGATGATACGAGAAAAGAGTAATTTAGTCATTTCATAAATAAAAAAAAGAGAATTAATGAGAAAGTTAACAGAAGTTGACGGATGGACTTAAGTGGAAAAGGCAGTATAGTAGATGCGAAAAAAGTTCATAGTTCACAAGGGTCAACAAGAAAAACCCAATATATGTGATAGAAGTCTAAGAAGGTTAATATGATTGTTGAAGAGCAAGTCACTAAAGCTCGAAATATAAAAGATGTTATAGTAGAAGAGCAAGTGACAACGTTTTACTTATATATGTTAGATCATTCAAGTTAGTGTGAGTCATAATTTATAAATATCATTAAATTCTTTTAGTAAGTTCTAAAAAATTAATAAATTTCACTCAAGTTTGTATCATCACAAATTAAGTGATGCTGAAAAAATAATTCATAATTTTGTTACAATATGTCCAAATTAGAATATCTAAATTTTCTTAAAAAACTAGACTTCCATAGAATTTAGGCATAAAAGTTTCAGTTTTTAACTTGCCATATGATTCTTGACAAAAGTTGACAACTCAAGATATGTGATGTTTCTTTTTATGAAGCTTGACATATTAGATCATATGAAATATAAATTTATTTGTCCACATCTATAGTCCTATTTATTAAATTATTATTTCTATTTACAAGTTTTAGTTATAATATTTCACTATACAATAACTATTCTCCTCATTGAAAATGGTGCTACTATATTCAATGAAATTAAATATAAGTTGAATAAGAAATTTGAAATGAAGGACGTTAAAGATGCATATGATATTCTACAAAATAAAATCATTCATGACAGAAGTTGAAGAATATTGAGCTTAAGTTAATAAAAACATATTTATTTTTATTTAAATACATATTGTAGAGCATTTGTCCACTTTTGAATGGGAAGAAGCTTAGTAAAAATTGACTTGCATAAAATATATCTTGATGTGAAGAGCACAGAATAACAAAAAATAATGTGCTTCATGTAAAAGGTCACATATTAGAAGCAATTATCCCTAGACGTATGATTACCCCCACACGAGACTATCCTTACTTCATAGGAAAAGTATCGAACTAAACTTTGAAGTTTATAAATCCTCTACAGCACGAGAACCATAAGTATATGACATGTCATTGTAGTCTTGAGGGTCGATACACAAGGATAAAGTTAAAATATTCACACTTAATTAAAACTGTTTAAGGAAAATCTAAGTATGTTTTCAAATAAGAAAATGAAATGCTACGAATCAAAAATCACAACAAATAAAACTACTTTGGTTTTTATGAGTTTTTAATGCAAAAGTGGACAAGGATTGGTATAGATGCTAGGCTGTGTGAATGTTTTCACCCAGGATTAGTGTTCTTTGTGCTTTAAATTATGGCTAAGATGTTAGACTAGCCCTCAGCATGCGCATAGGCATGTACTCATGATAAATAACATTTTACTCATTCGACAACACTCTTGTGTACGTGGATGACTCAGCTCGTGCATGCTGATGGGATCATCTATTCAGCTCAAGCATCACTCTCGTGTGCATTGGGCTGGTAAATGAATCGAATTCTCAGAAATTGAGTTGGTTCTGCACAACCTCGGCTTGTTGGGTTCTCTAGGAAATAACTGAAGATCTGAAACAACCTCTCAGCCTGAGTTGAACTCCTGTGAGTGAAGATAACCATCTTGGGTGAGGACCTCTATGATCACGAATTGCACAAAACAAAATGAGTTTAGACAATTAATGTAACACCCCAAGATTTCATCAAGGACAATAGAGTAATTTTATAAGTTAATTATAATCCTGATGAATTGAATATTATCAAAAGGGGAATTTGAGAAGGAATAGGAATATAATTATAAAATGAATATGAATAGAAGGAAAAAGTACTCCTATTGGAGAAGGAATTAGAAGTTAAGTAGGATTAAAAGTATGATTAAAAAGAAAAAGGAAAAGAAAGAAAGATTAAATCATATTGGGAGTAGAATTCATAATTAGATTGAAATTAGGGATTTCAATTTGATTTGAGATCCAAAAGAATGTTTAATGAATATAGGATTCCCAAATAGGATAGGATTGAGAATTATATGGTTTAAAATTATTTCAGCCATTAAAATAATATTTATTATTATTTTAATTCGAAAATTAGATGATAAATTATTATGAAATTAAATAATTCCAAAAATTAGAGAAAAGGAAGAAATAAGAAAATAAAATAAAAGTATAGTTTGGTTAACATAAGTTATTGATAAAAGATGGAGATAGAGTTTGATTGAGAGAAATTATGGTGATTAGAGATGGACTTTTGATAAGTATGGTTATGGAATAATTAGTGAAATTTAAATTTAATTAAATTCGAATATTTAAGAGATGATAACTAATAATGGATGATCATGATTGATGGAGAAATAGCCCAAGATCCAGTAGGAGTAAAAAATCTTAATTGAAAGCAAAGATAGACATCGTAAGTTAATCAAGATAAAAGATGAAAGGTACCTAAAATCGGGAAACTTCTCAAAGCAACACATATGGTTGAAGCAGCCCTTATGGTTGAAGCAGCCCTTGTGGTTGAAGTATTAAATAACCTTTATGGTTGAAGTAGTCTTTGTGATTGAAGCAGCCCTCGTGGTTGAAGTATTAAGCAGTCTTTATGATTGAAGCAACCCTTGTGGTTGAAGCAGCTCTCGTAGTTGAAGTATTGAGTAGCTTTTATGGTTGAAGCTAAAGTAAAAAATGATTGATTGATAAGATATTAAATCGCAACTTTTATGGTTGAAGTAGTCTTCATGGTTGAAGTCAAAGATAATAAGATAATTGAACAGCCCTTGTGGTTGAAGTATTAAGCAGTCTTTATGATTAAAGCAGTCCTATGGTTGAAGCATCCCTCGTGGTTGAAGTATTAAACAGCTTTTATGGTTGAAGCAGCCCTCGTGGTTGAAGCATTAAACAACCTTTATAGTTGAAGTAGCCATCATGGTTGAAGTATTAAGCAGCCTTTATGGTTGAAGCTAAATTAAAGAATGGTTAATTGATAAGATATTAAATTGCAATTTTTATTATGATTGATTGATATTGAATTACTGCCTCAATGGTTGTAGTAAAGTAAAGATTGAATAAGTATTAAGATAATTGATTGCAGCCCATATGATTGACGATATTGATAATGAAATTATTATTGTCAGTCATTACGGTTGACGATAAGTGATGATAGGATTGTTGATTCCAGCCAATTGATCCTTATGATTGATGAATGATGCATATTGATAATTGAGATTGTATTGATATGATAATATTGATATTGCTTATCATTATGCATATGATTATTGTTATTATATGATTCATATTGTTTATTGTTATAGGTGACCTTACGTATTGAGTTTATCTCACTGGACTTTGCCCCTATACTTGGATCCATACAAATTATCATAATGGCGATGGTGAGACAGTTGTAACTCCTCTGACGGATGACATGCACATGGATATAGGGTCCACTATGTATAGTTGTGGTCCTAAACCACGGATCATTAGAGATTGTGTAAATAGCTTTCGCATATTGTAAGAATTACTATATTTAAGTCTTCCGCTTGTGTAAACTAGTGTGTCGACTGGTCAAAATCAAAGCATAGAATTGAGTGACATCGTCGAGATAGCCTTTTGGGTAGGCAAATGAAAAAAAATCTCGGAACGTTGTAATTAAGATCTATCTAAAAATGAAGACTGTGACTCTAGATGACCTATATGATGACTCTACAATTGCATGCCCTCTCGGATCCTCCACAGATGCAGAGGATGGAACTTCCCTCTCGGGTAGAAGACAACAAAATCAATAAGAACTAGACCAAAACAGAAAGAGGGTGGTGTTGTGAGTTAAGGAGAGAAACAAATGTAGCTCCAAAACACACAGCCCTTGATTCTTTTCTTGGTGATTGAAGCCATATCCAACCTCTCAACATGCATTCAAGGTTTCAATGGAAAGCATCCCTCCCGAATGGGGAATTAACATGTGTTGACTGAAGTGAAAAAAACTACCAATCACCATCACAAAAACATCGAATCACAAAAATAGAACATGATCGAGCTGCAAGAAGATAACTCTAGCCGATCTCTATCCCTCTAGACATTTGGCTTAAAAGAGGGTAGATCCCTCTCAGGTTGCATTCGAAACAAACTCTCAAGCTTAATCAATATCAAAATCATTATAGCATGTTAAGCAAGATTGAAATAGGAAACGATTCATTAGAATAGTAAGGGAATTGAATAGCCCAACAATAAGGAAAGATCATGAAATAAACAAAGAACGAAAACATATGAAGCAATCACATCCCTCCTGGTTGTTTAACTACACATTATCAATAAGAAAGAAGAAAAGGAAAAAAGAAAGAAAAGAAGAAGAAGAGAGGTTGCTACCATAGCCTCCTCTTCCAGCCTTCTAGCAGTAGCAATGTCAAATGGATTAGAAGATTGGGAACCTTCCCTTGTTACTCTCAACTTCTTTTTATAACCCCTCCTTTTTGCTCTTGTCAATTGCCCTTTGTTTTTGTCCCCTACAAGTGTAATGCTATTTGATGTGTGCACCAATACATTGAAGACAAGTCTGCATATTTTTCTTATCCAGTTTTTATAGTTGTTTCTTTGTCTTGTTATGCTCACTTTTTTAGTTAAAGAAATCTTGTGGTCCGTTCTTTTGATACCACCCTATTAACTTGCCACCTGTTCAACTTTTTCAGCAACTTTCCTATTCACTTCTGCCTATAAATGTGTAGTGAAAACTTTCTTCCTCTTGTACAAGGAATTTATTAGACTTACATGGAAATGCATCTTTCTTTTTTTTTTTTTTTTTTGCTACTTGCTACTTTGGAAAGTTGTCCTGGTGAATTGTGTCATCTGCTCTTAACTTCGTCTAAGTGTCCAAAGCCTGTGTGCCCCTATGCGGTCCGTAGGTGGGGATATACATTGCATGCCTCCTTGTGTTGTCAACTGAGATTTTTATTGGAAAACAAGCAAAACAATCAAAGAAATGCAGATATTTAGAAGATGAATGTGAAAAAATCATAAAAGTGGTATTTTGACAATAAAGTATATGTTTGAGCATGGATATATATTAAAACATGAGGTAAATACATGTTGAACAATATATTTTTTTCACATCAAACTCTCCCAAACTTAAAATTTTATTTGTCCTCAAGCAAAATTAGGAACTTACAGACAAAAGTTTTTGAATTTTCAAAGCTACATTCTGTATAATACTACATCTCTTCAGCCTTACACTCATTCTATCTAAATATCATTTGCACATGAAGGGTTTTTAACCTGGCTTAGTAAGTACTAAAGCATGTGCTTTTTTCGGTGTCAAAAGTGATCACATCACAAACTGAACATATACATAATCTCACCAAACAACGTGCACATTCCCTAAACTTGTAATAACACTAAAGTATGATTTGCATATGTATGAACACTTATTGTCCCTGGATAAACTGACTTTCTTTTTCATTTTTCAATTTTCACTTGCCCCTATTGTTTTTTTTCTTTTATTTTTCTTGTTGTTGTGACCTTCTCTTCAATTATATATTGGGAAATTAAAAATAAAAAGATAGTTTCCACTAAACATTTTCCTTATCTTTCTTCCAAAAATACTCATTCATGTGTCACTGGTTCCATGTGTGGCGTACTTCTATTTTTCTCAAGTGATAGGATAGAGAAGTAGTTATTCAAAAGAAAGAGAATATGTCTCATTTTCTTCCTACAATACTCGTATGAGACACTTGGAACTTTTATTAGAGAAAGAATAAAAGCATTTTCCAATACACAAAAGAAGAGAGTGCAAAAATGAGAGCATACAAACTATACAATTTATTATTATTACAACATAGTATATCATAGTTTAGTATCATACAAATAGGTGCAAGTGCAAGATTCTAAATGAAATTATGTGGAATGTCAACCTACAATTGTCATATGTTTTGATTTCAAGTCAGGATCATTTATGTCATTATATTTTACTTCAGAAGTGTTCAAGACAGATTTGTCGTAAAGGATATAGGATCAACAATGTAATAATTTCATATATAACGTTTCCTGTTATTGATTACATGCAAAAATCTAGGTGACTTTTCAAAAATTGTAGTGATAAAATTTTAGGAAAAAAAGATTAGAAAAAAATTTCATAATTAAATCACAATGGTATGTTCTATGAAAATTAGTGACAATTAAATTAATCATGTCATTGGGCTCTCCCAAATTTAAGCTCAACATTGTTCTCAGTATTGGTTAAGTTAGGAGAGACTAAATTTTTAAGTGGAGGAGACGAGTGGTAGGGGTAGGTGTCTATTTCTTTAGTTTTCTTTCATGGTTTCAGTAATCTTTTTGAAACGTAAATTAATGGATTACTCTCCTTGTCTACACACAAAAATATTAACACTTGTTAGTTTTGCACAATAAGTAAAACTCATTAAAATTGAGTGTGAAATCAATGGCATCTCTATAGATGAGGCAAGTTGAGTAGTAATTTTAGTAGAAGTGTGAGACACTTTGATTGTTAGTTTGGGGTTGCTTTCTTCCAACAAAATAAAGAAAACAAAATGAACATATCAAGTTGGGTTGCTTCTCAAGAAGCGTCATTATTTATAGTTCTATATTATACTTGGTGCATCAAACCCATATGTCTTCAGTTTGGTGGGTCTTGATATCCAACAGATTTGAACATTTTCTTCTATTAAATATAAATGTCCTTGGTCCATGTTTGAATTTGAATAGTTTGGACCAATCAATCTTCAACCTCTTGAAGGGACAACTTGAACTTTGTATTGAATACTTGAGCTTCAGATTGGATCTCCTCCTTTAAGGTGCAAATTTTATGGTAAAATTTGACTGCTACTTTGTTGTGAAGTATCAGCATAAAATGAGTGTTCTATCTTCAGAAATTCTTTCTCTTAATTTGTGCTTTCAGCTTCTTCAAGATCTCCATCTTGCTTCATAAACTACTTTTTTATTTGACTCATTAGAAGTTTGGGTGTTGTCATCTTTTGAAATTTGGATCCTAAACTTCATCTTCAAAATGAAAGGATCACTTTCTTCAACTTCATATTTTTGTATTTCTTCTATGCAGTCTTCCTCTTGTTTCTTGATAGACTGACATGCTTCTGATTGCATCATCTCTTTTTGGTATGTGTAGAAAGTGGCTTCAGCTACTATATTGGAGTTGTTCTTGACCATCGGACATTTCTAATTTTTTGTTTCAAATTCAGCTACATAGTCTTATTTTGGAATTGGCCTTTTGTGTTGAGTTGCAACCTTATTTTCAGTATTCTTCTCTTCATTGTCAAAGTTGATCTTTTCAGCATTTTATGAACTTCAATAGAAAATTCAGTAGTAGAGGGGTCTTCAATTTGTCCTCCACATTCAAATTTCATGTCTTGATTTTGCTCCTCGATCCCATCTTTAATTGGTCCAGAAAAAGTGTCATGATTGCTGAAGTATTTATTTCTCCATGATTGTGCTATTAGGCCTCCAACTTTATGAAACAACACTCTCATTGATTCATTATGCACTTCCTATTGCTTGATTAGCTTCTCCATCATTATCTAATTTCTCTTCAGGTGGGGTTTATGATCCAGAAACTCCTTTGATTTTGTTGGAAAATTTTGAAAAGTAGCTTGCTGAAATTGAATCTTGAATGTGTTTGAAGTCGTTCGGTTTTGATAGATAGCTCCTCCATAATTTTATATTACTTCATTTGCTTGTCTAAAAAAATTTGCATCATAATTTTCAACTTGAGCTCTTCCATAAATGTTGCTGCTTCATATTGTTATTGAACTTCGGGTGGAGTGACATTAGTATGTTCAGTTGGAAGTAGTGGTTCCACTTGGGTGTCCAACTGAGAGTGTGCACCCAACATTTGATTTTGGTCATAAACTGTAAGATAATAGTGTTGTCCATTGTAAAAGAGATTCTCACGATAATTTCATAAACTTGGATCTCAGGCATATGAATTAGAAAAGTTAATTTCTCCATTTGATGCTATGATTATCCATGCGAAATTTTCCATATGATTCATGTTGTGTGTAGGATTGCACTTGACTGCAATAGACTTGAGAAATTGTAAGAGATTTCAACTTGAATTTTGCAATAGCATTTCTCTTATGTTTTCAACTCTAAAAACTAAGCTTCTCATCTCTCAAATTTTGGCATTTCAGTAGTTTAATAAATATTATGTTTATCTTCTAACCAACTTTGGAAATTCCAATTCATCTCAATTTTGATTATGCTTAAATCTGAAAGTGCAGAAATCTGAAACCATAAATCAGAATTTTGAAATTTAAAATCTTAAACTTGAAATATGAAATTTGATATAAATGTTCAAGGATAGAAAGAAGGAATGTTCAGCAAAGTTTCTACGTACTAGAAATTTAGGACTTATAGAATGAGTGCAAAAAGTAGAAATAAGAAATTAGGAATATGAAATCTGATATTCAAAGTTTAAAATTTGAATTATGAGTATCAAATCTGATATAAACATTCATAAATCAAGAAAGACATGTTCTAATCTTCCTGCACAAAATGAGATTAGGATCATATAATAAGTTCAAAAATCTGACAATTGATATGTCTAAAATTGGAAATAAAAAATATGATGATAACATTCAAAGATCAAGAAGATAGTATGTTAACAATGTAGGTGTAAACAGAAATATTTTTGCAAGGTATTTTATGCAATTTCAACAATATGTACAAAAATGCATGTTTGCAAATTCAACAATCAGAAATAAGAACATTTATAATTGTTTGCATGCTCAACAAGGTATGTTCAACAATGATCAAGATATAAGTTAACATAAAATGATGTTCAAAAAGATTTCTGCACTATAAAAACTCAAAATGAAATTTTTAGGACATATGCATAAAACTGAAATCTAAAATTTGACATCTAAAGTTTGACAAGTGTATTCAACAATGTTTTTGTACTATGAAAACTTTAGGAAACACCTTGTAGCACAAGTGCAATATATGAAGTTTGAAATCTCAAAATCAAAAAAGTAGAGACAAAAGATTAAAAATGATAACTACAAGATGTAGGTGAAAATACTATAAACAATTATAGAAAAAGAAAATGCAGAAAGTTAAAATCTACTAAAATCAAAGATGAAAAATCAATTAGACTAAGCAAAATATTCACAACATGATGAGATAAAAAACAATGATTGTACAAATCAAACTTAGCTAGACCAAAATAGAAAATCAACTGTAATAGATCAAAACTTGTTAGTAGCAATGGCGCGAAAAACTTGACTCGCATAAAATATATCGTGTGAAGAGAATAGAATAAAAGAAAATAGTGTACTTCATGTGAAAGGGTAGTATTAGGAGCAGTTACCCTAGACGTATGGTTACCCCCATATGAGTGACTACTCTTGCTTCATAGGAAAAATATCGAATTAATTTTTAAAATTTATAAATCCCCTACACTATCACTACGAAAATCACAAGTATATGGCATGTCATTGTAGGGGACAGTTGAAATGTTCACACTTAATTAAAATCATTTAAAAGAAAAAGCTAAGTCTATAGATGTTATTCAAAATGAAAATGTGAAATTATAACAAATAAAACTACCCTAATTTTTATGAATTTTTAACGCAAAAGTGGACAAGGATCATTAGAAATAAACGGGAGAATTTTTTCACTCGGGATTAGTGTTCTTTGTGCTTTAAATTATTATTAAGATTTCAGACTCTCCCTCAGCATGTGCATGGGCATGTAGTCATGATAATTAATACTTTACTCATCTGACGACACTCTTGTATGTGGATGGCTCAGCTCGCGCATGTTGATGTGATCATCTATTTAGCTTAAGCATCATTCTCATGTTCACACAACCTCGAACTGTTGAGTTCTCAAAGAGATAACTGAAGATCCAAAATGACCTTTCGACCTGAGTTGAACTCCTATTTATGAAGATAGCCCTCTCGAGTGAGAGCGCAAAATAGAATGAGTTCACGCAATTAAGATCCTATTTAAAAATGAAGGCTATTTAAGGATGACTCTACAACTGCATGACCTCTCGAATCCTCCACGAGCGCAGAGGATAGAAGTTCTCTATCGGGTAGGAGGTACAAAATCAATAAGAATCAGACCAAAACATAAAGAGGATGGTGATGCGAATTAAGGAGAGAAACACATTTAACTCCAAAACACGCAACCCTTGATTCCTTTTTTTTAATGATTGAAGCCCTATCTCACCTCTTGGCATGCATACAAGACTTCAATAGAAAACATCCCTCTCGAGCAGGAAATCAAGGAACATGTGTTGCCTTATAAAAAGACTACCAATAGCCATCACAGAAACACCAAATAAAAAAATAGAGCTTGTTCGAGCTGTAAGAAGATAACTCTGTTCAACCTCTATACCTCTCAACATTCGACTGAACATAGGGTAGAACTCCCTCTCAAGTCTTATTTGAGATAAGCTCTCAAGCTCAATCAATAACAGAATAATTACAACAGGTTAAGCAAGATTGAAACAAGAAATGATTCATTAGAACAGTAGAGGAACCAAACAGTCTAACAATAAGGAAAGATAAAAAAATAAACAAAAAATGAAAACATCCTAAGCAATCACATCTCCAGGCGCTAGCTTGCTGTTCAACTACACATTATCAACAAGAAAGAAGAAAAGAATAAAAGAAAATAAGAAGAAAATAAGAAGAAGGGAGGCTGCTAGCATAGCATCCTCTTCCAACCTTCTAGTAATGTCGAATGGATTAGAAGATTGTGAACCTCCCCTTTTGTTGCCCTCAAATTCTTTTTTATAAGCCCTCCTTTTTGCTCTTACAGGCTGCCATTTGTTTTTGTCCTTTTTGAGTCTCAATATACCCCAGACGAAGGTTTCACCCTGTCAAGAATGGAGCATATGTCAGTTAGTCCCCTACAAGTGTAATGTTGTTTGTTGTGCGGGTCAATAGATTGAGGACAAGTCAACATTTTTTCATGTTCAAATTTTGTAGCTATTAATTTTTCTTTGTCTTATTGTGCTCACTTTTTTAACTAAAGGAATCTTGTGGTTCCTTCTTGGCTGCCTCCCTATTAGTTTGCCACATGTTCAACTTTTTTAGCAATTTTCTTATCCACGTCTGTCCATAAAGATATAGAGGAAGCTTCCTCTTGTACAAGGAATATGTTAAATTGACGTACAAAGGCATCTTTTTCTTTGCTACTTGCTGACAGTTGTCCACATAAATTGTGTCAATTGCTTTCAAATTCGTCTAAGTGTCCAGATTGGGGGTATTCGCATGTGTGCCCCTTTTTGGTCCGTAGATGGGGGCATACACCTGCATGCCCTCATGTGTTGCCGACTGAAATTTTTACGTGAAAAATAATCAAAACAAGTAATGCAATCTCAAACATGTAGATATTTAGAAGATGGATGCGGAGAAATCATAAAAGTGGTATTTCAATAATAAAACATGTGTTCGAGCATTAAAACATATAAAAAATATGAGGTAAATGCATGCTGAACATAAATGAAAAGTATATATAATTTCTCAACATCAAAAGTTATTGACTCATTGCAGGACAAGAATCTTTAGAAAAGCCTTTCATAGTCCATAAGTGTTAACTACTTAAATGTATGCATTGATTTATATAAGATATGATTTAACTTATCATGTCAGACTAATTAATAGATGTCAAAGTAATTCTAAAAATATACATTGAAAAGACATTAAAAAATTAGATATATGAAAGACATAATATGACTAAGAATATTTGATATATGTAGATGTGGATTTTAGAGATGTGACATTGAAGATTGCAAGTCCTTATCCCATCATTTGTTTATGTTGGGTGGTGCAAGAGTATAGTAGAATAATAAAAAAACAAACACATGTAACCAAATACATTTTTTTATAGTATAAGAACAAGCGTGACAAAAAAATCAATTTTGCAACGGATCTTTTTGTTACAAATCCACTAAATCTACTTCGTAGATTTTTTATGGCTACATACGCTTTAAAAAGCACTCATCGCAAATATTTTTCGAGAGATAAAAAAATTCTCAAAAATTACAATAGATCCAACAGACACTAAGGTCTCTTCAGAGGTTGGATAAGCGACATTTTTCAAAAGTTTCGAATGATAAGCTGGCCGTCGAATTTTTTAAAAAAATATTATTATTAGTAAAGAATTATTAAAATAAAAAATACTTATTTGTCAAAAGATATTAGTTAAAAATTATTATTATTTCTAAATAAAAAATTTTGCCAAAAATTATTATTTCAAAATTAATTATTATGTCACAAAATTTCTTAAAATATCGAAAATCAAATTATTTTGTACAATTTTAAGTGATTTATTAAATTTGAAATTTTTCATAATTTATCATTTCAAATTTCGAATAAAATTAATTAGTGAATTTATAAAGTTTGTATAAACTTTCTAAATTAAAATATTTCACAAAATTTGATCGTGGCGGTGGTCTTGGCCACATATCATTTGCGGCAGCATGGTCTTCATTTATTTTTGCTGATGTTTTAACATTTGTTGTTATCATTGCTAAAGTTATTGTTGCATTTCTTGTTGCCTCTTGTCGCATCTTTTGATGTAGGTCCGTAAATCAATTTTTCTACATATGATATATCTCTTTCTTCTAAAAATCATTAATTGTACAACCTGATCTAAATAATCGGACATTGTATGCACATAGCTAACAGACGATCCAATTTCATAAGCACGATCCTTGGTCATGGCGGCGTGATATGTTCAAAGTTGTCTAAAGTTCACTCAAAATGTTTTCTTATAAAACTAATTATGTTCAAGTTAATATAGGAGCCATTTTTTTATCTACTCTAATACTTAAATTTTGCAATAAAATTAGTAAACAGTAGAGCGAATCATTTCAAAAATAAACATTATATATATACACATCCAAGAACTCAATTGAAATAATCATGCACGTTAGTTATCAAGTTCATGAACTATGTAAATCGTTTAGGCGTATTACAGTGTTTGCGTGTTATTCTTTCTTGTTCTCTCATTACTCTGCCAAGCTAAGCAAGCTTTTGTACTATTTCTTTGCAAACATTAAAAGTCACTATATACACTTTTTTTATAAAGGAAAAATTATCATGATAAATTAGTATAAATGAAATATATATTAAGTATGGAAAGTCAAATGCATATGAATTATAAAAAAAACTTTCTAAATCACATCAATTAATGTTGACCAAAAATATCAAAAAGTATCTTTTTATATTGTATTGACTGTAATACAAGAGAAAGAATAGGTATTGAAAAAAATACTTCAATTTCTTATATATAATTTAAAATAATAATAATAATAATAATAATAATAATAATAATAATAATAATAATAATAATAATAATAATAATAATAATAATAATAATAATAATAATAATAATAATAACAACGTTAGACTGGGTGGTGCGTCATGTTTTTATTTAACCTTCAAAATATATATAAATGTTAAGGTAGGTCCTTTTTCGAATCCTGACCGATATGTGGATCTATTTCATCATTATGATTATTAATAAACACTTTTTAAAATAAATTTATCATAAATTTATTACTATCTTTGATCTATAAATCAATCTATCGATCAACGATGGTACATATATGGACCTACCTTCAATTCACACTATCCTTAATTTCTTATGATCCTAGTCGGAGTTGAGTTTTTGTATTTCGCTTTTCTTGTGCTTTGCCCACCCTATAAATTTCTCCTCGAGCTACAGTTTCAATCTCCCTCGAACGTTTTGATCCCCCCCCCCGGAGTCAAAACAATCTTTCTGCGTCATGACCGCGGACGACCGAGAGGAGTCGACATCGCCGCCCGCCAGGCCCTGGTTCACGGACGGCGAGGTTGAGCTGCTGGAGGGCATCTTGGGCTACGCGTTCGTCGACAGGGCGCTGCTGAACGAGGCCATGACGCACGGCTCCTACTACTACCCCTTCCGGGGGGCAGGGCCCACGTACGAGCGGCTCGAGTTCATGGGCGACGCCGCCCTCAACTGCCTCGTCGCGCGCCACTTCATGGCCACCTACGCTGACCTCCCGCCGGGGCCTCTCACCAGGCTGCGGGCGGCCAACGTCGACACCGAGCGGCTCGCGCGCGTCGCCGTCGCCAATGACCTGCACCGCTACGTCCGGCATAAAATTCTTGGACTCGAACAAACGGTACGCCACTTTGGACCCTTCTCTAATATTTGATATTTCTTTCTTTGTATCTGTTCTTCCTTTTTCTGTGTTTTCCCGTGAGGCATTGAGGTTATGGTACCGAATGAATCCTGATCAAATTTAAACACTGACATGGGCGAGAAGATCGCATTATTTTAAATATTATCTCGAAGTGAATTAGATTTTGTGGTAGGATTAGTATCGTATAAGAAAGATTCAAATCTGATTGTCTTGGCCATAAGAAATATGTGCCATTGTCGTATACGTAATTTGTAGGATTAACGTCCGTGTTAATATGTTTGCCATATTTATCTGCCGGTAGATTTAGACATCGAAACAGTGGACTGTATCTAGACTCGTTTGTGCGTATACATAGAGTAATGCAACTTAAAAACTGAGACGTGGCGCTCAATAAATTGACGTTTCTTTAACAACTTAATTGCGGCATATGAGAGAGAGAGATATTTGTTCGTTTTTGTTTGACGCATACAGCATGTGGAACGGCCGTCTTCTATGTGGCGTCGTGGTGTCCATCCATACTGACTATATATAATGGCGGTAGATGCATGCCTAGCTTTTTCCAGCCCAAGTAGAGCGTGTAATTAGAGATTCTTTTTGTACTGAAAAAAAGGAAAACTTAGTATTGTACAACATATATTAAAGGTGCAACACATATATTTTCTGAAACACAGCTTTTCAATCTCATGCATGCATGATTAGAATCTCGTCACCTATTTGACTAAGAAGTCCGAATTAATTGGTGAACTAGAAAGAGCTTGTATTTGATGCATGTACAAGGTATCACTTATACTACGGAAATATTATTTCAAAAGAACTAGATAGACTTGTGGGATCAGATTGGAAAAAGTGTCCACGCGAAAGTGCTATTTTTTTAATCTTCTAGTCGTGATCATATTTATGGATCTATATGCACATTAAAGCGTCCAAATATATAGAGCATATACAGTGGTCGTATAATGTTCTGTAATTAAGGTGTTGATTGCACACATTTTGGTTTCAGATTGAAGAGTTCATGAAAGACATGATGGAGTTTCCCGTCCATTCTCATGGACTGCTTGACACGCCCAAGATCCTCGCTGATATAGTTGAGTCACTTCTAGGCGCCATCTTCATTGACAGCAACAACTCATTGGATATTGTTTGGAAGGTACACCTCTCTCTCACTCTCTCTCCCCCCAAGTTTCCTTATATATATATGTATTTAACATACTTATTCGGTATATGTACAAGAAGAGATTCTAAAATTGTTTTATATATATGCAGGTATTTTGCAAATTAGCTGAGCCGTTTATCACTATGAAGAACCTCGGGAAGCACCCCATGAGCGAACTGTATGAATTTTGCCAAAAGCACAAGCTGAAAGTCAAATTTAGAGACCACAGATTGGATGAAAGCATTACGATCGAGATACTGGTCAACGACGAGCTGTTTGAGCACACCACGCATGGACGGAAGAAGGAGGTGGCCCTGAACCGCTCATGCAAAGCCGTCCTGGAAAAGCTCAAGAAGAGCTTGGGGGATGTGAGACACGACGACGTTAATTAAGATCAAAGATCTTCTGTAACATATGTAATTATTTTATCTGATGTAACATATGTCATTGCACTAGAGATGTATCCACACGTGAATTGACCTCGACAAAAAAGTTGTAATTAATTACAACTTTTTTGTCGAGGTCAATTCAAGTATGGATACTCCTCAGATTTCATGATATATAGTTGAGTTTTACACTTGTTAACATTGATTCGTCAATTCGCAAATAACACGAATTTTAAATTTTAAAGCTTTACACTTCCAAATAACACGAAAGACTTCAAATTGCAATTCGCAAACAAATCCTCCTCCTTTCAAGCACATCTGTTATGAGCGCATTCCTAATGAAGGGATCGGAGTTCAGCCAAAACTTGATCTCTGCCCATTGCGTTTTGTTCAACAAGATCGCAATTGTGGTCACCCACGAAAACTCGGCATGAATTCCCCCTAAAAAGCATACGAAACTTGAGACGCAAGGTGTCAGAGAGGGAGAGTAAAGAAGAGCATGTATCTTGTGGGGGTTCCTTGGAACATCTAGCCAGGTGGCAATTGACTTATTTTGAGGAGTGTGCCTACAATTCCGTTTTCTTAAATCTTTCTTCTATAAAATGCAAAATCAAAACAACTTTTGATAATTTTTTAATAGTGTGAAAGATATTTTTTATCCTAATTAGTTCTCCAATGACTAACTTTTAATTAACTATTACATTAAATAACAGTAAAGAATTTTATTGACTTGGTCCACACGTGCACTTTGCTAACATTCTTTTCCATCAATTACATTTCTGATTCAGACACAAGAAAATAAAAATTATCTATGAGTAATGAAATTCAGTATGTAAGATCATCAGGATCTAAAATCGGATCTGCCTATTAATAAAAAAGATATTTTAAAGATAATAAATATATATTTTTTATAAATTTGATATATTTAAATATTAAATTATACCTGGATAAATCATTTTTATTGATTCTTAAATAAAATTATATCAAAACATATTAAAAATAAAGGAAAAATATTAAACTTCAACAACAACAACAAAGCCTTATCCCACTAGGTGGGGTCGGCTACATGGATCATACGACGTCATTCCGTTCTATTAGTAACCAAACCTTTCGGTATATTATTCACCAATAGATCTTGCTCTATTAGTTCGCCAAGTGTCCGCCTTGGCCTCCTTGTCTCTCTTTTAATCGAACTTCAAATTATTTGATCTACTCTTCTTACTGACGCATTTAATGGTCTTCTCTGAACATGACCAAACCATCTCAAACGATTTTCTACCATTTTCTCACTAATAAAAGCCACTCCGACTCGTTCACGTATATGGTCATTAATTTTTATTATCATAAATATATTTTAATTAATATTTAAGTGATTATATTAATTATATGATATTATTTAAAATCGGATA
The DNA here is from genome assembly GCA_030549335.1 of Pontederia crassipes. Taxonomy (NCBI): domain Eukaryota; kingdom Viridiplantae; phylum Streptophyta; class Magnoliopsida; order Commelinales; family Pontederiaceae; genus Pontederia; species Pontederia crassipes. The sequence goes on along the minus strand of CM060184.1, from coordinate 19,659,065 downwards.
AGATCGTAAAATCGCGTGACCAAAATTAATATCGTATTAAGATTTTAAAAATACATAAGATTTATAATATAAGATCGAGACCGATGTCTTGACTACCTTGTGTAAGATAACATAATACAATTTAATAAGAAAACTTAATAAAAATAGGTAAACATTCGGAATGATGAAGCAATCAAATCAATTCAATTCTATTCTATTCTTTTTTCTCTATTTTTTTATTTTTTTGTTCTTTTCATACTATTTATTATATTCTTTCCATTTTTTATGTGTTGCAGTATTGCACTACATTTTTTAAAAATAATTCTTTAAGGTTTCTATATGTGTTGTCCATATAAGTTCGAGCTTTTTTTATTATAAACATATCACGACACTTTCATGCAGGTGAATCAAATTGGGACTAAAAGTGTGTACCACTAATTCGTATCAAGAGATGCCGGATTATTAGTACTCCCTATTAGCTATTGTGGTGAAACTATTAATATACACCTTTTAATAATTCTTTTCTATTGTGTTGGGACTATTAACACAGCTTTTAACTGCTTTGGTGGCATAATACTGATGTGTATGATATTGCAGTTAAAATAATTTCGCTAGTAAGTGCACTAATCATTTAAATAATATAAAAATAAAAGTAAAGAATGTCGAATTTGTGATGAATATTATTAATTATTTATTTAATCTTATAAATTAATAAGAGAGAAAATAAGTTTTGAAAATAGGTTTTAATTATAAAAAATAAATACTCAAAAAATATAATAAGATGGTGTTGAAGTTAGATATTAAGATTATAATAAACTAGTGGTGTTCATCGGGTTGGGTGGACCCATGAACTCAATGAACCGATTTGGTTCGATTGGATCGGTGGTCGAGTCAGACCAAAACTAAACCGAACTCGACCCACCATAGGTCGGGTGCCAGTTAGAAATATTTAACCTGAGTTGACCAGACCCGTCTCTATTAACCCAATTTTTTTATTTTTTATTTTTTATTTAAACTTAAGGCTTATATTTGATTTAAAAATTTAGAAAAACTAAAATAAAATATTTTAAGTGCATAAATAATATTAAATAATTAGAAAACTTGTTTTATTCTTTAAAATAAATATTAACTAATATTTTTATATAAGTATAAAATAGTAAGAAAATTTTAAAAAAGAAAAAGAAAAATTGGTAGTGACACCACCCATCCTGGCCCGAAATGGGTCGGGTTGAGTCGAATTTGACACCCCAAAATCCTTTGACCCGGTTCGACCTAACCAAATTTGAGTTTGTTCACGGGTCGCAGTCATCACCCTGTAAATTATAAAACAAAAATCTAGTATTAAATAGATATTTACAAATAAATGACAAGTTATATGAATTAAAAAGTGATTTTTTTGTTACTAATGTCTTCTCAAATATAAAGCATAACATCTTATACTCTTCCTCCTCATCTTTATCAGATAAGTCATATTCAATCGTTGAGTATTTGGTTCTCTTTTGATTATTTGCTATAAAATAAACTAGGAGTGTTCATCAGGTCGGGTCGACCCATGAATCTGATGACCCGACCCGACCCGAACTCAACCTTTTTTTCAACCCGAGTTGAGCCGAACCAACCTGATTGACCCAGTTTTTTTTATTTTTTCCTTTTTATATTCAAACTTAAGGCTTATATTTGATTTATAAATTTTATAAAAATTGAAATAAAATATTTTAAGTGCAGAAGTAATATTAAAAGTTAGAAAATTATTTTATATTTTAAAATAAATATTAAATAATATTTTTATATTAAGTAAATATAAAATAGTAAGAAAAAAATTTTAAAAAAAATAAGAAAATTAGGTGGTTGGATAACTCGACCTTGACACTCCAAAATCCCTTGACCTGACCGAACTAGTGTTTTCTTGGATATAATGGATAACAACTTATGCTCTTCCTCCTCGACTTTATCAGGTAACTCATATTCAATCATTGAGTATTTGGTTCCCTTTTGATTATTTGTTGTGAAATAAACTAGGGGCGCTCACCGGATCGGGTCAACCCATAAACCTGATGACCTGAACCGGTTTGGGCCGGGTCGGATCGATGCCGAGTTGGACTCGACACAAACTTGATCTACCATGGGTCGGGTATGGGTTTGAAAAATCTAACCCGAGTTGACTCGACCCGATTGACCTAATTTTTTTAATTTTTAATTTTTTTCCTTTTTTAGTTAAATTAAAGGCTTATATTTGATTTTAAAAATTAAAAATAGAAATAAAATATTTTAAGTGCAAAAATATTATTTAAAAGTTAGAAAATTTATTTTAAACTTTAAAATAAATATTAAATAATATTTTTTGTATGAAATAAGGATAAAATTGTAAGAAAAAAATAAAAAAAAAGAAATTGGGTAGTCGAGTAATCCGACCACCCAACCCGAATCGGGTCACGTCGTGTCAAGAGAATTTGGTACCCGACCCGACCTGATCCAATTTGGTTGGGTCGGGTCGGGTTTGTCCACGGGTCGCAGTCATCACCCTATAAATTATATAACAAAAAAACTATTATTAGTTTGACATTTTCAAATAAAAGAAAAGTTATATAAATTAAACAGTGTTTTCTCTGATATAAAGCATAACATATTATGCTCTTCCTCCTCGTCTTTGAGTATTTGGTTCTCTTTTGATTATTTGCTTTGAAGTAAGCAAGAGTGTTCACTAGGTCAGGTCGACCCGTGAACTCAATGATCCGACTCGACCTAAAACGGTTTGGGTCCTGAATGGTCGAGTCAGGTACAGGTTGGTGTTTTTCTAACCCGAGTTGACCTGACCAAACCTGATTGATACAATTTTTTTATTTTTTTCCTTTTTATTTAAAATTAAGGCTTATATTTGATTTAAAATTTTGAAAACTAAAATAAAATATTTTAAGTGCAGAAATAATATTAAATATTCAAAAACTTATTTTATGCTTTAAAATAAATATTAAATAATATATTTTATATTAAATAAATATAAAATAGTAAAAATTAAAAAAAAAAAAAAAAAAATTGGGTAGTACTAGATCCTTGGTCGTGTGAGTTCGAGTTTGTTCAGAGTTGTAGTTATGACCTTGTAAATTTTAAAACAACAATCTAGTATTAATTAGATATTTACAAATAAATGAAAAATTATATAAATTAAATAGTGTTTTCTTTTTATTACCATTGTTCGCTCGGATATAAATCATAATACTTTATGCTCTTTCTCCTCGTCTTTATCAGGCAACTCATATTAAATCATTTAGTATTTGGTTCTTTTTTTATTTTTTGGTGTGAAGTAAACTCCGGGTCAGATCGACCCATGAATTCGATGACAAGAATTGGTTTGGGTTAGGTTGGATCAGTCGAGTCGGGTACAAATTGGAAAAATTCAACCTGAGTTGAGCCGACCTAATTTTTTTTTATTTTTTTATTTTTTATTTAAACTCAAGGTATATATTTGATTTAAAACTTTTAAAAAACTAACATAAAATATTTTAAGTGCAAAAATAATATTAAATAGTTAGAAAACTTATTTTATGTTGTAAAATAAATAATAAATAATAATTTATTATATTAAATAAATATAAAAATATAAGAAAAAATTAAAAAGAAAAAAAAATTGGGTGGTTGAATAACCCAACCACCTGACCCCTCGGGTTGGGTCGGATTTGACGTCCAAAATTCCCTTGACTCGATCTGATTAAATTTAATCATGTCGTGTCGAGTTTATTAAGGGGTTGCGGTCATTACTTAGTAAATTGTAAAACAAAAAGCTAGTATTAATGATATATTTATAAATAAATGAAAAGTTATATATATTAAATAGTGTTTTCTTTTTATCACTAGTATTTTCTCGGATATAAATCATAACACGTTATGCTCTTCATCCTCGTCTTTAAATTGTAAAACAAAAAGCTAGTATTAATGATATATTTATAAATAAATGAAAAGTTATATATATTAAATAGTGTTTTCTTTTTATTACTAGTATTTTCTCGGATATAAACTATAACACGTTATGCTCTTCATCCTCGTCTTTATCAGACAACTCATATTCAATCATTCAGTATTGATACTCTTTTGATTATTTGCTGTGTAACTGCTTCTCACCCCTTGGTGAATTTGACTATTGTCTCTTTCTTAATCTAATGCCAAATTTTGAATGGAGAAGACCACTTTTGCCATTGTCTTACGGTAAAAAAATCATTCTCGCATTTTTTTTCTAAAATAGTTCAGAGATGCTTTTCCATACACATCAATCTCCTTGATGTGACAAGCATTAGGAAGTGCTTGTTCATTTGAATTTGAGTCTTGGCAATCCAAAATCCAAGAACGTTCAGAAGACATTGTGGTGGGCTAACAAAAGAAATGTGACATATTTAAAGGTAAAAAGAAGAATAGCTAAGCAAAACTAATATTTAAACGTGGCACATTTAAACACTAACTTTAATTAGGTAGCATGGCAACTCCACTAGAACTAATATTTCAAAGTCAAAACACATCAATCAAATGAACTAGAAAAACAAAGAACTAACATACCATATAGCAGCTTGGGAATGACCAAAGAACAATTTTCCTAGCTACAAAGAATAAAATAAAATGAAATGACAAGGTCTCATATAAATAGTCCCATCAAATGCTTCTTCACAATTCTATGTGAGGGATTGAGCAAGATTGAGAAGTTGAAGACATGTGTTGATGGGATTCCCAAAGATTGATGTGAGGAAAGAGAGGATAATGAAAAAAAAGTCACCAAGGATGTGTGTAATCATGAGGAGAAAGAGAATAAGGTATTATTTAGACATCTAATTTTCATTATGTTATTTTTGTCTTAATAGCAATATTTTCATAATTGGATCGACAATAAGATCTTACTCATTAACGGATCACGATTAGACCCAGTTGAATAGAATTTAGTAAAATAATATTATTTATCATAATTATAAAGATATAATATAAGTTACATTATATAGTATATAAATATTGTATTAATAATCTATTAATAATATTCAAAATTAATATCACATATTTTTTATTTATTAAAATTTTTAATAATAATGATTGACATATAAATATATTATTATTAATTTACTATTTAATATTTAATGATGATAGATGTTATCTTAATAATTTTATCTTAAATTGTTCTTTTTTTTTCTTTAATACTTCCCTTTTTATTTTCTTTATTTATACCTTTTGATCATTTTCCATTTAATGTTATTCAATTTTAAATACTTACCCTTTTTTATTTTAATTCGTATTTAATTTTACACATATCACATTCCCTCCTCTTTAACTTCTTATATTATTTTGCTTTTTTTGTTTTTTAACTTTCATATTTTTTGTCTTTTTTTTATTTTTTTTCAACATTTGACATTGAAACAAAAAAATGGTTCAACTGGCTGGTTCAACCATTTTTTTGGTTCAATGTAAAAACCAATTTCAACATATAACCGGATCGAATCACTGGCCGATTAATGGTTGAACCGACCGATTTTAATAAATGATATCTCAAATTTTGAAGATTAAGTGATCTATATATGATGGAGCTGAAAAACGATTATTCAAGTTTCGTATTATATTTATATAAAGCTGAACTCTAAATGTCAGTTTCAAACTTCTCCACTTTCATCAATCTCTTTTTTTTTTCTAAGAATTTTTGGAAGCAGTGGTATTTGCTTTCTTTTGCGGGACAATTTCTTTGCACATGTACTAAACTCGCAATAGCACTTATTGCAATAGTATGCCCATTAAAGTCTCATATACATTTGATGATTTAACGGACGACTCTTTATATACAATCAATTACTGTAATTAATATATCTCCTATACATTTGATGATTTAATCGATGACTATTCAATGTCACAATCGATGATGGCTGGAACTAATCTATGGACTGGGAACTCCCATGCGCTATGTGCATCTATTTTGAATTATATTTTCAAATTCATTTAGCAATATTTAGGTACACATTTTAGCAAAAAAAGAGGGAAATAAATAGTATCTATTTGATTAAATAAGACAGTTAAAATATTTATTATTTAATAATGAATAATTAAATAAGTCAATATTTAATTTAAGGAAAAAGGAATATTTTGATCCAAAATGGGTTCAAATATATGGACTAACCCTTAATTGATAAATTAATGATGATTCTTGATAAAAAATTTTATAGTGAATTTAAAATAAATTTAAAATCACTATTAATTTGTAAATCAACGATAGTCCACATACGTAGAGTTCACATAATCCTCGATCCCTTAATTTAACATTTAAACAAAGATGGTTTGCATACATGGGATCATTTAAATGAGAGGTAATCAATAGAAGGAAAAGAGAGAAAAGATAAATAGAAAAGTAAAACACAAATAAATATTGCAAAAAAAGAAAACACAAATTTATTATGAAGTTTGCTAATAAAAATATTTTTTTTTACTAAATCTTCTATTGAAATGACTTTTAACCTCTGTTCTGCCCTTCACCAACGCAAGTACGCGGGAGAACTCTAATAAAAATAAAAAGATATAAAAATAAAGAAGAATAATTATAAATGAAATACAAAATAGAGGAGAAAAACAATTGAGTTTAGTGTACTTGACATAAAATAAAAGAAGAAATAATCATAAATATAAATAATAAATAACTAAGGTTGATTGGCTCAACTGCTCACTGGTCTCTCTTTGAATTAATTAGGTAGTAGTACTCTCCCGAATATGGAAGACTTTCTGTACATTCAGATCGACATAGAAAAAAAATGTAATGATCCAATCGACACTGTAGTCAACGTGGAATGACATAAAGAAAGGTTTAAAAGTTATTTAAACCTGGAAGACAAATTCCTCTGTTCGCACGTAAGGAACGCCGCCGCCGCGAATGACTTGGAGAGGAGAGTACACGGGCATGGATTGGAAGAAGAAGAAGAGAGGTTCAGCGAGGGAGAATCGAGTCCGTGATGGTGAAGAGGGGATTTTCGCCACCGACGTCTTTCGATCGCCGAACAATGTGGTCATTTCCATCACTTTGTTCAGGGGATGCGCGACCTTCATGGGGAAGCTAGGTGAATGACGAGTTCGGGCACATGATCGCGGGCATCCTCATCGTCGACAATAGTGGCGTGTTGTACGATGAGGGCGCACGGATGGTGCTGGCACTCATGATGATCAGGGCCGATGACGAGTGCAGGTTTCATATTCTACAGGAACCCAAATTATCATCCGATGTCGTCCCATGTGCGAGCTGCATGCGGGAGAGCTCGGCCAGCTCCGAACATTGCAGAGAGGTTGAGATGCGACTTTGAGTCTGCCGGGTGACTCTATCATCACGCGCTGATGACATCGATGCCCACGCATGTAGCCGAGGGGCTGGGGGATCACTGACCGTGCCGAGTGGCTCGATCGCCAGGCGATGGCGAGAACGATCCCGACACTCCTTCAACGCGTACTCCATCGGGCGCGATCCCGAGAGCTGGGAGGTCTTGCACTTGGGGATGGACGGGCGAAACACTATCAATTTCAGGGGGGCAGCAGTAGGACTTCCAGCTGCTGTCGTTTGGCAGCAAGCAGAGGTTGTGCCCCGGGATCTCGCTGGCGCTACGTACAGGTCGTTCAGGCGACTTTGGCATCGCTGCTGCAATGTTTCCACTGGAGCGACGCCGCAGTTGGCGGCAGGGAAGGGAAGCTGGACATGAGTGAGGGTGCATGTATGGGTGATCCCGAGGGCAAACAGTTTGGTCTGGTCCCGATAGCAGTAGGAGCTCCTTTTAAATTGTTAAATCTTCTTTTCATCTTCCAAAAAAGGAACATCAAAATTCAAATATTGAATTAGTGGTGATAATGGATGCAGTGGAAGAGAATTCAAAGAGGGAAACTTATTAATAGGAGAGAGAATGATGGAAGGGATGAATGTAAAATAAAAAAACAACATAAAAAAATCACATTGGCCAAATGATAAAACTTTGAAACTGCTAACTAAAGTTCAACTTTATACATCGATTGAGATACACTTTTATTAATGATCATCGATTGTGCTATTAGCATGCAACCACTTAAAAAGATAATTATAGGAGTTTTATAGCATGCAGGCGAAATGTTAGAGAGAGGAAAAAAATTGACATGAATGCATTAAATCATAGCTTAAATATACAATTTAAGTGAAGGGAAAGGTAAAAGTAACGTAATGGAAGAAAAAAATGATATATAATAGTTATAATGAATGTGCTCTAATAATGCACAATAACACATAGAGAGTTAAATGGAAAAAAAATTAAAAAAAGGAAAAAAAATAGAAAAAGAGATAAATGAGAATACAATGATAGGAGATGTTTCAATGCACCATATATATATATATATATAGAGAGAGAGAGAGAGAGAGGGAGAAAGAGAGAGATAGATAGATAGATAGATAGATTAAAGATAAATATGTGAACTAAAATTTATATAAATTCAATTTCTCAAGATGGACGAAAATATTTCTAAGTTATTAATTTGACAAGATTAAGTTTATAGTCTCCACAAACTGGCATATCTATCAATTAGTCAAGTAAATTAAATTATCTTAATTTTATCAAAAGTAAAGTCCTCACAAACTGATATCCCAATCAAATAAGATTAAAATTAATGTGTATGAAATTGAAAATTCTAAACTACTAGTCATTCCATAATGTAATAGACCACACAATTCGAATTCTTCATACACTAATTATTAGACCTATGTGAATTCTTAATTTCACAACAAATCAGTTAATTTAATTAATTAATTTTAAAATCAAATAATTTCACAAAGTAATTACTTAACTAAAAAATATAATAAATTAAATAAAAATCATTAAACATAGTTAAGAAATTATCAAAATAAATAAATAATAAAATTAGGGTTCATAGTATTTCCCTTTCACTTAATAATCTCCTAAAATAAAATTCTAAAAATATGTTCATCCTAAAAAATTTTGGGGAGATAATAAAATAAAAATATAATCAAAATAATTACACCAAGAAAATATGCAGAAGCTCTCGGATGCATATGGTCGTCGGCCTCTTAGACTTGATCACCATCGCTCATATCTCTATCTTCTCTCGGTTAAAGCTTGTAGACTCGCAACCTATTATGGAAGAAAACCCAAACTTCAAGGCACGCATTGCTTTGGCAAATGCGGTGGAAACTTATAGGCACGATAGAGGCTTGAAGTTGTCTAGGATAGGTAAAACCACATGGCTAAGTTTAAATTTTAATTGCGATAAATTTTCTTTTCAACTTTGATAAGACTTCAAGTTTATTCATGACATCAGTGATCAATCGACTCACGGGTGATAAAATTTGAGTACATCACCTTTCATTTGTTTCCAATGGAATTTGGACACTTAATGAGGTCAATGTTATGTTGGCGACGAAATCATCAACCAGAAATAACACCCGAATAAGTTATCGATAAATTGAGAATCACGCCTTAAGCTTTGCAGATAAATTTTGATTTGTAACTTCTTTAAATCAGTTGGTTTTCATGCTTGAGATGTTACTACCTTTCAAGTGCATGATTTCTTGATGAGATGGATTTTAACTAAATTTTGGGCATTGTTGTTTGATAAAAAATCTCGGCTTGCATGAAGAAGAATCGTACCTGCCTTTTGATGAATTTCGAGCCTTGTTTGAAGTAAAATATTGACATGTAGACACTATCTAACCTTGCTTTTCATCCATTTGAAGTGCATTTGATCCAAAAAAAATAGTGCCTTGCATTTGAATCCCTCGTGCCTTGTATTAATTTTCAAGATTTTTACTACAAAGTAATTGAAGGAATTAAATTAATCCTTCCAGAGAATTAGTAATAAGAACTAATTAATCCAAAATTATGACTAAAATTGACCTTAAACAAAGCATATTGTGATTAAATTATAGAAAAATTAGTTAAAATAATATACTAAAATATGCTATATTTTGCATACATCATATCCACCTTTTGATTTTCATGGTAAAATATTAATATTCACCTTTGGCCCTTTTGTTTTATTATAATCAGCACATGATAACCCCATGTCATAATTTTAGTTTAACATAATTATCATCCATACAGTTCTCGGTTTAACATAATATATATAGCACTACATTGTCATCTCACATTAAAATAACATTAACATCAAATATGTGGCAAGGATTCAGGCCAGGTTTGGACAGAATATGGACCATGTTTTGCAGAACATGGATCGTGTTCTTAACAAAGATATATTGTCAATTTTTCTATAGAAATTGAGGCTTGGTTTATCGGTCAATTTTTTTACTTTCTTTCCTTAGATAACCTAGGCCCTCGAGCCATGTTCTTAACTATCTTGTTCTACCAAATTTTCTTATAGGAACTTGTGCCGAGTCCAAGGTGGCTTAAATCAGATCCAACAATCGACGCATCAATGTTTCTCCTTTACCAAACTTGGGCCATGAGTAACCTGAGCTAAGGCCGAATCATCAGGATAATTCAACATGCCATTAACACATTTCGGCAAAACTCGAGTCGGATTGCCGAGAGCATGGGCTAGGCCTCATCTGAATCCGGGTCAAATTCAAACTCAATCACGTGTGGGTTGCAAACTTTGTTGAAGAACCCAAGTAGAGTTTCAGCATGGATAGCATTCTGACTCATCAAAAACTTTGGTGTAATTTTTCTAAGAATTCAACACTAAATTATAATCGGTAAACTATTCTTTTCGTCATGAAATCATTATGAGACTATTCAAGTATCATAGGAGAACCTAAATCGTGCTTTCAAAATCTTTCATCTTAACTATTTCAATAAGAATCTATATCGAAAAGTGAATCAAAATCCAGAACTACCTAAATCTGAAACTTTAGGTGACTTTTTCGACAACCCAACTCAACTTTCGGCGATGACCCTAACATCCTTTGGTAGATCTATGAACCATGAATAGGCGGTTGCACGCACGCTAAGAAAAGAGAAAATGTAGCTCAAAATTGGAGAAAAAACTAATTTTTAGGTGATGAGAATTGAGGGAAGAAGGACCTTATTTATAAAGGTTAATCCTAATTCTACTCTAATTAAAAGTTTAATCATGAAATTAATTTAGTTGTGAAATTTTATTTTTTATTTCTATTTTTTTATTTCTTCTTTTCGTTTTGTTTCTTTCCTTTTTCCAATCAAACTCTTATCTCTTCACAACATTACCTTATCTTCTATTTTTCATATATTTTCAAAGTTAATAATAGTTATTATTCTTAATATTAAATTTTCAGAATTAAAGTAATAAATTTTTATTATTATATTTCCTGATTTTTTTATCTTAAAATTTCCTGATTTAAGCCTCATTAGAAATCCTAATTCAATCTTACTTCAACTTCATCCCTAATACACTTCTAATTACTTTTTCTTTTAATCTATCTCTCTTAAACAAAATTCTTTCGTAATTAAATAATTAATATTTATAATTTTTGAAATAAAATAATAGTATAATATTATTTTATCTTCCAAAAATTTTGTAACTATCATTAGGAATCTTTTATCACATAAACTTATGACTACATTCAAATTCAATTTTAAATCCCTAATCTTAACCCAAATCATTTTCCTATTTAAGTTAGAACTTATCTTTTCTTTTTTTCTATTTCTAGATTAATTATAATATTATTTCTTTCCAAACAAATAATACTAAATGAATTTTTTGGATCTATTTATTTATGAAAATTATTTTTTACTTTTAAATTTTTGGGTGTTGCAAATATAGCTTTTTTTAAGGAAACTGAGGCTATCTATTGAAAATTTTCTCCAAGGAAAGTGTAAGCTCTTCTAGATGATTTGGATAAGGCCCTTTGAATCCAATTTCCAATGCAAACATCTCTAGATCCAAGTTGACAGCACTTTTAGATCCCAACAAGTAGTCTCCATTCTTCAAGTTCTAGAACTGATCGATGCTACATCCTGCTGAGTTGGCTTTGTTATAATAAAGGTGCATTAGTAGATCGTAATATATATCCCACACCTCCAATCTCAATGGGTCTTGTGAAGGACCCATCTGAGCTTATTTTTACCCAAAATAAAGGTGGAGGCTCCCACTAAATATGAATAAGATTTTGAGGTGTAGGCTCCTCAGACTTGTGGTGTTTAGCCAATTCATGGCCTACCAATGCTTTCTCCCAAACTACGAGCAATGGTGGCTGACTAGCAAGGAGCCCTGAATGAAGCTATATACAATGTGGACATTCCCAATTCGTAGGCGTTTCTCGCCCAAAACCATACATCATCACATATAAATGCATATATGTAAATAGAAGAAATAAGTGTACAAAATTGTTGACCAAAATAAGTAGCCAAGAGATCATAGTTCCAATAAATATCATTCTACAAGTGTTTCACACATAAAAAGGTACATGTACGTTCATGTATGTTGGCATCCACGTGATGAGGATGCAAAAGAGTCATGGATCCGACGTTGCCATTATTAGGTTCTTGATAAAACCTAGTCAAATATTTGATACAAGACACCAATTTCAAGATGATCTACGTGACTAGGGTTAGGGAGCCAAAGGTGTAATGTTCCGTATTTGTTGCATGTGAGATTGAACTTATGAGGATTTATGTTGTTAAGGATCCCATTTGAACATTTAGCAATAAGGGAGGTTAAAATGAGTTATGTGTTTCATATGCAAAACCTTTTCATGTCAAGAAGCTAAATGATAGATCATCTCAAGAGGTGAGTACCCCATCGATTGCCACCTGAGCCCCATAGATAACTCCTAAATAACTCTTCTACAAAGACAAGGGTCCATCTCGATATGTAGGTAGATTTCAAGGTATACAACGACATTGTGTTGATCACTAAATTGAGTGTTGACTTTCCTACTTGATTTAACAATTTCATTTTTCATCTCAAGAACTTGTTGGATATCTTGTTTATTATGTACCTTTGTCATGGAAATGTATTTATAAGAGATAAGTTTGTGTATGTCAATTTAACTTGGGAGGAAAATAAGTCAATGAAAATCTAGCAATTTTGAATCTAGAATGTGAGAGATTAAGTTTTTTATATGTCAATTTAACTTGGGGGGAAAATGAATTTTTGATTTGTTAATATTTATTAACTAATTTGTGAGGGAACTATATAGTTTTAAGATATTCATGTCTTTTCCAATTGATCTTAGTGGCCACACTGCAAATTAATAAGTCATCAACATATGAAAATGTGATCAGCCTTGAATGAACCTACAAAGAAAGGGATGAGGACTCATTTGAAAGGATATCTTCTATAATTTCGCATGTTAGGGTATCCTTTCACCTTCTCGATATTCATTCAGTGAGAACATAAGGGGAATCATCAAAGCAAGCCCAAGTCCATGCAATAAGGGTTCATCTCTGCTTCGATGAACGACTTACACGATTGATGATCGGGCATGAGAACTCCATAGATGAAGGATTCAATTTCTCAAAAGGACCGAGTAGGTTGCTCGTATGCTTCTATGACCCCCCCCCCCCCCCCCCAAAGATGTAGCGAGATGGATACATATAGCAAGAGCTCCTCAAGTCTACCCGAGCTAGCTCTTCATCCTTTGATCAGGGGTGGGACCCTTCCTGACACTACATCTTGCCACTTGGTTCCCAATCAACACCTACCAGTTTAATGAGGATGAAAGGACTTGGGACACAAGAATAAAGATGAATACCACAATGGGTTTTAAAGGGCAGAGAAGTATGCCCATTAACTATGCAAAAAATGTCGAAGATTTGATGCATAATGAAATTCAATGCATAAATTTAGAAGGAAACAACATCATCTTGAGGACGATGATAATAACATCCCATGATACTCGATCGACTTTTCGATAATAGTCTTAATTATTATAAATTTATAATTACTCGGATTGAGTGAGCTACTTCCTCCCAGATAGAGCAATTCTATATGAATGTGAATTGCACCGAGTTAGTTAGCTTGTCCAATGTTGGTAGAAGCTTATTAATCAACATTTTGAAAATAAGAAGATAAATCACATCATATAAAGATAGTATATAGATGTAGATAGGATTTGAAGTTTTGGAACAAAAGTAAGGGATGTATGTGCCCAATCAGATGCAAGGATGCCTTCGTTAAAGAAGCTTTAAATGTTGGCACAAAATGTGGACTTATGGTGAATAATCTTTATAAAATTTTGTAGTAAAGTCATTTGAGCCCAAGGGCTTGCCCAGGGGCATGTTTTGCAAACATTGATATATATCAAAGACTCTAATAGGGAACACAAGGGAGTCCCCTACAAATTGGTCAAGAACAAAAAGAGGGGACCACGACTCTATTGGGATGGTAGGGGTTGAGGTCAATTGTTAAAGGTCATGATTCCACAAAGATCAATGTCATTACATTGGACAATTTCATATGCATCTACACGGGGGTGATAAGGTTTCTTCAATGCCTAATCGTAGTGGACAAATGTAAGAATTTAATATTTGAATCCTCCTATTTAAGCCATCTAACCCTCAATTTACTACACAATTTAATACTTATCTATCTAAAATATGTTGCATACGAGGCAATTCCTCTGTGTTAACTTTGCCAATCCTTAGTTTCCAAGGTCTCTATGAGCTACCTCTCGACTCACAGTTCTAGCCGACTAAGGATTTCCTTATTCTAATGGAGGGTTTCTTTCATAATTCTTAATATAAGTAAGTATGCATTCAATAGGAGTGTCCTGGTCTATACGAGTCTACTTTTGCTCAATGATGTTACTAGATTCTTGGTGGACGAAACCACAAGTTATCGTACTAGGTCCTAAGTTAGAAGGACTTAGGTGGCACTGTGAAGAGATACATAGTGTCGCAATGTCGGCACTAAAGCGGCGTTGAAGTAGTCGACGCCATTTGATGTTAGTGCACGCTCATTAATGGCGCTATTCCGATGCTAATATGACATGAATACTATCCCCATTATGATTTTTCTTGTCATCGTATGTGGCGCTACGCTAGCGCCAATGAATCGCTAATTTGCAACGCTATTTAGACGCCTCAATGGCACTAAGATGCGATGCTACATCAACACTATTGTATTGCCAACTTCATATCATACCCATGCTGATATGGCGTCTCTATTGTGATGCTAACATTTGCAATGGTAATGAGGTTCTAATGTAACACTAAATATGATATGTTTTGCCCTCATTACACAAATATTTTTCCCTTCCCTCCCCATGTAAAATTTATAATGCATCTATATAATGCATTCTACACGTTCATGACAATAAAAGGTAACATCTGAGCATTCATAACGATAGAAAATAAAGAGTAGTGTATATAAAAAAAACTAATAGCATCATAAAAATGTTAATAACATAAACTATTATCACTACAATAGTTATCAATACAAAAAGTTTCTATCCCAAATATATCTAAACTACAAGAGACTCTTGCTAAATCAAACGTTGTTACACCACATGTATTGAACTCCTTCTGATTGAACATTAATCAGACCCTAAGAGTGAATCAAGTTCTGAGAGAGCAAATGAATTTAGTAAGTAAAAAAGGTGAACACCTTTTTTTATCCTTTAGGCCGATGATACAATTGCCATTATATCACTGACCTAAAGGATAAAAAAGATGTTCATGAGGACCACAATGTTAGGCTGGTGTTGGATTGATGTGAGATGGTCCCCAACTTTA
Organism: Pontederia crassipes; assembly: GCA_030549335.1. Taxonomy (NCBI): domain Eukaryota; kingdom Viridiplantae; phylum Streptophyta; class Magnoliopsida; order Commelinales; family Pontederiaceae; genus Pontederia; species Pontederia crassipes. The sequence continues at coordinate 19,643,442 of CM060184.1, read as the reverse complement.
CTATGTTTCGTTCATGCTAATATCTTCATGCGTTGGGTTTCCAAAGGGTTAGGACAGTCGACAACCCTCTTAGCACCTTACATGCACAACACAAACTAGAGAAGAAGTAGTAATGTCAGTAACTTGTGTAGCTTGATTACTTTTTTTCTTGCTAGATGAAAGCCTCGGCTTGGCCTTGAGTTGGCAAGGGAAGTGATGCACACTTCCTCGCCATCCTATCCTTCTTGGTTTGCGTCAGTGGGATGAGATCCATGTCGACGATCTCCAATGCAAATACACCTCCATCGACAATTGCAAGATTTTTCACAAGTCGACTAAGCACTCAAACACCAGTAGATGATGTTCTATCGAAGGTTAGGGAGCTCCTCCCTCTGCCACAAAGGAGTATGGGGTTGGAGCTGATGATTTTGACTTTTCATGGACTAGGCTAAGTAGTTGAGATAGGGATCGTACTATATTGGAGCAAGGAAAAAACAAAGCCGAAGATAAGACACTAGCTTGTGCTTCAAATAAGGAAGAACACACCGACTTTAGGATAGACAAAGAGATCGACTGAGATAATCATGATTTGGATACCATCATGACCATTTGTTATATCACATGTCGTGGATGTCCTAAGGGGGTGCATTGGGATACAAGAATGATCGTAGGTGGGGTGATGGAGATCTTATTGATCTATTCTTGAGATACTTTCATTTGCACTCCATCTATTTCACATAATTAACTTTCTGAGATGGACGTAGAATCTGACCATTGGTAGTGTGCCTAGATGTTTAATGTGTCTAGATGCCTTGAGATATGCTTCGATCTTGATGCATGGTTGAGATTTTGAACACATTCAAAATCTTACCAATTTTTCATCATGGTTGATTTGTATTATTGAACCAAAAGGTGGTAGGATTCATCACTTTCATGGGCATCTATCGCTATTGGGAATCTGACATCCATGGGTCATATAGCAAGACCTCTCTAACCTCTGCCTCAGTTCAACCTCTCACCTCTTGTTGGACATACCTCCAACCTATTACCTACAAGACCACATCAAAAGGGGAAGATCTTCATAATTGACTCTCCGCAAGTATCTACCATCGTTCGGAAGTTTCTTTAAGCGATTTGGGCAAATCCATCTCAACACAAACCATGGGAGAGCAGGAATATGCCCCTATATATGCTTCCTCCTTGATGTTCAAAAAGGATCCAATGCATGAAGCCATCTGTAGTAGAGATTCTTGGTTCCTCAATTAAAAGGCAAACTCAGGGAAGAGAATCCAAATCAGGATAATTATCAATTGATCCTATTCCACCCGGGTAAAAAAAGAAGAGCTTGAGCAAGCTTTAGTACATGAATGTTGAAATGCCATGGATCATTAGTGAGAAATCCCTTCCTCTCTACATCGTTAAGGAACATGAAAAAAAGATATAAGAACTTTCTAGTTGGAAGATTTTAGTCGTGTCCTTGATGTTCCATAGATGTAGTAGTATTTTTCAAGGCACATGGATAGTTGTCTTGTCCCCTAAGAACCTGCCAAGAAGATGACACGAAGATCTTTTAAAGTTGGGTCATATCAATTATAAGTATGACGACTTCTTTCATCATCACCTCCTAGAGAATACGAGCTGGTGCTTCGAGATATGGACATGATGGAGTTAGGGTTTCTAGATTCCATCACTTGGGACCATGATCTACTCTTAATCGAATTTGCGTGCAACTTCAAGAAGTGGAAGAATTGAGTCAAGTGTCGAAGGTCAAGTAAGATTGTGCTAGTAATAGAAAAAAGTGGGCGAACCAAAAAAATTGAAAAGGGAAACCACTTTTTGTCACAAAAGTTTTAGCACAACAAAAAATGTTACATTATTTTTTTTTATTTAAATAATTGTGATGTGCACATGCGCATATTTTAAAGAAATTATAGTTTTAGTGCATTATAAACTTAGCACAAATAATATTATTAGTGGTCAGCTTATGGGACATTGATAAAAATCCTAAATTTTTGGTATTACCAAATAAGTCAACATTTGTGTTATAGTTTGGCATGCAAATTTCAAACAAACTGACTATCATAGTGCAACTGACCGTCCTCTCAAGTTTTAACATTGAATCAAAGGTATCTTCAATCAAATTCAGAATAAAACTTTGATATTATATGCACTGCCATTTCTTTTATATTATTAATTATGTGCATCCTCAATCATTCTTTTTTCGAATAGGTCATTGGCCTAATACAAAAAAAGGAAAAAGGAAAAAATCTTCCACAAAGATTAAGTTTGATTAGTGTTGCGGAATATCCTCGATATCAACTTACTATTAATACCGATGTCTGGAAGAAATCGATAAACAGATAATAGAAGAATAATAAGAAATCACACACAGAGAAAGACACAGATTTTACGTGGTTCGAAGATTGTCTCCTATGTCCACAACCATCACAGAGTTTCACTTTATCCAGATGTCTCAACTTTTTTCTATTACAAACATTACTAGATTCCCATAATATATGGTCCATAACCGCTACCAGATATATATCTTGAGTAACAATCCAGAATAACTGCATATCTTATCATGATTCTCCATAACTCCATATCTAATAAATATAGTAGTTATGATAACCACTCAATCTTCTTATATTATGATTACAAAGAAGTTACAATCTCTCAGATTCTTCCTACCATATTTAACAATAAATTAACTAGGCCCAAAATCAGGCTCCACCAAACTAACTCCAATAATCTCTCACTTGGAGATTGATTCTTTCGAGATTGAGCTGCACCTATTTGTGCTCGAACTCTAGACGACTCCTCCCTATAACTAACTTTGGAGGGAAATTGAGGTTGCGCAGAACCTCAATTTTTTAGTGACCACCACCTTGGTCAATATGTCAGCTAGATTCTCTGAACTTTTAATCTTCTCAAACACCAATGTCTTATCTTTCTGAAGATCTCTGACAAAATGGTACTTCAGTCTGATGTGCTTTGTACTGTCATGATACACTAGATTTTTTGCTAAATGAATTGTACTCTAACTCGAACTCAGTTGCACCTTGCCCAACTTTTCAAGAAACCCCTTCAGCCAAATCATCTTCTTACATGCCTCTGTCATGGCAATGTACTCTAATTCGGTAGTAGAGAGAGAAGCAATCTTCTGCAATTGAGACATCCAACTTATCACCGTGCCACCTAAAGTGTACACATATCCGATGGTGCTTTTACCGAAACACCTAAATCTGCATCAACATAACCTTTTAGATCCAAATTACTTTTACCGAAACACAAGCACATACGTTTGGTTCCTTTCAAATACCGAAGGAGCCACTTCATTACTTGCCAGTGCTGTTTCCTTGGATTTGACATGTACCTGCTCACAACTCTCACTACATGAGCAATGTTTGGTCTGGTGCTAACTATAGCATACATAAGATTGCCTACTGCTGATGCATATAGAACCTTCTGCATATGTGCACATTCCATATCTATCTTGGAAGATTGTTCCTTCGAAAGCTTGAAGTGATTCGTCAAGGATGTCTGCACCAACTTGGCATCTTGTATGAAAAACTTTTTCAACACCTTTTCAACATAAGCTTCCTATGTCAACTTGTACCTGCTTTCCTATCCCGAACAATTTCTATCCCAAGAATTTTCTTCACGGCTCCTAAATCCTTCATCTCAAATATACTTGATAATTGTTTCTTGAGCCTTTTGATTTCCGTCATATCTGAACCTGTGATGAGCATATCATCCACATACAATAGCAATTATCAAAATGTTTGATGTAACAACAGTGAACAGAAAAAACACTTAGCATATCTCATGCTAGTAATGAAGTTATCGAACTTCATATACTACTATCGAGGGGCCTGCTTCAAACTATACAAGCTTTTAATTAGCTTGCACACCAAGTTCTCTTTATCAGGAATATGAAAGCCTTCTGATTGTTTCATGTAAATATCCTCTTCCAAATCACCGTGGAGAAATGCTGTCTTTACATATAGTTGTTCAAGATGTAAGCCCTCAGTTGCAACTATACTCAACACCAATTTAGTAGTAGTTAGTTTCACAACTGGTGCAAATATCTCAGTATAGTCAACACCAATACCTTCCTTCTGCTCGAAGTCTTTCATTTCTTGAAAGTAGATAACACATCAAATTTATTTTTCAAAAAATAAACTCATATCTTCCAGAAATAATCATCGATGAATGTCACATAATATAGTGACCCATCGAGAGATGGAGTTAGAGATGGCCCTCACACATCCGTGTGCACAAGCTCCAACTTGCTGCTCTTCGACATCTTTGGTACTTTGCTGAAGGAAACTTTCTTCTGCTTTCTCAGTACACAGCCTTCACAAAGCCACCATTGACTAACTTCAGATCTGGTAGTCGACCCATCTTGTGCAGAACCTTCATCCCCTTTTTCACTCATATGTCCAAGCCTACAATGCCGGACTTCAGACATATCATCTGAATCAGCTGCTGCGATAATTCTTGCGTTCGATGATCTATACAAAGTACCCATCTTGTTGTCCCGTGCGATCATCATGGCTCCTTTGATGACTTTCAGTTGTTACCTACAAATACCATAGTGTAATCCTCTGAATCAAGCTGTTCGATCGAGATTAGATTTCTCTTCAATCTCGGTATATGTCGAACGTCTTTTAGCTTCTAAGTTGTCCCATTATTGTTTCCCTTTCCCACAACACCAAGGGTTTATCAAAGTTACCGGTAGTGTAATCTTCCATACACTCCGTTTGTGATGTAGAATGATATGAAGCTCTAGAATCTAGAATCCACGATTCTGTCGGACTGTCAACACTCAGAACTAATGCATCTAAGACTTTTTTTGTAACAACATTCGCCGACTCCTCATTAATTTTCTTCTTAAGTGCTCTGCAATTTTTCTTCATGTGACTTTTCTTCCTGCAATTCTCGCATGCGAATTCACCAGATCTCGACTGACTTTGTCGTCTTGCATTTGATTTTCTTCGTTCTTTCCCTGCCCTCTGCACTCAATGCCGAGCTTGAGGCTTCTCTTAATTCTCTTATGCGAACGTCTTCGCTTAGAATAAGATCTCGAATATCATCGAGCTTCAACTTCATTGAACCGAAAGAACTGTTGACCGCCCGTCACAGTTGCACCCCAACTTTCTGGCAAAGAAGACAACAATATCAAAGCCCTCACTTCATCATCAAAAGTGATACTCATCTGCGACTGAAGCTCCTTCAGACATCTTCAGGTTGAATAACCTTCTCATCAAATACATCTTATTTGATGCAGACGACTTCTCGTACATGTTTGATAATACCTTCATCAAACTCGCAGTGGTCTTCTCGTTCACGATATTAAAGGCTATGTTCCGCGCCAACGTCAACTTGATAACACCAAGCGGCTGCCGATCGAAGAGCGTCCAGTCCGTGTCACTCATCGCCTTTGACTTTTCTTGAGAGAGATGTCGATCTAATATAATTTTTCTGATATAGATAGTCCTCGATCTGCATCTTTCCAGAAGTCAAAATTTTTACCATCGAACTTCTTGATTTTCATCTTTTCGTCATCTCTTGTCATCGCTCCCACTGCTCACAAACTCCTTAACTGAAGCTTTGATACCAGTTATTGTGGAATATCCTCGATATCGATGTCTGAGAGAAAAACGATAAACATATAGTGAAAGAGTAACAAGAAATCACACACAGAGAAAGACACACAAATTTTACGTAGTTCCAAAATTATCTACTACGTCCACGATCGTCACAGAGTTTCACTTTATTCAGAATCTCAACTTTTTTTTATTACAAATATTACTCATATCCCAACAATATATGATGCATAACCGCTATCAGATATGTGCCTTGGATAACCATCCAGGATAATCGTATATCTTATTCTAATTCTCTATAACTCTATATCTAATAAATAAGATAATTATGATAATTACTAAATTTCTCGAAAGTTATAATTTCTTTTTTACCATATCTAATAACAAATTAGTTAGGCCTAACTCCAACAATTAGTATTCGTTTGATGAATTTGGCAAGACCAAATCAAACTCTCTCTTTCTGTGCATGCCAAGGTTAAATGTAGCATTGCGGCGCTTTAAAAGAGTTGGGTGGAGCTGAAGCCTCTGTTCTTGAAGCATGACAGCTATTAACAATTAAATTAATAAAGGTTTGTGTGGTTAACCTTTCTTTTTAGTAATAACTTACTCTTGTTCACACGTGGAGTGCTGAAGCTGTCTTTTGGAGCTTAGCAGTCAAAGTGCCAAAAAAATTGACTCACTCCTCATGATACATTTATTGACCAATTACACATCGTAGTTATCATGCCGCAAGCAACTAGTAATAATATCATCTATAAATATTGAATGATCGGAGTTTTATGTGTTTGCCTAAAGAAACATAAAACTCGTTTGTACGATATAATAAGAATATTTGTTTTCCAAAATAAAAAATATCAAAAAGTTTATTCTCTATTGCAGCTGAATAACTAGTAAAATTAGGAAAAGGCTATTCGTTTTTTTTTTCCGAGGATTGAGTCCTCTCTACTTATGATTAGATCGTTGGCTCGTTCGTGGTGATTTATTATTATGCTTTAATGAATTAAAGGGCACTTGTCACTTGTCATGATTGAGAACCACTAATAATGATAGCTTATGGGAGAATACGTTATATGAGCCCAATTGACGCACGAAGAGGCGTATGATTCCATTGTTCTCCTCCTAACCAACCAAACATTTCGGTCTTATTTCAATACGCGAATAATCTTGTTATTTGATAAAAAAAATTACTAGAAAAATAATATAATGAACTGAAAACATTATAAATTATTTTTAAAAATGTCTTCCAGCATTTGAATGTGTGTGAACTTTAAAATGATGTGTTATAACTTTTTCCATCGTTATTTTACTCAATTTATCTTATAAAATATAACTTATTGAAATATTTTTATATCTTTTTACAGGGGAAAAATATCTAAATATGACATTCGTAGTCATCGTCGAGCCTAGAATTTGGGCTAATAGGAATCATTTGTTGGACTTGCACTCCTCCATGTTGACGAACGTGCTGTGCGGCCCCCATCTCAGCTCATCTCCAGATTGAGGACTACATAAAATAAGATCATATCGATTGCAGCTATATTTTTATAAATTTAAATTGCAATAATATCTAATTTTCAACACAGCTTTGTCCTTTTTTTGGCTTTGTCATTTCAAGACCGGATGAGAATTAAAAGTTTGGTTGTGATGCACAAAATGAATCGGCTTAAATAAAATAATTCATTCGATAATGGGGACGGGACCAATAGGAAAACGATCATGGCTATTTCTAATCGGACGGCAGATAGAATCGAGGAGTCCGTATGAACTCCATCCGCAGCCGTCCGTTGCAAGGTGCGGCCCGCATCGCGAGATGATCCAATGTGGGAGAGAGCGAGACGACCACACCGACACATGACCTGTATCGGGCCTCACACCAGATCACCAAAAACCAAACCAACCCAACCCAAACCACCTGGCCAACAATTTTTTTTTTTTAAAAAAACGCTTCTAGTTAGTGGTGCGATACAATAAAAGGACCTCATCCCTTCGCATCATCCAACGGACAGTATTCTCCGGTGAGAAATCGCCGGCATATTCCATCGCCGGCGATGAAGTCAAAGTCAAACTTTATTCAGATTTAAGACAAAGGGAGAGAGAAAGAGAGTCCAAACGCTTTCACTGACCGTCCCTTCAGCACTCTTCTTCTTCGCCGGCGAGAAGAAAACTGAAAGACCAAACGACTGCGAGTATCCCGACGATGGATGGATCTGGCGGCGGCGACGATTCGTCACCCGCGGTCGAGGCGGCCGAGAAGCTGATCATGCGGTGGGACTCCGCAGCCTCCTCGGCGTCCGCATCCGGCGGCGACGAGCGGATGCTGTTCGACGGCAGCGGCGATCGGTCGGATGCCGAGAAGTACCTCCGCGCCGTCGACGAGATCCGTCGATCGATCAAGGACCCCGTGGCCGTGGGGAGCCCGAGGCGGCTGTCGTCGTCGTCGTCGTCATCCTCCCTCGCGCCCTCGCCGGAGAACGCCCTCCAGATCGCCATGGCTAGGCTCGAGGACGAGTTCCGCAACGTGCTGCAGACGCGTGCAAACGAGATCGATGTCGAGTCCCTAGTCGATCTCAGCTCGCTGTCAATAAAGAGCGCCGCCGAAAACGAAAACGGATCTGCTGATTCCTCCGACGCAGAGCCCGCTCCCGGTGAGGAGGATGCGGCGGAGATGGGCGCGAGCAGCAGCAGCAGCAGAGGAAGCAGCTTGCGACGGAGCAGTTACCGGTCCTCGCGGAGCATCCGGGAGATCGAGTTACTGCCTGAGGATGCCATCCAGGATCTGAGGAACATCACTGAGCGGATGGTAGCCGCTGGCTATGGCCGGGAGTGCGTACAAGTTTACGGCTCCGTACGGAAGGCCGCGGTGGAACTATGCTTCCGCCAGCTCGGCGTTGAGAAGCTCAGCATCGGCGACGTCCAGCGACTAGATTGGGACGTCCTTGAAATCAAGATCCGCCGTTGGATCCGCACCGTCGGTGCGTGCGTCAAGGTTATCTTTGCCAGCGAGCGTCGCCTCTGCGAGCAGGTCTTCGACGGTATCGGCGGTGCCCCGGGCGGTGCTGAGGACGCGCCGTTCGTTGAGGCCGTCAAAGGCGCGGCCATCCAACTCTTCGGCTTCGCTGAGGCCATAAGCATCGGCCGCCGCTCGCCAGAGAAGCTCTTCAAGATGCTTGACCTCCACGATTCCATCTCCAACCTCCTACCCGACGTAGCCACCGTGTTCCGATCCAAGTCCTCGGAATCCATCTACACTCAAGTTGAAGAGATCTCGTCCCGTCTCGCCGAAGCTGTTCGAGGGATTCTCTCGGAGTTCGAGAACGCCGTGCTTCGGGATCCGCCGAAGACTCCGGTACCCGGTGGCACCATCCATCCCCTGACCAGGTATGTGATGAACTACGTCGGCCTCATGTCTGATTACAAGTTGACACTTGAGGAGCTGATCGTCACGAAGCCATCTGGAAGCTTGCGGTTCTCTGGTGACGACCCCGCGGCAGCTGGCGCTGCGTCACCGGAACTCGACTTGCCAGAGACTGAGAACCAGACTCCGTTGGCCTCCCACTTCCTGTGGATTCTTGTAGTACTTAATCACAATCTTGATAGCAAGGCCAACCTCTATAAGGATGCCTCTCTATTCCACCTCTTCTTAATGAACAATGTCCACTACATCGTTCACAAGGTGAAAGATTCGCCCGAGCTGAGGGAACTTATAAGCCATGACTACTTGAAGAAGCTATCAGGAAAGTACCGCCAAGCGGCGACAAACTACCAGAGGGCTACTTGGGCGAGGATCCTTAACTGTTTGAGAGATGAGGGACTTCATGTCAGCGGCAGCTTCTCTTCCGGGGTGTCAAAATCAACTCTTAGGGAACGGTTCAAAGCATTCAATGCAGCATTTGATGAGGCACACAGGACTCAGGCTAATTGGTCTGTGCCTGATCCGCAATTGAGAGAGGAGCTTCGGATTTCAATTATAGAGAAGTTGTTGCCAGCTTACCGATCATTTCTTGGCAGATTCCGACATCATATAGAGAGTGGAAGGCATCCTGAAATGTACATTAAGTATTCAGTTGATGATCTTGAGATGGCTGTGTCTGACTTCTTTGAAGGTTCCCCTCCTCCTTTGGGCAGAAGAAGACACTGAACTCCAGCTGCTCTTAATATGAGTGTATGCTGGTGAATATGTTAATGAATATTCTTTAATTCTTGGATGTGGAGCCAATCGCGCATCAGTTTCTGCAAAATAGGGTTCTGATTATATTTTTTTTTCAATGACTATGTAGTTGATGGAAGTTCTGCAGTTCCATTATATTTCTCTGTTGGGAAAACACATCTTGAACGAGGATTCTGATGAAGGACTTTTGCTTGCAGGTTCTTCCCTCCATAAACAAAAGCTTTTGATTTTCATGGACCATCGTGTTTCATTACTTTAATCTCTTTGAAGATTCTTTACCTGTTGCATATAATGAATTATATTTACAATCACGTCTTGGTAAATGCATCATGATTAAGTAGCTCTTTTTCATGCTTATCTTCTTGGTTATCTCCTGTGATAGCTATGGCCAAAACTTCTTGGGTTCGTCACAATTCCCATTGTGTTTACTACTTCTAATCATGTATCACATTTTCTGTCAGATGTGGAAGGTACAACTTATTTTGTTAGAAATTTTACCCACCAGTGATGATATTTTATTTGCAATTCCACATGTTAGCATAAACATTTTTACTTTACATGTGGCACATTCTTTCTTTAACATATATTTTTCTTGAGGTACCATAGAGTGCAGCAACTGATTTCTTGATGAATTTCCAAACATTCTGATATGCCTGGTACTGGAGAAGGGAATGGTCTTCGTATATGATAAATTTGGGCTTTCAATTATAAATAGTGTGTCTCAATTGGATGCCATGTTCGTTGTTATTTTGCATCCACATTTTAATGGTGGTGTAGGATCATTAAGAGATGCCATATTGTGGCATTTTTGCGATGAGTAGCTTTTAAAGCATAAGATTGAATCAAATAAGAATCCGGTTGATCATTTTTCACTTGTTATTAGATATATGAACTTTTGCTCTCGTTTGAGATACCTTTTAAAGCATAGGATTTTGGTGGAACCAAACAAGAAGCCAGTTGATCACTTAATATCAGATATATTATAAAGTTTTACTTAAATTTGAAGTCAGAGTTGACTTCCATGAGAATGGCAGATTTTTTGTCAGTTGGAAGCAACCAAGGATACCTCCTATTATATGGGAAAGAAACATTGATTCGAATGCCAGGAAATGGATATATGGGACCACTTGTTTATTTTCTCAATGTTAATTGGCAATATTTTATAATATACTCCCTCCAGAAATATTATATTGTTACTAGCATTTAAAGCATAGGAGCTACTTCAAAGATCAAACACTTCACTTATTATTAGATACATGATAAACTTTGCTCTTGTTTGAGGTCAGAGTTAACTTATATGAAAATGACAATAGTATTACTAAAAGAAAAACTATGAAAAAAAATTTATCCTGGCTTGAGTTTTGTTTTAGGAGAATTCTGGTTTGAGTTCAGAGTTAACTTCCATGAAACTGGCAAACTTCTTGTCACGGGGATGTTCCCCTCAAGATACGGGAGAAACTTGAATTCCAATGCCAGAAATGGCAATCACAAACTAGTCAATGGATAATGAATTAACTATTACTATGATGACTCATGATAATAACTATTCTCCTATATGCCTAAATATCAAGCCTCATGATCATTTAATAGCTTGTTCTGATATTGTGCATTATGTGTCATTGCTATTTGCTCACAAACTCGATTCTAACTCAAGGAATTTCAGTTCTGGTGATCTTTTCCTGATTATTGCTTCATGACATGCAAACGACCTTTGTTTCTTATTCACGCATCTGTCTTGAACACTGACAAAAAAAGCCATATAACTATCTTGCTATTATTCCATCTGTTTCGAAGACATTGTTCTTGAAAATCTGACACACTCTGCATTGTCCCCCTTAACTCATGATAGTTCAGGAGTAGAACATAGGAAGTTGATCTTCAAAATATCAGATACTCAATGCTTCTCTGATTTTGATTTTTTCCAACATGACAACTTTTGTTGCTCCAATCAAACTTAAATTTATGCGTGACTGCACCATATGATCACATTCTTTTTCAGTGATTGCATATTGGCTACTCTTTTATTTGTATTTATCTTTTCCTTTCCTTCAATTTATCCTCAATATGTTTTCATATGGGACATTCATTAGATTCACACATGGGCGTTGAACACTGTCTGTCTCTTGCTCAACGTACTTGACATAATTATTCTTATGTTCATGCCAAGACATTCTTGTTTGGTTGCCTTGCTACCACAATATTGTTTAGAACTGCATATTATGCAAATTAAACATTCATCCATTTTATTGCATGTTGGTGGTTGGAATAGTTGGAGTCACTAATCTTTTGTCATCAAAGTGGAAGGAAGCGTTATTGCATGTAGCTTCACTTAACTGTCGATAATTTAATAAATCATCTAATCTAGACTGAGTAATTATATCTCGAATCAGTATATTATTGATCAAATTCCAAATCCTGATTCTCCTTACTACTATATGCAGAATGTCAGTGTGGTGAAGACAAAAAGTGCAGGAATTTCCTGGAGGCCGCATGGTAGACAATGTTTCCCCCATCTTTCCATTTTACATTCCAGAAGAGCTAGTCAACTTGTAATTCTTAGAACGCTGTATGCGTTCCCACGTTTTGATATGGACATCTTTTTGTCACTGTTGTACAAATCCAAACCCTGTTGTGCAATTTTCGCTGGAATTAGTAAATCTCCCTGTATTGCTACGAAAAGACCAATGATTTGAGGCACATTGAAGGATGCAATTTTTATTCAGCACGGCCTGTATAAGCGAATTCCTGCTCATATTAGGGTTAAAGAGATGCATGAAGGAATACGGTGAATTTATTTCTCCAGTCATTCATTCGGTACTGGCCCAAAGAAGCTTCATTGGCTTGATGTTGGCGAAGATAAAAAAAAAACATTGTTTCAAAGAACTTGGGGGGTGAAATTATTATTATAATATTCATTATCAAAATTATCAAATTCGATCCTGATTTTGAAATTTTACGATTTTATGATCTCATCCTGAAGATTTTATATAAATTAATATAATTATTTAAAAAATAAATATATATTTCATAATAATAATGATTAATTTAAATGAAATTCAATATATTTTTATATTATATTTTGATGTAATTTAAATTATAGTTTGAATAATTTATTAAAATATTACATTTTATCTTCTAAATATATTGTTTATTAGGGTACGAATGGTCTTCCAACTTTAAGTTGATTTTCAATTAGTCCCCCAACTTCAATTTATAGTCGGAACGTCCTTCATTTTTTATTTTTTTGCATGATTAGTCCTCTTTACCGATGATAGTGGATTTTTCGGTTGTCTTGCATATGTGGCCGACATGTCAGTCATTTTTCTATCATCCACGTCATTTAAGTCATCCACATTATTTAACGCTCCAAATTAGATAAATTACACGAATCGTCCCCCAATTTTGAATCGATTTCTAAATAGTCCCCCAACCTTGATATTATTGCACTCATCCACTTGACCAGTAAGAAATAATCTCTCAATTATCTTGCGACGTGGCATAATAAAATATAATAAAAAAATTTAACTAGCTGACATCACATAATAAAAAGTATTATAAAAATTTTAGGACGTAGACAAACTAGCAGAGGAGAGGTGTCGGCCCTCCTCTCCAAGCTCGCCTTTGGGCGAGTTGGCATAGGGGGCGCCGACCCCCCTCTCCAAGCTCGTCCATTGGCGAGCTTCGCGCAAGGGACACTAACGCTCCCTCGCGAGCTCGTCGATGATCTTAAACGATTCAAAGTTGAGAGACTATAAAAAATAAAAATGATAGGAGCGTCGATGAACTCGTGAGGGGCGTTAACGCCCTTTGTGCGAAGCTCGCCTGTGGGCGAGCTTGGAGAGGGGGGCCGGTACCTCCTATGCCAGCTCGCCAAAGAGCAAGCTTGGAGAGGGGAGCCGACACCCCTCCTCTGTCAGCTCGTCCGCGTCCTAAAATTTTTATAATATTTTTTATTATGTGATGTCAGTTAATTAAATTTTTTTATTATATTTTATTAAGTCACGTCGCAAGAAAATCGGGAGACTGTTTCTTACCGGTCAAGTGAATAAATCGTACAATAATATCAAAGTTGGGGGACTATTTAAAAATCGATTCAAAGTTGGGGGACGATTCGTGTAATTTACCTGATTTGAAGCGTTAAATGACGTGGATGACTTAAATGACGTGGATGAGAGAGAAATGGTTGACGTGTCGGCCACGTATGCAAGGCAACCGGAAAATTTACTATCACCGATCAAGAGGACTAATCGTATAAGAAAATAAAAGATGAAAGACATTCTGATTATAAATTAAAGTTGATGAACCAATTGAAAATCGATTCAAAGTTGAGGGGACCATTCGTGTAATTTACCCTTGTTTATTACAATGTAGGGTTTTATGATCCTTGATTTGGATCTTGTGACCCCTTACCATCACAATATATATTTGTTCTCGCTTTATTTTTAGAATGAGAACAGTGATATTTTTGGGTGGGACAAGAATAACTTTTCTTTATTTTTTTCTTGTTCTATAATTATTAATGTGGGGTTCATATATTTGCAAAATTAGTGTTAGGTAACAAAAGTGAAAATAAGATCTTGTTGGTATGCATTATTCCCATAACAAACAGGGTAAAAAAGAACTAGAGTTTGGTGACAGTCATCACATAGGATCCAAAACTGACATCAAAGTAGGAGCGCAAACGATCAGAATGGGAGAACTTTTGATATCTATATATGCATCTATTTGCTGCTATTGATTGGCGGTGAAGTATTACACTGAAATGTGAAGAATACTGCATTGGTACAAAAGAATGCAAGAAAGGGACCAATGAAAACCAGGAGAATTAAGTAACAGAATGACGCTAGTCTTCCGCCAACACAAAATAGTACAAGTATTTCCCTTAAAACACAATTCTCATCGCACTCATGTAAGTCGCGCTCATCCGAGATTCTATAAACTACTGTAGATCAGTTCAAGCTCGTTGGATCTCCAATCTCAAATCTATCTGGATACTAGCAGTCTCCAGATGAAAGATGTTATTATTCTCTTTTGTCCTCTTCAAAATCGTCATTGCTTGCCATGGTAACATTGATGCTCAGAGCTGCTTTAGCATCCGGAGAAGCCGAACCATGGGCATCGTGTGAAGGAAATGGCCCTGGCTTTATCAAAGAGAGCGAATCTTCTCGCTCAAAAGCTTCACTTCCATCATCTGAATAGGCGTACCTGCGAGAAGTAGCCAATGGCAATAGATTATCGTACCCATCAGGAGTGGATTTCAATATCAGATTATGCAGGATTTAATATAATGGCAAAACTCTTTGATGATGGTTTAATCTGGCTAACAAGTAACGTCTAAAAACTTGAGTTTCGGGAACTTTTTACTTCCTTGGTAGTGTTTGAGAGAGAGAGAGATGAATCTGAGTATCGAACAATATTTTTTTCTTCCCTAAAGTAAAATCAGAAACAATATGCCATAGCAAATCTTATATTTGTTTAGCCTTACTCTTTATGTTCCTATGTGGAATTTGTTCTTGTTCAGTGTTCATTCATTAAATCAAAGGTGAATGATACTAAAATCCAGAGCTCTTTACCTCATTGAGTTCTGAGAAGGTGCCCACAGAGCACAAATCACACACAAAAGAGAAAACGAAAGAACCTGCCAAAAAGCAGGGATAATCCATGCACTCTGCCAATTCTCATTGTATACATCAGTTGACTTGAAGTATATCTGCAAAATGAAGCATCAAAGTATATCTGAGTAACCAAAAAGATAAGGCGTGCATCTCAGCATCTCCTCATGCCATGTCGTGCAAAAATGTACATGCAAATGGAGCTTTCTGCCTACACTCGACACAGGAAATTAACTTGGGGCATTAATTTCTAGATCAATAATGACGTCGGTTTCGAAGAATTGAGCTCTAGGATCATCTTATCTTGCTTTTTATCTCCTACAACTGAGAATTGAGATTTTACGCGGAGTCTTAAACCTTTATTCATAATTAATTATCTAAAAGCATGCTGTTTCATGAAACAGAAAAAAGTAGATAGCTACCTCATAGCCAATCCAACCAACAGATACAACGACAGCTACTGCCAATGCATTTGTGAATTTTCTGTAGATGTCTAACTTAACCATCATCCGTCTTGACTGTTACCAAGCGAAAAAGGTAAGAGAGAGTCTTCGGTTGAAATGTGAAGGACAGGAGGAAAACATACCAGACAAAAAGCAATAGAGTTGATTACTTGTAATGAAGGAAGTAGTACCTGGAGTTTGTCTAGTGTCTTTGAGAGAGAACTGAATATCCAAAGAATGAAGAATGCATCCAGTAGTGCCACTGGAAGAACCAAGAAAAGTCTTGTCTTTCCAGAAAGATCACTTACAGCACCAACATTCTCCACCAACTCAAGAACCTCTGAAGCTAGGAAGAAAGTAGCTCCTAGCATAATGACCTTCGAAGTAAGACCTCCCAAAGTAGGTCTCACAACACCAAACCCCATAGAAACAACAAGAAGAATCACCCGTGAAACCGTTCTTTTGATTGCACCAAATGTCACAGCCCAAAAGGTTATTCCCATTGGTCGAACTCCAGTACCGTTGAATTCAGCATACTCAAAGTACCATAATGTCATTTCGAACATGCCTAAAGCTATGACAAATGTGATGCAGTTCTGAAGTGGAAGAACCTCTTTCCAGAATCGAGCATATTGTGAGAACCAGAAGATCCCAAGTATTACAAAAGCAAGAGACATGAAACCATAAAACTTCATGAGAGGGGCCATCCTACCGGGCAAGTAACCAGTGGGATTCTTCCATACAGTTTTTCCTTCTATCTCTAATCCATTTAAAGCCGGATCGCAGTATATAAAATATAGATTGTACATCCCAGTTTTTGTGATGGGTATTGTCTGAGACTCTAAAGTTGCATCAAGATCTTTGCCCTCAAAGGTGGCAGAATACACTCTTGGCCAGTCTGCACTCTGGGAAGAGGGCCGGTAAATGATTGTGCCCTGAACACAGACACCTAATTTTGCCAGATCAGCTGTGCAGCAGAGAGCTCTTTGTCCACCATAGGCTGATCCACCAATGGACTCCCTATCTTCAACCTCAAAGATAAGAGCTTGCACCTTCACTAAATCTGTGTCCTTGTAATTTTCTACAGCTTTCACTGACCGTGTGAATGTTATCTTCTCGAAGCTGAATGCGAAAGGAAAAATAAAATCACAAGGAAGATAATCCAGAGAAAATTTGAATGGGTACTATTAAAACTATGCACCAACAGAGCATTGTAACACCTTACCATGTCCACCATGAGAAATCACCTTATTATATGTGAAAAAAGTTAGTAGGACTTCAAGACACGTAAATAAAGGATTCTAGCTCTATAAGTGGAAAAATTTTTAGCCGAATTAAGAAAATGGCAGGAAGAAAACCAGCCGCGTCAATGATATGCAATGAGCAAACCATCGCGCCTTCAATGGTGATAGGTTCTTTCGGGAGCTGCTTAAAGTCTTTATTATAGATTGGTTATTTTCACATCACAAGAAATGATGTGAGATAGACACCAAGTTACAGGAATGCATATTCCTCTCTGGATTCTTGCTCTCGCCTTGTCCATCAAAGCAGAACGAATCACAGTTAAAAACCGAAACAAAAAGCGCGACCCTTGAGGCAAGATTTGATCTTTTCAACTAATCCGTGGGAAATTGTTGGATCTAAGTCTAATAGCACAAGGTTTAGTATCAAGTAAACTTACACTGTGTTTGGAGGCTCATTAAAGGGGAGGGAAGAGAATGAGAAGAAGGGAAGAGAAATTTTACCCCTTAATTTGGGGTTGAAACAAAATAGCACAAATGGAGGGGAAAAAATGGTTTTTCCCCTCCATTCCAAACGGTTAAGTCACGCCAGATCTGGAACAGTTCGATGATCTACACATTCTAAAGCATCCTAGAATCCCTTATATGTCCACAAACAAAAGTCGCTAGAGATCTAAGGAGAAGAGTAAGCAGATGAAAGCGGGGGATTACCGGATGAACGCAGCGCCGTTTGCTTCGGTGGCGTTAGGCCCGGGGACTGAGGCGTAGAGACCCTCGCTACCGCCGTGGAGCACAAAGGCGTTGCCTTTGGCTGCAAACTTCTGTCCGGCGTAGTTGTGGACCGATCCATCGACGGAGGAGAAGTGGACGCAGAGGCAGCAGCAAACGAGCACGAGAATGCCGAGAGGATGCTCGGAGGAGGTCGGAGGTGAAGGCCTCCCCCGCGCCATCAGAAGCTCCAAGCAGCACAGGGGGAGCTCCCGTTCCTTCTGATCTCTTGCCCGCTCTCTCGTGCGACTAGTAGAAGCGTGAGAGATCTCGCGGTCGCTTGCTGCTACTGCCACTGTTCAGACTTTGGAGTCTTATATGGTTTTGTCTATTTGTTCTCTTTTTAATTAAATTAAAAAAAGAGAGAGAGCGTAGAGTAGTCGGCGGGGCGATGAAGGAACCTGTTTAAAATTAGAACTTGCAACAAAAATATTGCTAAAAATATGTATACTTAAGTAGGAAACACTCGATCTCTTTACTTCTTAATCATTAGCTTAAAGATAGCAGTCGACTGAACCGACAACTCAAGTGAAAAATATTTCTAAAAGAAAAATAAAATTCAATATAAAAGGAGAGAAAAAAAATAATTTAATTATATTAGGAATACTAATTCTATTAAACTCAGTATATATATATATATGTAATTTTCCTCTCTTTCATCTCCTCCTTTGACCAGTAGAGCTGACGAGTAAAGCACTAGAAGGTCGAAGGACCAATAGAAATGTTAAGTTTCAAAAACTATTAACTTATGAAGAAAATTTGGTTTAATATATTTTATTTGTCACAGGATTCATGAAATAAGTCTTAGAATTTTGTATATTTTCCACGTCATTATAAAAATTTAGCCACCTCCACTTGGGTTCTCACATAATTTGTCTCTCTGCGATAAGAAGTCTAAAATTTAGAGTGAGTCATAAATTTAGAGTGTCGCCTTTGTTGTTTGGTTAGGGAATAATTATTTTAGTGCTAAAAGTGTTTATTCTAATGGAATATTTAAAAAAAACTCGAACAAGGATAAATTGTTCTAATTAAAAAGTGAAATTATTTATCTCTTAATTAAAAAGTTACTGAGTAATATGATATTTTTATAAATGATAAAAGTACCCCTCATAGCATAAGACAGAAATAAAACACTATTCCCCTCTTTATAGTCAAATCGAATAGGCCTAGGTTATTAAGAATATAAAATAATAGATGTTACTTTTTCTAACTGTTTAAATTTTTAAAAAAATTGGTTAGTACATTAAATTTAACATGGTTCG
Organism: Pontederia crassipes; assembly: GCA_030549335.1. Taxonomy (NCBI): domain Eukaryota; kingdom Viridiplantae; phylum Streptophyta; class Magnoliopsida; order Commelinales; family Pontederiaceae; genus Pontederia; species Pontederia crassipes. The sequence goes on along the minus strand of CM060184.1, from coordinate 19,624,360 downwards.
AACCTCGTTAAGCTTTTATTAAAAAGTAATTTTCTCCCTTAATTATTCACGTGTTGAATTTGAACTAAACCAAAAGTTATCAGAAGTTCACACGTGAAAAGAAGTATTAAGAATATAAAATAATAGATGTTGTTAGGCTGACAACTTTAGATCAGCGATCTAGACTAAGTTTAGGATGACCGATCTGTGTTGTGAGACAATCTCGCTTGGATTTTATTAGATCTATTCTAGATTTGTTTGGGTGTTTTCGGTCAAGTCCATATAAGGCAATCAGGCTCATGTTTTTAAGATCCAGTTCGAGTTTTTTTTTATAGGACAATTGAATCATAACACACAATGTGACGTAGTTCATTTTCTAATATGATCCATCATGAAATTTGAAGAACTCCCACTCGAGAAGTGATTATCAATTGACCTCCATGATTTGATAGATCTTTGACGAAGGATATGGTTGTCGTAGTTGTCACTTATAATTAATTGACCATTTTAATCCTATTATTTAATAAGGTAATTGATGAAAGTCCTATGTAATATTGGTTATAAGTTGTTTCTTTTTTATCTATTTGTTCACATCATTATAAGATGAAGTTTCACAAGTTGCCTTTGATGTATTTTATTTCACTTGATTATGAATTATATTTATCTAATTATCTGTTTGATACTCTATTTATCTGTATACTCATTTTAATTGATTAATGAAGGTCAAGTATGATCTAATTATTCATTTGAAAATTAATTGTCCATTTGATCAAACATTTTATTAAGGTCATGTGTGATTTGAATGATTTTTATAATTTTTTCTACTATGAATTGACAACGTGCGCTTAAAGAGAATTAAATAGGTTAATCGTATATAAATGTGAAACCCGAAGCAATATGAGTATTGATTGCCATATATCATTTGTTAGTTGTTACTTTTACATTTAGGATTTAATGTTTGTCCCACCAAGTTGTATAGGAAAGATCGTCTTCCCTACATAGTCGATCATCAGATGAGGAATGGACGTGTGATGACAAATGAGAGGTTCACAACGCGGTTCACATGGTAATGAGGAAGGAAAAAGCCATGAGCAGTTCGTAGGCGGTCGATATGCTTCCCTAATGAGGGATCACCGAAGAGGCTAGGGAGCACGCGGCAACGGGGTTCATGCGCAATAATGAGGGCGGGCGCTTGACGAAGCAGAGGGGCAAGATCAATATGCTTCCCTCATGAAGCACTCATGAGGCAGCTCAACCAAGTAGAGGGTGGCATTCGACAAAGCAAAGGGAGGGTGCTTGACGAAGCAAAGGGCAAGGTCGATCTGCCCCCCTCATGAAGTGCTTGTGAGGTGGCTCAACAAAGCATAGGGTGAGACTCGATGAAGCAAAGGGCGGGCACTGGATGAAGCAGAGGGTGGTGTCAATCTGCTCCCCTCATGAAGCACTCGTGAGGCAGCTCGACGAAGCAGAGGGTGGCGCTCGACGAAGCAAAGGGCGGGCACTTGACGAAGCAGAGGGCAGGGTCAATCTGCTTTCCTCGTGAGGCAGCTTGATAAAGTAGAGGGTGGCGCTCGACAAAGTAGAAGGTGGGCCCTCGACGAAGTAAAGGTGGCGATGGGGATTCGTGCACGGTGACATGAAGGCCAAGGTGAGGCATTTGTTCATGTGCATCCGAGGGCAGAGGTCATCCATGAAGTAACTAGGGCAAATTGTAAAATTTGAACTGGGGCCTCCTACAAAATCGGCGTCATTTTTTATAAGTCCTCGTGAATCGTGCTTTAGCTGATCGACCCTCGATCATGAATCGGATGACTAATTCGATAGGTAGGACCCGCCTACTCGATCATTTAACTAGGTAGGACAAACATTAAATTCTTACATTTATTATGATAAAAGAATCACCATTTCTAGTCAAAGAAATTAGTCATTGGAGATCAAATACCCGTTATCTTCTACATAAAAATATCATAATAATCTTAAGAATTAGTGCCAAAACCAAAAACACCATCACATCTTCCAACAAAGTCCAAGCAAAACCCTCCTTGAAAGGTGAATAGGAGATGAACAAATGTTTCACTCACATGAATAAAGTTAAGCATACATTTTTTTTTACTGAAATAGTTAAGCTGATCAACATCTAAAAAGATGTTTTAATCCAATTTAATAGTTTATGCAAGTATGAATAACACTACTTGTTTTCTTTCTCATATTGTTTTTTCTCATAAAAATATTTTTATTTATTATTCCATATCATACAAAACATTAATAAATAGCGAGATGATCACTTTAACTATCATTATTCTTTGTTTTGGTAGCCAACTATCATTTTTCTTTGAATAACAAACCTTAAAACAAACACGGTCTCTATCCATATTATCCTAAGATTGTCTCCGCCTATTTTTTATTGTTCTGATGTAGAATGAAGGCACACAAGTGGCTATGGAGAATGGTGATCGTAAACAAATCTTACTTGATTTGATCGAATCGAATTGGGTTGGATTGACGCCCTTTGAGACAATAAATTCTACCCAACTCAACTCGATTCAGATTGAGTTAACTCGCGTGGTCGAGTTCCCTCACCTTTTTCTCTTCTTTTAATATTTTCCTTAATTGTTTATATTATTTAATTTTTTAAGTATTAAAATAAATTTTCTTAATATTTACATATTAATTTTATATTTAAAATATTTTTTTACTTTGAAAACTTTTAAATCAAATATATGATTAAAATTTAATAAAATATAAAAAATTAATAATCGAAAACACACCCTAGGTGGTGGTCGAATGTGCACGTAGTAGCCGAGGCATGGTTTCGACAGCATTGATGCTCTATGGTAGCATTGAATAGTAGAATCGTAATTTTTTTAAGTTTTCGTAAATAATGAATTGATAAATTAATTTTAGTGGGTGATTAAATAATATATAAAAAGTATAAATATAAAATATAAATTCATTAATAATAAATATTGAGTGCAAACTAAAATTTTATGTTATTTTTAGTAAATATTATATTGTTAAAATATAATAAATAATACTTATAATAAATTATTTTTAACAAAATATAAAAAATTATCTGAAGAACAAATAATAATTAATATATTATATCTAAAATATAAAATATTTTATGTGAGGAATTTAAGAGGGAGATAAACTTAGAAAAAAAAACTCACCTAAAAAGAGTTGAAAAAAGAAAGGGAGTACAGACTCTGATTTCATTAAAAAAAAAGTGGAATCAGGTGGTCGATGTCACCTATCGAGTGGTCTCGAGTTATAAAAGATGAATATAAGTGCATATTTGTGAATTATCAAATTATAATTTAATGGTGATTAATATATATATATATATAATTTTTTCCACACAATTCTTATGTTAAAAAATCTTTAATTTTTATTTTGAATTATTTGTTCTTCTTACCTTTTTTAAAATCATAAACCTTCCTTATAACTAAAAGAAAAGAATCTGACCTTTTACTTAATTTTAATACTTCATTAAAAATATTACTAGGTAAAAAAAATGACGAGATCAAGTTGAGTTGTTTTTTTAAGAAACAAAATTATCATCTAAATTTATTTATAGCAAACTCTATATATATTATAAAAATTTATCGCTTTGGCCCACTTAAAATTTTTTAAAACTTTTTATATTGGGATCTACCATTAGTAACATAGACATCGTCTCTCTCATGTACTTCTTAATGCCAGGGTATTATCCACTAGCGATAATTTTAATAATGAATAAGGAATATTCATTCCCCAACCAAAATCTATTGAGACTTAAACCAGCATGCATTGCATCTAACATAAATATGGAATTGCAATTTCTTTTGCTTTTTCATACAAGAGTTCATATCGACAGGGAAACAATAGGATATGCTTAAAAACGCCTATAAGAAAAGAAATCCAAATTACTATAATAAATAAATATATATATATATATATATATGATTTAATGTTTATAAACCTATGCGTGCTTTTCATCCGTCCAATTAGATCGGACGGATGGCGTTCTCTCATCTCTACCCCCTCCCTCCCGCTCTCCTCTCTTCCCATCCGCTCTCTCTTCTCTCTCCCCCTCCGCTCTCTCTTCTCTCCTCCGTCTCCGATCTCCGTCTCCGACCATCGCCGTCCCGCAACATATCTCCGTGTCCGATCTCCATCTCCGTCTCTTCTCTCCTCCGTCTCCGACCATCGCCGTCTCCGATCTCCGTCTCCGACCATCGCTCTCTCTTCTCACCGCCCGTCCCCGATTTGCGAGCTCGGCGTCGATCGCCCGTCCCCGATCTGCGCTGCCGCCGTCCTTGCTTCCCCATCGCCGCCGTCACAGATCTATGACCTCGAGCTTTGCCGATGCCGTTCTCGCTTTTCTCACGCGTTTCCGTCACCGATCCGCCGATCCATCATCCTCCGTCCTCTCCATCCCCGACGGATGATCTGTCGTCGATCGCCTCCTCCTCTCCGAGCGCCGCCGACGTCGCCGACCCCTACGTCCTCTCTCTCCCTCTCTTTCTTCCCCTTCGTTCGTCCCTGTCTGGCACTGGTGATGGCCTCGCGATTTTATCTCATCGCCTGTGAGATGGAATCCGCGCACACCGAGCGCCGCCGTCGACCCCTATGTCCTCTCTCTCCCTCTTTTTCTTCCCCTTCCTTCGTCCATGTTCTTTAGTAAATTTTTTATTCCATCTAAATAATGGAATACATATATTCTCACCTTTTCAACGTTTTACCATTTCTTTTATTTTTTATAATTTAATCACATATTATTATACTATTATTTTTTGTAATAATAATAATAATTAAATGTCAATAATTTATAATAAAATATTTTAATTATAAAATATGTTATATTTAAAATTTATTCTGATTGAACCAAACAAAAAGGATAATAAGAATATTAAAAGAATATTATATTCTTCTGAATAAATTTTCTTATTCTCTAAAACATATTTTATAACCAAACGGCTCCTAACTTAATTCGTATGAGAATTCGGGACGGATTCGAAGTGGCTCGGATTGAATATATCGAATCAACTTTCCTTCATTTTTTATCATGAAATCTTGGGTCGAGTTTTTCGATTGAAATTGAACACATAGATTTAGTCTATAAGGAGCCCAGGTCGGGTCCTCTTGAGTCCAAATCCAACACCACGTTGGATTGTCTAGTCACTAAAGAACCTACGCGAGGTTCTTCTAGGTCGGACCAGATTAACTTTATCCTAATTTTCTATTAATCCATGCATGTTTTCGACATAAAATAAAAACGAAACTATTCTTGTATTATCAAAGAACATGTGAGTATTCTTAACTTGTTTAAATCTATTAATAAAAAATATCCAACATTAATATGTATATTGTTCATGCAGAGCTATCTGAATCCAAAATTTTGTGCACGTTTTGTGAGGCGATGAGGAATCTTTCAACAAAGTGTTGAAAAAGGATAGAACCAGAGCAAATGACTCGCTGAAATAGTTGTGCACGCACAACGAGGAAGATAATGACTCAAAGTGAACATAAAATTCAATTTTTTGGGTGCTAAGAAACTGTTAACTGAATGACTATTTATAGAGAAAAATATTTGACTATGAATGTCTTAAATGATAATCCTAAATTAATTATCTAATCATCTCTAAATCTAATTCTGAATATTATCTTTTATTTTATTTAATCATACTATTTAAATACTTTATTTTATTTTATTTTTTTCTTTTCTTTTCTTCTATTCAAACTATTATCTATACTTAACTTCTTCTTTTCTTTCTTGACTTTAATTATCTTTATTTTCTAATAGAATTTCAGATTTAATCAAATAAATAAATTTTTATTTCATATATCTTTTTAATTAAATTACAAAATACTTGGTTTGTTACAAATTGTGTCAACTTTCGTCTTAAATGATATATCATTTTGCTAATTTAACTGTGCCAATTCTAAGCTTGCTACGCATACTATCTACATCCTCAAAGTCAAGTCAAACATGCTCACAAGCTTTGTTAATTTATGATCCTATCAATAAAGAAAGAACACGTGATCAGATTTATTTTAAGGTTAATTCCTTAAATTTTTTATGGAATATTTTTTTATGTCTAACTCTAATATATGAACTTATCGTAGGATATTCTTAAATTATATCACGATTTTCACTTGCGTTCATCCATCTAATTTTGTTAACCTTTTCATTTTTCTATTTTTTACATTTATTAAAAGACTAAATTATTCTTTTCATCTTATTTATTTTTTAAAAATTTAAAATATTATATAATAATAAATAATAATAATTTAAAATATATAAAGGGCATTTCCCCCTCCACCTTTTCGATGTCAGAGGGAGGCGGCGGCGCCTCATATTTGCTTCTCCGGTGCAAGCTTGTAGGGGCGACTTTTACGCTCTGCATCGTTGGCAATGAAGAGCGAAACGAGGGCGGTCGAGGGCACACCAATGTCTCCGTCTCGACGAGGAGGCAATACCCCTCTGTGAACTCGCCCCCCACGCCGGAGAGTGGGAGGGGGTTGTTGGAGCAAAATTGTTAATCCCTATATAATTATATTTTGATGATATAAATCTCAAAAGATTAAGAGTTATATTTAAAATGTCGAAAAAGTTTAAATAGAAATGAGTGACTTCATGCACTAAACCTTCAATTAATATTTGTCTATGTTTGCATGAGATTTATATTAACAAGTGAATATAAAATTTATAGATAAGTTTCTTATCTTTCTACAAAATTAAGAATCACCTCATTGGGACAACCACATAAAACGTTATGTTTAAATGAAGCTTGAAAAGTTCAAATTGCATTTGATATTTTTATGTACTAAACTTGTACTTAATATTTGAGTATTCCATCATGTGGATAAAGAGATTAATATAAAAGTTTTATATAATCCTCTTATATTTTCATAGAATTAAGAATCACCTCATTTGGACAACCATATCAAAAGTTGTGCCAAAAATAGTGAAGATCGACAAGTTCTATTCGAAGTTGACAATTTTATATGCTGAACTTTCATTAAATATTTGATTACTTTATTAACTGATTTGGGATAAGAGGTGAGCATGAAAATTGTAAATAAAAGTGTTAGCTTTTCATAAAATCAAATATCATCTCATTTGCATACTGATATGAAAAGTTATGTATAAAAGAGTAAATATATAAAATATTTCATTTGAAATGGACAACCTTGTGTACTAAACTTTGAATTAATATTGGACTATGATCTCATTAGATTTTGGATGAATGATGAACATAAAATTGTAGAAAATTCTGTTATATTTCCATAGAATAAAAAATGAACTCATTTGGATACTTGAATAAAAGGTTATGTATAAATGAGTAAGGTCTATAAAGTTTAAATTGAAATTGACAACTTTATGCACTGAACTTTGATTGAATATTTGACTATGATCTCATTAGATTTTGATGAATGGTGAATACAAAATTTGTAGAGCATTTTATAATCTTTCCATAGAATTAAATATCATCTCATTTGGATAACTATGCAAAAAGTTATGTATAAAAGAGTGCAGATGTATCAGGCTGTCAATGACAAAATGATCGACCGATACATTAACGGTCGACCGTTATGGATAAAAAAGGATGGTTTAAAATGGACGATCGAAGGTGCTGTCGGAACGACCGCTAATCACAGAGACCAAAGACATTTCTAAAATGGATGACCGAAACACTAACGGTCGACCGTTATGGGAGCAAAGACAATAACAACGGCTAAAATTCTTCTACGGACTATCATCAATGGATAACTACGCAGAAAAGACAAGCGCAATGGCTAATTACTATTCATAATGGTCGACCGTTATCTAAAATGGTCGACCGTTATCTAAAACGGTCGATCGTTATAGAGCTGACAGCACAATCTTTTTAAATTACTTTACAACGGTCAAATTTTCAAGAGAAGCATATAAAAGGGATCCAAAAGATTGAAGGAAGACCAATCAAACAAGGCAAATCATTCTAGAGATCCCTTCAAATTCAAAGCATTTTTCTTGAGCCAAACTTGCAAATCATCCCTTCCCTCTTCTAGTTTCTTAGTGAGAACATTATTTGTAAGAAGAGAATATTGGGGGGAATTCTTGTTTAGATAGTTTTTTAGAGCTCCTTGTAAGAAGATGTGTGCCTTACCTCTTGAGCAAAGAAGAAGGCGTTGTAGTGTAAAAAGGATTATTCTCTCCCTACAAGAAAAGAGAAAGCTAATAAATCTCCGGCGGTCTCGAGGTCGAGAAGTTAGAGCGGGAACGTAGGCCAAGGTGTGGCTGAACCTCATCAACAAACTACCGTACATCTCGAGTTTATCTTTCTCTCTCTTTTCCTACTATATTATGCATGTGATTTGATTGCTATTGTGTTGGTTTAAATATTAACGAATCGATTTTAAGCTTTCGCGACGATTTTCGTAAAATCGATATTTTCGATTTAAACACCAATTCACCCCCTCCCTCTTGGTTCCTTGTGATGCTACAATTGGTATCAGAGCAAGATTGCTCTTATTTTAAAGATTTAATCATCTTTTAGAGCATGGCACTATTTTTAGAAGAAGGTCATTCTATCTTCGACCCAGCGAGTTTTAAAGATCATTCTTTTTCTTCTTGGAAAATTAGAATGAAAGTTTATATTTGTTCTATTGATTTTGATATATGGAAAGTTTTGGAAAATGATTTTGAAAATCTAAAGAAAATTATAAATGGTGTTTCTATTGATCTTCCATTTTTTTAATATGACGATTTTCTAATGTCAATTGAAAAACTTGACTACAATGCCAAAAATATCTTTTATTCCTCTTTAGATTCTTATGGTATGAATCTTATTTCTAAATGCTCCATTTCTCATGAGATTTGGCAAGTTTTGTTAAATATTATGAAGGGAGTGACTTTGACAAAAAGGACATATCGTATGTGGACAATGAAGAAAATGATAGTTTTACATTCATGACATTCAAAGATGAAGTGTTATGCTTAATGGTCAAAAGTGAGAATAATAAGGTAACGTCAACTTCATCTTCTTCTTCCAGTGATAGTGATAGTGATATTGATATTGCTTTTGATGTTCATAAAGAATTTTCATCTCTTATTCAAAAACATCTTTCTCTTAAAAAGAAAAATGAAACATTAATGAATAAGTATATTGCTTTGAAAAATTATTTTGAAAATTTTAAAAATGAAAAAGATGCATGCTTAATTGAAAATGAAACTTTGATAAAGAAAATTGATTCACTCTTATTGAAAATTAAAAATTATGAAGTTTTGAAGGTAGAAAACTCAAAGTATTACAAAATGAATCACAAAAGAAAATAACTTATTTACAAAATGCTTCACATAATAAAAGTGCTATGCCTTTGAAACATACTAGGAATGTTCAAAAGCCTACTAAAATGTTTGCAAACTCTAATGATTATAAAAAGAAAATGAATTTGAAGAAAAATGTCAAAAATACAAAAGGATATTATTTGAAATATTCTTATTCTTCAAAATTAAAGCATGCCAATGATTATTATTTGAAGAATAAATATTATTATGATCGCTCTTTTAATGTTAAACGTTTTCATGCCTCTAATTATGATTATTCAAAGTTGAAATATGATCAAAATAATTATGTTATACCATATACTATTTGTCATTATTATAATGCTCATGGTCATTATTCATTTGAATGTCAAATTAAAAAATCTACTAATATGTGCATGAAATTGATGTGCATTCCTAAAGGAACCAAAATTAATCATGTTGGACCCAAACAAGTTTGGGTACCAAAATGCAAAGAATTTTTGTTTGTAGGTGTGCTTCATAAGGAACTAGAAGAATGATTCAAGCAAAGTGAAGGCACACATTTTTTGGTAAAGTATCATTGAAGTAAAAATTTTTCTTCACATATTATGACATATCTAAAATGAGCATTTAATGTGTCCATTCTTGATCATGATTATACACAAGCTCAAATGCATAAAAGTCTTAAAATCTTCATATTAACAAAAAACTATGATACTTTCTATGATTAAGTGTGAATGTGCATTTTGATTTGATATACAAAACTTTTGATGATTTTGTGACTTGAACTAAATATCTATTTTATGAAAGTTGTATTTTATTTTGATGATAAATACTTGTATATAAAATTAAGATGATCTTACTTTTACTCATAAAGATCTAAGACATTTGAGTTTATCTTGATATTTTTAAATATTTGTGAGTGCATAATGATGATATTTTGAATTTAATTTTGTGCAACAATTATTTGAGATTTAAATTTATTTACTAGTTATCATAATTTTTACACAAGACTACAATTATTTTTTTTTAAAAAAAAGTAAATTCTTATGCATAATTGGACCATTCTATTTTGAAAATGATTATGTCTACATATGCTTAACCCTTAAAAATGTGAGCAAGTATAATTGATTATGCTATTATTAGCTTTTATTTAGACATTTGATGTATTATAATTTTGAAATTAAAAAGGACTTATAAATTTGGAATTTAAACATAAGAATAACTTTTTGAAAACAAAGTTAGAGAGAGTTTTAAATTTTGATATCATAATTTCTTTTGACTTGTGATAATGTACTTGAAAAATATCCTTCCTCACATGTTAAATAAAGTTAATTATATGCATATCTTAATCCATTGCCACATCTATTGTAATTGTTATTATGATTTGGCAAAAGAAAATGATATATATAAACATCTTTGATAAATATTTTATCTATTAATATTTGAGAATCATTTATGCAAAATTAAGTTGAATACAAATTTAAGAAATATTTTGGACATCATTATGCTTACTTTTATGAATCTATACATGTTCATGATAATGCTTGAAATATAATTTCTATTTGTTATGCATATAAATTTCATGAACATAATTTTCTTTTATGCGTAGTTGAACAAACTAATCATGGTGAAATGAAATTATTTCTAAAAAGATATGTGACTAACAACCTTGGACTCAAATTTGGTACCAAAATTGATCTTTTACTTGTAGGTTTGCGTCACATGAAAAGAAAAATGAAAATAAAGTTGAAATGAGATGGACACATAAAGTTTCCGATAAAAGTATTTTATGTACGAAAATGAAAATTTGAACTCATTTTAATGTGATGCATATTTATGCTTTGGATTTGTCTATTTATTATCATAAAGATAAACATTGACAAAATATTATGATTTTTATGCATACTAAAATTATCTTACTTATCTAATCTTGTAAATCCCTATATTACACATTTTGATTAAATATGCTTAAAGATTATGATCATGGCTAGGTTGTCATTTTTGGACTATCATGCTAATTCAATGTTAAAATAGTATATGATGAAATAAGAGCATTCATATCAATAATAAAATTTGTATGCATGATTCTTCACACTCAAAATATGTTGATTATGGTATTAAGCATATATAATTGATTTATATGAACCTTGTGTACTATTTTGCATCTTGATATTTGTGATCCTACAATGATTAAATATAGTTAAAAGATGCATATAATTTTGAAGTATAAAATAATTATATTTTTATGAGTAAAAATTATTAAATGGATTTGTTGGATTGAAATTTGATTATCACATGTTTTTTGTTGATGACACTTGATATTTTAATATATTGAATTAAGAATTGAATATCTTTTAAATATTTAGAAATGCAAACTTATGAAAAATTTCTAAATTAATATATAATATCTTCTTATTGACTTGTGATAATATATGCTTGCAAAATTTATGTTGTTCACATGTCAAAGGAAAGATGATTATATGCCTATTTTTCCTCTTGCCATATTTATTATCATGACTATTTTTTTTGCAAAAGGAAAAGACATATAAAAATAGAATGCTAAGTCTTATAAACATGAATAACTTTTTGTTTATCTATAAAGACGACTTCATATTTATAATAAACATGTTTGACACTATATTTATATGAGCTTTATGTGCATGAACATATTATGAATTTTGACTTATCATTTATACATGCACATTATGATGTGGAATAAGATGATTGATCTTTTTGGTGTTGCATTTGAAAATTATTGCATAAGACATCTAATTGCTAAACTCTATGCTTATGCACATATTCGAAATAAATCACATCACTAAATAAATCATATACATCTTCTATTAAAGTTAATTTGTATGTTCATCTTTGTGAAATACTTTGACATGTATTTATTTTTTTCATATTTGAAATTATCATGTCATGAAATGAAAGTTATTTCTCTCATTCATAATTTGAAATAACTACTTTAAGAAAGAAGGAGCATATAAAAGATTAAATTTTGAATACCTTTTAGTTTCATTTCTTATCACCAATTTTGATTATTATCTTGTGACAAAGAAAGAAAAAGAAAAATGGATTTGAGTGAGTGCAAACACAAATTTTATGGTAAAGGTATTGTTTTAAACTTGGATATACTTTTGTGTCACAATTATTTGTACTTGTCTATTAGTAATCATAATTTGTGCACAAACCTATGCTTATTCGAAAAACAATTTTGGGTGTATGTTTGACTTTGAAAATGCTTATACTATTTATCATGCTTAGTCGATTAAATTTGTGAGTATATATATTTATTTAGTCATCTACTAGTTTTTTATGTTTTGTAAAATTGAAATTGAAAGAAGTTTTAGTTAAAATTTGGGAAACTTTTAAAATATCATATACCTCACTTGTATTTTTCTTAGTAAATAAACTCTTGTTCTATAAGATTAATGTGCATTAATTTATATGATCATGATTTGTTATCATTTGAGTAGTCATATATTATATGATACATGACTATCTATGAAATTTGAAATGATATGGTATCATATTATAAGGCATTTTGACTTGTGGACTAATGTATTTACATTTGAGATATTTATGTTATATCATGAAAAATATCAACTATATGAGTTATATGAGCATGGATTTACATTTTCATTATTTGAAAAATTATTTTATTATCATATTTTAGTACAAATCCTTTAATTTTCAAATCTTTATGTTATGAAAATTAAAATTTGACTCGTTATTCACAATGTTATATTGTTATTGATTCTTTCAAGAAAAGATAAACATATAAAGGATTAAAGTAACATAAAAAAAGAGAGAAATTTGATCATGATAGGGGGAACTTGTTCAAAAGTTTGAAAGATTATTTTCTCCTTTCACTTTGAATATTGTTTTGTTACCATCTATCTTTATTGTCAAATCCTTGATTATTTGATATAATTCAATTTAGATTTGATATATCATTGTTGTCTCAAAGTTTTATGTAATATTTTAATTCCTTATATGATATTTTGAAACATGTTATTCATAACTCCTAATTAAATTTGATTCCACTTTTACCTCTATGAACCGGTCATAAATTTAGGGGGAGCTATTTTTGCCTATTGCATATATTGTTACTTATATGAAAAAGGGGGAGAAATATATTGTAAGGAGGATGACATGATTATGGGAAATTTATATATTATTTCTTATATACTTCATTTGCAAATTATTTTTTGATGAAATAAAAGAGGGAGAAATATAAGAGAAATATGATAAAAATATATAAGAAATTTATATAGATGTAGACCTCCTAAATATAACTTTATAAGAAAAGTACCTTACAATTAAGACAAGAGGAAGAAATATAAGATATATGATAAAAAAAGTTTATATAGGAGAAATATATATAAACTCCTGATTTATTATGTGGACCTCTTGAATATAACTCTATATGAAAAGTACCTTACAATTGAGACTTATGTGCATATCTACTATTGTAAGAAAATCTTAGTTTTAGGGGGAGTGAAATTTCGACTTTGATATATTTTTCTTCCCAATTTATATACTTTTCATATTTCTCGGTTTGTCTTCATCAAAAAGGGGAGATTGTTGGAGCAAAATTATTAATCCCTATATAATTATATTTTGATGATACAAACTTCAAAAGATTGAGTTATATTTAAAATGTCGAAAAAGTTTAAATAGAAATGAGTGACTTCATGCACTAAACTTTCAATTAATATTTGTCTATATTTGCATGAGATTTATATTAAGAGGTGAATATAAAAGTTATAGATAATTTTCTTATCTTTCTAGAAAATTAAGAATCACCTCATTGGGACAACCACATAAAACGTTATGTTTAAATAAAGCTTGAAAAATTCAAATTGCATTTGATATTTTTATGTACTAAATTTGTACTTAATATTTGAGTATTCCATCATGAGATTTGGATAAAGAGATTAATATAAAAAGTTATATATAATCCTCTTATATTTTCATAGAATTAAGAATCACCTCATTTGGACAATAATAACAAAAGTTATGCCAAAAATAGTGAAGATCGACAAGTTCTATTCGAAGTTGACAATTTTATGTGCTGAACTTTCATTAAATATTTGATTACTTTATCAACTGATTTGGAATAAGAGGTGAGCATGAAAATTGTAAATAAAAGTGTTAGCTTTTCATAGAATCAAATATCATCTCATTTGCATGCTGATATGAAAAGTTATGTATAAAAGAGTAAATATATAAAATGTTTCATTTGAAATGAACAACCTTGTGTACTAAACTTTGAATTAATATTGGACTATGATCTCATTATATTTTGGATGAATGATGAACATAAAATTGTAGAGAATTCTGTTATATTTCCATAGAATAAAAAATGAACTCATTTGGATACTTGAATGAAAAGTTATATATAAATGAGTAAGGTCTATAAAGTTTAAATTGAAATTGACAACTTTATGCACTGAACTTTGATTAAATATTTGACTATGATCTCATTAGACTTTGAATGAATTGAATACAAAAGTTGTAGAGCATTTTGTTATCTTTCTATATAATTAAATATCATCTCATTTGAATAACTGTGCAAAAAATTATGTATAAAAGAGTGCAGGTGTATCAGATTGTCAATGACAAAACGATCGACCGATACATTAACGGTCGACCGTTATGGGTAAAAATGATGGTTTAAAATGGACGACCGAAGGTGCTGTCGGAACGACCGCTAATCACATAGACCAAAGACATTTCTAAAATGGATGACCGAAACACTAACGGTCGACCGTTATGGGAGCAAAAGCAACAACAACGGCTAAAATCCTTCTACGGACTACCATCAATGGATAACTACGCAGAAAAGACAAGCGCAATGGCTAATTACTATTCATAACGGCCGACCGTTATCTAAAATGGTCGATCGTTATAGATCTGACAACACAATCTTTTTTAATTACTTTACAACGGCCAAATTTTCAAGAGAAACCTAAAAAAGGGATCCAAAAGATTGAAGGAAGACCAACCAAGCAAGGCAAATCATTCTAGAGATCCCTTCAAATCCAAAGCATTTTTTTTGAGCCAAAGTTGCAAATCATTCTTTCCCTCTTCTAGTTTCTTAATGAGAACATTATTTGTAAGAAGAGAGCATTGGAGGAATTCTTGTTTAGATAATTTTTTAGAACTCCTTGTAAGAAGATGTGTGCCTTACCTCTTGAGCAAAGAAGAAGATGTTGTGATGTAAAAAAGATTATTCTCTCTCTACAAGAAAAGAGAAAACTAGTGAATTTCCGACGGTCTCGAGGTCAAGAAGTCGGAACGGGGACGTAGGCCAAGGTGTGGCTGAACCTCGTCAACAAATCACCGTGCATCTCGAGTTTATCTTTCTCTCTCCTTCCTACTCTATTATTCATATGATTTGATTGCTACTGTGTTGGTTTAAATATTAACAAATCGATTTTAAGCTTTCGCGATGATTTTCGTAAAATCGTATTTTTGATTTAAACACCAATTCACCTCCCTCTTGATGCCTTGTGATCCTACAGGGGCAGCATCCCCTTTTATAAATTTAATTTTATTATTTTTTTATATATTATTTTAAAATTTTAAACATTAAATGAGAGGAGAAGGATAGATTATTTTTTTAACAAACAGAAAAATCGAAAAAAAGAAAACAATAGCGATGGATGAACTAAAGTAATAAGTCAAGGACATCCTTCAGTGAATTTATATATTAAAATTAACCGTGAGAATTCGTTATACGAATTAACTTATAAGGATATATTAAGTAAGATCGCAAAACTTTGATCATTTAAACTTCTAGCTATAAGAAATTAAAAAAAAAAGTTGTTCCTCGAGTAGGTGTAACGACCCCAAAATTCGGTCCTAATTTAAAACTTTGCCGAATCCTAGGCGACGTTACTTTGACCTTTGACATGACCTAATTTCATAAAACTTTGCAGCGATACTAAACATGAATGATAAAATCTTGAAAACAGCGGAAGATTTCATAAAATAATTCAAGATACACAACTAGCCAATGGGCCACATAGGCTCTAACATCAAGACCCAACAAAGAATTCAAAATACATAAGTGAGTTCATACCAAAGTAAATGACTCAAAGGCCCATAGGTCATACATACTTAACTCTCATAAGAATTCATAATGACATCATAATAAGATAACTTTGGACCGTAGTCTGACCGACCCATGTGCAACGCATTCGTCATGAGGCCCATCGCCGTCGAACCTAAGCCTCATCCATACCTGCATGGATCCGTGGGTGCAGGGGATTTCTCCCGTTAGAGTATATTGAGGCATATGCATACTATGATCATATGACATAATCTCTACATGGCATGGCATGTGCATATCATCATCATGGAACATAAATCATATACATGCTATGAGCTACTTATGCACTCTATATGACATATGAACATATCATCATGACAAGTAAGATAAACATGTAATATTATCATCATTATATCAAAGCATATCATAACTGGTCATTAAGCTAAGGCATATCATCATTCATCTTACTTTACTTTATCATCTTCTTTCATAACATCTTATGACAAGGGGACATACATTAGCATCCGATTGGAACTACATCTTCATCTTCTTTTTTATGTCCCAAGGCATCTTTGAAAAGTACATACATATTTGTAGGACTTTACTTTTCACTTTACATCATCTTTCCATCTTCTATCTTGATTAAGATGGCTTATTATCTTGTTGATGGGTAGACCATGTTGATTCGTGTGACTTGGAAACTCCACCTTTAAGGTGTGATAGTTTTCTATGAACGAGCCCCTCATATTAGTGAGTGACGACGTGTTCATTTATGAACGAGCCACTTAGATTAACTAGTGACGACGTGTTCATTTGTGAACGAGCCACTTAGATTAGCTAGTGACGACATGTTCATTTATGAACGAGCCACTTAAACTAACTAGTGACGATGTGTTCACCTAGAAACGAGCCACTGAAGCTAGCTAGTGACGACGTGTTCCCCTCCACGGTTACAACAAGACATCTTCACGTCAATCCATCTTTTACTTTCATTCATCAATACATACAAGCATTCCATACATGTTGCATGTTTTAACCATATTTAAGGTCATACGAGTGTCAAATCATGCTAAGTGTGAGCATTACAATTAATACATAGCATCTGAGGTTGGTCACGGCCGTGCCGCATGAGGTCACGGCCGTGCCCCTACTTGGGCACGGGTGTGCCAAGGTTCGGCATGGCCGAACACTTAGTCGTATTCCCATCATCCATTCTGCACGGCCGTGCATCATCATCTTCACGGCCACAACAGAAAGACTATTTCAAGGCATAAACATCTCGTTCTGTCACGGTCGTGCGACTACAAGGTCACGGCCGTGCAGCAGCTTAGTCACGGCCGTGCAACCAGAAGGTCACGGCCGTGACAGAACGATGATTGTCGTTCTACCTCAGAAACAACTCGGCATGGCCGTGCCACTCTTCGTCACGGCCGTGCCCGAACAATCGGGCAAAGTTTCCCCTGTTTTATCCATTCTTCCATCATTTTACACATACATTTGAACATCCTTAACATGTACATTCATCTAGGCATTGATAATATCAACTTTACACTACTCATATAGGCTTCACAATTTATCGAATGAATCGAGACAAGCATGAACTTATACTCATTCCAGCATCTAAATCATTAAGACTAATTAACATGCTCATATATAGGACGTAAATAATCCACATATGAACTAAACATGGATAACAATAATATTAGATTCTAATCATGATTAGCAATAGAGTATAAATCATAATAGAACATGTAACATATAAGTACTAATATGTAAATTCCTTAATCATACATTTAAGAACATATGTTAAATTCTTATGCCCTAATCCACACATACAAGTATCATTATGGAGGGATTAGAAGGATTGAATCCTCTCAACATACCTTAATAGTAAGCGTAAATCTCTAGTCTTCCTCCTCTAGCTTCAATCCCCTCTTACTGTCCACATAGAGAGAAGAACACATGAGCTAACTTCATGCTAGTTCCTAAATAAAGAAAGGAAAGAGTGCTTACTGTTGCTACAGTAACTATATTACTGTAGCTCGTCACTGTAGCTCCTTGGGGATGAGTGAGGGAAGGGATGTGGTGATCACCTTAGCAAAAGAGGAGGTTTAAGGGGGTGACTTTCGGCTGGCATAGTGAATGGGGAGAGATTAGTTGCTTTTAGGCCACTACGGGGGTGTTGGGTTTGTGGGCTGTGCGGCTGGGCCTGAGCCTTGTGCGGCCAAGCTGCTTTTTTTTATTTCATTTAAGATGTTACAGTAGGTCTATCGCCATGCTGCACGAGCTTTATTTTTTTATTATTTTTTGCCCTCGCGCCAAACTAAATGGTAAGCGTCAAATAGGAGACAGAGAGACGAGTTATATTTAGCGATTCATACCCAGCTTGCATTCACACGTTGACATATTCATCAAGAGAGAGACCTTGGCATGCAATATGCAACATGTACCCAAAAATAATGTCTAATGCTCCGATCTCACGCTCTTTCTTGTTTTGCTTTTTCAAAATAATACAACCTAACAGATATAGTCTCTCTCTCTCTCTCTCTCTCTCTCTCTCTCTCTCTCTCTCTCTCTCTCTCTCTCTCTCTCTCTCTCTCTCTCCCCCTATACAAATGTATATGTATAGAATCATATATGATATAGCAGATAACTTGTCGCGATTGGTCCTTTTTTTTTTTTTACCTCGTTTAACCGCTCGTTCTGGGCCTTCACTGAGTCAGAGCAGGGAGGCAGCTCTCCGACCTCACGAGCCCCCGGCGAGCGCCGGTGCTGACGCCCTCCGCCCCGCTCCGACTGGGACTGTTGGGGGTTGTCCGTGCCGCCCGAGGCGAGTCCAGGCCCCGGCGGAGGAGCTGCCGCATGGCAGCGATCAGGTGCTCCCCTGTGTCAGCCGGCGCTGCCGAGGGGGAAGAGCGGAAGCGCTCGGAGAAGCTCATGTGACGGCTGAGCGCCTCTTCGGTGGTGATACGCCGCCCGGCGCGCCACATCTCGTCCTTGACGGCCTCGCCGCAGAGGCCGCACACCCATCGCCCGCCGTGCCGCTCCCGGACACTCGCCACGTACGTCGGCGTGCACTCCTCCGTCATCCCGCAGCACTCGCACTCCGCCGAAATCACCTCCGCCGCAGTCGCCACAGACGACATCGCCACCGCGTCCCCGCCCATCACCTTCGCGGACATCTCCTTTAATTCTGTAGTCAAAATCAGATCTTTTTGCTCCTGCCGAATCCAGAAAAAAGAACTCTGCAGATATCTGTCTGTAAAAGGCTATTTTTTCCCTCAATTCTATGGATTAAAAAAAAACGACGATCGAGCTCCCCAAACGATGGCAAACTGAACACAGTCGATCGACCAGGCAAATTGGCAACTCTGAGCGATCCCTTCAAATCAGTCTACCGCTCCTTCTCCCACGCGACCCTGTCGTCTTTCTCGTTCTCTTCCGCAGCAGTCGCCGGTTGCACCACCGAAGTCGTGGCCGCTGTCGAGGCCAGAGACATCTGTGGAGGGGTCTACCGATCGATCGACTTCCTCGCCAGAGAGAGAGCGAATCGAAACTCGACGAATGCGCGACAAATAATCGAATCCAATGGAATGGAATGGACGGGTCTCCAGAGACCTTCGAGGCCTCCTTCCTCTCTCCTCTTCAGTCTTCCCTGTTCGTCTTCTGATATGGGCGATGGAGATTTTTGGGCATCAGAAACGTAGATAAATATGCTCGGACGAACTCGTACGAAAGGAGCTCCAACGGGGACCCACGGACGATGATTGGATGGTGGGGCCGGGGGACACGTCAGCATCACGTCTAAGCTGTCGCAAAACAATGCCTGCTATCCAATACGAAACAGAAGCCCACTTCTTGTTGGTGCAGGGTACAACGTACTCGACCAGTAGCGAGGTTACACGTCAACGATGAATCTTCACCACCAAGTTCACTTTTATGCGCTATGATTGGACATTGCTTAATTTATATTATATAGAGAGAGAGATACAAATAAGTAAAATCCTTATCGTTATATAATAATTAATATGATCCGAATTTCTTAATGTAGTAGGAATAAAAATAATAATAATTTTACAAAATAATACACACTATTTAGTACTTACGAACGTGTATAGACTAGTTGTTAGAAATGCATAAATAAATGTGGGAGTACTCATGATTTTAAATGCTTCAAATTGTCCGGGTTTAAACTAATGATGGATGTAAACACCATTTATCCTGTTCACATACTTTACATGTATTGTCCATTTGTTATAAATAATAATACAGAAATGGGAGCGTAGAGATGTTGCCCCAATAATAGTGGGGGGTGGGTGAGGTGGGCGTGTGATCGAGTACAAACTTGTGGTTTTTGTATAATGATGATACCGAAGAAAATAATGTTGTGCTATTAGTTACATGACATCTGGGATGCGTTGTATATTACGTTAAAATTAGTGAGCTCCGCGTGAAGGCAACAATATGAAAAATAAAATTGTGCCAAGACTGTCAAGTCAAATAGAACGGTCAATTTTATTTGATTCATGCGCCCATTTTTTTAATATCCCAAGTTGCAAAATATCTTCGCGACTTTCGGTCCCGGCGCGTGCAAATTAATCATTTTTATAAGAAATTAAATATTTTGATTAATCCAAGTGCGAAACAAATCAGTGAGTGGAACATTTATAGGTAAAAATGATTCGTAAGAGGAGGAAATATGGACTAGACATTAAACATTGCTTGTGAGAAGTTGTGTCATTGTTACAGTACAAAATTTGCAACTTTCTTTTAGTTAAAAATTAAGATATAGAAAGAATTACTAGCCTCAAGTTCAATATTGCTGAATTAGCTGAATTCTGATAACTCTGGATATTAATGAATCTATACTAAAAAGTAAATAATAATAGAATTTTGTAATTTTAAATCCCATGCTCACAAATAGGGAATAGGACCTACTTTATTAGCTCGAACTTTTTGATGTGATTTGTGATGATATTTACTGTGTAATTTTAAATCTCATGCTCACAAATTTGCATTGATTTGCTTCAAACTGCTTGGATTTGATTTGTCATGATAGGACCAAACTGATTGCACTTTCTCTTGTGATTTCTTTGAGTTCTTGATAACTAGTTATATTTAAATTTTTTATTCTGTGTGTATATTTGAAATGAGATATAATGATAAGAATGAGAAAATAATTTGATAGGTTAATATCAACTAGTCTAAAATTCCGTGCGATGCATTAATGATGAATATTATAAAAATTATATAGTATAAAATTATAAAAAATAATTATTATTAAAAGATGATTGATATTATAAAAAATGTAATACATAATTGTAATATTATAATTTTTAATAATTATCAAAATTAATTTATTATCACTTAAATGTGACAAATAGATATAGATGAAATTCTGCTCGGCCCGCATGCAGCCTTCATGAAATTCTATCGAGCTCGGTCCAAGCACAATAATTGGGTTAGGCTCGGGATAGACAGTATCGAGATGCCTAATAAGATGCTAGGCACGGTCCGACAGAGGGCTAAGGAATCAGACTTAATCTGGTGAACACGTAATTTATTATTAAGTTATTTTTATTATATATTTAAATATTTAATAATATGTTATAATTATATTACATATAAAAAGTTTATTATATATCTAATAATCGTAATACCATATATTATATTATTTTTTAATATCATATATTATAATACCTTAATTATTTTAGTATTAATACAAATTAATTTTGGACAAAAGAAATGAATCGCTCGACCATGCAGGATTGGCATAATGACAACTCAACATGACACGACTGATTTTTAAAAAGGGTCATGTCACAATCAAACATGATTTGACAGGTCTGAGCACGACATAACATGTTTGTCTATCTTTACAAATAGATTAGTCTATTTTAAAAAAGTTTTAAAATTTAATTTAAAGATACCAAGACTTCAACATTTAATTAAATTATTTTTCTTCTTAATAATTAATGTTTTTGATAAATATACTTATTTTGTTATTTATAATATTTTAATTAATTTTATAAGGAAATATTATTTTTATTGGACTCAAATTGAATTATTTGTTTTAAATTGTTTTTAAAATTTTAAAATAAAACAATATCTTCCAAAAATGAAATAGTATAATCTTTTATTATACTTGTACATTGTCTTTTAGAAAGAAAAGAATATTTATTTAATCATACTGAAATTTAATATTTTTTTCTGAAATAATACATTATCATTTAAGAGGAAACTATTTTTTATTATACTTGTCCATTATCTTTCAAAAAGGAAAAAATAATCTTAATTTGGACTCAATTTCTTAAACTAATGTTAATTTTTAATTAAAAACTAAACTCATTATCTTTCAAAACTAAAAAATAAAATAAAATAGGCTTATTTAGTTTATTATACTTCAGGCTTCCATAAAGGAAAGTTTATTTATTGTAATCATAATAAAATTGAATCATTTATTTTTTTATTTCTAAAATAATAAAATATTTGTTTTAAAAAGAAAATTTTGTTTATTTTAATCATACTCAAATTGATAAAAAAGAAAGAATTAATCTTAATTTAACTCTAATTGAATTATTTATATAAAAAATGAATTGCTATTTACTTCTACTTACTCTTTAGAAAGGGAATATTATTTATTTGATTATACTTAAATTGATAAAAAAAAAAGGAAATTTTAATTTGATACAAAATGAGATCTTCACTTTAAGTTATTTTTTAATTACAAAATTAACAAATTATCTTTTAAAACAGAAATATTTTTTACCTACACATTATCTTTTAGAAAGAAAATATTATTTATTTTAATCATACCCAAATTGATAAAAAGTGAATATTAATATTAATTTGACTCAAATTGAAATCCTTATTTTAAATTTTTTTTAATTTCGAAAATGACAAATTCTCTTTTTAAAATTAATTATTATTTACCTGTACAGTATTTTTTAGAAAGAAAAATATGATTTATTTTAATCAAACTCGAATTGATAAAAAGAAAATATTAATCTTAATTTGACTCAAATTAAATTATTTTAAAACAAAAGAAGTTTACTTTTAATTCAATTATTTTTTGGATGCTTATAATTATTTTAATCAAACAATCTTTCTTCTAAAGAAATTAGAATATTTAAATATTAATAGAATTTTAACTCCTACTTAGTAAAAAGTTTCATGCATACGGCCACCTCATGCCTCGCCAGCGTCAAGTTACCTAACTAAATGAAATTCTTATTTCAATTATTTTAATTTAAAAATAACAAAACTCATAATATATTAATTTATCTTATTTAACTAATTTTGTAGGGTTAGTTTTATCTTTTATATTTTGAACATTACATTTTAGAAAGGGAAGATTGTTTATTTTAATCATACTCAAAATTATAAAAAGAAAAGATTAATCTTAATTTGACTCAAATTCAATTATTTATTTTAAATTATTTTTAAATTCAGAAAATAATAAATTATTTTTTAAGCTGATAATCACTCACAAATTTAATCTTCTTTTATTTTCTTACCTTATATAACAAACTATTATAAGATAATGTTTATTTTCTGAAAAGTTTGAATTATATTTGTATATACATTAGCCTATATAAAAATTTGACACATATATGGTGTTATGATGTCACACTATTGTGCTTTAAAGAAAAAAATATTTATTTAATATAAAAATATATTATTTTTTATTTAATATTATTTATTTTATTATATTTTGTGCATTATCTTTTAAAAAGAACAATTTTTTTATTTTAATCATAACCAATTGATAAAACGAAAAGATCAATAATATTTTGACTCATATTAAATTGTTTATTTTTAATTGTTTTTTTTAATTCTACTAATAAGAATATGCTCATAAGTCATAAATTTAACCTTCTTTTATTTTTGTTACCTTATATAACAAACCATTATAATTTATCTTATAAATTTATTATACTTGTCCATTATCTTTAAAAAAAGTAAATATAAGAAAAGATTAATCTTAATTTGACTCAAATTGAATTATTTATTTTAAATTATTTTTAATTCCAAAAATAACAAATTATATTTTAAATAGGAATTATTATTACATAATATATTATTTTTATTTTCGACGATTGTAACCATCGAAAAATTCATCGAAAATAATTCTGTCGCAAATTGCGACGGATTTCTATCCGTAAAAAATTGTTCGTCGAAAAATGATAATTTTTTTGTAGTGATATTATTTATCTTTAACATACCCAAATTGATATAAAGGAAAGATTAATCTTAATTGGACTCAAATTAAATTATTTATTTTATAATGTTTTCTATTTTCGAAAATAATTTTTTTTAACAATGAATTATTTTCATCTATACATTATCATTTAGAAAAAATATTATTTATTCTAGTCACACTAAAAAGAATATATTTCTAATCAGAATATGCTAAAAAATTAACCTTCTTTTATTTTGTTAACATATAATTAATTCAAAAATAAAATAATTTTTCATCGAATTAACAATAAAAAACTTAATCTAAACATTTTTTTTGGTATACGAATCCTAAACCCTAATGAAATATTAATGTCATTAAATTACACGTATTTTGTATATTAGGATTTTGATTAGAATATGAAATAGATTATGATTATTGTATTTTAATGATTAGTTATAGAGTTGTTTGCAGGTGATGAACTAAATTACGTAGGATGATTAATATACATGGTTTTTCTTACTGTAATATGATAATATATATTTATATATTAGGACGATATTATCAGTGTTAATATTAGGATAAGTATTAGGATTAGTTATATTATTTTCAGGATTAGTTACGTTTAGGATATAAAGTTAACATATGTAAATATTTTTATAAATATTATGTCAACTTTGGAGGATTAAAATTAGGATTAGTTTAAAATAATTATATATATTTGATTATTTAAAAAATGTAATTCGATAGGATGTAGTGTGATTAGTTACGTTTTTTACTCAAAGTTAACATATATAGTACTTATTTATATATTAGAATTATTTTATTAGGGATAATATTAGAATATTAGTTATATTATGATTAGAATTAGTTATGTTTAGAACACAAAGTTAACATATATAAACTAATTTTTATTAAAATGACACATGTCATCACCATAATAAGTCACTTGTCATGCTCTCATGCCCTACTTTTACCTCTATATATATATATACAAACAACAACAACAACAAAGCCTTATCCCACTAGGTGGGGTCGGCTACATGGATCATACGACGCCATTCCGATTCGTTGATCCATGTTCATAAGATTCGACAGGATTTTATGTTGGCTGTCGGGGCCTAACACAACCCTCCTCCTTTATCCGGGCTTGGGACCGGCTATAAAATATAGGCGGAGTTATATATATATA
This sequence comes from Pontederia crassipes, assembly GCA_030549335.1. Classification (NCBI taxonomy): domain Eukaryota; kingdom Viridiplantae; phylum Streptophyta; class Magnoliopsida; order Commelinales; family Pontederiaceae; genus Pontederia; species Pontederia crassipes. The sequence continues at coordinate 19,598,670 of CM060184.1, read as the reverse complement.
TATATATATATATATATATATATATATATATATATATATGAGTATGGGTGTTTGAATAAACTATGAATCCTAAATATAAAACATGATTTTGTTGATTAAAAATATTAAATTTGAAATTTATTATATTTTCTTCTCGTGATTTATATTAATTTCGTATTATATTTTTTACTTTAACGTTAAGGGATTTTTTGTTGGCATTTTCACCATTTAAAAACAAACAAATCAACGTAAAAAAAATCCAAACACATGTTTCAATAAAGTTAGGATGTTCAAAAAATATCCACAGTATCATGAGTGACGTGGAAAATAGAGATGGGTGATGTGTAAAAGTAAAGTGCTGACTTTTCACCGTAACGCGAGCCAAGAGGAGAAAAAACTGAAGGCCAAACATTTTATTTTATTTTTTTGTCTTGCACAAGAGGAAGATTACACAGTATTTCTTGCCTATATATGTTACCCAAACGCTGGCTTGTAAAAAAGCATCCAACAAGAAATAAATAAACAAAACAACATTTAGAATCAAATACAGGATTTAATGAGCATCCGTTTGTATATGATTATAATTAAGGTTATCAAAATTGAAATTTTATGAGAAGAAAATCTCAAAAATCAAATTGAGAATCGTAAAAACCTATTAATTAATATAAAATATATTTTAAAGAATAATAAATATTTTTATAAATTTACCATACACTAATTTTAAATTGCACATACTTAAGTCATATATTTATCAAAACATAATTAAAATATGTTAAACCTTATTTAAATTAATTATTATGATTATTAATATATTTTTATTAGTATTTTAATCATATGTAAAATATATATTCATATATGTAAAATGTTTTAATTTATCCATTTTTCCATTATCACAACTAAATTAATTTCCAACAAGTTCACTTTGATTTACTGTTTTCTTTCTTTCTTTCTTTTTTTCTTTTTTTTTTCAATTAACAAAGATTTATTATCATGCCAAAGTTTATCTCTCATACATTTTGATTAGATAATTTATGATTAGATTCAAAGAGGAAGGCAGGAAACAAATGAGTAGGTTCAAAAGTAGATGATAATCACTAATAACAAAATTCTCATAATAATGCAAAAGCTAATAATTCTTCTATTCTAAAGAGTCGTCTAACTATCACATATTATCAATCATCTATAATATCGGAGTAGCAATAATAACAACAACAATAATAATAAATAATAAATCTGATGACATACTCCCATGTGCAATTGCATGTTGTATGCGAAGTAATTTAAAATTGGTACTCCAACTTTAATGCTAATATCAAATCGGTATTCCAACTTTATAAAGTAACAAATTGGTCTCTCAACTACTTAAACATTTCAAGTTTGATCCATCTCACGTATTAATGATTTTTAATACATATTAGATAATAACTTTAAATTTTGGCACCATTGTATATGATGGCTGGCGGGGCTAACAAGAGTTAAAATAGGCACACTAATATCATGTCCAGCAATTTAGCATGCACATTCGACTGAAAATTATAAAGCCATTTCACAGTGAATGGAGCAAAAGATAGGGAAGAATTAGTGACGATAATAAGCCTGTCTGCAGTCATTAATCTTAAAAGTCCACGTTCTACAATTCTTTTGACCAGGAGAAAGGCAACAACTTTATTTAACAAGTTAAACAGCAATGAAACCTTTTAACGCATTGGAGAATGCATTATCTCCTGGACCGACGAGAGGGCTGGAACGGAGTGTTGCCCCTCTATAATCTGTACATTATCAGAAACATTTTAGTAAGATAATGTATAAAATTGTTACGACGGAAAAAGAAGGAAAAGATACTGTAAACTAACTAAAGAAGATATTAGCCAAAATTTATTCCTTGCGCTAGAGGCAGTTCATTCCCGTAGTTGATTGTGCTGCACACACAATTTGCAAGTATCAGGCTGCTATAGTAATGAGGATCATTTTTATGTGCAGCAAACATGGATGTGCGAAAGGAAAATGATGCAGGGTGCACATAGAACTTCATGGTTGCAAAACAACCTACAGAACTGAATCAGTTTTTTCGACTTACGAGGTGGAGCGCCGCATATACTGCTTCCAAGAATCACTTCCTGCTTCTCGACCGCCTCCAGTGGCTTTTTCACCGCCAAAAGCTCCACCAATTTCAGCTCCATTAGTAGGTATGTTCACATTTACAATACCACAGTCACTGCCATGTGGCCTGCATCATTAATCGAGTACATAAACACCTCCCATGTTATAGAACAGAAGATCCACAGAGGAAAGCTGGCAAATACAAAAAGAACTAAAAATAAATAATTAATTATGGAGATTATGGCCAGTTAAATTCAGGTTAAGATGGAATCCTACCCAATCCACTTGAAAATGACTTCAGGTTTACGAGTGAACACAGAGCTGCTCAACCCCTGAGGTACAGAGTTGTTGATTTCAATTGCCTCATCCAGAGTCTTCAAATGAAAAGGAACACACGTTAATTCAGTCCCCAGTCCGAATCATGTAAATAATGCAAACGAGAAAGTTACATAGACTTGTGACCTGAAATTTCATGACATAGAGAACTGGACCAAACAATTCCTCCTTAACAACCGATGCATCGGGTGAGATCTCAACAATTGTTGGCTGTACAAAGTTTCCCTCAGATTCAACAACAGATCCACCAAATAGGATTTTCCCTCCCTGCAATATGAGAATATGCTGGGAATCAGCAGAAGTAAAATAGAAAAACAAGAGATCGAGAAACAAATTTCCCTTTTCCAAAAACCAAGCTTTCATTTACTGTAATAGTAGAGATTATATTACAGGATTTTAGAATGAACCAAAACCTATTAGAGAATGAAATTCTATTGCAGAACAATGCATGCGGATATAAACTTGCAACAAACTTAACTCATCATTCACTGTCAATGATTGATGTTCTGATAAATTGCCGAAAGGCATAGAAGTCAATAATAAGTGAATCTAGGATATGATATTGAATATTACTCTTGACAATTATAGGATTGCATGTGAGCTTAAGAAGATACATTATAGCATTTTCTGCTCGTTTATGTCAAAAGACCAACAACAACAACAACAACAACAAAGCCTTATCCCACTAGGTGGGGTCGGCTACATGGATCATACGACGCCATTCCGATTCGTTGATCCATGTTCATAAGATTCGACAGGATTTTATGTTGGCTGTCGGGGCCTAACACAACCCTCCTCCTTTATCCGGGCTTGGGACCGGCTATAAAACATAGGCGGAGTTAAAAGACCAACCCTACAAAATCCATCTAAGAACAATACACAGATAAATTAATTTATAATAAAACCATAACAATCAACAATTTGAAATTGAAGTCCAAAACTTTGCAAAATACAGAAAATGCCCAGAGGATATCAGGGTAACACAGTAATACAAGGTCTTTTAGCAGCACAAGCAAAACACCTAACACTAGTGTAGAGTTGTACAAATTGACAGAAATAATACAAATATTGGTACATCATAGTTTTTTTTTAAAAGCAGTCACATTCTAGATTAAACACTAATGGGCATAAAAATTATTAGATAACTAGGCTAGAAACAAATCCTCTTGAGCAGACTCCACTCTGACAAGAGATTGATAGTAAGAAATAAAACTGTATCCTTCATCAAATGGAAATAAACCACTCTCACCTGAGATATGATATCTTGGATGCCTTTCTTGAAATTCTCTTTTGAAGTAGGAGTATGCAGTGGTCCCAATAAGGTACCTTTCTCTAAAGGATCACCAATTTTCACTTGCTTATAGACTTCAACAAGTTGATCAAGTACATTTTGATATATACTTTCATGAAGAAGCTAGAATCAAGTTCCAAAGGAAATAAGTTAACGCAATAAACTTAACCTGTGAAGTAACGCTGAAACACAAGACTGAAACATAAATTCTCTTACTAGCCTACGACATGTGGTGCAGCGCTGTCCAGCTGTACCAACAGCAGCAAATAGAACAGAACGAACAGCTAGCTGAAGGTCAGCATCATCCATGACAATTATAGCATTGTTTCCACTAAGTTCGAGCAGACATTTACCGAATCTCTTATTTACATTCTGTTGAACCATAAGCCCTACCTGTATTTGTAGTTAAAATTTTACTTTCTTTGTCTGTTGAAACGTATAAAAAAGGACATTGCATAGACAAGAATTGCCAAAGAGAAGTAAAGGAGAGTTATGTCATTGGCGGAAAGAAAGACCTGCATTTGTAGTTAAAATTTTACCTTTCTTTGTCTGTTGAAATGTAAAAGAAAGGACATTGCATAGAAAAGAATTGCCAAAGAGAAGTAGAGGAGAGTTATGTCATTGGCGGAAAGAACGAAATAACCTTCATTTATGCATAGAAACTAATAGTTATATTTGAATACACAGACCTCGACTCATTGCCGAAAGATCTCAAATTCAATTTTCACTAGTGAGGCTTATGTACTAGAGTAATTAGCAAAAACACAATGTCTTTGACCAAACTTTGTAATGAAATCATGCTTCCATGTTTTTTCTTTTCAACATTATGACAGTAATGTGCAAGTTGCAGCCACATATAGCTTGCAGAAAAGAAAGCAACAGTGCCATAAAAGTCAAATTGGTAATTATCTAAGAACAGGTCTGCTGATATCATAAATATCATATAGTTTACAAGCTTAAACAAGTTACAAAGTTAACTGTTAGTTTCCATTTACATTGATGTTTTGACACAAACCAACTGATAAAAGGTATTAGTCTTGATGTGTATTTGGAGGAGAAAAATAAGCTCTGCTTGCAAGGATAAAAGATTCATGGAACTAGTTACATCAGTTTGCGCAATATGATTATGAAATAAGTAAAAACCTAATACACTTTTTGTAAATAAGATTTCAGAAAGATATTTGAGTGGTAACAACATAAGCAACATTCTCTAGCAGAGACCTCAGTGAAGCTAAGTGGAACCCTAGCAAGCCAATGACATGTAAAGAGATGCCACAAAATAACAAGCATTTCATAATTTAAAACCTCTGGTATGAAAATATTGTTCTTATGCATATTACACAATCTTTCTTAACAAGTACAAATCACTTGTATATTTAGGATAAGCCTATGAAAGCAATGCCCTTGTGACTTTTATCAAACAAAATCCAGTATACATTCCCTCAACAATAAGCCATTATCACATTCTCTTAATAACCTTTTTGTCTTTAAAAGCATTCTTTTGGAATAGTAAGAGTTGAATAAACATAAGACCTAAGAAAGAATTCATTAATCATAAGACAAAGATCTTGAGATCTCTCCAGATCATAACCATGTTGATATTTCATACTGTGTAACACGGCACAAGTGCAGCTAGTGGCATAATTGTCTTTGAGGGAGAGTTAAAGTGGCATAATTGCAACATGATTCATGACTATTACAGCATAAAAGCATACCTTGGAACTTCCAGTGAAAGAAACCAAGGGTATCCTTGTGTCACAGGCTATTGCTTGACCAATTTCAGCACCTCCACAAAAAACAGTAAAAATTGCTCCGGGTAGATTGTTCTTTTCAAGAACTCCAGCAATTAGTTGAGTCATTGCAATTGTTATTAACGGTGTTGTCGGTGCACCTTTCCTATGTTATTATCAAACAGATTTAGCAAACTTTGGTAACAAAATAGCACCCAGGATATTACATGAGAGATGGAAAAAAGAGCTGAAAGGAAAGTGCAAACACAAGAAAAAACATAATTAACAAGATAGAGATTAGAGATACTAGGTGTATATCTCTCATGCACATTATTGCTGATGATTCTCTTTAGGAAATAGTTTTTAATATGGAAAAAATTTCTAAAAAAATATGGAAAAAATAAGATATCAGTTGAAGTTTTTTTCTTAGTTTGGGGAGAGAGTCATAAGTGATGCGCCTGAATAATTGAGGAACTTCTAAACTCACATAATTTAGCAAACGTGTAATGACTATAATTATGCATTTTAACTTAAGCTATTGGGACTTGAAGAGGGCTTGTGATATGAACTTTTACAACAAAGAATCAAATACCAAGATATTAATGCAGTATTTAGCTAAATGACATATAAGCTTTCGAACATTGAGATGTATAGTACAAACAAACATTGAAAAATATTTTAATTGCAAAAACGCAACACAATCACTTCCCATTCTGCTGGAATAAAAACAGAAGCGTACTGTTGACAAGTTGTGACTACTCACCAAACTACACAGTTTCCACAGACTAAAGCAATGCAGGCATTCCATCCTGTGGCAACAAAGACGAATTACTGATAAATTGGGTGAACAAAGAAATACATAGGTATCATATGAATTGAACATGGAAGCCAAATGTGAATTTAATTAAACAGATGTCATCTGTGAACTTAACAAGTCGCAAATACTATGCAGATGGGATAATTCAGCCAATTACCGGAGTAGAAAATTTTAGATAGCATGTACGTAGTTAACATAACTCCTCCTATGTTTTATAGCCGGTCCCAAGCCCGGATAAAGGAGGAGGGTTGTGTTAGGCCCCGACAGCCAGCGTAAAACTCTGTCGAATCTCATGAACATGGCGTCGTATGATCCATGTAGCCGACCTCACCTAGTGGGATAAGGCTTTGTTGTTGTTGTTGTTGTACGTAGTAACATATATTTTTTTTCCTTTTGATCTAAATCATTTCTTAGTCAAATTATATTTTGCATTCTTAAAGACATGTATTACTGAAGCACTTACCAAGTACAGCACATGGAAAATTGAAAGCCGTAATAACCCCTACAATTCCTAGTGGATTCCACACCTAAATTAAATGAAACAGACACATGTTAGCCATGGATATCAAATTCTTTATTATTTGATTAGGAGAAACTCAGCAATACAATCAAATAGCACAAAAAAAGGCACTTACCTCCATCATCATATGATTGGGACCTGCAGATATCACAGTTGTCAAAAAACAGTTTAGTGAGAAATTGTAAGAAGGAAAACAACGAATTACAAAGAATCAGAGCAAAATACTGAATTTAATGAAGCAAAGGTGATAATCACATTGATCTTATTAAAAAATCTTAAAGGTTATGAATTGAATCAATTCAAAATGCATATTCCCAACAACAATGTGACAACTCATTATTAAGTCATTTCATAGAGCAGAGTTCATAATTGAACACCCAATAAGATGCGCGTGTAGAATACAGGTGCCAACTGCCAATTGTATAGAGTTTCACAACACAAGAGTAAGTTTCTTCTAGAAAAGAAGATAAACATTAAAACAATCCAACAGTTGATATGGGAAGTTCTACAAGGATCTCGCCAATTAGTTTCTTGAGAATTTTGCACAAGTAACTATTGGATATCTTATTGGTAAAATTTTTGGGGCTTGATATGGCTGGCTTGAGATAAAGTTCAAGATCAAGAAAAGAAAAGCTTATGCATATCAACTAAGTATAAAATGCACATAATTCAGATGTAAAACAAGTGTGGATTTTACTTCACATCTTCCAATCTTTGACCTTTCAAGAATGGTTAACATACCTCATAGCACACTTATCTATTCTCTGACACTAGGTACTAAATAAGTAATATATTCATAGCAATGTTAAGTATGACATAGGTTCCCAAGAAGATCATACAAAAGATTAAATAGGAAATGAATAACAAGAACATGGGTATTAGTTGTAAGGATTTTCTTCAATTACATAGAAAATAAGCATGCTGTAGAATGGAATAAAATATGAGGATGTACATGCCCATTGAAAATCAGACAAAGAAAAAAAAAAGTAATTTTGAATAGCTAGAAATAAAAAGTATGAACTCACGTTCAGAGGGTATGATTGATCCATTTAATTGCCGGCTTAAACCAACAGCATAGTCACACATGTCAATGATTTCCTGCATGACACGAGTTGAAGAAAGAGAGAAAAAGTTAGCTCATGGTCATCAGCCAGTATACCAGGATCTGCATTCTGTGCATATTATCATAGTATGATAGCCAATCTTTCTACTCTATCAATTCCTCAGAGCAAAGAAAAATAAACTGTACATGAAAAGAGGTGAATGAGAAAATAGATTACTTCAAAACAGACAGAAATTTTTTGTAGTAAACAATATTAGATACGAATGAAGATGATCACATGGAACTGGCCAACTTATAGCTACAAAATAACTAGATCAAGTTGACTCGAATGCCCAGAAAGGACTCATGATTTAATATAGATGGAACAAATTACAGAATGCTGATGCAGCACTTTTGACATATAAGTCCACCTAATTCACATAAGAATTAGGTAATTGAACAATGCATTGGCAATGATTTTCCACAAGTGAAACGTTGACGCTCAAACCTGAGCTTTAAATATTTGCATGCAATGTTGATCATCAAATAAGGCATTGTACTTAAGCAACTTAGAATTTCAAGATTCTCACTTGAACTTCACCAATGCCTTCAGGAAGTATCTTCCCCATCTCCAACGATACAAGCCTACCAAGGTGTTGGAGCTTAGCTCTCAAAGCATCACCAATCTGTCTAACTATTTCTCCTCGTTTTGGAGCTGGGATCTGGGAATCAGAAGGTAAACCAGTAATAGATGAATAAAAGCATGATATGTAGATTTTTTTAGCACCTTATTCCTCTAAGTAAAATGGAAGAGAAAAATGGGCTTCCAGACGGCCATAAAGAAAAGGAGAAAGACAAAACATTGGCTTACTATCAGTTGGCAATCAAAGCTACTTCTGAATTTCCATATGGACCTTTCCTTTATTTTAAACTCAAGATTCGATGGACTACTTTAACATTGTAACACATTAGAGTTGCTTCCTAAACAGGAAACAAGATCAAAATAATATAATTGGACAGTAGAATACGTTGGTTCCAATTAAACAGGAACTAGGATTAAAAATAACGTGATACGTTCAATTTGGTTACAAAGCAAAGTTCATCTTACTTTTCATCCCAAGTGCAAGCGCAAAAGGGATTTAGAAGTTTTTGAACTGTTTTTGGAAAAAAAAATTCATATAGTGGAAACAATATATAGAGCAGTTAATTTGATATGCAATTAGCACACTGCAGTCAGTTTCGTCCTGGTAAAAGGCAAAGCACATAAAATTGTTTATAGAAACGCATACCGGATATGCATATAATTTTAGTTAATGATACAAGAAAACACCACAATTTAATGCAATATCTGGAACTGGATCCAAACACGTAACCTGCATCCACGTCTTTGACGCCTCCGCGCAGGCCTGCATCCCTTCCTCGTAGTCCTCCATCGACGCCTCCACCACCTCCGCGATCGCCTGTACCGATCAGACCAACAAACGTCTAAAAACACCCGCAAACTTGGATCAAGATCTCCATGGACGAGACGGGAAAGGAAGAAGAGGGAGAGACAACTCGCCTGATTGTTTGCGGGGTTGTGGGAGGTGGCGACGGGGCCGGCGCCCTTCCAGACTCCATTGACGTAGCAGCCGGGGTTCCGGGAGCCGAGGCCGAGATCAGAGAGGAACTGGTACTCCTTCTTGGTGAATCCACCCATTTTGATCGATCGATGAGATGCCTGAGGTCACTGAACAATGTGGGTTTTCTCTGCCTTGTTCCAGGCGTCGCGGGCAAGAAGCGGAACTAAATAAGAAAGAGAAGGGCAGCAAAGTCAAGTTGCTGTTTCTATTTTCTTTTTCTTTTATTTATTAATGATATATGTGATAGAGTAAACTCTGCGGCAAACATGTGACGTTTCGTACTTTTCTGTGTATTAAGGTGTTTGAATAAAGGGGATAATGATTATTCGGGACAAAAACTAACTTATATATATGTATATAAATAATTGTCTATTTATTATCGGATACGATTCAACGGTTCACACAATCCTTATTTTCTTGTAAATTTTTTGCAAGAAATTAATGTTTGGGAAAGGAATTTTTTGAACTCATTTTTTTATAAAAATACATAAGTTTTACTATAAAAAAATAAATTTCAATCCGCCAGTTAATGTGTGGACCCGGACTCTTTATGCATTTTCTCGACCATTTTTAATTAATTTGAAAGAAAAAAACAACTGTCCTCTTCAAAGATTTTATCATTCAATAAACATTAAAATAAATTTAAAATGAATAAATAAATATTTATTAAATAAATTAAATGATATGCTCTTGAATTATATCTAACTTTAGTGTCCCCCTTGCATGGGTTCGTCCCTGATATAAATTAAACTAAACTTTTTTGAAATAAAAATAAGGTCTATGAATTTCTAAAATTGTTTTAGGTTCTATTTGATATTATCAGTGTTTTGATATTAATAATAATTTAATTAGCGAATAATAAATGATAACTAATAATTAAAATATTAATAATTAAATAGTTGATAAATTTAACAATAGAATTAATTGATGAATATAAAATAACATACTTTTATGTATAATAAATTATTCAATTCAAGCACTACACAAATGTTAATATAATATCTCAATCAAGAAAAATAAAATCTCACAATTAATTGTTATTAAAATATACAAAATATTTATGTTGACAATAAATTTTATATAATGCATATGAAAATATTAATTATGAAATTAATTAGTTATAAATAAAATTGTAATTAATTAAGTATGAATATAAAAAAAACATAGTTAAATGGTGATACAATAAAATTGAGAAAATAATGATATAAGTTTAAGAAAGAAATAATACATTTGAATAAGAGCAAAAAGGGAAAAGTATATTTTAAGCAAAATGGGAAAAGGATATATGTATATGTATGTATGTATATATATATATATATATATATATATATATATATATATATATATATATATAGAGAGAGAGAGAGAGAGAGAGAGAGAGAGAATAACATAGTTATATGCTAAGATTGATTAAGTCCGATTGAAAATTGGAAGGGGAGTTGGAAAGTATGCTGTTAAATAATTTGGTCATCAATTAAAAGCAATTAACGGTTGGAAATAGAATTTTCTTTGTAACTCATCTTGAGCTTTAATTAGTTTTGGAGGTTTTAAACACAAAATTTTATCGTAGTAATTATAACCATCATACCTTTGGGAATAATATTTTCAGGTTCATCAATCATCACAATTTTCTTTCCTATTTGATATCTGTTGCTTGCTTAATCAATATTATTTTAAATTTATGTGGGATTAAATTTTGATTGATTTTATATAATGACAATGGACAAGGTTGTATAAAATAAAATTATAAAATACTATCAATTTTAATTCAAAAGTTTGTGATGCATTATCCAATTATCTCTGTGGTGAATGATAAACTAACATTTCATGTTTTTATAATGATAATCTTCATTTGCAATCAATTTAGAAAGTTCATAATTTTTTATACAAAAATTAAAAAAAGTTAGATATAGACTAAAGCAAAAGTTCATTTTTTTAATACAATTTATCCTAATTACTTTTAATCATATTAGGCAATCTCAGCATGCAAAGAAGCTGAAAGATAAATTGATCATATTTTTAACTTTTACAATAAGAAAACTATAAACAATTAAAAATAGTATATAATTTTTCACTATTTTTACAGTGCCTCCCTCCAACAAAAACTTCCTAAATGATTGTTGGAAGGTGAACGAATTAAACTAGTCAAAAGCAAAGCTTTCAAATAGTGAGATAACTTCTGTTTTTTTTTTTTTTTTTTTTTTTTTTGCCTTTTCGAAGGGACAGAGGCCACAGGAATAAGAAAAGAAAAAGACATTTTTTATGCATTAAAAGAATATATGACCAAAAAAATTTTAAAAAAAAAATTAAAGTCTTTTCTCGGTGGAAATAATATTTATAATGTAACACCTTTCGTCCAAATCAAAATATTGTTAATCTTTGATTCAATCAAAATATTATTCGTTTTAAACTTTTTTTTTAGTCGATAAAAAGTGATGTATTCATTAAGCACTAGCTCCAATGGAGTCGTCATACAAAATATTAGTCAATTCCGGAGGAAGACTGTCAAGCAAAAAACTATTACTATGATTAGTGCGGCCAAAAGAAGCCAAAAAGTCAGCAGCTTGATTTCTGCTCCTAGGGCAATGCTTAACAATAGCAGGGTGCACCATCCGCAGCAGATGCCAAATATCGTGTACAATCCCTTTAATGTTCCAGGGGTAATCCGCCTTGCGCATGAGGATGTTAATCAGCGTCAGGGAGTTCGAGTAAGTCATGATGTGGGTGAGCGATCGACGAGCACATTCCTCCAATCCAGCAAGCATGCCTTTAGCCTCGATTTCGAGCACGGTGCTAGCCAAGCTACTAGAAGCCCCTGCAAAAATTAGAGAACCATCATTAGTGCGAAGAATAGAACCAAAGCCCCCCATCCCTCCTCCAGTAGGAAGAGAGCCGTCTGACTGAAGAAGCAGCCAAGGGTAAGAAGGAACCTCCCACCAGGCCCGAATAGGACCTTGGGGGTTGTGAAGTATTGCCTCAGGAGCGTGGGCATCAGTAAAGTCATGAAAACCAGTCAGAGCCTTCTCCCATACCATCTTCACGGTTGCGTGCTTGGATCGGAAGTGTATAGCATTTCGTAAATTCCAGAGCTCCCAAAGACAGTAGAAAAAAAGAGATCGCATGGTAGAGAGGGAGGGCTTGTTCAATCCGGCACCCGCATCAATTCATGATCCAAGGTGCCAGGAGTCAACAAGCTGAAAGGAAAAATTAAGTTGCCGTTGGAAGATATCCCAGAGTTGGTGAGCAAAGGAGCAGTAGAAGAATAGATGAGAGTTCGTTTCAACAGCAAGGCCACAGAGAGGACAAGAGGTGTTGATTGTGCTGTTAAAGCGGAAAACTCTATCAAGGGTTGGTAGCTTGTTATGAGAGAGTTTCCAAAGAAAAAAATGGAGTTTGGGAGCAATTGGAATATTCCATATCTTAGTCCAAGCACGCCCTCCACTGAAGTTGGTCGGCAAAGCATGCTGACGGACAAAGCTGTAGACTGACTTTGCATTAGCCTGACCATGAGTATCAGTCACCCAGACCCACTCGTCATCATAGGCTTCCGAAGGTAAGTAAATGCGCTTGATCATGGGATACAAATCATTACTGAAGAGGGTACAGAGTAAATTGTCGTTCCAATTACCGTTTATAATCAGGTCACTAACTAAAAGTCCCTCGAGGTGAAGAGAAGTGTTGATGAAGGTGGGCCATTTACTAAAAGGGAGCTGGCAAACCCAAGGATCAGAAAGGAGGGATGTTTGCCTTCCAGAACCATTTTGCTTTTGGAAGCCCAACCGTAGCTCGGATGCAGACTGGCTGATACGACGCCAGATAGAAGAAGGTTTAGTGCGCTGAGGGGGGTGTTTTCAGAGGTTAAAACACCCATACTTAGCCATTGAAAGTTTGACCCACATGCTATTGGTCTCGTTTAGGAGCGAGGCAATGTGTTTAGCCATAAGAGATGTTTGTGCCGCTTGCAAATTTTTTATTCCTAGACCACCGTGGGATTTCGGCAATTGAGCAATTTGCGAATTGATTAGGTGTGAGGTGCGATGATTCACGCCAGAATTCCAAAGGAAAGCGCGAGAATGTTTTTCCAAAGACTCAATGATGCCATTAGCTAAACTAGTTGTGCTCAATCAATGAGTTGGAATTGCTGATAGGGTTGCGCGACCCGCTTGGTTAAGAGTCTTACGACTCCACACGACAAGCCGGCTTGAAGTCTTCTCAGTAATGAGATGTTGATCATAGAGAGTAAGCTTAGAAGGCGAGATAGGAATTTCAAGATAAAGAAAGGAAAATTTTCCTATCCTAAAGTTAAGGGCAGCTTTGATAATGTTCTTACGTCTAGTGCTCAACTTAGGTAATCTGCATGAATTTAAAGCATATAGAGATAATTAGATACAAGTTATTATTATATTTAACTATTCAATTAAATATCTTAATATTAATATTAGGCCATTACATTTAAGATTCGGTGATATGAAATATCCTTATTTTGTAATCAAGCTTCGATTTGCCAACAAGGTTATTTTTTAGTAAAAATGATAAAGGTGTCCCTGTAAAACGTGCAATTGTCTTTTAGTTATGAGCAAAACCAGCGGCACTCACTATTTGTGACAGTCTTTATTACTCAAAAAAATCTTCATTCATTATCCTTGGGTAGAGTGATAAACTAAGTAAGATTTGAAATTCCAATATTTATGAATGCACAATATTTATATCGAGAGTTTTATTTATCATTATTAGGTACATGATACGGATGAAATTTAATAAGATTAGTTGAACTTGATGATAAATTAGTTAAACTTTTGAATAATATATTTTTAATGTCGTATAAATTGTACGATCGACGTCATTTTTCAAACACTGAAAGCTAAAAAAAAATCCTCATTAATGTGATAGACATAGGAGAGATAGGCTCGATTCAATTCCATGGCTAAAATAAGCTTCTTAACTTCCATATTTCTGTGTGTGTTATTAATTTGAAGCATTTTAATAGAGCTTGCGTTGTCGTCCCGACTAGTACTTATCCTCAAAGTCCGGACCACTGCTTATCCACAAAGTCTTAAAGCTTGCATGACGTCCTGGCTTCTCTCTCTCTAAATATAAATAAATAAATATTTAATATTATAATATCGCTATTAAACATCATGAATTGATAGTGAATTAATTAATTGGGATGATTAACAATTTCTTAATCCACCATCAATTATAAATCTTAACATAAGTATATAATGTTATTCCATATATATTATTGAAAATAAATACTAAATTAATATTTCAAATTTTTTTACATAAATTTAAATAGAAATGATAATAATGTAAATTAAATTAAATTAAAAATATATAAAAATCTCTCAGACGAGAGAAAGCAATGAATTTTTCACTATAAAATAATACTATGATATAAAAATTCCTTTGATCTAAGTAGAGAAATATAATAATATTAGTAATTATTTTTCAATGTAACATAATAATGTGTTGGAAATTGAAGTGAGAACGATTTTACATGCAATACGAGAAGTTGGGGAAAAAATTGCTAAAATCATTGTCCAAGTTTCATGGGGAAAGGACAAGAGCTCGTCCTTAAATTTAATTTCAATTTCTCTCTCCTCATCTTCGTGGACAATGCACAATACAAAATTTCTTTCTTTTGCTTTGTTGGCCTCACATAAATTAATACCGGCCACTTATTAGATCAAGTAGAATTATGAAAAGAATATGAATTAAATTTTCTCACGTGTGATTTAAAACACAATCCTAAATTAATAGTGTCCTAATTTATATTAAATTAAACTATAAAAAAACTCTTAAAATATTAAATATAATCAAATAGCTCTCTCTCTCTCCCCCCTCCCACTTGTGATCGCACATCTCGCTCGGACTCGCACCCTTTCTTTATCCTCCACATGCACCAACAATAACATCACGAGGGCACATACGTGGGATAGGGACGACGAAGAACGCATCCTTTTTCAATTTGAATTTAATAGTATATGTGGAAGGGGCCTTTGCGTCCTTCCGTTAAAGATCAACCTTCGTAATTTCTTTATTTAAAATGTAATTTAATAAATATGAAAATAATATAATAGAAAAGTTAACTATGCTAATGATTTGAGATTAACTGAAGATGTTGAAAAGGTTTAGCAAAGATAAATAATTAATTTGAAACTTTAGATTAATAAGGAAAAATGGATAGTCTAAGCAAGATAAGTGGCAAAAAAAATTAATTATGCTTTCATGCCTTCAGAAATAGTAGCACACTTTTCTTTCTCCTCTCCGACACTTCGTTCTTTCAGTGTATTATACATGTTCTTGCGCACTATTTTGTCTCTGTTCATTTGTACTTTTACGTCTTCTTCCCCCAGGGTATTTGAATCATGTTACATAAAAATAATTCTTGTTTGCTGGCCGCCATGTCTTCCCTCAATGCAGAGCAGTAGAGCAATCAAGGATGGAGATGTAGACAAAAACACATTTCAAGCATATGAACAAATCTAGACACAAACACCGGCGGCCAATCAACTTGGATGACCAGCACCAAAAAATTAGAGAGAGAAAATGAACAAGGAGTGTCCTGTGATGATCGTAACTCACTGGGGTTGCATTCTATTTCCCCTGTTATATGTAGAGGTAATGATAAGCACGTGTTATTGGATGGTTAATAAGTGTTTGGTAAATTTGGTAAATGAAACAGTGTCATTGAATGCAACTCCAGTGAGTTACGATCAAGAATGGTTCATTGAATTGTAGGTGGGATCAAACTGGTTGCATTCTATTTCGCATCTAGGGGTCGCTATGCCAGATCATTGAATTGTAGCTGGGATCAAACTAAAGCAACGTCTAATCGAAAATCACAAGAAAAAAAATTGCACTCTTTAATTTCAACAATGAAGCTTCTCTAGATCAGGTGAGGTTTTATTGGCCAAGGTCTTCAGCTGGATCCAACCCATTAGGGAACGAAAGGCTTGAGATCCTTTGCGGCACTCTTCTAGCACAGACATCATCTCAGGCAGCAAGTCCGGCTGCATCCTGGGCAACAAGCTCGTGCTCTTGTACACCTGGGACAGGACCAGAGACGGCCACCACAATAATACTCTCGGCAATGTCACTTGCCGCAAGAAGAGCCTAAGCAACTGCAGCATAGAGCCCTTGAACAGTTACAGTATGAAACACCTGAGAAATTGCAGCATGTTCCCTTGCAGTTGCAGGGTGCCGCCAAGTAACTGCAACATGTGTTAACGTTCCAGCAAGAAAAGCCTGAAAAGCTGCAACATAACCAACTGGAGGAAATCCCTGAACAAATGCAACATGGCCTGCTGAGAGACATCCGCAAGACCTTAAGATAGCTGCAACATGGTCCGCTACGAAGTCCTAAGCTATTGCAGCATAATTTGCTACAAGGTCTTGAGCAACTGCAGCATGGTCTGCAACAAGAAACCTCTGAGCAAGTGCAGGGAACACCAGAGCAACCGCAGCATGGTCTTCGGCAAGGAACATCTAAGCAATTGCAGCATGGTTCAACACAAGGATGCCAGAAGCAGCTGCAGCTTAGCATTCTGCAATGACTCCCCAAGCACTTGCACCAAGAGAATTTACATAGCAACTTACAGCAGACGCCACATTTGTGTTGCCATGGACATCTTACTCTTCCATCTTCAAAGAAGCATCCACTAGAGCAGCACAACCATGTGAAATTGAAGCCCAGTTTTGATCTGCATAGACATGAAAGATACTTCATAACAACATCAGACACAAGGAAACTTGACTACAATCATAAATGGATAAGCTCAGAAGTATAATCATAAATGGCATAAACTTAATAGCATGATCCTAACTGTGATCCAAGCAGGTTCAAGTGTCTCAAGAAAGTATCTGCTAGACTTGATATGATTGTCTCAATAAGATATTCCCTTCATTCTTTCTCTATGTCGTTTCCAGAATATGGTTCTTTTTGGTTTATAGTTGATAGTTATTGATTAATTCCATCTCTACTTCAAAACTGGACATGAGAGTTTCTTTGCATCCAGCTCCTCATGAAAGATAATCATAAATGGCATGAAAGATAGATAAATAAATAGCATGGCCCTATAATGATCGGACAAGGATGCATACCATACACATCTTTCAAAGATGTGGAAAAGCATATATGGATATGAGTATCAAGTAAAAGGTACATTTGATGACCCTAAGCCTTAACAAATGGAATAGAGGCTAGACCAATCCACGACTTCAGTAGAAATTATAGATAAAAATATGACTAAATTGCCTCGTAACTATTTCATATTAGAAAAATAATGGGTTGCCAGATCAAGGCTTTTCAAGTATGGAGACTTTTATGTGAACTCGTTAAAGACTCCATAAACTCTTATAATCATGGGGCTTAACCAATATCATTTTAAATATAATATTTTATTAAGTTAAAAAATTTTGAAATTATTAAAAAGATTTGCATATTAGTGTTGTTATCATGAAGTTATGGCCATCGTTTTTTCTACCATCATTACATAATTATAGGAGCCATTAAGTATACTATGTGGTGTATGTGTGCATTGTATGAGGTGAACTTAACGGAAATAGCTCGTTCAACATGATGTATGCTTACACATTATTTAACACTGTAAGGTACAATGCCAAAGAGCAGTCATATACTGCTTTTGGCCATAATTATAACTACTTAAGTGTCAGAAAAGAATATATTAATAATAAAATGATCAAGGTATATAATAATGAAATTTATATTTACTTAAGCCCTAAAAATGTAAGGACCATTATTATAATGATTTTTATTATTAGAGAGGTCTTAAGTTAGACAAATAACAAAATAGAAGTACACATTAAAGTTTGTGCAATGAAACAACCCATGATATATATTTTATTAACTTCATTCTTAACCACCAATAAGCTAGTTTAAACAAGATATTTATTATTTTATAAATACTTTTTTTATACAGAATGAAGAGCCGTGCAGACTTGTATAAAAACTAAAAAACATAAATACTCATATAATCTCATATGAGATCTATAAAAGTTTACTTTATTTTACTTAACATTTTTATTGATTTATAAGTAGAATCTAAGAGTTTAAATCATTTAAGATTCTATGATAATTTGTTTCATTTTGTTTTATCTAAATTCTCCAACTCGTAAGAGTACAAGGTTTGACTTTAGAGGTTAACAATCTTGGTCAAATAATAAGCTAGTTTGATTCACATATCTACGTTGAACCAGCATACACTTGGTATGATGAATGTAACATTAGGAATGGTGATGATAATCAACAGTGGACAAAAGTATTTGAATGATCACAATAAGAAAGTTTAAGACATACCGTAGGCACCTTGACATATCATATGACTTGGTTCTTCGTCTGTTTCTGATTGATAGTGTAGATCATTTAAATTTGATGTGATCAATGTAAACATCCAAAAAAGTGAAGTTCAAAAGACTTACATTGGGATCATTGGATCTGGTTTCGTTCCCACATAATTGTTTACACTGGAAATTGGAAAAAAATCCAGTCATGCAATGATGTTTGACATCAAAATTGTCTTAAAAATTATAGCATTCTTAGTTGATGTTAGAACTATTGATAGAATAAAGAAACAACAATCAAACTTGTACCATTATTTCAGAATTTATCATTTAAATCCAATGCTTGAGATTGATAAAGCGTGAGATAATTCAACAGAGTCTGATATTTCGAATTGCATATTATACACCTTGAGTTGATATTCTCGGGGTGAATTTAGCAATTACGCATCATAACCTCAAACTGAAAGGTTCAAGTGATCCAATTTTCTCACAAGAAAATGGAAAATAATTTCATGTTTTACTGATAGTTATGATATCGCAACTTTGAACCGAATGATTTTTTTTTTTGAGGAGACAGAATGAAAAATTGACATGTAGTTTATCTAGCATGCATGAACTTCATTTTCTTCAAACATTACATAATTGATCTAATACTAATTGGACAATAAGATTCATTTGAAACATACTCCTTGCAGTCTCTGGAGGCAGGTTGAACTCCTTCAAGATATTTCAATTCCTCCTGATCATAAATAAGAGGTTTCAGTAAATTCATGCAATACTTCACAAAATAAACAGGGAGAAAGACCTGACTTGGTCCTATAGGATTGTGTTGTGATATCTTACCGCAAGGTAAGAGATAAATAAGCAGAGCTTTTGAAGGATTAACCTGCTTAGCCGAAACAGTAAAATGACATGATACTGTTAAGGGCGTAGATAAGGGTTTCTGGATGTATTTCTTTGAATGAAACTACACTTAGTTCTTCAGTCAATTATAAACAATATTTCTCAAAGGAATGAAATTTACATCAGTAGGTAGTCTACTACATAGAGGGAACCTGATTTATTTTGTCAACTGATTGTAGCACAAAATTCAATCACTGATTGAGGTTGACTTTCAGCATCATAATTTCTTAGTATGACAGCTTAAATTTAGAACAGTGATGTTTTCTGTATATTTAAATGGATACCTAAGACCTCACCCAGAGAAAGAGATGCCTGTTAATTTTATCTAGGATATGGTCCTTATGAGTCAGATTGCAAGAATATAATTCATCTAGCTAATCCCATCCATATGTATCTGTGACTGGTTGTCCATGGTGTCAGAGCTCTCAGACAAGCTTCATATTTCGAGTGCACATTCATATGCAAAATGCTCACTAAATAGTTGGAGAACATTTATCAGAGTGATTTATCCGTGCATGGAACGGCAATAGTCTGTTCATAGTGGAAGATAATCTTCCTACTCAAATCAGTTAAATAGGGACAGCCATAAATCCCTCTGTATAGATTTCTGCAATGTTTTATAGCCAATCCCAAGCCCGGATAATGGATCGACGGCCAGCGTAAAACCCTGTCGAATCTCATGAACATAGATCAACAAATACGTCGTATGATTCATGTAGTCAACCCCACCTAATGGGATAAGACTTGTAGTGCCAACTACCATCATTTCATTATGCAAGAAGGATAAATCACGTGGAAAAAGGACAACATTAATTTCTGAAACCCAACGAAGTGCATTTATAAGTTATTTCCCATCCAATGCCTGATTTCACATCAGTTGACGCTACAGTAGAAGAAGTTTATGTGAAACTGGGAATCTCAGCTAAAGAATAGCAATGGACAATTGGAGATATAATCTCTGAATCAAGCGGGTAGGCTACCACTCAACAAGCTTTGTCAGGGATTTAAAACCATGCGGATTTGATTTATGACTCAGAATGCTTGTTATATATATGGGGTTTAACAGTGAAATCATCTCAAACATCGAATAAAAATGCAATCGTTGAGCCAATGGCGCAACTTTTTTTGCAATGGCTTTGGGTATACCTCGAGGAATCCAACCTCTCGGTTCAGCATCAGCACCTCGAGCTGCAACCTCCGACGACCGCAGAAATCAGGATGGTTGGACGGCGACTTGGCGTTGGGCGCCATCACCACCACAATCGGTGGTGTCAACTCCGCCGGACCGGAGTCTCCCATTGTTCCGGTACCAATGGCTGAAAGAACAACAGCCGCGCTGCTAACTATGCAGGTCGTTCAGGACGACAGGAACAGTAAGGCAAAAGGAAAGAGACCGCCCCACTGCGGGGTACAAAGTTCGCCGAAGGACAGTAACCGAGGTAGTTGAGTATGGCCACTGCTGTTCTGGCGCCTGCCTCTGTGCCTCCTCCTCCTCCACCACCTCCTCTTCCTACAGTGGGCGTGGAAATTAGGGACAAGAGATGCCGTTCCGGACGCAGCAGTGCCCATAATCTGGGGTTGGTCGCACGCAGTTCTCGTTGTTGCTATTTCCACAGCTTTCTAGCAGTTCGTGTTGTCTCTGATCTATAAACTATTCTCTGTTCGCTGTTTGCGGTTCGAAATTTCGAATATAATAGTGATCCTGGCGAGGACCGTACCACCGCTGCATCTGCATGTTATGGTTTTGCTACTCTTTAAATTAAAATGGTACTAAAACAAGTATAAGGATAGAATAGCAAAATCGAATTTCTTTTTTTATTTGGTACTCCTCCGTAGACCTAGTCTAAAAAAATAAAAAATAAAAAATAAAAGAGTACACACGCATCATTTTAAATTCAATTTTTAGAATTATTATTTTAATGATAATTTATTCGTAACATTAAATTAATCAATTATTAGTAATCTTAAACATGGATGCGTCTAAATTTAAAAAAAAAATGTTACTAAGGCAAAGCTGCATGAAATTCTCTTTGTTTTAGTCAGAATGATTTTTTTATTGAATAAAAGTATATCAATAAATTGAAATTTTGACAAGATTAATTTTGTTCAAAAAATTATTAGCTTAATTTATATTTATACACTAAAATAGCATTCCCAGGGTTTGAACTGATATTCTTTATATATTTGGATAGAACTAAATATACCACTGAGAATTGATAAATTAATTTTAGTATGTGTTTAAATGGAGCATTGAATGGCAAGGATAAAATATAACTCCTAAAAGAGATAAATATTAAGTTGAATTAAAAAAGGATGATGAATTATTTTTATAAGAAAATATAGTTTAAGAATATAGTAAAATTTTGTAAACAAAATATAAGGCAGTTAAGTTAATTTTTTTATAAAACTTATTCTATTACTTTTTATTTTGAAAAGTATGTACATTAAAAAATTGATTAACTAATAAGTATTCAGGTTAGCATTCTTATTCACTTAATCCAAAAGTTAATATATTTAGTAATCAGTTAGGAATTGATTAAAAGTTATATTTATATAATTATTAGTTTGAAAATAAAATTCAAAATAAGTTGATAGGATAAAAAATGTGAGAGAGTGAAAAAATACCTACTGAACCACTCTGAATCCACTAAAATAGTGGTTGGCTTAATAGTGAGAAGCATCATCTTAGCTTATTTTTCTTTAAATAATTAAAATTGAATATAAAAGATAAAGTTGTAAGTAAAAGCAATATTGAAAATAATTAAAAAATTCGTGGAAAATTTAGGAAGGTAAGCGAATATTTTTTTTTATGGTAAGGAGGTGACTTGAAAATTGATAAAATTTATGAGATGAGAGAAAACTAGGGTTAACCTTTGGTTTAATTTTCATTGTAAATAGAAATCTATTTTGATTTTATGAATCGACTTTTTCATAGAATGTTCGAATCTGAAATTATTTACGTTTTTTTGTCTTTCTTCTATTATATCAATTATATTTTTACAATAAAAAAGCAAATTTTATTAATAAAATACTAATTATAAACTAAACTAAAGTTAAAGAAAACTAAATTTAGAATGCTTTTGATTTTAAGTCTCTTCCAGCGTTTCAAAAAGTAACACTATACTTCGAAATTGCATCATATTTTTAATATTAAGAAAAAGCCAAGAATTATGGGGAGCATTTTTTACTCTCAGATATGTGATACCTTTGATTTTAATATCAATGGTTGAAATATATCTTAACTTTTAAGTTAAAGTGAGATTTACCATTTTAGGTGTCATATATCAATTATTTTTTTATCAATTTTCCCATACGTGTAAAAAGAAAATATCCACATATTCCTTATTCTTAGTTATTATATTTTAGATTTTAAAAATATTTAACTAATCAATAATAACATAATAAATTAAATTTATACTTATTATAATATTTATTATTCTTAGCAAAGTTAAATATCTAATAAAAATGAATATCTTTTATTTAGAAAGGACAAAATAATTACTTAGAATATCATACATGTCTTTTTAATTATTTTACATTCATTAAATGCTTAATTGCTTGTCATGTGTTGTACTTGGGATGACAATTGTACTTTTTAAAAGTTATAAAACATCACTTTGCTATCATATGTTTTTTATTCATTTCTCTAGACTTGTATAGGAACAAATCAAGAATAAACTCTTTCTTCTTGCCTTTTTAGCCAAACATCCATCTTTTTATGTGTGAGTCTCATGGTCATCATTGCAGGGTTAAAACATTTTATTTGTTCATACAACTAAGCTGCCCCCACTATTAAAATAACTTGAGATTAAAAAATATTAACACAGAATCCATCCAAACACGCCCGTTAGGTATTAAGCTAAGAAGCGTCTTAAACAAGGAGAAATATGTATAAGAACAAATTTGTTCTATATAAATTTTGATTATTTAAAAAAATAAAAAGGAAAAAAGTTATTCTTCATTGTTCTTGCTAATAGTAATAACATCAAATTCTTATATTTCTTTATTTTTTATGAATAAAACAGACATATGATTAAAAATTTTGTTTCTTTGTTTGGTCTTATTTCAATAACATTTGGATGCATATGCAGGAAAAACTCCCGTTTGGTAATAGGGTTACAACTAGAATAATGGTGTTATTTTAAAGGGTCATTTGATTGGAGAATAAACACTGGAATATCGTATTAATCCTAAAATATAAACAAACACGTGATGGAAATAGATTAAGATGGTCAAAGTTTGAAAAACAGGAAACCACCTCGAAATTGATAAAACCACCATTTTTAATCTCATGACGAAAATATAAATATTCTTCTAACATTCTTTTTAACTTTTTTAATTCATATTTTATTTTAAAATTTTAATAAAATATTATTATATTAATATTTTTACTATTATTATAATATTAAATGTTAACTTTATATGATAAAATATTTTAATTATATAATATTATATTTTCAAAAGTTATTCTCTTGGAACCAAATGGGAGATAGAATAGGAATATGATAAATTTTTTTAGAGTATGTTGTAATTTATTCCTTTTGATTTTATCCCGTAATCAAACGGTCCCTAAGAGTTTTATCCAAACAGGTATGGATTAATTTAGTGGATTCAATTTGCAATGATTACAAAAGTAGCAAAAAGTGACGGATTTTGTATTATGTTGTTTCTCAAGAATTTATTGCTTTGAGTAGAATTAAAAGAATAAGATTATAATGGGGTTAGAAAAAGCTTATCCGAAAACAAAATTTACTTTGCCAAATGGGGTCTTAGTGTAGTGACTCGTGCATAACTTATAGGTCTATTTTACACATCCACATTTATATCTCAAAAATTTCAATTCAATTATCAAATTGATATTTCTCTATAACCTTTTATTAAGATATGACACAAAAAATTATATTCAATCTTAACTTTAAAACTAATATATGTCTCAATTATGTATAGAGTGAGAATAATCCTTAACCTCCATAATGAATAATAACAATAACATTGACAACGAGAGGAAGTTCACATTTTGTGAACAAGAGGATAACTTTAAGGTAATGTTTGTTTCGTGGATAAATAGTAGAATAAGATTTTATCTCTTTTGTTCTGTCAAACAGCCTATTTATTCATAAAAAAAGTTAAAGGACAATTTTGTTATTTTTAAAAAATGACCTAATTAAAAGTGTACTTTTTAAAGAAATTATTTCTCTAAAAGTTTGGAATAAGATTATTCTTGAATCTAAAATATAAAAAATAAAGTAAGAAGGATAACTACCTTTTACCCATGGGATTATTATTCATTAATCAAACAAGGCATTGAACTTTTGCCAACTTAATATACATAGGGAGAATTGCTTTACAGATATAGACCCCTATCTTCTAACTCAAGATCTTGTCATGTTTGGACAAATAAGAGTCAAAATTTTGGTAGAAAAAAACTCTAAAATATAGTCAAATCTCATAAGAAAAAATATGTTAGACAAGATGTGAAAATCACTCTGAGTTGGTAATAATGTGGCCCGCCCGAATCCTACAAATGTTGGTTGGAGTTTTGTGAAATATGATTTAGATCTTGAAAAACTCAACCATTCTTTGAGTTGTGTACCCATGGAGACTACTTATATGAGATATGATGAACTCGGCTTGGGTTTTGAAAAATGTGGGGTTGAACTTTGACGATAATAATTGGGATGTTTGGACTTAGGTGAACATGACTCGAGTGTCTCAAAGCTTTGATTAGATTTTGACCGTTCTTATGTTAATCTTAAATAATAAATTAACAAAAAATATTATTTTTATTATTCAATTTATTTCAGACTTTATTATTATAATAATCCCTATGTTGTTAATTATGATACTAATATAATTGCTATCTTGATTGATTGTTGCTTATGCATTCTTGAAATATGAAAAAGATAAAAAAAATAATCATCTTAACTAAATAAGATAAAAGTCAAAATCTATGAGTATTCATATCTACTTGTTCTTGAAGTTGAATGGATAATTGTGAGTGAATTGAGTGTGACAAATAGTATAACTTGAGAATGGTTTTCTACCCTCCAACAAGAATTATATATATCATATTGTATAAGCCCTCACCCTCATGTATACCAAATCTCAAGGGTTCCGAATATGGAGGGCGCTTCTTTAAAATATGTTGGAGTTTTTGTCATCATTGTTGTATGAAAATGCACATAATATTTGCTAAGATCATTGAAAGTTGTCCTTGATAAGATTAAAAAAACTAAGAATAGTAACTTTCACATTGATATAAAATTTATAATTAATATTGACATTAATAATAATATATATGAATAATAAGAATTGATAATTTAGTTTAATTATTCACCGATAAGGCCTAATTAATAATGGCAATTGGAATTGATTGATAAATTGATAATTATTTAGAAATAAGTTGATATTGATTATTGATAAATTATTTATTGTCTATAGTTATTTATTATGCTTATTTTCCCTTTTCAATTGAGCATTTAATATGTATTTTAAATTATGTATACTGAGTATTCTAAACTAATGAGAGTCTCTCCATGTATCTGGATTCATTTGTAGTTATTTTCAACTTGCACATAGGCATAGGATTATCTTAGTTTTTTTTTTAAAACTAATAATTTAGTTGAAATCATTTGAACTTTTATTTGGTTAGAGTTTTAAAAAAGAATTATAGAATTAGATAGCACCTTTGAAGCAGCCTTATGAGTATGTGTTTTGGATGTTCATTTCTAGGGTATTAAAGAGTGACCCTCAATGGTTCTCGCATAATTATGACTAATTGAAATATAAATATAATAGAAATTTATTATTTCATTATTTTGTAATTCTTATTTGATTGATAGTTCAACTAAAGTTTCTATGGAGTCATTTGTTACGAGAATTTGATGTTTATGGATTAGGAATACATGTCCTAGAACAAATATATTCTTGTGCAATTTCAAATATATTATCTTTAATAATTATTACTCAAAAATAAAAATTCTCATTCTTGTCCATCCTGATAGAGAACGTAAATATGATGATGACTTTTGATGAATTGTTCTAATTCTTGAACAAGTTGTTTGCAACCATAGAGAACAAGGTCCTATTCTCATCGGTGCTCCTTCACCAAATGCCTCCTAGATAATTTCTTTGTGTACGTAACTATACGTGTCTTTAATAATCATTCAATTTCACACATGTTATGCAACTAATATAAAAATGATAGTTTTTTCTACCAAGTAATCAAACTTAATATTTGACAAAGTAGACAATTATAATAAAATGTATTATATAATGTGTCATAAAACATCAAGGTATAAGATGCATGTCCTAGAGCATTGAAATATAAGATGCAATCATAACTATAATATCCAAAAGATTACATCTATATGCATTGGCCTTTGAAGTGGAGCCTCAAGATAATTGTAAATTGCAAAAACGAGGGGTGAATTTGTGTTACAATTTTAATGGATTTCTCAAATTAAGCACGAAAGCATAAAATTAATTGTTTCATATAATATAAGACATTAATGTAATGCAAGTAAGAGAGAAAAAATAAATAAATAAAAAATCAAAATTTGTTCTTATTCTAAATTTTCAATTTTAAAATTATCAGAATTCTACTGTGGAATCAAATATGTCTTTCTCTACTTCAAGAGGTAGATAATTTTCTTCTTCAAAGGAATATTAAAATATAGTTTTTTTCTCCATACCAAGAGGTTAGATGACAATATCTTTTAAGGTTATTTTCATAAACCACTCCTAAACTATCACGATTTTTCACATCTAATCCTGAACTATGAACTTATTTTTTTGAATCCATAAACTATCGCGACTTTTCCACTTTAATCCTTTCATCCACTTCTGTTACATTTTTTATTACTTTTATTTTTTTATCATTTATGAAAAGACTAAATTACCCCTCCCCAAAGCACGTCAAATAACAAATATAAAAAAGGGAAAAAGAAAAAATTTCGACGCTTTGGGCCCCTTTGTCTGTGCCGGCCAGTCGGCCGACCTATTGCCGGAATCTGCCCCGACACCCCTCTCTGATTCAGTCGAAAGCACTCGATATCAGCTCGAATTGGAGGAGGAAGAGCACCTCTAACCCTAACCCTGGAAAGAGGGAGGAGGGGAGCAAAATCAATATCAATCCATGATCGTATGCTCTTCTCGGGCATTAAATCAGGTAGCTCGACCTCCATCTGCCCTCTTTTCGTGTCACTACCTCCATCTAGCTGTATGAAGTGTACATATGGACGATGGTATTGAGCAGGAAGGTGTCAGAGCAAAATCCGAACTTCTTGATGAGGCCATGCATGACCTGGCCGATGCAAATCGTAGGACCCAAGAGCCGAGAGCACGCCTCAAGGACAAAGGAGAGGGTGAGGGTGTTGAGCGGGATGTCAGCAACGCAGAGGTGGGCGAAGAGCGTGAGCGCGTCCGGGGGGCGGCAGAGGAAGAGAGGGAGTTGAGGCGGGAGTTCAAGAGGACGGTCTTGATAGTTGATGATGTTCCATCTGGATACAAAGAGCATCAATTAAACATTAAATTCACTATGTAAAGAGGAGAAAGAAAAAGGAATATACACAAAGGCAGTTGATGAATGTTCCATTTTTAAAAATTTCAGGAAGGCAGCCTTTCAAAGAATCACAAGCCCTTAAGATGTCACCATGCTCCAGAACGCGCTCAGGTGCACTGCCATCGCATCTTACTAGCGCCGCGCAGGGAAAGAGGTGGCGAATTATTTTTACTTTTTATTTATTATTTGATATAGTACGAAGGAGGGATAATTTAGTCTTTTCATAAATGAGAAAAAGTAAAAGTAACCGAAAATATAAAAGAAGTTGACGGAAGGATTAAAATGAAAAAGTCGATATAGTTTAGATATCCAAAAAAATAAGTCATAGTTTGAGGTTAGATATGAAAAATCGTAATAGTTTAAGGACGATTTATAAAAAGAACCCTATCTTTTATACAAAAGTCCACAAGTTGACACTAAGACAAATTTTTTTTATTTTTCTATAATACAAATTAAGTTCACACTCAAGAAAAAAGAGAAATGAAAAAAAAAAAACTAGTAATTTGGACACAAAATTTGACCATTACTACTGATACCTTTTCTATATCTTGACCATAATTTTTTACACGGATGTCCAAATAAATCAATTCTTGATTATCTTAAAAGCTAACAAAATCATCAAACATTTTGTCTCTTAGCTCCAGTCATATATAATGGAAAAGTCTTAAGAAATCTCATTCAAATTCATCATGTTAAAAAATAGTAGTCATTAACTTTTTTTCATAATAAACCTATAATGATTTCAGTATAATTTTCTACATATATACCTAACTGAGCTCATTCTTAATTTTATAAAAGCTAATAAAATTATTTATGTTTTATCTTTACACGCAGGTACACACACAACGAGGAGAGAGAGCAGTCACAACAAGTATTTAATTTAAATTGGTTAACAATTTTATTTACCAAAGCATTTTTTCTACTGCCCATTTTATTCTTAATGTTTATTTTCTTTACACAGATTCATATGCCTCTCATTGTAATTGTAAAAGAAATTTAAAAAAAATTCAAAGAATAATTTTAAGCCTTCTACTTATCAAATAAGATCATTCTCATGGGATGATGGTCGATTCCGACTTAATCTGAAGACTCGTTTTTATTTAATATTTAACTTAAATTTCATTTATTTTTAATATTAAAATATAATAGTTTTAAATATGGAAATAAATACTTATGATTTAAAATAAATATTAAATAATATTTTAAAATTAAATAATGAAAAAATAAGGGAAAAATTAAAATTAGTTGTCAGACAATCTGACACCTCACTTGATCTTATCCGTCTCAATTTATTTACTATTAATATTGAATGGACTGATCCAATATTGGCAATATTGACAATAATGTCCGAAAATTGAAAATATTGGATGAAAATTAGAATCAAACTATCCTAAAAAAGACTATAGCGAAAAAAAAAAACTGTATGCACAAAACTCGTAACACCCATGATCCATTTTCACGTGGTATCTCATTATCAATGTTTTCATAATCGAATCGATAAATCAAACTGACTTGGCAATCGGGTAATCATTGAATCAAATCGATCGAATTCAATCATATTTGATTAGATTTTAACAAAATATTATTATTTATAATAATTTTAATGATAACATAATAACTACCATATAAAATGACTCAAATTTGTTATTATTATTATTATTATTTAGTTTTGTCATAAACATTTATTTTTATTTTTATTTTCTTTAACCCTTTTATTTTCTAATACCGTTTTTACCCGTTCTATTTATTCAAAGTTTTCTTTTACTTTTCTTTAATTTTTCCCTTTCCTTTTTAAATATTACTTTTCATTTCAGCTGTCAAACCCCGATTCAAAATTATCTTTTCCTTTCATAACTTACTCCCTCACCATTAATTTCTCCATATATTACTCTTTCACCACCATTTATTCTTTACTTTATTTTCTTTTAATACTATTTTCATTTCAATTTCAAATTGCATATTCAAATCTTTTCTTTACTTTCCTTCTACCAAATTTTATTTCCATCTTTTTCTTTCATTCTTCGATAATTATGATTTTTTTAGTTTTAAGATGAACCGAGTTTTCATTTATTCGCCGATTTTTGTTGATTTGACCATTTTTTATCGGTTCGAATGCAATACTAATTTTGATACTAAACCAAATCGAATTCGACATCAATTCATGATTGAATTGAACGATCGGTCCGATTTTAATAATATTGATTGTTATAGTCAAGTTTCATGCTTCCTTTTTTTATTTCAAACATAAGAATTATTTCTTTTAACGTGGCAATTATAACTTTTTCACATCTATTTTTAAACTATAAAATTACAAACCATATTTAACAAAATTATCTTAATTTGATACTTAATTACTTCTGTTAAATTTAATCTAATTTTTAAGTTATTAATTTAATAATTATGAAATACCAATTTTTACCCTTATTTTTTAATATGAAAAAGTTGCAAATAATATAAAAAAGTTGACATGAGCATAGTGTTGCACATGGTATTATTTCGTATTTTCAAAATATTTTTATCATGACATGAAAGTAAGGGTACAAATGGCACATTTCATAATTAAGTTTTAATAAAATTTTATTAAATTTATCATAAGAACTTAATTGTCAAAATGAAAAGAGCATGGACGTTAAAATTTATACACAATCCATTAACGTGTCAACTGATCCGATCGATCAATTTAATTTCAAATGAAGATTCCTTAGTCTCAAAACTTTTAGATTATGTTTGATACCGGAACGTTTTTTTACTTTTCTTTTTCCTTTTTTTCTTTCAATTCTTTATTATATTTTTTATTACTATAATATTATTTAGTTTATAAAATAAACTTTTTAACTTAATATGAATATTTTAAAAAAATATAATATTAAAAAACATGAAAATAAAAATTATAATATTCTTTTTTTCGTAAATTATAAATTATAATATATACATATTTTTTTATAAATATAAATTATAATATTAATATAAGTATTTTCGTAAATAATTATTTAACTAAATAAAAAAATACTATTTTATTTTATTATAAATTTATACGTAATAAATTATATTCTTAATTCTTATTTTTTATTCAAATACATACTAAAATTTATCTATCAAATTAATTTTTTAAATTCTCATTATTACACTTTTCAACCAAACATCACACATGAATTATTCTATCAAATCAATTACTATTTTAAAACTAACGAGAACTATAAATTCTTAGCTTTAATATTTTAATCATTTATTATATTTAAGCCATTTTTAATAATAAATAATATACCAACCAGAAATATATATATTTTTAAATCTTTATTTGTTGATAATATTTTGGAATTAAAATTTAACGAGCAAACATTAATAGTTCATTAGTATCTTTTATTTATTTCTCGTTTTGAAGGAATCAGTGACGTGACATAACATTACCCTACACTTCGACACCTCATCAATTTTTTTTTGTACCCAAACGGTCACGTACCAAGATATGTTTTTATCATCTCGAAAGCCCAAAAAGATACGGTCGTAACTTCTTGTCGATTCCACCAGACAGACCACGTCAGAGCATGACGAGAATCCGACGTGACTGCTCGAATCCGACGTCGTGTCACGTGCGATGCTTCGTGATCCGTGAAAGCGGACGATTGAGAATTTAATAGCGGGTGGGCCCCGCCGGCTCACATGGGCCCCGCGCGAGTGTGCGCCGGAGACCGCATGCTTCGAACCCGACGCTGACGTGTTAAGGCGTTGGGAATGATGAACCTAACAGTGTGTGACGTGTCCACTGACAGACGCGTGTACATCCCACGTGCTCCCTGACTCATTAATCTTTGTTTACCATGTCCTGCCATCTTTTTTTTTCTTATATTTCGTCCCATATTACAATTTTAAAAAGTCAAATTTAAAACTTTCCAATGGCTCGTACTATTTTAATATCAATTAGAAAACTATCTTCAGGTTAATGACTTATTATATAAGATATTTTTTTAGTGAGTCCTTCAAAGTGATACAAGTTTCAGATCATCTAATGTTAAAAAGCGTATTGTTCCCGTATTAGAAATCGATTTATCATCGTGCTCAACTAATTTAGATAAATCATCTCGCGTCACGTACTTGATAGTAATAGGTAAATTCTTAATAATTTTTTTATATTAATAATGATTTAAGCCCAATCTTATCTAAAAGAGTAAGAATCACTTATCACTCTACCACAACTTTATCGGTACTTATTATATGGGATGTGAATAAAATTATCTGACTAGGCAACAAACATTCAAAAGTTTATTTATTAGATTCTCTTTCTTCGCCTGACTTAATGTTAAAATTGTGTTTGGATTGGAACTTTTAACTTTTCAAGAATTAAATGATTAAATAATGACTGGTGTTTGAATGAAATATATAATGATGGACATTTTAAAAGTTGATTTGATAGATAAATTTTAGCACGTGTTTGGATAAAAAGTATGAATTAATAATATAATTTATTATTTTATGAAGTATAAAATTATAATAAATTCAAATTTTATGTATTTATTCAATTAAAATAATAATTACTAGCATATAAAAAATATTGTACGTAATTATTTATTTAAAATTTATTACAAATACGTTGTGTCGTAATATATTAATATTAATATTAATTATTTTTTTCATATGTTATTAATATTATAATTTACGAAAATATTTGTATTAAGTTAAAGAATTTATTTTATATGTTGAATGATAATACATTAATAAATAAAATATTATAATTGATTATTATTAAGATAATATAAAAATATTTTAATGAATAATATTAATTAATAATATCTTACTAATTAAAATATAATATAGAATTCAAAGCAAAAATGAAAAAAGAATCAAAAGTTCTCGCTTCAAGCTCCAATCCATGTATCATGAGAACTTTGGGAGAACTTTCATTCTCCATCCATGTATCGTGACCCAAATTGACGAAAACTTTTTGAGTTCCCATCTTCTTTGGCAAACCTTATTGCCCCGTTTGGATTGGAAAACTAGACCGCAGTAAATGGCTTGGAACCAGGGTCACGTGACTCTGATTCCATGCCTCCGGTCCCACTTTAGCAATTTTTTTTAACTTGACGTGACACTTTTTTTCTAATTTTGTTTTTTCTTTTCTCTTTTTCTTTTCTCTCATACATTTCTCTTATGAAATAAATAATTTAATAAATATAAATATTTATAACGAAAGATTAATATAATATTATTTATTTATTAATTTTAATATTTCATTAAATACAATTATTTTAAAAATGATTTTTTGTATTTAAATAATAAATTTTTAACAAGATTTTTTCTATAAAAAATTTTTAGTTTATAATTTTATTTTTACTAATAATAAAATTATACTTTATATTTATAATAATTATTTTAATTTAAAATCCATTGAAAATTAATCAATCACATTTACTAAATTTTATCTATCAAATCAATTTTTTAAATTTTCATCGTTATATTTTTCCATCCAAATACCAATTTAAACTTTTTTATCTAATTCATTAGTTCTCGGGAACTAACATTTTTTTCCAAAATTCTAGTACCAAACACAGCCAGGAGGAAACGTCACTTATGGGATCTACATCAAGCTCTGGGTCTTAGTTCTCATGCCAAACACTTCCCAAATGCTCGAAGAATGGGAGATGTTACTTTTTCCTGATAAATATTATATTTATAGTTTATCCAACATTTTCTCTTATATGCAAATTCAATCTAGCTAAGAAAAGATTAGAAGGCCAAATTTCATTAGCATTGTCGAGATCAATTTATATTTTCATATGCAAGAAATAACATCGAAAGTTAAACTATTGAAAGCAAAAACTGTATTTTTGTTATAATCATATATGTATGAAAGTAAAAATTAGCGTTAGATATACTAGCGGATATCACATTGTGACTCGTGAGTGACATATTCGGAGTGGACGCTCCTACCTAGGCACATGGGCGTTGGATGTTGGATGGATGGTGGATGCGATTTGTCTAGTTCAACGTGCTTAAGCTGGCTGGTATGGGTAGAGCTATTCTATGGAGACAATAACAACTTTCATGGGTGGCGATGGTGGACGAAGTTGAAGCGGCAATGACAGGTGAGGTCATGGGGACGATGGTGGATGAAGTTGAAATCGAGGGCAACGAGGGAGACAATGATAGAGACAATGGCGATGGGGAGAGGGGGTGAGGCCGAGGGTGGCTAGTGAGATCGAGGGCCGAGGAAGGATTATCGATGGCGAGGGCGTAATCACCGGTGCCAACGAGGAGCACGGGTGGTGGTCGTGCATTGTCGCTGCCCTCGCTAGACCGCCTGAACCCTTGGAGGAGCAACACCATCGCGCATTGAAGGAACCCACTTGAATCGTCGACCCTTGATCCGTCCCTCAAATAGAGGAGTGTCATCACCCTTGAACACTGCGTGAACGCCTCATCCACTGGCCCCTGATCCACCGAACTGTCCCCATCTAACATCACTGTGGAAGACACCGTTCAAACACCACTAGGGAAGACGAATACTGCCGTGATAGAGGTCATTTTTACACCGTTTAAACCAGTCTTATTATCCTTGAATCGACCTTATTTTCCTTGAATCGTCGATGTGAATGACGCTTCCTCCATCTGGCCTTCCATCGAACATCGAACGACCCCATGCAATAGGAAGGAGCGTCCACCCCCGTTAAACCCTTTCTATATATAGATTGCATTAGCCACACATTTATAGTTTTTTAACATTAGTTGTTTTTGTGCAATGTAAAATATATTATAAAAAAGTCATTGGATCTGGAAAGCTACTAATGATTAAATCTAGCGCAATTAAATTGGGATTTAATGAACATGTCCCTGTTATTAATCAGATAAAAATATATGTATTCAATTAATAAAAATAGATTAAATGATCGTCATAAAATTTTTAATCTAATAATTAAAAATAGGAAGTTGGTGGAGTGTATTTGTGAGAACTTTTAGTTTACACTATATTGAAAATGTATCTAACATTTTTGTGGGCATTTAACATTGCATCAAAATTTTCTTTGCAACAAAGTTGTCAAATTTGATGAATCAAATGTAGATACATAACCACATATCATATTTTGTAGGATTGCTCTCTAGATATCTTTCTGGCTTCATGGAGATGTGGCTTCATGGAGATGTATCTGATTATGGAGAATTCCAATTTGATTCGTGAGGTTTAGGATGCATCAGGGGGTGCTATGGTAGATCTTCCTACACGTAAAAAGACAACTTGCTTTTAAATATGTAATATTTAATGATATTTTTCATTTGACTTTTCTCACAGGTCTACCTTTCATAACAAATTTTGTACTTTGAAAGAAAGACCTATGAATCAATTGAAATTTTGGATTCCTACTAGAACCACGATGATTTAATAAACTCAACTTAATCTCAAAGTTCTGAGTAAAAACTCTTTGATGATCATTTAATCAATGAACGGATTAACTCAACAAAAGCAAGATAAAGAATGATCTTTCGATCAAAATCAGTCCGAAGTACAAAATTGTTTGATTTACAAAATATTTATTTATTTGTGAGTTCGGTTGCGAGATCTGATGGGTACGAATAGTTTCATTATTTATTTTTTTTATCTATTTTGTATATTCATATTCCATATTCCAGATGTTAGAATAAATATTTGACGAGATAGAATCAGGTAAAACATCAAAGCAAGTTTATTTTAAAATATATTTGTTGAGCCAATTCATTCATTGAGTGACAACTTGCTATGGGAGAGCTGCTATACGAAAAAGACAACTTGCTTTTAGATATTTTAGTGTTTGGTGATTTTTTATTTGCTTTTTTTTATAAAAATGACTGTCTCCCACAACAAATTTCAATTTTATTTTGAAAAGTTCCAAGAAGAACCTGTGGGCGAAAGCAAGCAGCAAGCTTTCATCTAACATTTGTTGTGGCATAAAGTGGCCCCAAACTTAGCCTCAGTCTCATTGTGCAAGGAGAAATGAGGGGAACAAAGAGGAAAGACAAGGAAAAACAAGGTAAATTAACTTCCTTTGGTAGAAAAGAGGAAAGATGAAGGAAGAAAAAAATAGAAAAATGATTTGATAGGTATACCTTTTACTAAATTTTTTCATAACATTCAAAAGACTAAAAACAATTATTTCACTCGTTAAAATTCTCCTCTCCCAATCTTTCCTCCATTTTTAATTATTCAAATAAAGGAAAAACTTAATTTCCTTTTTCTCACCTACTTTAACCATTTTCCCATATTTTCAATAGGGACTAGAGATGGAATTTCGAGCGGGCCGCACGGCTTGGCACACCACTGGCCCGACCTGACACGGACACGGTCCATGCACAAAAATACGAGGAGTGTGGTGTCATTCTGTGTCGGATCGGCCATCCGCATTGTGGGTACGAGACGGCCGAGCACGGTGAACATGGATCCGACACGACAAGGTCCATTTTGGCACGAGTTATTTTTTTCACGCACTAACACGGACCGCACACAACACCAACACGGCCTATGTTAAAATCATATGGCCCACGTTATTTCGATTTGACAACATGAACATGAACGATTCATGGGCATACACGATGTCATGGATGCGGTCGCGTTAAAGAACTACAAAACGTGCCATGTTTAAAACAACGTGGGCCATGTATGTTTTTTTTATTCCACTCCGTCGTCTATAAAATACGCCTGAACTCCCTCCCCCTTCTCTCACTCTCACTCTTTTTCCCCTCATCCTTCTCTCTCTCAGTCTCCTCTCACTCTCGTGCTCTCTCCCAATCTCCTCTTCTCTCATTAGATAATTAAGATAGCATTCTCACAATAGTTACTTTATACCCACTTACCTTTTAACTCGAAATGGGTTTAAAGAGAGGTTACATTGAGAATGTTATCACATTTGCTCAATGTCTAGTTTCTACATTCATAGTTCATTATAAAATCTTATAACTTGGTTTGATGCAGATACTCGAATACAAGGTCAAGAATCTATTTTATAACTTAGTATATAGTAAATTAGTACTTATTGTCCAAGTGTCTATACTATTATACTACTAATATTATAGTCTTATACTTAGTACTTATTAATTAGTTATAACTTGGTATATTGTAAATTAGTATATAAGTTATAACTAAGTTATAAGATAGTTACGTACTAATTTACTTAGTATAACTTAGTATATATTGTATAGTAACTTAGTTATAAGATAGTTAAATATCAATTTACTTAGTATAACTTAGTTATAATTTAGTTATAACTTAGTATATAGTAAATTAGTACTTAATTATCTATACTAGTATACTACTAATATATATTTATTAAGGATTTAATTCACCTCCTGAGAACCCTCCTATTTTGAAAGGATGCTAAGCGTATTTGGATCACAGATTCATTGATCAATGATCCAGATGACAAATGATTAAAACTCATCATTTAAATATGTGATTTATCTGAATCGTTGATCATATCAACGATCTAAATGCGCTCAGGATCCCTCCTGAGCAAAAGGTGCTTAGGAGGTGAAATAAACTCATTTATTAAATACTTACCAATTAATTTTATTATAAGGTTCTAACTTATAACTCATTAGTTATTACTCAATTATTCGTTTTACAAATTTATTTACTTGATAATTATGAATTAATGACTTCATGTATTTGAAATTTTAACTATATAATTATATAATAATTAAAGTAGTCACTAGTCACTAAGTCGTATATTATAGAATAATTAATAATAATAAATATATTATATAATAATTTAATAAGTAAAATAAAAATTGGAAAAGTTCAAATTGAAAGGCAAAAAAAGAAAAAAAATGGGCCGCCCGACCCGGCTCGGCCGACCCGATTAGGCCGGGCTCGGACCATGTCGGGTCGAAAATGAATCGTGTGGCACGACACGGCCTGTGGTACAGTCAAACATGAGTTGACCGGTATGAGCACCGCACGACACGACCCATTTGTCCATCTTTAATAGGGACTTAGACAAAAAAAATAATATATTAGTATTTTGTGAGACAAGATTAATAAATAAATAAAATTGGACTTATGAATCTTATATGTTGGCATAATAGGCATTTATTTTGTTGACATGGATGATTAATATCCTCTTTTAATAATAAATTAACTTTCCTCTTGTTTAAGAATAAAATATTGAATGTAATATAAAGGCCTAAGTGACATCAAACTCCTATACTCCAAAGATGAAATTTAAAACCTTACTCATTATTCGATAATCAAATCGAGAACTTTGTATCAACAATATACAATACCTTAAGACAAATAAGTCTAAAATAATGGAGCAAATCAATGTCAAATTAACTAGAAAATGGAGATAATACTAAGTACTTTCATCTAGCCATCACAATAAGACATGGACAAATTTTGATTATTTCCATCATAGCTCATAGCGTACAAGTTATTTCAAATTCAATATATCCTAAATACTTTTGTAGCTCACTATGAAAATCTTTGGGAGTCTCTCCAAAACCCCTCACTGAAAAAAAAAACTCAAAGGCCAAAATTTTCCAAGATTCATGCCTCCTAGCATGACTCCATCTTGGCCCCTTCACTCCTACAATCCTCTCGGTCATGCATCATAGCAAGTGTTGAGACAATTTCATCTTAGAACCTTTTTAAAAAAATGAGACATATTTGGACCAAACGTATCTTTGACCATACTAAACTTCTTTGATAATGGATACTTCCCAAGGGATTTAGGAGACACAATCTTAATTTTCATTCCTAAAGTTCAAAACCCAAATATTGTAACTAACTACCATCCCATTGTCTTGTGTAATATTATTTATAGGTTAATGTCTAAGATGATAACCAAGAGGCTTAAAATTACACTCCTAAGCATTATAAATCCAAATTAAGTTGTCTTCATTGTAGAACAATCTATACAAGATACATTTTCGTGGCTTAGGAGGTGGCCCTTCCTTATCTCAATGAGACATAAATATCTTATGGTAAAGTAGATATGATCAAAGTATTTGATAAAGTTTCATGTGATACAATCTACAAGGCACTTAGATTAATGAATTACCTTGAAATGTTCAGAAGTTGGATTCAAGTATGCATTCGATCCGCAATAATTTCATGCCGCATAAATGTAATTCAATTCACATACTTCTCTTCAATGTTGTAACTTGTATAAACTAAAGACTCTATTATTCCTTTTAAAATATATTTTTCAACTTAATCATTTGCTATATGCTAATGATTTACTTATGTGACTAGAAGTTATTGGCAAAAAATGTATATGGATTGGGTCGGGTTTACTTGGGTAGAAAATTCCCAATCTGAGTAAAACTCGACTTGACTATTTTTTAATTATATTTTATTTAACTGTAATCCTATATTCAAGATTTTAACGGTGTTAAATTAAAACTCATAAGTATAAAACAATATTTAAATATTAAGAAATCTTCTTTTTATATTTTAAAATAAATATTACATAATATTCTTTATATAATATAAAAAGTAAGAAATAATTTTAAAAAGATAATGGTCAGGCACCTAACCCAATCCGAACTACATCGAATTGAGTCAAATTTTTTTGCTTAAAGGCCTTTGACTTGACTCGATCTGACGCGATCCGACAAATTTAGTCAGATCAGGTTGAGTTTATTCACGAACCCAAATCCACCCATAAACATCCCCAATGTTGTTAACTTTCAGAGTTTAAGTAAACTCATTTTTTTTTATCTCGTATTGTTAAATTGACTAGTAAATTCGAAGAATATATATAATAGGAGTGTTTATGAGACAAATTTGATATGACTTGTGAACAAACTTGACCTAGCCCGACCAAGTTTGGGCGGGTTGGATTTCAAATTTTTTTTTGGGCACAACTCAACCTAGACTAGGTTGGGTCCGACCATCATTTTTTTTCTTTTTATTTCTCTTGTTATTTTTAATATAAAAATATATTTAATATTTATTTAAATACCAAATATATTATTAAAAAATCATTTAAAATTTAAAAGTGAAAAACCCGAGTCATTGGATCAAGTTGGGTCAAGTTGGGATGAGAATTTCAACCTGAACCCGACCAGATTCTAGGTTGGGTCGGATCAAATTTTCAAGTTCATCCGATCCGGTGAACTCTCCTATTATGTACCAAATAAATTTAATTATTTAAGTAATAATTATATAATCACAAACACATATCTAAACAACTGATATATTTTACTAATATTAAATAATATGAAAGTAATCAAAATAAGTACTGTACCTTACAACTAGTAAATGCTAAGCAACTATATATATATATATATATATATATATATATATATATAGTTACAAAACTGAGAAAAGACTAAAAATGAGTAAAATAATTGTATTAAAATTTTTAATCATGATAATTAATGAAATAAAATATTTAAGTTTTATAATCTTTTTATTATCTAAATAGTATTTTTATATAATTGTATAGACTAATTATAATTGTATAGACTAATTATAATTGTATAGAGTCTATAATAGTTTAGGACTTAATGGGTGTGTCCCTCTTTTAAATGAAGGGCACGGTGTCTTCCTTCTTCTTATTCGTCGGATCAAGAATTCATGAATCAGATTTAAAGTCTTTAAATGAAAATGAATAAAATAGGATACATAATCCAATTGATAAAAACATAGGAGACACAGTGTCACTCACCTCTTATTTAATTTTAGGTAAAATCTAATAGTCTAAGTTATTTAAGAGTTTATACTAATTTGATTCATTTTATTTACTTAAACTCTTGAACTCATAAAAGTTTTAGAGTTTGACTCATGAGTTTAACAACATTAAACACCCCTGCAGCCATAGGAAAAAGAATGCTATTCTATGAACATTAGACGTCAAACTTAGAAGTTTTTCATTTTTAGTATTTGAATGTTATCAATTCTCACATTCCCCGTACCAAAACCTCTTAGCAAGGCATACAATTGTTTGACAAGATGAATGACCAAGCTATTAAACATGTCACGAAAAAGTTGTATTAATTAAATTTATGTTAACCTTGGTCCCCATGTCTTGCAGCTATCTACATATCAAGGGGTTTAATCGATTCCCTATAGAAGACTTCTAGGAGTTTTTTGTGGTCTTCTGCAAGAATAAAAAAAGGCTTACATTTGCTAAACTAGAACACACTTCAAAACCCTACAAGCTCGGGATTTGGCATAAGGATTCTTAACCTTATAAGCTCTGAATTGTTAGCCAATTTTTTTTACAATTTTAATTAACATAAATGATATCTAATCACAATTGATAATTAGCAAATATGACCTTTCAACCCTTGGTTTTCTAACCCTTGCAAGAACCCTTCATGGAGAAGGAAATTGATAAGTACTATCACGAATGAAATCCTTTTTTAGCTTAGAAAATATATTGATGATCATGATAATACATATATTCTATTGGATTTGTGGATTTTTAATATGCTTATTGTTGTTATGCATACTTACAATAATGTGAATGCTTTCTTGAATTCCATGTGTGTCAATCACTTATTTTCATATGGCAATTGGGATATTCCCCTTTTGTTGCAGTGCTTTGACGGAGCATTCTTACTGCAAAAGTCACTACTATTGTAGTGTTTTCCTTTACATTAGTAGCCAAGGATGATAAGCGACTCTAGACAGCGGACACAAATGATGAAGTAAAGACTAAATCAGTTTACCTCTTTCTTAATTGTCAACTTCTCAATAAGCAAGTCTTTGAACCTCCAACCTAGAAACTATTGTGGTCCTTATGTGTAACCTTTAAAATATATATAATTTTTTCACATATTTTTTTATTATAATATTAATAACTTTTAATTATTTGATTAAAATAATAAGTTATACATTTTTTATTATCAAATACGTAATTAATTATTTTTAAAATCAACTTTAATTATTAAATTATTTATTAGTACGTCAACTTATTATTTATTTCATATCATCCAAGTCAAATAAACCTAACTGGATCTCATTTTTTTATCGTTTTCCACATGTTCAACATTTATTTCTATTGACATGTATCCTTCAAACCAAGAAAATTAATTAATTTTGGTCGGATTTAAAAGATGGATCCAGCCTTTGGTTGTGATCCTAATTGGGTCCTCTCAAACCAAACAACAACTAAATTCTTATAATTACTTATTATTAAGGTAAGTTTATGCATAATATACGTGAAACAATATTTGTAGTATAATATATCAATAATGTATACACATATAATATATTTGCATATGATAATATAATATAATTGGATTAAGATAGAATTTGAAGTTGTGGATTAGGTTTAACAACAATCGAACTTTGTGCTTGCTTCAAATATATTAGACCTGACCACGGGGTCGATCCGGACCGCACCGACCCGAAAACCGGGTAAAAAATTCGGCCCGGGTAAGATCCGGATCGAGACCGGGTCTAACGGGTGAAAAACCCGTTGGATTTCGGGTTAGGACCGGGTCTGCAGTGCAGATACCCGACCTAGACCCGTCCCGATTTATTTTTTAGTATATAAACTTCACTCCAACTCATTTCCCTCATTTCTTGATTCTCTTTCTCTCTCCCATCTCTCTCACACTCTCACGCCATGACGCTAGGCGATCTCGCCCTCTCCTTCTCCCTCTCTCTCATGGCGGCGGCGATGGCGATCCTCTCAACTCCGGCTGTCCTCGCCCTCTCCTGACTCTCTCTACTCCGGCCGCCTGGGCGGCCGGATCGGCCACTGGTGTGACTAGATCCGGCCGCCTGGCGGTCAGCTTCAGTCGCTTGGCAGTCGAATCGGCTACTGGCGGCCAGATCCGGCCGTCAGGCATCGGATCTGATAACTGTCGGCCGATCCGGCTGTCAGGAGACCGGACCGGACAAGGCTGGTTGCCTGGCGGCCGAATCCGGTCGCCAGGTGCCGGATCTGGCAGTTGTCGGCCGATCCAGCCGCCTGGCGGCCCGATCGACCTCAAGTGCGTCGATCCGGTCGCAGGCATCGGATCGACCCCAAGTGCGTCGATCCGGTCGCAGGCACCGGATCTGGCCACACTGTTAAGTCCCGACCGCAGACCCGGTGATTTTTCCGGATTGCCGAGTCTGACCCGGAACCTGATCCGGCCGGGTCCGATACCGGGTTAAAAAAATTTTGTCCCGGCTCGGCGGACCCGGGTTTGCTCAGCCCTAAAATATATTTTGAAATGGATCAA
This sequence comes from Pontederia crassipes, assembly GCA_030549335.1. Taxonomy (NCBI): domain Eukaryota; kingdom Viridiplantae; phylum Streptophyta; class Magnoliopsida; order Commelinales; family Pontederiaceae; genus Pontederia; species Pontederia crassipes. The sequence continues at coordinate 19,555,317 of CM060184.1, read as the reverse complement.
AGTTCTTCAAAATGGGGTCGATTATTTTGTTTATGCTCATAAGTCTATAAGTATACTTGCTTCATGGCTTGCCTTGCCTTGTGCCAAGGCATAGTGCAATGTGAAGCATTTGATTAGTGTCATAGAATTATATATTTCAACCACAAAAAAAAGACTTAATCTAAAGGCTCAACCCTTAGTTCATAAGCTAGAGAAGGTGAAAATTATGTGAACCTTTTCTTGTACCAAATCTTTTTGCCTTTGGGAAAAGAAAAATAATAATAGTCAATTATAAATATGCTATTTTAGGATCAAATCTATTGGAAGAAAATCACTTGCAACTTTAAAATTTAATAATTAATTGAATTTATGTCAGTATTTGAAACAATTTTTACAAGAGAAAATAAGCCTCACTCCTCTCCTTATGTGGCTTCTCAACAGCTAGTTGTCCCCCAAGAACTAATTGTCCTATTGGTGATTATTGGGATCCTCATCTGACTAATAAGATTCTACGATTTTATTATTCTTAAATAAAAACTATCTCAAACTTCTTAAAAATTTCTAAATATAGTCTATGCTGAATCTAGATTCAAATATTACTATCCGTAGGATCTTACAATAATGGTATAATATTATATTCTAACCAAAAATAAAAGAAAGTAAAAAACATTTTCGACTAAATTTGATATGATAATTTTATCTTTATTTTTAATACAATTTTGTTTTTACTTATGTGAACTCTATTATCATCCAATAATTTCAATATTATCTTATGAGTTAATAATATCTTTAATTAGAATTAAATTATATGCTTTCATATATTAAATTATATTTTTAACACAATATTGTACATCATTATAATTATTATTTTAACATTTATTTTAAAAATACCATATTATACTTCATAATATGTAAAAAGTATACTTCAATCTTTGATGATTAATTTGCTCATATATATTAAATAAATATTTGTCAATAACTATATTATTTTAAGTAATATATTAAATCATATATTTTAACTACCATCCATTTATTACTATGATCCTCGATTTTCAAAACTCCTTACACTATTATCTCAAAAAATAATTCTAACAACCTTGGACCTATTTGATAAAAATGTGTTGTGTGTCATCGTCAATTTTTTTTACGAAATATTTAATAGAAGAGGATTCAGTCAAATACAAAAATGTAGTGACAAATACAAAAATGCTTCCCAACAGAATAAAAAATGGACCAATTACGATTTGATAAAACTGAAGAAAATTGGGCCGTCCTCCAACAGTGCGTTTTTTTATTCTTATTGGCATCACTTTCTACACATAAAAAATTGGCTGCTAAATTTTTTTTAATAAAATTGGATTTGAATTAGTTTTTAATAGAAGAGGATTCAATCAAACGATAGTCAGATCCAAAAACATCGCGTGATGGTCCTTTTACACTTCATTGTTCTTATACTTTTCTTTGTTTTCTTATTATTGATATAATAATTTTTGAGCTAAATTGTGTAAAAAGATTAAACTTTCACGACTTATTGTGGAATCTTGAACGTTTATTTTTTTTTGTATTAAAAGTCATTTTATTCTATAAATCGAATGCTTATCTAACCTCTATAACAATTTTCGTTGAAAAAAAAACATCATTAAGTATTGGCTCAAAATGATCGTATGGATAAATGAATGTCATATCATAACTTCGATATTTTTATTAGAATTATTTTCATAAATCATCCTTAAATTATTATAATTTTTTACATCTAACTCTAAATTATAAACTTATTTTTTTAATCCCTAAACTATTCTAATTTTTTTAATTAATCATTTGGTCAACTTCTCTCAACTTTTTTGTGAACTCCATTTTTTTTCATTTATGAGAAGTCAAACTTATCCCTTTAACATCAAATAAAAGAATAAAAAAAACAAGGACGTTCCCCGGAAAGAGGGATTTGCCTTCTCTCTGCATGCCGTCTTTCCATCTCCAGTGCCGCGAAGTGCACGACGTTCCCTCTTCGAATGATCCGGTCTTCCCGAGGAAGAGCTCATGCCGCCCCAAGTCCGCCACCTCCACCCACTCCGCCCTTCCAACATCAGCCCTACAGAAGACTCTCGAGGAGCTCGTGTTGAGGTTCGCGAATACCAGCAGCTTGCCGGAGACATCCTCTACCAGGAATCTCGCGTTGTGCATGCCCGCGCTGAGGTAGTGCCTGCGCTCCTCGGTCCCCAACTCGACAGTGACGAGAACGAGCTGCTCGCCTCGCCGTGGGCCACTCAGGTGTATGCTTTGCTGACCGTCTCTACCAATTGCGGAAGAAGTACACGCTCCCTCCAGCGACCACCACGTTGTAGTGGTCGAAGAGGTTCCAATAGGGAAAGAGAGAGGCCACCTCCCTTCTCTTTCCTTCTTTCCGGGACTTCCTTCCTTCTCCCCGAGGCTGACACCCCCCTTCTTAGACAACTTGATCTCCAGCGCCTTCTTCATCTTGCTGGCCCCCATTGAAGTCAGCCACCGCTGCAACGACGGTGACGAAGTCGACGGGGAAAGCATGCCTCAGTTGCTGCCGGACAACGACATCCGCTCGAATTGGGGAATGTAGGTGAGAGGCCTGTAGCTGGTGGTGCAGCAGATGGACAAAGATCTCATAGGTGGTCTCGCGGAGTTTCGGATATGTGAGTGACACTCCCAGGGCATCGAACGGGGACAGCGGGAGGTCGGCGACGGCCACATAGCACGAAGGTGGACAAACAAAGGGAGGAGTTGCTGCCATTGGACTCGCCCTTGGAGTCGCCAAGTCGCCTATTCCTACAAGGATCGATAAAAATTTTTTTCTTCTTTTTAATTTTTTAATTTGTTATTTTATGTATTATATGATCAAGGGTAATTTAGTCTTTTTATAAATAAAAAAGAAAAAATAACAAAAAATATAACAGAAGTAGACGAAAAGATTAAAATAAAAAGTCATCATAATTTAGAGATCCAAAAAAATAAATTCATAATTTGCTGTTAGACGTGAAAAATCATGATAGTTTATGTAGGGGAGGCCGACCCGTGAACAAATACAAGGGTCGGGTCGGGTTGGATCGGATCCTGGGCTCTACTGAGACAAAAAGATGGACTGTCAAGAACGTAGAGAAGGTAGGATGGGCAGTTGGTCAGATCTAATATGCATCGTACATGGACGATAGTTGGAGTCGACGGCTCTCCTAGGGTTCCCTCTTCTGAATCCCCTGGGGAAGAGGATCTGACACATTTTCTAATCGAGCGAAGGGTACGAAATAAATCAGATTGATTTTTCAATCAAAAAGAAAGTACTATGTGAAATCTTTGGTTTTTTCCTGACCCGACCCAACTCGACCCGATTCGGGTTGGGTCGGGTCGAGTCGGGTGGTTGGGTTACCTGACCACTCAATTTTTTTTAATTTTTTTTCTTACTATTTTATATTTTATTTAATATAAAATATATTATTTAGTATTAGTTTAAAAGCATAAAATATGTTTTCTAATTATTTAATATTATTTCTGTATTTAAAATATTTTATTTAAAAATTTTAAAAAATTTTAAATCAAATATAAGTCTTAAGTCTAAATAAAAAAGAAAAAAATAATAAAAAATTAGGTCAATCGAGTCGGGTCGGGTCGGGTCATCGGGTTCACGGGTCGACCCGACCCGGTGAACACCCCTAAGTTTATGGGTGATTTATAGAAATAACTCTTTTTACTAATAAAAAATATAATAATATTTTTTAAATTTCATTGATTCTATATTATTAATTAAAACTTCTGATAAATGTGATGACATCATTTTTAAAAAAAATAATATTTCAAAAGTATGACACCCAATTACTAAAGTGACGATTGCTGAGAAAATATTTAATAAGGAATATTAAATTTGCAATGAATATACATCTTTAATTTCTTAAACGAAAAAATTCAATATGATTTTAAGAAATGAGAAAGTTCTGAGTTTATTTATACCTTTTTTCTAATTTTTTTATGCTACCATAAACGAAGTTTAGTGGTTAATATTAGCATGTTGATTGTACTTCTAACTATAATATTACATGTGTTTGTAGTAAACCTAATTTTTTATCATAAATAATACTTTATTAAAAAAACATTATATATACATAGTAGGAATCCCAAAAGTATCGATCAGATTTTTCTATATACATAGTAGTAATCCCAAAAGTATCGATCAGATTTTGGGATGCTCAAAAAATGGGATGCTCAAAAAATGTCTAAGCGATTTTAGGATGATCCTCCTAAAGAAATATTCGTTCTCATAATCATGGTCAATCCCAGTTTTACGTGAGCATTATATAATATAGATAAAATATGTATACCAACGGAAGTTTGGATGAAGTGGATAATAGTTTCTCACCTTTTAAATAAAAGTTTCAAATTCGAATATTTGTGTATATAAAAAATTTTCGTTGGGAGTCTCACATATCATAGCTAGGTATGCGGTCTGAAAAGACACCAGAATAATCGAGCTCGGTGGTGAGTGAAAACTCCAACTCATGACCAGTGCACATAACTCTTAGCGATTAGCATAAGGTTGGATGATCCGTGCCGCTTCCTAAACACTCGGGTGACAAAAAAAAGTGTATGCTTCACACACATTTGATTTGAACCGTTACATTCCACGTATTATTTACTTTTTTTTCGATTGACACCTCAGTGTCCGGGAAGCACTGTCATTCATCCAAATTCAACGTGGCGCTAATGGTTATGCGCACTGATCGCAAATCTGAAGTTCAACCCACCGTTGAGTCCGACTAATCTGGTGTCATCCTGGACAGCATGTCTAATTATGATAGACGAGACTCTCAGCGAAAATTTTCTGTATTCACAAAAATTCAAACTCGAGACATTTGCTTAAACGGTGAAGAGCACATCCACTCCACCCAACTCCCGTTATTGACATATTATTTACTTAATCACATTTGAAACAAGAAAGTATTATTGTTTTGCATGTACATTTTGTTCCAAAAACAAAGTCGTCGATATGAATTCATTCACCTCTTGTATTATAAGCAGCACGACCCGATCTTACCATTTGCTTTCTGCTCCACATCTCTTCACCACTTCTTTGTAAGAACAAGAATATTTTTTTATGTATATTATACATAAAATCTTCTGCGACCAAGTATCCAAACGTTTCTCTTAAAATGAACAAAAAATTTACATAACTTGAACTGACATTATGACTCATAAAAGCTACGGCAAAAGAAAGATGGAATGCTAAAGCCACGGGCTCAACAGAGGGGGGAGAGAGAGAGAAGGGTGTTTCCTATATGCATGAAACAAATAAGGCGACGAATGCTATGATCTTAACACAGACAGCCGCTGATGCAGCATGGTTTACTGCAACTCGGGCACGGGCACGCCGTCTTGCACCTGGGGCACGACCAGACGCAGCCGCAGGAGTACTCGGGGCACGCGATCCTCGGGAGCGGGCAACCGCAAGAAGACCCGGAGCATGAGAGCTTCGGTAGGGCGCAACAACAAGGTCCGAGACACGGAGACTTCTGCCCGCAGCACTGTGCTCTGGGTCGACAACACTGACAGGTGGGGCAAGGATGCGCGCAGCAGGAGTCGTCCGGGCAATCGCAATGCGGTTTGCAGCAGGAAGCATCCGAGGAGTTGCAGCATAGTGCGCCCGTGCAGCTGCAGCATGAACCGCCCGAGCAGCAGTTCCAGCACGATTTGCCGCCGCAGCACTTCTTCTGCCGGCAACTGCCGCAGCACGGTTCACTACAGAGAGCGCCCCAGCAACTGCAGCAAGCCCCCGAGCAGGCGCAGCAGGATTCGCCCGAGCAGCCGCAGCATGGTTTGGGGCAGGAAATGCTCGGGCAGCTGCAGCAGGATCCACCGCAGGTAATGCCGGAGCAATTGCAGCAGCGGCAAGCTTTGGTGCAAGAAGCCCCCGAGCAACTGCAACAAGATTTGCCGCAAGACTCTGAGCAAACGCAGCAGGATTTGCCGCAAGACAACCCTGAGCAGCCGCTGCAGGAGAGGCAACTGCAGCAGGATTTACTACAAAAACCCCCTGAGCAGCCGCAGCATGAATTACTGCAGGAGCCCTGCGGCCAATTGCAGCATGAACAACTGCAGCATGAGAGACCAGGGCAACTACAACATGATCCGCTGCCACAAAGTGCTGAGCAACTGCAGCAAGATTTACTGCAAGGGAATCCTGAGCATCTGCAGCATGGTATTCTGCAAGCACCCAAGCAACTGGCGCATGAGATGCCACAAAGAATCCCTGCGCAACTGCAACATCTTTTGCCACGAGGGCCTATTAGGCAACTGGAACATCGAACTTTGCAACAACTCCCCAGGCAACTGCAGCAAGATCGGCAGCAGCAAGGATCTCCAAAGCAACTGCAACTTGGAATGGAGCATTGAACTTTGCAGCAGCGGCAGCAACTGCAGCCACAAAGCATTTTGCAACTGCATTTGCGTCCACAAGAGCAACTCGATCGTTTACCATCGGTCAAACATCCAGTAGGGCAGCAAAGCCATGATAGGCACAATTTCGAGCTGCAAACAGATCAATATTTTCATCCATAAGAAAGCTTATATACATGTGAAAATGAGTCCACAACCGTAGTTGCCATTATTCCTTCAAATAGAAGACTACTGTTCACCAATGAATGTACTTGAAAGGACATGAGTGATATGTTCTTACTTTGTGAAAACAAATAAATAGGAGGGTGAAACATTAATAGAAAACGGGTTTAGATCTACACAGTTTTTTTTATCTTCAAGCTGTTCTATCAGATTCATTAGTTTGCTGATACCAATCTATTGTTACATTTTTCTTCAATATCCATGCAAATGACGTGAAATTTGTAGAGATGGAAATTTTGTTTTATGATTTATCTTATATCCGTTATCTTCTTTATTTGTTTATTATCCCTATAAATATCAGCACCTTAAAATTCATGAACTGGCGAAAGAAAAAAACAAGAAGCAAAGTTTAGGACATACTGCAGCCATCTCCACATGAAACATGATGTTTCTCTTCTTCTGCTTCTGTTTGACAAGGTAAACAATTCAGATATGATGCAATCCACAGTTAAATATCAGTAAAATAAAGTTCCAAGAAACTCACATTGGTACCAAAGGATCTGGTTTCGTTCCCACATAATTGTTCACACTGGAAAAGACAGAATTTGAGGTCATGAACTTGCATTTGATATCATAATTGTCAGGAAAATGAAAGAAGTTGCCAAATTTCCAATGAGAATAGTGGTCCTACAAACTCTTTACAAGACAAACAAGCGAATTTGTTTTGACTGATTATAGAAAGTGTTTAGCAAATCTCAGATAGTTTCCTATAATGGATTTTGTCAATCAGAACCAGATTGGAGACCAAGAGCAGCTTTGAGATTATGTATCAACCCTCGACAAGTTAAATAAAAGTAGTGAAGCAATCTTTCCCATAATGAGGAGATATATGAACTAAATTATAGAAGAGTTAAAGTTTACTAAAAATTAGATGGCTGAAGTGTTACAGAATTGGAAATAGGAAAATAGTCACACTCACTCTTTGCAGCTTCTGGAGATAGGTGGCAGTCCTTCTAGGGATTGCAACTCCTCCTGACAGAAACAAAAGTATCAAACAAATAATTACTTCATAATCTCAACAAAAGGAAAAAGAAACAATTAATAGTAAAATAGGAAGGGATTGGATGCTTCTGAGAACCAGGGTTCAAATTTTAAAAGAAAGGAACATCATTATTAATGTAAGCGATAGAAGAAATAGCATGACTACTATCGTAAGGCATATCTGGAATTACAAACTTTTGTTCAAATATTGAAACATGAACCATCATTTTTGTTAATTCAGTGTTTATATAGGCTACGCCTCAAAATTAACTAATTTAAAGACACGGAACACTTCCAACTCATTTTACTAAAGTGATATGTTCCAAGGGCACATTTAGCATTCTATAAAGGGTGAATGACATTAGAAGAGTCATCATGCTTTAACTTCAAATACAACATGTTCATGCTGTTTTTCCATTTCCAACATGTTTCTGTTTTCTAAAACCAGAAGCAGTTGCACAAATCAAAAGAAGCCCAGGTTCATCACTGTCTGTACTGAGTTAACATGCAAACTGAAAATATAAGCAAAGAATACAACCAAAGATTCTATAGCATTTATTTTTCTGCTTATATTAAATCGTTCTAACTCCGTCTATGTTTTATAGCCGGTCCCAAGCCCGGATAAAGGAGGGTTGTATTAGGCCCACAACCAGCGTAAAATCCTGTCGAATCGCATGAATATGGATCAACGAATATAATATACCAAAAGGTTTGGTTACTAATAGAGCGGAATGACGTAGTATGATCTATGTAGCCGACCCCACGTAGTGAGATAAGGCTTTGTTGTTGTTGTTATTAAATATGTATATCATCACCCTTCCCGTAGGGCAGCAGTATCAATCCAATACGCCAAATCCCTGAGGCACAAATAATGCAACTAGGAAATGAAGGAACACTTCTATGTGGATGAAGGGTGGAGGAGGGACAGTGCGCAGGACTGAAGTGGGTACTGTTTCAAACGACCAGAGCTTTTATCAGCAACAGAAGTCTGATCAAAGCGCACGCACATATATAAACACATTACTCCCTCTGTTCCAGAATGAATCCTGCATCTTGTACACTGTACCCAAGTTTAAAGAGGCCACAGCTACTAAATCCAACACGAGTGCTCTGCCTACGAGTCTCTTTGAAAGCTGTTGTGCCTTGTTCAAAGTTGAAACTGTACTCTTGCCACCTAAACCCCTTTCCAAATCTATCTCCGCCAAGAACATGAGCAGATCAACACTCTTTCTTTCTTAGCAAATTGAACCCACTGAGATATTACTGCCCGTAAAATTCAATAGTAGTTATTGGCCTACTATGAAGGCCACTACTCAGCTCAACGGGAGTTACTGTTCCAAAATCTCCCTCTCACGGAGAGAGAAAAAAGAAAGAGAAGGTGAAACAGAGGAAGACTTGTAGCAGACTCGACTTATTTTCACCCAGACAGATAAATTTCCAATCTTGGGACCGAGGGGACAATTTTTGAGAGCATCTCGGACGTACCTCGAGGAATCCAACCTCCCGGTTCAGGATCTGCACCTCGAGCTGCAGCCTGCGACGGCCGCAGAAGTCCGGGTACTTAGGCGGTGACCTGGGCCTCGGGGCCATTACGACCACGACGGGAGGCGTCAGCTCCGTCGGCGGCGCCGCCACCGGCGACCTCCTTCCGCCAGCGCCGGAGTCTCCCATTCTCGGCGCACCCGACTGTTCTCGTTCAGAGCGAGGTGAACTTTACTGCCGCTGCTACCACCACAGTGCTGTGCTGCCTGCGAAAAGGAGCGCTGAGAAAGAGTCAGAGGAGGGAGGGAGGGAGGGAGGGAGGTGGCTGATGGGGATAATTAGGCGAAACGAATGGGAGAGGAGGGGGACAAAGTCTGAGAACGCCGCAGGTGGGGCATAAAGGCGGGTACGCGCGCGGCGGAGGACGGGAATCCGAAACAGGGGAGGGGGAATAGAGAGGGAACGTGGGGGGGGTGTGGTCACCGCTCCTCCCGGGGCGACCTCTTAATACTCCTCTCTCCGGTGCCTCCCCCACTCCACTTCCTCCTCCTCCTCCTCCTTCTGGGCGTGGAAATAAGAGACAGAAGCAAAGGCAGTTGCAGTGGCAGCAAATGCAGCTGCAGCAGCAGTGCCCATAATTTGCTGCTGGCCGCACACACGATTCTCGTTGTTTCTATTTCCATATAATGCATCCGATCTATTGATGTTACTGTTCTTTTTTCTTTTTTTTCTTTTAGTAGTAGTAGTTGTTGTTGTTGCAGTTGGAATATAGTGTTGAGACTCGGAGTGTGCTGCTAAGCGCTAACAACGGCTCGTACTAATAATGTTTATTATTGACAGTAAAGGATAATTATGGAAGAGAGATGAGAGCGTGAGATTTCAGAGAGGAGAGAGAGCGAGAGAGAGATGGGGAATATGGAATTATGGAGAGGAGCGAGGTGATGAGTGTGACTAGAAAAGCCTGCAAGTGATGGTACTGAACTGGGGCAAAGGTGGCAGAGAGGGAGTGTTGAGAGAGAGAGAGAGGGTGTGAGGGTGTGAGAGAGAGAGAGAGGGGAGGGGAGGGGAGAGAGAAGGGTCGGAGCGACTGCAAACAGGGAGGCCGCACGTGATGTTCAATTGGATGTGGGACAGAGACTCGAGCTGGCTTTTTACTTTGTGTCCATAATTATGCAGCACCTTGGACTAGATCTCATATATGATACAAGTTCACAACTTTCCTCGTCTTCTGAACTCAGAACGTAGATAATCCTTTTTATTAAAAATAACCTCAAAACGGGAAATATGAATTAAACTTTATCAAGAATTTGACAGCTTTTTTTTTTTGCTCAACCCAAAATAGATTTTCAAATAAAAAATCATAACCAAAGTTGATTTTTGAAAATAAAAAATCACAGCGTATAAGCGCGATTTAAATCTCCCTGTTTTCTTTTCTTTTTTTCCGGCAACATGAGCCATTTGCTCGACAGCCTTTTCTTTCCTCTTGCCATCATTTACTGACGTGACGGGCGACCGGGCCGCTCGACAAGACGGCCGGCGGCACGCGCCTGCGCCCAATCGGCGGCGATCCGCCTCGCGTCTCGCGCTCCGACGACGGCGGCGAATGAGAAGAAGAGGTGTTGGGAGGGTCAGAACCGGAAATTCAAACTTTTCGGAGCGACGAAGGGTGGGCCCGGGACCTCGGATTGGGTCCCGCACGAGCGTGCATCGGGGGCCGCCAATTCCGAAGACGACGCTGACTTGTGAGAGGGCTGTCGGGGCCGACGCAGCGCCCACGGATCTGACCACTCCGACGAGTGACACGTGTCGGCTTCTTCCCCAAGTCGTTGCGATGCTTAAAATTTAATGCAGAAGGAGAAGAAAAAAAAATAGATCAAAGTTGTTGTCATGTACATAGTCTCGAAAATAAATAATATGCGAGGTTTACTACACTTGAACCTTTTTTCCCGTAATTTTTATTAATATTTTGTTCCAGTAAGATAGAATTTTTTTATCACCTATATATGAATTTGTGAAGTATATTTAACATGAAATTGTGATCAAAACTGTCAATTTCATGCCTTTTTTTTAGGGTCCAAACTCGTAAGATAGTAAAGAGTATATTGTTCATAGATTAAAAAGTCAATAATCTCTAATTGTCTCGCTTAGTGACATATAAAATTTCTAACAAATTTTTTTTTACATTAACAAAAATTCGATCGAGTTATTTATTAGTCCACCCCAATTGGTGTCAATGAAAGCAATGTTGTGGGAAGTACGTTTCATCACGATGATTATTATATGTCATTTTTTCAGTTGAGAATACTTATAGATATTAGAAACTTTGGCGACGAAAATACTTATAAATAGAAAAATAAATACATAAATATGGAACGTACATATTTGGGATCGTTCATTAAGATAATTTGTTGGAAGTACAAAATTATTTGAAAAATATCTTACTGTGAGATCTTAGGGCGCAGTAACTCAAGTATTTTTTACGTTAATTTTGAATTTGTTACCGGGTGTAAAAAAAATTGGGAGGAGGACGGAGGCAAGAATTGTATCCGTTGGCACGGTGAGAGGACAGAGAGAGAGGGGGAGAGAGAGAGAGAAGGGAGAGAGAAAGAGAGATGATGCAGCGCAGCAGTTGGCACATGTAAGGTCTTTTGGTGATTTGTCCCAGTAGGGCCAAGTGGCAGCGGTACGGCCACCTGAAGCAAACGTACGGATCGGTTTCCTTCGGGACATCATGGGATTTCCAATCGTAGATTTCTCCTTAGATTTCTTTTTCCAATTCTCGCGGTCCAATGTCTTGTTCCGTCCTATAAGACCTCCCCCCTCCCTCCCTCTCTCTTTCTCTTCTTTCTTTCCCTTAACCCTTATTTTGCAATCTCCATAATTAGTGCATTTTTAAACCAAAATGTAGAAGATCCAACTCCAAAATCATTGTGTTCTATTTATAACACTTTGTAGCTAAATTAGATAAATAGACAACGAAGTCAACAACAACACGAAAAAAAATTTTAATACCGACTTTAATCTGTTCCATCTTGGTGAAATTTTCACGTGTGGTTTAGTTAACCTTTTTGTTTACTATATTATTATATATTATAATTTTAGTAAATATGAAATCATGACTACGGCCCTCTCTATTTTTATTTCTCACTTTTGTCCTCGGTGTGCATGCAATTGAAATAAAGTATAAACCGTGGTCGGTTGGTGGTGGTTGAATGCATTTGATCCCTAGTAAAAAAAATTGATTGAAGTGATGGTTTCTTTACATTCTGTTGATTTTTATATTTTTGTGAAGTGAAAAAAAAAATACTCGTAGGGTTGATGCATTCTTGTGAATCTTTAACGTAGATGGACCCAACGATTTGATGAAGCTGTTTAGAAATGGTCCTTGCTAGATGAGTTCAAAGCTGCTCAAGCATATTTGCCCCCCAAGTGTACTTTGTTTTTTAGGATTTATAGGGAGATCTTTCTTCCCTTGTCATGCTTTTTTAGCTTTATCGTCCATTGGTGGGAAAAAGTGAGTGAAACACACAAGTCGAGAACGCCTATGTTTTCTTGTGACTTGATACGTCCAAGTCCTTCTACTTTCCTACATGTCACACAAAGATGAGGCCACAATATCATGCTTCCCAACAAGCTTATTGTGTGGGGTGTTATCATAACAAAGTTACTCAAGAAACCTTTGCCTCCAATAATTTATAATTGTCATCTCCTTGACCATGACTATACCTCTTTTTTTTCTTTCATTATTTTAGTTTTTCTTTCTTCTTTTCCCGTTTCCTTTTAGCCTCGTTAAAGTTGGATATGTTTGATGCGATTTATTGTAAGAGAAGAAAAAATAATGGTGTTAGACAAACATGATCATTAACTTGGTGCTACCGTCCTACTCACACGGCGTTTTTAATAATTAACATATGACGTTGATTTGACACAAAAAGAAAGGCTTCGGCTTTAGATCACGACGGTCACATAATGATTTAAATTAACTATACATCTAGCTGGTTAGCAAATTAACGAGAAAAAATTAAAATAATCATATTTAAAATATTAGGATCATGTTTGACACTCGTAACTTGCTCAAGTTCTCGATGTTAAGTTTTGATCATGCGACCAAAATTTTGATTCCAAGATCATGTGGTCACATTTTTTTTTCTTTTTACTTTTTACATACATATATTTATTAATATTGTATTAGAAAATTATTAGAAATAAAATTATTTAGTTATAATATTTTTAAAAAATATTAATTAGTATAATATTTTGCTTAGTATTACAGTATAATAAAATTATAAAAAATCATATTAATTAATTGAATTGATGTAAATGTTATAATTGTTTTAAATAAATAAAATTAATATAAAATCTTATGCATAATATTATATTTATTATAATAGAATTTTATTAATTAAAATTTTCAGTTATTTATAGAAAAAATTATATTATATTTAAAACTTAAGATTTACATAAATTATAATATTTTAATAACATATAAATTTTTTTATCAAAATTAATATTAATATATTGTGGTAGAACTTATTTTTTAATTATATTTTAAATTAATCATTACACGTAATAATTTTTTATATGCTAGTACTTATTACTTTAAATAAATACCTATAATCTTTTTATTTATTATAATTCCATATCTCATAAAATAATAAATTATATTTTTTATTTTTTATTCAAACACCTACCAAAATTATCTATCAAATCAATATTTAAAGTTCCTGACATTTTTCATCTAAATACTAAATTGTCACCTAATCGATTAGATTTGGAGAACTTAAAATTTTCATGCAAACATAACCTTGGTGTGTGAATTTATAATTTGATCGAAATCATCACTATGAAATGTCTCGAATCAGGAAGTAATAACTTCATATTCAACTTAACTAAATTGTTAGCTGCGTCAGAAATAATATTATTATATTTTTTTTATTCTGATTTCCATTTAGTCTAATAACAATGCTAAGACACAAATCACTATTAAAAAGCAAAGGACATATAAAAAAAGTCATAATCAAATGCAAAGAATAAAATAAGTAACACAGTTCCCGCTATCCATTACAAGAAAAAAAAATTTAATGATTTGACTCGTACCAAGTAGAAGGCCCAGCATCTGGCATTCAATTAATTTGAGTGGATTCATATGCACCACAATTAATTCATATGTCCCAAGTAGAATGCTAGATCTGAATCATCTGATATTCCTATCCGAAATTTGGAGCATCATCATTGTCGATAACATGCATAACTTGATATTATGACACATCCACCTTTATCATCGATTTCCCTTTCCAATTTTAATAATTAATTTCATACATTACAAAAGAATTAGGATTATTTCCGTAAATCCCTCCCTCCTAAATTATCATAATTTTTTTACATCTAATCACAAATTACGAACTTATTTTTTTATCCTTAAACTATTACAAATTTTCACTTTATTCCTCTCGTCCATTCTTGTTATATTTTTTATTACTTTTATTTTTTTATTTATGAAAAAATTAAATTATCTCTCCGTAAATAAATATAAAAAATAAAAAATAATCATTTGAAGGATTAAAGTGATAAATAAAAAAATTATTTATGAAAAAAACTAAATTATCCTCTCCAATGCTTTTTTATATTTATTATTTGATGTGTTATGGAGAGAGAGATAATTTAGTCTTTTTATAAATGAAAAAAATAAAAGTAACGAAAAACGTAACATAAGTAGACGAAATGACTAAAGTGAAAAATTATGATAGTCTAGAGATAAAAAAATAAGTTCGTAATTTGATATTAGATGTGAAAAATCGATATAGTTTAGATGAGATTTATGAAAATAACCTAAAGAATTATTATCTTACCTAATTTTCCCCAATATTTTTTTAACGCGTACAACAAAAGAAATGTGGCTATTTCTTTTATGGGCAAAAGCTATATACTCGATGAAATATAATTAATCTTACTACACAAATATTCAAATTTAGTTTTGAAGTATGTTTTTATCCTTTTCCTGCTAGGAAAACATACAAATAATATTAAAGTCACGTATCCATATATTTTTTTTCTAATACTAAAATTGATCGATATCAACATTAAAAAATGAATAAATAGACATGATATTAAGTGGACAGACGCATCCAATAATACATCGAAATAGCTCTTCCTGAACAAAAACGTGTGCATCCGAATGATCCCCAAGAATTAATTATATTTTATTGGAATTAAGATGGGTCCAGATCTTATGACTTCTCCATGTATTATTGAGTTGCGGCCTTGTTCCAAAAACTTTTCTTTTTCGTACTATATATATGCAGCGTATAATTACTTTTCATTATTTATTAATTCCCACTTAACGAAGCTTAATAAAATAGTGAGGTATAGTGGCTCATCAAATAGGCATCCAAGAGAATCCATGCCTGGTCAGATGTGCAACGCAATGTTCTTGTTTTTTTTGCACTGTACATTTCGTGTTGTTCGATTGTTTATTTGCTTAGATCTGTAGTTAATTATTTATTTGCTTAGAGCAACGGAACGAAAGAGAATAGTGCTGATGAACATGTACTATTTTTTAAAAAAAACTACAATTTTAATAATTATTTGTGCAAATTCTGGCGTATCGATCTCATCGGTTCTCAGAAAGTCTGATCCATTTTTTTGTCTGATCCATTTTTTTTTTGGGGGGGGGGGGGGGGGGGGGGGGGGGGGGGGGTTCCTTCTGGAATATTTTTTTTTTTGAGATAATTTATTTGAGAATAAAGTCTACCATTATGGGTCCGAGTCCTTAAAAGCAAGTATATAAACTATACATGTGTGAATGTATGATTATATATAGCCATTAGATATGTGATATGATATTATATAATGTGTACATACTATGCTTCTAGATATATAATAAAAGAAAATTTATTTAAAGAACATAGAGGTGCCAAAAATCAATGAATAAATTACACCCAATGCCCTCCAACTTTTGACTTTGCTCAGCGATGTCTTCAAACTTCATTTTATAACAGTGATGTCCTTCAATTTTTGACTTGTTTCACGTATTGCCTTCTTTATCTGAGATAGGCGGTCTCCCAATTTTCGGTCGATGTGGCATCCACGTGGCTAACTCCTCTCTCCTCCATGTAATTAGCCGTCCGACGTCGCATGATCCCACGTGGCAACACGTTAATTTATTTTTTTATTCCTTTCTTCGCCGCCGTTAGCGTGAAACATTTGTCATCGTTCGTCGTTCGCAGTTCGCCATTCGTCAATCGTCGTTCGCGTTCGTCGGCCGCCGTCTTCGCCCAAGCGTCGCTGTCCATTCGCATTCGCCATCGTGGATTGTTAGGTTCCATCGCACAAAGGGTCATCGAAATACCACGAGAAAGGAAGGACGCCGGCGCCATCTGCTTTTCGATAAGTGCACTTGTTCGTATACGTGCATCGTCTGCTTGATGTCGAGTTGTTGTGAATCCTAAACCTTAATTTTTAGGCTCCACCATAATCCTAATTTTAAATTGATCCCTTCAGATAAGTTCCCTATCTCTAGACGATAAAAAAATCATGTGTTTTGTTACTAATCTGGTCCTCCCTCCCAATGAAATCCTAAATCCTAATGTGGTCTTCAAAAATCCTAACTGTTCATTGTTTATTGCAGTTGTACGATTCTTTTTCTAGAAAGCTGACAATGATAGGAGATGGAAGGAGGAGAAGCAAAGGTAATTAGTTACTTCTTTTAGAAGAAGCAGAAGTAATTTTCATTAGGGTTTAGGGTAATGCTATGTTGATCTAATTTTTTCTTCTAATTCTGATTATTGTGTACTTATTGTTGTCCCTGGACTTTTTAATTTGCATATTTATTTCAACAGTGAAAAAGGTGAATGAGATTATCATAATGGGGACGTGGAGACCTACTGTGATTCCGACCCCGACTTGATGTCCCTGGTTGAGATCATAGCATGGTTAAAATCATTGGCGTTGAGGGGCTAGTGTATTATCACTGGGTTGAGCCAGTGAAGGACTTGACAACAGGACTTAGAAGCATCGATAACGACGGAAGGGTTTTGGAGATATGTGCCCAAGAAGCTGAAGTAGAGCAGGTTGATTTGTACGTGTGGCATCTGAAAGAAAAGGACGTAGACTATTTTTTGCCACTACCTCCTACACCTCTTAGTGCTTATGGAAGAAATTGAGCATGAGCCTGAACCTGTCATTGAAAGCACCAGTTCATCGAAAATGCAAGATTGGATGATCCAAAGGCGACCATTGACGTTGAGGGACTAGTGTATTATCACTGGTTTTAGTTAGGGAAGGACTGGACAACAGGACTTAGAAGCACCGATAACGACGGAAGGGTTTTGGAGATATGTGCTCAAGCAGCTGAAGTAGGGTAGGTTGATTTGTACGTGTGGCATCTGAAAGAGAAGGACGTAGACCATTTTTTGCCACTACCTCCTACACCTCTTAGTGCTTTGTGGAAGAAATTGAGCAAGAGCCTAAACATGTCATTGAAAGCACCAGTTCGTCAAAAATGCAAGGTTGGATGATCCAGAGGCGGAATGTCACACTCCGGATATAGAGTGAATACATTAGGGATGACACTGATGCTGAGGATGAAGACCAACTGCATGATGAAGTCTACAACATTGAAGAGGATGATTATGACCTTCAAGAGAATATTCAGAAGGGCAAACAGAGCAGAGCACAAGATTCTGAACACGATCAGTGGCCGGTCATGGAGGAGCCAATACCGATCAATCCGCCATCATTTACTAACAAAAGAAGATGAAGAAAGCAAAAAGCAAAGAGAAAGAAGGCAGAAGAATTAGAAAAGCTAAGAAGTCTTCAGTCGAAAAAGGAGAATTGTCCAAGAGAGGAAGGGTTCGAATGAAATGTACTATTTGCGGAGAGGTTGGTCACGACAAAAGATCACACGTAAGTGCTTAATAGAAATTTGTCCCTTTTATTATTACCTTCTTGAAAAGTAATGACTCTTTCTCTTGTGCAGCGAAAAAGCGGCAAAAACATGGCGACTTAGTCATTGCAGACTCCAACAGGATGTGAGGCATCTCAGATATCTCAGGCTCCAACAGGATGTGAGGTATCTCAGACATCTCAGGCTCCGTTTGAACTTGAGAGTGCATCTCAGGTTTCTCAGGCAACCGTGCAGAAAAAAACGAAAGAACGCGCTGGGAAAAGGCATCGCACTTGATGACGAACTCTTTTTAAGATGTACATATACTTATGTGGATGTTTTTTGTTGTTATCCTTTGTGGATGTGGATGTTGGCAAACAGTTATACGTTGACATTTGTATACTAACAATTGTGGATGTTGGCAAACAGTAGCCGGTAACATTTGGATACTAACGTTTGTGGACATTGGCGAAGAGTTATACGTTAACATTGGGATATTAATGTTTGTGCATGTTTGTGGATTTGATATGTATCTT
Organism: Pontederia crassipes; assembly: GCA_030549335.1. Classification (NCBI taxonomy): domain Eukaryota; kingdom Viridiplantae; phylum Streptophyta; class Magnoliopsida; order Commelinales; family Pontederiaceae; genus Pontederia; species Pontederia crassipes. The sequence continues at coordinate 19,536,825 of CM060184.1, read as the reverse complement.
GATGTGTTTCTATTTTGCAAAATGATATAGTTGTCAAAACTACACTCTCAGATCGTTAAATTGTTTGTATTCGAATGTTTTGAGCCCAAAAGCAGGTGAAGGGTATTGTCACAAAAATATAAAGTTGGAGGGCATTCGCTAAACTTCATATAAGTTGGAGGGCACTGTGTTTAAAATAGACAAAGTTATGGAGCATTATACTTTATTTTCAAAAAGATGGAGGGCATTGATGGTTATGACACAAAGATGGAAGGTATTACACTTTCATATTTGAAAGTTGGAGGGTAGTCCTTTTTTATATTTTAAAGTTAGAGGGTAGTCCTATTTTTCTTCTTGAGCTTTTGCGTTCTGCTTGTTTTCCTTTAGATACGGTCGACTTACTCTACAAATCATATACAATGAACGCACATGATCATTTCAAAACAAATGTCACTAACAATAAGATTTCTTATTGAAAAGAAGATTCAACTAATACAATATTCAAACAGGCCACTAATACTTTTCCAAAATACAACTTAATACAATCTGATTGTCTACATAAGACTCATAACATACAAAAGGAGGACAACTGAACAACATACAATTTTTAAAATTCGATAATGTTTCGCTTTCACAGCTTCAACTTCGATTTCCAATCTTCGTATATAACCGCTTTGATCTTTTATCTGGAATTCCAATAGTCGATTCCTTTCCTTCTCCTCCTCGAGTGCATGGTCAAGCTTCTCGATCTTCTGCAAAAGGCCATTCATCATCACCCCACTTCTTTTATCAATGGGTGAATCCAGCCAATCGAAGTAGTCGCGACATTGAATCCTCTGAAAGTGTCACCTAATGAAACTGCAAGAACCAAATAGAAAAGGGAAAAAATTTTGGGAACTCACACCAAAATTTTGGCAGCCATAAAACATACGACCATAGTTACTTTTTGTCCACGACGTCCTAATGATTGCTTCTTCTCTGTAGTCGCACTTCCCTACCCCCTTCCACGACGCCATTCTTCAAAGCAAAGATTATTAGGGATCTGGAATCCTAGTGAGCCGCTAGCATAAAAACACCTCTGGAATCGAGACTAGGGGTTGTCGGCGAACAACTACAGGGAAAGATGATGATGCAATCACCGAAGAAGCGGCCCCCGATCCGATCGCTTCAGTCGCCGACCACTTGCAATGAAATCAAAATGGCGAACGCGAAAGGAAGTTGGATCGCACGAATTAATAACTCAGATCACGTGGAGGAGAGAGATGTACGTGTTGCCACATGGGATCATGCCACATCAGACGGCTAATTACGTGAAGGAGAGAGGAGTTAGCCACATGGATGCCGCGTCGATCGAAAATCGGGAGACCGCCTATCTCAAGTAAAGAGGGCATTGCGTGAAATAAGTCAAAAGTGGGAGGGTATCGCTGTTACAAAGTGAAATTGGAGCGCATCGCTGAGCAAAGTTGAAAGTTGGAGGACATTGTGTGTAATTTGTCCTCTAAAAAAATTGATAAGTTTTTTAGTTATTTCTTTAGACCTCATTTAAACTATCAATTTATCAATACTGAAAATTACTAAAATTAAATTATCGTTAACTCTCCAAAATGGGAAGGCCCCTGAACCTAATACAAGGTAGGAAATGAAATCATAGAAATATAGGATCAATTGATGAAAATTTTGACTCAACATCTCCTAATATACTAATTAAAAGCTTAAAAGAGATGTAAACAAGAGATTTGAAAAATACAAAACTATAGATAGATGAGTGATGAAAAATGAAGAAAAAGATAAATATTAGTTAGGGTAGAACTCGATATTAATTATATTAAAATTAATTTTTAATCTAATTATTTCATAAAGAACTATCAATTAAATTAAGAATTTTAAATTTAAAACATTAAAAATAATTAAAATTTATTATTTTAACCCACAAAAATTATAAGATAAAATATATTATATTATTTAAATTTGAAAATTAAGGAAAAGTAAATAGAAAAGTAAAAAATAAATTGGAGTACTAGCAAAATTCTAATCCTAATTATAAATTTTTAAGGAGCTTAAATTAAATTACAAAATAATTTGATACACCTTGATCCTCATAGTATCCAATCTAATACTTTGTCTCCACACAAGCCTTCTTTTCTTTTTATCCATCTCTGGTGCTAGCATCCCAAGAGATAGTACCCATGACTTGGAAGACTTTCAATAATAAAATCAATAATCCATAACTTCATAAAGCTATAAGTGTAGAATAATGAAAATTAAATAACTTGATAAGACGCAATCTAGAGTCAACACTATGCTATGTGCAATATCCATCTATCATTGAGCTAAGCCACCTACATGACCATTCTCTATGTCAATCATTTTATCTGCACGAATTCAAATACATGAAAAATATCCATGAGTATAAAAATACTTAGTGTATATTGTCTAACCATGATCAATAGACAATAACCAATAATGTTAAAAATAAAAAATAATAAATCAATTGAGAAAATGAATGATGTGATATGATAATTAATGGATCAAATCAGTTGATCAATATAGCAATAACTCAATAGAATGATTGATCAATAATCAATAAATCAATAGATTAATGAGATGGATCAAGTTAAGGACAGACGACCAATCAATAATCATGACAATTAATAATTTAACGATGGCATAGTTCAATTTAGCAATTCAATTCAATAATCAATGGTCATTGACCAATAGCAATTTCATTCAATTCAGTAGGACAATAACAATTGTCAATATATTGAAATGACCATGATCTAAATGATTCAATTCAATTCAATTTCAATTTTATTATATATTCAGAGGTATCCATTACAATAGGGGAGAGCTCGATCAATTAAGGAAAACTCTATTCCTCTTTTACGTAGGTCGATGGGAGATCAATTCATGGTAAGCCACCCAATAATAATAGCGCTAATAATGATTCATGAATGATAGGTGATCATCACTAAATATAAGACAACCGTAGCTTCTTTAAAGGATGATGCCTCAAACTTTCATGTACCTAGGTGTCACACCTTAATAGTCCATGTCCAAAATGCCTAAGAGTGTCGTGCCCGCCATGCCGTGTCGCGCCCTGCCAAAGTGCGCATAATGCCAAACCGGGCATTATGCCACTTTGGATAGGGACTCTCGTCCCATGATGCCTTCTCACCTCTCCATGCCATGTTGCTCGTCCCAAAGTCTTCAACCTTCGTCCCAAGAGCCTCCATGCTCTCGGGGCGCGCCATGGCCGGGCATGGGCATGGAGCGCCCGTCCCGCCATGCGTCCCAGCATCCCGCCTAAGGTGAGAGGTGACACAGGGGTTTAGAGGCAATCAGATAAAATAAAGACTCAAGAGTTTTCATCTTTTATCTTATTTATCTAAAATAATTATATTTGACCATTTTTTTTAGATTAAACAAGGACCCAATCATGGTTCACAAACTCTTGAGTTTGACAATTAATCTCTTATGAGTTCACGAGTTTAGTCATGAAATCAAGTTAAATAGGAGTGGAATCGCACTTGGTGGTAAACTCGGATAGACTCTAGTGGATTCGGATAAACTCAGATAAACTCGGTAGGGTCATAGAATCACTAGATGTAAAAGTTAGGCATTTAACCAAAATTTGAGATCAAAATAGAAACGAAAATAACATTAGACATTCAAGATTTAACAACTAAAAATACTTTATGTTTTAATTTGTATGACTCATGGACTACTTTGATAATTTTATATATAACTTTGAACTCTTTACATTTCAACATGTATTGCATCGACTTATATATTGTACTTTTAGAGTATAATGAATTGTTAAAAATAACGAATGGTTATACAATTCAATATGAGTGAGCTAAACTATGACCAATGAACCCATTACATTTGGAACTAACATATAGAAATTATTTTTCAAAAATATTTTATAATATATAATGTTAAATATATACATAAAGTCATGTACATAAACTCTATGAATTTATGTCTTGAGTCTACAGAACATAAAATGAGTCAACATAAACTCTCGAGTATGAAAATCTTATACCCAATCAGAAGAAAATTACTCGACCAAAATTAAAATCAATAATATGATAATGTATGCTAACACTATGATCAATATGATGACAATAGAGTCAGGTATGAACATAATCATATGATTCGATACGATAACAATATGATCGGATATGATAATAATAAAATCATATGCAATGACAATATAATCAAGTATGACAATGATATTGATCAAAAGCAATTAGTGTCAATAATAATACTATAATCCAATATGTCAAAATAGATTTTTTACCTCCATAATGCGACCCGCGCCAGGTGAAACTCGAGTCGGGCTAGCCTTGGTTCATGTCCTATGTTCATGCGCCGCAATCTAGGTTATGCCAGCACTAAACTCGGGCCGGGTTATTGGGAACTTGGGTTGGGTTCCATGAACTCGATCAGGTTTTGACTCCAAATCACACTGCGTTTTATGAAACTCGGGCGGGTAGATTAGAATCTAGACTGGGTTCTACAATCATTGGGAAGTCATGTTTTCGACACGATTTCCAGTCGTTATATATAATCCTTATAATATTCAATAAACACAAAATCTATACCAACATGATCTCAGTACAAAGGAGTAGGATCCTTCTACGTACCTAAATTTAGTTGAAAAACTAATTAAAATCTTGTCTGCTGAAAAACTGCACGAACATTGAACTTTGGCTAACGATTCTTCTCTGTTCACGTTCAAAAACACACGTCCGACGCTTGGACGACGATCTCATATATGCTGATTTTGAAACCAACTATCGAGTGTCCTTTTGGAGCATATCAATTTATGTGAAAATGAGAGGAAAAATGGAGCTCACGGTGTAAAACTTATTTGGCCAATAAGAGTTTTAAGCTATAATGTTTATTTATAATTATAGGTTAGGATTTTGACGTCCACTGAACTTTGGACTCATTTAGAATTAATCTTAATCATCCATCATTAATTAACTTCTCTCTTAATTATTAAGGATTAATTAAATTTGAATTTAAATAATCATACTTATAATAATTTTCAACTCTTCTCAAACTCTATCTTATCTTTTCAATTTTTCTTCTGATTTCTCTTATTTCCATAGTTAAATAATAATTTTTCAGATCCTCCCAATACAATATTTTTCATTTACTCATGGAAAATCCAAGTTGTTACATGCATGGTAGTCATGGTTAGTGATAGTCGGAGCTGATAGTTGCCACTTGCGAGTAAGAATGGAAAAAGGAATATTGTTGTGACATGGCTATTTAGAGTGAAACATAAATTAAGTTTATAAATATTTGTCATATTTATCTTATTATCATTTAATTATCATTTATTTTTATTGATATCCTTATTATTCCTGAACTTATTATCTACCATCTATTAATTGGTAATCAACTTATTATAATGATTGGTCATTAATTATTACTTAGTAATTATTATGCTTATGTTCAATCACAAATCATTTATCATGAAATTGAATATTGATGGTAAATAATAATAATGACAATCAATGAGAAATCAGTTACATATAATTGTTGTATTGTTATGACCTTTGATTGATATGAAATGACAATCTATAATTCACAAAGAAAAAAACATCATAGATAAACAAAAATAAAGAAGAAAGTTATTATGAATTGACTTATGGTCAATGGATAATAAAATTGAAAACGGCTAGCAATTGTGAATGCTATGATTGATTAATAACTCCTATCAATTAAAGAATAATTGATTGTAATCTTTATGGTTGATAGATAAATGATCGTAATAGTTATAGTTAATGGGTAAAGTTAATTGATTAAATAATTACAACCAATTCATCGTTACGAGTGATGGACAATTAATTATTTTTATTAATAATTATAGATGATTAATGAATAATGATTAAATTGATAATTATTATATATGGTCAAAATTGATTATGCCAAATCCACGATTACTTAAAGATTTAATTTTGATGATTGATATCGTTATTGTATTAATAATTGATTAGAAATATTATTAATTATTACTTGGCGAGTTCGTTGATAATTAATTATTTATTGATATTGATTGATAAAATTAATTGGAAATTATTAAATTAATTATTGTTTCTACCTACTCTATTGATTATTATTAATCCTTTTCATTCGAGTATGTAATTGTCTTTTATGATCATTGTATTTTTTTCTCTCATCTAGAATGTTGCAGGATGAGCAAAATGACCGACGAAATAATTGGTCATTCTTCTAATGATTGACTTATACATGAATAAGAGAACAATGTGCAAATATGCGTTAATAATTCACATGTCACTGAATACTAAATAGTTCACTTCCACTATGATAAAAAAGTATTAATTTTCATTTATATAAATTAGTATATTGACTTATTAAAGTTTAAGTAAAAAAAATTAAGGCTTAGAACTGTATAGCTTTTGTTAGACGGCCTCTCGATCAAGAGTTCAAGGCAGAGATGTGGGCATGCTACGTCTTTTATTTAAAGCATCTCTAATCTAAACTCCTACACTACTTAAAACTCCAATATATTAACCAACTAGAATTGAATAGGAATCCACACAACATTTAAAGATGCTAGACATATCACTCCAAACTAAACTCCATAAAGGTTAATGTAGTTTCAATCAACTTAATTTTTCAATCAATAAAAGCTATTTGAAATTTTATAAGTTGGTTTTAGAAAAAAAAATTAAAAAGCATCCTAAAACGCCCTCCACTGTGCAAACTTTTTTATGTTTTTTGGATCCTTACTTTAATATAATATTACTTGTAAAATTTAGGTAATAACAAAAAATTAACATTACAAGAAAAACGCTCATTACCGACGGTATGGATCATCGGTAATCAGCCCAAAAATCGTCGGTAACAAAATTACCGACGGTTTTTTAGTCGGAATCGATCCGTCGGAAAAATGTTCGTCGCAAATCGATTTGCGACGGTCGAAAAAATTCATCGAAAATATCGATGGTCAGAACCGTCGAAAAACCTACCGGCGGTTCGAACCGTCGAAAGTTTCCGACGGTTGCAACCGCCGGAAAATGCCGGCGGTTCGAACCGTCGAAGTTTCCGACGGTTGCACCCGCCGAAAAAGGCCGACGGTTCGAACCGTCGAAAGTTTTCGACGGTCGCAATTGTCGAAACTTTCGACGGTCGTCGCAACCGTCGATCTTTCGGCTATCGCAACCGTCGAAAAGAATTTTTTAAAAATAAAAAAAATTAGCGGCCGGATCGGGCCGCGGCCAAATTCGGCCGCCGGGGCGGATCCGGGCCGCTGGGGAAAGAGAAAGGTGAGGAGGAGGAATGATATATAAGGGTAAAAGATGAGAGAAAGCGGGAAAAGGAAAAGGAAAAAGCGGGATAACGAAATTTTAATTACCGACGGCTCCAGCCGTCGAAAACGTAAATATTAACTATTTTTAAAATTATCGACGGTTGTGATTGTCGAAAATATATTTAGTTATATATAATATTTATTTTTTATTGTACCGACGGTTTGAACCATCGGTAAACGTTACCGACAGTCGAAACCATTGGTAGTTGCGATGATTTGGACCGTCGCTAGTTATATTAATAAAATATTTCTCATACAATATTATTATACATTTACCGACGGTTACGACCGTTGGAAATTGCAGTGGATTTTGCAACGGATGGATATCCGTCGAAAATATCGACGTTCCTAATCGTCAAAAAATTAAATAATAATATAATAAAATACATAATTTAATTTTTCATTTTTGACAATCGTAACCGTCGAAAAATTTGTCGGAAAAATTAAATAATAATATAATAAATTACATAATTTATTTTTTCATTTTTGACGGTTGTGACCGTCGGAAATCCGTCGGAAATTAGGACGGATGTATATCCGTCGGAAATATCAATGTTTCTAATCGTCAAAAAATTAAATAATAATATAAATCACTTCCGACGGTCATAACCGTCGAAAAATCCGTCGAAAATAAAATCGTCGAAAAATCCGTCGCAAATTGCGACGGATTTCGAACCGTCGAAAATTGTCCGTCGAAAAATCGCAATATTCTTGTAGTGTAATATGATGCATTGAGTATAATTACTGAAATATAAAACTTAACACTAAACTCTAAATTATACAAATAAGTGTTTTAAAATACAATAGGAAAACTCATAAATTCATAGCATAAATAAAAGAATTTATAAGTAAAAAAAATGTATTCTTTATGAAAAAAATCACCTCAAAATGTGAATCTCTTAATTCTCAATTTTTCCAGTTTGTTTTTTTTTTTCGGTCCGATTAGATTTCTAGGGTATTTCGAATTGTTTTCACAATCCTAAAACTCCAATGGAAAATTTAATCAAATTCTAACATTTACTTCATATTTTTTACAACAACAGATATATACTATGATATAAATGTCACTTATTTGCAACACCGTTATTTACCAAAGTAAAGACTCGGAATAAAAACCGGTACATCAGGATTCCGCCACGTCAACGCCGACGCCACGAAACTGAAACGAATCCTCTAAATATAAAATCCCGCGGGTTCCCCAAGTCGTCTTCGATCGCATCGTTGCAGAAAGGCACCATGAGCTCCGACGGCAAGAAGAGGCCTCCCGATTCCAAGCCCCGAATCGTTACATTTGCCGACCTCAACTTGGACGGGGACGGCGGCGGCGACGTCCCAATGGAGTACGACGCCGGCGGAGAGAGAGAGATTCCTCCTCCCTCCATCGTCTTCTTTCGTTTCTTTCCATCTTTTTTTGTTTCTCGTGAAATCTTGAGCTTTGTCGAATGATTGCATTTTCTTATGAGTTTATCGCCATAAGATACGATATGTGCATATGTTCAGTGGGACGCCCGTGCAAGATCCAAGTACCAAACTCGTGGATGCCATCTTCAAGCGTGTCATAGAGACGGGCGGAGTGCCATGTCCCCCAGAAACTGAGGCTTCCAGGTCGAGGAGCTTCACGGGGACCGCCCGGTTCCTCTCAGGCGAGACAGTGCCATCCGCTTCCCCTCAGCGATCTGAAATCATCCACACCATTACATTCTGGACGAATGGGTTTACAGTTAACGACGGTCCACTTCGGAGGTTCAGCGACCCTGAGCCCGATTCTTTCTTGGAGGTGATGATCGAAACTCTCGAGCATTTTGTGATGGGGGGTTTCTGTAATACTCAGAAACCTGCAATAAACCCAGGAATGTCGTTAGCTCTCATTTTAATGCTATGTCCTTGATGGTTCTTTTGGGATGTGTTTATGGTAGACTCTGTAATATGCCGCTTAAGCTGCTATACCTAGTAGGTGTCAAGAACTGTTACGTGATCTCTCGATAGTTGATACTTTCTTCCGGCTATTATTCATTTCTTTCTTTCTTTCTTTCTTTCTTTCTTTCTTTCATCTCTTTGCAATTTAATCATAGCATTTTTTTCAATTTCAGTTTTCCTATACGAAATCATGCAGTGTTGTGATTCTTGCTAGGCTCTTGAACTTGTTAGTTGAAATGTTCCCATGACGTAGCACTCAGCAGTTTCGTTCTGTCCATTTTCGCATGCAGAGCATCACGAGGTCTGAGTGTCCTGAAGAACTTCAACCTTCTGATGGGAAAACTAGAATTGGACTTAAGCTTGTTAGGAAACGTGAAGATTACTTGGTGAGTTCCTCTTCCATTTATGTCCTTCTATATGCTCATACCGAGGGTTCAGCTCCTTATGCTCATCACTCCGTCTGCAGCAACCTATGACATCACCTGCAGCATTTCAGGGAGTGGGAAGAAGCCTAGGCAGTGCATCTTCAGAGGAAAGTCCTGTTTCAACGAGCGCAAGTGCCACTGCCACCCATACCCAGTCCATATCATTTGCTTCCCTTGCAGTGGATGAGTCTTTACCTTCTACCTCTATACAGCTGAGGTTGGCAGATGGCACTCGCATGGTTGCACGTTTCAATTTACATCACACCGTCGGTCATATCAGAGCCTTCATCAATGCATCAACGCCTGGATCAGCCATGAATTATCGGCTCCGGACCTCCGATATTCCGACGAAACAACTCACCGATGAGACCACAACCATTGAACAGGCAGGGCTTGCTAATTCAGTCGTGATTCAGAGTCTTTGAAGGTGTTGAAGCCATTGGTCACCCCACCACAGACGACACTCTCTTTCCTTGTACATGTCACGTTACATTTAGCATCTTGATTCTGTTGCATTCATTCATCACCGACATACTGACCAAGTTCTTGATTCATCATAACTCATAGGCTTTTTGGGTTAAAGCTGGTGTGGCCATGTTTGCTCAATGACTTTAACGTTGCAATCCAACATATAACTCCATATCAAAAAATTGACTTGATCAATATGGCTTAGATGCGATGGATTCTTGGCCAAAGAACAACTATTGTCATGTAGCTTATTGTACTCTGATACTTCTAGGTCTTGATGGCGTCCCAGAGCCGAATCACATCACGGATAAATCTTAGTTCAGTTGTCTGAATTTTGGGGCGTGTGAGGATGGTGATGCTTATGAACCTCTTTACCAACAGTCCGACAGAGACGAAAGTTCAATTACGTAATATCAGTAATTGGGAGCAAACTTGATTTTGCATCTCAAAACTATCAAAATAATCAGGAAAGAAAATCCTGAAGTACGTAAAAGGAATAGTGGAACTAATAAGAATCGTACATATTACATAATTACATGAGAAATTCCCAAAGAAAGAATCGAACAAACAAACAGGGGACTGTACGTACATCCATGCATCCCCCTCACCTTCAAAGTTTTGTACACGGACGAACAAGCAAAGTTAATCAATAGGATTTCTTTGGCTTGCATGGCCAAAACAAACATGCAGAGAAAGGTTTCAGTGCTTCTGGGTCCTCTTGTTGTACTTGTCTTTGATCCACTGCAGGCCGTTGGCGGTGCCCGCCTTCACCTTCTTGAGCCCCGTCGACGCCGCGGCCTTCGTCTTCTCCATACTAATCTTCTTGCCGCCGGCGTCCTTTTTCTTCTGCTGATGAGAACCCATCGAGCCTGGAGCCGGATCGCTGTAGTCCCACTGGTCCGCCCAGGAGGTCCCGAAAGAGCTGCTGCGCTCCATGAACCAGAGATATGGATCAGCGGCGAGAAACAAAGAAGTTTAACAACAGGGGAGATGAACGGTAAGACGATGCACGCAACAGCGCAAGGGCTCGCAACTTACGTGACTTCAAATTCGCGTGGAAGCTCCTTGTGGTTTTTTCTACATATATCGGGGCGGGGGAGTGTCGTGATGGATCGGTTGGTCCTGATACTTTTGACTTTCGAAGGAGGAGAGGAAAAAGAAAGCATTCTTTTTTCCCATTATTTGATCGGAATGCTCCGCGTTAGCTCATTGCTTGCGCTGGCACCTCCAAAGTAGCACGCCAACGACCAACCAGAAGCATTCACTTGTATATATATTCTTCTTCTTCGTTGTCCCATTCCTCGCTATTATATATATATATATATATATATATATATATATATACTTGCTACAACACAATAACATTTATGCATCTCCCATGATGTTAAAACTGTTATCAGGTATAGTAAACTCTGGCGATGGCGACTTTACCGTTTCAAAGAGAAAAGATCATACGATTTGATCCTTAATATATATATATATATATATATTTATTTATTTATTTATATATCCATATATTATATTATATTATATTATATTATATGGGGGGAGAGAGAGAGAATGAGAGAATTTCATGGTTTTCCACGAATTATCTCATCAACAACCGTTTGTTTCTCGATATTTCGACTTCTTTTCTCGTTGATAAATATCTAATTAGTGAACTCGGACTTTTCTTATGACGCCCTCGTAAGGAAAAGAAAATTTGTGAATTACAGGGCGATGGGAGGACAGCTTGACCAGCACGCCGAGGAAAAACTTTCGGAAACTTCGAGACACTTCTCGGAATCGGACATTCCTATCTTTCCCGATAAGAATGAATAGACGACAGACATGAATTTAATTTCCGTTAAAATAAATATAAATATAAATATGATTTAACATTCCGAATCAAAGCCCTTATCAGCGTTATAAATAAAAAAAATATTTCTAAATTTACTTAATTATTTTCTTCAAACATCTTACAAAAGTTTGATACCTGACGATTTCAAAAGTTAAAACGGAATGCTCTAAATTTTCATGGATCGTGTGATATTAAGTTTGTGTGGAGGATTGTTAAATTTGACGTGCTAATTAATTTTTTTAAAAATTTAAACAGTTAAGAATAATAATATTTATAATTTTATATTTTTAACATTTTTTCTCACGTGTGAACTGAATAATTTTTTGATCTAACTTAAGTTCAACACGTGAATAATTAAGAGAAAAAAAATTATTTTTTAATAAAAGCTTAGTGAGGTTTAAATCTTTGATTTTAAATTTTAATATCATATTAAATTTAATGTACTAACTAATTTTTTAAAAAATTTAAACTGATAAGAATAGTAATATGATTTTATATTTTTAACACGGACACGAGCGGTGGTTGGACATGGAGTCTGGTTTCGTTCATCCGTTTTCACGTGTACTTATTGGATTTGGGGATCACAGATGAAGGCTCGTCTTTATTTTCCACGGTCGAAAGCCTTCTAGAAAGAAACGTGGCGCCAAAACGTATGTGTCTGTGAGTGTGGCTGCTATATATGTGTGTGGTTATTGTTTGACCATGCAAATGCTAATTTAGTCCTCAAGCTCCAAGCGGCGTTATATATGTTAACTTCGTCAAATGGAATGCTCTCAAACGTATTGTTTCTAGTAAACTTGCTTGGGATCACCTCCCTTTTATTCATTGACATCGACCGTTGCGTGTTATATATCTGATCTTTCTCCATCATCAAATTTCTTCTCCGGACACGGTCTTTCTTTGTGCCACAAGGCGGCTTGTTCGCCAGTAGTATTAGCTTAAGACAGAAGAGTTAACTCTCGAATCTGTCAAAGAAGACTCTTTTAGTCGAAAGAATTGGTATGCAACCCACAGATATCTCAATCTTTGCCCAAGTTGTATAGACCTTGGGCCAATTATGACATTCCATCAAAATTTAAGATAGCAGTTGTACAAGAAAAAGTAAAATTTCTGACGGCCTCATACATTACAAATAATAAAAAATTCTTCGAAAGTCCAAGTTACCGATGGACTTTTTGACAGAAATAAATCGTTCGAAAAGTTCTCATCGCAAATACTTTTCGATGAATTATATCAATCTGCCAAAAGTTTACACGATTGCAGCTGTCGGAACTTTTCAAGACCGTCAAAACTTTCTACGATTGAGAACTTGGGAAGTTCAAACAATTGTAACCGTGCGAGCTTCCCACGATTGTGATTGTGGGAGCTTTCCACGGTCCCAACGCTCACGAATTCATTCCATCAGAAGTTCCAATGGTTGCGACCGTCACAACTTGCTTCCATAAGTAAATAAAAAATATGAAATTTCAATATTTTTTATTATTTCAAGAAAAAAGCAAAATTCCTAAAAGAAATACAAATTATTTCTAATGATCTTCATCGTCATCACGCATCATTTTCTTCATTTCTTTTTGTTGAGCTCTTAACATTTTATTGTTGTTGCTGCTCAAACTCTTGCCAGACCTCTTGTCGAACTTCAGATGATCGTTGTTCCCATGTGTTATCGAAAAGTTGTCACACATCTTGACTCGGATTATCGGATATCGATTTACGATCACATCTAATATCCGCATGACGAATGATCTGAGATCGTAAATGCATTTTTTTTTCACGCCGACATAGTTGTCGATAGGTCTGTGATGTCGCCCTCTTGTGTGGCCTGTGTAATATGTTCGACTTTTTTTTGTTTTGTAACTGAGACATTTGCTAATTTAAGATGTTATGATGCATAGTCTTATGTATGTCCCCCCGAACAAATGATGAAACTCATTTTTTTATTTTGATGGGTTTTGCGAAACATCTCATTTTTCGTGGGTGTTTTATTCATTTCTTTTTACTGCAATTTAAATCAAAGTTTGAACATTATTTTAATTAAAAATAATTAAATAAAATTACGAACTGATAAATGTGTTACCATTCTTTTCGCAATTGTCGACGTAGATCTATAACCACTCATATGCAGACAAGTTCCTTGATTAGATTTTCGATTTGTCTTAGCTTTTTCACACTTCAATTTATACGCATGACCACTTAGCTAATAACTCGACCTAAACTGTTTCAAAAATCCGATTCAAATATTTGATTATTTATTTTTAAAACCTATGTTCAATTTAAAATGTTAAAAAATACTAAAATAAAATATTTTAAGTATGAAAATAATTAAATTTCTAAAAAACTATTTTGTATTTTAAAATAAATATTAAATATTATTTTTATATTAAATAATATAAATAATTAAAGAAATCGATGATCGAATAATTCGACCATCTGATTTGATCACATTTTAAAAAATAAATTGGGTCAAATTTATTTCTTTAGCAGGACCAACTCAATCCAATCAAAATTTTAATTTGATTATGATTTGAATTTGATCCGACCATGAACACCACCTATACCTATACATGTCGTAGAGATCGAGCAAAAAGAAATATATTCATGGAGATCTAAAGAGTTTTCTTAAAATAAGAAAATAATTATATATTTATATATATATATATATATATATATATATATATCTCACCCAAATTTATCGTTAATTTCGATATAAAATTACCTGCATGATTAACTCATAAGAATCAATATATAATAAGGCTTTTAAATGTTCAACAATAAGTACACATATATTTCAATTCTTTGACACGACGGTGTCACTCGTCTAACGTTTGGGTAGTCAGCTAGACTTGGGCCAATTAAATTTCAAGGAAACTAACCATTTGAGACAGGAATTTAAAAGGTAAATATTATTAGTTGGGTTTTTTTATTGCCTTCGACTAAAAGGATAATAAAAGTAAGCTATATATGGTCCCATATATACTTTTAAGTTTTTAATTAAAATTAGCATATTCTCATCTCAACTAAAAGATTTAATGATAATGTTACTATTTTTTTATTATTGTATAAAAAAATATATTCACCAGATTGATTCTGTAAAAAATGTAAATAAATTAATATCATCCATATAGTTTTAGTCTAATGATTAAAAATAAAAAATACGATCTCCCTACTTAAGCAAAAAGAAAAAAAACAACTCGATTTTATTCTTAACTTAACTAAAATGACTTCAAATTTTTAAAAAATAAATCCTCAAAAATGATAATAATAATAATAATCACATGTATGAGTGTAATCCAACAAAATCACCTATATGTATTCAATGAAAGAATACAACAATATCACGTATGTGTCTAATGTATACTTTCTACAGTATCTAAAGTAGAAACATGTGTAAAAAAAAACGGAAGAAAATTAGAATAACCCAACGGCTAAGGCGGCGCCCAAAACCCAACCAAACCCCCACCGGCGCCACGGCGCCGCAACCGTCCCAACACCTCCATCACTCGTCTCTTGGCTACTCGTCGTCGTCGTCGTCGTCACTCCTTTGTAGTTCGGGTTGCTCCCGTACAAATTCTGTATCCCATCGACGTCGTCCTGCGCAAGATCCACCTTCCTGGTTCGCGTCTGGATCGTCGGGTACATGATGGCGCCCGCCACCGTCGTGTGGCCGAGCCCCAGCAGGTGCCCGATCTCGTGCACCGCCACGGACTCCAGGTCGATGGCGTCCTCGCCGCCGTCCTCCACGTTCCCCTCCGCCACCCACGACTCGGCCGCGTCAAGGTGGAACCTCCCGTCGGTCGGCGAGAACGCGTGCGCCAGCGTCCCCAGGACCCCGTCGAACGGCTCGCCATCGCCGTGCGCGCCCGAGTAGAACCCGATGGTGATGTCCGCATCCGACGCGGAGTCCGTCTCCGTGAACGTCAGTGTCGTCGCGTCGGACCAGCGGCTGAAGGCGCTGGCGAAGACGGTCTTCAGGACCGAGAGGTCGATGGACACGGCGGACGTGGCGGTGATCGCGTACTTGAGCTCGCGCCTGGAGGACGGCCAGGTGGGGGTGCCGTCGAAGTAGGTGTACAGGTTGCGGCCCTGCGTGGCGGTGCCGTTCGCGGCCGACGTGCCGTTGACGACGTCCGCGACGCCGCAGCGCGGAGCTATGATCTGGTTGACGGTCGACTCGTCGAGGTCGCCGGTGACGTTGAGGCCTAAGTGTCGCTGGTAGGTCCTGATGGCGTCCTGGAACTCGTCGTCGTAGTGGTCCGTGTAGTTGGCGGATTCCGGGAGGTAGCCGAACTGTTGGAGGTACTGCTTGAGGTCCCCGAGACCGGGCTTGCTCTCGCCGTAGCGGCAGCCGGTGAGGTTGGTGAAGGGTTGCCAAGGGTTGTTCTTGACGGGAGAGCTCCAGGAGAAAGAGAAAGGGTAAGCGGAGGCGAGGGAACTCGTCGACGATAGGATCATCGCCGCGGCGAGGAGGAGGAGGAGAAGGACGGAGCTGGAGTTGCAGGCATCCATGGACATAGTAACTTGATTGGGCTCCTTGGAAAAACTAATAGAGGTGTTGAGAGATTAGAGAAGTACTATTTATGCGTTGAAAGATGCCCCTTTTAGGGCGGGTTGCGTGGTGTTCTAAAATGGCTGCTTTGTGCATTGCATGCATGTCATCCGATCCGAATGCTTCCTCTTCCCTTCTCTTTTGGCCTTTTAGGAGGATTTGGTTCGGTCAAACGACGGTCAACTCGAGCTGCTCGTTATTGTCGTTAACTTGCGTCATCTGAACGAGTGAGTAGGTGGAATAAGGCAAGAAGGTTTCAAAGTTCTATTTTTCATTCATCAGTTTCTCCTTGCTACGTGTATAAATAAATGTATAATAATACGTTAACGACGTGCCTTAAGCAGAAGAAAAATTGACTTTTTTTTTTGCTCACCACGAAATTTTACTGCGGATTGAAAGGTCTGTTTACTTGTTAATCCCATTAATTAATTCTCAATGCAAACGGACAACTAATAAGTTCTTTTCGTTTTGTCCCTGCGATCAATCGTTGGATGTTTCTATGAGAAATAGGAGACTTCGTTATCACGATTAATGAGCGACATGACACGTCGTTTCTACAACTCGGTTGCGTGTTTATTTTATAAGTTCTATCACCATATCAAAATTACGGTACAATACAGTCCGCATCGCGTAGTCGATAATTTTCTCTTTTTTAAAAGTTATATTGTGACGCCCCAAATAAAAAAAATATTTAAATTTCAAAATTAAGAATTTAGTGGAGATAATAAATGAGTTTGATAGAAAATAAAAGTATAATTAAAGAAGAGAATGAAAGATAAGTTGGAAAGAATTTGGATTAGACTTGAATTAAGAAGTTAAATCCGAATTGCGTTCATCTAGCCTTGGTTCTGCCAAGAGTTTTGCATTGAGATTTTATAGGTGCACAACCGGTTGAATTTTTTGGTTTGACATGTTAGAGACAAACACTGCCCCCGAGTTTGACTAGAACCGTCCGAATTTTGACTTATTTTATTATATTTTTGGCTTATAATTATTTCGAATTGTTATTATTGTTTCCGATTTATTTTTAAATTTATTGTTAATAAAGTTTGTCGTCGATTTGAATCGTATAATGTCATGCTTATTAATTGATGTGTTAATTTATTAATGCTTGTATTTAATTGTATGATTCATAAGTGATACAACTTGATGATCGAAAATGAACAAGATAATTATATATATATATATATGGATTTAATGGGCGTGTAACGCCCATTTCGTGAAACGCCGTACAACGCCTCAACATCTATCGTCCATTTCAGATCAGCGGCTCGGATTAGAACGAAAAAAACCACCTTTCGAAACCGCTCACCCCATCGTCATCCCGTCGGCAAATGTCATCATCGCCCCTCGCCGCCGATGTCAGCTCCTCACGAACTTCCCGATGAGCACGACTACGACATCCTCATCATCGGCGTTGTGAGGCTCGTCGTCATTCTGCACTGCCGTCGTCACATCAATGTCGGGCAACCTCGACAAGGCCTGCCGTCGTCACAGCGGTGCCAGGCGGAGGCGACGACAACACGCGATCGGGGACAAGGGTCGGCGGCAAAAGCAAATCTAGATCGACGGCGGAAGCAGATCTAGATCGACGACGGCAAGATCTGAATCGACGGCGGAAGCAGATCTGTATCGACGACGGCAAGATCAAGAACAAGGGGCAGCGACGGTGCAGATCCGGGACGATAGACATCGGAGGAGAGAACGGAGGGGAGGCGGCGGCAACAATGATCGGAGAGGAAAGAGAGAAGAGAGGCGGCGGCCAGCGACGTAGATCGGGGACGGGGGCAGACGTCGGAGGAGAGGCGGCGGCAACGTTGATCGGGACGGGGGCCAGACATCGAAGGCGAAAGAGAGATCAGAGAACGGAGGGGAGGCGGTGGCCGGCGGCAACGACGATCGGAGAGGAGAGGGGAGAGAGTGAGAGCGCGCCAAAGGGCACGACAGAGAAGAGAGAGAATGTCGGAGGGGAAAAGAAGACAACGGTGGTTTTCATCTCCAACGGTGGTTTTCATCTCAACAGTCAATATTGAAGCGTTGCACGGCGTTTCAGGTAAACAAAAGGAAAAAGGGGGGCAAAAGCCGTGACCATCATTCTGGATTTATCTTTGTGATTGATATTATTATTATGAAAATTGCCATTAATTGAAATTGGATGTATAAGGCAATTAAGGATAAAAAACAGTAAAACTATTAGCATTGCATTCTACACAGCGATTTCCATATGCAATTAATATCAAGAATAATGAAAAAGGGATTCATCACTTTGCAAAAAGAGTTCACCCACCCCAGAGTGCATAGCATTAATGATGATAGACATTAATGTAATAATATTATACTATCAACAAGTGACATATGTGCTTAATGGATAACTTAGAAAAGTTAATGAATAATTGATTAATTGTTAATTGATAAACTCTACATGTTGATCAAAGAGGTTAAATATAACAACCTAAAATTACAGTTAGTTGATAATTATGGTTAGTTAAAAATTATGAGTTATGGATAATGATTAATTGATAATTGCTAAATAATATTTAAATTGATATTAGATAATTAAGAAATGAAAATTAACAAACGATTATGAATAATTAATATGTTGCTAATCGATTATTCATTAATTGATGACATGCGTTTTTTTTATGATTGTTCATCGTCAAATTAAATATAAAAAATCATTATGATCAACTGTTGATTTTCATTATTGGTTGCTAACCATTGATTCACAATCACTATTTAATACTTTATTTATGCGTATTGATATGATATTTTACGTGATTAAATAATAGTGCATATATTAAAAGCTTATGGTGGGTATTAGAAAAAAGGTTTATCCATGATTTATATGTTTATCATTTTCTAACACACATTGCACGAGCCCAATCGGATATTAGCAAATTAGAAGGTAAAACGGAAAAGAAAAAAGAAAAAAAAAGAGCTAAATGGTTATTAGAATTTGGGCTCGGGCACAACAATGCAACGAAAAGCCCATCAGATAACGCGTCATGTGGCCATCGCTGTCGTCGTCGTCTGCTACCCGAATCTTTCTTCCTACTTCCAAGTTTCCAATCGCTGACCAAAACAGTCGCAGTGTCAGATCGATCCACTCGATCGATCACACGGAGGAATACGACGAGTAGGAAGGAGGACGACGAGAACCGGCGGCTTCCGTGACATACCTCCGGACACCTTCCTTGTCATGGCAGGCCTCTTCGCCTACTTCGCCGGCGGCATCGGCTTCCTCACCCTCGGGGCCGTCGAGTCCCTCTCCCCTCTCGTGCCCTCCCCCTATGTTCTTCGCCGCTTCCGGTTCCGCGCCGCCGCCGGCCTCTCCTCCCTCTGTTGCATCTTCTTCAGCTACTACTCCCTCGCCTCCGGCGGCACCCGCGACCCGCTCTCCGCCTCCCTCCCCCTCTCATCCCTCGCCGTCTCCGCTCTGTTCCTCCTCTATGCCCTCGCCGGCATCGCCTCCCTCTCCTCCTTCCCGTTCCTCTCGCCATTCCCCTCTCCCCTCCTCGACCTCCTCCTCTTCTTTGCCTTCGGCCAGGAGTTTATCCTCTTCTACCTCCGCCGCAAGGACCTCGACGGCGTCGAGAACCGCTACTTCGACCTCCTCCTCGTCCCCATCCTCGTTTGCGCCGTCTCCACGCTCTTCTCCGCGGCCCGCCCGGCCGCTCTCCCCCCACGCATCGCCCGCGCCGCGGCCCTATTCCTCCACGGCACCTGGCTCCTTCAGATGGGCTTCTCCTTCTTCACCAGCGTCATAGCGCACGGCTGCTCCCTCCGCGCCCGGAGCCGCGCGGACTACACGATCAGGTGCCGGTCCCACGATGACTTCCACCGCGGCCGCGCCATCGCCACCCTCCAGTTCAATTGCCACTTGGCCTTCCTCGTGGTCGTGGGCACCGTCGTGTACGGCGTCGCCGTTGCCCGGATGGACGGCGCCCAAGGCTACAGGCCTTTGAGCAAAGAGTTACGGATGGGGGAGATGCCCGTTTCGAGCTTCACGCTGGATTCGGACGACGACGAGGAGGAGATCGTGGCGGAGGCGAACATGATCAAGCGAGGCAACGACGACGTCGTGTTGTCCGTGCCGGAAAGGAATGGTGTCAATGCTCATTGAGTAAGTTTTCTGACGTACCATTTGCAAGAACAATGCACTTGTTTCGTCAAGATAAAAATTGTAGCTATTCCTGTTAGATGTTATTGTTCAAGGTTGTTCCTTTTTCTGCGTTATTCAGTATAATCATCACAACATCTGTACTTCAATAAATCTATAATTGCAGCATTTATTTCGAAACCCAACTGTAATTAGCTTCTAGTTGTAGGGCATTGGTTGTATAAGAAAATTTTGAGCTAATATTACGCAATTTGTTGATGTTTATCCCTTAAACCTGAATTTTATAAGAACCAAGCCTATTACAAAATATAATTAGAATTAAGATTCAGATTAAGATATCGTTAACTTATTGGGGATCAAATGTCAACCTTCTACAAAAGGATTTTTTTCCCACAAAAACATTTTGACGCATAATGATCAAGATGTTTTGGAGTTGGAGGCACCAGAAAAGAACACTGAATAATGAAAGTTTTCTTCCTTGTGTCAACAAAGTATCTGATAGAAACTGACATATCTGAACTGCATTGATAGTTAAGAATCCAAGTTTGATTTACAGCTTTAGAGTTTTGTAATCATAACATGAAACGCTCTTCCTCTAGAGGAGAAGAAAAAAAGAAGGTTTCAGAATGACCAACAGACGAGTAGCATTCTGGAGTGGTTTTTGTGTTTGTCCAGCAACAGGAATTAGGAACAGACAATATTACAAGTGGATGCTGGAGGTGATTGAATTCGGTAACTTTTTAATCACGATAATAAATTTACGGGATTTTTCTCCTGCATTATTACAATTACAACTTTGACTCCATATCAGCCATAGAGAAGTAAGCATATCTCCTTTTTTTGTGTGAAAAAAAAGTAAGCATATCTTTGTTCCATTTGTCTTTGTGGATGCTGAGATCTTTGTTGGATGCACCTTGGATTTTGCATGCTAAGGGAATTATCTCATCTCTGGCTCGGCTTCCCTATTGTTTTGAATGATAAACTGAAGGTTGCACACGTGCATACTGTTCTGTGATCTTAATAACGCCAAACGCAAGTGATGACATACTGAATTAAAAAGGGGGCAAATGCCTTTTGGGATCTACGTTTGTTTCGGTGCAAATCCATTTCGAGTCATGAGCATGACTTGGGTTGGGCGTTTATCACGAGAACTCTCCATTTCAAGATTTACTCCATTAGCCAGTTAAAAAGTGATTTGCGAACCCTTTTTGTTGAGAAAAGAAGTGAATTATGTATTGATTTAGAAACCTTTACCATGCCGTTATCCTGTCATTTGTGCTTTATGTGTTGGCCCCCAATTCAAACTCTACTCAAGTAACCAGAACGCAATAGGCAAAGCCGCCATCGTCATGGCGTTAGCACTGTGTAAAATTGACTCCAGAGATCCTGATCCATGATCCTCCCTAGGGTACGAAATACCAAAGTCATGAATGCAGTCGGCAAATTGAAAGGTAAGAACTTTGAAGCAATGCAGCTGCGACACACTTCAATCTTGTTTCTACTTCTCTTACCTCATCATCTTTCTCTTCTCTATCTGTTATCTATACTTCATCTCTCCCGTGAGTCATGATGATCAATTTAGGCTGCATTCCTGTTGTGCCAGTGAACCCACGCATTTAATGTGATTACGAGAAATCAACTGTTCTTTTTTTTTATCTCTCTTTTCAGAGAAAATATTGGTTTGGAGGACATCAGTATTACTTGATTATTGGTGATGAATGATGTATCAAAAATCCAAATGTAAAAGAAGAAAGTAAGAAGATGTTTCCAAAACTTTTGGCAGCCTTTTGTTTATGGGATGACTCCGTGGCTTGTGACAAATGTTTTCAATGCTTGTTTTGGTTGTGGCCTCAATTGGGATGTAAGAGATTTTCGGTGTAACTATTTTTCTATGCCTCAATTGGGATGCAAGAACGAGGATGAGCTTCGGTGCACCAATGAAGTCTTTTTTATATAAAGTGGCGTGATACTGTCATTTTATTTACTTGGCCTTTTTGCCGGCTATCAAATTTTTTTTGTAACTCTATTATTATTATTATTTCGGTCATGATCAATGACTTATCGGTGTTAATTCAGTGTTCGGACTCAAGCGGAAATGTGTATCAGATTAACGATGACGATTCTGAAAATCGAACTAGAGACTATTATTGTAATTCTATTATTATTAATGGAACTGCACTACCATTTTGCTATCCTTTCAGTTTTCAAAAAAAAAAAAACTTTTGGCAGCATAACTGTCACCGAGTTGAGAAAAAATCTCTCCTCCTGTGCGTATCAAATGTTTCCTTGCATTGCACGTGTGGAATTCGAGAAAGCAAGAGCACTAGTGAAGTGAACAAGGCAAGGGTGCTTCTTGTATTTGCATTTTTGTGTTGTGGCGATCTCAATTGAGGACAAAAGGTTATGTGCCCATCTCATAAAGAGATGCTGGTCAACGAGCTTCCAACAAAATCCAACAATGAACTTTGCAGTTAAATGTACTGCCCCAAGTGATACAAGAGTCGATGCAACAAGCACACCCCCCCACCCCCCACAAAAGAGTCAAACGCTGTTTCATGGTGGAGATCTGCCACTCGCGGGCTTCACTTTGCAGAAATGAATCGATGGCGACCGTGAATAAAGTTGATGTTTCAAAAAGAAGGAAATGGAATTGGGAAAAGCCTTTGGCTTCACAGATCCGTCTTTATATTTTAGAGACTTCTACTTTTACTTTTACTAACCTTACCTTTGTTCTCCTAAAGAGTGAAGTGTAAATTATTTCTGTAAAAAAAAGTATACAGTATGTTTTTGTGCTACAGTTTACAATGCCCATGATAAATCGATCAATGAATTATGTTCATTGCCCTTGTAACACGGGAGGAAAAAAAAAAGGAAATTTCTGTTATTTTGGCTATTTAATTGAATTGGTCACCTCGTGACATGAAAAGAGAAAGGTACAGCTCAAACTTATGAGCTGTTTGGTTTGAATATTCCGAGTTTGAAGTGAATAATTAAATTGACAAATTACTTTGAAGATTATTTAGATGAAGCAAAATGCAATGTTGAAAAATTAAAGAGTTGATATAATAGACAAAAGTATATGTAATAAATTAACTTTAGTATGTGTTTGAATAAAAAATAGATATTCTAAATATAAAATATAATTTTTAAAAAAATAAAATATGAATATAAATTAAAATTTTATTATATTAAAAAATTTATTAAAAATACAATATTTAAATATATTATTTTAATAATTTATATGTAATAAAATATCAGATTTTTTAATAAAATAATATAAAATAAGTAATATTATATTAATCCTTTATTATAAATATTGTCTATTTAATAAATAAATGATTTTATATAAGAAAAGGTGAAAAAGAGAAAATGGTAAAAAAATTAAAAGGTTAAAAAAAGAAATGTCAAATAAAAAATGAAAAAAAAGCAAAAACGGTCGGATGAAAATAGGGTCACCTAACTTTGATTCCACCATAATTAATGACTTCAATATTGGAGTGCAGGATAAAACTAAGTGGAATTAGGTCCTGTGCTGGTTTAATGCCAACTCTCTATTTTTTTTGTGTCTGATTATTCTGAAATGAAGGTTACTTCGTTTGCAGACAAGAGTCCGATATCCATCCATCCAAAGACCAAAGTAATCATCTAGTAAGTTTGAGCTTAATCCCCACATATTGCTCGAGACAAAATCATATAGCAGGGTTGAGGATGCCCTCTGTCTTGTTAATTAGGACGTTAGATATTAAGTTTTTGCGTGGTAAAAATGAGGAGTGTGAGACGTGTAACTTGAACAATCATGCAGATATTTAGTGTATCTGTGTATGGCATAATGTGTACTCCAAACTGAGCTGGTTTCTCTGAATCAACAATAAGAAAAAAGCATGTTGACAAAAAAGAATTGTATACCCTTCAGCTATATAGCATGGTGACTAATAAGAGGTTAAACCCTCGTAAGTCAGAGCTATATTTACCAAACAAAATAAATGTCAAAATACAAATCTTATTAAACAAACCCTTGGAATTCAATTAGGAGATTTTTCTTTCATTTACTTTGGAGTTTCTATATCATACAAAATGATACCAGCTAGTGGACAGAAGGCCCTCGTTGAGAGGATCTCTTCTAGGCTTGTAGGGTGGAAAAGGTGCACTCTCAATTAAGCGAATAGACTCATCTTAATCAACTCAGTCACCAATTCTATACCTGTGTATTTTCTGGGAGTGACACATGTCTCCAATGAAATGCTGGAGTCTCTCGAGAAAATCTCCAGAGGCTTCCTCTGGAAATCTAATGGAAACAAATGGGGTTTGCACCTCCTGAATTGGAGCACTGTTCAGCTACTCAAAGCTGATGGGAATTTAGGAATAGAAAAGCTACAAAACATTTGCACTTCCCTTTTAGCAAAAAGAGACCAGGCTCTTCTTAATGGGGATAATAGCATTTGGGTCAATTTGGTTATTGCTAAGTATGGAAAGCTAAAACTTTGGTTAGGTCCTACATGTCATGAGACCTTGAACAATCATCCTAACAGAGTCTGGTCTTGGAAGTTAATCATGGGCACAACACAAAAAATAAGAATTGGATTTACAAAAGTGATTAGTAATGGTCAACACACTAGCATCTTGATGGATCCATGGATCTTGGATATCCCCTTGCTTTCAAGCCTACTTTCATCAATGTAGAAACTCTATCTTTTGAACATAACGTCGACATGCTCATTAACAACAACACATGGATGCTTCATTCCTGCTTTGGTAAGCAACTAATATCTCAAATTGTTTCTATTCACCTGCCCGCGTCTGTTGCATGAGCCATGGGTGTGGATGGCTTATTCACATGGCCGAGCTAATGCAAAAACTGTCTACCGTTTCCTGTGCAGGAGCAGCCGCTCGACCTTAGCATCTGGAGGGCTCTGCTAGAACTCTTTTTGGCAAATTAAAGTCCTCCATAAATTTTCGATCTTTTTATGAAAGTTAATGCACAATCGGCTCCCTACCAAAGGTCTATTTCTACGTTTTGATCATTCTATGAATATGGACTACACTTTTTGTGGTTTAACTGTTGAATTAAATTGCCAATTATTTTTCCAATGTTTAGTTTCTCATGAGCTTTGGACGATCTTTCAACAACAGACAAACTATATTTTTAATTTTTTGGACTCTTGGCATGTGGGAGATTGGATCAAGGAAGGTCGTTCATTGGACCGGGGATCAAAATGAGTTTTTTTGTCACTTTTTGAATTCTATCTTTGGGGGATTTGGAAGGCTAGAAACGATTGCTACTTCAGTTCCAGAAGAGTAACCATGCTTTGTGTTTGGGAGCAGGCTCTTGTTGCGCATAATGAATTTATTAGCACCCATGTTCCTGAGGCACATCACTCTCAAGACTCCAGGTGAATCCGGTGGGAGCCCCCAACAGATGGTTGGATTAAACTCAACTCCGATGGATCCTTCCGTGATCCATCTTTGCTAGGGGAGCGGGCTACATTATTCGTGCCCCTAACACTTCTTTTTTGGCTGCAAGGTGCTGTAGAAGGAATGCTGAGGGCATATTAGAGTTTGAAGCTTGGGTCTGTTGCAGGGGCTAGAGGCTTGCAAGAGACTCGGCTTTCTTAAAGTCATGGCTGAGGT
Organism: Pontederia crassipes; assembly: GCA_030549335.1. Classification (NCBI taxonomy): domain Eukaryota; kingdom Viridiplantae; phylum Streptophyta; class Magnoliopsida; order Commelinales; family Pontederiaceae; genus Pontederia; species Pontederia crassipes. The sequence continues at coordinate 19,510,554 of CM060184.1, read as the reverse complement.
GAACTCAGAGATTCTAGTTAAAATCACAACTAGGGAGCACAACACTCCATGGAGAATACAAAATATTATGTCATTCATATGGAACATATCCAAAGATTTTCAAGCTTTTCAAATATAACATTGTAATAAATCTTGTAATAAAGCAACTGATTTTTTGATGGATTTTGGTGTAACTTATGGCACCAATATCTTACATGAGTAGGATCTTCCTCGTAATCTCACCATTTTGTACCAGGATATTTTTTCGGTAACTTAATGATATCTAACTTTTAAAAAAAAAATAATAAGAAAAAGGCTATAACCTTTCCTGCTCTTTGGTACAGGAGATAACAGTTTCTTCACAAATTAAAACATTTTTTCCCTGGTACACAATTATCATGTTCATCTGAACTCAAGTCAAAAGTATATACTTTATGCACATATAGGGGCATCCTAAGAGAGGGAGGAAGCACCCAACAATGCATTACCACATGAGTCAGTAAAAAAATGCAGTGGAATCTTTGTGGTATTTCATGCATACTATTGCCATACATATATCAATCTTGGCATTGGGTCTTCCGACAAAATCATGCTTCCAACTAGCTAGTGTGTGCCAGCAGCAGCTTAACCGGGGAGGAAAGTCTAAAGACCACATGGCCCTCTGCACCATTTTAATTCAACACATCTCCCTCAACACTGACAGACCCCCAATGCATCCCCTTCCTTTTTTCGAGTCTCTTCTTTTTCTTCTTTGCCTTCTCATCGGCTGAGCTGACAGAATGCGCCCACCGCCTGCAGCACTGCCCATGTGTCTCCTTTTCTTTTCTTTCTTTTTTTTTTCTGAATAATTCATCACTTTCATGACCATTGTGAATAAAAAAATGCTAACTATATATATATATATATATATATATATATATATATATGTGCGCGCGTGTTTTCTTTTGTTTTCCTTTTTTCCTGCTCAAACCTGCACCCGTGCCAAGATGCACCTTTAGCTTAGGGATCGTTCATGCACCAACGATTGGATAAGTGCTTGAACCAAAAAGATCATATGCCTATCTTAATATCTTAATTGGTTCAATTCTATCCAGTTGAAGAAGAGAAATAAGATTGAACGCACATAAACATAAAAGAGAGAGAGAGAGATTGTTTTCTAATAATTTGTATTTTTTTTTTCAGAAGTCGAAGTACCAAAAATGAGTACGTTAAAATTAATGTGTTTCTTAAAATTTAATAAATTTAAAGCTTTCGCATATTTGATGCCCAATCGACCCCACCTAGTGGGATAATGTTTTGTTGTTGTTACTTATTTGATGCCCCAAGATAATTCTGACCTAACTTTTTCACCCAAAAGAGATACATATATGCCTTGTGGGTTTCATGATAGTCCTCCCTGTGATCATTAGATGCAAGAAGTAGAGCACCACTCACTTTGGAAACTATCCCTCTATTTTTTCTCTCTCTCTCTCCCCCTCCCTCCTGCCTTCCTATCAATCATGTTCCTCATCTTCTTTCAACCACCGTCATCGACAGCCCCTCCTGCTCCCCTGGTCGAACAGCCATCATTACTCTCCAATACTGTCATGAACACTGCTGGAAGGAGGAGTGTGGGAGGCCAGATGCAGAAGAAACCTACAGGCTGATCAAGAGGAGATAGGGGAGAGAGAGAGAGACGAGAGAGGAGAGGAAACAGCTTTGGTGCGTGGAAGCTCGCTGCGAATAAGGAGATCATAACTCTTATATCAGAAGCCCATATACATCAGAAGCTCTTATATCAAGTCAAGCAAGGCATCAACGTTTCTTTTTCTCTTCTGGGGAATGCAAGCGCCATGGTCCGAGAACAAGTGTCATCTTCCTTCTTTCAGCTATGTTTACAGTCTTACTATCACTACTATCAATTATGTGAATATCTTGTTTCCCTAGATCCAATACCTTTTTACCTCAAATATGGAGTCACAGTTGATATCAAGTGTGTTTTAGTTCTTGAAATTTTAAGATGAAGCTATATATATATATATATATATATATATATATATATATATTGATCAATTAAGAGTACAAGGATGTATGTTCATGTCTTTGTTTCTCTTCGAAGATCGACAAACTAGATGGCCTTTGGTTTTAAAGTTAACATCTTGTACCTGTTAATCTCGAACCCTTCATGATGGGTTCACAGATGATTCCTATCATTTACATCATCATTTTGCATGCTTCGATCCGACTGCAGATCCACCGAGAGTTTGCAAGATGTTGTTGTGTACGGGGAATAATCTCCAGCTGTTTCGATTTTTGTTCTCCTCCAGTTCCCAGGGACAGATGCGTAAAGATCTAGCTAGATTGAGTACTATTTTTCTTCTGTTATCTCTCCATGTTCATTCATTGTGTGAAAAAGATTAATATTTCATGTAAAACCTTCTGTGTTTTGCAGATCCGGATCTGTTATACTTTTACATATGCAAAACTTAGAATACTAATATGCTATTACACTTTGTATAGATCAGTGTACAAATATTAGTTTCCCTATATAATTATATATAAAACTTATTGTCTATGCAAGGATTCCTCAGGCGGTCTACTTGTCTCTATTCTTGTTTGTTCTACCTATGTATGCTTTATGCTTTGCTTTCTGATGTACTTACAAACGTGGGAGTACCGAGTACTCGTTGCATGTGGGTACATGGGATCATATATGATGACATTGTCGTTCTATTTAGATATTGAACCTTTAGTAGTTATATACAAAAAAAAAAGTTATATACAAGTACATGCTATGGTTTACAATCTTTTTTAATTGTTAAATGAAAAATTATCAGAACATTTAAGAGTTAATTTATAGGCAAAGTGGATTTGAAGCATTTACTATCAGTATATTGGCCATGTTTCATTTCCTACAATATTAGAGTTTGTATATAAATAAATAAATAACAATGAAATGACAAGACGTTTATAGTCTAACATCACATAGCTAGGCAAACCTATATTGTGTTGCCTCTGCAAGATAATTCCGTCACAAATCTGATAATAAGAATACTATCATTATATATGACATAATGCTAATAATATATATATATATATATATATTCTTTAATTAATTGAATTAATTTATTATATTAATTAGCATCCTGTGCAGTGTACCCATTCAAATATTTCTTTTTTTTCGGTTGCCGTGACGCTCCAAACTAAGTGACGTTAAGGAGCAGCGCATTGGTCACATGTTTGAATTTGACTAATGTGATGTCTTCTCGAATTTATAGCGAAATTTTTTTACATCCGCAATGATTTAACATAAATGATGAAAATTTATTATTCATTCTACCTTAACCCGTTAGGTAAATATTTCTTTGTTCTAGCACCGAATTATATATGATTTATTATAAAAGGCTACAAATAAATTAAAACTTAGTTGAAGGATAAATATTAATTAGTTCCCAAAACAGCGAGGAAGAACCACACAACGCACGAAATAAATTGAAAACAGTTTGAAGTAAGCATCTTCCATGCACTGTGCCTAAATTTCAGACTTGGCACTATAAAGTATAAACCGACAAGTAACTCTCATCATTACCTTTGGTTCAGTTCTTCATTTATTAAATATGTAAATATACATTTAATATATTTATATGTCGATGTGACTGAAATATATCACTAATTGAATTGTATATATTTCTTGCCATTTGCTAATTTCGAGTTATTTGTAAACATTATTTATGCTATTGTAAGGAATGGCAGACTAGATATTATGTGCAAAGTAACCTATTATCATCAGAAAAATATTATTAAATATAATAAAAAAAATTAACGATTTATATCATAAGAAAAATGTATTGGATGATTAAATTTATCTTCTAAAAATATAAATATGATAAGCATTTATATGCTGCAGGCACTTTTTAAATTGATTTCCCTTGCTTCACGATGAAGTATTGGAAAATTTTCATTAAATGACATTTTATTTTTTAAATTTATTTTTTTCTAATTTTCTAAAATTTGTTTTCATAATTTCATATAATTTTATTAGTTTTTTTATTATTGTCCCACGTTGGCAAGCGTACATGCGAAGGAAAGTAAAAATTGGCATCTATCAATTCAAAAGGATAGTTGAAAGACAGTGTAATTACAAAATAAAATTAAAAGATAGAGTTAAAAAACGGTTAAAAGTACTCCAGAAATTAGCTTTTCTTATTAGATGAAGAGGGAAAGTATAAATAGCAATATATATATATATATATATATATTTTGCTATTTATACTTTCCCTCTTCATCTAATAAGAAAAGCTATATATATTTTGCAAATGGTTAGAAGGAAAACATAGAATGTGTAATACTTAATTAGTCATTAATTTAATATAATCATACGAAAGATTTAAATAGATATAAGTGTACGACATTAAAAGAAAACAAAATTAGGATAATTAATAATACTTAGAGTGAAAAAGAATATTACACCAAAATTCATCAAAACTGGAAAAAAGAAGGGAGAAAATGGTAGTGCTACATGCCTTGGAGTAAGAATCGTAACAAGAATACAAAAAATGAAGAAATTGCAAAAGACGTGTCAGAAGGAATCGATTGAAGAAGTTGTCCAAAAATTTTAGGATACAATGGGTATCCCCCATTTGAAATGGGGGACAGTCCCCCCATTTTCATGGGGTTTTTTTTTCTTGAACCGATGTTTCGGACGCGGTTCATAATGTCGGTTCAAAATCAAACTAGATCCGGATCGGACGGAGTAATAAAAATCTGTTGTAAACTCTTTTCCTCTCATTTCCCGACCTCACACTCTCTCTCAACTCTTGCTCTCAACTCTCTCGCTCTCGCTCTCCGATTTGGTCGTCGGCGGCCTTTTCCTCTCATTTCCTGACCTCACACTCTCTCTCAACTCTCAATCTCGCTCTCCGATCTGGTCGGCGGCGGCCTCGGTCGACCAGATCTGGTCGTCGCCAGCCTCCTTCGACCAGATCTAGTCGTCACCCTGCTGCGCTCGCACGACAACGCCCGCACGCCGGCCGCCTTGCACGACAACGCCACGCACGCCGCCGGACGTCCTGCTGCGCTCGCACGACCCCGCCCGAACGCCGCCGGCCGCCCTTCTGCGCCGCCGCCTCTCTCCCTCCCCTCTCCGACGTCGCAGATCTGTCCGTTTCCACAGATCTGGCCATCACCGCAGATGGCTGTTCTCTCCCCGTGCGACTGCGGAGATGGCTATTCTCTCCTCGCACGGCGCGGCGGACGGTCGCCCTTGCGCAGCGGCGACCTCCGCGATGACCTCGAGCATCGGATTTCGCCCTTCGCCGACCACTGACCAGATCTGCTCGTGAAGGGGGCCTCGAGCACCAGATCTCGTCCTTCGCCGACCGCTGACCAAATCTGCGAGTGAAGGGGGCCCGATCCAAATGTCGGCGAGCAGATCCGCGCGGTCCTAACATCGAGCACCCCACCTCGATCCCGCCGAGTGCCGCCGACCTCCGCCGTGGTGTTGTCGACCTCCCGCGACCCCGCACCACCGCCGACCCCGCACACCGAGTGTCACCGCACACCGAGCGCCGCGGCCCCTCATGCCACGAGCACGCCAAGCGCCGCGGCCCCCTCACGCTGCGAGCACGCTGAGCACCGCAGCCCCCTCATGCCGCGAGCACGCTGAGCACCGCCCCGCCCCGTCGTCGCGTCATTTTTTTATGTTAATCTTCGTTAATCCTATAATAGTGATTAATAACACTTTTGTAAATTCTTCATTTTTGTGTTAAGCACGTTAATTCTTCATTTTTTGTGTGTTAATTCATGTTGTAAACTAGTTAAACATTCGTTAATGCATGCTTGGATTTATTATGTAAAATTCTTGTTCAAGTCGGATTTGTACAATGCCTCAAAACCTCGAATAGCTCCTGAAATCCTCTCCATTTTGTTCGTTCATTTGAATCGTGTTCTTTTCGGATCATTTTATGGTCCATAAATCCATATATAGGTACACAATTCTAAGCATCTCATGAACTCAATGAGCTCTGATTATTGCAATTTGATTTGCCTCCGCTGAAAATTCTTATGCACATTTGCATGAAATCCAAGTCGACTTCGTAACTTCAAATCATATGAATGAACAAAAAAAATTACAGATGAATGAAGGACGTGCAGCGTTTGGTCGGTGGGGATGCTTGGCGGCGTGCGACATAAATGATAAGATTAACACATCCATTAATCAGAATTAAATGATAAAAACATTTTGAATTTACCAAGTGTAATTAATCAGAATGAATTAATTAAGTTTAAACTAGTTTCCAACAAACTTTACAGCACAAAAGATTAACACTCATGCGTAATTAACATTACGTTACATAGCACATCCATTACATTACATTACAAATAAATCACACTCATTTACAACATGAATTATCAACAAAATATTTACAAAAAATTACAAAAAGTGTAACTAATCACACTAATCACACAACATTTTGATAATTCTGGACGGATGGATCACGACGACAGGGTCCGATCTCCGGTGGCGAAGTCGCGAGAGGAGAGGGGCAGATCTCATCGGCGACAACCCGATCTCCGGTGGCGAAGTCGCGAGAGGAGAGGGGAGATCTTGTCGGCGGCGGCACGGTCCTCAGCGGGCGGGGGGCGGCGTGCGAGATCGGCATGATGTACGGGCGGGCGGCGGCGGGCGGGAGTGGCAGGGCGGCCGGCGGCGTGCGGGGGGGTCGTGCGAGCGCGGCAGGGCGGCCGGCGGCGTGCGAGAGGGGTCGTGCGAGCGCAGCAGGGCGGTCGGCGACGTGCGGGCGGGGTCATGCGAGCGCAGCAGGGCGGCCGAATCTGGTCGAGCGAGGCCGCCAACAACCAGATCTGGTCGGATATGGCCGTACGGGGCCGCCGCCGACCAGATCTGGTCGAACGAGACCGCCGACGACCAGATCTGGTCGGATCTGGTCGAACGGGGCCGCCGTCGACCAGATCTGGTCGAACGAGACTGTCGACGACTGGATCTGGTCGAACGAGGCAGTGTCGATCGGAGATCGGGGAGCGAGAGCTTCGAGCGTCGGATGCCGTCGCGCAGTGGTCGACAGCGGAGTTGACGAGGTCGTCGAGGCATAGATCTCGCCGGCGGCCATCAGATCTAGAGAGCGGTGAAGGCGGAGAGCTCGAGGGACGCGGTGGATCCCGGAGCTCGCGACGAATCTGGAGAGCGAGAGAGCGAGAAATAGGTGAAGGCGGAGATCTCGAGCGAGAGAGCGAGAGAGGTGAGAGAGAGAGAGAGCGAGAGTAAAAAGGGTAAAAAAAATTTCACCCCATCTGAACCGTCGGACGATGTCGTTCGATTTTGGTGCACAGATCATAATTCAATCGTCTGGTTCATCATAAAAAAAACCTATTTTGATTGGCGTCCATCCGATGCGCATCGGACGGGCACCTTTAAATGGGTGGACTCTCCCCCCATTTCAAATGGGGGGATACCCATTTTATCCAAAATTTTATCATTCACTTTTCAAAATTTTCTTTTTCTTTTCACCACAAAGTCAAATGCTACTTTATCAAAGTTTTCAGTGTGCGCAAATTCATACATCCTTGCCCATACAATGCTTTCTGCTACAAGCCTCCTGAGTAAATATTAAATGTTTTTCCTTTTTAAAAATAAAGAAGTATTCATTAAGAAATCCTAGAGTTCACGCACAAAAAAGGTCAAGGCCGAAGGGGGTCACCCCAAAAATTGTCACAAAAAATTATACGCCCAAGGTTTGCCTGGTAATAACTGGTTGATTGTGAGAGCTACTAATGTTGGTTCAAATTTAGACGAGGTGTCATATGCCAGCAATTATGCCCCTTAAGTGCCACGGACAATGGAAGCACTTGTTAATGATTTTGGTAAGCTTCAGTGAGTTCGAAAAAAATGTTGTGCCATGGATTCCTTGTCTAACGCAGCGCCGGAGACCAGAACGCAAGCTTCGAGCCTCAGACTCCAATGCCGAGCTTGAAAGGTGCCATGAAGATCCTACTAAAAGAAACTCGCCAACATTAGTGCTGAGCAGATATCCCGTGCCATCAATCCCTGATGACTATAGATATGAGCCATTAGTACTGAGCCTAGCCCAATAATGGGGAGGGGTCTTCCACTCGACCCTAGCAGGGTCATAGGGGTGGAGAGTGTGGCAAAAAGGTGCCTCAAGTGCATGAGACTCAGTACAGTCATGGAAAGTGACCATGACTCTCTGTCAAGCTGCCTCCACGGTAATATGCTTGTGACGAAAAAAAATGTTATTGCGCAGATTCCAGATCTCCTAAAGTGTAAGGGCAAATAATGAAAGGAATTTTTTTTAGGAGCAATCCAGATGATTCCCCTCATTGATCCAGGAACCAAGGTGCCATGTGGAAGAGAGGTGAAAGGTGATATTAAGATTGTTTTGCATGATTGTAATGCATTGTATTTGTAACAAATAAATTTGTTAGCAAGTGCACTAGTTAAATCAAGTAATATAGATAGTAGAGTGTCGAACCCACGAGGAACTAGTTAAATCTAATCCATCTTAATAATATATTAGGAGAAGAAAAGGGTGTTCTGATATGAAAATAGAAAATAAAGATGTAAAAAATTAAATAACAAAAAAATAAAATAAATAGGTATTAAGTCAGGATTATGATGATTAATAATAAGGATTAACTAATACAAATCACAATGATGATTAAATTATAACAATGATAAACAGATTCAATTCTAAGGACGGATTAGAATTATCTAAAATAATGACTTCTACGCTGAGTAAATCAAACTATCTTAATTCTCACAAAACTTAAGATCACAAATATTGAGTTAATATTCAGTTAAGAAAGATATTAAGACACATTAAGTTGTAAGTCCTAAACTAAGATATTCTCGCTGGATAAAATCCGATAGACCACATAAAATCTAGCACAAATGATGAGTTATAAGATTTGTGTTATGATTATTTCAACTTTGAGTTAAAGAATGGTTTGTTAAAAATTATTTAATCCTAAAACTAATCACCCCAAATTTGGTTTGTAGTCTTATTTTAGAATATAATAATGTTAGTAAAAAGCATTAATCACAACAATCATAATCAAAAGAAACTAAAATAACTATATTAATTCAAATCTAATAACCGAGTTCATACAGTTTTCTCGAAAAGATTAATAATCTCTATTACATAATTAATTAGCATAAAAAGTACGAGTAAAGAACATCCAAACAATGATTAGAAGACATAATTCTTCATCTCCGATGATCTCTGGATCGCTGCAAAACATATGCGCTGAGTTGCTTCGTAGTTTTTCTCGAACAAACATAAAAAAACTTTGAAATTCATCTTTTGCAATGTAGCATGGTTCCCAGGTCTCAAGCACCTCCAAGCACCACAAGCATGATATTTTTTCTATCTCATAGGGTCTCTATTTATAGCCTCCAAGGGTTCTAAGAGTTTTCGTAGTGTTTCAGTTTGATTCGAAGTCTTTTCATGTTAAAATAAATAAATTCGGAATAGACTTTGATAGGTCTTTAAAATCATCCAAAACTTCTTCAAATCTGAGTAAATATGTTTTTTAATCATCCATGAGGCTTAGGATAAAGTTTAACTTCGATCTGTACTTAAAATTTTCAAAAAAGTTGAAAAAATCTTAAAAATAGCCTTCATAACGACCCTACAACAACAACAACAACAAAGCCTTATCCCACTAGGTGGGGTCAGCTACATGGATCATACGACGTCATTCCGCTCTATTAGTAACCAATTCGTTGATCCATGTTCATAAGATTGGACAGGATTTTATGCTGACTGTCGGGGCCTAACACAACCCTCCTCCTTTATCCGGACTTGGGATCGGCTATAAAATATAGGCGGAGTTCCTTCATAACGACTCTAACAGTGTCCAAATTGGAGAAGAACTATGATTTTAACGCCCCGTAACTCAAATTTCATGGCCCTTAGTGTCCAAATCGGAGTAAAAGTTGAATTTTAACGATCCATAATATCTTGGTCACGGCCCATAACTCGGGCAAGTTTTTGGTTCAAAATTGAGCATTTTAATGGGTCGTAACGGGCTATTCACGCGCATGCTCTTACAATCGTTACGGTCATATAATGATTCATTATATTAAATTCAGTCCTTATAGCCTCCACTAATTTTCACTTTTTGGCTCCGATTTGAATGTCATTTGCTTCTGTGGATTCCTGACTCAATTTTCTTCCATTTTCTACAATAAAATTTAGAATTTGAGTAGATTTCTATTTTTATAAAATAAAAGCAAATAAGGTCAGAAAATGATGCATGCTATATGAAAATAAATTGAAATGTGATTAAATGCTAGACTAATTATATATTGTATTTTGCATGCATCAATTGTCCAAAGTTATCTCGTAATGGGGCACTCGAAAAAGAGAATATTTGTTCTATAGTAAGACTACAGATGAGGCATGTTGGATTCACATTGCTGTCAAAGAGTAAAATGGAATTTAGTGTGGGTAAACGAAGGTGGAGTTTCTATAGAAAAATGTGGGTTTTTTTTTTTTTTTTTGGGGGGGGGGGGGGGGGGGGGAGGGGACTGGAATCTACCATAACACTTTTCAAGGCTGCTCGCCAAGAGGATGTAGCAGTAAAGAGCGGTGGTAAATAAAACTATAAACTAAGTTCGTATTAGCTCGTCCATGGATATCCGTTACCCAAGCCCACGTGTCATCATAAGCGTTGACAAGAATGTAAATTCGTTCAATTAAGGAACTGATACTATTCGGGAAAATAGTGTGAAGTAGAGAAATGTTTCAAGTGTTGTCTCGTATGAGGTAGGAGACATTGAGATTCTCCAAGGTGTAATGCATGTTTATATATGTAGGTTTCCAGATGAGGGGAATATCGAAAATCCGGAATGGGAGATTTTTTTAGTTGTAGGGTTTAGATCCCAGAGATTGAGATTGTCGTATTTGCTAGAAATGAGATATCCCCAAATGGAGTTGGTGTTGTTTAGCAGATCGAGGATACGATGACCGAGTAAGGCACTCGTAGTGTCCCAGAGATTTCGAATACCCAAACCACCCATAGCATGGGGGAGTTGCGCCACATTCCAACTAATCAGGTGAATGCAGGGGAGACCCGATCCACTCTCCCAGATAAAAGATCTAGATAGTTTTTCCAAAGAAAGCAGAGTGTTTGTTGTGAGAGGTGAAGTGCCAAGGGCATAGACCAGAACGGAATACATAACTGATTTGATTAGAGTGAGTCGTCCTGTCTGAATACACAACGGAATACCTACGCCGACTCGTCAAGCGCGAGGTAACCTTGTCCAGAATGTAGTGTTGCTTGTGTAAAGAAATACGTTTAGGAGAGATGGGTACTCCTAGGTAAGTAAACGGGTAATGGTCAATATTAATGTTGAGAGAGTTTTTTTATGGGTTGTTTACGTCTGGCATAGATATTGTCATGCAAATATATCTCAGATTTTAATGGGTTGAACTTCTGATCTGTAAGATAATTATATATATTAATGATCTTTTTTAGATTATGACAGTTTCGCTTAGTGGCCCATAAACAAATGATGAGATCATCAACAAAGAGAAGATGACTGAGCGAGAATGTTTTGATTTGATATGGAAGAATGCTACCTGATGCAACATGAAAATTCATAAGCGAGGAGAGGACTTGTGATACTAAGATGAAGATGTAAGGTGAGAGATGGTTCCCCTGCCCAATCCCTCAGTGAAACCTGAAGGGGGAGGGGATGGGGTGTCATTTATAACACAGGTGAATATGGGAGATCGAATGCATGTGTTAATTCAGGATATAAATAAGGGTGGAAAGTTCATGTGCACTAAGATGGAGTTAATAGAGTCTTAGGAGATCCTGTCGAAGACCTTTTCCATATTCATCTTAATGAGCATGAATTTATGGCTCCCCAAATTTAGGGAATGAACTATTTCATGAGCAATAAGGATGTTTTCCCTTATGCTTCTACCTGGAACAAAGGCAGACTGTGAGTGATCAATTAGGTCTCCAATGATTGGACGTAAACAATTCGCAATTACTTTGGATAAGACTCGGTATAATACATTGTAGAGAGATATGAATCTGAAGTCCACGATCTTTTTCGGATTCCCCACATTGGGAATGAAAATAAGGGATGTGTCGGCCCAACAGGAAGGGAAAATGGCTTGTTAGAGAAAAAATAATAATAGTGTTTGTGATCTTGGTATCCACAATATCCCAATAATGACGATAAAAGTCCAAGGTGAAGCACTACAAGAAAATCGCGATTTTCCGACGGGCAATTTTCGATGGTTCGAAATCCGTCGCAATTTGCGATGGATTTTTCGACGATTACGATCGTCGGAAATGATTTATATTATTATTTAATTTTTCGACGATTAGGAATGTCGATATTTCCGACGGATATCCATCCGTCGCAATTTTCGACGGATTTTGACCGTCAGAAATGAAAAAAATAAATTATGTAATTTATTATATTATTATTTAATTTTTCCAATGAATTTTTTGACGATTATGATCGTCGAAAATAAAAAATTAAATTATGTAATTTTTTATATTATTATTTAATTTTTCGACGATTAGGAATGTCAATATTTCCGACGGATATCCATCTATCGTAAAATCCGTCGTAATTTCCGACGGTCGTAACCGTCGATAAATATATAATAACATCGTATGAGGGATATTTTATTAATATAATTAGTGACGGTCCGTCCTGTCCCTATTTCCGATGGTTATGACCGTCGGTAATATTTAGCGACGGTTCAAAATGTCGATAAAATAAAAAATAAATATTATATAAAATTAAATATAATATTTTATTTTTACGATGGTCACAACCGTCGGTAACTTTAAAAATAATTAATATATGCATTTCTGATGGCCAGAACCATCGTTAATTAAAATTTCGTTATCCTATTTTTTTTTCATTTTCCCGCTTTCTCGTCGTTCGAAATCCAATATATACCCTCTCCTCTCCTATCCTCTCACCCTTCTCTCCTCTCTCTCCCTCCTCTTCTCTCTCCCTCTCCCGGCCACTCTCCCTCCTCTCCTCTCTCTTTGCCTCTCTCGACCGGCGAGCCTCACCGGACGTCATCGACCGCTGGCGATGCTCTCCCGCCTGCTCTCTCTCTCTCCGACCCAGACCGGCGGCCGGATCCGGCCGCCCGGCCACAACGGTCCGGATCCGATCCCCAGCGGCCCGGATCCGGAGCCGAATGCGGCCCCCAGCGGTCAGATCGACCGCCTGGCGGCCGGATGCGGCCCCCAGTGGCCGAATCCGGCATCGACGGCCTGGATCGAGCGTCGGTGGCTCGGATCGGGCGCCGGATCGGCCACCAGCGGCCGGATTTGACCGCGGCCGGATTCGGCCGCTAATTTTTTTTAAAAAATTCCTTGCGACGGCCGGATTCGACCGCTAGTCGGCTATTTTTTTATCTTATAAAAATTCTTTGCGATAGTTTTGACCATTGAAAGTTTCGACGGTCGGGCGACGACCGCTGAAAGTTTCGACGATAGCAACCGCCAATATTTGCGACGGTCGACGAAATCGTCGAAAACTTCGACGGTCACGACCGCCAAAGTTTTCGACTGTTTTGTCGACCGCTGCAAATATCGGCGGCCGTGACCGTCGATATTTGTGGCGTTTCTTTCCCAACCGTCGGAAAAGATTTGCGACGAGCAATTTTCGGACGTTTCCACTTTTGTCGAAAGAACCGTCGGAAACATTGTTTCCGACGGTTTTAGGAGAAATTACAGACGGTTATGACCGTCTGTAATCCCCGAATTTCTTGTAGTGAAGCTGTCCGGATCGGGCACCTTCCCCACAAACATACTCCAGAATACCTGCTTGATCTCAGTCGGCGTAATAGGGGAGATCAGAGAGGTAGCTGAGAGTGAGTTGAGAGTTGGAAGCAAAGGCTAAGCGTCCGAGTCAATGGTGAGTGGGGAAGTTTGTTTCTAGAGGTTCTTATAGTGGTTTACAAACAGATTTTGAATTGTCAAGTTATTTGAGCTTAAGTTGCTTTGAGAGTCCTAGATTTCTTATATTAAATTTTGCCTCTGCCGAATGATGGTGGAAAGGTGGAAAAACCTTGTGTTGCAATCACCTTGGCGAATCCAATTTGACCTGGATTTGCTTCACCATTTCAAACTAATTTGTTTGAGAATGGCGGCATGGAGGTGATATGTTGATCAAAGGGATTGGAGCTCAGAAAAGAGAGGCCACGCTAAGTGTCCAGAAGCTCAAGATTGGATATGTGTTTTAGAGTATCCTGGGCCCAGGATTCCAGGTGTCCCAGGGAATGTTTGTTCCAATATAAGGTAACAGTTTTGATTTTGTTGAGAGTATTTGTAAGACTATCAGGGGAGGTATCATTTGTGTATAAGTTCTAGCTTCTGGTGACAATATCCCTAGCCTCCTGGTAATATAGCTAGAAGGCCTCATACTTGAAAGAACGAGAAGGGTAAAGTGTGTTTTTGTTTGGAAAAGGAGGGGAGCATGATCAGAATCACAGCGAGGCAGAGTGTGCAATTGAAGGTTGGGGAATTGCTCTAACCAATGGTGATTTAGAAGAATACGATCAAGCCGACAGTGGATGTGGACTAAACCTGAACGATTGTTACACCAAGTGTACTTGATGCCAGGAGATCAACATCAATCAGGTTTTGTTGCTCAATAAGATGTCTAAAGGATCTAACTGATTTGGACAAGCGGAAAGGGGAACCGCTAATCTTATCAGCAGTGGAGAGTACACAGTTAAAGTCTCCTATGAGAGCCCAAGGAAAGTTAGTCGTATCGATTCTACATAAGTTAGTCGAAAGAGCATTACGCATAGTCGGGATTGTGCTAGTGTAGATATACGATAGAAAGAAAGTAAAAACCATTTTGAATAACTACTGCATAAAAACTAGTCAGAGTTAAGGAACGAAGTCATCTGAGTGTCTTGGCCACGCTAGGGTAGGACAATGCCGTCACCCGATAGGATAGGATTAGGGAGGGGGTTATTTGGGTTAGGGTGACAGATAAAATTAGGCGATTTATGGGAGGGGCAGTGGGATGGGGAGTAGGGCGGGAGTGAGTGGGGGATAGCTAAGGGTGTGTTATCTTGGGTGAAGATCGGTGAATTATGTTCTGACGGTGTCAGATGTAGGACTAGTGGGGGCAGCGCGGATCGGTGACATCATGTGCTGAGTTGTGTCTATCGAGTCCACGTTGGCATACACATGGGACTGAGATGGTTGTACCTGTACAGAGACGTTACAGAGACGAGAAACATTGGAGGGAGGATCCAACCGTTGAGCCTGCGAACTCTAGTAAGCCGTTGACAGGGAGGTAACGATCTGGCGGGGAGACTGTTGATCTCCCTCTTGCGCCAGAGCATGGATCTAGTGGCCAAAGAGTAGAACATCCTGACGTCCCGGTTGGCCCTCCAATGTCTCCGGCCGGGAGCACGATTCCAAGCAGTGACCGAGGACACCACAGCATAAATAGATGGTGGGGAGGCCTTCATATGTCACCTGTTGGAATTGGCGCAAGCCATTCGGGAGGCGGATCCAAACACCTTGCTTGATGGGTTTAGAGAGATCTACCTCAGAGCACACACAAGCCAGTGGATGGAGATCATAAGACAGTGCTTCCTTATCGATGCGGAGCAATGATCCGAAGGACACAGTAATTCGTTGAAGTGACTGCGGGTTCATGAGCTCCAACGCGAGACCCGAAAACTGGATCTAGGTCGGGGAGGTCAACAATTGATCTCCATCCGAGCGAAAAAAGGGAGACACTTGAGTCACCGATAGATTATGTCCGCAAAAACCCCATGGGCTGCCGGTGAGGATCTGCGGTCGATCATGTTCATTAAAGAAAGCAAAGAGGAAGAATGAGTTACCAATATTTGAGATCTTGAAAGGGGAGAAGATTTTTCATAGGCCCGGGAGTTCTTGGCGTAGGGTATCTAGGTTCCCCATGAAACGGCCGAGCTGGCAGCACTGTAATGGATGCAGACCCGGTGATGTCCTCATATGGAATGTCAATCAGTGATGGACTCCTGCAGCGAGCGGAGTTGGCGGGGGACGGGGGATGCGCGAAGGTGGTTGAGGGTGAGCAACGTGTGCCTACCTGCCACGGACGGTCTCGGCCCCGGAACGGTGGAGAGTAGGAAGGAGGTCAGGTGGGGGCTGGACGAGATCGAGGTGGGAGAGTTGGGAAGGAAGGTCTGGGTGAGAAAGAGGAGGCAGAGGGGAGGGGTTTGTAGTTGAGAGGAGGGGAAGGATCGGGGTCATGAGGGGCAAGATTTAGGTCCATTTGGGGAGGAGGTACCTCTGGCAAGACGTCGGAGGTGGGGGCGATGACAAGGATCAGGGGTTAAGGGGCAGCGGCTGACATATAGGGTTTTTTCTTGATTTACTTTTTCTCTCAATCATCCGTGGGAGGTGCGTTGGCGAGCAGCACAAGGACTGGAGGACTCGGTAAATGTTGTTTGCAATAGTATTGTAGTGCAGCATTTATATGTTTCATGAATGGGATGATTGTACAAATTGATCAATTAATTGATGGTCTATACTCATATGAGATTGTCGTATGATCAATTGTTTCCTGATATTGATACATGTTAATGGACTATCAAGTGCTATTTGATTACCATTTTGCTTGTTAGTATATTTTTTTTGAATGCCTACCCAAGTCTACAAGAGGTCTCCGATATTTGAGACTACTAGCACTCGATTAATTCGAAGTTCGAAATTATTCTCTGACCAAGATGATAGCTTCAAGACTCGAACTTGGGATTACTAATATCTAACGTGCGTTTGAAACTCAACTTTGCTACCAATTGAGTCAACCACAATTGGTTACTTCTTAGTATATTGTATGTGACTGTAGAATGACAATATTTCTTGAAACATTCGATTTATTATTGTTATGTGTGTTGCATAAATATCTATATGATTCATTAAAGCCCTTTCATGCCTTGCATGCATTTGGCTTTGCAAAGCAACTTTTGCATTCTTAACTTTTCCTGGTTCTTAATAATCTTCTCATTTAATGTCTAATCATATCATTAGCTCTGTTTATATTTTTTCCCAACTGATTGATTTTTATAGGAAAAAATATTTTAAAAGTTTTTATGGTCAACAAATCACAGTAAGAAAGAAGGATTACACCTCATTTGCAATGTTTCAACCAGTTCAATCATGAATCGGTCAAAATTCGGTTCGTTTTGATATTAAAATCGATTTCGATATTGAATTGAGAAAAATCGGTTGATCAGTTCAACCTGGCTCAATTTAAATTTTGAAAAAAAATTAATGATAAAAATAGGAAAGTTTAAAAAGAAAAAAGAAAATGAATATAAGAAACGTAAAAAAGGAGAGAATATGACATGTATAAAATTAAAATGGAAAATTATCAAAGGGCATAAATAAAGGAAAGTGTTAAAGAAAAAAAGAAATAAGAATAATTTAAAATAAAATTTATTAATATAGCATCTATCATCAATAAATAATAGATAAAAATTAATAATAATCTATTTATATTTACTTGTTAATAATTATTAAAAATTTTAATAAATAGAAATTATGTTATATTAATTTTTAATATTATTAATAAGTTATTAGTATAATAATCATATATTAT
The DNA here is from genome assembly GCA_030549335.1 of Pontederia crassipes. NCBI lineage: Eukaryota > Viridiplantae > Streptophyta > Magnoliopsida > Commelinales > Pontederiaceae > Pontederia > Pontederia crassipes. Next base: position 19,492,955 of record CM060184.1, on the reverse strand, counting down.
GTTATATAACTTATATTATATATTTATAATTATTATAAATAATATTATTTTAATAAAATTCGATCAAACTCGATCGAATGAATCGATGTGATCACCATTCCACTTACGAAAACATTGCTTGGACAAAGTGCCGATGCAGAGTCACGGAGGCTTGCACCTATGTGAACTCAATTTTCTACTTTGCTACAAAAAGTTGGTTGATGTTTTAAACGTTAAGAATGAGTTGTGGGTTCAAGTGGGAAATAGATGTTTAAAATGTTAAAAATGAGTTGTGGGTTAAGTGGTAAAAGTCAAATATGATACTCCAGTCCTTGAAAAGACTCGTTACATGCATGATAGGTATTGTCATCTTCGAAATGAGCTCATCTATTCATTTATCAATGATCCTAATAAATGATAAACTTAAATGATGATATATAATTACTCATAATGAAATTCGTTATTAGAGAATCAAGAATTAGATGCACCTAGGATCCTCCAAAACATAAATACTATATCCTTCCAAAACATAGCATATATGGAAAAAAAATATCAAACCCATATTGATAATGGCTTCTCAACTCATATTATGTTCACTTATCTTGAATAATTAGTGAATTTTGAAATTTTCTTCTTTTTTTTCTAAAATTCTAATGCATAATATTCTTTTAACATTTTTTATGGATTCATGTCTACAAGAACAAACAATCTTAGTTCCATAAGGGTGTCATAGATAAGATTGAACTTGACTCCCGATAAAAATTGATTTGTTTATATCAAAATGAATATCTTATAAGGGATAAAGTCAACTCAATCCGACCTGACTAGTAAATTTAGAATGCTTTTTTAAAGTGTAAAAATTCATCACAAAAACTTTTAAAGAAAAAAAAATCAATATAAGCGCTATAGAAAATATAATATCAAATATTTGTAGAGGTTTTAAATCAATATCTAAGATTCAACTTTTCAAACTAACCGGATCAAATTAACATATACCGCATATTTTAATTAATTGTATATTCAACTTTACCAAAACAGGTCAAAAGACTCAAAACAGCACATATTTATTTATACTAAGATAACTTAAATCAATAATAATACTCGTTTTAACCGTAGTGTAAGCCAGAGAGTAAAATCACGATATATCATTTTAAAGTAAAATAATATTCTAATTATAATTACTGTTTTTAAAAATATGTATTTCGAGTCGGATCTCTTTCAATTTTTTAGGATTCTTAATTTAAATGAGTAATTTTATTTGTTAAATGAATTATCGTAATTTTTAATTAGGGTTCAAATTTCTTTATTTTTTTAATGATTTTTAAGTAGATAAAATTTTCAAAGTGCTAAGAATTATTTACGTGTTGCTCCAGGACTGTTTGCATAATAATAATCAGAGACTCAATCCCTAATCTCGTGCGATAGCACTTGTTAGATATACGACCGTTATGGTCATTAATAAAATGACAATTATAATAAATATAGGCCACAATGATCATAATGATAAGATTCGTAATGGACACATTTGATCACTATATAAGGACGTGGTAGAAAGACGGACATAGTTCGAGCAAGATGATACTCTCTCCAGATGATCTCCAAATATTTTCAACCAATTTTTCTTTCTTTGGTATTAGCCAAGACATCTTCCGGCGAAACTCTTCTTTCCCAACGAGTTCTTTCTTTAACCTTCTTCACAAATATTTTTTCCCCTCGAATATTTTTTATGCACCGGGTGACTTCTGGCAACTGGGAAGCGGGTCTCCTCGTGTGTACTGTGTACCCCACCTGCATGATCGGTCATTTGCCCTATGAGGAGAAGAAGAAGAGTCATGAACATGTTCGCCGAACCCTCGATGTTTCTTCTCCGGACGTCATGCTCGGCCGCATATCGAATTATTTGGTGAACGGTACACAAAGAGGAAAAGACCAACAGTTTTTTTTTTTCGTTTTCTCTCGCACTTAACATCGCAGTAGATTCTTTTCGCCATCTCGGCATCTCGTAGCTGTCAGTTTGCATGCCAAATAATTATTTTTGAGCCAAATAGTAACTATTCAAGTCATGGCATGTAACCAAATGCACAAATCATACGTTATACTGGTATTTTGTTTTGAATAATTGCTAGAGTTGATTGCTACCAATTTAGAAAATTAACAGTTGTTAGATATAACCGCCATTTTTTGTCTTAAATATCTTTAGTAATTAATTTGAATTAGTCGAATTCCTGTTACCTGCTGAAACGTCTCTTATTTCCTTATGCAAAATTTAATTCTTGTGTATCAGTGATTTTCTATATTTGAATTAATTATCATCTAATAGAACTGACAATGGTCACCATTAATTGCCAATTTTAAGCGATAATCGTCACAATTTTTATTAATTGCTTCCAATTTAGAAAATAATCACCAATAATTATTTGTTATTTTGGCGTTAATTATTTTAGCCATGCAAATTTTTGCCACAGAATGCTTAGAAAATTAAACAATTTAACACTACTCTTGGCCGTCAAAATAATTAGAAATTTATTTAGGATTATAATTGACACTCATAAATCCCTCTAAATGATTTGCCATCTAATTAGAGACATTCAAGGAAAATTTCTTTACGTCGTTATATACGTGTACTTAATTCAGGCATAGATCCCACAATTGTCGCTATCAATTTAGGAAGTCATTGCCTACTCAATTGATTTTATTTATATTATTAATTAGGCAAGTTTATATGTCATAGACAATTATGATATACCTTAACTTTTTTTTTCGTAGAAGACTGATTTTATAGATTATTCAATATGAGTTAATTAATTGAAAATATTTTTTTGGTCATGCTGAATGGTTATTGATGGTTTTTTTGCCTACTCAATTGATTTTATTTATATTATTAATTAGGCAAGTTTATATGTCATAGACAATTATGATATACCTTAACTTTTTTTTTCGTAGAAGACTGATTTTATAGATTATTCAATATGAGTTAATTAATTGAAAATATTTTTTTGGTCATGCTGAATGGTTATTGATGGTTTTTAAAAAAAATTATTTTCTGAATTGCTTTAGACATTACTTTGAACTACTACCAATTAATGAGTAAATCAAAATGAACTTTCTTGTTTAATATTTTTAAAATAATATTAATTATCACAATTAAATCAAATCTTGATATACTTAGAACAAGTCTAAATATGTATTCTGATAATGAATTAAAACTTATCAATCTATTATATTTAGAAAATTCAGATAATATGTAGTCTGAATTAGCAGCTTTCAGATTAGGAAGATTGAATCCATGTTAAAAAATTCAGATGATATATAGTCTGAATTGATAGTTTTTGAATTTAGAAAGCTGAGATATCAATCAATGTCATTCATTTTTATGTTCTAAATTTTTTCGAAGAAAATGTAAATGATATGGCATATGCGAAAATTTTCAAACAATGGGAGCAAAATGACAAGAGTACTTTCATAGTATGCATGAAAGAGAATCTCATGAGCATTCTCGATTCCTAATGAGATGACACATGATATATGAAAATGATTGCATCAAATACGTAAAGTATTAGAAAATATATATGAAATAAAATGGAAATAAAAATAGTGTAAATGAAAATAAAGTAATATAGACAAAATTAAAAGAATTATATAAAAATAATTTGTATATTCTGATTATTTAATAAGTTTGTCATTTTTCCAATTTTTAGAACTCATTTATCTTATATTTTTCCAAAACAAATTTATATGTATATTACAATATTAAATTAAATTAATACGTGTTCCCTTTATATTATATGATATTATTATATTTAAGAATTTGGGTGAGACAAAACGTAAGAAAGGAAAAACATAAAAGGGGTTATATTATATAAGTATTATATATTTATCATAAAAAAATATATAATTAGAGTATTAAAAAAATAAAAAAAAATGTAAGAAGAATTTGTTATATTATATAAGTATTATATAATTATCATAAAAAAAATAAAAGCACTAATTTGAAAAAGAGAGAAAGTGGAGAAAGAAAAGATAATTAAAATATAATTAATTTAAACAAGTTGAGTAAAAAGTGGAAGATGAAAAGAAAGAAGTGAAGGGAGGAAATATTAATGAAAGTAAGAGGATAAAATGGGAAATGTGAAGTGTCATTAAGAGTTGGAGGAGTGGCATTAAGGGCACCCATGAGGAATAACACGAAGAATTGAATCTTTTCTATTGATGAAGAAAGCAAAGGATCTTTTATGTCCGACGACAAGAACACGGAAGTCGTATCCAATCGCCATATAGATGATGGATCCGGATGAGTTTAGGAGGTCGCTAAGGAGCTCCGGCGATCATCGGGGTAGCGATTGAAAGAAAAATTGGTTGAAAATATTTGGGGATCATCTGAAGATAATATCATTCAGCTCGACATCGAGCTATACCGATGTGTATGTCTGCTACCGTCCGTCCCCCTGTCACGCTTTTATATAGTGGCCAAATGTGTCCGTTATGCATCTCATCATTATGGTCATAGTGGTCCCATAATTACTATAATTGTCATTTTATTAATGACCATAATGATCATATATTTAACATCTCCCATTTGACCGATATGATCATAGTATTTAACACTCCCATTATCCATGTAGGGCTTAAGCAAAGATGATATCCTCAAGTCCATTGTCCATAGAATTTCGCATTGACTCAATTATTTCTGAGTTCCATAGGTGAAAATTTTCTTTACAAAAGAATCAATCAATATACTAACACTCTCACTTTTTAGGAAGTGATAATCAAGAATGATATATCGAAGTCCACTATTCATCAGATTTCTATCTGACTCAATAATTCTTAAGTCCTATCAAATCAACACATTTAATTAATATTCCTTCTTTAGTTCCCTTGTAAGAAATCACCTATCATGTTAGTATTATGCATATAGATCATTGTCACTCTTTTCTTTTCACTATGTCTTCAGTATAATGATACCTTTTCTAATATGTTTCTTCTTTGAATTGTTGACTCTACTGCAGTACTGCGTACCAAGTTTGTTACAACTTAATTATCACAATGCATTAATCTCATGACTAGATTGAGCCATAGTTTTTTAATATAACATCTGAATCATATATTACAGGTGATTGTCTACCATAGACAATATACTCAACCTCCAGTGTGTGTCTCAGCACACATCCTATTTCTTATAACTTCAATAAACAATTGTACCACCTGATAAAATTGAGTGACTACATGTGAAAATTTGATTTTTATATATCGTCATCAAAATTCATATCTAGATATCTAATGACATTAGGAAACACTACAAGAAAAATGCTGCTTACCGACGGTCAACCATCAGTAATACAATTACCGACAATTTTTCAGACAGAATCAATCCGTCGGAAAAACGCTCGTCGCAAATCGATTTACGACGGTTTAAAAAAACTGTCGGTAATTGCGACGGTCCAAACCATCGGTAATTGCGACGGTGCAAACCGTCAGAACATTCCGGCGATTCCAGCCGTCGAAGCTTTCCGACGATTATAACCGTCGGAAAAGTCCGGCTGTTCCAACGCATCTTTCGACGGTCGAAACCGTCGCAAAGAATTTTTAAAAAATAAAAAAAATTAGTGACCGGATCCAGCCGCCCGCGGTAGGATCCGAACGCCTGCGGTCCAATCCGGCCGCTAACGGCTGGATCCGATGCCAATGGCTAAATCCGACCACCAGGCTGTTGGATCCGCGCAAACGGCCGAATCCGGCGACAGCGGTTGGATCCGCGCAAACGGCCGAATCCGGCGACAGCGGCTGGATCCGCGCCAACGGCCAAAGCCGGCGCCAGGCGGTTGGATCCAGTGCCAGCGACCGAATCCGCGGCCAGATCCGTCGCCAGGCGGCCGGATCCAGCCGCGCCGCTGGCCACCCGCGGCCGGAGAGAAAGAGAGAGAAAGAGAAAGAGAGAGAGAGAAAGATAAAGAGAGACGCCGACGAAGAGAGAGAGATGCCGACGGTCGACGCATGACGTCCGACAAAGGCTCGTCGGCCGGGAGAGGGAGAGAGAGAGGAGAGGAGGGGGAGAGAGGAGATGAAGAATAATAATAGAGGTATTATATATATATAAGGGGAAAAGATGAGAGAAAGCGGGAATAAGAAAAAAAAATGTGGGATAACGAAATTTTAATTACCAACCGTCGGAAACATAAATATTAATTATTTTTAAAGTTACCAACGGTTGTGACCGTCGAAAAAATATTTAGTTATATATAATATTTATTTTTTATTTTACCGACGGTTTTGACTGTCGGTAATAAATCGTCGGTAATTATTACCGACAGTCAAAACCGTCGGTAATTGCGACGGTTTGGACCGTCGCTAGTTATATTAATAAAATACTATTCATACGATATTATTATACATTTATTGACTGTTACAACCGTCATAAATTACGGCGGATTTTGTGACGGATCGATATCCGTCGAAAATATCGACGTTCCTAATCGTCGAAAAAATTAATAATAATATAATAAATTACATAATTTATTTTTTTATTTTCGACGGTCGTAACCATCGAAAAATTCATCGTAAATTACGACGGATGGTTTTTCGTCGGAAATATCGACGTTCCTAATCGTCAAAAAATAAAATAATAATATCACAAATTACATAATCTATTATTTCCATTTCCAACGGTTGTAACCGTCGAAAAATTCGTCGGAATCTGAACCATCGCAAAATCCGTCGCAAATTGTGACGGATTTCAAACCATCGGAAATTGCCCGTCGGAAAATGACATTTTTCTTGTAGTGAAATTCACTTTGTGTTGAATGTAAGATGCCTCTCAGATATACAAAATAATCCACAATGACTCCATATAATCTTACTGTGATTATTTTGGCATCTGCTAACTAAACTTATTGCATAAGCTAATATAGGCTATGTACATTATATCACATACATCAAGCTCCCACACCACTTATACGTAGGATTCCTTTAAAGTATTCAACTTGAATTGTGATATTGATTTTTACTAAGTCATTTTTTGTGCTCCAAAAATATTTTGGTGTCTTTATACACTGTATTCGACTCTAACTCAATATTCTTAAATTTTTGTCTAAATAATTTGAAACACTATAGGATATTTCTCCTATGTTCCTTATTTCAAAATTTCAACTCAAGTTGAGCATTATGACATCATTTTTATGAACAAAATGTTACATACATATAGTGACACTATTTCAACTTTGCCCGCTACTCATGATGTCCATTCAATTTGTTTTCAACAAACACAAATTGGATCACCATCACATAGTATTCTACCACTACGTGATGTTTCTTTAAGCCACTTATGACTTTTTATGTTACCTTATTCTCTTCATCATTTTTCTTGGACAACCATGCTCACAAATATACATACTTACTCAGTTCATCATTAAATAAGTTTTTCATGTACATATCACAATTACTAATGATGTCTTGACGTATCCTTAGTCAATAGAGAATAGATTCTCTGAAAATATATTCTGACTTGCTGAGTATAATCTTTGGCAACCAATCTCATTATGTACTATCAAAAGTATCATCGATCCGATGCTTTCTCTTGAATTTCCATCAGCGCCTTATGTACATTGCTTACTTGTCAACATGTCACATAGTGCCAATACTTCGCTCCGATCGACTGAGTCCATTTTATTCTTCATGGTGTTCATCCATGATTCTGACTCAATAGAAGTCATTACTTCTATAAATAATAGGTACTGTACAATTCTCTATATCAACATTGATGGAGTAACACGAAAATTTTGCACTTGTACAGTACATTCAAATTGCGTAAGTTTCATTTGCGACTTGTTGTTGCCTGATTATACTCGTGGAAATGATGAGTTACTCCACTACTTTCAAAAGTATAACATCACATACAGTCTCAACTCTCACTGTTTGATAGCACAGTGTATTTTCGGAGTTAGATTCCATCGTCTCATAAAATTACTAAAGGGTCATCCTTTTTACATGCTCCATTTTCATTTTCTAGAAAAATAACATTTCAATTTAATATGTATACAAGTGGAAGAATATATATACATTTTGGACTTATCTATCCAATAAATATACACATTACCATCCTCAAGTCCAATTTGTCCCCAAACTGACTAGGAATTAATGTGTGCATTTTACATCTCTATTTTCGAAGATGACCTAAACTTAGGCTTCTTGCTATTCACAACTAATTGAATGCAATAATATTAAGGACTCAGTGGGAATACTTTGTATGTAACTCGTAGTTGTCTCTGTTAAAAAATTCTTTAATCATACCTGAGTGGGACAACGTATTTCTTATTGCATTCAAAAATTATATTATCACATCTACTATGATGCATAGGTGATAGTAGTATCTTACATATCCCTATTTGAATGCAATAATTTTTATTCCCGGGAGATGTATTACATCCTTTACAGTCCTTTAATACTTGATTGGTCTACTCAATTTTTTTCCCTCATCTGTCTTACATCTCTTAAAAATTCTCAAACAATTTAATTATACTTTTTCCTTTTAAGAGATTAATATAGATTAATTAGAATAATCATCAATAAATATTTATCAAATATTCATCCTCTTGTTGCAACACAATAATCATCTAACAAGGCGATAGTAGTATCTTACATATCCCTATTTGAATGCAATAATTCTTATTCCCGGGAGATGTATTACATCCTTTACAGTCCTTTAATACTTGATTGGTCTACTCAATTTTTTTCCCTCATCTGCCTTACATCTCTTAAAAATTCTCAAACAATTTAATTATACTTTTTCCTTTTAAGAGATTAACATAGATTAATTAGAATAATCATCAATAAATATTTATCAAATATTCATCCTCTTGTTGCAACACTCAATAATCATCTAACAAAACTCTCAACCTTATAAAAAAAAAGATGTCCGAATTATTTTACCAGTCAAATAATGCTCATATAACATCACCATTGCCCTTAATATGTTAGGTATTAGGCTCATAATTATTTATTCCAATTCTGAGTTTACTATGTGTCTCAATCTCATATTAGACACATGACATAGAGTATGAAAATTGATTATTCTTACAATTAGAACACAAGTCATTAGAACAAGTTTTCTTAAAATAAAAAAAAACTATTTTGTTCTTCCAATATACACATGACCATTTAACATAACTGCAGAGAAAAACTGAGATGGAGATCAAATTCAACATATATTACATCTTGAAGAGCGGTGAAGCAGACTTCTAGATGGAACATAATGCATACATCACATTTTGAAGTGCGGTGAAACCAACTCCTTGATGTAATCTATATTGTCAATGCCTTCAACACTTAACTGTTGTCTTATATATGCCCTCCATTCTCCTTCTGTAGCTTTTCTAAGTTTAATGGTCCTTTCTTTAGTCTTTACAGTATATTGAATTGTTCAAACTCAATTTCACAAATTATTCATATCTATCATGACATTTCTTTTCTTGACAACTGTAATAACTTAGATCTGTCTGGAGTTTTACCTTTTTCCGACACCATACCCTGGTTCAAAATTCTTGCCTTAGAATAATTTTGTCTCACAAAATATTCTTACGTGCAAATCAAGCTCCATTATGCCTCATTAACTGTTATTTTGAAATACCAAGATATATTCGATAGTATATCCCATGAACTTTTTCTTTAGCCACTTTAGCTTTGAAGACTCTACTCCAACCAATATTGAGTGCCGGCTTAATTATTTCATTAAGTCATATTATGTTGTCATTCATAAATAGTACTTCTTTTAGTATTATATCTTAATGACTAAACTCTTAATCATGACAATTATGTAATTCACATGATCTCTTACTTTTTCTTAAATAAAAGTAATTGTGCACCGATTCTCATATTATATAAGTATTATATTTTTATCATAAAATAATAAAAGCACTAAGCTGGAAAAGAGAGAAAGTGGAGAAAGAAAAAATAATTAGAATATTAATTAATATAAACAAGTTTGTTGAAAAGTGGAAGATGAAAAGGCACTATAGGAGAAGTGAAGTGAGAATATTAATAAAAATAAAAGAGTAAAATGAAAAAGGTGAAGTGACATTAAAAATTAGAGGAGTGACATTAAGGACACCCTTCCTCACCATAGAAGAGGAAATTGAGAATGTTGAGCTATTCCTTAACACGCTCAAGCTTTCCGTTCCAGAGTTTCTTCTTGGCCAACAATTGTGACAATGATGGATTTGTATGAAAGGGCATCAATGTTATCATTTTAAAATATATTATTATCATTTTAAAATTTAGAGATGACGATTTTGGATAAATTAAGTGACTAAATTTGTGCGTATAGTTGGAGGGAGGGTTTAACCTTAACTTAATTCTTGAATTATTATTCTTTCTCTATCAAACTAGGAAAAAAGAATATAAACACTAAATTATTATAATAATTGAATTATCTATCTATAATTTTCTAATACATAATTCAAATTCAAGTGACCCAAAAAATGTCTAATGTCCGTGTCAAGCACTTCAATTTAAAAGGTCTTTGATAATATTTAAAAAATAATTCAGAAATCCGTATTATATCAATTTTCGTGTTTTGAGAAATTTCATGCATTATTTCCTTTATGATAATTTATTTTTATTATTCATCATACTTAAAATATACTATTTCTTAGACATCATTAAAATAAATAAATCGATGCATAAATTCATTTTTTAATATTTTCATTAGTTATAACTTGAAAAATCATTCGTGAGACTAACTATAACAAATGATAAATACTTATTTCATGAAAATTAACCATGCACGCAAATTTAAAAAACTTTAAATTAATAATTATAATTATTATTTCACACAAAATGCGGACAATGACGTGGACAGATGAGGCGGTGGCTGGCGTGACTCGTGCTCCGGAGGCGCGAGAGCCACATCTCTCGTCTCGCCTCGTCTGCGGTCACTAACCTTCTCTGGCAATCATATCCTCGAACGAGTGGCGGGCACAAAATCCCAAGTACCAATCCAAAGCGTGAAGTGAAGGCCTCTGGAAGAATTTTTTCCCCCAATTCCTGTAACAAATCCAAGGCCAAACTCCTACTACTTCGCATCCTCCTCTCTCCCCATTCTTCCTGGTTCCCGGTGTTGAGGTCAGCCGCGATGAGCATCCACACCGCCTTTCGCGGCGTCGCGCTCCCGAGCCTTACGCCGGGCGCCTCCACCTCGTCGTCGTCGTCGTCGGCTCGCCGAGGCGCCCGTCGTCTGGTGGTTCGAGCTAAAGGTTTGGTCTCCTGCGTTCTCCATCTTTCACCCGTTATGCGATTTTGTCCTATTTTGTTGTTGTCATCAGTTCGATGTTCATGCATGCTTGTTGGTAGATACATTGATTCGCCATTTTTTGGAATCGGATGCTGATTTCAAATTTCAATTGTTGGTGCGGCTTGTAGATCCAAGCAAGGGAAGGAACAATGAAACTAAATCGTTGAATTGAGCTGAAAATATGGGATAAAATTGTTGTTTGATGTAACTGGCTGTGCCTGTTTATGCCTTACTATAAATATGTTGATTTGGGCGGATTTTGAGTTAAGGAATGCATTTTCCGATGGGGCGTAATTGTGATTCTCGTATGTGGGTTTCTGCATCATCTATTAAACTGATGGATGCAATCGTGGACTAGGTAGGGAATAAGGACTATGCGGAGAAAACCTGACCGTCGGTCCAGAAATAGGCGCCTGTTTGTAAAAATCTTGAGAGTCAGTTTTTACCCCACATAGGCCTTGTTCCCTTTAGGGTCTGTTTGATTCAAAATTCATTAACACTGTGTTTGGCAAGAGGCTCATTAAGGGGAAGGGAAGAGAATGAGAGGGAATGAAAAATGGGAGAAGGGAAGGGAAATTTTACACCCCAATTTGGGGTTGAAACAAAATAACACAAATGGAGGGGAAGGGAGGGGAAAAAATGGAGATTCCCCTCCATTCCCCTCCTTTAAAATTCTATTCAAACAAGGGAAATTTTTTTTTTCTATTCCCCTCCCCCTCATTACCCTCATTTCACCTCAATCCAAACACAGTGTAAGGGGAAGGGAAGGTAAAGAGTGGGAAGGGAAATAATGGGAATGGAATGTAGGAGAATGAAGGTGAATAGTTATTTGGTTGATATTATTAAAGGGAAGAGAAGGGAAGAGAATGAACGTTAAGTGATTAATTTATTTAGACGATTTTATCCTTTACATGTATAGTTGTATGTTTAATTTATTTGGTCAAAATTGAAAACACATACTTAATATGTCTTTCTCCTCCTTTCCACCTCGATTTGGAGGGGAAAGAAAAATGGAACATTAGAGGGCAATGGAAGGGAAAGGAGAGAACTTTCCCCTTCTTTCCCCTCCAATTTAAATTCAACCAAACGAGGGGAACAGATTCAACTCCTTTCCCTTCCCACTCTTTACCTTCCTTTCACCTCCAACCAAACGGATCCTTAGGTTATACATGTCAATCCTTTTCTCCTGCAATGTGATAGAGCAGTGACTGATTACTTACGCCAAACTTGTGAGACTGGCCAAAATCAAATGTCAAAAATGGGTTTTTGTTGAGTACCCAATTTCTCTGATTGCATGTGCATAATGAAACTTGTACTTCAGAGCATGAGATGATGATTACTCTGAAATGGGCATAAGATTTCAATATTACTTACGTTGCATTTCAATGATGTTTTAGAAACTCAAGGGTCCCTACAATTACCTTTATCTAATTATTTGGATTTCACGTTTGGCCATTTGGTTCTCTAAGTTCAAGAGTACACTTAATTTTATTGGGAAGTACCAATTTAATATGCACAAATGTGCAACTGACCCGACATAACATCTGTGGTCTGGCTTTATGAGCCATACATATTTCTTTATGAGCCAAAATGGACTATGGCCATCTGCAAATCGTGATCAGGATAATTCCAACTTAAATTGAAAAGTTTTGTGCTGACTTTTGCAATGAACTTGGTTAATATCACTTTATGCTCAACTCAAGATGTTGACAAGATTTGTGTTCTTTTAATTTCAGATGAACCATCTGAGAAGTCTGTTGATATAATGAGAAAGTTCTCAGAGCAATATGCTCGCCGTTCAGGAACGTACTTCTGCGTCGATAAAGGGGTTACTGCCGTCGTTATCAAGGTAACTTGATATTCCTTTAAATTTGCAATTTACAGTGGCTGATTTTGTGGTGGTCGGCACTATCTTTTATTCTTTATATTGGCAACTTATGGCCTTAAGATTATTTTTTTAGAAGGGATCTCTGCAGTTTGTACTATGTGGACCTCTTAGCAGTATATAGTATGGCTGATGTTTTATCAACATCATCATTATTATTATTATTATTATTATTATTATTATTATTATTATTATTATTATTATTTGAGAGGGATGGCTGATGTTTTATGAATCAATATTCTTACAACAACAACAAAGCCTTATCCCACTAGGCGGGGTCGGCTACATGGATCATACGACGCTATTCGTTGATCCATGTTCATGCGATTCAACAGGGTTTTATGCTGGCTGTCAGAGCCTAACACAACCCTCCTCCTTTATCCGGACTTGGGACCGACTATAAAACATAGGCGGAGTTAAAAAAAAAATACATAAATCGTTGAGGCAAAATGTGTTATGAATCAATATTCTTAAAACATGTAAAAGTTTTTTTTGGGTCTTTGTCAAGAGTACTCAATAGTTCATCGCACTAACAGTTTCAGTTTCTCTTCTCATTTAAAGTAAACAGTTTCACTTGTGGGCATTTCGACGTTTGTACTTTTTCCATTTCTGGTGGTTTGGTGGATGTCAATAGACAGTATATAAAGGATGACATAGTGCTCTGGTGAACGTCAATACAGTATAGAAGAGTGCATGCCACTATGTATCACGATAGGAAGACTACTTAATTGATTCTTTACCTTTTATGTAATCACTTCTGTTTTTTTCTTTCAATAAAGTGCTATCCATGATCCTTCTCTTATTGGATACATTACTTTCTTAGGGGTGAATGCACGTAAAATTTCGTCTGATATTACTGTAAAAGTAGTAAATTTTCTTCTTGAAAAAAAACATAGATAAAAAGTAGTTTATAACTTAAATATTCTATTATCATTCATGTTCTGTCCTTCCAGAAAGTCAATTATCCCTGTAAATATCATTTTAAAAAAAAATATCCCTGTAAATACCCCTCGAAAAATTGTCCTTGGAACTGTATACTCAGTACCTCATGTGATAGTCCAGACAATGTTGCTTGCTTTGCTTAGAGTTTTGTTAGCTTATAAATGTTATCCTTAGGGATGAATCTATTACCGATGGCTGTCATCTGGGCAATTTGGTTATAGAGAAATGCATGTATCTTTAGGGATGAACGTTGTTATACGGATAATATTACATCCCATGCTTTGAGCATGACAAAGTTGTGGTAGGGTGATTGATGCACATTTGGTGCTTGGTGTTAGTGTTGTTAGTGCTCCCAATTGTCTGTTTCTAAATTGGCCTCTCAATAAAACCGGATGCCTACATCTTGGTAGGGATCCCCCATATTTCAAAAGAATTTGAATGCTATCTTTTTATACAAAGCAGTTGCCAACTTGCCATTCTTCAAATTGTTAAGAAGGTAAAAATAATTCCATTTTCATTCAGTCCATTTGCAAGTCGCGCACACCACCACTATGTAACTATGATGGCTTTGAGTATAATGGACAAGCCCATTTTAGCACTGTTAAGGTTTCCAGTAGACCACCCATACTTGATGAAGGTGGCTTGGCTGCTACCGTAAACAGATTTATATTTTAATGAACATGCTTGTTCATAAAGAAGTCTGCACATGTATTACCGGGCAACTCGCTCACGTTTGCACAGTACTATCATGCCCTTTTGTTTTCATTTATCATAGTTGTGCAAAAAGCACTATTTCCTTCACTGATTATTTTACCTACATTTCTTAGGGCCTTGCTGATCATAGAGACTCGTTGGGAGCACCATTATGCCCTTGTCGGTATGTGCTTCACTAAACCTTAACTAATTATTTTTAAAATTTACAAATTCTCTATTCTTGTAATACTTTTCTAACCCTGTTTGGATACAATTCATTGATCAGGCATTATGATGACAAAGCTGCTGAGGTAGCTCAAGGATTTTGGAACTGCCCATGTGTTCCCATGCGAGAGAGGTAAAGTATGTCATTGTATTAGGTTTATTGTCACATTGCCTAATTTTGAGAGCATAAAATAATTTAGTTGTTGGTTGATCTTGAATCATATTGGTGGTTGATATCTAGGTACCTTTTATCTTCACATCTATAATATATTGATGTTGCATCTTGCCACAAGTTAATATCATTCAGACTATTTAACTGGTTTCATAACCATTCTGATAAGATACCACTTTGTATTAGATATTGGCTGGTTAATTAAGTAGTGGATTGTTAAAAGATACCACTTTGTATTAGTTAACGACTGGTTAAGAAAGTAGTGGGTAGTTAGTTATATTTGTGATTTTGTTATAGTTATTGTAACTATCTTTGCATGTTATAAATACATGCATGGGTTTTAGATTTAGGGGAGCTTTGAAAAATGTATTGATCAATTATGTAATTAGAGTTTGGTCCACTCCATACGGACTTATGGAGATTTATCATTTTGAATTGACAAGTTATTAGTAGTAATTGTCTTTAAGATTCTTGCACTTTTACTATTGATAATAGTTATCCTAGTTTTATTTTAATTGTATTTTCAGTTCGTATCACATTCATTATTACATCGAGGAACAATATTTACTTATGTGAAGATGTTAACTTTAGCATATTTGTCTACTGTCTTTTCTTGACAGGAAGGAATGTCACTGTATGCTATTTCTCACCCCAGAAAATGATTTTGCTGGGAAAGAGCAGGTAAAATCTAGAGTTGATGATCGATTTTTTACTAAATTGTGGTTTTAATAAAATGCTTGTTCAGTTATAATTGTGGTTTTAATAAAATGCTTGTTCAGTTATATATCTTTGCATATGCAAGGTGTATTGTTTGTGAATGTGCAACACACATTTGCTTGAACACGACAATCACCTTGTAAATTAGTTAGGTACAAAAAATAAGTTGCAGTTTACTATACTAGGCATTATTATCTCATAAGCTACTCCTTTGTATTTTTGACAAATCCCTTGTATTTGCCACAAGGTTGTTAAGTTTGAGTAGATTCTTTTTTGCCTTATAAACTCGTATAGTGAGCTTGTAAAGATCAGATACCAAACACAACAACAACAACAACAACAACAAAGCCTTATCCCACTAGGTGGGGTCGGCTACATGGATCATACGACGCCATTCCGCTCTATTAGTAACCAAACCTCAGATACCAAACACATTAATTATAAAATAGTTAATATGCATAAATTATATACCCATCCAAGATTCATAATCTGAAAATAATTAATACATTATAGTGATGTAACAAAAATATGAAATAAGAGAAGTAAAAAATTCATCGTTGATCACTAATAGTAATTAGTTAGTTAAATAACAATTTTGATATTTTTAAACTCTTTTATTATATAAAATGAAGAGTAATGTATTTGTACACACTCGTTCAAAATCGTGTAAACTCTATTTATGTATGAAAACCATTTTTTGAATATAATTTAAAAGTTAAAGTTATATAAGAGCTCATGCCAATTTGTTTCGTTTTGCTTATTTGAACTGTGAGTTTAAGAATTGACTTTGAAGTTTAAAAGTCACGATCCTCGGTTATTCAAACATTTTTTCTTAACATTTCTCATGCTGTTTCAGTACAATAAAATTATATATGTAACAAGGGACAAAGGAAACTGGTGTCTAATTTTATTTGGATGTCTCCTATTTTCGTGTGTTCGGCACATGTTTGGTTTGAACTTGTTGTAAGAATCCAGCTGTTTATTCCTCTCACTCATGCTCCATTTCTGTTAATGCTTGCAGTCCATTACGATGGAAGAGATCAAAGAAACGACATCAAAATTTTAGATGCCACTAGTGGCTCCCATGTTATGGGCACAAACTTACTTGTATTCCCTTCCAAAACGAATGCTGGCAGATATTTTGTTGTCTGGCCGCAAAAATTACAGTTTATATGCGTAAAGAAGAAAAATGGATGATATCCTTTTTATTTTCAGATCTACACCAGCATATTTTGGTCAGAAGAGTATTTGTTAGCAATAATGGACTGCGTTATCAGTGCTCCTTATTTAGCTTACTCTTTATACCTATGTTGCTACACTTCTGTTCAATATGTTCTATCCATCTATATTTTGAGGGGCTGGCACCACATTTTGGTAAGCTGTCCCAAGGGTTTTCTCAATGTAAAGCGCCATGTTTTCAAGTTTGACCCACTGAAGCAGAACGAGGAAGAATCCAAGTAGAGGTAGTTAACATCCACTTAGATTCTAATTCGATACTAATGGATAATAATAGAATATAATCTCATGACCCGTCAAGTGTATGAGCTTTTATTCCGAAATAGATCCGACCAAATTTAAATTAAATGAAAAAGTTAACAAGAATGTTTTTTTATTAGTTCAAGATCTAATGTAAAAATTTAAAAATAAATTTAAAAATAAGAAGCACAACTTCCATCATTTTTTGCGTCTTCCTAATTGGATAATTGGATTTGAGTGGACATTCGAAATTTTAGACGAGAATTTTCCTAGAAAAATACTCCGAGAGAAAGAAAGAAAGTTGTAATTGAATTTGCGTAACCTGTTGTTCATAGATTTATTATTTGCATTAGAAAAAATTTATTGTAATTTTCATGAAACAATCGTATCTATGGAAGATGCTCTATCCGCATCGAATGTGCTCCAGACATATTTTGCATCACGAAGCTTTCACAGACGGAGGCGATGGCTGCAACCTCCCTGTTTTAATAACTGTGCAACCGATTCCGCTCCTCGCCGGCAGCCGAACAGGGAGGCCGGAAGCCTTCGAAACCCTGCAGTCGTGATCCGACGGGAACCTGTGCTTCAGGCAAACTTTCCGGCTGCAGGTTTTGCAGGTGCTGCTGTTGGAGAAAGTGAGCACCTCCTTGCAGCGCTTCACCGGGCACTTGGCCTTGTTTTTCCTGCCAGGGTCGCAGGATCCCGACTCCGCGTGCCTGTCCAGGATGTCCCTCTCCTCCTCGCCGGCCTTCTTCTCTAGCGACGCGGCGCAGACGTCGCAAACGACGACGACCCTGCTGTTGTGATCTGCGTTCGGGCAGGCGTGCGCTCTGTAGGTCCTGTGCTCTAAGCAGAAAACCTGCAATATTACGATTTATAACAGAATAAGTTTTTTTTTTATTTTCTTTCGTTCCGATGCGTACATCATCATCAAATCCAGAAAACAGAAGTGCTACCTTTCGACAGCCATCGCAGGCGAAGGGCAAGAAATCGAGCTGATTGCAGTCCTCATGGTCGCAGTGCTTCCCAAGATCAGGAAACGCCTCTGTTCCTCCTCCGCCCATCTGTGCGTGCTTTCTTCTCCTCTCTCTCCCTCTCCCTCCTCTTAACGTGATGATTACTTTGTCGCTGTTACAGGGATTTCGTTTCCTTCCTTCACCGGCGAGAAGCATTTATAGGTTTCCTCCTCGCTTTGCTTTGTGCGCTTCTTATCGCGTGTCGGAGTCGGAATAGAACAGGGTCGTCTGGCTTCGCCTCCAAGAAAGACCTCGTCAACAGCAGGAACCATCATTAGATATCATTATAATATTATGATGAATTCGGCGTGTCGGTCGAACTTTCTAGATGGGTCTCGTTGGTTCCTCAAAGAGGATGTTGTGACGTTGCAGGTGATGTTTACATCCGAAAAGCTTCTGTTAACCCAATTTATCTTTAAAATATTATTATTATTATAATTATTACAGTTACAAAACTATTAATAGTCCTAAAAGGTTTTACATTATTAAATATATTTCAAAATAAATAGTATTTTTTTGTATTTTGATCACTGTCGTACTTTTTTTTCTATATTAATAATTATTTAACCCAAATTCGAAAGATATTAGTTTCATCTTTACTCCGAACCCTCCGGGAAGATTTTTTTTTGGAGTCGAGGATAAATTTTTTTAGGTCTGATTATTTTTTGTGAAGAATCATTGTTTTTTTTTTTTGCAAAATTAATATTTAGATCGGTTCAAATTTCTGTTTAATGTTTGGGTTATTCTTTTTTTTTTTCAAAAAAGTCAATATATAAGTGACTAAGTTAAAACATATATTTTCAATGATGCACCAACGTTTACATCTATACATATGACACTTAAATATTAGCTTTATATTATGCTATAATTAATCATCCACTTTATTTCATTCATTTTGATAGGATAAAAATGTCAACTTTAATCATAGTAGCAGTTGTTTTGATGATGGGACAATTAAAAATTACTACCTCAGCTTTTTGCCTTTGATATTAAGCTCCATTTGGCAGCATTAGCGATTTGATAAATGGATAACGGTTCAATTAACTGATGACGAATTAATTAGTGAGTAGTTGATAGCGGATAATGATTAACGGTTAGAGATTGTAACAAATAAATATTTAGTAAATTTAGAGATAGAATTAGTGGATGAATATCAAATGACATAATTAGACATATGACAAATTATTTAATTTAAGCATTGTATAAATTCTATTATAATATAATAAATTAAATATTTATATTTTAATAAATAAAATAAAATTTCACAACTAATTTTTTTGTTTAAATACATAAAAATTCTATTGACAATAAATTTTATATAATGCACCGATGATGTGAAAATATTATTTGTGAAATTATTTTTTATTCATTGTTAACATATAAATAATTTATAATTAATTAAACATGAATATGAAAGAAATATAGTTAAAAGATTATAAAATAAAAATGAAAAAAATAATAAGATAAGTTCGAAAGAAATAATATATTTGAATAAGGATAAAATTGAAAAAAAAATATAAAATGCTAACCACTAATCGCTAAATGTTAGTAGAAATAGTTTTTTAATATTTTCATATGAAACTCTAAATGCTATTTATTTTTATCATTTATCAAATAAAAATATTAATGTTTGAATCGTTAAACGTTACTTGAAACGTTAATTTTTGTATAATCAAACAAAGCCTTAGTGAAGTGGCTCATTAAATTTCTTTTTGTGTAATCCAAATTTGAAAAGTAAAAGCTTAGTGAAGTGGCTCATTAAATAATGGTTTTACAAAAAGTTGAACAACTGCTTTAAATCCTCATTTTTTACTATCTAAATTACGTACACACTTCATACAACCCTTTCTTTCCAAATACCTATTTATGACCCCTTATATTACATATATTTTATTTCTTCCACACTATTCATGATAAAATTACAAAATTCCCTAATAGGTAAGCCTTATTGTATTTTTAAAAAAAGGTAATTAGTTAATTAATTAATTGACATGGAAGGTCTGACCTAATAGTTTTGAATCATTATCAGCCAATAATATCCACCGGCCACCAAACTTAGCCCCCACATCATTTGTTTCCTTGTATATATATTATATTATATATATAATTAATTAATTAATTTGAATGGCGTTGCGTATCTTTCCAAGTCTGGTGCAGGACAGATAACAACGTAACAACTACTCCACATTTCCTCTCCTCAAACTTTATCTGATTGTTTGGATATAATGGAGACAATCACTAATCGTTAATTAATTTTTCTTTATTTATATCACACGTTTAATATTTACACACTACACTTCCATTTTTCCGTGTTGTCTGGCCACAAGGTGGAATTAATAAATTAATCCATAATGAGATATTATTATAAAACATAGGTTATTACACTTTTGTCAACAATCAATTTAATACTTTTTTTTATCCATGCATGCATCCCTTTTTTGTTACAACATATAAATGCATCAAAATATTATTATTTATTTCGAATCATAGTAAGACAAAACCAAGGACATGCTCCATCCCCACACAATTTAAGCTGTTGGATCAGAAAAATCGGACGGCCGACGTGTTCCCGCATATGAAAATGGCGTGGCAATAAAAAGAAGGGACGGGGGTGATGAGAGTGGGAAAATTGAAGGAATCCGTTTGTTTGTGGGGAGCAGTAGAATTCTCTCTCTCTCTCTCTCTCTCCTCCTCCTCCTCCTCCGCCATTGTTCTCATTCTTGTCTTCTCTTCCTCCGTCTTCTTCGTCCTCATCGCACCCTTCGACTCCGCATTTTTCTGGAGGAGTTGCCGCAGCTCCCCCTCGATTCCCTGATCGGATTCGACATGGAAGGTGGGAGGGCGGGTGGCGCGCGCAGATCCGAGCTCAACAGCGGAAGAGTTTGCCGGCCGTAATCTTGCTTGGAGACGCGATTTTTAGGGTTTTCCGAGACTCGAGGGGTTGCCGCCATTTTCTTGGAAGAACAAGAACGAGGGCGAACATGCCGGCGCCTGGGTTCTCTTCGTCGAGGTCGGAGAAGAAGGGGGATGCCAAGAAACAGCATCGTGAACAAGGTCCGCAGCAGCAGAGGCGGGATCCGTATGAAGTTCTCGACGTGGGTCGGAATGCAACGGAGCAGGAGATCAAGAGCGCATACCGGAAAATGGCTCTGAAGTAACGCAATTATGCAAACCTTGATTCACCTGTTCATTTCAAAATTGTTTTTTTTTTAATCTTTTGAGTCTCTCTTGAATTGTTCATATGTCATGGCGTAGAAGGTTTAAGTTTTCTCGGGATTGAATGAGGCAGTGTTTGAATTGGCATGCCTACATTATGCTTTTTTGAAATTAGATAAGTAGAGGGGTAGGTTGTTTAGATAGAAATTTATTGTTCTATCTTTTCATGGTTTCCATTGTCTATATATTCATTCTGATTGTTATGTCGGATAAATTACAAAATTATATTTTACCCCTAACGAAGCAGATAATTGAAAACTAGGAGTCCACCAAGATTGTGTAAATATGCGCTGTGTACGGCTGTTGCTCATCCTATTCATGTCCAACCTCTTTTACAAATAATTAAAGTAAATGATAAGTTTGGCGAAGCTGAGGGATGCCACTTGTAAGGTAATGCAACATCTCCATATAGAATTTGTTGTACTGAAATTGATGCCGGTAGTCCAGAGTCGAATTTTGGAACCACACTTCTTATTCGGTTTTGTTGAAGTAGATTGCTTGGTCTCAAACCATAGCGTGTTCTATAGTGATATTGTACCTGTATCACAATAAGACAGATCAACAAACCATTACTTTTTAGTGACTACAGTTCTGCATCCTTAGTGACTCAGCTGATCTCAACTTTCTGTCATTCTATGGGACACTTTTAATCACCATAATGCACCTGCTATGCTGACATTGTAGAATACATTCTGCAGCCATTATTGTATCTGCAGCCATTTTTATTGTTTTTTGCCATATATGATTTCATATATTTGCAGGTATCATCCTGATAAAAATGCAAATGATCCTGTAGCAGCTGATGTTTTTAAGGAGGTTACATATTCATATAACATCTTATCAGATCCAGACAAACGGCACCAATATGATACATCAGGTTTTGAGGTGAACCCTGTGAATATATTTCCTGTTAATCTTTATTAGAACTTGGATACCTTCCTATACTTATTAAATTGGACAGGTAATATTCAGTGCTTTATGTCCTTTGTAGTTGAAATTCAATGTGGAAGATTCTTGTTTCTCTTTATAAGTTGTACCATTGTATCAAACTCATCAGTGAACCTTGTTCTCCTTCCAGGCTATTGAATCAGACAGCCAAGATCTGGAGCTTGATCTTTCAAATCTCAGTACTGTAAATACCATATTTGCTGCAATGTTTAGGTAAAATACATATCAAGAGTGTTGTTAAATCTGGTATTTGTAATCTGATGGTAGTTCTTTTACCCCACTTGATAACAATGTTGTAGTAAACACAATCTCTATGCTGAATGTTAGTAAACTTGGTGTACCTATAAAGACAACTGTATCTGCAACCATCCTGGAGGAAGCACTTAATGGTAATGTGATTGTTAACCCGCTTCAACTGGGCCAGCTAGTAGCTAGAAAGGTAAAATAAAACTCCTTTATTACTCGTTTGACTGTTATATCCCTTATATCTGATATGCTATGTTTTTTAATACACAGGTGGAGAAGCAGTCTGCTCACTTCTATTCTATAGAAATTACAGAGCTGCAGGCCCAAATGGGAATTGTTTGTCGAGTGCATTCAGCTGATAAAAGCAAATTCAAGGTACATGAGCTTCTTTCTTTCTTTCTTTAGAAAATTGGCATTGAAATATCTGAGTTCCGCAACACTCTTTAGACATTACATAAATTGTTAAATGTGGTTATCTCCAACCAAATATGATATTTTATGAGTTCTTAGTGGACCGATCTACCAAAATAATTCATTTGTTGTACCAATGAATCAATGAAGTAAACTTATGCCTGTGAATATACAAAGGTGGTGTTTCATACATCTATCAAATAGACTGTCTGCGAGTTATGTAGAATAGCCTCAGATATCTTAGGAGCAGATGGAACACAAAGCTCAGTTTATCATGTGAATGTAGTGTTCTTTTGAATGTTATGTATATTTTTTGTGACTGTAATATGTGAACTATTCTACTAGTGTTGATGTATACTTCATTGCTTCAAAGCTTTACATTTCAAATCTTCGAGAATTATTGTTGGACACCTTTTGATTTAACTGTTATGCTTCCACATGTTGCAGTTATTGTACTTCGAACAAGAAGCCAATGGTGGATTAAGCCTTGTATTACAGGTGCACACTTTATAATTTCCTTTGCATTCAAACTTGATCTTCTTCTATGAGTGCCAGCTTGTTACTTTGTGTTGCTTCATGCAGCTATCTATTGCTCTTTGCAGATGATACCATGTTGAATGGTGTAAATGGCTCTGTTTCCATAGTAACCCTTCATTACCCAACAGTATTTTGTTAGCATAAGGCTTCTGAAATATTATTTTGGTGTTATTAGCTTTGAAGTATTCTGGATCTAAAGCCAAATTGGAGAACATATTCTAACATCTACCTTGATCTTTTATTGTTATCTAGATTTTCAATTGAAATTGAGTAGCATTTATTGTTCACTTCTCAGGGTTGTTAACTTTTTATGTTATTTGTTGATGTTTTTTTAGGAGAGTTATTTGTTGATCCTAGTAGACTTTTTTGTTGCAATTGACAATAAACACTTATACTAAGTAAAAAACAAATGAAAGAGGTCTTGATGCATTATAAGTTCGATTTACTTCTAGATTAAATAGCTCCAACTCCAAAATTTGTTTGCTCTAAAAACAACTCCAAAATTTGTTTATGAGCTTGGACTTGAATAATCTCTTCTTAATTTTCAATTGAAATTGAGTAGTCTTTATTGTCCACTTGTTGAGGGTTAACTTGTTATGCCATTTATTGATGTTAATAGACTTTTTTTCTGCAGTAGATGATAAATGTTTATACTAAGAAAAAAAAGCAAATGCAAGATGCCCTGAGACATAATTACTTTTAATTCTTTCTAGATCAAACATCTCTAACTCCAAAATATGTTCATGAGCAAAGACTTGAGAAGGGATCTCTTAGCTTCGGAAGTGTTTGATTTCTGTAATTTTTGTTATTGTATTAAAAAAAATATAATTTAATGCTCAATCTCTTCTGTCAAGGATCTGTGATACAGAAGTAATTCTTGAGAGCTTTTCTGTCTGAAAGTCAAAAGTTATTTACTTTAGATGATCCCTTTAGAGGAGACAAATGAGAGCTGAAAGTTTGGAACGAACTTATACCAAGAATTCTTGGAATTCCTTGAGGATTCTTGATTCGATCTGAATTATTCATAGCTCAAAGTCATATTCTTAGCATGATATTTGGGATCTCATCAAAATTAAAGTGATTTTCAAATAAAATTCTTTCTTTGAATACTAAATATTGGGGTCATACAAGATTAGATAAGATTAGGAATGACCATATACGTGAACGAGTCGGAGTGGCTCCTATTAGTGAGAAAATGGTAGAGAATCGTTTGAGATGGTTTGGTCATGTTCAGAGAAGACCATTAGATGCGCCAGTATGAAGAGTAGATCAAATAATCTGGAGTCCGATTAAAAGAGGGAGAGGGAGGCCAAGGCGGACACTTGGCGAACTAATAGAGCAAGATCTATTGGTGAATAATATACCGAAAAGTTTGATTACTAATAGAGCGGAATGGCGTCGTATGATCCATGTAGCCGACCCCACCTAGTGGGATAAGGCTTTGTTGTTGTTGTTTGTTGTTGTTGAATACTAAATATGTTTTTTCGAAAGTTGAATACTAAATATGTTAATTGAAGTTAAAAATGCAAGCTCTGAATGAGTGAACAAGTGGATTACCAAACTGTTTTTGCTTGTGAATTGAGTTTCTATGCTTATATGTTTATTAATCAATACAATATTGACCTCAATATTATTACGGCATAGGAATAGATACAAGGAATATTCTAAAGATTTTATGCATTCTGTTTGTCAAAATATATACAGATTTTAGTGCATTAGCTGTCACTTGTGCACCAACTAGCTAAGATTCTATAATGCGATTATGGAAAACATTGATTAGCATAGTTCCATGTTGCTTGGAGTCAATAATCACATGTACATGGTGCAATGCTTACTGAAATTTTTTGGCAGGAAGACAGCAGCAAAACTGGGAAGATAACTTCTGCAGGGATGTTCTTTCTTGGTTTTCCTGTGTATCGATTTGATCAAAACAATTCTGTAAGACATAATTTTAAGGCCACATAATTTGCTCTCCCATATACCAAATTATATTTCTTGCGGTGAAATGTTTTTTACTCACAGATAGCAATTGCTAAAGATCCTGATGCAGCATTTTTCAAGAAATTGGATGGTTTTCAGCCATGTGAAGTAAATGAGCTGAAGGCTGGAACTCACATATTTGCAGTTTATGGTAGGTCTGGTGCATGCATATGGTATTGCTGTTTTTCCTATACAACATTTATGACTGCAGGATGTTGTTTATCTTTACTCAATCTCGGTTCTTATTTTTATTCGGAATATTGTGCAAGGGGACAACTTCTTTAAAAGTGCAAACTATACAATCGAGATTATGTGCGCTGAAAAATTTGTTGCGGAAAAGGAAAGACTCCGGGATGTGGAAGCAAGAATGCTATCTAAAAGAGCTGAGCTTTCCAAGTTTGAAACCGAATACAGAGATGTATTTCATCTTTACATAAACTAATATTTACTTTAATCTTTTTATAATCTGGAACGGGTGATTAATTGTCTTGGGTTGATAGGTATTGGCACAATTCACAGAGATGACCAGCAGATACGCACAAGAAAAGCAAGCAGTGAGTTTTAACCACTTATGTTTATGGTGAAGTTTGCAGATAAATGCACTTGGCCTGATTTATGTTTTGATTTATGGTTGACATTTGTCATTTTAGATAGATGAGCTTCTCAGGGAGAGGAATTCGATCCATGCTTCCTACACCACCGTCCAGTCCTCAAAACAAAGTTCAAGTAAGTGCAAGATTCGAAATTCCTTCAGGTTGTCTAAAAATGATGAACCACAAGCAAAGGAGAAAAAATCACGGGATGAAGCACATGATGCGGATGAAACACATGATGCACAAGAGAAAAACTCTCCGGATGAAAAGCCTCAAAAGAAAGAGAAAAAGTCTCGGGATCGCACGAGAAGGAAAAAATGGTTCAATATCCACTTGAAGATGGACAAGAGGAAGCCTTGTTAGTTATGGCGTGAGTTCTTTTTTTTATCAACAATTCAACAGTTCTCATTCTAATAGAGGTTTTTCAGAAACTTGTGCTTATTCTTTGCTTTCAATCCTGTTTCCAGACGTTGCTAGGGGAAAAGCATCCCGTTAAGTTGGCGCTTGGGTTGGCAAGCCTATGCTAGTCTTATTTGGTCTCAAATCGACTTTTCTCCTTAATTGTCACTGACTCAAATCGATTCTTTTGGCACGAAGGTTCAAAGCATCCTTTTTTTTCTGGTATTTAGTAATTTAGGATGGAAACGATGGCGAAACTGGTTGATGCATGTATATATCGCACCATTGGAATGTGTAAGTTCATGATTCAGTCATGGCATTATTTTTTTTTTGTTTATTTAAATGATGCGTTCTGCGATCAACTCTTTCTTTTTCTCAAGATCAAATCAAATGGTAACGTCAGTAAGTTCGTGCCATGGGCCATGGGTTTCTTAGACTAACGCTTTAATTCGAAAAGTGGGAATCACTTTTGTTGAGAAGTTTAACGTTGGAGATGGAGAGAGAAAACATATATTAGTACACAAATTCTGCAAATAGGGATGCACAACGCTCTGCACGCGTAAACGTTGGACTTGACGTCCTATAGTGCATTTTCTTGGACATTGTGTCTTGCGTTATATTTTGATGTCTCTCACTCGTACTTTGCGAATAAAAGAGCTCTTGTCCATGAATGGTCACTTAACTGCTCTTGTAAAAAAAATGCAAAAATATTAAATCCTCTTAACTCATTTTTTTAAAATCATTCTAGCACTCACATAATTATTATATCTCAAGAAGTTGATAAATTCATGGTAGATGTCATTATGACTTTTTAGGAACAATTTTAGGCTGATTATTAGGAGGATATAGAAATACTTAAAAAATTCCTCTTTTCAACATTGTATAAATTTTATTTTATAATTCAATGATAATTTTAAAGTTATGATTATCTAAACAACCATAAAATATTAACATAACATCTACATAAGTATTTTTTTTCATGTCATAAGCTAAAAAAATAAGAAAATAACAAAAAAAAGTGCAATGTATTTCAAAATAATAAAAAATGATGGTAACCTTGACTTGGGTGGCACTTTGAGGTTTAAATAGATCTTCTATACCGATTAAAGTTTGATTAGTATTTAGTTATAGAATAAAATTTAATGATTATATTGAGAATGAGATGCATTTGAATGATCAATGGTGAATTTTTTTTCAAAAAAGATATATTTTTTCCATGGTTGCTCTCAGGAAAGACGTGCTCCTTGCTAAAGCGTGGGGCATTCTATGGGGAGTTAATGAATGTGCAGAACTTAGACACTTCAACTATAGAACATCATTTACGAAATTCAGCACTACATTTCATGTTTTCAGAATTTTACTTGTAAGCATTGCTTCTATAAAATAAACAAGGCTACAGATTTGCTAGCTAATTGTGGTCGAGTCAAATTTCAAAGCTTTTTGATGGATCATTCACGTCTGAACATTCTTGTCATCTTATATTCTAAGATTTTTTAAATATTCATGAATATATAATCTTCGGGTATCCTTTTGAAAAAGAGAATATTTTTTAAAATGAAAATTTTAGCGGATACTATGGTTGTGATATCAAGCTATGTTGACTTAGAGCCTTACAAAATGATTTTTATAAATGATGATAAGGGTATTTTCAAAGCAAATGTACTTTGGAGGCTTTAGGCACAACTTTTGAGAATTCTACTATTTTTTAAAGCAAACAATGATGAATTTGGATTCATCGTATGTTTATTATTTTACAAACATCCTCATTACTAAAATCTTGGTAACACCTACAATAATATTTTCTTTCCTTCACATCATAGAAAAAATCTAGCATGAGAAATAGAATGCCTTCTTTCGCGGTGACCCCCTTCCCTCTCTTTTGAAAATACATAAGGGGCATTGCCCCTCCTTTAGCAAGGGGTCACTGGTCAACGAATGAAGGATGCTTCTTGTTCAGGAATGATGTTGATCTTATTTTATTGGTTGTAGCTCTTCCTAGTAAGATCCATTACAATCCTCTCGTAAAGTGGTCATGAAAGATGAGTAGCATTAAGGGCACTTAGACAACTTACACGTTGATAAGTAGAATGATATTGTGCATGATGATGAACATACTTACGACTTATATAAATATGTTTCAAAATTTAGTGCAAAATTATGTATGCCCAAAACAAGTAATATCTCTACGATGTTTTTGCTACTATTCTAAAATAAATACTATAACCACTTCATCCTATTAGTAAGGAGCACTTTTATTCTTATCATAACATATAATGATAATGTTTTTAATTGGCAATAGTCCACCTTATCTCTAATAGGTCAACATCACATGGAAGGCTCATAAATGCTAATTTCTTCTCATTAATAATCTCTAAGATGACAAGGCTCTAGTTAAAAGTCTCTCTGGTGGGAATAGGCTATTTCCCTTTTTCTATTTAGTAGTGTTCCTTTTTGGAAAAAAATGATAATTCTATATTTATCAATGAATGATTTATTTTAGTTGTACTTATGTTATTCTATAGGTAATTATAGTAATGTAGTCTTTTCACTCGCACTAGCTACATTATGATCCTATCACTTAGTGATGGCCATATGATCATATACACTAAGTTATTAATGAAATGTTGATGTGTATATCATGTCATGTGAAGATTGAATGAGTAATAATAGTAAAGCCCATTTCGTAAGGTTGTTCCATTTTGAAATAATGAGTGAAAAGTTAACACTCCAATGAGTTTTATTTCTCTTCTTTGCAATTTGTACTTGTGTGTTAGTTGATTGAAGCACAAAAGAGCCTATGCAAAAAAAAAACATGAGAGTTTTTAATTATAGGTTGAAACTCAACATGAACCAAGAGTTAAAATTATTATTAAAATAGACAATGACTTTAGATATTTTAAGTATAATGTACCAATTTGTTTACTTCTCTAGGTATTATACATCAAAGCTCTTGTATTTGTACATCATAATAAAATGGAATATTAGAAAGGAAGAACAAACATCTTTTAAATATTGCAATCATAATCTTATTTCGAACAGCACCAATTCAGTATTGGGAAGATGGTTTAAGGATTGTTGTGCATTAGAATTCCATTGCAAATGTTGAGTAATATATTTCTTTATGAAGTTTATTTTAATATCATCCCATATATATCACATTTAAGAATGTTTGGATGTTTATGTTATGTAGCCAATCTTTAAATCAATGATAAATTTGATGTGAGAGTTGTATCAAGTGGGATACACCATGAATCAAGGGCTATAGATCGTTAAATTTAAGAATAAAAAAACTACTGTACAATTGATGTTAATTCTTTTGAACAACAAATGTTCTAGCTACTTAATTTATTTGGAGAACAATCCCCCCCCCCCCCCCCCCCCCCGTATTTTTATTCCAATCCAACTAAACCCCTGCTTGTCGATAAAAAATCACAACTTAATATTCTAATTTTTCATCTCCAACATCTTCTACATCTCTTCGAAACAATCAAGTTAATTAGGTACACAATGAACAGGTAAATAGGTGCACACATTTTTTGAAAATAAAATCAACTTGCATTAGCATTGATCATTATTTTAAGGAACATTTAGATCAACACTAACATAGTTGAACATCATGATTTAGCTTAATATAATCAATTATAGTGATATGATAAAAAAGAAATGAATACTAATCTTCTAGTCACGTATATACAAACTTAGTTGATATATAGGAAATGACCAAGTGGTCTCATAAAATTTAGAGGATATTTATAATATCATCCGATCATAAATACGACATAAGTTTATGTTAGTACAATATAAATTATAACTATGTGACAGATTAAGAGGAATAAAATGCACAATGTGAGATAATTCAAAAGATCAGTTGCACAAAGTAATTATCATTATGATCTTCAATACATGATGAAGGTATACATGATCAATAATTAAGAAGGCAAAAATGGTGAATAAACATTAATGATATAATGTTTAATTTCATCAAATAGATTTTATTTATAGTCATTAAAAAATTATAACTTTATTTTTTACAATATATTTTATTAATTTCAATTTATCTTGAAAATAAACAATTAGGGTTTCTATATATACAAAATTATCATATTTAAATTCCTTAGAATTTGCCTTTAGAAAATTTTATAATAATATTAATCATATTGCATTTTTTGCATCTTAACATGTAATGTTTGTTATAGTTATGACTAGGTCTAGGATGATATTTTTTCAAGATTCTAGTTTGTTTAGAAAGATAATAATGTATTCTATCTACTCCTAAAATATTGTATTTTTTATCTTAATAACTGTATTTTTAATTTTATAAGTTCATCTTGTTATTGGTTATAGCATGATAGTATGTTGGTTTTTCGTCAATAATTTCTTATCTCTATATTTAATTGAGATTTTTTAAAATTGTATAAAAACTAGACTTCAATGGCTATCATTCTAGATTTTTTCATAATGTTTGGACTTTGGATGACAAAATCTTATTCGAAATTTCCTAATAACAATCATTATGAAATCTAAACAGATAGAGAAAAAAGTCTTTCATACAAATAATTTCAAACTATATTAAAAAAATATAAATTCAATTATAGAATAAGTTTATCATGATTTTATTCTACTAAAGGTTCATATTCATGGATTCACCAAAAGAATGATACATGAATCCACAAAAATAAAATGTTTTTTTTTTCATTCTTACAACATCTCCATTTTTTTTTTGTTAAATTGTGTTTTGTCATACTTGATGATAACCTGCAATGAAAAAGATGAGAGTACAAAAAGAAAATAGTCATTATATTTTTTATCGTTTGGTTAGAAAGAGTATAACTTATATAATGAGGAGAAAGATACTTCATTGTAACTAATAATTTTTATTTTATGTCTCGAGCATTATATTTAGTAGACACTCCATCGGCCTTCTTATAAAGAAGAGTTGAAAGAAACTACATAATTAAGTATAACATAATGAAATGAAATGAATGATGATCTACCTATGATCTCCAAAAATATAATTCATCATTTATGAGGATTAATAAATTTTGTGATTGATTATATCATTCATATGATTATTATTAGTGTCATTATTACTCTTCTCATGTTACACTTATCATGTTATCTTACTTTGATGATGATGATGATGACGACGACGACGACGGCGACGATGATGACAACGATGTTAGATGATGATGATACATAATTATTATGTACTCGAAGTTACAGTTCAAAAGAAATCATCCCCTTATAAGTATTGAAAGTCATTCATAATAGTGATACATGGGATAGACAATCTTTATATTATGTTCACTATATTTTTTCATGTAGTTGTATTTGATTTTTGCTACTTGAGCTTTAGTATATTTACTTTCTTTAGTTTTTTGCACCATGTATTTATTTTGTTTGACCTATCAAATCTTAATTTTGATTATATAAACAATGTTGCATAACATTTTTAGACATATTCTGTCACTTAATAAGTGTCTTTGGAGCTTGTATAAATAAAAGACACCACTATTGTCACTTCAAAACACACTATTGTCATTCCATCACGTAAAAGTGTTGAATAATTTTACCCTTGTGAGATAAAATGAAATGACAATAGTATATGTTGGAGTGACAATAGTGATAAAAAGCATGGCAAATTACTCCTTTGATCATTTCTAGGAAAATTATACTAAATGTCCTCCAACTTTCACGTTTATTCAGTGATGTCCTCCAACTTCACTTTGTAATATGAATGTCCTTTATCTCTTAACTCGTTTCACCTAATGCCCTCCTTACCTATAATTTGACGGTCTCTCGGTCATTGATCATTACCTATAAGCTGACATGGCGCTGACTCTCTCCTTTCCACGTTGACATTGCAATGATGTGGCAATGATTATCTTCTCTCCACATTGACATTACAATGACGTGACAATATTAAAAAATTAAAAAAATAATTAAAAACACAAAAAATGCCACGTTTGCACGACGACGTGTTGCTGGGCAAAAGGGGGATCCCCCTCCGCCTGCGTGCGTGCACCGACGATGCACATAGGTAGAGGGGGGTCGCCCCCTTGCGAGCTATCGTTGGAGCGAGACCCCACCACCTTTTGCCTGCGTTCGTCGTTGGTGCATGCACGTAGGCGGAGGGGGCGAGAGCTCGCGGGGGGCGACCTCCACCTCTTGTTTGCGTGCGTCATCGACGCCCCTTGCAAGCTCCGACAAGAGCTCGCAGGGGTCGACCCCCCAGCTCCGGTGGGGGGCTCCGACGCGCAATCCCCAGCCATCACGCAAACGTGGCATTTTTGTGTTTTTTTAATTATTTTTTTTTAATTTTTTAATATTATCACGTCATTGCAATGTCAATGTGAAAATGTGAAAGTCAGCGCTACGTCAGTTTCGTGACCGGGAGACCGTCGATGGTAGGTAAGGAGGGTATCGGGTGAAACGAATTAAAAGATTAAGGGCATTTATATTACAAAGTAAAGGTGGAGGACATCGCTGAGCAAACGTGAAAATTGAAAAGCATTTGGTATAATTTTTTGGTGTCCTTTCTCAATATTTGCTTGCATATCCAAGATGGTCATCAGCTCCGTTCATGACAAGAAAAGTAAGTTCTCATTGATAAAAGAGGATCACTTATTTAAAACAACGAAAGATGTGTTTGTTATAAAATAAAATTTAAGGATTAAGTTGAGCTTAGATAAGAGATTTGGATGATCGATCTGATGACAAATTTCAGCATGGATCCGACATCTCCAAATTGCAGGTTTGGATTTGGTTTATCCAACACTTTTCAGTGTGCAAGATACAAACAAGATCTCACGCTGTGCAGCGTATTAATTAGATTTTGTCTTTAACATTCGACCCAAATAAGCCATTAATTAAAGCCATCCATCTTGTAGTAAAGTGATCGGGGCATCGCCGTGGAATGGGCAAAAAATGCATGGGCAAAGCATCACCGCCAGCAGCTGGTGATTTAACTTTACTAACCTTCATCGACGTTGTCCACCGACTCTTGACGCCTCGTCTTCTTTCAAGTCGGCTGGCACCAACAGATGAACGAAAGGAAGCTGCACATATCACCAACATCAGTCACAGGAGCACCCTTTCTGAGCCAGGCGCACACGAGCCCCCTGATGCTGCCATGTCCTCCTCCATTAATTGCGATGCCAGACCCACATGGTTCCCGAGATGGTCTTCAATCGCCTAATGACCCTAAAATAATGTTTGCATTTTGGTACCCCCATTTGCTTGTGTTCTTCTGTCTGTCCTCTTGATACAATGCAGCTGATGATCCCCCTTCGGTGCAATTTTCTGGGAGCTCAAAGAGGAGACGAGCCAAGATAGTAAGATCAGTAGTACAGTATACAGATGGCTTAAGATAAGAGGCAAAATTAACAATGTCTTAGAGCGTTCAGAGAGGTGAACATGCCAATGGCGTTTCCAGAGATTCGATTTCAACATGGTCCACGTCCTCCTCTTTCTGACAACGTCAATGGCGGCAATCATGTGCTCTGATAATTGGAACTTAGGTAAAGCAAACAAAATGATGCATGCCTGGGCTTGTCATGAAGTGCATGCGCACACAATTATATCATCAATTCGTCTCTGCAACAGTCGTGAATCAGTCTGGAAATTGTGGATCTATTAGAGGACGACAGTGTTCCAATTAAATTACACAAGATACTGTAAGCACCAGCATAGAAATGACAGGAAGGACAGAGATGCAACATATGTTGTTACGCATTGATAATGTTACTTACAAATTCACATGCTTCAACAACTTGAGGTTATAATGTAAAACTGATAGATCAAATACTCTGAGTGAAGTGAAATCTCAAAACATTTTCTATAATTCACTGTTTGGATAGACACTAAAAAAAGTTCGTTTGCTTTTTACTGAGTGCCCCTTTTGGCTTTTACTCTTTTTCCATGGTGATCACTCGACTTCATGATTTCTTCTCATGCCCGTCAGGAACAGCAATGAGTTAAAGCTCGATCTACTAGGCAACCAATGCAATGCAATGAAATGTTATCAAAATGCGATACAACTCAAATGCAATGCGACTCGCGGAATCAAATTGAAAACAGGAGCAACAAATGAACAACATTGATTGATGATTTATGTGACGAACAATCCAAATCAGTCTCGGCCGTCAGGCGGACAGAGTGTTGAACTGGTCGCACCTCCGCCGGACCTCCCCGTCCCTTCCAGTCTTCACTCCGAATACGCTCAGCTTCTGCATCGCCCGGCTGAAGTCCGCGAAGAACGCCGACTGGTTCGCGGCGTATAGCTGCACGATCGGCCGCATCCTGGCGTCGGCGGCCAGGATGTGGTCCGAGGCCAGAAGCCCCATGCCACGGACCAAGTTCCGGTAATACATGTTGTCGAACTTGCCCGGCGTCATGACGTCGTTGAAGATGGAGATGGTCGGGTCCTTCTTGTAGTTGGCGCACGCCCGCTGCAGGGCTTGCGCGAATCGAGGGTTCATCGATGGGTCGAACGCGCTCGCCGGCCCGCCGTTGAAGCCGTAGATGCGCAGGGCGAACTCCTTGCAGTGCGAGAAGCCGACGGTGTGGGCGCCGACGAGGGCCACCATCTCCTGCACGGTGAACCCCTTGGACGCGAAGAGGGCCACTATCTCGTCCGCGGTCATGTTGGTGCGCGGGAGGTTGGCCGCCACGGACGCGGCCGTGGAGGTGAGCGCGTCCTTGCGGCCGAGGACGACCGGGTAGAAGGGCCCCCCGAGCATGGAGACGAGGTCGCGGGTGGCGAGCGCGAGGATGTCCGCGCAGGACACGACCCCGGGGCACTGGAGCTCAATGGCCGCCTTGGCGCGGACGACCACGTCGAAGCCGTCCCCCGGGAGCGATAGGTTGATGTCGGCGTCGCGCTCCGCCCGGTTGAACGCATTTGTGGAGACGAGCACCGACGCGTCGCAACCGCCCACGAAACAGTCGTGGAAGAAGAGCCGCAGCGCCCCGGCCGCCGTGGTCGGGCTGTTGATCTGCTTCGCGATCACGGTCTCCGACACGATCCGCTCCGCCATGGGGCACGTGCGCCGGTAGTAGGCCGTGTTCAGCCTCCCCTCGGCGCCCCCCGCCAGGCACGCGCCCGCCACGAGGCATGCAGCCAGAACGACGTGGAAAGCATGCAAATTTCGCCGCTGGCGAATCATCCCCATACTTTACAACCACACACACCACTATACTTGAATCAGCATTCACTGAATAAGTTATCCCCTCGTCTCTTTTGTCAACTGCTCTGTATCACTACTTCCTTTGACTCTGTTTGTGTGTGTGTATGAGAGAGAGAGAGAGAGAGAGAGGTGGGTTAGTGTGCAGGAAAGAGGAAGGTACAAATTTGGTCACCTTTTTGGGTTAAAAAGCGTTGCTGGAATTGGAATTGGAGCTGAAGGCGATGATGAATAATAATGAAGGTGAGTGAGTGAAGAAGAGAGGGACGGCGTGCATCGCGGGGTTTGCGTTGGGGTTGAGCTGCTAATTCGGTTGGGGGTTTTCAGAGTTAGAGGGAGGGGGAAGAGAGAGAAAGAGACGGGGCACATGGGGGGAAGACGACAGGAAGCGGAGAGGGGGTTTTGTGTCTGTGTTGCTGTGGACAGTGCCCTCCCTCGTTTGGGCCTTTCCCCAACTCGGTACACGCCACCGACTTGAGTTTTGTGACCGTTAGAGATGCTCGGTATTATTTTTTCAATTACAAAATATATTGAATTTAATAAGACAGAAAAGCAAGTGTAAATTCAAGATAATCATAAAAATAATTATTTCCATAAACTTTTTTAAACTATTATAATTTTTTGTATATAATCCTAAAGTCTTATTTTTTTCTTAAACTATTATATTTTTTTTCACTTTAATCCTTCCATCTAGTTTTATTACGTTTTTCATTATTTTTATTTTTTTCTCATTTATAAAAAGATTAAATTATTCTTCCTTTCAGAAAAATATGAAATAAAAAATATAAAAAATAAAAAAATACTAGAAGGATTAAAGTGGTAAATAAAATAATTATCATTTATGAAAAGACTAATTTACCCTCTCATATTTTTTCCTTTTTTTATATATTTAATATTTAATGTGTCATGAAGCCAAGGATAATTTAATCTTTTCATAAATAGAAAAAAAATTAAAAGTAACGAAAAACGTAGCAAAGTAGATGAAAGACTAAAGTGAAAAAATTATAATAGTTTAATAATATATAAAAATAAGCTTATAGTTTGGAACTAAATGCAAAAAAATTGCGATAATTTAAAGTTGTTTATGGAAATAATCTTTATAAAATTGATCTAATAATTTTACATCAAATATTTTATGTTTTTTTTTCATCAAAAGAAAGTTGTACTCTGTTTTCTCAACTATATGTAAAAAATTCTTTGTCTTTCAAATGACATGATAATTTGTACAAATGTCCAACTTACCTCTCTATTCTAAAATAAGGATATTTATTCTAACAAAATAATTTTGTTTTGAATTCTGGGTTAAGAATAACCAACCAACCAAAAGTTAGAATCATTTATCTCTAAAAATATTACTATTCACAAGTATAACTTCTTTTAAAAAAAATAATGGTACCCTTCATCGCTATTAAAAGATACTCCATAGAATATTATTGGATAATTTCATATTCTATCATGTATTCTTAAAGGTAAAAGGTTAATAAATTTTAGAATAATATGCATTTGTTCCGACAAAAATAGTGCTATTTTATGATGGGGCAAAAACAAATATTTCTCTATTTTTTCCATTTTATAATTATTAACATGAGGTCCACATATTTATAAAATTAACTTTTGACATAAAAAAATTAAAGCTCTATTCTTATGAATTATTTCGGTACCAAACAAAGTCAAAATAAGCCTTATTCTCTAGCCTTTTTGTTTTCTCCACATTTTTATTCTTTTTGAATCTTAAATGAGTTATTTATTATTACCTCCCTAAAATTAATGGATAAATTTCATCAAATACCTCTCAACTTTTGACACTTTGCCAACGACATCCCTCTTTGATAGCTAGCTCGTCGGACGTCCCCCTCTTTTCCTGTGCTGGCATGTGCAAAATGAGGAGTCCCCCTCCCCTTCTACGACCTTGCCTCTCCCTCAGTCATCTTCGTCGAGGTCGCAGAGGGTACCGACCTCCCCTCACTCGGGTGTCCCTCGCTTTCTTGTCGGCAAGTGAAAGAGACAACGTCTTATTTTTTATTTTTTAATATTATTTTATTTTTTTATTGATGTCGCATCTAATGGTTATTTGCGTGAAAGAAAGAATGGTCAATAATTCAATCAAAAAATGGTCAATCACAAGTCAAAATACTATTGTTAAAATAAGTTAAAAGATAGATGATAATCTAATTATAAAACGAAGTTGAAAAATAATGTTGAGAGAACGTAAAATTGAAAATTTAGTGAAATTTACTCTAGAATTAACATATTTCTCCTTATATTATAGAATTTGTCGGTCAACTTTCTCTGTGTTTTAACCTTTTTCTTTTCCTTTCCATTTTTGTGAGAACTTGCCTTTCGCTATTTAATAACACATTTCACTATTTTACAAGTAGCCACTTTGAAAAATTATGAAAACCAATTAAAAATCGAAAGCACCAACGATAATGGTCAAATCATTTCATTTAAGAAGAGTTAAAAAAAATAAACCAATTGGAATTAAGTGATACCCGTTTAAGAAAGTCTCAATTTGAATGAAGATGATAGTGAATTTAGTTCTTTTATCTAACATACTACGATGGTAATTGAAAAAAAAACAACAATGAATTTTAATAGAAAGTTAAGAATTTTCTAAGCTTCCAAATATGTCTGTTTTATTTTTCTAACATTTTTCATCTTTTCCTTTAAAATATTTTTTTCTAAATTTTATTTCAAAAACGGATTCTTAAATTAAAGGACATCCGTTCAACTGATAAATAAAAAACATATTTAATGAGAATACGAACAAAAAAGTAAATTGTCAATGGTGACAAAGTTAGGAAATTTAGAAGATGATTAACAACTTTTATTATAACATTTGTCACATCAAAATATTGTTCATTTTGAATATTTAATCCTTATAAATTTAAAATGTGTCTTAAAAAATAAAAAAATTATACTAATAAACTCATGAACACTTTTGTATTTTATTTATATGAGACTATTTTTCACCGTCTTTTACTTTTGAGCCTTAGAATCACCTCTTAAAGTACCTAACATCGTTGAGCGGTTCATAAGCCGAGTTCCCATACGTGAAGATGTGAAGATGACTCTAATATCTTTTATAACAACCCAATGATTTTTTTTTAATGAAATGAAAATATTGTTGGTGATAAAGAGTCGTTCACCTGAAATTACCTTTCACTCTTTGATTTTTTACCTTACATTTATAATATGGAAAATGGGAAAATTACCGATATTTAATTGAGATGTACAATTACCAAAGGAAATTCGAAAACCACATTAGCGACAAATCACAGATTCACAATACAATTTTTTTGAGAATGTCAGCTCCGGATGTTTAGGAAAAATTAATGATTATATGCAAAATTAGAGAACGATTCATCGTCGAGCTCAATTAATTCGTTAAGATCGCCTCGTTTCGAAAGTGATAAATAAGACTCCAAATAAAAATTGTGATTGGCATTAAGATAATTTTATCATCATAAAAACTAAAAGGGTTTATTTCGTGCCATTCTTAAATGTCTGTTGTCATTTTTAGGACAATTTTAATGATTAACACTTTTTCATTAAGATATTATATAAAATAAAGATAAAACGGTCAAAGAAAAAGTGAAAAGAAATTATGCGTGATAATAAAAGGATCCAAACAAAAGCGATCTATTGACAAAAATGTCTAATGAATTTTTCAGTAATGCTTGGTGAACTAAATTGAGTAACGAATACATATAATGCAAATAAAATTATTAATGATCGCTTTCAGAAGGCTATGTATTTTATGATTTGATCATTTTTTTTTAAATTCTTGAATTACCCGTGATTCGTGAACTTAGCTAAATATCTTATTCATATAATATAATTACTTTTTAATATTACCGATATCAATATATAAAAAAGGAGAGGGTTGATTATAACAAAGTTATTATTTTTTTGTTTACGCATGTCTAATCTACATAGAAACTTTATTCATTATAAATCAATTATCTATACATGACATGAAATATTTTAAATAGACATATGATATTAAAAGTTTAAATATTATAATATACTACTACTTATATTATTTTCTAATCGTATTTATCAAATGCTTAATTTTTATTTTATAACTAAATCATTAAATTTTGCACTCTTATTTGTCCTACTACTGTCAGTCAATTATTTTTCACGTTTTCCGCTATTCTCAAAGATTTTGGTGGAGTGAAACTTTTCGTTTAAGTAAGTTTTTAAGTTCATTTTTTTAGCTCGAATAGTAAGACAATTTTATTAAATTAGTTGACCGACTTATGAGTCGTGCACATAATCGTTAATGTGAAGACAACCCAAAATATTCTTTTTCCTTTGAATAATTGTGCTATAACGACGTTCTCATTATTTCAGACGTATGAATAAGCTTAGTTTTCTCTCACTTGTAAGTGAATTATATCCACTAATCTTTGAAATTTTTTCAGTTTGATCTATCTGACTACAATTTATTATAAAAAATAATGAATAAAGATTAAGGGGGTTACTTATATTTTTTTTTTTTAGTTTTTCCCCTCAAATAAATGATAGATCATAGGAGAGTTATATTGGGTAAATCACATGATAAATGTGAAAAAAAAAAACTCGAAAAATACTTTTTTGGGGGAATTGAAGCCGGGAGATAACATTTGATTGGATCTATAGTCAGTAAATTTTAGGCGGCCAAGGAGCAGAATGTATAACACATAGAGATGATTTCCCATGAAATGGAGACAAAAATTTATAAATGACATAGGTTGGGGACATAATGGAGACAGCAATTATTTTTTAAAATTATTTAGCTAAAAAATTAGCGGTCCCAAGTTTTCCATTTGATCCGGTTATGCCAATTTCCGTTGGTAACGAGGAGAGCATTTTGGGCCTCGCGATCTTGATCGGGCTTGGGCTTTCTAATTGGGCTGGATGGACTTCCAAGTAGGCCGACAAAGGTCTTGGACCGGTTTAATCGGTTGAACCGAAAAGGAAGAAAAATAGCTCTACTCAGGTCTCTCTCTCCTGTTTTTTTTTGGGGAGTAGTCCGATATCGTGTGTTTTGAATTTGTTTCGGTAGATGTTTTAGCCTTTCAAATCATTTTAGAAAAAAAATATGTAACGCACCGTCTTCTTAAACAAAAAAAAATGAAACGATCGGTCGGCCGATCCGGGGTGTATAATAGGGGGATGAGGGTCGCCCTTTGCGCCCTCTTGGAACCCCTATCGGTCGACCTCCTCCCTCGTCTCCTTCTTCTTCCTCTCGATCGGCGACCGATGACCACGACGCGCGACGACGAAGCAGAGCCGAGACGAACAGCGAACGAATCGATCCCTCTCCAACACATCTCGACATTCCTCGACATGTGCGAGGGTCAGGCGAATTCTTCCAGGCGACTGCGAACGTCCGACGATCGACGGACGACGAACAGTGACCGGCGAAATCGAAACTCGACCGGAAAAGGTACTCTTAGCGTCCTAACTCCCTAGACGAAGAAATAGTGATCGTTTGATGTTCGTAGATGGTTCATTATAATTCTGAGATTGTTACCTATATTTTTTCTATTCATGCCGTGACGTAATTATGGCCGGAGGATCGTCGGAATCGGAGATAAAGTCCGGCGGCCCTATTTTATTGCAGGGACCGATCGACCGATTCCAGAGAGCAGTGTACAGAAACCATACGAGCTCTTCTTTATCGGTCGACCGGCCTCACCATGGCGGTTGACCGATCTATATGCCGACGTATGGATCTGACCTTACGATCGGTCGACTGGTCCTAGAGACGATCGACCGATCCGATGCACAGTGCGCATCTTCATGGTCTAACGAACGGTCGACCGATCCCAGAGGACCGGTCGATCGGTTCCAGAGAATGGTCGACTGGCCACCCGGAAGGTCGACCGATTTATAGACACTCGACTGAGGAACGGTCGACCGGTCCAGAAACGGTCGATCGATTCCGACAATCAAGGTTGTCAAGATCTCGATTTAGATCTTAAGATCTTACGATTTTACGATCTTACAGACCCCTTCTGATCTCGATCTTATCTCGAGGATCTTATGTATAAGATCTTAATACGATCTTAATTTTGGTCACACGATCTTATCCGATCATATACGATCTCATATGATTAATATAATCATTTAAATATTAATTAAAAATATATT
Organism: Pontederia crassipes; assembly: GCA_030549335.1. Classification (NCBI taxonomy): domain Eukaryota; kingdom Viridiplantae; phylum Streptophyta; class Magnoliopsida; order Commelinales; family Pontederiaceae; genus Pontederia; species Pontederia crassipes. The sequence continues at coordinate 19,450,910 of CM060184.1, read as the reverse complement.
TATGATAATAAGAATCAATTTATATAAAGTTGAATATATTTTTGTTCATTTTTAATATGTTTTAATATAATTTGACTCATGAATCCATAAAAATATGTCTTAGTGAGGTATAATCTAATATTTCAATACAAAAAAATTGTCAAAAATATATTTATTATTTTAAAAATATACTATTTTATCAATAGGTAGGATCTTACGATCATTGATCCTCGATCCGATCTTACGATCTTCGATCTTATGATCCCCCTCCGATCTTATATAAGATCCTGATCTTGACAACCTTGCCGACAATGAACCAAATGATGATTTTTAGATCATAACTGGGACTCTGACCAGTTCACTTACACCGCCTGAGTCCTATTGTACAAAGACCAACGTTCCATTGGATCCTAAATCATAGATTCACGATGACTAAAGATAAATAAAACAAGGACAAAGACATGAGATTGCTATGTGCCGTCCCCAAAGTTAAAGCAAAGATCAGAAATTAAAGCAGAGGAGGGATAGGTAATTAGCTGAGGGGACAACGAAACTACTGTCTTAACTATTCCTAAGATTTCAGGTCTTCTCCCACCTGTATTTCGAATGAAGGGGTGCTATGGTCACACCTCTTCCCTTAAAGATTAAAGTATTTTGTCAAAGGAACATGTAGCTAGCTGAGGAGACAGTGAACCTACAGGTTTATTAATCGACAACTGTTCCTGCATTGTAGGAATTCTTCCTCCTACCTTTCGAACTGGGTGATGTAGTAACACCCACCCCTCTTTTCTTTATGGGCTTACTGGCATCAGAGATTCAGAGAGGCACATATGACATCCTAACTAATAAAGTCGAGCTCGCATAGGACAACAAACTCTAAGAATATTTTAGTAATGTAAAAGACGTTGTACAACTCACATCAAAGCAATGCAAAGTAAAGTAATGTAAAACAAAGTACTATAAAATAAAGTAGAGATATTATAAAATAAAGTATTGCATAGCATAGCAGAGACATTGTAAAGTAAAAATAGAATAAAGCAAAGACAAAGTATTGTTATAGTAAAGAACACCGTACTGATATGACTCAAGATTGATACATTGATTTCATGATCATCATTTGATCCTTATTTCACCGTCTATTGCTATTGTACTGTGCATCTTTGCTCATGAATATTCTATTCTCCTGCATTGGGATTTTGCAGGTGAGAATGTCAACTGATGAGGTGGTGGAGGGCACAGGACTTGGAGAATGCTACACATAACTGATACTTCTACTTCAAGCTTTCTTGCCACATATCTTTTAATTGTTGTAATAGTTCAGAGACATCATGTTACTTCCGCTCATAGAACTTTTCGACCAATCTTATTTTATTTCCGCACATCTTTTATATTAAAAGACATCATGAATTTTCGCATAATTCCTATATTAAGAGACATCATGAACTTCCGTATTAAAGTCCTTCATCATGACATTTCGACTATTCTTCCGCATTTAAAGTTCTATATTATATTTATTATTATAATATTTATGCCACAAACTATTTTGTTGAATGGTCAATGTTAGTAGTGTAATAGACAGTGTAGTGCCTCCAGGAACAATCTGACCGCTTACGTGACGGGAGGTGCGATTCTGGGAGCGTTACAAAATATCCAAAGGTGGTTTTAATGTTTCACGCAAGATTGCAAATTGTGCAAGCTTAGGAACGTGACAAATATCTAGATCTAATCCTATCTCGAAAGGGTTTCTAGATCCAAGCAGGAGACACTGTAAGCATGCATATGATTTATGAATACTGGTAATACAAGTTCTATGATTATTACTCATTATCTAATAGTCTTAGCTCATATTTTTCTAGAATATGTAAAAAAAAACTCATAACTCATATCGATCCGATAGTCTCATAGCTCCATTTTCAACATCTTGGTTTATCTTAAGCTAGGAAAGTAAATGTTGTTTCGTTTAAGTTACATAGGAGTAATTTTTTTAGCATACAAAATGAGCAGACAAATCTGAAATGTCAAAAAAAAAATGTAATATAAGAAGATAGCATTTTGAGTTAATATACACTAACCACCCTTTAGGGAAAAAACTCTAACCACTCATCATCTTATATGCTCTATTTGACATTATTAGCGGTTTGACAAGCGGATAATGATTTAACTAGCGGATAGTGGATTAACTTGCGGATAGCGGATAGCGAATGATGATTAGCGGTTAGAGGTTGTAACAAATAAATGTTTGGTAAATTTAACGGTGGAATTAGCTGATGAATATAAAATGGCATAATTAGACATACGACAAATTATTTAATTTAAGCACTATATAAATTGTATTATAATACAAATAAATTAAATATTTATTTCTTAATTAAATAAAATAAATTTCACAACTAACTTCTTTTGTTAAAATCTATAGAAATTTAAATTGAAAACAATTTTTATATAATATAAAAATATTAATTGTGAAATTATTTTTTATTCATTGTTAACATATAAATAATTTGCAATTAATTAAGCATGAATATAAAAAGAAATTTAGTTAAATGATTATAAAATAAAAATGAGAAAAATAATAAGGTAAGTTAGAAAGAAATAATGTATTTGAATAAGAATAAAATTGGAAAAAAAAATCTAAAACACTAACCACTAGACGCTAAACGTTGGTTGAAGTAATTTTTCAATATTTTCATATGAAATGTTAAACGCTATTTATTTTTGTCATTTACCAAACAAAAGAATTAGTGTTTGAATCGCTAAACGCTAGTTGAAATGTTAATTTTGGTGTTGCCAAATAGAGCCATAGTTGAACTTATGACTAGTGCAGTGTAGGGATGGCACCCGCCGCTATTCGGGGCGGGGGACACCACTCCCGCCCCGACCCCGACAACCCGTCCCCGCCCCCGACCCCGCCCCGAATCCCCGCCCCGATCCCCGCGGGGCCCCGAATCTCCGCGGGGCCCCGAATCCCCGCGGGGAATCCGATTCCCCGAATTAAAATGTGAGTAATTAAAAAAATTACAAATAAAAACACATATAAAAAAAAATTTGCACTGTGCACTGCAGAGGAGTCACCTCTGCGCGCAGTGCGCGAGGTGATCACCTCTGAGCACAGTGCGCGGAGGTAATCAGTGCGCAGAGGTGATCACCTCGCGCAGAGGTGACACTATGCGTCGCCTCTGCGCGCTGCGCGCAAAGGCGATTTCGCGGTGGCGGCGGCGAAATCGCCGCCACTCGGCTGATTTCGCGGCGGCGGCGAAATCGCCGCCACTCGGCCGATTTTGCAGTGGCGGCGGCGGCAAAATCGGCCGAAAGGGGCGGCGGTTGAAATCGCTTCGCCCACGACGACCACGATGATGCCGCTGCCCTCGACGACGATGACCCGGCCACGACGATGACCATGACGACCACGATGACCCGGCCTCGACGACGACGACCCGGCCTCGACGACGACCATGACGACCACGGCGTGACGGCGATCCTCTCAACCATCGCCGCTGCCCCTTTTGGCCGCCGCCCAAGACGACCACACCACCACGACATTGATGCTGGCGGTCGACGGCTGGCGGTCGGCGGCTGCGAGTCGTTTCGGCCGATTGGGTCACTACACAGCACTTAGGGTTTGATACTTGAGAGAAAATGGAGAAATGAGGAGAGGGTTGTTGGAGTTTAATTTGATATATATATATATATATATATATGTAAAATGGACGGTTCAGATGTAATCTAATAAATATAATTATAATAATTATTAATTATAAAAAAATTATCGGGGATTCGGGGCCCCGACGGCTCGCCCCGATCCCCGAAAGGGGGGGCGGGGGCAATTTCGCCCCCATCCCCGCCCCCGCGGGGAAACAAATCCCCGAATGCGGGGCCCCGAATGGGGAATCCCCGCGGGGGTGGAGAATATTGCCACCCCTAGTGCAGTGTAGTTGAACTTATGACTAGTGCAGCCTTGTTAGACCTGGACCGACTCGGCTTGGCCGGGCCGGTGTCCGCAGCTTAAAACGGCCTCCGGATCGATTGAAACTTGAAGAAGGATTTGATTTGTTTTGACCCGGTCAAAACTCGAGTTCAGCCGATCGACTCGACGAGTTTGACTAACATGGCCGCATCAATTTATAAAATGAAAAAAAATTAAAACATAAAAAAATTATTAAAACATTTAGACATATTATAATATATATTGCTTGAAATTTATATTTCAATGTCATATCGTCACACATATAAGATTTTCTCAATAATTTTTATTTATAATTATCTCACAAGATTCTTTATTTATGTTGATGAGTTAATTTATGTAACTTTATTTATCATTTAATCTGAATTATTTAGTTTATTTTAATTTATTATATATTATATTTTTGTTAAATAAGATATTATATATTAATATTATTTTAATAATATCTTTAACTTATTTTATTTTTTTATTAATTTATATTATCCAATTCAATCATTTGATTTGACCAAATCCGTTGATCAATCTAGGTGCGGGGGCCGAGTCTTATAACATTAGTGGTTTGGAGGGGGAAGCTTTTCTATATCCTCTTAAGCTTATGTGTCGTTTGGATGAAGATTATCTTTTAGAGAGTAACAAATTTTATTATGAAGAATATAAACATTATTGTTATATTCTTTTTCTTACTTCTGTTTGGCTTAAAAGAAATAAAATTTAAATATATAATATTTTATAATTAAAATAATTTATGATAGATACTTAACATTTATTATTATAATAATGATAAAATAATAATATATAGTTAAATTATAAAAATAAAAAATAGTTAAAAGATGAAAACAATGAGAATAAGCCTACTCATCCATTTTAATAGAATACAAATGTTGCGATTTCATGAATTATAACGATGGTATTTCGATTTTCAAGATAGTTTCAATGTAAACGAAGTTTGGGGACAAATGACCCCTAAAAACTTTCCTAACACCCACAAATGGCATGAGATGAAGTATTATAAAATTTTAGGGGATTTCAACAATGTGAGCAGGAGAAGCATTTTAGGATGATGTAGATTTTTATTCCCATAATAGAATACAGACTGATCTAGATACAGATCATAGCTCTGCACTTATGTGATGGAGAATTGGTGATTCCTCGAGTTCACATTTTGATCTCTCCTTTTTTTTACATTCTGCAGGTATCTTTTAGATCATGACATGTTATATACTCTGCTAAGCGCTACACTGCTACCCATTATATCCTGAACTTGCAGAATCCACATTTTACCTTTAAGAAAGCATAAAGAAAATGAAGGTAAACATTATGTTCAATGTCCTCTGTGTTTGCAATCATAGAACAACATGAAACTTTAGGGGTAAATAATTATAATTGATTCCTTTGGTACTACTCCCTGTGCTTGACTCTACAATTTTTTGATGTAAACATTTTCTTTTCTCCCTACGCCAATTGCCAAAGCATCAACAGCTTGAACGAAGTCGAGTGGATTCCATCCGCAAAGGTAAAAAAGCTGTCACAAGAACTAGCTGCAGCAGGTGCAGTCATGTCACTCCAAATCACTGACACCATTTTTTATATTTTCACTTCTGAGTACGTACTATTTTGGAGAGGTGGAGGTGGAAGGGCACTTGGGGCAGGATCCAGCTAAGGATATTGATTGGTTTAATGCTGAAAGTGCCCAGCATTGATTCACTGGGCTATCTCATGACATAGAGCTCAATGAATTGAGTAAAAGGTTAAAGAAACATATGTGGCAAAAGCCATCTTTGATTTGCTATGAATGGAATTCTATACAAAAAATGATTTATCCCTGTGTCTCCTCTTGGAATATTGAAATAATTAGATGGTATTAATGACTTCGAACAACTCATTCATCTCTTTTGCCCAGTTGCCACCTTCAAAGTAGGAAGCAAGTTGATGGTGATCAGATCCAGATCAATGTTGCATTGCACGATGTGTGCCTTGATGCACTAATATCACCTTTGAGGTGGAAGTAGTGTATTTGTTTTCTGTATTAATTTCCCTATGTAAAAAGGTTTACTGGTCGTTTTGGAAACTCGATTTTATGATATTTTCTTGTCGTGATTCAAAGCCAATGAGATCAAATACTAAATAATTGGTCTTCGAGAGAGAGAGATCCATCTTATTATGGTCTGACAGAGGCCAATAAAATGTGTGTATTGTGGATCTCTGCCGGTTCAAAGATCATCAGAAGTTGAGCCCGGCAAGGGAGCACGCACTATTGAAATTTGAATCCCCCCAAGGATTCTATTTGATGCTAGGTATCATTTTCACTGTTTCAGCAGGTTCTCTTCAATTTGGCCAGCTACGCATTGTTTGCACTTTGAAGACAACAAGTCTGCTCCCACAGGGTTCTTCAATCAGACGATGCCGGTAATATCTCTTCAATTATTTAAGGTTATTTTCATAAATCATTTCTAAACTATCACGATTTTTTACATATAATATTAAATTATAAACTTATTTTTTTAAAATTTTAAATTATCGTGACTTTTTTACTTTAATCCTCTCGTCCACTTCTATTATATTTTCTATTAGTTTTAATTTTTCTCATTTATGAAAAGATTAAATTATCACTCCACCCATAACACATCAAATAATAAATATAAAAGAAGAAAAAGAAGAAAAAAATGTTACTTGAGATGATCGCCCCCTCCAAAATGTTAAGTGTTTCAATATTTTTTCTTTTTATTATTTGATATGTTACGAAGGATGGATAATTTAGTGTTTTCATAAATGAGAAAAAGTGACATAAAATATAATAAGAATGGATGGAAGAACTAAAGTGAAAAAGTCGTGATAATTTAGGGATAAAAAAATAAGTTCGTAGTTCGGTTAAATGTGAAAAATTATTATAGTTTAGGATAACAATGGCACCCGACCATGTTTGGAGCGGGTGAAACTCCCCCCTCCCTGCCCCCACTGATCGGAACCTGCCTTCGTCTCCATCCTTGCCCCAAATCTCCGATATGGGGGGAATATGATCCCTCACCCCGATCCCTGCGGGGCCCAAAACCCACGAGGACCCCGATTTTGAAGGTGTGTGACTCGATAGGCGGATATCGTGATCAATGACCGTCGGTGACATCGGAGCGCCCTCTATCTCCTCTACATTCTAGCCCTCATCGGAGAAGAGACGCATTCGAGTCGAGGTGCGTAGCTCTTCTCCTCCAATCGGAACCACTCTTCTCCTCTGACAGGGGCAGTTGTGGTTGAAGGTGTTCGAACCACGTTCGAGCCGAGACACACTCCGACGAATGCAACTGATGGACGAGTAGGAGAAATAACTTGCCCTTCACTGCACTGACCGGGAAGACGGAGGACGGGAAGCATATCTTCAGCGCCGAAGGCCTTGGAAACAAGCCATCGGCGAGTAGCACTATGGTCGACAGCAATGTTAAGGGGTCGAAGGCGCTCCCGGAGGCTTCCAGATTTTAGGGCCGCATGAGCAGAGGTGACAGCAACGACGAGCTCAGCGGCAATAACGATGAGCTCAGCGACAGCAATGCAGAGGGCTTCATGATGCTCGCGAGATGACCAACTCCTCGTCATCGACGTTGTCATTGGATCAGCAGCAACACACGACCATGGAGCACCGATGTCGCTCCTCAGTGATAGCCACGACAGTGCAAGAGCGGAGGGGGACAGAGACAGCTGGTGGTGAGGGCAATGAGGAGGACGGCGCCGGCTGAGGCGAAACGGAGGGAGCGGGACAGCCGATTGTGGGCGAGTAGAGGTGTTGGACGTCATGGAAGAACATTTTGAGGAGATGGGAAGGGGAAGGCGGAGGGTGCCGAGAAGGGGAAAGTGATTAGGCATTTAGGATTTCTTACTTTCTCATATATCACAAGGATTCAGGGTCTCGACGGGGCGGGGCAATCCATTCTTATCCCGATCCCCGAAAGAGGGTGCAAAAAAATTCTCGAATGCCATCCCTAAAATTTTTATTGCCATCCCTAAAAAATCCTCGATCCCCAAACGAAAAATCCCCGCGGGGCTTGCAAGGATCGGAGATATTGCCATCCCTAAAATTTTTATTGGTCTAATCTAAATATTGTGATGACAATAAGAAAAAATATATTCATAAATCTAATTAATACAGTCCAATGATTACTCATGACTTTAAAAATTGAACCATGCTATTAATTCCTATCACTCTATCAATTAATAATAATTGATCTTATACTTCATACGGGTCACATTTTTCCTACCGGACCACATTTATATTATTTGTCCTGTAACGCACTAGTCATTTATTTATTCATTATATGTTCTTTTTACTTGCAAGGTTAATGAGAGCCACAGCTGGAGTTATGATCATTTATGACATGTGGAGGTCATACCCATCATGCTCCCTCCCCTTTAACACTGCATTTGGATCATGCCAAAACATCCAAGGCCAGCTTAGTGATATACAACTCCTAAGCAATTTTTCAGGTGATTGAATTAAGGATTAGTTAGCAGTTTAGTTCTTTTTTGTTTTTTAGAAAAAAAGCTTTTATTATTTTACACTTTGTAATTAGTTGGATGATAATAATTTTGGACAACATATCTCATCTCAAATTATCCTAAGTTATTTAGGTAATTCCTGTCTCAAATTAAGCTTGTTACTCAATTCATCCCAAACTATTATATGCTAATTTTTGTTGCTTTCACTAAATAAATTATAAATGTAACAAAGCTGCTTCGAGCCGAAAGTAAGACAAAGTTTAAGCTGGTCTTATAAAGTGCAAAATGAGTCAAATCCCAAAATGCAAAGAATTCCTGGAGAGAGAGAGAGAGAGAGAGAGAGAGAGAGAGAGAGAGAGAGAGAGAGAGAGGAGAGAGAGAGAGAGAGAGAGAGAGAGAGAGAGAGAGAGAGAGAGAGAGAGAGAGAGAGAGAGAGAGAGAGAGAGAGAGAGAGAGAGAGAGAGAGGACAAGGGTAGGTTTGGTTCACTTGCAAATTTATGCAACATCAAGTGCATTTTCATCTGACTTCCAGAGATATTAACACCCTATTAAAGTTGCCCTCAGACGACGAAGTGAAACAAGCTCAAAGCACTAGTAGTCGCTCACTCTCCTTCAAACTTACTACCTTCCTGCTTGCTTGCTCCGCCATGGCATTGAGCTGCAGGTCACTACTTTTTGTCGTGGTCATCTGCATCATAGTCGAGGTATTCTGAACTATTTCTTCACCTCCTTCCTTTCATTCTATAAGAGATCAGTTAATTTGCTATGCATCACTACTTTCCTTTGAACTGAGCGCTGTGTCTTACAAAATTTTCAGGCTTCTTTCCATAAGACCGTGGAGGCAGAACTGGTACTACTAATTGTGCGATTTTAAGTCAAGAGCAATAGAGCATCATACTAATTAATGGTTACATGAAACAATGTTATGTGTTAACATCTTTATATATGCCGTTTTCAAACTCTGCAGAAAGCACCTGTTGCTGGAAACGGAAGTCATGTTGCCCTGAGTGAGCTTTCTCTTCTTCCTCTGATCCATCATTGTTTTCTTTTTCTTTTTTTTTTTCCTCTTTCCAGTGACATGCAACCGCGATCTGATGAGACAAGAACACAATGAAAAATTAAAATCGAGAAAAAAATCGCATCTGAAGTATGCACGTAATGTAACATGACAAGAAGAATAGGTCAGCTTGTTACCATTACATGTTGGATTAATGGAATCATGTTGGCTTGTCGTCTCTTCAAAGTAGAACTGTTTCTGGTCTTGGATAAGACATAAGTTGCTGGAGAGAGAGAGAGACAGAGAGAGGCAATGCACAAAATTGTTTATGGCCTATTGAAATGTTTCTGTAAGCAATTGATAAAACCTTTTCATTACGCAGACTGCACGAACCTATGCGGAGTGCGGTGCAGTGTGCACTCGAGGCCGAACCTGTGCGCCCGAGCCTGCGGCACCTGCTGCGTGAGGTGCAAGTGCGTGCCGCCCGGCACGGCCGGCAACCGCGAGATGTGTGGAACCTGCTACACCGACATGACCACCCACGACAATCGCACGAAATGCCCCTGAAGAAAAGTTAGAAGATGATGGTGATGAAGAAGGCTCTAGTTAAGTTTGGTTTTGTCCATCTGATCGCTATTATGGTGCATCTCATGCCTCCTTTTCTTCCCAATCTTTTGCTATATGTATCAGGAAGCTACTGATGCTTCCAAATCTCGCTTAAGTGATGCTCATCTTCAGGTTAATTATGCATGAAAGCTGATGTTAAAGTTTGGTTATGATAGTGTAATCTTATGTTGATTGGTATATAGTTGTGCTTTGCTACTTGCTTTTTAGTTAGACTTCCTGATGTATATATATCTATGTTTCAATTATTAATCCTATGCGTCATGCTTTTGGTGCCATATATATTATACTTATATATCATGATCATGTACATTAATTAAAAAAATATATGAATATACCAATTACCAACCATGGGCTTCAGGATGCATAAGGATCTCCTAGATTACTGTCAAAGTATGCCAATCTCAGATCTTGCATGAATCGTGGAGAAAGAAAAAAAAGTAGCTTTTCTTACTGTCATGCTGAACAGGAGAACAGTAAAAGCCTCGCTGCAGCTGATGAGTGAAGTATGACGACTCCTAAGCAAACGACAACTTCTAACAATTAACAAGTATGTAACCAAGATTTTGATACAGAGTTGAATAAAATTCAGAATTAAGTGAGCATATGCTTCTATCTCGTGCTATATGCATACAATTAATAACGAGTGCTTAGACCGACTTCTTAAATACAAGTCAATCAAACGAACACTCCATTGGTTCATGCACCTCGCCGTATGTGTCTATCTTGATTCTTGACTCGGCCCTGTTTCTTGCATCCCCTCGACAAGACCACGCAGGGTATGAAGCCATGGGGACCCTACTTTTATTGCCACCGAGAAACCCCTGTGTGCTGTCCTCGAAATGGACAAGGGGTCTCCGTGTACCTAGAAGCTAAGAGAGAAGCACACAGAGAAGTGTGGCAGTAAACTGGTGCTTAGCTGCATCCCACTGGGAACAGCCCCAGAGAAGCATGCATGTGCCACAATGCAGCAAGTGCATGCTGGATTATGCGTGCAAGAACTGTGAAATCTGTCTTAAAAATAAAAAAAAAACTTGTCCCTTTCCTGGCCTCAAATCCAAATGGATGAGCTATGGAGCACAGTCACAGATGTACGTAAATGTATGCCATTTTCTTCTACAAATGACATACCAGTCTTAGAATCTGAAAATCCTAGTTAAACTGGTCATAGTGCATTAATTTGTAAGATCTGCCAAGCAAATGCAGCTGAAAAGTGAAAACTCTCACGATCCAATTGATGGTTCAGATGTTTTAACTGTAATTTTCAGAGTTTTCTGTGTTTTTTTTCTTTATCAGAGCTGCCAATGGAAGTGTATCTTGCAGGTTCCTGAACAAGTCTTTGGCCGCTTGCTGCACGTCTCGGCTCTGTTTGGAAGGTTCCGGTTTAAAGATGTAGGAATCATGGTACCATGTTGTGAAATGTGAAGCATTATGCAGAGAGATTCCTCTCGTCGTGAGTGCATGCAGCTTTAGGTCCATTGCTGCTCACTGCGTGCTCTTTAGGGCCCTCATGAATTTATCAACATATTAGTATATGACATGGGAGCTAAGGACCTGTAGCCACTTACTTTTATCATAAAGGAGCACCACAAAAAAAAAGTAAATAAACCAAAAAAGAACAGGGTGATAGGAGTCCAGTCAGTGTTAGGGATCGGACATGCTAAATTGTTATTAAAAAATTATCTGTTAATTTAAATTGCTTTTCAAAAAGATCATTCCTTACTAAATTATGAATAATTTATTTTACTTTATTTAATATGTAGAAATAAATGTGTTTAATAATTTATATTAATTATTTATAATAGAATAGAAAAAAATTAAAAAGATTGTAACTTAACTGGGTTGTCACCTCTTTAAAAAAAAATTAGGTCACTTTATAAGCAATATGAGTTATTTAATCAACTTAGATTACTGTCACAAAGAAACATACTAATGTGAGGATGTAAGTAATTTAACATAATATTATCTCCTAATCTGTAACGATTATCCCTAGAAAAATGTCTCCACAAGTTCAGACTTAACTTTTTTTAACTACTTATAAAATTTAAGAATAAATATGAGTTAATAAAATAAATAATAGTAAGTAAAATTTACATGATCAAGAATAATAAGTATTAATATTCTTTAACAATTAGTAACATGTTATAAAATAATTATTACTTTTAAAATATTGTTTATCGATCAGGTCAAGTATCAGTAACATTTTTTATTGCCAACACTAATATTTGAGAAGCGGCGTTGATCCTTCAACAATATTGGAAAGTCAGTTTCATTTTATCAAAATGATCTATCAACATTGTTGCCATCTAATTCTCTAGAGAGTGGGGATCACAGGGTTCATGTCAGATTTGGATTAAATTCGAATACAATCCAAAATAAAAAAAAAGTTTCAGGAGTTGGATCATCGAGTTGGCCTTTTATGGGTTCAGGCTTTGTTTTTTGTTATTTTCTTAAACTTAAGAATAAATATAAGTTTAAAATAAAATTAAAATAATACTGATTGAAGTAAATAAGATCAAGAATTTTAAGTATTATAATTTAATATAGAATAATAATTAATACCAATATTTTTGGGCGATCTGGTCAGATTAGATTAATAAAAAAGATTAATTAATATCATTAACTCATTATCATATAATTCATTTGGTTCAAATGTGACACCAAAAGTTAAATTTGAAATTACGGTATCTAGTAATTACGTTTTAGAGATTTCCTATTAAAAAGCTTCTACTTTTTGCATAATAACAACAAATCTTGACCTTATTTGGGAGCCAATTTAGTTTAACATATAAAAAAGAGCTAATAAATTTAAATTATGATACATAATCTATTAACTAAAATTTATTTTTTTTAAAAAAATATTTATGTATTTAGATAAAAGAACTGAAATCAATAGTAACCAATTAGTTCTAATTAAATTAAATTAACTTATTTTTCTAAAAAAAATAAGCAGCGCTTCGTTGTTTATATCTGCACATCTTAAAATTATCAAACATAAAAATATTTTCACACTGAATTATAGTTGCCTTACTTATAAATTTAGTCAAATAGGACCAAATAAAAACATGCTCACCGTAAAATAAATATGTTTGAGTCCTATTGTTTCGAATGTAAGATTATAACATATGATTTGAATGTGAAGGAAAATTAATTAAATTAAATTAGATTAAGCCACTTAGTTCCAATAACTGAGTTACTAACCGAGTCTGGTTTATTACAAAGACTAATGAAAATTAGGGTGAAATGTATCAACAAGAGTTGGGGTGGAGTGGTAAGCGGCTCCTCCTCGCTTAAGCAAAGCCTCGAGTTCGAGTCATAATGAATGTAGAAAATTTTTATTGTGAGTCTCACCTGTCATTGCCAAGTACGCGACGAAGTACGACCTAATCGGATTAATTGTGCTCGATGGTGGGTCGACCTCCAACTTGTGGACAGTGCACACAATCGTTAGCGTCGCGCGGATTGAGTCGTCGGCACCGCTTTCCAAATATCGACGATTGGCAACAACAAAAAATAAAATGGGGTGTATCTTCTTAAGTAAAGGTAAATAGTAAAATTACATCAAATTAATCGAGCTTGACGATGAGTTGAAACTTTAATTTTTGATTAATGAACATAATTTTTAATGCGGTCGCGTGAATTGAACAATTGACGACCGAGAAGAATAATATTAAAAAGGGCATGATGGATGGATGATATCTCAATAATTGAGCAATGGCATACTCCGCAGATAACGCGAGAGACATAATAGTTTGGTAGTCAAGAAACGACCGTCTCCAGCTCCCCAACAAATCGCCAGGCTTTTTTTTTTATTTCACGTCATTTAATTTTTTTCACTTTTTGGGAACATATTTCAAACTTGCTTTTTTTTTTCTTTCATCGCCCAATATTTGATAAGTAGGTCGATTATCCGACAATTTATTACGTTAATGAATTGCTCGTTGAGTTTTTTTTATCTTTGATTAATTTAGTGGCACTCCAACTTTCTCAGAGATTTTTTGTGTTAACAATAACTAAACTTAAATTCTGCTTAGTCGATGATTAATTCTTAAGTGGTGATTGGAGCGAGTTCCATTTTGTCTCATGATATAATCACACCTCACGTGCATTATATAAGAATTATTGCATGAATTATTATATATATGCCTAAATAATACGCAATTAAAAATTCTACAATCAATATACATTTCATGACATATGTGATTCAGATTAAATTTAATAAACTCATATTGAATTATATACAATTATTTGTGAGTTCAGACGTCATTCATTATCGTTAAGTTTATGATGGACGATGAATCTATTAATTTTTTTTTCATCCATTGTTCATCATGAATGTCGACGTCTCTATCTTTTTTTTTTTCATTTATTTATTTATTCAAGATCCAATCGATACGTATGAATTGTAAAACAAAAAATAGTTGCAAACCTCTCTATATATATACACACAAGAATGCATTAAATTACAATGCTTTTACTGTATTAATTAGTGACTGGGTCTGTAAATATTTAAATTTCTTTATATAAATGTTGGCCCATTTACCTCTAAAGCGTTGTGGCCCGACTTGTAATATAATTTGCCAATAAACTGTACCAGGCCATTTGAAGCCCAATATTGAATTGGGCCCACTTTATATATATGACTCTCGGCCTCCATACGATCGCAAGTCCGAGCCCTTTCTCCTTTCGCTTTTCTCTCCGTCGCCGGTACTCTTCTTCGTGTCGTGCGGCGCCGGAAATGGCGTTCCAGAAGTCGTTCTTCTCGAGCTTACGATTTAATGGATCGGTATAGATAGTTCTTCGATTGTTTTCCTTTACATCACAAAGTTGCAATGTTTTGTTTGTTGAGCCGATTCATGTCAAAGTTGGATCGTTTACTTCGCCAGTGGAAGTGTTTGATGATTCATTTGGTATTGTACCTACCTTTTTTTATGTAGGGGGCTTCTACAACGCCGGCCTCCTGCCTGCCTCGCCGTGGTTACCACACTGAACTCGGAGCCCGCGAGAAGGCGGTAAGTTCGCTGTAATAAGAAAAATAATGATGTTTTAGGGTTTCAATTCGATCTTCTTAGGATATTTGTTTTAAATTATGCGATTTGTTGTGACCACGATATAGCATGTTGTTGTCAATCTGTTCCCTCGAGTTTGTCTTTCTTAGGCACAATAATCACATGCAATCATTTGAACTGTGTTTTGCTATTTAGCTTTATTAATAGCATTGCTCGTGTATCTTCTAGTTCTCACATGAACTAAAGAACCATAAGAATTAATCGGCTCATGAAACAAATTTGGGTTTAATTCGGATGCTCCCAACTTAACCCTACTCCCAATAGCTGAGCCATCGAATCGATTACGAAAGGCTGAGATCGCGTTCGTGTTGAAGCTCGTCCGATTCACGATCGATGGCTCAGATACGCGTGTTCTTTCCCATTCATTTTCCTCTCAACCCTAATGCACGCACACTACTCTCCTTCACTTACCTCCTCGCATGTTCTTTCCCATTAATTTTCCTCTCAACCCTAATGCACGTACGCCACTCTCCTTCACTTACCTCCTCTCCTCTCTCCTCGCGGTGACCTTTGCTCTGATCTGCAAGCCGACGCCGCTGTCGCCGTCGCGCCCGTCCGCGACCTTCGCTCCGATCTCTCCCCCTGCCCAATCCGCACGCCAACGCTGCGAGACTGGGCCTGCGACCTTTGCTCCGATCTGCACGCCGATGCCGCCGTCGTGCCCATCCACGACCTTCGCTCTGATCTCACCCTCTTCGCGATCTGCACGCCGCCGCCGCTCCCGGTATCGCGACCTTCACCCCGATCTCGCCCCCTTCGTGATCCACCTGCCGACGCCACCTCGCAACCCTTCGCCATCGGATAACCCTTCGCCGACTGCGCTTTCTCTCTCCGCACTCCGCCGACCTCAGCCGAGACCTCCGCCGCCACCCCCGCTGACCACTGCGCGACCCCACACCACCGCCGCACCCCCGTCGACCTCACACCACCGCCGACCCCTCACCACTGCCGTGCACCGACCCCGCCGACCCTCGCACGCTTCCGGACCCTCGCACGTCCGTTTATTTGTTAATGGTGTTGTAACTAATTATTAATCCATGTGTAATTTTTTTTATTTATTTAGGATGATTATTGTCATATATCATTGTTATAATGAATGAAGTTTGCTTCGATGTCATATGATCGCATCGAGAAGCCTCGCCGCCTCAACGTCCTCGGCGGCCAAGTGTTCGATTGCTAAGCGACTCGTGGATAGTGCGGCCAAGTGTCCGTTCGCTAGGCGACTCATGGAAAATGTAATTTGTGAATGTAATTGATTCAAGATCTAATGGTATATAATGTGTCGATGTTGGAAATCATTTTAGATAATGGTATGTAATGTGTCTATGAATGTACTTTTCATCCTCACAAATATGACGATTCATTGTGGGTTGAAGATAGCGCGTGTACATATTTGATGTACATTGTGGGTTGAAAATATCGCATGTACAGATCTTGTTAAATTGTAGTTGTGCATTTTCGTAAGTTTGTAATTGTGCATTTTCAATGTTTTCAACTTGGTGTCCACCGAAGTGTGCTCAGACAGTTAAACATTTGTCGAGAACGGGTGATACAAACAATTTTTATCATATTCTTGAATGTGATCGCACTTCGTATTGTCTCATTCAACAAAATTAAGATCGTCAATTAACCAATTTAGTGTTGTGAACAAAATTGCACAAATAAAATTTTCGAAAACTTAATTAGGATTACAAGTTCACGCTATCACTAATTTCAGTAATCTCGATTACACGACTTTGGTCGGATTACATCCAAATCATCTATGCGGTGGCGAATGGGCAAGGCGGCAGCTGCGACAAGTGGGTGACTCGGTGGCGGCGATTGGGCTAAGGTGGCGGTAGCGGCGAATGGGTGAGGCGGCGGCGGCGACGAGCGGGCGAGGCGGTCGCGGCGAGTGGGCGAGGCGGCGGTGAATGGGATGGTGCGGGGTTGGGCGAGCTCGGTGGTGGCGACCTGCAGAAGCGGGCGGCGGCGGCGGTCGCAGCGTGTTCGGGTCGGCGTCGAAGCTCGGAGGTGGGCGTGTCGACACTAGAGATTGGCGGGGGTCGTGACGCGTTCGAGGTTGGCGGAGAAGCTCGGAGGGGGGCCGGCGACACACGGAAACGGGGGTCGCGGCGTGTTCGGGTCGGCGGCAAAGCTCGGAGGTTGGGCGAGATCTGGCCGGAGGTTGCGCAGATCTTGCGGGGGGACGCAGATCTGCGCGAGAGCGAGATCTGTCTGGAGATCGGTGAGATCTTGCCGGGGGACATTGGGCGTGCTCGCGTCGGCGGCGAGCAATCTCGGCGAGATAGCGGGCTGCGGGCGATGTTGTGGGACGACGAGAGAGCGGGCGCCGTCGTGCAGACAAAGATGAGAGAGAAGAAGCTGAAGGAAAAGGGGTGTTACAACATGTCGTGTGTAGGGTTATCAGAAAAAAATGGAAAAAATCAGACGCATCTCAGCGGTTGATATTGAATCGGACGGGCGAAATCGTTGAAAACATTTCAACCCTTAATGAGGAATTGGACGGGCGGGATTTACGGAGCAGGGTGCTCCCAACTCAAGTCCTCAACTATTTTGGTCTACCTCAAGTCCTCAACTATTTTCGACAGAAGTAAAGATCTTTCTCTTTTTTATCTAATGAGTATCCATTATTGCATAACAGAATTTTTTGTCTCTCAATATATAGCCAATTAGGCATTCAGATTTTCCTTTCCTTTTTGAGAATATTCTGATATAAATAGTAGGTATTGTAGAACCAGAACCCTTTAGATGTCGTAATCCTCTGCTTTATTTCTGGCCTAAAAGAATGTAGCACAACTAAATGTAAAACTTGTAAAATTTCATGTTTGTTTTCTATTTGACTAATATTATGTAAATATTATTTCGGATTTGGGATTTTCTAGTTGATATACATGTCTCGTATTTGGGGTTTTCCAGTTGATATACATGTCTCGTATTGTAAATCTCATTAGTTATCCCGGGCTGTCCCTTGTCAAGGAGCCTAAAGAAGGTAACACTACCTATGAGAGGGCGCAGAAGTAGTTTTTATGTAATTCTTCATATTTAAAGAAAACTCTGTGGCTACTCGAGAATGTAGCACAACTAAATGTAAAAATTATAAAATTTTGTGTGTTTCTCATTTTTGTTGCTCGATATCTGCAACAACAACAACAACAACAAAGCCTTATCCCACTAGGTGGGGTCGGCTAGCTCGATATCTGCAACAATAACAAAATATTTCTAGAGACAGATTAACAGTGTTTATTTGCCATCAAGGAGTACATGATCCATCTATGTGATCCAGGGACATAGTTAGATCCACATGCTAGGAGACCAAATATGAAATGTAATAAACTAAATAAAATTATTTTTTGGTGATATAATACCGAATACCATGGTTCTAATTTTCAGATAAACATTAACCCTTACATATTTTTTATATAAAAAATAGTGAAATTCATCTTTAAATGCTATATATAATATTGTCGCATTATGAGGTAATAATAACATAAATTTACCCACAAATAGGTTAGAAGATACACTGTGTGTGGTTGGGTTGGGGAGGAGGGGAGGGGGGGACGCAATAATATTGCAGCAAAGAATTTTGCTAAAACACACATTATAACAACCAATTGTCATTGCACCACTATGAATACTGTTCAACCTTCTCAAAAAAAAAAAAAAACTGTTCAAGGAAAATATGCATTAGGAATAACCTAGAAAGAAAAAGTTTTTAAAGTAATAATGTGATAGTTTGATTCATCATTTAAACAGATTGCTTTCGTAACTTTGACTTGTAGAAAGCTATTTGTTATGAGCCCAAATCTCAGAGGTTCATTAAAAATCATGAATTCATTTAAAGCATGATATTGGTTAAAGTTGATTGCTTCCAGGAGTCTCCATTCCTTGGTCACATACGATTATAAGATTTTCATGGGTCATTTAGTTTATGTTTATGTACTTTCTCGCTCCATATTTTTGTTGGAGAGTATGAACATTTATACTAGTTTCAAATGTTCCAGATTTTGGTTCGACAAGATTTTCCTTTTTTGTGCTGATACTTAAAAGCTTTGTGCTGAAGTTGATTGCTTCCAGGAGTCTCCATTCCTTGGTCACATTAGATTATAAGATTAGCAAGGAATTTTGCCAAAACACAGATTACAACAACCAATTGTCATTGTACCACTATGAATACTGTTCAAGGAAAATATGCATTAGGAGTAACCCAGAAAGCAAAAGTTTTTAAAGTAATAATGTGATAGTTTGATTCATTATTTAAACAGATTGCTTTTGTAATTTTGGCTTGTAGAAAACTATTTGTTATGAGCTCAAATCTCAGAGGTTCTTTAAAAATCATGAATTTATTTAAAAGATGATATTGATTAACACTCGAGTCTAAAGTGAAGTTGATTGCTTCCAGGAGTCTCCATTCCTTGGTCACATACGGTTATAAGATTTTCATGGGTCATTTAGTTTATGTTTATGTACTTTCTCGCAGCATATTTTTGGAGAGTATATGAACATTTATACTAGTTTCAAAATGTTCTAGATTTTGGTTCGACACGATTTTCCTTTTTTTTGTGCTAATAGTTAAAAGCTTTGTGGCAGCTGTTGGAAGAAGATCCTGCACTGAAGAGGTTCAAGTCATACAAGAACAGTGTGAAGCGAGCATCGAAAATTGGAGATGCTCTGATTATTCTTGTTGCTGCTGGTAAGCCAAATATTTATTAGAAACGATAGTCCAAGAGAACAATTTAGTCACTAAATAATTTTGACTTCTATTTTTTCTAATAGTGGTTGAAGAAACAACTTACATATTAACCCATTAGTAAAGAAACTCTTACTCTAACTTAAGCAGGTGCCTCGTTAAAGCAACATGTTTCCCACTTTTTCACTATTCTGTTAGCATTTAGCATGTCATTTCCAGTGATCAATATGCCATGAGTGAATATTTGTTTTTTCTTATCCCAGCTTGCAGTTATGAGCTATATGCTGCAGCAACAACGGGAAAGAAGTAAATGCAGTGTTGACGCAAGGATTTTCCCATGGATCATTGCGTTCTTTGTTGGATCTTCTTTTGTGATGATCCCTTGTTTATGGTTGGTGAATAAATTGTTTTGTGATTATCCCTAGCTAATTGTTCGGAGCATCAAACTAATTAGATTTACCCTGCTGTAATTTGCTGTGCCCTGAACGTAATAAAGGTCCTTTTCGAGATAAGATAAACTGTGGTTTATGGATGTGCAATGTTGCTTCATCGGGGTGACATATCCTTAGTTCGATGAGGTATTGTACTTATCCGAAGGATGCTTCCGATGATCTGATTATTGCTTATAAATCATCATTTTATGGCACTGGAGTATATTAGGCACTCCTTTTAGAAAACAATTTATATGGTTCGGCCAATGGATTTCTTTGCTGTTAGTCTTACATCTTCTAAAGCAGATATAAAAAAATGAGTATCATTAAAAGTTATCTTAAGAATACGAAAATTCACATTAACCAAATCTCATACTTAATGTTTTTTTTTTGTTTCAAGTATCTTTTTCTTTCCCTTCGCAGGACGGTGTGAAACAATATGTATACGTCTGAGTTAGTAGAAAATATACCGGCAAGATTTAGAGCGGGGTGGTAAGCCGCTTTTCTTTCTTTTTAAGTAAAATTTTGAGTTCAAAATTTTCAAATGTAAAAATTTTTTGTTAGAAGTTTCATTTGTCTTAACGTCGTGCAAGTTCAACTTATTGATCATTTGTAACTCAACTAATGTTTATTTATAGAAACATCTAATTTAAATCATATTTAGATTATATAATAAAAAAAATACTAATTAGACATGTTAAACAGGAAAAAAACAAATTCGTAAAAGCACGTTTTACATTTCAGATGTGACGTCCAACTTGAATGAATTTAAAAATAATTAAAAGATGGACACCGTGTATATAGTTTTACACAATCGTGTGAAATGCACGGCCACATTAGAACTGTGATTTTTCGTATTTTTTTATTTTAGATTACAACTTTTAATCATTGTTGATTTTGTTTTAGTCATTTAGATGACAACTTTAATGACGAGGAAACAAAATAAATACGAAAGAGAGACACTAAATTGGGAAGTGACTACAAAAAATACTCTCAATTAGTTTGCCGAATGGTTGCCGATGCGAACGTTGATCAAGGAAGAAGGATAAAAGATTACGATTTTCTGAGAAAAAAGAAGTTTGCTAATTAATGAATAATAGATTACAACCGTGTTCACAATCCAAGATCATGTAAAGTCAACTCCAGTTCTGAAACCACATAAGGACATGATCAATCTCGAGACAGCGTGGTGACAGACAGGCCGCGAACAATCATGGCCTGTTGATGTGCTTACTTTTCTTTTTCCTTCTTTGCTTCATCTCTTCATATTTGACCAACAATGCAAAATAAAACAGATGTCGAGTTCTTTTCAGTAATACGTTTCAATGGCCATGTCAAGAGTACTATCTCTCTCTCTCTCTCTCGCATTAACACCAATGACTTTTTTCGTCTCTCTTACATCAAATCTTAAAGGGACCGGAGAATTAGACGTCAGTTCTTAGATTGCCATATATATGAGTTGCTACCGATTTGAATCGTGCGAACCACGCTCGAGGAAGCAAAAGGCATTTTACGGTTCATCCCTTTTTTTCATATAAATTTCAAAGAAAAAAAAAACATGCGAAAGGCGACGAGGATTACGAGCATCCCTCCTATTTCCGAAAATTTCACACTCCTTTTTATATGGAAAAGTGCTGCTGCATCACTAAATCATCGTCGAAAATGTAGTCTTTGTGCATCTCTCTTAGGGGTGTAAGAAAAACCCAACCAACCCGAAATATTTATCCGACTCGAAAAAATCGAATAAAAAAAATTGAAAATTAGGAATCCGAATATGATTTATGGTGGTTTTTAATAAATTAAAATTCATCCGCTAAAATTAGGGCCCCATCCGAAAAAACCGTAGGGATCCGTGGAGCCCGATTTTTATTTATATATTTTTTATATAATTAATACATGTGTTAATAATTCTTTTATTATAGATATAATATTTTTTTTATAAAATTTCATACTTTTGTATCACATTATCAAACTCTAATTTAATAATTTTAAAATTTTAGTAGTATATTTTATATTTAATATAAAATTGAATATTTTTATATTGATTTTAAGTTATTAAATATATTTTTAAAATATAATTATATAAAAGTAGGACTCCGAAAAAATCGATCCGCTAAAAGGTGATTTTTATTTTTTTAAAATGGTTTTAAGGTAGTCTTTCTAATTTTAAAAACTGACCCGAAAAATAATGATTGATTTTTTTAAACCAAAAATTTGAACCAACCCGAACTACTTTCACTCCTGATATCTCTCTCTATATATATATATATATATATGCATCATAAATATTAGCTGGTCAGTATAGTAATTATTTACGTGCACTTGCACACAGAGATTGCCAGTTCATATTTCCAGAAATCAAGTTGCGAGAATTCCATGGGCTAAAAGCTTCCATGAGCAATTGTATGACAAATGTTCACCGCTAAGACAATTACAAAGAGGCATTGTATGACAAATGGATACTTAAAAAGTTGCATTATTTAAACAAAAAATTTCTATGTTGTTTAGTTTCAAAGTGGAGAGAAGCTAATAGTAGTAAGAAGTTCTATCTTTTTTTTTTCAAGTCTGCAACTTAATTAGAAGAATACCACTATCTTTCTTATCCAAAATCCTAATTAATGAGCTATTCACTTGACATGATGGTGATGGACAAACTTGAATGACATGCGATGAAATCTTCTGGACGTAAAAAATTCTTGTTCAAAATTTTATTTGTTATAGTCAAATATGTTGCTCGAGACGATATCAAAATAAAATAGTCGAAATCGATGATCGGCCGAGACTCCAAAGATTGACGTAACAGTGAGGTGACAACTGAAAAAAAAAACGAATTGTGTTAATGCAAAGTATATGTTCCGTTTCATTCGTTCATGCATCTCCACCATATATATGTTACTACTAAAAGCTGTCCATGAGCAGTTGACTCTTTCCGAGCTCCAACTACCCAGCCGTCTCTTTCGCCTGGTGTTGTTATATTCTCCTGGCTGAGCTGTGCGCTTTAACTCTTTGGAAGGCGTGGACAAGGCCAAGGCCTCTTGTCTCTTTATAGTCTTTAAGCAGAGGGGGAGGAGGACCTCCTGCTGTTTCCTGCGTTTGCTCTCTTGCGTTCTGCTTCTGCAAGTTCATACTTAGTTGTTGCTCCAGTTGACGTTGCAGAGGTGGACATGGCGTTTGCGTTCGGAGGGACAACCCAGAAGTGCCGAGCTTGCGAGAAGACGGTGTACTTGGTGGATCAGCTCACTGCAGATGGCAGGATATATCACAAGGCCTGCTTCCGTTGTCAGCATTGCAGAGGAACTCTCAAGGCACTTTACTGCACCTCTCTTTTTTTAAAATTTTTCTTTTGTTCTTCCTTCTGACTTTTGATCTTATCTATGTATGTTGGGTACTCCAAACCTTGATCGGCTACTGGTATATCAACCCCAAATATGAGGTTGCACCATTAGAATCATGAGTTGCTAACTGGACTGTTTACTGTTTATAAGAGATCCATTTGATCTATTCTCCTTTTGTTTCTGATGATTTCGTCAATAACATGTGTCCCTGCCTCTTAACGAATGATCAATGATCCCGGATTCTTTCTTGTATTTAAGTGCCTGTTACCTATTGTATTGTATTGTATTGATTAACTTGAATTACTTTGGTCTCTGTCCTATGCCTCTGGACGTACTTACAAGCTGTTCAAGGTTAATTGCATTTCTGGTATCTATGAGACGAGTTGCCTTCTTCATCTATTTCTCTTTTTCTTTTGGTCTAACCCTTCATGTATTTTTAATGATCTGCAATGAAGAACATCCTATAGATAACATAAGACGAGAAGATTATTCACTATGCAGTAGAATGTGTCTCTCTTACTTGTCCTTTATGTACTCAATATTGCAGTTCAGCAATTATAGTTCCATTGATGGTACTCTGTATTGCAAGCCTCACTACGATCAACTCTTCAAAATGACTGGAAGCTTGAACAAAAGTTTTGAAGGTACATATCAGATATTTGTGCCCCTTTCACATCTTCTCTAGTGAACTGAAAGTTGCAAATTTTTTTTTTCCGGGTACATGCAGGCACCACAAAACCAGCTAAGATAGACAGGTCAACTGCACAGCAGGTATTCAAGTTGTCCCCATACCCCCAAATAAAAGAATGTTCAGAAAAAGAGGGAAAAAAAAAGGAGCCTTAACATTTGCTGGCTCTAAAATCTGCAGGGGTTTACAAATACCAGATTCTCAAGCATGTTTCTGGGAACTCAAGAGAAGTGTGTTCTTTGCAACAAAACAGTCTACCCAATTGAGAAGGTTTCTCTCACCTTTCTCATATAATTAGATGGTCTCTGATATAGTTTATTTAGTATATATTTGCTCAACTCCCTTTTAAGGTTGCTTTTCATCTCAGATAAAATTAGTTGCTTCATCTAATCCACGTTTAGACGTTACTAATAAAATAGCTACGTAGCCAATAATTATGCATCATTAATTATTTGAACCAGCTGGCGAATATTGCCGATCAATTTTTTTAAGGTCCTTGTTGTCTCTTGTCAGGAGAAGCAGGGCATCTGATGTCCTTGCTGCCATAATTACATCTGAAACTGGCCATATAATTCTTCAATGAAAATGGTAAATCCTCCAAAAAGTTCAACTTAAAAATTTTCCTGATACTCACATTTTTTTAAATTGCCCCAAAAAAAATATTAAATTTACATTCATGCCATTATGACTAGGTTAAATCCTTCTAAATTAGGAGGATATACCGTTAGCCTACAACCCATTCGGAATGTACATATTTAGGATTGTTAACCAGATAATTAATCCAAAAATCAAGATAAATAAAATAATATTTTTCCTAGTAAACTATTAGATTTTCTTATTATAATGGGGGTGTAAGGAAAAAAAAAACGATCAACCCAATAAATGGCTTTGGAAAAATTGAACTAAAAAAATAAAAAATAAGAGTCTAATATAATAATTTAGAGTAGTTTTGTATGAAAAGGAAATTGGATTACTCAAATTAGGACCCCCACCTCAAAAAGATTTGAAGATTATTTTTTATTTATATCATTAATTCATAAATCATTAAACTTTTAGCATTGGTATAACAGTTTTTTTTTCAATTAATGTTCTTCTATCACATTATGAAAATCTTATTGTACTATATTCCATATAATTTAGGGGTGTAAGAAAAAACCTACCCACCCGGAAAACCTAATCAAATCAAAAAAATCGATCCGAAAAAATTGTAAACTTGGACTCTGATTTAAAATTAGATTAATTTTTTAGAATAATTAAAATCACTCATTTAAATAAGGGATCCTAATAAAAAAATCGGAGGGGCCTGATCCGAACCAAATATATATTTTATAAAATATTATAATTAAAATATTATCTCAAGTTTCAAATAATATTTCAAAGTTTACATTTTTTTACCGATATGTATTAGATTAAGTATATTGTTGAATTATTATGTTATAGTTGAACTTGAATATCGTCAAGTTATTAATTATTTTAATGAAATATGTATAAATTTGACTATAATATTTTAAATTATAATATGATAATATGATAGTTTAGTTTCTTTACGAACTTAGAGTTAAATATTATTTTTTAAAACATAATTTGTGATGTATTTAATGTCTACTAGTTTTTTAAAAATAATATTATTTTAAGTAGGACCCTGATCCGAAAAATTGAGACCGCCTAGATCGATTTTTTTCTTTAAAAAAAATTTAGGGCGATCTTTTACACTCTAAAAATCATCCAAAATTCAAAAGACAATTTTTTTGACGTAAAAACCACTCGATCCAAACCACTTTCACCCCTATTCATATTTAATTACATGTATTTGTATTAATTTTAATTTATGCTGAAATAGGGTGCAAAAAGAATAGACTCGCAAAAGGGTAATTGTTTTAAATGATTTTGGGATTATATTTTTAACTTTAAAATTGATCCAAAATATAACTGGTGTTTTTTTAAAAAAAAATAGAAGAATTCTAAATGATGAGACTTTACTTGATATATTCCCTTCGTGGCAGGTCACTGTTAACGGGACCTCGTACCACAGGCCTTGCTTTAGGTGCAGCCATGGAGGCTGCGTCATCAGCCCATCCAACTTTGTGACGCATGAAGGAAGACTTCATTGCAAGCACCATCACGCTCAGTTGTTCTTGACCAAGGGAAATTTCAGCAGGCTCGAAGACAAGTGCGAAGAACTAAAAGGGTCCACTGGGAAGGTTACAGCTGAAAATATTAAAGTTGTCTGAACCTGCACCGAAGGCAACTCACTTCTGCCTCATATTTGAGGAATTATCGGATCTGTCATGTTTGTACCTTGAAGAAAGAAACTGTTAAAAGATCCCTTTTTCCAAGCGTGAGAATGCAATACATACTTGTGTAGCTCATTGTCATGATAAGCCATCATGTGAACATGACTTGTGATCTTATGTATACTTCCATATCGGTTTGTGCAATGGAGGATTTTTAAATTTGCAGAACAGAGTAGTATTTTGTGATGATCAGTCAAAATTGAGTAGGCTAATAACAGGGCAGGTAGGTCAAGCATAATTGCACCTGGCTGATTCCATCATTCCAGTTGTTGACAGATGACCTACACAGAAATCTGAGTGCCCAATGTACCTCATACGGGTAGATTCATATTTCCTTGTGTAAAATACAGACATACTACACCATATGTAAACTGAAAAATGATCTTCCACACAGTCTTAACTACATTTTCTCGCTTCTACATTGCGAGGAGTTAGAGCTAGCAAATATTCCATCAGTAACAAATCAGATTTGCAAACGAGTTGATCAGATGAGAATCATACAGAATGATTAGGCTTCGGGAATAAGAGTTTTAAAGGTCAGCTCATCCGCCAAATAAGCATTGAGCAGACGCTACAACTGGACAAGGAATCTGCAACCTGGTGATACAACTCAAAACAACTGATCTGAATCATTATCTTCTCCGAGCATCTCATCCCTGTCTATAAAACGTTCCAGCAGTTCCTTGTCTTGCACGACAATGCACTCTTCTGCCTTGCCAAACCAATCATACCGGCGTTTTGCAATGTGGTCATAAACAGCATCCCTTAATGGGGCAGGTATGATGAACAAGGAACTCAATGTAGAATAAGGAAATGGCAGGTATGATGCAACCTTCAGTGCAGCTGCATTGGTTTAAAATACTAAAATAGCATTAGTTGCAGAAAGAAATTATTACGAGAATAAAATCTTGCATCCTCAGTTTAATCATTAATATGAACAACGATACAATTTGTAAATATATACACCTAAATATTTGCATATACATAAAACTAAAGACTGAAATTAAGTACGCATGGAAAGAATATTGAAAGGGAGAGACAAAGAGAGAGAGAGAGCACATGTATTGACATAATATCGTAAAAGTACGAGAAGACAAAAAGTGACAACATATACGCCCTAGGGCTGCATTTGAAAACAGAACCATAGTTCTTCCTAAGTTCTCCATGAATAGTCGAATTGATAGATTAGTTCAGGGTGTGTTTTAAAGGAGTGAAATTTAATAATGAGGAATGAACTAGTTCATGTGATAGGAAAAAATAGATGTGATGTGATGGATTAATTTTAGTGGATGTTTGAATAAAAAATATTGGTATTATAAATATAAAATATAATTTTGTTAAAAAATAAAAATAAAGTAACTCGAGCAAGCGGATCTTTCAGAAAAAAGGCTGATGTACCTGCAACAATTCATATACACACAAGAGATGAGAAGATAAGGAATTTAGTTAATATGAACAACGTTACAATTTGTAAATATATACACCTAAATATTTGCATATACATAAAACTAAGGTCTGAAATTAAGTACACAAGGAAAGAAAACTGAAAGGGAGAGAGAAAGAACATGTATTGACATAATATACTAGAAGTACGAGAAGAGAAAAAGTGACAGCATATACTCCATAAAGGTAAATTTGTTCACCTAAAATGTGAATGGACTTAAGAAATATACTTATGTCACTCCTCTCTTTCAACTAGGTGGCAAATCTACCAAGTCCAGATTTAGTAGGAAATGCAGAAAACATATTACTTCTTTCTTCGGTATATTTATTCTCCTTCCAGTATTTCATTAACAACTGCCTTTTATATTGATACACAAGTTTTCCAACTACATAAAGTAACTCGAGCAAGCAGATCTTTAAAACAAAAAAGACAGATGAAGCTGCAACAATTCATATATGCATGAGATGAGAATATATGGTACAAAATGAAAATGCAACTAAAATAAAACTAGGATACCTATTATTAGTAGTAAAAGTGCAAGAATCTTAAACACAATTACTACTAATAATTTATCAATTCGAGATGAAAAATCTCCATAAGTCCGTATGGAGTGGACCAAACTCCAATTACATAACTGATAAACACATTTCAAAGGCCCCGTGAATCTAAAACCCATGCATGTATTTATAACATGCAAAGGTAGTTACAATAACTATAACAAAACTACAAATATAACTAACTACTCATACTTTCTTAACTAGCCACTAATTAATACAAAGTAGTATCTTCTAACTACCCACTACTTAATTAACCAGCTATTAACTAATACAAATTAGTATCTTATCAGTACACCCCTCCTAAAATTTTGCCTTGTCCTCAAGACGGAGAAAATAATAATAATAATATTATGCAGGTGTAGTTAAAGCCTCCAAACTTGAGAACTCCATCTTTGGGACAAGAAAGAAATTTTTTAACCAATATGAACTTTCAGCTTTTCTTCTTATAAAATGAACTTTCACTTGTAATATGTAGAGCTAATTTCTCTTGAATAAATGTTGTTTCTTTGTGCTTTGCTACTAGGATCTTTGAGGCTTTGATACCAATTGGTACAAACTGAAAATACAACTACAAATGACTGAAAATAAAATTAGAATAACAATTATTAGTAGTAAAAGTGCAAGAATTTTAAACACACTTACTACTAATAATTTGTCAATTCGAAATGACAAATCTCCATAACTAGTATCTTCTACTTTCTTAACCAGCCACTAACTAATACAAAGTAGTATCTTCTAACTACCCACTACTTAATTAATCAGCCGCTAACTAATACAAATTGGTATCTTATCAATATAAGGATATGTTTAGAGTGGTTCAGAAGTACACAGTTATTGTGCCAGAAGTTTTTTTATGCAATGAGTATGCCAATGTGGTGTGAGACCCCACTTTGCTAGGGGTGGCAAAATAGGTCATGAGTCATGTGACTCATGCAACCGACCTGAGATAAGATAATTGTCTTAGAATTGAGCTTGCAGACACTTATGCAAGCCTGTTTAAGTATATCCCCTTTCACATTGGTCATTATTCCTATTGGCAAATCATGCAAATGAAATGTTATATAAATGGGCTGTCTGACATCAGTACATGTAGATTTGTACACTATGAGCAGCAACAACAACAACAACAAAGCCTTATCCCACTAGGTGGGGTCGGCTACATGGATCATACGACGCCATTAGTTTATCCATGTTCATAAGATTCGACAAGGTTTTACGCTGGCTGTCGGGGCCTAACACAACCCTCCTCCTTTACACTATGAGCAAACCAAAATAATTGTGTTTTTAATTTGGTTGTGTTGCAGTATTCTATTCAACTTTCTGATAATCCTTTTCCCTAAATAGTCATTAAGGTATTCAATTAAAAGAGCAAGTCCCGGATTGGAATATTTGACAAGACTACAAAGTGTTGTGTGTTCAAGATGAGGTTCAGTACGCAGAGTCAAAATTATGTTAGGCATAAAAACCTCACTGTCAACCAATTTGAACCTCCCTAACTGCTTTGTCAAAATAATATGTTAGTTAATCTTAATTTTCTATAACTCTCTTCTTGAGAATTTCTTTACATCCACTAAAGTCTTGCATTTAAGCTTTATACATTCTGATGCAACAATCGATCAGTGATTTACAATGTTTCTGGAGGAATCAGTAACGTACGTTTTACTCAAAATGTAATGCATGAACATCAGAATACCCAATTCATCTAAAAGTTTAAGATTGCCTTAACACTTCCTAACTTAATTATCTAAGTTGACTGAAGCGATAACAACCTGGAGAAGGACTCATGGATAGCTCAGAAGAAAGTACCTTGTAATTGCAGAGATCGATGCTGGTGCAATTTGAATTTTGAACTATGTGCTATGATACCATGTTTTAGGCGATCTGATAACATAAGTTTGTATATGAGACAGCATTTTGTTCTTTTATTTCAACTCTTAAGAACATGTTGCTGTGGTCACCAAATCTAACTTATTACAAGATCATACATCACATCTTTACAATAATTTTGTAAAAGGGTTTACAATCATTTTTTTTCTGAGAAAGAGAAGGACGTCAGTTAGGTCTGACAATTGAACCTCATAATTTGATAGATGTACTACTTGAACATCACGACAAAACCATAAAAGTCCTTAGCATTAGTGATCTTTGACACTTCCTCTTCTTGTATTCATGTGTCCTTCAGAATTTCAGACCCTATGTCTAAATCCATTATTATCATAACAGCATCACTTCAAAAGTGCAGATACGACAGGCTTGACATGGAAACATAAAACCACAATTGCTTATCAGACTGTTGTTCCAAAAGAAATATAAAACCATAAAGCCATTTTCATAGCCATAGGCAGTATCACAGCAATATAAACCTGTTGTTCCAAAAACCTTATCAGACTAACCTGTTGAACCTTCATAGTATGCTCCAAGTCCTTCGATGAACACAAAACGGTGGAGAACATCCTCTCTGTCAACTCCACATAATCGCAAATATGGCTCAGCAGACTTGGATTGGAGACGGCAAAATTTGATCTTCTCATACTTATCTTTCTTGATAACCCATTGTACCCCTATAGAAAAAAAAAATCATACTTCAGTATTTCCTTCATGATCTTGAGTGCACTAGGATTTATTCAGAAATATCATCAGAGAACTCGTCATTCCAATGATTAACGAAGACAATGGTACATAGAAGCAAGAAATCCAAACGTGTCGTACAGTCATCACTTTAGTTCTGAAAACCAAGATTTCAACCCAATCACGGCATGCGACCTGCATGTTATAATGTCCTAATAGCTTGTCTACCTTTTTTTTTTGGTAATGGCAGTTCAAATTCATAATACACAAACGATTCCTGTACCCCCAAAACAATTTAATAAATGAATCGATGAAGCCAAAATTATACGAATCTGTTGGACAAAAGTTAATGCGACATCGATCTTATTCCATTAAAAGACCATACAAATATCATGTTAATTTGATAACTCGATGAATCGGTAATTGCCACTAACGAACTGATGAAGCATTCAAATTACCTCGGTGGCAGAGATGGCATACACCATCGTAGATGACGACGCGCGGTTGGAGGACGGTCGGGTCCGCGGCAACCTTCGTTGCCGCGATCGGCAAGACGAGGCCGTCGTCCGCGGCCACTTCAGCGGCCGGAGAGCTAAAGGAGGAGGAGAAGGTTCTCAGTACCTCTAGCGGAGAATTCAACCGGCGGGCCTCCGACGAGATCGCCGGCCTTGTCGACGACGACAGGAAGCGAGAAATGGACCTTCGCATCATTGTTGGCGTTTGGACAGTTTTTTGGGTTTTGGTTTCGGACCTTGCAGTCGGTTTGGTTTGTGAAGAGGGAGCAGAGGACTGCTACTTGCTTAAGGATTTGGGCGCGAGTACAACGTGCATCATTTGTTTGCCACGTAGCTGGT
The DNA here is from genome assembly GCA_030549335.1 of Pontederia crassipes. Lineage (NCBI taxonomy): Eukaryota > Viridiplantae > Streptophyta > Magnoliopsida > Commelinales > Pontederiaceae > Pontederia > Pontederia crassipes. The sequence goes on along the minus strand of CM060184.1, from coordinate 19,418,936 downwards.
ACACGATTGATTATTACATGGTCAAGGACATTTTACATGTAACGACCAAGTTATTTCCGATTTTCTTTCTTTTATTATTTAGTTAACAGTTAACACCATAAAATTTTTTTATAAATTACAAATCCAGACATTTGAATTTTCATCTCAAATTCGTTAATTTTGATTTTTAATAATTATAAATATCATTACATCCTTACTACTTCATTATTACAATAAAATCTTTTTTAAAACAACAGAAGATAATGAAGTAAGAGTAATAATAATTTTTATTAGTTACAAAATATTGTGCTCGTGTCTTTTTTTTTTGTAATAATTTCTTCTTATATTAAAAAGAGAATATAAATGATTTATAGTTACTTAAAATGAAGATAAGATGAATTGACTAAAATTTATAAATTTATAATTGGATCAGATACGGGAAAATAGAGTGTTCAGGGAAATAATTCTTTTCGACCACGCGTAGATGTTGATAGCCCATAAGTTTGCAAAATTCGATTTTTTCACATTTTTTAATTGTATCCTATGTTCATATCATGATAAACCTACTTTATAATTATCGACATGATAATGCTTTAAATTTACCCATTATGTTATTCTTCTTTTAATTATAATTTGGTTTCTGTTTGATAAAAAGGTGGTCATGTATTTACCCAAAAAAACGTGGTTACCCAAATATATATTATAATAGAAGCCCTTATATTACTGTCTACAAATGTATCACCTTTTCTATGAACTACATATTAAATTAGACAAATACACTTAACAACATATTGTATTATATTATACTTTGACCATGTTTATAAGGTGCTTCTATTGTCGCTCTAAAAAAATTGTTGTCATTATATTCTATTATCTTAAACAATTTTAACTTCATAATAATTAACTTTATTTCTAATATATCTCATTAAACTTTGGATTTTTAGTTTAAAAACTATACTTGGCAAAATTGACTTTTTTAAAACATATAGAGTTAAGTGAGAGGATAATGATTAAGATTTTGTTTGACATCATCAATGATTTCATAAACTTTTTAGCAATTTAATAGCGAATAATGACTTAATTAACAGATGACAGATAACAAATGATGTTTGATGATTGCAAGTTCATTATTGATATTAATAAATAAGTGTTTACCGAACTTAGCGATGGAGTTAGCAAATCAATACAAAAATGAAATAATTGACATATAAATTATTCAATCCAATCATTATATAAATTTTATTATAATATAATAAGTAAATCATTTATATTTCAATAAAATAAACTATAATTTTATAATTAATATTTTTATTCAAATATATAAAAATTTATATTTACAATAAACTTTATATAGTGCAAGCATGATATAAAAATATTAATTATTAAATTAATTTTTATCCATTAATACTAAAATAATTTGTAATTAGTTAAACATGAATATAAGAAGAAATATAATTTAATTATGATACAATAAAAATAAAAATAATATATAGAAAGAAAGAAATAATGCATTTGAATAAGGATAAAATTTAAAAAAATATAAAGCTAAACATTAGTAGAAGTATTTTTTTAATATTTCCATTTTAAAGTTAAATTTTATTTATTTATGTTATTTACCAAATAAAAAAATTAGCTTTTGAATTGCTAAACACTATTTGTTGCATTACCAAATAGAGTATGAAATACATATTCTATTAGTAGATTGAACTGGAAGTTTTTTAATTACTGGATTAATTAAATGTAAGTTAATATATATATTATAATTTAGTATATTAATCTGACAAATTTTGTTTAATATAATAAGTCATTTTTAATTTATATTTTTCAAAATTAATTATTATATAATCATGAAAAAGAAACAAAACATTTTAAAAAAAATAAATTTCGTTCAACAAACTATAAATTATCCATTTTACTTTTTATGCAAGAAATGAAATAAATTAAATATAATTAATCATGCAAAACTAGTTAAATATGGTAAGAAGTCATTCACGAAATTTTATTCAATTACGATTCTAAACTATTTAAGTTTTATTAAACTCCAAATAGTTTGATTAACCCCAATCATGATGAGAAAAAATATAACATGAATTTAAAGAGAAAATAGTGACGGAAAAGATAAAATTAAGATGAAAATGGTACATTTGAGAATGAATTTTTAACAGTACGTCTGAGGATGTAACCCTACATGCTTACACTTTTTCTAAAGCTATGTTTGTATTATTAAATAATAATCAAATAGTAGTTTAATAGTGAATAGTGATTTAACAAATGGACAGTGAATGATTTGATAGTTAGAGGTTCACTTAGGACATTAACAAATAAGCATTTTGTTAAACTTAAGTTTTGTTTGACATTATTAGCGGTTTGATGAGCGGATAGCAGTTTGATAGCGCATAGCGATTTAAATAGCTGATAGTGTATAACAACTTATAATTAGTGGTTAATAGTTTATTTAATATATTAATAAATAGGTGTTTGATAAATTTAACGGTGAAATTAGCGGATGAATATAAAATGACATAATTGAATATACAATAAATATTATTCAATTCAATAGCTATACAAATTTTATTAAAATTAAATAAATAAATCATTAATATCTCAATGAAATAAAATAAATTTTACAAGTAAATTATATATATATATATATATATATATACAATACATTTTATATAGTTCATACATGATATGAAAATATTAATTATTAAACTAATTTCTATAACCATTGTTAATAAACAAATAATTTGTAATTAATTAAATATGAATATAAAAGGAATATAGTTGAATGGTGATAAAATAATAAGATAAATAAAAAAAGAAATAATACATTTGAATAAGGATAAAATCGAAAAAAAATATAAACTTCTAAACGCTAAAAGCTCAACGCTAGTAAAAGTAGCTTTCAACATTTTCATTAAAAACGTTAAACTCTACTTGATTATGTCTGCTCTAGATAGATGAAATAGAGTTTCAATCACTAAACGTTATTCAAAACATTATTTTTGACATTACCAAACAAAGCTTTAACGATAGAATTAGCTGATAAATATAAAATGATTGATTTGACGTATGTTAAATTATTTAATTCAAGCACTCTACAAATTTTATTATAATGTAATACATAAATTATTTATATCTCAAATAAATAAAATAAAATCTCACAACTAATTTTTATTAAAATATATAGAAATTCATATTGACAATAAATTTTGTATAGAGAGATATGAAAATATCAATTATTAAATTAATCTTTATTCATTGTTAATAAAGAAATAATTTGTTTAAGAATGAATATTAAAAGAAATATAATTAAGTGGAAATAATATAAAACTTTTAAAAAATAATAAGATAAGTTAAGAAAGAAATAATGCATTTGAATAAGGTAAAATGGAAAAAAAATAAACTATTAATCTTTAAGCACTAAACACTAGTTTGAAGTAACTTTTTAATATTTTCACACAAAACGCTAAATTCTACTTATTTTTATCATTTATCAAATAAAAAATTAAAAGTTGAACCATGTGCTGCTTGAAACGTTGATTTTAGTGTTGCCAAAACAAGCCTAAAAGCGTTTCAAAATTTTTATTTAATTATTCAAACACTAATATGGATACTCCAAAAAATGTTTCGAAGTTAAATATTTTAGTTGCATCTTATTGTAAGCAATTATTTTATTTAATTAGAAGAAATCACACATTAATCCAATAATGCTATAATAGTTTAATTAAAGTTACTTTATTATGTAGGAGAGATAGATAAGCCTTATACATTTTATATTAGCTAGAAACTACTTTGTTTATTTCATTATCTAATTTAAAGATCATAATTTGTTATAAATAATTTTATTATTGTTTTAGTTTGATTACTATCCTAATTTCTTTTTTTAGTAAATTTTGAATTCATGACTGAATAATGTTGATTGTATTTTGAACTTTTTTTTAAATTCATATGAAAGTTACAAATCTATTCCATTTTATGATACTTCTCTTCGTAGAGTTTTTAGGAAATTTATCTCTTCGTCCTCGTGCATTTTGTTTTTATTACTCCGATTTGATAAAAATATTATTGTTTCCCCTAATCCATGTGGCATATATCTTTGTTTTCTTCCTTGTCATGAATAGCTTGTAGATATATTGATTAAACCAAAATCACCTATTAAATTGTACTTATATAAATATAATTAAGAATACAACACTTTAATTGGTGGACACACTCACAACCTCACTCATTATCTCAATCAACAACAACACTCTCAAGACTTCACATACACACTCAGTCAAATGGAAACTAGTGGACACACTCACTTGAAGTTTCTCACTAGCTGCAATACTCATGTACACTTATTACAAGACACCTCACCACACACTATAGCACACTCTACTTCACCTTGCACGCTTGCTGCTAGCTACCTGATTATCCAAATTGAGACTTTACATGCTTATTTATAGGAACCGAAGCACTAGGTTTTTAAAGTTAACCATCAGCTATTTGTCAATGGATTGGAGTCCAACATTATATTTTGGCCACCTGAAAACTTCATGAACATAAATTTTGTAGGCAAAAGTTTATACCTGGAAAATTCTAAACATAAGTTAGGGCTATTGATTTCTTTAACATTGTCCCTGAGAACTGACATAATTCTCTTTTATAGATGTTCTTGATGCCATGCCAAGCTGTTTATGGAACTTTCAAAATTGTTACTATCCAATCCTTCAATAAGTGTGTCTTCAATTTCCTCTTGTGTTTGTATGTATATTAACTTAATATATTTTTGTAGCACATTCTCTCGAACAAAATGATAGTGAACTTCGATATGCTTTGTTCATGCATGAAATATTTACTTTTTAGATAAGCAAAGTACGGACTGATTGCCAAAATATAACCCCACCATCATATCAACTGGTTGGTGTGAATCCTTTACTAGTTGTACTAATCATGCGCATTCTTGAGCTGCCATTGCAGTTGTGCGATACTCTACATATGTGATAGATAAAGACATAGCGGATTGTCTTTTGATGCATATAGTCAGTAGTACAACATCACCCATTAAGATCTCCAATATAGTCAACATCATAGAAACCACTCAAGACACGATATATTCTTCTTATAGAGTATTTCATAGTTGATTGTGCCTTTAATATACTTTAAGATTTATCGATCTACTTCGAGATGAGGCTTCTTTGACTCTTGCTTCAATCTATTGACAACTTCAACAATATGTGTGATATTAGGACATGTCAACATGAGATATATCAAGCTTCCCACTAGTTGTCTATACATTGTTACATCACTTAATTCTTTTTCTTTAGTAAAACATAACTTTTCATTTACCTTCACCGGCGTTGAAATAGGCTTGTAATCAAACATTCTGAATTTCTCAAGTAAATCTTGAACACACTTATGGTGACATAGGAATAGTCCTTCTTTTATTAAATCAACTTCAAGACCTGCTTCAACTCAACTAAATCCTTCATTTGAAAGTGTGCGGAGAGATTGTCTCAAATTTGATAAATCTCCTTGTCATTGTCTCTTGTAATAATCAAGTCATCAACATAGCATAGTATGATTGCTAACTTGCCTTGTTGAGCCTTCACAAATAAAGTAGAATCAACTAGCGCCATAGAGTAGCCACATTATTTCAAAAACTCTTCGATCTTTTCAAATCATACCCTTGGTTTTTGCTTGAGCTCATATATTGTGTTCTTCAATTTACATACATAATGGAATTAAATAATTGAGATTACTCTATATAGATATTATGACCTAACTCCCCATGCAAAAATGTATTCTTATATCCATTTTCCATAGCTTCCATAATTTGCTTGTTATGAAAACCAATAAGACATGTACCATGGTGATCTTTACTACTGGCGGAATGCGCTTCATAATCGAGGTCATACTTCTGAGAGAATTTGTATCTACTAGACGAGCTTTGTGCCTTTTAATTAATCCATCAAGCCTTTTCTTCAACTTGTGAACCCATTTCTAGGTTGCATGTCAATTGGCTTTGGAACTAGATCCCATGTCTTATTTTAATATAGAGCTCGGATCTCTTCTTCCATTGTGATTCTCTATTTTTTATGCTTGAATGCTTTCTCGAATGAGTCAAGCTCCTTTTCTCCAATATATTCAATTAATGTTGTGCTTGCTTATTTTGAATTAGGTTTTCATTGCTTGCTTGATCTCTTTGATGCCGAAGAGTTGTCTTTCAATGAATCTTCTATTTGGCTTGGAATTTCTTCTTTAGGATATTTTTGGTATTCCAATTTTCTAAATACCCTTCTTTTTTATTTTTTGAAGCTTCTCTTTCTTCTTTTTCACTAGAGCAAAGTGCTTCTCTTATTAACACGTTTACTTGAGCTTGAATGTTTCTTCAGAATCATTATTCGTATTAGGCACTAAGATGATGCTTCACCAAACATCACATTTCAAGAGATGCGGATTCATCTAGTTATTGGATCACAATATCTTCGTCATTTTCATTGACTATAGTATCCAACGAATATACAACACTTTGCCTTCATATCAAACTTGCTACGAAATTATTTATAATGAAAATATAGCAAACACATCCAAAAATATGGGAATGACTTACATGGACTTAGTCTTCCACAGTTTCTTGTATGGTAAGACAAATCCAAGTTTTTCTTGAAGAAGCTTGTTAATCACATGTGTGCTTGCCTTCATATAATCCACCTAGAATCATCGAGGTATATTCTTCACATGAAGCATACTACTTCTGCATGTCTCTGCTAGACCATGATTCTTTCTCTCGGCTACATCATTTTGCTATGGTTTATTAGGACTAGTGAGCTTTGACATGCTCATAAATATTTAGAGAATTTCTTTAATGTATACTATCCTCAATTGTTTCTGCTTTAATTCTCCTTGTTGACATTCTCTTTAAATTATTTAAACTTTACCAATGCTTCATATTTATTTTTCATTAAAGCCACCTAGACATATCTTGAGAAGTCACCAGTGAAGGTAAATATATAATAAAATCAACGAACAAATGATTGCTTCAAAAGTGCACTAGCTTCAATAATGCCTTGACTATGAACTTCTCATCGTAAGGTAGTTGATGAGCTTTACCCAATTGACAACCTGCATAAATAATATTTTCTCGAACGTCTAGACAAGGAAGTTCATTCACCATAAACTTTTTCATCATTGCCTTTAGCCTTTTATAGTTGACATGTCCGATCATTGCATGACAAAGATCAATTGCTTCATTTTTTTCTTTTCTTGTTTATATATGCTTCTTGAGCAAACATTACATATGCAAAGTCTAATTTTTTTCTTCTGTGATTGGTGGATTAGCGAGCCTTAGATTTTTATAAACTTCAACATCTTTTAACTCAAATACTACATAATTGTCAGAAGAAATAAGTTGTAAAACTAGTAATACATTCTTGGACATACCCAGCATATGGTAGACATGATCTAACTCCACCTTACGTGATTTGAATCAAGGAACTATCGTTGTCTTGCTACTATGAGTGATTGGAAATTGAGTGTTGTTGATCGTCACCGTCATACGATCGCCTTTATGTTCTGACATACCAAGAATCTTTTTTCATCTCTTGTCATATGGTTCAAACAACCAAAATCAACTATCCAATCATTATGATAATTAATAACTTTGTTACTCGATGTGATGGAAGTTACTTCTTCTCTAAAAGATTCCTTGATATTGGTCATTGTAGACTCCATTGCTTCTTTAGATTCTTCTTTGTAATTGAGGGTGATGTCTTTGATTACAAGTGCAATTTCGATGTTCCTTTTTTCTTCACTTTCATTATAGCGAGAAAAGACAAAATTTTCTTCCTCGCGCTTGTGTTAGCAATCACATGCATAATGGTATTTCTTGCCACAATTGTAGTAACAAACATCTCGATGATAAGTTTTCATTTCCGCTTGATCACTTTGCTTGGACATCTTCCTCGTCCATGTTTCTATTGGCTTTGCTGTCGTTTCTTTTGATTTTCTTTATTGTCATAATTCTTTACGACTTTTGTCAAGATGAGAAGGCTTTTTCTTAATGAATAAAACATTCTTTTCATCCTTTATCTACCTTGAATATTTGTGCATCGATCCAAATCTTCTCAGTTTGATAAGATACTTTTCAATTCTATGAAAGTTGGTTCTTGTGCTCAACTTCTAATAGCAATGATGAGACTATTACCATGAATGATGATTTTACACGTTCTTGTATTGGTAATGGCATTTTGTGGATCTAATTAAGAAATTTCATCACATATAAATTTAGTTTTGAAAAAGTATTGACTTGCCGACATGTCACCTTGCTTTATGGAGATCAACTCATTATGTAGGTGTTGCAACTTTACATCATTTCTCTTTTCAAAGAGTGTGGCTGAGGTGTCCTAGACTTCTTTAAGTGTCTCTTTGTTTCCAATAAGAAATTCATCTTCCATAGAAATAGGTAGTGTGTACATGATTTTGTCAATTTTGTGCTTTCATTTCTTTAGCTCTTCTGTATTTGTTGGTGGTGTAGTCCATTTCTGCCAACAATACTCCACATATTTTGCACCTTCAAATAATACTGCACATGAATGCTCCAATTACTATAATTATTATGATTAAGTTTCTCCAATGAGACTATCGAGGATCGAAATATGTCATAATGACTTGGTGAACGTCCTTCGTCACTCAAGTAAACATAGTCTCAGATTAACAAGCTTTACATCTTAGTTGTACACTTGCATAATTTCTCCTTAATTATCTTTGTATCGACTTCCTCCATCTTGCACCATCCTAAATCGACAGAGTCTTCGCCTTTTGGCAAAATTTTGAACTAATGAAATCACCCCACGAACCAACTTACTCTGATACATTTGTAAATATTTTGATTAAATCAAAATCAACTATCAAATGGTACTTATATTAATAAAATTAGGAGTACAACACTTCAATTGATTGACACACTCATTACCTTGCTCATTTACTCACTTAACTACAACACTCTCAAGACCTCACATACACATTCAGTCAAATGGGAACTAATGCACACACTCACTTGAAGTTGGTCACTAGCTACCACACTCATGTATGCTTATCACAAGACACCTCATTGCACACTACAACACTCTACCTCACCTCACACACTTTCTCTTGGCTAGTTAATGATTCAAATGGAGGCTTTGCATGCCTATTTATAGGCACCAAAGAATCAAAATTCTAAAGTATATCATCAACTATTGGCCAATGGATTGATGTACAACCATTAGAATTTGGCCATTTGAAACTTCATGAAGATTAATTTTGATGAGCAAAAGTTTATACCTAGAAATTTTCAGATTGGTGTTGTTGATTTCTTTAACATAGTTGACTTCCTCTAAAGTCACATTTTTTCTCTTTTTATTTTGTTATCTTATTTTAATTTGAATAACAACATGAGAATAGAACCTCATTTATTCAATGGATACTTTGATAAAGATGAATTTATTAACTAAAAATTCAATATTTTTAATTATTGGAATATTTCATAGATTGGACAACTAAAATTAGTTACCAACAAGTTTACAAGTAGAGCATTGACATGAGGGATAGAAAATAAAGGGCTTCAATGTTATTGTCAAGATCAATCTATTCAAACATGAACGAAAAAAAAGAATTTGTTGCAAGAGCATTTTTATGTTCATTTTATTTTATTAATCACAATATTACATCAAAATGTGCCTAGTGCATATCAAGAGGAGAAATGTTTTTGGGAGACATAAAAGGCTAGACAATATGATCAATTAAATGTTTGAAATTCATTCGAAACTTGCACAATCTTGAGAATAATGCTTACATTTGAGAGTTAAGACTCTTAAATTTGAAAATATTTAAGACAGTAATAATTAAGTTGTGTTTTATCCAAATATTAAATGTGAATCCTTTTTCAAGACATGCAAAATCAAAAGTCAAAGAAGTTGAAATAGGATTGACCAATGTTGTTGTTGAATAGAAGGATTATAAGTATATTGAAGAACTAGATGTGCAACTCAAAGCAATTTCCTCAATGAACAAATGATATTTGATTCATATGCCTCAAGTTGACTTTACTATTCTATTTCTAATCAAACTTTTTGATAATGTGAAATGTCCAGATATGTTGTGATTTATTTGATTTTTAATTATTCACTAAATCAATTGTCAAAGAAGATAAGAAGTTTACATAACATCAAATATAGCCCTTCAAAATTGTCTTTAAGGTCAAACTCTCTTGAAAGGAGAGGCTAATGTAAGATAGGTAGTTAAGATTTGTCTAAAATTTAGATTAGTTAGAATCTATCTTGTTTCATTTATTATCTATTTTAAACTTTTATTTTGAATCAAATACTTTATTATAAAGGTTTATAAATAATTTAGTATAATTACTACTACTATTATTATTTTAGTTCAATTATTTTAAAATTTTGTGTGATTTTAGTTTTCATATATTTCGAATTCATGCGCGAATCATCAACCTCTTTAGAATTAGTTTCAAAATTACAATATGCTCCAGGCAATCCTCTCACGTGTCATAAAAAAATAGACATTAATGTATAATAAAGATTTATATAAGTTTAGAATAGATAAGATCTATATTATTTCATATATTATCTATTTTAAAATTTTAGTTTAAGTCAAATTGTCCTGCAAAAAACTTATAAATAGACTTAAATACTTTCATTATTAATTTAGTCTAGTCAATATCTGATTATTTCATAAGAATAAATAAATCAAAGAAACTTAAACTACACAAAGATAACAAGGTAAAAACAATACTTATGATAGGAAATAAAATAATGTGAATACGCTACCAATAATAAGGGTAAATTATACGAATGGTCCCTCAACTTTTAGTCGATTTTTAATTGGTCTCCCAACTTCAATTTATAACTAAAACGTCCTCATATTTCACTTTCTTGCACGCTTAGTCCTCCTGATCGGTGATAGTGAGGTTTTCGATTACGTTGCTTACGTGGCGGATGTTCTCTCTCCTTCACGTCATTTTATGTTTGCCACGTCATTATAAAAATTAAAAAAAATAAAAAAGGATGAAGTTTCCACGTCATTAAAAAAATTTAAAAATAAAAAAAATCAGGAACCAAAGAGAGACGAGACGGTCCGCCTCTCTCTCGGAGAGAGAGAGCTCGACCTCCGACGAGCTCGAGCTCGTCAGAGCTCGAGCAGAGGGGGCGACCCCCGCAGCGCGGGAGAGAGAGGGATGGGGGCGGTCGCCCCCCTCTCTCTCTCCAGCACGGCTGGAGAGAGAGTGCTCGAGCTCCGGCGAGCTCGAGCAGAGGGGGGCAGTCGCCCCCCCCCCCCTCTCCAGCACCAGCACGGCTGGAGAGAGAGTGCTCGAGCAGAGGGGGGCAGTCGCCCCCCCCCTCTCCAGCACCAGCACGGCTGGAGAGATCGAGCTCGCGAGCTCGAGCTCGTCGGAGCTCGAGCAGAGAGGGGCGACCGCCCCCCTCCCTCTCTCTCTCGCACTGCGGGAGAGAGAGGGAACCTCTAGGGAGCTCGAGTAGAGGGGGCGGCCGCCCCCTCCCTCTCTCTCTCCCGCGAGGGAGGTCGCCCCCTCTCTCTCTCCAGCACGGCTCCTGATTTTTTTTATTTTTAAAATTTTTTTAATGACGTAGAAATTTCATCCTTTTTTATTATTTTTTTAAATTTTTATAATGACGTGCCAGACATAAAATGATGTTGAGGAGAGAAAAATTCACCCCGTAAGTAAGGCAATTGGGAAATTCACTATCACCGGTCAGGAGGACTAAACGTGCAAGAAAATGAAAGATGGAGGACGTTCTGATTATAAATTGAAGTTGGAGGATCAATTGGAAATCAACTTAAAGTTGGGGGATCATTCATGTAATTTATCCCAATAATAATGATATTTTTATCAATTTCGAGTAAAAAATGGCAAACAAAAAAGTTACACATAAGTTCAATATATTAAAACTTTTGAACAAATTTAAAAAAATATTGACGATCCAAGGTGTTATCACGAATGATTTGTAGTACAAATTTCTAAAACACTTAAATATCTTTATCGATCAGTAAAAAATTAAATATTAATTGTAATAAAATAAAATAAGATTTATGCCTATTTATGTATCTTTACAGTCAACTATTTGATCTTAATTAAAAGTGTAAAATACATAACAAAAAAATAGATTCTAGTTAACAAAAACAATTATGCAAATGCTACCTATATATCTTACATCACATCTATTAATACAATTTTAAAGTTTTTTTATTTCATAATTTTTAGAAGTTCAGAAAATAGAAGAACTTAATTTAAAGTTGCATTTCCAAATTATAGTCCTACTTGGAATTTGTTCTTTATTTTGAAACTCGATTTTCATAATTATATAAAATAAAAGATGAGGTGCAACTTGTGAGGCTTATTTTAATCAAATTCCATATTAATTATCCATAAGATAAATACAAATTAAAAATGTTTTTTTAATAAAGTTGAACTAAAAAAACTCAAAACATTAACAAAGACAAATTAAAATAAAAAAATGGATATCACTAATAAACTTAGTTATTACTTTATTTGAAAAAAAAGATTACTTTGAAGATATAAATGGAAAAATATGTGGCAAGTATTAAACTAGTACAAAAGTTAACTTTAGGTTAGATTATATTTAATTATACACTATAATTTTGTATTGATCGATGAAAATATCACAATCGTCCAATTTGACAAATAAAGTAATGATTGTGGTGTTCAAATTAGATTTTGCATGAATTATTTTGATTTTTGGAATCTTTAGGTGAAAATTTTGGCCTTTTTCTCGAAATTATGCTCTTTTTACGGTGAAAATTTCTTGGAAGTGTGCAACTTTTTACGGTGCTAAGTGTTAACGCAATCCATTTCAAACATCAAATCCTGGCGACCGATCTCTTCGCCATTCCCCCAAATCGAGTAGACATGTTGGCGGGAGCGGCCTTATCTCCCTCTTGCTCCACACGAGTCCTCCTCCTGTTCCATGCTCACGCCGCACAAGGAAGCGGCAGCCAGTCAATAACTCGGCGTCCCGCGTCTCCTCCGACGCTATGTTCTCGGTCGCCGGCGAGGGTTCTCTCCTCGCTACACAAAGCCGGTTCAAACTGGGGCCCCGTCGGAGACTCTTGGGAGGACTCTGACGTGGAAGAATTCGAAGAAGAGGAAGAGGATGAAGACGGTGAAAGTGGAGATGAGGCAGAAGCTAAGAACCACGTTGCTGTTACTTCAGCTGCTGGTGTTGGTCATGATAAGTCTTCTTTGGCCCAGTATCAGGAGCTCGTCAAAGGTTATAATTCCCATTTCTTCGAAATGGCCATGCTGGCATCTTATCTCTTGTGTGAGCTTTATGTGTTTGTGGAAATGTTTAAAAGACCACAACTTTTCTACTGGAGGTTTTATCTAGAGCTATTGCAAATAAGGCACGAGGGAAGTCAAACTTGCATCCTTTGTTCTTCATTTTCGTAAGATGTAGGTTGATTCGTCTGCATTTTTTACTTATGGCTAATGTTTCTCTGGATAACTATTAGAGGATACGACAGGCAATATGACTTTGTTGCAGCCACTACATTTAGCTTAACATTTGGTAAATCAGACAATTGGGTGATTTCTTCTTTCTGGTTCTGGTTCTCATCTCGTCAGTTATACTATTATCTTTTGTTCTTTTGAGTTAGAAAGGGAGGCAATAGCTTAATACAAAGAAACATAAATTAGGAATAAAATATCTAGACTCGAATCTTTGGTGCTATTTCTTTTCAGTGCATTATATTACTTTCCAGTGCATCTTTGTTAACTCTCCCTAGTCCTTATCTCGATAACTTATTCTAGAAAACAATATTGTAGAAGTGTTCCTGCAGAATAAAATTCTAGTCAGCAGGAATGATCATTTGAGCTCATGCCCATGTATCTATTTGCTTTAGAAATGATTTTTATTTTACTAGCTAAATAGACACAAATAAACAATCATGTTTCTGAGCTGAAGTGACTTAAGCTTAAGCTATTCCTATGATAATACTTTATGCATAATAAACTTGGTTTATGGCATTTCATTATTCTCTTCCTGGATCGTCTATAATCAATTGCCTGGTGATATATAATGTCTTCCATTTTCTGGGAATCTTTACCTTAGTGTGGTGACCCAAGGTCAATAGGGGATATTATTGATTTTACTATACTACTCAATTTACTTGTACTAAGATATGAACTAAGTTTCATCTGATTCTTCAGCAGAAGTTGAACAGCTTCTTGGACCAGAAGAGAAAGCAATTTTAGAACAGAATGAAGTTCCTAATCTTAACAAAATCTCAACAGTTAAGTGCCCCTAAACAAGAGACTACCGACTTTCCTTCCACATACCCAATTATTCCTATGGGTCATTTTATGACAATTGTTATTGCATGCTGTAATCAGTTGGATAAGTTGACAACTCACTTCTTCTCTTCTTTATTCCCTTTGATATAACAGTTCACTTACTCCACTGAAAGTTTTTCTACTTAGAAATCTTTGATGACGGAAAGCTTTTCTACTTAGAAATGTTTTATGATACTAACATTTTCTCGTTATATTTAATACAGATGAAGTGGAACCCATTTCATAGTCTATCCCTCTCACACCAGATACCTCTCATGGATGAACTACTTGAACTGGGTACAAATATTGATTGCATTGACAAAGTAAGATCATGTCCAAATGCTTGTATGTTACTTATGTGTCATGTCTTAAATGAAGTCATGAAGCTTGAGTTGATTCAATGACACAGGATGGTTTCACTGCTCTTCATAAAGCTATTATTGGCAAAAAAGAGGCTGTTATCAGCCATCTTCTAAGGAAGGGTGCAAATCCTCATATAAGCGACAGGGTAAGAAAACAAATGGCTATTCTTATTTATTACTAAGTTTCTCAATATGATATCATATAAAGTATTTCTCTATATCAGGATGGAGCTACACCATTGCATCATGCAGTTCAAGTTGGTGCCATGCAGACTGTGAAATTATTGATTAAGTATAGAGTTGATGTAAATGTTGCAGATAATGTTAGTAGGATTTATCCTGACACATTTCTTACTCATATTTCATATTTCACTAGTATACTCAGGCATATAAATGCTTTTTAGGATGGTTGGACACCTTTGCACATTGCCATACAATGTCGATCAAGAGATATAGCAAAGATCTTGCTGGTAAATGGTGCTGATAAGACGAGAAGGAACAAGGTGATCTTTTAAATATGTTCTACATTTTCCACAAAGTTACATGTGGTTCTACGCAAGAACAAGTTTCTGGTGTTTTTCATGTTTTAATGTGGTCAAGATCATAAGGACCACCTCGTCTTTCTGTTTCAGGGGGAGTAATCTTGATCTGGTTATGAATATGGCTTTCTTTGTTCCATAAATAGCAACAGCTACTAGTAACTTTGTTTCTTTATTCTATCTAGGATGGAAAAACACCTTTGGATTTGAGCCTATGTTTCGGGAAAGATTTCAAGTCATATGAGTTAGCAAAGCTTCTTAAACTTGTCCCAGCAGACAGGAATCTCTGATACATTCTAATGTGATATGTTTAAGCGGAGGAAAAAGAATGATCTGCTGCAAATTGGTGCCGAGCTCTCCATGCATCCATAATACATTCATCTGTATGGGCGCATCAAGATACTTTGATGCATAGACTGAAGATTTTTGTTCCAGTGTACCAAATACCTGGATGTCTAGCCTTTTTGAAATAAACCGGGTGTTTATGCTTAATCAAGAGAATTTTCTTAAACTGGAGTACTATTGATTGCACATCACAGTTCCGTGGCTATCTGTGAATGCTGTAAATTCCCAAACTTAGTATGTCTTCTTGAAGGCCACAGAAATCTCAAACTTGTTATGCTTTATTGAAGTTCACAGACTCGCAGTAGTCTAACTGCAACCATGAGTGTACCAGCTCTAGGGCAAATGACTGTATTCTAAAACGAGGATCACGCTGTGTGCAGTTTGGTTCCTCTACCAGCTTTTTAGATTATCATTTTATATTAGTTTTCATGAGCTCCTGTGGCATTCAGAAAGCAACACTTTGTAATTTTGCTAACAAAGATTTTGAAACTGGCGTTTGTTAGGCTTATACTCTCTTGTTTCGTGGTCCATCAAGAACTTATCTCCTTATAGCCCTGGTCCAACTCATTTCATTACTCATGCTGCTGGCTCAAGTCCATAGTCTTTATTCCGATTTATTATTGTTGCTTTTATTACTTTCTCGATGCATTGAGATCTTAAAGATTGGGTTTCAAGACCCGTGTCTGCCAACTGCAGCAACTTGCAACGACCTGCAATATTTATTCTATTACTAGGAGAAGTTTTTTTTTCCTATTTTCCCTTACTGTGGATCTGGGGCGTGTCTTGCAATGAAATAAGTAAGGCGACGGTAACAGCAAAGTTCTGCAGGTTGCACATGAAGGAGTCACGGGGCTCCATTCTAATAAATTTGAGATCTCAGGTAAAAAATAAAATACATATATACTCCACTGTTGTGTATAGCTGTGTTTTTGCCCTTCATTTGTAGTCGGAAATAATTTATTGCACGACTTGGGCTTGTGTTTTCTTTTCGTTTCTTTTTAGCCTCTTCCTCAAGAATGGCTGATTGTACTAGCTATGGGAAGGCAATAATAATGTTTAAATAGATCTTTTCCACTTTGGCAGGCGTTTCATTTACTGGGTGCATCTGACACCCTTCAGTGGAAAAGCTGATGCTACTACTGAGATGCTTGTGCGTTACTTGGATTCTTGCACGTCTACTGATACACCAGAGATTCGTCCTTTCTGGCAGATTTGGATGCCACCTAACAGCAGCGTACTATCTTACTTGTTTTCGGTAAGACGGGTGCTTTATATCCTGCACATTATCTGTACATATGTTCCGAAATTGAGCAAATTGAACGGTTACTGTAGAGCTCAAGAGGACCAAAGTAGTCCCCAGTTAATTGCAAAAATAATATCATTTACGGTCTACTGTTCAAGGAAGCTCTTAACAAAGTTGTGATCTCAGATGTAAAAAATTTGACTAGTCTTTCAAATAGTGTTTCAGTCACTAGGTTAAACCATCACAGCATTACAGATGTGTGATCAATCATAGAGAGGGTTGTGGGCGCAGGAAGTGTTGTCCATGAACAAGGTGTTACGTATCAGGATCTCCAAACAGTAACAGGTTCAGATGTTACGTTTGATAATAATCAGAAGAAAGCAAATATAAGGTCCATACTTGAGTCACTATTTCTGTTGGTGACAATTGCTACTTTTAAATTTGATCTTTCCTTTGGGAAAAATAGTGATTCTGACATATGAATAGTCCCTCGTCTCCCTCGCCCTGAAAAAGTGAAACAAAATCCATTGTACAGATTCTATTCCATGGAATTTGCACATAATGGACCCTAAAGACTGAGAGATGGAAAATGTATCACTGCTTGATTACATCATAAACTATTTTATTATTCAGCAAGTCTTTTTGGGTGGATTCAGAATGTCTTCTACTTACAGAGATTCTCCATTTCCTTTTGGACTTTCCCTTCGAACCAGTACATGATGTTTTCATTTTTTCACAGCATCAGGCACATAAAAACTTTCGTCCATGACGGCAAGAGAAAGCCCACAAGATCTGCCTTCTTTTTCCTATAATAGCAGCATAAGATCTTGATGCGATCACTCAGGTACCAGCTTCCGTAATGCTCTGCAGCGTAGGGCGCCACTGCCGAGATCTCGCCGCCGATGAGTGCCCACTGCTGCTTCTTTGCCTCTGCTGTCTGATTAACTGAATCATATCCTGTTATTTACAGAAATTTACAAATTACACTCTGGAAAGACCAATAGATAGAGACCTGAAGAGGCAATCAACGTTCCAAGCTCAAACCCATGAATTCCATAAGATTGGTTAGTGTATCTTGCTCATCTCATATCTATCACCTATCTGAGCTCTGTTATTTCACCCACAAACTTTAAGATTCAAAGCTACGTTACTGTCGATGCCTTCTAATATAAATTCAAAATCTCTTGTTGGAGTACAGTACACCCCATGACATACATAACCACGGAAAGCAACGTTTCAGCTTAAGAGGACAAAAAGTATGTACGAACCTGATCCATGGTATCTGAATCATTATGCTCTCTTCCATCTTCGACCATCTGGGCGCCTTTGTCATGACCAGTTCCACTACCCTGCCGCTGCGGCTGCTGCCTTCTGAACAACTCCGCCTGGTTCTTCTTCATCTTCTCCTGTTTCCTCGCTCGAATAGCCTTCGCTACTTCTGTTCACACAACAACAAGAACAAAAAGAAGAGCCAGTTAGGAGAGGAAATCACAAGTTTCCAGTTGAAGTTTCTCCTGCAAACTGTTAAAAGGGGGCCATCAGAACCTTGTGAGGTGATCAGCCGATAGACGTTCCCGAGTGAGAGGGCCTCCTCGGACTTCAGGAGTCTCACGCGCGTGAACCGCGTGGTGCCGCCGCCGCCGGGCTTCTCCTCCGAGACGTAGAGGGTGACCAGCGCGACGAAGTGGCCGGGGTTGCTCTTCATGACCTCCGAGGCGGTCGTCGGCCAGTAGAGCCTGTCCACCTTCCCACCCGGGTGCTGTATCAGCACAGCAGCGGCCTCCGTCGCCTGGCAGTTCCCCATGACGCGCGCCCGCCCTCGTTCTCCGTGAAGCCTTTCGCTTTCGTCTCTCTTCTCGGAGAGAAGAGAAGCTGGCAGAGTCCTTTACTTGGACCGAGTGCAGCAGCGAATCATTCAACAGGGGGTGGGCGAGAAGAAGACGAGATGAGAAGGTGTCGTTGTATGGGGTGTGTGTGCTGTGGGAACGCTCTGCTTCGGGTGTGTAACGTACCGGACTGCTACGCATTTAAGGAGACGGTGGTGTGCCATTAGTGATGGTTTTGTCCTGCATACAGTGCGTGATGGACGGTGAAGATATATCTACTGATTGCATTTCTACCTATTTCTTCTCGTGTAAACATATTATATATATATATATATATTAATTAATTAGTGCTAAGGGATTTTGATCTTGACTCATAAAAGATTTCAACTTGGATGTTGTTGCTGATTCATATGGTCAGTCTTTTCCTTTTCTTCTCAACTAAAAATGGGAAGCAGACATCTATCCATTAACCGGAACCGGGCCCATTTTTTCTGCTAAAAAACAATTATCCAACATTTTTTAGGTAATTTTTTTCAAAAAAAATAAATTTTAAAAAAGTTATTCCGGTCCTGATGCTGTTTTGATCAGATCTCCAATATTTAAATCTAGATTCAAAATTGATTCCAATCAAATTTGGTATGGAATTATTTCGTATTGGCCGAGAATTAAACGGAAATAACTTGATCGTCCTTATTTATTGTTTTAAATATTAAATTTTTGAAGTAAACTTATAATATTTATTATAATTACATTTCACTGCTTATTAATATTACCCAATAAAATCATTTGACACACTGTATATTTAAAGAAAAAAAGTATATAAAAATAATAGATACCTAATATTAAATATTTCAATTTCGAATGATTCCAATATTTTGACGTCAGATCTCGTTCCACTCTGAAATAAGTTAGAATTTGATCCGGCCACAATCCAGATGTATTTTGGATAAAAAAATAGTCAAAAAATTGGGTCGGATCAGGCAACATGGCTCAATCGTCTTGGACGAGTCTTAATCAAATTAATTTTTTTTCGAATAGTTTAGTCCTAGTTTAATATTAATCATATTTTCAAAAAAAGATTGATACTAAATTAAAATTAATATAAATATACTTAACTTATACTAAATATAAGCAGAGCATCAAAATTTTTGAGGTATTAAATGAGAGTTTCATAATGTGATAAAAGAACATTAAATTGTAAAAATTTACTATATCAATAATAGAAAGTTGATGACTTTATAGTCATTCTCGCAGAGGAACCTAAGATCCTAAATTGATGGCTTCAAACTAAAATTATTATTTTGCTAATAATAACATTAGAAACCAAACTAAAAACAAAAAATAAACAATTGAAATAAAATGACTATGAGCCATCGTTTGTTTTAAAATCAATAAGTTAACGTATCATACGTTAATCTAATAAAGAAAACTCATTGTCTCAAACATCTACTTTCGTAACTTCTTTTCTGCTTTGATAGAGATGTGATAAGAAAATTTGGAACGGACTTGAATTCTCAAACAAATCCATTCCTAAGAAGAATTATATGGTTAGAGGCTCCACTTAACTTAGGACATTGTTATTATCACTTCAAAACATACTATTGATATTTCATCGTGAGTGCTAAAGGTACTTGACACTTTTATCCTTTAGAGATAAAATGGAGTGACAATAGTGATTACCTTATGGTGTCCTATATCATCTTTCTTCGGCTAATCCATTGTGATGCGTGCCAATAATCAATTTTTTCATGTACTTATAAAATTAACATCCTAATTAATTAACTAACTAATTAAGCAACGAATGTATTCACAAATTATAAAATATTCACAATTATTAATTGACTTATTCTTAACTAATCATGATAAGTAATCAATAAAAATAATTTTATTTAATAGTTAGTATGAATCAGCGAAAGACTTACCTACAATAAATTGCATATTATCATAAGTTATCTATACAATTTATAATGAATCGTCAGCTACACCCTATCAATATATAGAGTCATGGGCTTGTAAATCACCTCATCGCTATCATACTTATCTTACGGAGACCCAAGTACAAAAAATATAATAATAAGCATAATTACCTATCAATAATAATATGAACAATGCCAATGTTCATAATAAAATTTCAATGCTACAAAACATCTGTTAGGTTTTGTGCACAATAGAAATTATGCAGCGTGAGAAAACTCGAAAAATTTAAGGCGACACAAAATTATATTAGATGGAAGAAATAGAAGAGGATTATAAGATCAGATTATTTTTTCTTTGGACCCCTAAGAAATTTATATATGCACTCCTTTTAACAGATGATAGTAATTACAAACCAATTGGGACTCTGAATTAATTTCTAAAAATAAGATAAATCAAATCCAAATCACATATAGAATACTCCTAAAAAAATTTCGCTCTTACCCCCTTGCAACCCCCGCAGGGGGGCCCCTTTGACCTCTCACAGGCTCGCTGATCGGGCAACGAGACCCCTGTATGGAAAATCTGCTGAAGCGCCTAATTGCATAAGGGGATACATTAGGTTTAGATTCAAGGCGTTATCAATAAATCTCCACCTTGACTTGAATCCTACAATCAGATATCAAATACTTCATGCCGCCGTCAGTCCCAACTTGGGACTACTGTTACCTATCAATATTTAACAAGTCCAAACAATGTTGAAACTTGCTAGTAGGAACCAATTTGATGAACATGTCCGCTAGATTTTCTTCTGTGCCGACATTTTTTCACCTTGATCCTCTTCTTAGTACGGATGAAGTGATACCTGACGTCGATGTGTTTGATTCTTTCATGATGCACTTGATCATTGGCTAAGCATATTGCACTTAAATTATCACAGTACACATAAGGGGACACATTGGGTTCAGATTCAAGATATTATCAACATCATCAATGAATAATTAAAATAATTTATGATTGATCAAAATTATAACGATTAATAATTAATAATAAATACTTGATCAATCACAATAATTATTCACGCCTTCAATCAATTGTAATAAGTATTAATAATAAAATTTTCATCATTTTAATTGTCTTGTGAGACATTATTATCATAATAGTTAATCATAATGATAACTTAATTATCAATGATCAATTATAATAATATTATCAATAATCAATATAATTATCATAATTTACTATAGCTAATAACTTTTATATTAACCAAATTTGGGTCGGGGATGAAACTCGGAATGCAACTTCTTTTTTCCAATTCAGTTCAATCTTGATAAGAACCCATGTCAGGTCGAGGTAGAACTCACTGTGTCCATCTAATAAATTGTTGAACGAAATCCAGACCGTACCAATCTAAGCCGAATTCTTTTCAACCAATTGTTGATGAAACAGGTTCACGGAAAACCAGACCCTCCAATTCAATTGTTTGAGTTGAGTTCTCTGTACTCATTATGAATTTTTCTAAACCCTGGTTGAGTTCCTCGAAATTTGAGTCAAATATTGTTTACCCCAATTGGGTTTATGTAATTCTCTGAAATCATATTTTTTAATATAATTTTTGTTCATATTTTTTTAATATGAATAATGATGTAACTTTATCCTCAATCAATTCATTCAATGCACCATATATAGGACAAAAGTCTTTGGATCTATATCACTAGAAGTTATCGGTATAAGGATCTCCTAATGTACCATTTTCTGCACGAACAATGAACTTCGTTTGATTACTGTGCGGTGGCACTTTGAATTGCATGTGAACCAACTCTTGGACGTTATCAAATTGATTTGGCCATTACGAGTCGGTGTGCCTCGATTTGCATATAGACTAGGAAAGAAAGAGAGGACTTTGTACAAAAAAGGGACTCTTGAGTGTGGAAAGAACTCATTACCCTTTGGATCATATTCGAAACTTTTGAAGTTTGATTCTAGTTGGTCTTTCCACTAATTCTAAATTAATTTTTATTTTTTTACTTAATTATCTTCTAACAATAGCTCATAATTAACTAAATATAAATTTAATTTTTAATCATTATCTTAATCTCAATCTCACTCAAATTCTCTCTTTATCTATTAATGTTAATCTATAACTTATCTCAATTAAGCTATACTTTTTATCCTTTTATTTCTTCATTTTATTAAATTTTCAGGGTTAATTAATATAATATTAATTTATCACTTAATTTTAAAAATAAAATAATAAATATTATTATTTATATTGACTAAAATATTTTTAAGTCTTAAAAGTTTCAATCATATCCTGATTTGGAATTTTCTATTCATTAAATTTATCTTTCAATCTCAATTTATATTCAAAACTATAATTCTAAATCAATCACAATTTATAGTCCCAACAAATTTATCTTTCATTCTTTTTTATCTTCATTAACCATACTTCAATTAATTCTAAAATTTTCATTTTTATCTCCTTTAATTCATTAAAACTCAATTAAAGGTTATTGCCCTTGTTCGAATTTGTTGGGTGTTGCATCGAATGTCCACCCATGGGGTTAGGAAGTTTAAAATATTTCAAAAGGTATGCATTATGTTGTTTGTTCAATCTATTTATATCATTTAAACTCTAATGATCTCAAGCTTTTCTATTCCAACTATTGATGAGCATACCCTGTAATCCCATTTGATTTGATTGTGTAATAGGTTAAAACGAAGGGATCTCATTGTCAATACTTACGTATTGGAGAACTAATGTTGAGAGTTAATGTAGGGACATATAGTTAATATACTGAAAGTAAAGTAGTGAAATTACGTGGCTAGGTGAATGCAAAACATCTGAAGACATTTGTTGTGCGAGACTCTCTACCCCCAACCAATAAAAAGAATCCCACCCAAAAGAGGATTGAAAAAGAAATGACATTTGTAGTGTCTTGATCTACTATTGACATTAAGACATGATTGAAAAAGAAAGAACTTATTGGGAAGAGCAACAAAGACCAACATTTTTTTTTCTTTCTTCAATTTTGAGATAATTAAAAGTTGTATAGAATAAAATTATCCTTTCACACACTTGCTTGGCCCAAGGAACACTTTAACCCTTTACCAAGGGGCCTATTATAAGTGTTTTATTGATTATTACAACAATGATTCATTATTATCTCCTTGTCGAATGAATCTTATGTTATCATAATATTTTACATGAGCGTTATAAAAATGCTTACTCTCAAAAGATACTCATATTCATGATTTATTGTTATAATCACACTACAAGAATTTTTGAATTTAATGACGTCTGAACTATTAGAAACGTCTGTAACTTGAGAAAAAAAATAGCCACGTTTGATAGACATCACCAAAAATAATATATTAGGGACTTTTATTTTTTTATTTAGAAAAAAATAGGTTATTCATTCATCAAAGTTTTTATGTCCTAGATAAATTCTTTTGTTAACAAAACAACAATAAAAATCTGACGCCATATGACTACTCATTTGATCTCCACTATACTGCAACCACTCTCTAATTTTGGAGACAACTTTGGTGTCTCTCTCTCTCCCCCTCCCCTCCCTTCCTCTCTTTCTTCCTTATCTTGCTGCTTATACTCTTCAATGTTGCCGCCACAGGATTCATTCTCCACCATTTGCACGTTGCTTTCTTCACTGCTTCGACCTCCTTGTGATTTAGTCTTTGTTCATCTAATAATCTCTTATTTGCCTTGTTTTGTCTGCTCCAATAAGGGGGTTCCGCAAAGGTCTTTGGATTAGCCAAGTTGAGGTTAGAGAACTAATCTGTTCATCCTTTTCTCTTGGCTTTATTATTCTGAATTTTTTTCCTCTCGAGTAGTTAATTTGGGCTTGCGTTTTCTCTTTGATTTGGAAAGAAAAAGTAATCTTTGTAAAACATCTCAAATTTTGTTTTTTGTATATGTTTTGAACCCTATTTTAAGAATAGTTCTTATGAAATTAAATTTCTAAGATTTGTTTGCTGATCAGACTTGTCCGGATCAAATATGTAGCTAGGAGGCTTCCACCATTGTCAAAGTAGTAAGGATCATCACCTCAACAATAAGAAGTTGCCGTTGAGTCATTTTATCGAACAACTAATTGACTCAGCGATACGTTAAATCAACTTTTTGTATCTCTTTTATTGTGATGTTTGTTGTTTCTCTTCGATGATGAGCATTTTATGGAGGATAAATGTTGACATGCAATCTTCGCTTAGCTTTAGGAGATGAGTTTTAATTTCAAAATTGAGTACAACGCTTCATATGTGTACCATGCTATGTTTGCGTACTTCGAAGAGACTAGCCAAGTAAGCTCATGATTTTATTTTAAAGATATATATACTTTTTCATACTTCCTCATTTACTAAAAATATTTACATCCTTTATGTTGCAATTTCAGGTTCTTTAGGTAATCAAGTAAAGAGGTGCATGAGCATGCTGAAAAAATTATGAAGTGCCAAGTATTTACAGCATAACTTCTCTTTTAAGTTATAGTATAATGTTATGTATGTTCTTATTTTAATTAAAAATTGAGTTCGATCATCCAAAAAAGGGGATGTTATGGTTAGTATAAATCCACATTTCTTATTTCATAGTTAACTTTATTCTTAAAGTGCCATTTTGGTTAGGTTATGCTTACAGGTCTTCAGCAAGTCATGTGGACTGTAGATTTTGGATGCTATGTCTTGTAAGTTGTCTTGATTTGATCACTTCATTAAGAAGTACAACTTAAAACCAAATTGGCAAAGATGTTCCCACATAATTGGGACAAACTAAGATATTTGTATGCTTGTAGTTGAATGTAAATTGGATTTAATTATTATATTATCATATGCAGTTTTCCATGAGAGGAAGACAAGATTTCTTAGGTCTAAGCTTCAAAGAAAAAAATGACAACTAATTGAATGTCTTAATGAGAATACAAATTTATTTTTTATTCGCAAAAGTCTCTAGTAATAGAATGTTTGTGCAAGTGTTCCTCTTGAGAGACAGAGGATGGACTTCCGAAGAAGTTTCACCACCTCTGTCCAGAGATCAACCAATGGATTGGATCCATAAGGAGCACACTTCAATATTGCCAAGGGAAACTATTGATGATATCTGATGTCCATCTTCTTAGTTTTGATGTTCTTCATTTATATGTTTGAATTCACGTTGTGGAAAATCATAAGGGAATTGTTGCAACCAAAGAGCATAAACTGATTGATGGCGAGACTCATATGAAATATTTTGAATAGCTACACTTAGCTCCATTGCAATTTAGTTTTCTAGAGGGCTTATCGTCGTTGTTTTTTATGTTGTAATACAAGGAGAATGGCAGCTTTTGCATGAAAAAATTTAAATCTTATACAATGTTTAATTTTTCATGTGATTAATTTCATATACGCTCAAATTTGTATATGTTTAGTATAAAAATTCTTTTTATCTGTGTGTAAATGGAAAAGGAAGGCATGTTTAATTATTCCTTCATAATCATATATTTTTTCCTACTTATGTATATTTATGAATTAATTGTCTATAATACATATAAATATCAGTATTTACACTATTAAATTGATAATTATAAATTTGTATAAAGTATACCAAATTACTTTTTTATGATGTTTAAATATCACAGTTAGTGACGTTTAGAAAATGTCACCGTTAGTTGTCTTTCGTGACGTTTTGATATTGCCAATGGATGTTATAATTGACATTTAGTGACGTTTAATCATCACCCATTCGTATTCTTTAATGATGTTTAATCGTCACAAAATGTTTGAGTTTAGTGATGTTTAAATTTTTAATGACGTTAATCAACATGCGTCGTCAATACTTTCTGTGACTTGGCTTCAGTAACGTCTGTAGCTGACGTTTAATAAATGTCACTAAAAAGTTTTTTGTGACGTTTTATAAAGTTTTAGTGACATTTAACAAACGTCGTTAAAGTTAATTTATGTTATCATGTTATTAATCTTAATCAATTATGAAAATATTATCTCTCATTTATCAATTTTTGCAAGGACTTGACTTCTTGCTGTGTCGATCCACGCACGATGTACATAGTGGTAGGGGTATTCACGGGTTAGATTGGACTTGATCTTATCCTAAATCTAATCCAATCCGATCAATTTTGTTGGTTCAGGTTGAGAATTTTCTAGACAACAAGCTCAATAAAATCAATAGTTGGGTGGTCGGATTATTCGATCACTATTTTTTATTTTTGTATTTAATTATTTTCATATATATTATTTTAAATCGTGAAAATAATGTTTTGTGTGTTTACTATTTTTATATTTTAAAGGATTTATTTCATATTTTTAAATGTTTAATCGTATGAAACCTCTAAATTAAATAAAAAATTTAGTTTGAATAAAAAAGTATGGTCATCGGATTGGCTTGGGTTGAAATTTTTCAATCTATACTTGATTCGATGCTTGGTTAGATCATATTCATATTGGGTGGTGTTCGACCTGGCCCCCAACTTGATTCAACATACATGGGTCGGATTGATGATGAACACCCCTATGTAGTAATATGACTTGGGTTGCTATTGTAGATATATTAAATTATTATCATGTCTGTATTTATGTTAAAACTTTAAGTTAAAATAAAGCACCAAATTTGAAATGTTATTTGGCCATTATATATGTTGGATACTTATGTCATTTGTTCAGCTTCAGTATTTATTTTATATTTCAACATACTTTATATTATCTTTTATGCTTTCAATAATGTATCATCCCGTCGATTTGGCTCAGTCAACAAAATGCTTGTAATGTTGAGACAAGGCTTAATCACGTGGCTTAAACATTAGGTTGATTTTCTTAAAAAAATCACCCTTTGAACTAAAGTTCCTAACCCAAAAGAAATATTCAAAATTTAATTATAATTAAAATTATTATTACCATGTTTAAATATATTTTTTTCTATTTCACGTTTGGATTGATTGAGCAGTATTATTAATTTGAAGTCAAAACTATTTTGCTTTAGCTCATAAGTTGGAAAGTTATATGATAATTAGATAAGTTATTTTGATATGTTAAGTAGAAAAAGTTAAAATATTATATTTTGAACATATTATTTTTATTTAAAATTTTAATTTATAATCAATTATGGCTTAGATAAAAAATTGAGTTACTCTCTCTCTCTCTCTCTCTCTCTATATATATATATATATATATATATATATATATATATATATATATATATTATTTATTTATATATGCCCATTAATCCCCTTCGGTGTAACATTGTAACACATAATCCAATGGTCTAGATGAAATCATCTGAATCTAATCGAACGATTGCGAACTCCACCCCACTCCTCCTCTTCGTCTATGAGCCCACATCCCCTACGACCTTCCCACCGTTCGGAGACCATAGGCATCGCCCTCGATGCAGCGACCTCCCCTCTAGCGACCACCAATGATGCCTTGAACCCTCTCTTCTCTCTCGTGCTCTCTCTCTTCTCTCCGCGCACCATATCTCGTCGCTCGCAAGTTGAGTGTTGTCGTCATCATTGTCGCCTAGATCCCTACAGAGCACATCATCGTCTCCCAGATCCCTATGAATGTCATCATCGTCGCTCAGATCCCTACGAGCATCATCGTCGTCGCCTAGATCCCTACAAACACCAACATCATCATCAAGCCCACTGAGCCCGTGTTGTCATCGATCTAGATCTGCATTGTTGGAGGGGAAGATCCGTGCCGAGCTCGCATCATTGTCGAGCCCGCCCTCGACGAACCGAGCTGCTGTGGAGGGTCAAGAACCTTGCAGGCCGCTGGTCAGCACTCAATAGTGTGAGGGGAAATGGGGGCTGTCGACCGGCAAAGGGGAAGACATGAAGGGAGAAGGGGTGCCGGTCGGATGGGAGAGGGGAGGCACAGTTGCAGGGGAGAGAGAGGAGTGGATAAGTAAGATCTGGACCATTCATTAGATCGAACGGTCCATATTTAGGTGTTATACAATGTTACACCTAGAGGTTATATATATATATATATATATATATATATATATATATATATATATATATATATATTAATGAGGGTGTAACACCCCTTAGGTGTAACTTGATGTAACGCTTAGATACATCATGCATTCTCTCTTTATCTCTTTCTCTGGACGATTGTTAAATAGGGGGTGGGATCGGTGGCGGTGAGCGGGGATGGCGATCGGAGGTGGTGATCGGGTTGGCAAACGGAAGCGGAAGTCGGGGTGGGATCTGGTTCATCAGGGGACTTGTCATGGGTGGTGGTTAGTTTGTTGGATCACAGTCAACAGGAATGGAGGCAGAGGAGCTCGTCGGGGATGGGATCTAGTTAGACGGGGACTTATATGAGTCGGCCGATCTAATTAATAGATAAATTATATTTTAATCAAATTCAAATGAGTTTAGTGGGGGCAATGGAATATACTAAAATATTTTTAGATCATGATATTTGGAAAGTGGCAATCTATCATTCAATCCATTTCCCAAATGGAATTCTAGGATTTCGTTCGTAAACAATCGAGTCTATTTTCACTTAACTGTGCTTATCACAATCTTCGTTGATGAGTGATATTTCGAAAGTTGCACATTCATCAGAAATTAAAGTTTTCATCGCCATTTATTAGGAATATAAATAATTGATACACCATTGAGTCCGAATTGATATTATTTTGAACGATTAGTGAAATTTTGAACGAATTTAGACTGTTTATCACAACCTTCAACGACGAACTTTAAATTTTTTTTTAGTGCCGATTTGGATCTACGAGAAATTTTTTTATGGCTGAAATTATCAACGTCATCAACTATATATATCCCGAACTAAACTTTTTGATAGAGAAGAAGGTGGTTGCACCTCGGTACAATGAGTTGGCGACCTGCACCTCCTCGCAAAAATGGCGCCCCACCACACGCGCATGTGGCATTTTGGATCTTGCATGCATATAAGATACTAAGAACGTCGACTGTCCACCGGCAGGCAGAAGCGCACATAAAGAATCTCTCTCTCTCTCTCTCTCTCTCTCTCTCTCTCTCTCTCTCTCTCTCTCTCTCTCTCTCTCTCTCTCTCTCTCTCTCTCTCTCTCTCTCTCTCTCTCTCTCTCTCTCTCTCTCTCTCGGGGGTACCATTAAATGCAATAAATGAGAGCACGTGAAATGCCAAGTTTAGTCCGGGCATAGTCCAAATTCCATGCCAATTCCTCGTTCAAACATGTCATAGAGGACAATGCCCTACGCCATTAGGTACCTGCAATCTCATCTTAAAAGTTGGATTAATGTAACCCCCCGAACAACATGCATGATTACTATTAAACTTAATATGTTAATAAGTGTTGTTATATAATAATAATAATAATAATAATAATAAATATGTTAATAAGTGTTGTTATATAATAATATAATATATATATATATATATATGTTAATAAGTGTTTATATATGATGACAGCTTGTAGGAATAGTTGGGTAGCGGTCTACGTCTGTTGGCATTGTGAAGGGGGGTCGATCTGCATGCCATCGTGTGGATATCATTAATTTCTTTATGTTCGGCCATGAAGAAGGGCCTACGTTAAATCCTCATGGAGTATGTATGAGCAAGTGATTGATTAATTGGCCTATTTCATTTTTTTTCTTAAATATAATATAATATGTTAAATAGTAGAGTTGATAGCGAAAAAGGCTGCATTATTTATTTATATTTATCATGATAGTATATATTTGAGCCACACAATGATTTATGATTTCTTTATCATTCCCATGTACTGCATATACATTTTCTCTTCCACCCATGAATTAAAAAAAAATCAGGCAGTTGCCTCCTTTAATATTTTTTTCACTTTACTCCACCGTCAGCTTCTCTATCATCTGTTTTAGATTTTCGTTCATTAAATTAAACTTTTACCCCTTGATTATTATTTACCAAAGAAATTAAAAATACTAAAAAATAATCCCGGTATTTTTATTTGATTTTATTTCCTTTCGAACGATAGAGAAAGGAGTCAAGTGATAATTCTTGAAGAGAGGCAAATAAAAGGGTTTTAGCTCTTTATGTTAATACGTATACCATGTACGGAAAAATTGATGATATAATCATTACATTCTAATTAGTTTTAACTTCTTTGCTCTAATTAGTTAGTTATTTTCTGTTTATACTTTTTTTCATATTGTAAATTGATATATGATTCCTATATGAAAAAGAGATGGCACAATTTTCATGTGAGATTGACCCATATGTAAAATATATCTCCCCAGTGGATTTGAAAAAAAAATGAGATGTACACTACTTAATTAATCTTAAATAAGTAGCATGCATATTAAATATTTTCTATGAGACAAACTCAATAATTGTATATGGGGCTCATATTATTTATTGACACCGTGTGTTGTTATGATCTTTTAATAAAGATGTTGATATAAGAAATTGCAACATCCATATATACATGTAATTAATTTATACGGCAGCACAATTTTAGATTTAAAATGTAATACTTGGTACTATATTTCAGTTGGTATTGATAAATACATAATTAGTATAAACATTTAATTCCATACCATTCTTATAATTAGTATCCATCGAGCACAATACCATTCTCATACTCATTCTACATTATCGGCATTCTTGAACTTTATTGAAAGGAAGGAGCTAAGAAGCTTCATGCTTACTTAATAATAATTGATATGTATCGACTTTTCTGTCTTCATTATATTCCGTGCATTCGATTGGGCTACTCAAGACAGGCCTCATCTCTTCGGCCATTATTGATAATGATTCGTCTCAACTAAACTATTTATTTGTATCGCTCCCATCCGAATATCGAATTAGTGATATGCTAATAACTCGATCGATTTAGATGAAAAAAAAGACATATACATGAGACATCCACCATCACCTCAACTTCCATTAATATTGGTCCATTCGTACGTGATTCGTCACACCAAAAGCTGGATATAAACGAGACATCTCCACCACTTCCCCAACGTCCACTGGCTACGATCCATTCAAACTGATCCGTATCAATTAGTCCAGAAGCACAAAAGCAATTTCCGATCACACAAATGCAAAGGAAAGAAAGAAGAAAAAAAATATTTACAAGCAATTAATTGTAATGTTAAGCCTATGATCTGTCATCAACAAACAAGAGGTTTCAAAAATTTTCTTTTGCAGGAGATGTCATGGGGCCATATGGATTTTAATGTTCTCGCTTGACTTATAAATTTATAATAATCGTTGCATGCTGAGGCTCTCAATCTCGAACAGTACAGTGAATCATTATTTATGAGTTGTAACACGTCGTCATGGAGCTTAAAATCTCACTGCAGGCCACTTCAAAACCTATGATGAAAAAGAAAAAAAGAGAAAAGAACAAGAGCAAGAGGACTACAAGAAAAGTCTCCCTTGTAGTGGAGGCTTTTCCGGATCTACTAGCAGCATGATTTTGTTTGACACTTCAGTTTCATTACAGGGCATTTAATGGCAACCAACCAATTTAAGATCGATCTCCAACACCAGTTTCCTGATGAACAGGAATTAGTTTAAGTCCAGACACTACTGCTGCAATCAATACATGCATATGTGTGTGTGTATATTATTATATATACATATATAAGATGAGAGATTTGCCTGTAAAGCAGGAGTCTTCATTACCCTACAGAAGTCTAGGTGCAAGCATAATCTACGGTCCATCCTTAGAGGTTCTTTTTATGAGAAAAAAAAATTAGCACAAGCAGATTTTTTTATATGAAAGAAAATAGATGATTCAATATTCAAAGTAATTTAAATTTAGCACAGCATGTGAACACTTATGATAATATCTCCAATATTCTGTGGTCTCTGTATTTTGGAGACCAACTTGTAAGGTCATATATCTAGGAAATATTGAGTTGAAGAAAGGAAAAGCTTTGTCAAGTAAGACCACGAAAATGGCCAAGACAGGAAGCCTTAGAAAGTAGAAACATGGTAGCTGTTAGTCCAGAAACTCGGATGGATACTTTGACAGAAAAGATAATAAGAAAGCATGGCTTTTCTGAAGTGATCCATAATCCATATCAGCCGTGGCATATACAAAATAACCATACATCCAAAGAAAAATATAATACCAGGAAAATCTACTGCAGTTCATTCATAATTCAGGATTTACTGTGGATTAAGAATCAGACAAAGATGAGCTGTGGCATCACCCAAAGAGATCGAGAGACAGAAACAGATTTATGTTAAGGTGAGCAAACGCGCCCGCGTCTGCATTGCTAGCTCAGTCAGATGGAAAGAATCGGCCTAGATTCCATGGCAGTGAGTAGAATTCCTCACTTCTGGAATCAGACTTGAAACTCCGGAATTTATGAAACCAAGCATGGCCTCCATCTCTTCTTGCATCACAGTCATTCCTTTGGAGTGTATTTTCCAGGACGAATGCGACGAGGCCAGCAACAAATGGCTTCGACGAGAAAATGACATTGATAATATCATTAAACTGGGGAAAAAAAAAGAAAAGAATCATTAGTGAATTTTGCAGCAATGTTTAAGAGGAAAAGATGAAGAGAGTTTCAGACTGTTATTTCATCATACCCATCTTGCTCCTGTATGAACCGGACCATAACCAGCAACAGAAGTATATTCATTGAAGTATTGTGGAACTGATAAACCCAAAAATAGCGAGAACCCCAAGATGAATTTAGTTCGGAAGCTATTAAGATTGCAGAACTGAAGATGACTGAGACCAGCAACACCTATACTTGATGAAGATCCAAACTTAATTAGCCAAAATTTTGAGCAAAACTATCATCAATTAAGATGAGAAGCATTTTCGGATCTCTCCAGTTCTTACCAACATATGCAAACAAGAGGCAGTACAGAGCAGCGAATATTGGTGCAGGAATTGCTGCGAAAACTGCCCCAAATTTTCCTGGATTTCGTAGTTAATATAAGAGAACAAAGTCTGAATGGCTAGACTCGAAAATTTTAACAATTGATACAAACTTTGGAGACTACCAGAGACCAGTTCTTAGAAAATCTGCATAAATTTCCATCACTTTGATAGGGATGCAAAATTATCCACAAAAATCATAATACATCATAATGCAAGAGTCAAGCTACCGTTTTTGTAGATGAACACATTCCAACTTGAAAAGCATCATAAGGTTAGTCCTGTCAGAATATGCAGTATCTTGTATGCATGTGTTCAAGTATGAACGATGATGCCAAGATGCAAAAAATGGAAAAATAATACACGAAGAATTCACTTCGTACTCAGAGGAAGGTTTTAAGTTACTCGTTGACTTCAAATATCATGCATCTACATAGCTAGCTGATGCCCTGAATACATTTTGTTGATAAACAAAATACAAGAAACTAGCCACTTAACAGTATGAGATGGCAACTTCTTTTACTAAATTTGAAGATTCTTCCAAAGGATTAACAGTCCTTAGATGTCTTTTTTAGGAATGCATAGAGAAGGTTAAGAGATGCTATAATGTGAATATCTTACCAAGAATAGAAAAGAAAATCATAAATCCTGCAGATATTTGTACAACCCTTCGACTCCCAATACGGGTCATAGCCAACAAACCAGCATTCTCACTGAAGCAGATTGGAATTTGCAACTTAAAATAGAGAAACTAATCCTGCTCATGAAACCATAACAAGTCACAATGCAAAGGGCTTACACTGAAACCGTGGAACCATTTGCAGTTCCAAATAAACCATCCAACAAGATACCAATACCCTGAAATGATCATTATGGTTATATCTCTTTATTTACTGAAAAAATGTGGAGTATTTCTACTTCAAAGGAAAGAACAACTAAAATCCTTGCCTGCCAACCAATTCCACGACTGAGCACTGATGGTGGTACAGGTGTTGTGCTTGCATACCTTGAAAGTGCAATGAAAGTGCCAGTGGACTGCATAATGATAAAATTGTTGGAAATCAATCAGTTAAACTTGTCCTGTTTTGGTTTAAAATTCTATGTACAAGAAGATTATGTTCTAGCCTCTACGATGCCGACGAATGAAGCTGCCATCATAGCAAATGCTTCACCAGCATCAAATGTTGGTGCTCCCCATTGGAAAGGGTATGGAACTCTTATCCTGCGAATGTCCGTGTATTGAGAGTTATGATAACATATGGATATAAGTATAAGTCAATTCTTATGATTAGTAACCAAGAGCAACCTAAATATTTTAATGACACAAGGGCTTACCAGGGAGCTCCACTGACAAGCCCTGAACGATCAGTACGACAATGTAATTGTGTCTTTAGTGGGGAATTCTTGTATGCCCCACCAATTGTGAGTAAATATGCATAAAGCCACACAATCGCAACCGTGAACACTACAGCAAATCTACGAAAGACGTGGTTCTCCGGATGTGCCATATGAGGGAAGTACTGGAAGAATGTAACTTTTAAGTCACTATGATATCTGAGAAATTCTCGAAAGCATATGTAAGCATTTGAACATTGGATGATAATCAATGAATCAGAATACCTGGGAAAATAACACTAACAGAACTATCTGTGGCAATCCAATCTCAATGCATTTTGCTACCTGTTTACACATCAGAATTAGGTGATAAAAAATAGCATTGGCATATTTTGATAACTTCATTAGGAATACAGGCTGACCGCAGGAAATCCTAGTTCATAGAGC
Organism: Pontederia crassipes; assembly: GCA_030549335.1. Lineage (NCBI taxonomy): Eukaryota > Viridiplantae > Streptophyta > Magnoliopsida > Commelinales > Pontederiaceae > Pontederia > Pontederia crassipes. Next base: position 19,383,746 of record CM060184.1, on the reverse strand, counting down.
CCAAATCCAGCTAGTGCAATCAGGGGAACTACTGCAAGTGGAGTTAAGAATCTATACAGCATAAAAGGAAGGCTTAATTACAAAGAACGTATATAATGGAAACCACTCTAAGAAAAAAAAAAGAGAGAAAACAGTTCACAATAACCTTGTCACATTGCGCCAAAGACCACTGAAACCAACAATGACCTGGAGGGTTGATGCAACGATTAATGCACCTTGTGTCCCTCGCATGATACGCAAGAATTTCTGTTTCAGGATAAAGAGAATGTTTGCCCTTCAGTGACTAGACTGAAAAATGATATAAACACAAACTTGGGCTCTGCAGAAACCTCATGAGGATCAACAATGTCACTGTAACGGCCTGCCAAGATGATTGAGATGGTAGGCACAACAAATGTATATGACCCTCCAATCACGGCCGGCAAGCGAGTTCCAAATAGAGTCTGGAAAAGGGTGTTGATACCGGCCACGAATAGCAATGTCTGAATGACCCTGGCTTTCTCATCCTAAAATAGCACAACCTAGAATTACTATTAGCACTACTAAACATTCATATACGTTCAATGAAGGAACCAACAGAAGCTCAGGAAAAAAAAAAGGTGCACTAATTTGGGACTGAATTAATTCTCACATTTCCTCCCCCCATCTGAGGAACAAGTGCACTGGGGATGAGAACAGTAGTGCCCAGCATAACGAGGTAGTGTTGGAAACCAAGAAGAATGGCTTCAGCTGCATCCCATGCATCATCAAAGAAAAATCTTCTTCCATTAGATCAAAATCGTAATGCGACAAAGCACACACTCGTGAACTTAACAGTACAATGTGAGAATCTGGACGAACTAATCCGGAACTCAATGCTGTAACACAACATTATTACCGAGGCAAACAATTCACTATCACATTCCCTGTTTCTGAAGTGGAACATTTGGCAACAAGTAAAAGAATAAGACGCTGAGAAAGCTAAAATGTTCGTGTTGCAAGGTAAAAAAGTAAAAGGAAATGGAGCAGCAACTCACGCATAGGAGGAGGGCTGTTGATGCAGTAACAGACGCGGGGCAACTGGTCCTTCGGTTGGTGCGCCTGCAGCTCGTCTTGCTTCGGCGCAGCTCCTTGTCCACCTCCTGCCATTTCTTCGCCTCGCCGCTGCTTCAGGAGGTCGTCCTCACGGTGTTGCTCCACAGGCGCCCTCGCTACTGGTACTACGTACAACTTACAGCTGAACTATTACTACTTGGAGTTCAGTACAGTGAGCCAGTGATCGTTATCCTGCCCTCTGAAATGGGATGGAACAAAAGAGGAGGATGAGGTTGTCTCAAGATGCAAATGTATCAGGGTTTCAGCAGCAGAAGCAAATCTGTCACCGGCAAGAATGCCTGGAAAACAGCAGTCCAAAATCCTCCAGCTCTCAGAGGCAGTGAAAGTACAAGAAAAGATGAGGAGGGTGGTGAAAAGCAAGAAAAGGAAAAGGAACCGAGAGGTACCCAACATGTTGTTTAAAGGAAATTGCCAACCACGCCCAACAACAAATGCCACTGAGTCTCTCTCTCTCTCTCTCTCTCTCTCTCTCTCTCTCTCTCTCTCTCTCGTGCACGGTTACACACGCAGACACAGCAGTGTCCCCTCTGCGGAATCTTCTGCAAATCCTACAATGGTCTTTATTTTCCCGTGAATATCCAACGCACTGGTTTTTGTTTACTTTCAATGCTGTTGCTCTTCATCTTTTCGTGCTCCATCTGAAACTTGAACCAGACCCCATCTAAAGTCTAAAGACCGCAGTGCAACACTGCATTGAACGCTAAATTAGAAAGTTGCAGAGCTGTAACTTGTGATCTCTTATGGATTAATTGTACCAAAGAGGTGTTGAAAGAGGCAAAAACAAATGTGTGTGTGCAATAAAAATACATGTTAGGAAATCCAAGTACGACACTGAGATTTAACGTTGATAACATTCTCTTGTTTACAGACGAAAAATTATGTTTTAAGATGAATCTAACAATTTGCGAGACATCAACATTATAAGAAATATAAATACCCAAATAATGTAAAATTTGCCATTTTCTAAATATAAAATACATTTTTAAAAAAAAATAAATAAAGTAGTCTTTTACAATTAGAACGCGATTCCAAGTTACTTCTCTGGTACATTATTTTTAGGGGGTTGTAACTTCAACTGTTAACTTTAACTTAATCTTTCTCGATAATTTAATTTGAGACCAAGATAAAAATAAAAAGAAGGGGAAGTGGCTCGGAGATTTGTTTAAGTGGGCGGCGTAGATGACCCACTGATTGGTATCTTTCCCTGCACATGATGATATCGTCACTTCTCCTTTTGTGCACATGCTCCGTCTTGTTTAATGTATTTGAGCGTATCAAGTATCAACTACTTGAACTTTTAGTAGAAATATAAAAAAATAGGATTATTTTCTCTGACCACTCTAAACTATCGTGATTTTTCATATTTAACTTCAAACTATGAACTTTATTTTTTAATCCTTAAACTTTCACGATTTTTTCAATTTAATCTTTCCGTCGACTTCTCCATTATTTTTTATTCTTTACATTTGTGAAAAATTTATTATACCCCTGACTTGAATGGTAGTTCATTTTTACATAAAATATAATATATACTAATAAATATAAAACTAATTAAAAAAATGCGTCCAACGACACGGACGACTCTTTCCTTGTGTCGCGCCTGCGCAGGGAGAGCGAAGGGCCCCCCCTTTGCGTATGGACTTAGAGGGACCCTTTGTTAGTACATTTTTTAATTAGTTTTATATCTATTATTATATATTATATTTTATGTAAAAATGAACTAACATTCAAGCCAAAGGTATAATTAACTTCTCATAAATGTGAAAAATAAAAAATAATGGATAAGTCGACGGAATTGAACGTAAGGATCAAATTAAAAAAATCGTGAAAGTTTAGGGTCCCAAAAAATGAAGTTCGTAATTTGAGATTATATGTGAAAAATCGACATAGTTTAGGGGTGTTAAAGGAAATAATCCAAAAAAATAACATCTTAGTTAGGAATGTTCTAATGATCTCATAAAAAAATTTGCAAGCGCATATATATATATATATATATATATATATATATATATATATATATATATATAATTCGAGGGCAATCAAGTGCGTAGAGAAAAGGGAGCATCGGCCCCGTCCACAAGTTCATTGGCGAGTTCGCGGAGGGGGCCAACGCCTCCCTTTTTGCAATCACCGGCGCCAGCAAGCGTGCATAGATGAAGATGGAATCGCGTAGAGACAAAGATGGAATCATGTAAAGAGGGGGGGAGGAGACGTGCGAGAGGGGAGAAGACGTGAGAGAGGGGAGGCAACCCAAATCTCCCGCCCTTGCAGGTCGCCGACTGTCGTAGTTCTGTCGCCGAGCTTTTCTTGTCTACGCAACAGACGAGATGGCGATGACGCTGTGGGATCTCAATGGTTCTTCTATCATAGATTGAAGTCACGTCCACCCTTCTCTTGCCGGTTGCCGCCGCTCTCTACGGAACCATCCGCCCTTCACAAGATCGCGCAAGCCACAAACTATAGATCATCCTTCGCGAACCGCACAAGATCACCCTCCGCAAATCGAATCGCGTAAGATCCAATCTCATCTGTTGATCTCAAATCTGATGATATGAAAGTGTGGGTGCAAAATGTGTGGTAGCACACTAATATTCCTCGTATAGTGTGTGTATATATATATATACTCTCATTCATCCATTCTTTTCTCCTATTCGTGATATTTTTTCCATAATGTATACGCTAGATAATGGACAAATGATAATAATTTTATAAAGGAAAAGGCACGCAAAAATGTTATTCACGTCACAACTTTTATCGTATTGTTCCAAGGCAAATTTTGTGCATTTTTAGTGTACAATAAACGTGTAAGGCAAATTATAAACTGATTTATCATTTCGAATTGGACTATATATTATGAACATGAAAAACAAAACAATAGTAAAAACTAAACTACAGCCACAACTCTAAGGGGTTGTTTGGCAACTGGAATCAGACGGAACTAGCATTTGGTTTCAGCCAATTCCATCAAACGATATGATGTTTGATGGAACAGGATCAAGAACTCGAGATGAAAACCACGGATCACGTGATCGTGGTTCTGCGCCGGTTCCACCTTTTTGGTAGAACCGGAACATTATAGCTCCGTGGCCTTTTTTTTTTTGGTTGACGTTTTCTTTCTTTTTTTCAAACTTTTTTTGTTTTATCATTTTCATTTATAATCTTACTTATATAAGTTAACTTATTTATTATATATATAATATAAATAATAAAGGATTAATATAATATTATTTATTACTTCATTATACATTTTTAATATTTAATTAAATACAAATTATTAAAAATTAGTTTTTTATAGTTTAATAATATATATTTTTAACATAATTTTTTAACACTAAAATTAACTCATCACATCTACTTTTTCTTATTACTAACTTTCTTATTTCTCATCATCAAATTTCACTCCATCCAAATACACTCCGAACTAATTTGTCAACTCAAATTATTCACGAAAACTTGGTGGAACTCCAATCCATTGTCAAATGACCCCTAAAGGGGTGTTTGTTTGCGGAATCGGGGCAGAACTATGCCCTTGTTCCATCCGATTTCGTCAAATATCCGTCCAAAATCGAGTTCCAGGACGGGAACGAAATGAGTGGTTCCACCATTCCAGTTTCACCTTTTTGTGGAATCGGGAGTTGTTTTCTCTTTTTTACGCGACAAATTGATTTTTTTAAATTCTTTTTTTTCTTTTCTCTCACAACATATCTTTCATAAAATAAATTATTTAATAAATATAAAATAATTTTAATAAAGGATTAATATAATATTATTTATTACTTATTATTTCATTAATTTTTTTAATATTTTATTAAATATAATTAATTTTAAAATTTATTTTTTATAATTAAATAATATATTCTTTAACAAAATTTTCCATAATTTTTTATTTTATAATTTTATTTTAATTAATAATAAAAATATACTTTATAATTATAATAATTATTTTTAATTCAAAATCCATCACATCAATTTTTTCTTATCTCATCAATTTCCTAGTTCCTCATCATTACGTTCCACTCTATCCAAACACTAGCTATACATCGAGAACTTAGGAAGAACTATGATTTCATTTTCAAACGCAGGTTATGGGGCTATTTGGATAATTTCTTTTGTCCTCACGATGACCCAGTTGCGACCCCCGCTCTTTGTTCAAGTGAGGACGCGTATGTTCTTGGTGATGGCAAGGACACAAAAGCTCTTAGTTTTGCTTGTTCATGCAATGATTGCACGTGGACAACACACTTTGAAAGTCGAGAACAAGCCTCTAATTCTTATTTTATCCCAATACCAAACACCCTTAAAAAAATGTTGGGTGGGGGGAGGTGGCGGAATGGCTGGGATTCAGGGAAAGACATGCACGTGACTGCAGAGAGAGCGACGGCCAGGATCGACAGTTGGGTGCAGCCGAGGGTGCTAGACGAAGGGAAAGGTATGAAGGGGGAAGATGCACGTGTGACTGCAAGGAGGGCAACAGGCTGGGATCGACCACCGAGTGCAACCGAGGGTGCTCGACGCCGATGTTGGTGAAGGAAAAGGATCGAAGGGGGAAGATGATTGCCAGGATTTACATCTTTAGCGACGACATTGACGGCTGCTTTGCTTATGCCCAAATTGGTGTCGACGTAGTCAAAGAGAACGTAGGCGATGAAGCGGGGGATGGTTCAAAGGCTCTTGCCGCCGGCGACAAAGGAAGATGTCGGCTGCGATAGGAGGAGGCGGAAGGAAGGAGGAGGAGGACACTGATGAAAAAGGAAGACACGGCACGTGGTGCGCGAGGCATCAGAGGAGGCCGTTGGCGAAGAAGCATATCACCCTTGATTCATGATCGGACGGCTGGGATGTGTGAACGCACAATAACACCAATTTTTTGTGGTATCACATTAATATCCTCATTATATACACATACATACATATATATATATATATATTTATATATATATATACACTATATAATTAGGGTATAGTAGAAAATTGGGAGGGGGAAGGCTCTCGGAACTATACATAGTTCCGTCCCCTGACTACAACGTCCCATTTATTTTTATTTGTGAACAGAAATATATATAGTTATTGTAAACGTTATTCAACTTCTTTTATATATCATGACATAAAAAAAAACATGATATCATATGCATTACAGGATCATTGAATAATTCTACATTGGATATATTACAAGTCAAAATTTACAAATAGTTAAATTGATCAGGAGAAATTATTCGAGTACTTTGAGGTTGGGGTAAAAAGGAAAAAAAGAAGAAGAAGAAGCATGGTAGAATATGTTAAAATATTTGCTTTTGGGCGGACTCGTATGCAACTTTTGTGTTTGGTGGCTATGTGCATAAAGTTACTAATGACCACCATCGCCTCACGTTTGTGTGTCCAAATTATTGAAGAGCACATGGATCTCCTCATCACTTGCATTGGCTGCATCCGCAGCTCTTTTGGAGGAATCTTTTCTGCTACCCACTAAATCAATGCCCCCCTTCGTCCTTACTTAAAACTTCAGACACTACGTCCGTAAGCATATTACAAAATTAGAATATATATATACATATATGGGTGAAAAAAAAAATGTTATACGTACTCCACAGAATGTTAGATCTACCTATTTGTTACATAAATATGATTTTGATAAATATTAACATGTATAATAGGTCAATCGACTTACTATAGTACAATACCTGTATACATTTACGTGTAATTCAATATAACACATGAAATTAACTTATTATAAAATTGATCGATTGGCCTACTATCATATGTGCTACACATTTTTTATCCATACATATATATATATATATATATATATATATATATGATAATTCAAGAAATCGCATTATCAGCTAAGTACATTTATTCCACTTGACTACTTACACTTGAATTTTCTCCTGTCAATTACGGTATGTCGGAAGTTACTTGCTCGTATGCATGTATACATATATAATTCTCATTATCTTTCTTTTTTTATGGGACATAATTTGAAATTGTATTAACTTTATATATTAATGTATATTTTTTATGATTAAAAATTAAATTTCAGATGGTCATATTTTTCATTCTATGTAATGGTTGTTGTGCACGGTGCTTCTTGAAGAGGTTGTGGATCCGATTCCTGTCTTTGCAATATATTTTACTTCTTATTTTGGCTCCCTCACATTGCATCATGGATATACCCCTGGACCTAAGATTCGTATTAATTATAATTACTTTATACGCATGCATATACGTTTTTGACCTAATATTTGTAGTATACTAGAACCTTTGCATAAGTATAATTACGTAACGATTACTTTCTACGTGTGAGTACATTTTTAATTTTGTACTAGAACCTTTGCATTCCGTGAAAGGAATGTAAAATACGAATAATGATATGTGGGGCATTTACAATTTCTCATTTAACTAAATTAATTCAGAAATCGAGTGTAAGGAATAACATATAATTTCTTTAGAGTATTTTTTTTTAATGTTCAGATTTTATTGTCGATCTATAAATATTAGCATGTTTTGTTACGACGGGGAAGCTAATTGGCATGCTATAATATATATATATATATATATATATATATATAGTAGTTTTTCACGCCAATGATACCGAAAACCTCATGAATAATGTTTGAAAAAGTATTATGATATAACACAAATAGACACAACAAACATAAATAAAACACATATAAGAAGAACACACACACACAAAAATGTACATGATAAAATCGTCCAAAAATACCATTTGATTTAACGATTTTTTTAATACTAATTTGAGATTTTCGACATTTAAAACTATTATCTGTTAAATTAGATGTTTGAACATCTTTATATTTATTATCTCAACATTAACACTTGATAAATTTAGAATTAGAATAAAAAAGCTAGCAATGCACATAGTTATTACTCGGATCAATGGAACTTATTTGTCTTTTTGGTAGTCATCCCTCCGTGTTTGCACGATGACGGAGCAAGACGACGTGGGAGTAGAAGAGGCGGACTCCATGATTGAATATGCACCAATATAAAGAGCTTGTAATATTGTGGAATGAATCATCGGAGGGATTCCTAAGCTATTTTTTTTTACTATCCACAAATTAAAGATCAACCCATTATTGAATCCAACTAATCTCTTTATGGTCGTTTCGTGTCGTGCACTTCACAGTGACAAATGAAACTTTCAATAAAAATTTTTTACATTCAAAAAATTTGAACTTAAAATTTTATTTTAACGAGAAGAAATCAGCTAACTACACCACCAATCTCGTTGGTCGACTATCTTTGAAAAATGTTTACAAGTCACGTATGCATATTAAAATTTTGAAAGTAGATAAACTTCGGCTTAGAGACTAAACGTAGAATGAAGAGGTAAGACTTATTTGTTGCAAATCGAATGATCTAGTCGAATGAGTGGGACAAAAAACTTGTCACACATATATCTTAACACATCGGTCATCAAATTGTCACACATGATTCAAATATTATTTTTCCAAAAAACTTGTCACACATATATCTTAACACATCGGTCATCAAATTGTCACACATGATTCAAATATTATTTTTCATTTCTGTTCGCACTTCGAATTAATCAGTTGCTAGTCATCGGTCGGACCGCACGATATATATTAAAAAAAAAAGTTCCTAACCAGGGCCGTGGCATGTGCCAAAAGCAGCAGATGATGTGAATTTTAGTTAACCAAATGCACTTTGCCAAATTCTTTCAAAGTACACATTTAAGAAATTAAATGGATACAATGATAAAAAGATTGCCCTCGTTCGTTCACGTGACGTCTTTAATTGTTTTTTACATCCTCAACGTTAGATGTGGGTCTGGGGTCGATTGAATTGATCATTAAACTATGCAACTAAATTATATATAATCAATTAAATATTATAAACATTTATTTTAATTTCCAAACATTACATTTGTCTCAGAAATTGTTTGCATCGTAGAAATAATTATGCATATTGATTTTTTTTTGTCTTTGCTATCATATTTATTTACATCTTGGATCATATTTATTCCGTGAGATTTAAATTTATTATTTTCATTTAAAGATTATTTAGAATTATCATAAGCATGAATATATATATATATATATAATTCCATGATCAAGTTAGAGCATAAATTAAAAAATATTAGCCAACTAATTGAATTGCGGTATCTCGTTATTTAAAATTTGATTTATACTATCAATTAAATCTATAGTTAATTAAGTAATTTGAAAACATTAAAATCAACTAAATTCATCAACTGAAGGGTTAAATACTGCGGTTGTCTACAAACAAAAACATCAGAATGTTTATTCTATAAAATAATTTAAAATATTTTTACTCTCTCTCTTTCCATTTTCCATATTAGAATTTTTATTTTTTGTTGATTGAAAAATTGTGTGCAACCTTTTTCTAAAAATAATATTTCCTTTTCTAACTGTCAGCCACATCACATTATATTCCATGATAAAATATAGTTTTCAATGCAAAGTATTTATTTTCATTCTAATCATGATGTACAAATCGAAACTGTTTAGATTCCGTGATCTTATCTATATTCCACGATCATGATGTACAAAAAAAATAATAAAAGTTATTTTAGTAAAAATTATACATTACTTAATAGTCATTTATTATAAGTCAATAATATTATTTGAATTATTAAAGAGATTATTTAGATATAGTAAATAATATACATTGTTGATCATTTAATAATAAATTATTTTTATGTCAACTAATATAGATTGTTAAGTAATATGAAAAGATAATAAACACTTCCTATAAGAAAAATTGTTCCTCCGTGTATTATACCTACAAAAAAATTTCTTTAAAATTTCATTCCCTGACACCTTCTCCATTTATTACAACGGCTTTGGGTCTTTTACAAAATTTAGGGTTTAAAGTTTAAAATTTCTTCATTTTATTAGACATATGTGGGTCCCCAAATAATGTTACCACTTTTTCACTCCTGCTGCTAATAATTTGCACACCTTAGATAATCGAAAAGAAAAGAGAGAAAAAGATGAACACCTCGCTTGCTGGTGGATTTGGTGAGATGCCATGTTTTTAGTTAGTTGTGGAATCTCTGTTTGTTTACGTGTTCAATGTTAGAAGATCTCACTTTAGTGAATGAAACGAAGGTCACATGGAAAATTCCGAGCAAGTTTCCTTACAAAAGCAATATTTGCACGTTTCACGGTTGGTTAATGAAAATGAGTTCGAATGTAAAGTCATCATTTTAGTCGGATTTTTCGCTTGAACATCGAATTATCGGATGCTAATGATTTAAATATTAGTTATTTTTTAGGTCATGTTAATCAAAATATGATCCTAAGATAAATGTACTTTTACATTATCGGATCACATCTAATTTGTAGGTTGAACTTGAATCCAAGTCGGACAAGTATGGGGATCACCCGATCCTCAACTTTTTTTCTCCTTACTTTTTTACATTATTTAATTTTTGTTTAAAACATATAATAATAATTTTTTTTGCATATCTAAAAATTTTATTTTAATTTTTAAAAAATGTAATAAAATATATAATTGAAGCTAATAAAAGAAGATATCAGATCTTCGGATACACTTAGATTAAAAAATTTCAATTCATAACCAACCAACAACTAGATAGACATATTCGAGTTGGATGAGTTAAGAGTTATCGAGTTCGTCGAGTTGATTCGACCTATGAACTACGCATAAAAAATGATCTGAGAAATTACTTCAAACCAAACTGCCGAAGAAACAAAACGGAAATGCAACAGGATTGAAATGCATGGGATGAATGTATGAAATAATCTAGAAAAGCTGACGAACGAATAATTAATCTTTTCGGTGGATAGAAAGTGGCATGCAATTTCAAGTTTCAATTAAAGCTCTTGCAATCTCCCATGAGCACATAAAAATTAATTTATATTTTTCTCACAAACGACTTGCCTTCTCGTGATTTTTTTTTCCACATTGAACAGTCGAATTCTTTCAAGTTATTTTTTTTTTCTGAGTCATTTTACATGTAAATTTTCTGTTGTTTGTTCTAAAAGTGCAGTGACCTGTAAACTTTAAAATGAGAATTGAGGAGCACTCAGCCACTTGCTTGGCCCATTCATTTGCAGGCCATGTTCCTTCAATAGAACTTTGAGGACGGTTAGCAGTAACTCTAAGTTCGATTTCTTAAGTCATCTTTTGATCAGAAGAATATTATTCTACTTAATCAGAAGAATATTATTTTTCTGACTCCAAATTAATCAAGTGATAGTAGTCCTGAATAAAATTACACAAGACGAGCTGAGTCACATATATCAATCCATCATAATGTAGTTCAGCGTTAACAACAAATATGAACCATTTACGGTTGAATGCATTATGATGGCTTTGGCCACATAAAGAAATTAATGTCAAAGTTTCAACTATTAAATTGAGAGAGCAAAAAGAATGTATTCAGATAAAATAATTCACATTTATGGCACCAAAAAAGTGGGAACAAGATATTAAATATTAAATGGAGATAAACTATGGACCACAGTTAATTAATCTTTATTGATAAAAATTTAAAAAATATAAGTTGGTTATTTAGCCTAAACCGATGTTTAGCTAGTTCCACTCGATTTTGTCCGATTTAAACCGGTCTAAATCATCTCGAATTTTGGGTGAGCCGTTTTAGTTTTTTTTTTTCATTTATCTATGCAGTCCCGCTTTATCAATTCTAAATCAAAAAATTAGAACGATATTTTAATAATAATGGATAAAGGGTAAAGGAGCATTTCTGACAATCAATCGATTTTAATGTTTTTATTAAAAATATAGAGAGATTTTTTTAATTCCACAATTACCCTTGAGCCTAAAATAACTAAATCACTTGTGCATATAAATATAGTATAATTACTTTTAATATGATATAATATTAATATATAAACGTATTATGGTGAAAAAATCAGACTCTATGAATAGAACGAGTTATTTTTACTATTTCTTGTTTATACATGTAGAAATCTTGTTAAAAATATTAGAAATTCATTACTTTATACATCATAATATGATTACAAACTATTTATTTATTTTTCTGATAATTAAATCGCTAAACTCGACGATCTATTTATTGATCAATTATTATTCAATTATCTCCTCTTTATTTCCTTTTTCAATACCGATGATCCAATAATGAGCACGATTTAAAAGTCGAGTCAGTCAAATCCAACTAATTCGATTTGAATTAAATTGTGAAATTCTCAATAAAAATTTTCATCGTCTTAGCTCTCTTTATTTTCCTTCGGCATTCACCCTGCAGCGTGGTATTCAGAAATGCAGTCATATGTGGATAGGGTACTTTTTATTATGTATGAGTTACTGGCCTCGTATGATAAATAAATTGCAGAATGAAAAAACATAAATTTACGTTCTTTTTATTAACAAAACAAGCACGCATTATGTTTAAGATCATGATAACTTTATTTTCCTAGTATTTTCCTCTGCCACAGTTGCACCTTACAAATCCAAGCAAGAATCAGGAGTGTTTCCCAAGCTATACATGGCATGGTCCCATAACCAAATAGTTGGTTAGGAAACGACCCAATCATAGAAACTGTCCAGCTAAATTGTGTGCCTAAAAGAAGGTTCGAAGTTTGGAGAATTCACCAAAAGAAAGGAAAAAATGGTGCTATCATAATATGGAAATATGAAGGACACTGCGATAGAGTAAGCAATATAGAACTTGGCGTACCTCCTCTGCATTGTCTGTAGACCGTCCGTAATGCGACATTTCAACGGTCAACCTACCATGGCATGAAAGAGGGAAGGTACTTTGATGCATGAACAGACTTGAAAGCTGGCCCTCCGCTAAAACCAGAAGAAATTCATCTACTGAATTCTGAATTTCATTTGCTAGGATGAAATTCCTCCATGGACAGATACGGAAGAGATTGAAAATCAGTTCACGTTTCGTAATTGGGTAAAAAAGTCATCCATCCAGCAGAACAAAGATAACTCCTTTATTTTTTTGAGGAGAACATAAATTTCTTTATTCGTTTGTATTTAAAGCAGTTTCTTGGTTAGCCAAACTAATAAATCATCTTGTTCAAGTAAATGTAAGATGAGACTTATTTGTTCAAATTTTTGAACAAATAAGTCTCATGATAAATTTACTCTTCCATCAGGAGCATGTAGTATGGAGTTAGTTCCAGTATTATGAAAGCCTTGAATTCTGACACAACATGGCAACATTTTAGTTCAGAACTATCCTGGGCCACAAGCTTGTAACTTACGGTGTTCATACACGTAGAGTCCCTTGAACAGGTTTTGAGGAAGAGTAGTACTTACCACTTTCTTGACCCTTTGGTTGGCAGCTAGTGTTCCTCCACTAACATTTTCAGTGAGATATAGACTGCTTACTCGCACAGCATTCATCACCATTATGACAGTTTTATCCCATTGGACAGTAAGTCTGCCATGGAAGAAAGTTTATTCAGGTTGGTGAAATTAATGGACTCAGACACAGAATGCTGGGACGAAGCCAAAACCTGATGTCCAGAGGGGCAGAATATGTCAAGCTCTAAAATTGTGAAAATATTTTTTAGAAGAAAATTACATTATATTTTAGAAAAATGTATTCAATAAAAAACTATTTCTATATAAATTCACGTGTAAATTAAACATATTCTAGAGTTGGAGGTTTGGGGGCGATGCCCGGAGGAATGAGTTATTGCCTTGCACCCGACAAATATATATTTGATTTTGGTGGCGTGTACATTCTATGTTATGTACAAAAAAAGAGTTACCTGATTATGCTTTTTACCAGTCTCCATATTAGTCAAGTGCTAGTAGCTAAATATCGGAGGTCCCAAGTGGGTATAAAAAAAAAAGTTACCTGAATTTTTCATTATTATGTTTATGAATTTCTCCTTAGTCACAATTTTTTTTCTTTTTTTCTAACTTCTCTCTTCTATATCTCACATATTTAATACTAATGCATATAAATATATATACAAAAATCTCTATTTCCAATTGTGACCTTGGATATTATCCAAATAGTGAGAATAATACTCTAACATGTAGATATATTCTCCATTGATACACTAATAAATATGTATCTAATTAATTTAACAAATATTACCCATCACTATGTATATCTAAGTTTTTAGCATAGGCCTTTTACTACCATATATACATAGATTTAGTTATATTATACACATAAAGTAGTACCACCTCCCCCCTCTCCCCTCCAACACCAATCCCTGTAGCTCTGTCCCTGATGCTTAATAATATGCATCACATGGAAATGATCTTCTGAGTGAACTCACCAACATGCTCCTTTGACGCGTGTTACTCCTCTCTCGCTAGTCGCCACTCCACACTGTTGCTACTTGTTTCATCCTCAGCTCCGCCAATTGTCGACGACGTCCACTGGTGTTGGCGACGTCTCCCGTCCTCTCTCTCTCTCTCTCTCTCTCTCTCTCTCATTGTAGCCTCTTCTGTCTCCTCTTTGCCCCTGATCTTCTCTCCTCCTCGTTTGACGGCTCTCTCTCATCTCGGAGCTACACATCGAGGACCTAGCCTTTGCCAAGTTGGGTGTGCTCGCTTGGCAGGTCAACATTTTAGCTCCTTGGTTCTCTCACGGCAAGTGATTGTCGTTGGGCTGCTGTGTCGACGAGGACCTGCCCAAGATAGTCAAAAACGCGTTTTAAAACGTAGAATCGTATGATTCTACAACTCCACCCCGGCGAAACGTGCTCGTTTCTAGCTGGAATCGCGTCTCACTGACACGCAGTAGAATCGCGCGTCAGAACGTAGAAACAATGGAATCGCGACTTCATTTTTTTCTCATCCCGCTCATTCGCCCACGTGAGACGCCACGTGATTGCCCTGGCCCCCTTTTCTCCCAAAACGCAGATGCCCTAATCCCTTTTCGTCTGCTGCTCCAACTCTCGCCACCGCGATGCTGCTTCTCCAACCCTCGTCGATCGTCTGCCGGGATTCACTTCTGTAGCCACCCCTTTCTTGCACTGTTCGCCGCCCCTGCTCGTGCCGCTACTCATTCGCTTTCTTCCGCTGTTGGAACCTGGTACACTCTCCCGCCCTCCCTCCCTCTCTCTGTATGTGGCTGCCCATTGTGCCATCTCTTTCCTTTCTATGTGCAATCTCACTGTTCGTTACCTAAGGATGCCCCTGCTCGTGCACATCCTTCGCTCGCTGACCTCCTGCAGTCGTCTGCCTCTGCCGGTGCACGCTCCCTCCCTCTTTCTCTTTCTCTTCTTTCTCGATTTGGTCACAAACAAATGAACAAAGGAACCTCCCTTGGTCCCTCCCTCTTTCTTTGTATGTGCGAACAGCTGAACGCCTGAACCTCCCTCGGTTTCTCCCTCTTTCTCTATTTGTTTGCGAACAAAGGAACCTGAGAACCTCCCTCGGTCCCTCCCTCTTTCTTTGTATGTGCGAATTGCCGAACCTCCCTCAGTTTCTCTATTTGTTTGCGAACAGAGGAAGTGAGGAACCTCCCTCGGTCCTCTCACTTTCTTTGTATGTGCGAACAACTGAACCTACCTTGGTCCCTCCCTTGTGTTTGCAATTAGATGAACTGAGGGGGTGACTGGTGAGGGGTTCAGAATGTTATATTAAGTTATTCTGTTTGTGGCTGCCTCCATCTGATTGTTACTTACCGAGGGGGTGAGGGGGTCTATGCGAATTAATATATAAAATATTTTTCTGATAGAATCGGCTGTATCATGTTATATGTATATGATTTCATGTTTTCCCGGCTTCTCCGTGTCATGTCCGTTTTACGTGTTTGACAACATTGGACCCGCCAATCTTGATGGAAATGTTCTGGTGTGCTGTGTTGGGTGACGAGCGGTGCTCCCATCCTCATCCCACACTAGATACTGCCTGATCCTTTGGTGTCAGTGTGCTGCGGTCGGTGACGGGCATCGCCGCACTCCCTTCCCCACATGCTTGGTTTTTCTTCCCATTGCCTTGGCTGCTTGCAGATAGCCCGTGAGGCCCTTGCGACCCCTGCGATAATGGATATCAGCCGCAATCTCCTTTCTCGTTAGCGTGGGGGCGTTGTCGATTTCCACCAGCCTAGGCCTCCACGAGATGTAATATGTTTCCATTGCCAGGGTCATGGCCTGGGGAAGTGAGAGGCTATGGGATCACCGCCAGGTTGCTCCAGAGGACGGTGGTCCCCTCCATCTTGCACCATCAAGGATTTCCCAGCACCAATTTCTCATTTGGCCGACTAGTGATTCGCAGTGGCAGCCTCTTATTTGCTCCCCGAATCCGATGGTAGAGGGACTGCCAATCATCTGGAGTCCATGGTCAATTGAGCAGGGCGGCTCGCCAGTGGATGGTTTCCTGACCAAGGACACCCTCATCTCTGGCGTCCTCCATTACGTGGAAGTTCTCACTGCAATCGTGAACCCCATCAGCACCTCCATTCTGACAATCAGCATGCCAGACATCTCCACACATATAGTCGCAGCCCCAGACGATACTCCCATGTATAATCCACCTGCATGCTGATGGAAAGCTATATCAGGTTTTCGTGTGTCTGATCAACCACGGATCGTGCAGACGTGGTCGGAGGTCATCACCGATCATGGACCCGGTGCGCCGACAGGCATGCGTTGGGAGTGGAGACAAAAACTCCATCACGCGAGGTCCAAAGTGACATCAGTGCGTGTGTTCACGAGTCCAGCTACCAAATCCAGATTGGAATCTGAGCTGGAAGGGGATATTGCACCTGCAGAGCATACGTGTCGGATTGGTGTATGGATGGGTGAGGTTAGATGACTTCTTAGGGGACAATATCGACGTCCAAGCTTCTTGGGGGACAGGCGCACAATATTGACGATGACTTCCGGAAGGATTGCAGGCAGATCTGGGCGGCAAAGATCCCTCTTAAGATCAAGATCTTCATGTGGCAGGTTAGAAGAGGCAGGGTTTTCACTGTGGCTTATCTGTCTGGCCTTATTACTGGGGCTTCTCTGACGCGCAATACTTGTCAAGAGGCGGAGGAAAGTGTGCAGCATCTATTCTTTGGGAGTAAGACAGCACAGGAAATATGGAATGGGCTTGGTATTACAGACTGAATTTTGGTTATCTTTCAGGAGACGTGGACGTTCTGAGACGCCTACATATAGATCTGGTTACAGCGGAATGCAGTTGTTTTCAGGAAAGCTCAAGCTACCCAGAAAATATTACCTCCCATATTAGCATACTAACCAGAACTCCGCCTATATTTTATAGCCGGTCCCAAGCCCGGATAAAGGAGGAGGGTTGTGTTAGGCCCCAACAGCCAGCGTAAAATCCTATCGAATCTTATGAACATGGATCAACGAATATATTGTGTTAATGTTAGGTCGTTACCCGTAAGTAACGCGCTGTACAGCTCGGGTACAGTGATAAGAGAGCGGAATGGCATCGTATAATCCATGTAGCCGACCCCACCTAGTGGAATAAGGCTTTGTTGTTGTTGTTGTTATTGTTGTTTTATTAGCATACTAACCAGGAACAGGAGCCGGTTTTGTTAGTTGGTTGTCTTTGGCTGCGACTTATTACATCTTTTTGCTCTTCTGGTGCTATTTATATCTTTCTGTTGCGTGCTTGTGGCATCGCAAATGATGTAGCTTTCCAAATTTTCAATAATATAAAATGTGGCATGGATGATTAACAACTTTTACCTCTCAAAAAAATATGCATCACATGATAAAAGATTATGTTATTCAGCATTTTAAGTGCAAAAATGGTCGTTTGCAGTTGAATGCAACAACATCCTATGTTATTCTGTTAATATATGTGTGTATGTGGGTGACCAACAGCCAGGGTAACCTATTGGCCATATTTCATCCAATTCCCACAATAATCCTTCGCATCTTATCAGATGGAACATGTGAAATCTGAGATCAGGTTTTGGAGATCTTTTAGAGGTGTTGTTGCATCATCTTTTGTTTGGACATATGTTTCAAATAAACATCTCAATTAGACAACATATATAATGCTTGTGCCTTTTGCAATGAGAGAGTATATGTCAAAAATATGATACATCTTGTTAGTGGCTTGATTAAAGAATGGGGTGTGAAGGGTGCTTTCTTTTAAAATGGAGTCAATACTTATATGCATATATAGTATCTCATTTCAATAAATTGGATGACTGACACAAAGTCACATCGTTTTTTAAGGAGGGTCACTCATCCTTTTCCTTCTAAGAAAATCAGCTAGAAAAAAGTGAGATTTTACGAGAAATTATACTGTTAATATTCACCATGCTGGGCATTGAGGATGGAATGGTTAAACCATTGGTTGTGACACACAGAAGAATTATTTGTGCCCAAGATTAATGCAATACTCACACGCCACAAGTGCTTGTCAAATTTCAAATATTTTTTAACACAGATTGTCCCGTGTTCACAAGAGACAAGACCTTTCTACCAAGAAGTAAGCTCAACCAAGAACTATTTGTGATACAGAATTCTCCATTAATTCATAGATGAACAACTTTTGTAAAAAGAAATTCATAGACGAGCTTATAATCCAAATAAGGTCCCAAGCACCAGAATAAAGGTACAACAAAGGCATAAAAGACTTAGATGTGTGAAGCCGAATTAAACTAGTCAATTTGAGTGCAGGGATGCTTTTGGAAGACTGAGGAAAAGGCCAAATTTTGCCTTCTCAACTGGAACACTTAAGATTAAATTAGACAAGTTGACTGTATGTTCTAGCTATCATGAGTTCAAAGATGACCCTCTTTTTAGAGGAAATTAATAGGTGAATTTAGAACCCGAATAAAGTGCCGCACATTAACCAATGTTGGTGCTAGTAGCCCCAAGATCAATTCCCAGTGTCACCAACTTGACCAGGATTTACCCTTAGTCCCACCCGTCCGAACACCGGACTAGCCGGGTGCTAGTAGCCCCGGACACCAATGGGTCCTCGACCTTGACCGAAAGAAAAATGTCACGCACCAAGAATGCAAGTACAGGAATTGCATAAAAGACAGAAATGTGAAGCCAAACTAAATTAGTTCGAGTGCAGGGGTGTTGTTGGAAGATTGCATAGAAAGACAGCAATGTGCAGCCAAACTAGATTAGTTCGAGCATAGGGGTGTTGTTGGAAGATTAAGGACAAGGCCAAATTTGCCTTCTCAATTGGATCATTTAGGATTGAACTAAAATTGATTTTCTGTTAAATGTATGCCCTAGACCTCATAAGTTCAAACAAACAAGATACAAAATGAAATATAGAGATGACGTTCAGAGGTGACGCTATTATCTTATTATTCTCCAATCTTATTGATGTAGGACAAGATAGAATTATAAACCTTATGTCCAAACAATTGGTTTTAGTTATGTGCCTTTCATTATAGACCATTAGTTTAGTTTTCTTTATATTAAATTCCGTTTTTTCTTTTATTCAAGGATTTTCTTATTATTTGGTATTGGGTATTTCCAGCCCTATAAATACTCCCTATTTGTTATATTAGAATATCAGACTTGACTTATGAATATCTGCTACTAATACATTTATTCTAAGTGGATTCGAGTCTCCATCACTTATTCATTTACTTGTGGTAGTGGCTGGTTTGCAATAGTTGAAAAGGTTAAAAATACATTTCTCTCTGGAGTTCAAGCTAGCACAATATTAATTGTTTCCTTGGTCAACTCAGCTTGTGAGTTTGTTAACTAATTGTAACATTTCTCAATTGGAAAATTCTTCAGTTCTTTGCTATAGAATATTATCCATGTAATTCTGCTGGTTTGTATGTCTTGAGTATACTATTTTGTGCTCTTACCAGTGTATATCGTCAACATAGCAACCGCATTGCAGTGGATTCTTCTTAAGTCATAATGAAGCCAAAAGGATGACATCTACCTGGTCCTTCCCTTTCAAAAATCAAAATCTACCTCACCCTTTCTCTTCGTCTCAAACAAGCTTCCTTCTTCCCCGTGGCTGTTGTCAGCAATAATTATAGTGAAACAAAATACATCTCTATTTGAGAAATTTAGATGGGTTAAACATCTGCCTACAAATTAGGTTTATGTAAACAATTGCATTTTTATATTTGTAGTTAAATGCAACCCCTCATGCCTGAGTCTCCTATAGTCTTATGCTCTGATATTTTATAACTGATAAGTCTTCTCATCTTTTGGTCAAATAGGCTGTGAGTTCTAAACTTAAAGGAATGAACCCATTGTTTAAAAATTATACTCCAACATATATCAAAGAGACAGACAATTATTGAGAGAGCTAATGGGATAGCAGCATATCAAAATCAATCTCTCCTCCGCATAACCAAAAACAACCGAAAAATCTCATAAATTTAACATCTGAACTGGAAATGCGATCCCCAAATACGGGGCGCGGAAGCACTTACGTCTTCGACAATGCATCAAAGATGCTCTGAGCCTCGCTGGTGACGCCGACACCTATGCGCTCAGCTTCCGCCTCCGCTTGCTTGCAATTATCCCCAACTCGGTTCAGATTCATCAACATCGGAACACAATGGAAACCCCGAAAAAAAATGGGAACAAAATGAATGGATCATAAAATTCGATACCTGCGGCCTCCTCCCTGGCCTGTATGCCAGCGAGATCGCCGAAAAACTTCTCGAGGTCAAGCGAATCATCCGCCCTCTCCAGAATGGTGAAATCCATGATCTAGTTGGCCTTCAGAATGCGAATGTCCTGCCGAATGCCGATCCCAGCCGCCGCGACCGCTTTCGCTCCGGAAGCGCCGCGCTTATCTTATGCTTGACGAAATGTCAAAGAGAAACAATTGATTCGGCAAAGAAGAGAAAACGGGAAGAGAACAAAAGGGATATGGATGACAACAATGTCGGAAGGGCGATTGTAGGCGAGGATTTCGCCGCTGATGTCGTCGCCCTAATGGAGAGCACGCAGCCCACAGCCAGCTCCTCGTCTCTATGACCATCTGCGCTCTCCATGCGGCCTTCTCTTTACGATCGAGTAAGTGTTCGTGACGGGGGTCTTTTTTTCTTTCAATTCATCATTTTTATTGAATGGGGAATACATTTAATTCTCATATTAATCGACTTTTAATTCTTTGAAAACTTTACAAAATTTTAATTAATTAGAAAACTAATAAAAATACTCTAACTCCTACTTACTCTTTCCTAGCAAAATCTTTTTTTAGTGACCGTTTTGATACATAATAATCTTACGTACATTATTTATTTTATTTATTGAACTACAAGAGCAATTTAACCTCATTATTACAATATCATATTTGATTGCAATATCTTGATTTTAACTTCCTTTGAATCTAAATAATGATAATTATAATGTAATTCGTAAGGTATATTTATCTGGATTACCGATACAAATTATTCCCTCAATCAGACTTCTGAAATTGTAATATGAAGTCTTCATATTTCATTCATAATAATGTCCTATTATACTTTTACGTGACTTTTTAAAATATTTTTAATAGGTTTATCTTCAATACTTAAAAGGATAATATGGGTGTCCCTCCAAGTTATTTGAGGGGACTATCCCCACATATATTTTCAGCCGTCAGATGTCATCTGACGACTGTCGCGCCTAAGAGGAGGCGGGCGTCAAATCGGACCGGTCCGGTCGTCTACGCACGGTTCGACCGGTCTGATCCGTGTACAAAATGAGGTCAGATGCTCATTTCGCCCAAAAATTTCTCTCTCGGCTTTCGGCCGCCTCCTCTCTCTAACGGCGACCTCGAGCTCCCACGACAACCCGTCAACCAGATCTGCGCGACGACCCGGCAACACGACGGCGACCTCGAGCACCCACGACCACCCGACGAGATCTGGTCGCAGCGACAACCATCCGGCCAGATCCGCGCGGATCGGCAACCATCCGACAAGATCTGGTCACAACGACAACCATCCGGCTAGATCCGCGCAGATCGGCAACCATCCGACGAGATCTGGTCGCAGCGACAACCATCCGGCCAGATCCGCGCGGATCGGCAACCATCCGACGAGATCTGGTCGTAGCGACAATCATCCGGCCAGATCCACGCGGATCGGCAACCATCCAACGAGATCTGGTCGCAACGACAACCATCCGGCCAAATCCGCGCGGATCGGCAACCACCCGACGCGCGCAGCGGCCCAGATCTACGGACTGCCGCAGACATATCTGGGCGCAATGAGGACCCGTCGGCCATCGCCTCGCCGCCCTGCCCTGCCTTACCGCTACTGTTGATCGTCGTTGCACGCCGCCGCCCCTCCGCCTTGCCCTATCGAGTTCGTCCGCCCTGCGCTGCCGCTCCCGCCCCGCCCTTCCGAGTTTGCCCGCCCTGTGCTGCCACTCTCGCCCTGTCGCCCTGCACTGTTGCTCTCGCCCCGTCAACCTGCCTTGCCGCTCTCGCTCCACCGCCCTGCCTTGCTGCTACCGCCCCGCTGCCTTGTGCTATCGCTCCCGCCCCGTCGCCCTGTCTTGCTGCTTTCGTCAAGATCTGCTCCTTAAAGATGCGAGATGCCCTCCATCGCACATCACCGTCCTGCCGCTCCCGTTGGCCGTCGTCGCAGATATGCTCGTCGGCGAGGTCGAATGTCTCCCTCTTTCTTTTCATTTTCTCCCTTTCTCCCATGGTCCGACCCGATCTCGTCGTCTTCAGGACGCTGCGACGCTTGAGCACGCTATCTGCCCGGCCCGCCGCCGTCCTTCCTCACGCCGAGCTCCGCTGACATACTTCGCCCGCAACGTCAACACCTAGTTCACCTGCCCCGCGGCCGCCTGCCGAGTTCGCCCGCCCCGCCGCCGTCGAGTTCGCCCACCCCATGGCCGCATCGCCTGCCCTGCTGACAAATCTCCCGCAAGTATACGGAGTCAATGTCGTAGTATATAAAATATCATCCACAGGGAAGATTTCAAGTATTAGAATTATATGATTCTAATTGATATCTAAACGGTTAGAGAGAGTTGAAATAATAATAAAAAGTAACAAAAATGAAATGCCGAAATGAGTGTAGAAAATGATGAGAAAGAACGAGAGTTGATTATGAGAAATAAATGAGAATAAAAGTTCTCGAGTTTTGAATCCACCTAGGGTATTGATCATAGGGAATTTAGAGATAATAAAATCATCAGTGTTCTACTCAATCTTCAAAAGTCATGCATATCCTTTTTAGGCAAACACAATTCTAATTAAAATAATAAACGCCTACTTTCGTGGTCATTTAGATTATTTTAATTGTATTATAAGCCAAGATTCATAAGTAAAATGATTATCCTTATTTATAAGAAACAATACATTTCATATCATTCATTTGAACTAATCTTGATGAAATACTTTCGTAATCAGGAAAATCTTCGGTCGCTTAACTAGGTGGTCAATCTAATATAAGCATTACGTGAAGCACATGAAAGACAAAGAACACATCAGATTCAATAAAAATATTTCCTAAGGATCAACCCTAGGTTTCATCAAACTCGAGAAAAGAAGTTTAGTCACGCATAGAGAAAGAAATCATCATTGAAACGTAAGAGTTCATAAAAAGAAAATGATATTTAATCTAAGAAAAGTATAGAAGTGCAGAGAAGAAAATGCGTTCGTCTCAGCCGTCTTAATCCTCTCAAAAATAAAGTCTGAACCCCTATTTTCGTCCTCACAAATCCCTTTTATAGTCCCCCTAAATTAGGGTTATAAAAAGGCCCAAAATATCTCAGATATTAGCCCAATACGATCAAAATAGGTCCAATACGGGTAGGTCAAATGCGCTACGATCTGGTCGTAACTTCCTCAAGAAAATACGGTTCAAATTGCTTCAATACGGGCGCCACACTTCCAATACGGGCAGGTCGTATTTTTCCAGTGCGAGTGTAATACGGCCTGAACTTGTTTGATACGGTTTGTCCTCCTTCAATATGGTCAGTCCGTAAATTCTGGTGCGAGTGCAATATGACATGGAGTCATCCAATACGGTTGACATGGTGATAATACTGTCTGACCGTATTGTACTCATTTTCTGGTGTTTTTGTGCCTTTTCCTCGATGTTCGGAAGTTCCTGAAACATGTAAAGAAATGGTGTAGACTTCAAAATCTTCAACATATATAGTCTAATAATCAGAAATATAACTTTAATAAGTTGATAATTATACCACTATTAATGCATAAATACTCAATTATCAACTCCCTCAAACTTAAACTTTGCTTGTCCTCAAGCAACAATTAGGAACTTAGGGTCAACAAAAAAAATCTTCTGATTTTTCTGACCACATTATAGATGACATTATATCTCCTTAGTCCACTTCTCTACTTGAACATTATTTACGCATTAAAGCCTTGTTAAACTCTTGACTTGAAACCACTGAAGCATGTACTCTATGGACGTTAATTAAGATCGTCCTGCAGACGAAACTTTCATATAACTACCTCTTAAGATCTTGCACTAATCTCCAACTTACATTAACACTCAAGGTTGATATGCACATGTAGAGGACAATTACCTATCCTTGGGTTCAATTAACCCTCTTTTCATTTAGCCACATTTGTCACTTCTTTTCTTTTGTAATTTGGGGAATTAAAATTAAAAAGAAGATTTCATCTGGGCACGGGCCTCGCTTTTCTTTCGAGAATACTTGGCTTGAGTGCTAGCGGTGCCATAAGTGGCATACTCATGTTTTCCTCAAGTGAGGAGACAGAGGAATAGTTATTTTTAGAGAAGAGAAGTTACCCACGATTTTCTTCATCTTTTTTTTTAGATGAGGCATTTGGGATTTTTATTAAGTAAAGAAAATAAATTTCCCAACTTACTCGAGAAAAGAAGTACAATTATGAAGCATGTATTAACTACATAATTTATTATATCTACAATGCAGCAAGTCAAAATTGAGCATCATCTAAGTGGGTGCTAATGTAAGATCCCAGACGAAGTTATGTGCAAGGTCAGACTACATGTCACTCGCTTTGGTTCCAAGCTAAAGTCATTTATGTTTTTATGTTCTTCTTCAGGAATGTTCAAAATAAATCAGTCATGCGGATTAGAGGATCAACACTGTTATATATAATGTTTCCTAATTCATACTTGATGACATGCACTATTCTTTGGTGATATGAGAGAATGCAAACAAATATGTATATGATAAGATACATTAACTCATGCATAATTAAAATGTGCCAATAACATGGATTGAAAGATAAGGGGTTCATACATAACCGTTGATTTGACCCGACACATGCAAAAGCAAATACTTAACGACACGACTAAATTCATAATTGACTCGTAGACACTCATAATAGCACACCGACTCATGCTAACATTAACTAACCCCCTTTTCCCCCAAACTTGAAATAAACATTGTCCTCAATGTTTGACACATTACACTATAAAATTAGATGGAAGAAAAAGGTATCTTACAATTTCACTGATCTGGGGGTGTCGAAGTCGGCCAATCACCTCGCTCGATGTGCCATGTATTAATTCTGTGTACCATATGAAAGATTTCTTCTTGGCGTGATTCCATTCGGCCTAGCTGTTCTTGGAGCTGCCTTTGGCCTAAAGAAGTTGTTGCATATCGACGTGAGTAACGTACTGGGTTTCATGATGAGTAACTGAGGATTGTCCAATTTCAAATGTGGCAGCGGGGATGTCTTGTTGAGGATTTTCCATATGCCATTCTGCATAAGTAGGCCTCAACTGCTCAAGCCCAGCCGTTGGAAAAATCTAGTTTGCTCGTCTGACAATAGTAGTCTTTTCGACATCCGGTAGGGGATGAGTGTACTCTTCATCCTTGAAGGTCAAATGATAGAGGTCACCCACACGTTTAATCATTGTCATGTTCACACAAGTCTCCAGATTGATGCGAGAAGATCCTTGGGCTTCCTCAAGTTCATCCACACTAAATCCAAGTGACAAAATAATAGGAGTAAAAAGACCACCCATCACAATCCTACCAGTAGATGAGTGCACTTGTTTGAGTAATTGCTTGGCTACAAAGGCGCCTACATTGACATCCATCTTTTTTATCCTCGCCCATAAGAAGAACATCTCACTGTCGCGCACCACGCCATCGCTATCTCCTCGGCCAAATACAGTTGATGCTAATACCCAGAGCAAATACCAAAAAACTAGATTTCGAAGTTTGGATGCCTTACATGATAATGAAGTATCATAGTCACGATGTGTGAGACTATACCACACTGAACGCCTATCAAACTGAGTGCAGTATTTATGCAAACGTATTCCACGCCGCGGCAATTGATAAATATCATTCAGCTCGTCCAAACTAAGTTTATATTCAGAATTAAATAGTCGAAAAGAGAGTGTACCCGGATCACACTCAGCGAGTGGAATCTTGACGTCCAGCGAGCTCAAAAATTCTAGAGTTGGCATCACATAAGTTTTCCATCTAAAGTATCTCATGTCTAGTGCATTAATCAGATTATCCACATAATCTCGAAGACCTAATTCATTCATCGCCCTCTCGTCCAAATACCGAGTGTTCACCAATTCTCTTGTCTTCAATATAAAGTAACGCTTCTCTTGTGTGTCGTCTCTGAAGATTATACCTTCTGGATTTGCAGGCCGAGGGCGTTGACGATATCCACCATGAGTCTTGGGTGCTATATGAGCCAAACTGGTTCAGAACCAATTGATCGAACACCTGGTATGCGTCAAAGGCTCTGAAACGGATCTGCACTCGTTGAATTTCCTGTCCGCTGCACTACAATAATTCAACTCTAATGAAACTAATTTGTAATTGTCGTTGTGCTTTGGTCGGAGTCCCATCGGAATCTGGTTGGAGCTTGACCCAAATCTGATCTCGATATCTTTCTTTCCACAACACAACAGCGATCAGCCTTCGATGTTTTTTTTCAACGGGGTCGACGGAGGGGGATTTGCCGGCAGAGAGTCACCGGAAGGAGTCGCGCGGTTGAAGTCGCCGGAAGGAATCGAGCAGTTGAAGGACGACGATGCCCTAGAAAACAGATGTAGAAGAAGCACAAAAAAAACTTTGCTTTATACTGCTCCTGCATGACAATACGATTAAAGTCGTCACATTACGGGCGCGCCTCCATCAATACGGCCCGATGGACGATGATACGACCAAGCTGATAAAATGACCCCCCAATTTTGGCCCGTATTGATCAATACGGGCACGAAGTCGTAATTACGGTCAGATGTCCATTAATACGGTTCGATCGTATTTTCCAGTGCGCGTACAATACGATTATAATCGTCTTAATACAGCCAATCTTGAACTAATACGGGCAGACCGTATAAAATCGTGCGAGCCTAATACGACCCCACTGCACCCGATATGGTTGTGATGTCATTTTTATGGCTCGACCGTATTGATGTCTTCTTGATTTTTCCTACAAACAAAAAATTGTATTTATATTAGAATCGTATTCACCCTCTTTTTTTATATAAAAAAATAAAATTGCTGAAACATAAAGAAAATATAAATTTGGGTTGCCTCCCAACAAGCGCTTTTGTTTATCGTCGTTAGCTCGACGAAATTTTCTTGTCAATTGGTATCATTGAGAAGCATGATATGTTTCTTCTCAAGTTCTTCGTTCAACAGATATGGCTTCAATCTTTGTCCATTGACCATGAACGATCCAGTAGATTCACTAGTGATCTCAACAGCTCCATTCTTCAGAACTTTGGTGATTTGAAATGGTTCGGACCACCTGGAATTGAGTTTTCCTGGAAAAAGTCCCATTCTCGAGTTAAATAACAAAACAAATTGTCCTATTTCAAAATTCTTACGAGAAATATGTTTGTCATGCCATGCTTTACCTTTTTCCTTATACAGTTTGGTGTTCTCATATGATTCTCTTCTTAACTCTTCCAATTCACTTAATTGGAGTAATCTTTTCGCACCTGCAAGCTGAAGATCCATATTTAGCTGTTTAATTGCCCAATAAGCTCTATGTTCTAACTCAATAGGAAGATGGCAGGGCTTTCCAAATACCAGACGATAAGGAGACATACCTAAAGGAGTTTTGAATGTTGTTTGATATGCCCATAAGGCATCATCAAGCCTTAAGGCCCAGTCCTTTTTTGAAGTTCCTACAGTTTTCTCAATAATGAATTTTAACTCTCTATTGGCTAATTCTACTTGTCCGTTGGCTTGTGGATGATAAGGCGTGGTGACCTTATGCTTAACATTATATTTTGCCAATAGTGCATCTAAGAGCTTATTGCAGAAGTGAGAGCCACCATCACTTATAATAGCTCGAAGTACTCCGAATCTAGAAAAGACATGATTTTTCAGGAAGTTTTGCACCACTTTGTTGTCATTCCTCAGGGTAGCAATTGCTTCCACCCACTTCGAGACATAGTCTACTGCAACCAAAATGTATTGGTTGTTATGAGAGGAGGGAAAAGGGTCCATGAAATCTATACCCCATACATCAAAAAGTTCAACCTCAATAATGGGTTGTTGCGGCATCTCATTTCTACGAGAAATGTTGCCAACCCTTTGACATTTATCACATGAGCTCACAAAACTCTTTTCATCTTTGTACATGGTTGGCCAATAAAAGCCACTCTATGTGACTTTTGACATTGTTTTGTTCATGGAGAAGTGGCCTCCACACGATAATGAGTGACAATGGTTCAACACCCCGAAAACCTCATCTTCTGGAATACACCTTCTGATAATTTCATCCGCACAAAATCTATATAACAATGGACGAAATTTATCCAAAGCAAAAACAACTGCGAGAAACTCTTTTTCTGTCGTAGGGTAATTCTGTTGGGCATCATCTAATGTTCTGCTAGCATAATAGATGACGTGCGTCCTTTTTTCCTTTTTCTATCCCAGCACTGCTCCGATTGCATAATTCATACATTAACTCGAAGGGGAGACTCCAGTTTGGTGCTGTCATAATGGGTGCTAAAACGAGCTATTGTTTCAATTTGTTAAATGTAAGCAAACATTCCTCATCAAAGACAAAGTTAGTATCCTTGGCAAGTAATGAACATAGTGGTTGTGCAATTTTTGAAAAATCTTTAATAAATCTGCGATAAAAACTTGCATGCCCAAGGAAACTCCTGATTCCTCTCACTGAAGTTGGTGGAGGTAATCTCTCAATACACTCTATCTTTGTCTTATTTACCTCTATGCTTTTAGAGGAGATTTTGTGACATAACACTATGCCTTCTTGTACCATGAAATGTCACTTCTCCCAGTTTAATATCAAATTAGCCTTCTCACATCTAGACAAAACTTCAGTCAGATTATCCAAACAATTATCATATGAGGACCCAAAGACAGAAAAGTCATCTATAAATACTTCCATGATTCACTCGATGAGATCAGAAAATATGGCCATCATACACCTTTGAAATGTGGCAGGGGCATTGCAAAGCCCAAAGGACATACGTTTAAACGCAAAGGTACCATAAGGACAAGTGAAAGTAGTTTTCTCTTGATCCTCGGGAGCAATATGAATCTGGTTATATCCTAAATAATGATCAAGAAAATAGTAGTAGCTATGCCCAGCTAGTCTTTCTAACATTTGGTCCAAGAATGGCAGTGGAAAATAGTCTTTTCGGGTGGCGGTATTTAGCTTTCTATAGTCAATACAAACTCTTCACCCCATGACAGTCCGAGTAGGAATTAATTCATTCTTATTATTTTTCACAACAGTCATCCCTTCTTTTTTCGGGACACATTGGTCAGGACTCACCCAAGAACTATCAGAAATTGGGTAAATGATACCCGCATCCAACCACTTCACTACTTCATTTCTGACAACTTCCTTCATATTTGGATTTAACCTTCTCTGATGTTCTATGATCGGCTTGTGGTTCTCCTCCATGAAGATTCTATGCATGACAAGTGAAGGGCTGATGCCATTGAGGTCAGCTATGGTCCACATTATGGCTTGTTATTTTTCTCTCAACACTCTTAACAATTTATCTAGCTGCACAGGTGAGAGATCTGCACTTACAATCACAGGGAGTTACTCATTGGATTCCAAAAATGCATATCTTAAATGAGATGACAACGACTTAAGCTCTAGAGTTGGAGATGAGATATGAGATGGTGGGGGCAGTGACTTACCTTTTCCCAGTCTTCCTATCTATTACCTCTCACATATGATTGTTCAGTGCATGTTTGGAGGGCATAGATTTCTTCTTGATTGTCGTTTTCCTCCATATTCAAATTCAATAGAGCTTGTTCAAGGGATCATTTTCAAGACTCCTTGTGCCAAGTCATCAATACAATCTGCAAAGAAAACTTGATCAGTTAAAGAAGGGAATCTAGAAGATTTTGATAAATCAAATTCTACTTTCTCTTCCCCAATAGTGAATGATAGTTTCCCATTCTTCACATCTATGAGAGCTCCAGCTGTGGCTAAAAATGGTCTACCCAAAATTATGGGTATCTCTCTGTCTTCCTCCACGTCCAAAACGATGAAGTCCACAGGTACAAAAAATTTGTCCACCTTTAGTAGGACATTCTTAGAACACCCATGGGGAAGGTGATGGAGCGGTCTGCCAATTGCAAAAACACAGTAGTGGGCTTGAGCTCTTTTAGCCCAGTTTCTTGCATATGGTTAGAGACATCAATGATACACTTGCTCCAAGATCACACAACGCCTTGGCAATGTTCAAGTTACCGATAGTACAAGGGATAGAAAAGCTCCCTGGATCTTTTAACTTGGGTGGGAGTTTTCTTTGAATTACCGCAATGCATTCTTCTGTCAATGTGATTGTCTCATGTTCCTCCAATGATCGTTTCTTTGACATTATTTCTTTTAAAAATTTGGCAATTTGAGCAATGGCACTTGCAAAAGGGATATTGATGTGCAGTTGTTTGAATAGCTGGACAAATTTTTCAAATTGTTTATCCAATTTAGGCTTTTGAAATCTCTGTGGAAACGGAATTAGGGGTACATAGATCGGTGGAGGCTTATATGAAGGCTCTGATGATTCAGAATCATTGGTTGGTTGCTCCTCTTCATTGTTTTCCACCACTTATTTTTCTTTTCTTGTGGTTTTGTTCAAAAGTGGCTCTAATGATTTGCCACTTCGCAATTCCACTGCCTTGCAATACTCATGAGGGTTCATCTGAGTCTTACTTGGTAAGCTGCCCTCTTCTCTAGAATTTATGGAGGTGGCTATTTGTCCCATTTGGTATTCCAGATTTCTATTTGAAGTAATGAGTTGTTCCATTCCTTTCTCTATTTTTTTCAAATCTATCATTTGTCGCATTTGCTAACTTTTCTATCGCCAGCTCCCAAGATTGTTTCTTTTCCACCTGAGATTGTGGCGGTGGTTGTTGATACTGAGGTTATTACTGAAATGGTGGTTGGTATGGACTTTGATACTATGGTCGGGTGGAATGCTAGGAGGTGGTGGACGTATTTGCTGAGATTGCCCAGTTTGATTACCCTAAGAAAAATTGGGGTGATTTCTCCATCCCGGATTATATGTAGTGGCATACGGATTGTTTCCTTTGCTTTGATTTGCCACATAACTTGCTTATTTTGGTAACATACATTCCAAACTATTATGGGGTCCCCCACATGTGTCACATATTGCGTGCGACGTAGAAATCTGATTTGCTTGGGCTTGGTTCATATTAATCATCAATTGTACTAAGGAATCCACCTTGACATTCAGTTCTCTGTAATTATCATTTTCCCTCACAGAAGCTGCCCTAGACGGTCCCTCTTCATAGTCTTCATCATTCATGGCTAGCTGATCCAATAGATTGCAAGCTTGAGAGTATGGTAAATTCATGATGGATCCACCGGCTGTTGCTGAATCAATGTTAAATTTCATACTGGGTGAGAGACCATTGTGGAAGGTCTCTATCAAGAGCCAAGCAGGTACTGCATGGTGTGGACATTGTTTTTGTAACTTCTTAAATCTCTTCCATGCACTGCCAAGAGATTCATTTTCTTTTTGCTTGAAGCAAGTGATTTCATTCCTCAATTTAATGAACTTGCCCGGAGGAAAGAATCTCTTCATGAAAGCTTGGAATAATTCATCCCATGTATTGAATGCTCCCGGGGGTTGTGAGTCTAACTAGTCTTGTGCCTCATCCCTGAGAGAGAATGGAAAAAGCTTCATCTTGATGGCATCTTCTTCAACGCCATTCATTTTGATAGTGGCGCACATTTGCAGAAACTGATTGATATGAGATAAAGGGTCTTCATTGCGTTCTCATCTAAACTGATTCAGTTGCACCATCTGAATGAGTCCAGACTTTAGTTCAAAATTATTCGCAGCAATCCTCGGGCCCATAATACTCGGGGTGGTACCTCTATAAGACCTTTTGGCTAGATCTCTCATTGGAGGTTCAACTTCCTCTATCTGCTTCTGTTGTTGTTGGCCTTCTTCCATGTTCAGTATTCTATTTTGATTATTGGTCATTTGTTGTTCTCTTATTGCTCTTCGATTTGCTCGGCACTGTCTTTCAATTTCAGGAATATATGGTTCAAGTGCCCTGTTTCTGCAGTGCATACACAAAAAGAAAAGAAATTTTTTTGTCTAGATTAACAAATAAAATCAAAATTCTAATATTGACGCTCTTCCCCGACAACGGCGCCAAAAACTTGACAAATCTCCCGCAAGTATACGGAGTCAATGTCGTAGTATATAAAATATTATCCACAGGGAAGATTTCAAGTATTAGAGTTATATGATTCTAATTGATATCTAAACGGTTAGAGAGAGTTGAAATAATAATAAAAAGTAACAAAAGTGAAATGTCGAAATGAGTGCAGAAAATGATGAGAAAGAACGAGAGTTGATTATGAGAAATAAATGAGAATAAAAGTTCTCGGATTTTGAATCCACTTATGGTATTGATCATAGGGAATTTAGAGATAATAAAATCATCAGTGTTCTACTCAATCTTCAAAAGTCATGCATATCCTTTTTAGGCAAACACAATTCTAATTAAAATAATAAACGCCTACTTTCGTGGTCATTTAGATTATTTTAATTGCATTATAAGCCAAGATTCATAAGTAAAATGATTATCCTTATTTCTAAGAAACAATACATTTCATGTCATTCATTTGAACTAATCTTGATGAAATACTTTCGTAATCAGGAAAATCTTCGGTCGCTTAACTAGGTGGTCAATCTAATATAAGCATTACGTGAAGCACATGAAAGACAAAGAACACATCAGATCCAATAAAAATATTTCCTAAGGATCAACCCTAGGTTTCATCAAACCCGAGAAAAGAAGTTTAGCCACGCATAGAAAAAGAAATCATCATTGAAACATAAGAGTTCATGAAAAGAAAATGATATTTAGTCTAAGAAAAATACAGAAGTGCAGAGAAGAAAATGTGTTCGCCCCAACCGTCTTGATCCTCTCAAAAACAAAGTCTGGACCCTTATTTTCGTCCTCACAAATCCCTTTTACCCAATACGGCCAAAATAGATCCAATATGGGTAGGTCAAATGCGCTATGGTCTGGTCGTAACTTCCTCAAAAAAATACGGTTCAAGTTGCTTCAATACGGGCGCCACACTTCCAATACGGGCATGTCGTATTTTCCACTATGAGTGTAATAATGAACTTGTTTGATACAGTCTGTCCTCCTTCAATACGGTCAGTCCGTAAATTCTGGTGCGAGTGCAATATGACATGGAGTCATCCAATACGGTTGACATGGTGATAATATGGTCTGACAGTATTGTACTCATTTTCTGGTATTTTTGTGCCTTTTCCTCGATATTCGGAAGTTCCTGAAACATGTAAAGAAATGGTGTAGACTCCGAATTCTTCAACATATATCGTCTAATAATCAGAAATATAACTTTAATAAGTTGATAATTATACCACTATTAATGCATAAATACTCAATTATCACCTGCCAACTGCCGCCGCCGGCCTGCCCCACAGCACTATCGAAATGCAATTGGTGTAATGAACACGTGTTAATCTCTGGATTAATCACTATGTTATCACTCTATAAGTAGTGTAATTTCTTGTTCGTTCTTTGTGTAATCACTCAAATTCCTTGTTCATTTTGTGTAATTGAGAATTTGGAATTTATAATTGTTCATTCTTTCTTTGTGCGGACTTCCGAATTCCTTTGTGCAAACTTTTGAATTCAATCTTGATCCTTGTTCATTCTTTGTGCAATCACTATGTTATCACTCAAGTTCCTTGTTCATTCTGTGTAATTGAGAATTTGGAATCTATAATTGTTCATTCTTTTTTTGTGCGGACTTCCGAATTCCTTTGTGCGAACTTCCAAATTCAATCTCGACTTCAAGTTGTGTATTTTCTATCACAAACCGTAATGAATTACATAGCACATTCACTTTTGGTGCAAAGGGGCGTGAAATTTACTGTAATTTCCGTGGCATTTTGTCTGCATAACCTCAAATATTCAAGTTAATGAGGGTTTAACAAACAAAACTGACATGTGTTGCACCATCGTTAATCGCCTGCTTCATAATATTAAAGAAGATAAACTATTAAAATGGAACTGATAGTTCTCATAGTCTCAAGCAATACAACAAATTACACAATAAGCGAATTATAATTAATTACACAATGACTAACACTTAATTACAATGTCGATTAACAACTAATTACGATTGGCGTCATGGCGACGGCGTGCGAGCAAGGTTGGCGAAGGGGGTCGGTGACGGTTGGATGTGCCCCCCTATGCACAGATCTGGCCGTCGCGGAGGTCGCCGGTCGTGCGGCGGCGTGCAGCGAGGCACCGTCACGAGAGGAGAGGAGCGAAATGGAGAGAAGAGAGATAGGGGGTCGGCGACGGGGAGGACGAGCGCTAAAGAGAGATAGAGGTCAGCCTCGTCGGTGGCGCCCAGATCTGGTCAGATGCGGTCGTCTCGGCACGGATCTCGTCAGCGGTTGGTAGATCTGGTCGGACGCGGTCACCTCGGCGTGGATCTCAGCAGCGGGGGTAGATCTGGTCGAACGAGGTCGCGGATCTCGTTGGCGGCAGGCAGATCTGGTCGGACGCAATCGCCTCGGCCCAGATCTCATCGACGGTGGGCCGAGTTCGCCGCACAAGGGCGAAAAAGGTTGGTTAGACCACCGGTCATCGCACACGAGAGAGAGGTGAGGCGCGCGAGAGAGAGAGAGAGTAAAATGAGATTTTTTTTTCACCGGGTGCCTTTTGTACGAGTGGATCAGACCGCTAATTATTTTTCGTGATGAACCGCGCTGTAGACCGTCGGTTTAAGATAAAACAACTTTTTTTACATTATTTCATCGACGTCCGTCCGATGCACATCAGACGGGCGCGATTTAATGGGTGGAGTGACCCCCATTTCAGTTTTACAAAAAATTAAATGTGATGTTGGTGATAATGTAGTAAAAGATACAAAAGTCAATAGCAAATAGTAGGGGAGTCTATGGCCCTCTTTGGAACAGGATTATATGTAGCTTTCTTTATATGTAGCTTCCACAATTTGGATGAAGTGAGAATAAGAATAATCTCGAACAAAAAAGAAGCTTATCGGTGAGTTCTTTTTTTCTGCTTTAAACATTAAAGAAATTTTATTTTTTATTTAAAATAGGTAGAAATTATGCAGAATAAAAATATTTTTGTACACATAATTCTACTTTTAGAATACTAAATACCAAATGTTGTGCATGTGTACCCGCTAGATAAGTGACATAGGAGTAGTAATATTTTAGATGTTATCATTGGTTTTGTTTGTAGTACACTGTTTAAGGGTCTGCTTAATTACTAGGTAGGGTTGGAAGGATAAAATAATTTTATTCTTCACAATGATCTGCGGGTCATATGGGATATTCACAGTCGTATTCTTTCAACGAGCAAAAAAAAGTCGAGGGTAAAATGTAGAATATCTTGTGTTCAACCAAAATTGATGAATATGGTAAAAAATCACAAAGCCGACAAAATTAAAGATACTTCATACATTGTGCAATTTTTGTCTGTCATTTATTCCTAACCGTCAAATTGTACGATGCTATTATAGTGAATAATCACTTACTCAACCTTATAACCCACCACCAAACAACACCTAAGATATTAGCACCTCAAGTCTTGCCACATCCCACCCTTTTTGGATTGCAAGCTTTAACATCATAATAAAGATACATAAGCCTCCCATGTTACATTGCATATTTAAACATCATAATAAAATATATAATAAATATTATTTGAAGTATTTTATATTTGTCCTCCCTGTACTTTATTTTTTACAACAAATTATATATGTGCTAAATCATACATGTTCATTTATTATTTTATTCAATATTTAAATTACTTTTGTAGAGTTTATTTTTTTCCAACCAAATATTTTTTAATAACTTTAAAAATTGGGTTTGAGGTCAAAATTATCAAATATCATTTGAATATAGAATATTTTGGTTATCTTCAAAAAAAATCCAATTTTATAGCATCATAATATGAATAATTTATATGTTAGATATATAAATTTAATTCATTATTATTTTATTTCATAATTATATTTTTTACACAAAAATATTAATATAATTAACAATTATGTGAAATAATAACTTGAAAAAGCAATTTCCGTCCAAAAAATATATTTATAGATATATTATTTTAATTCGCTTGTTGACTCAAATCGTAACTTGAAGGGTTTTAATCCATAAAAAATGATGCATTGACGTCTCGGAAATGGCTGCCCCTAGACGTTTAAGTATCCTCACAAGGCGAATACCCTTATTTCACAACAAAATTATTGAATAAGCTTTAAAATTTATAAATCCTCAACACGACGAGAATCGGAAGTATACGACAATCACTACAGTGCAAAGTTCGTCCCAAGAGAATTTTGTTAGCAAACCTAATTGAAATACTATGTATCGAAAATAAAAAATAGATTTGTGCAGATAAAGTAAACTAGAACTATCAAAGTAAATAATTATGCTAATTTTTATAATTTTTCAATTTTGATGAGAAAAAACCAAAGAACAAGATTAAACCAATAATATGATTTGACACCAAAGACTTACGGAGGATGTTTTGACTTGGGATTAGCATTCTTCAAGCGTTAGATTATAAATAGAGTGTGAGCCAACCCTTCCACTTGTGTAAAAATATATTTTCATGGCAAAGAACACTCAATTCATCAAATGATGCTTTCACATACACTAAAGATCGAGCTCACACATGTCGAAAAGGTCAACTATGAAAGGAGGATCCATGGACTGAAAAGTTGTCCATGAACACCTCTATAATATTTTTTATAAAGTCATAAAGGAGTGAAATCATACAACGCTAAAATGTGGTAGATGCATTGCAAAATCCAAAAGGTATATGTCTATAAGAAAATGTTCCATAAGGGCATGTGAAGGTGGTTTTCTCTTGGTCAGCATGGTGGATTGAGATTTGAAGAAAACTAAAAAAGTCATCCAAGTTGAAAAAGTAAAAGTGTTTAGCTAAATGTTATAGCATTTTGTCTATGAAAGGTAATGGAAAGTGATCTTTTCGGGTTGCTTTGTTCAATTTTCTAAAATATACACACATTTGGAAAGTGATGGTTCAAGATACCATCTTTTCTTCCTTTTCATTTTCGATCACAATCATTTTTCTTTTCTTGTGAATTCCTTGAATGGGACTTACCTATTTGTTATTTAAGATGGCATAAATCAATCTTGCATTTAGGAGTTTCATTATTTTCTTTTTACTACATCTTGCAAATTTGAGTTTAATCTCCTTTGAAATTCCTGGATAGTTTGACATCTTCTGCCAAGGGAATGCGATGCATGCAGAGGAAGGGATTCCTTTTATGTCATCCATAGTATACCCTATGGCTTTCCTATATTTCCTAAGGACATTCAGAAGTTATTCAACAAGTGATGAGCTTACAATCACTAGAAATGAAGAATTAAGTTCAAGAAATTCATACCCGAGAGTAAAGATAAGGTTTCAACTCTACCTGAGGTACTTTAGGTGTTGATGGTTCTTTAGGTTGGTTGTTAGCCTTAGATTGTGTTTTCGGCTCAGGTGTAGGGTCGTGTGGATGAGTTATGTTGTTTGTCAATTTTGCATTCTTGCATTCAGTTAAGAGTTATTTATCATTGAGGAGTTTGAACAACTGCTTGTATGGCTTGGAAACAATTGAAGTTGCTTCTTCATCTTCAACGCGACAATTCTAGAAAAGGTCATATAGGAGCATTAGACTGAGAACTTCTTGAACAATCGATTCAATAATGTCTTCAACTTCTTCAATATCAGCATGGCCGGGTTGTCGCATAGCTCTAGACAGATTGAACTTAATAGTTTCATCACCCAGCTGAAAGGATA
This sequence comes from Pontederia crassipes, assembly GCA_030549335.1. Lineage (NCBI taxonomy): Eukaryota > Viridiplantae > Streptophyta > Magnoliopsida > Commelinales > Pontederiaceae > Pontederia > Pontederia crassipes. The sequence goes on along the minus strand of CM060184.1, from coordinate 19,345,479 downwards.
ATTTCCCATTTTGAACGTCAATAATTGCACTTGCAATTGCCATTGATAATGGAATGAGACTGACACGTGCTCCAAGTCAGAGGTCTGTTGAATTTCAATTTTTTTTATTTTGCAAGGGATTAAGAAATTGTCAGGATCCTTCAATTTAGATGGCAATTTGTTCTGAATTACAATGATGACTTCCTCTGTCAAAGCTATTGTCTCATTAATGTCGACCTTCCTTTTTTTGGACAAGATATATTTTTATAAATTTAGCATAGGCCAACGTTTGTCGAATTACTTCAACAAAAGGATGTAGGATCCCAAAGAACACCAAGAGGGGGGGGGGTGAATTGATGTTCATCCGAAAATATCAATTTCATGAAATTCATCACGGAAGCATAAAATCGATTCTTAAAATCTTTGCAATTCAGATTATAAACACAATATTAGAGGGAGAGAGAGAAATCAAACACGAAGACACGGGTGGTTGTTGACGACGTTCGGTCACACCTTGACCTACGTCCTCGCTCTGACTTCTCGACCTCGAGACCGTCAAAAATTCCACTAATCCCTTCATTTATTCCAAACGGGGCAAGGAAGAAAGTCCTTTACACAATCACATTTTCTTCGCTTCGAGAGGCAAGGCAACTTCTCCTCCTTGGAAGCTATTCTATTTCTCTCACTCAAAAGGTAAGATTTAGAACATCTTTTACACAGGAGCTCTCTTTATTTTTTCTGAACAAAATATTTCTCTCTTTACAATGCTAGGCTCACAAGAGTGGAAGAAAGAAAGAAGAGAACAACTAAAATGATAACTTCAAGGAAAAGACCTTCTTTTAATTTTTTGAAGTATTGCTTCAATGCTTGGATGGATGCTTTTGCTTTTGGCATTGACACTCCTTTTATAAGCTCTAGTATGTGAAAAATTCGTTCAAAATTAATTCCACATTTTTCTCCTCGAAATATAGTCGTTATTATTCATTTCAGCAATGGATCGGTCGACCGGACAATATGACCGTTGTGTTGATATCTCCAGTTACCGTAGCTGGTTGGTCGATCGGACTATCGACCGGTGTCTCGACCGGTACAGTCTCGTAGTTTTGATTTGTAGCCGTTGAGCTAATCGATCGACCGGTGCTTCGATCGGACTATCGATCGGTATAGTCTCGCAATTTTGATTTGGCAGCTCATACATTGATCGGTCGACCGGTATCTCCAATCGATCGATCGGACTGTCTCGACTGGCCTTCATAATTTCGACCGACAGGTTGATCGTCCTGCACTATTTTGAACATAATTTTTTGCACGGTTATTCAAATTAGATGATCTTGGAGTTTATGGAAAGCTAACAGAATTCTCTACAACTCTGACTATTCATTCAAAACTAATAAGATCAATGTCAATTATTTAATCAAAGTGTAGTGCATAAAATTATCTCTTTTTCATTAAACTTTTCAGCATTTTATCTTTGATCATTCGAGATTTGTATCATCAAAATATAATTTCATATGTCATTAAAACTTAAATTTAACAATCTCCTCCTTTTTTATGAAGACAAATCGAGAAATATGAAAAAAATATAAATTACAAAAAAGTTGTAAAATACTTGTAAAAACAATTTTACTCCTCCTAACACACAACTTTTCTTACAATGGTAGATATTTACATGAATATTAATTATAAGGTACTCTTCATACAAAGTGATATTCAGATCATATTTTTCTTATACTTCTCCCTCTTTTGTTTCATCAAAAAGAATAATTTGTATATGAAGCAGAAACCATATGTAACTCCCCTTAATCAATTTTTTAAAAAAAATATTTATTCTTCCCTATAGACATGTAGAGTATTGCAACATAAAGATTTGAAAATATAACTCCCCCTAAATTTATGACTATTTTATAATGAAAAGCAATTTATGAAAACTATAGAAAAATATGTTTAGCATCAAAATATGACATAAAACTTTGATACAACAATAATATTCACGATATGTTAAAATAAAGTTTTGAAGTTTTAACATGCTGCTCCCCCTATCATTATGACCATTTTTTTTGTTCCTTTCATTTCATTCAAAGAAATAGTCATTTTGAAATTTTTGAATGAAATTAAAAGAATAGGTCTAATCATTTAAGAAATATAAGAATGCAATCAATGATACTTTTATCATAACCTTTGTGCCTTTATATTTTTAATTCCACTTGTCCTTGCGCCCGTGAAGGCATCTTGTTGCCTTCACTCCAAAGGGCAAGTTTTTGGTGGGACGTCTCAGCCCTCAGGAAATTGGTTATTCCAGGTTTTTGTGTTGGCCCTTTCTATAGCGCGATATTCGAGTTATCTGCGCTGAGGGTTCTGTGAATAAAGAACAAGGACGTGGTATTGTAATCGAAAAAAAAGGGAAAGTGATGGATGGGATATGGCCGGTGATATTCTTAAATATATATTAATGGAACCAGGCCCTTTTTGTTTCTCTTTTATTTGTTCCTCATCAAATATGCAACCTTTAGTTTTAAAATGATACGTGTCTCTTTTAATTATGCGGTTCGTTTAACTTTGTGCTATTTTTCTATTGGTCACGGTGGAAGAATTTGCACTTCGACGTTTTGATGCTTGACGCGTCATTCTTTCTTTTTTCTTCTTTCTTCTTTCTTCTTTCTTCTTCTTCTTTTTCTTCTTCTTCTTGGCAGAACAAAGGAGTGTTTTGCTCTAATATATTGTTTCTGTTATGACTGGGGCCTTCACTCGCTACTGCTGGCAAATATTACATCAAAATAAGTTGCATTTTAGAAGTTCGGCCACACCTTGGCCTACGTCCTCGCTCTGACTTCTCGACCTCGAGACCGTCAAAAATTCCACTAATCCCTTCATTTATTCCAAACGGGGCAAGGAAGAAAGTCCTTTACACAATCACCTTTTCTTCGCTTCGAGAGGCGAGGCAACATCTCCTCCTTGGAAGCTAATCTATTTCTCTCACTCAAGAGGTAAGATTTAGAACCTCTTTTACACAGGAGCTCTCTTTATTTTTCTGAACAAAATATTTCTCTCTTTACAATGCTAGGCTCACAAGAGTGGAAGAAAGAAAGAAGAGAACAACTAAAATGATAACTTCAAGGAAAAGACCTTCTTTTAATTTTTTGAAGTATTGCTTCAATGCTTAGATGGATGCTTTTGCTTTTGGCATTGGCACTTCTTTTATAGGCTCTAGTATGTGAAAAATTCGTTCAAAATTAATTCCACATTTTTCTCCTCGACATATAGTCGTTATTGTTCATTTCAGCAATGGACAGGTCCACCGGACAATATGACCGTTGTGTTGATATCTCCAGTTACCGTAGCTGGTTGGTCGACCGGTGTCTCGACCGGTACAGTCTCGTAATTTTGATTTGTAGTCGTTGAGCTAATCGGTCGACCGGTGCTTCGATCGGACTATCGACCGGTATAGTCTCGCAATTTTGATTTGGCAGCTCATACATTGATCGGTCGACCGGTATCTCCAATCGATCGATCGGACTGTCTCGACCGGCCTTCATAATTTCGACCGACAGGTTGATCGTCCTGCACTATTTTGAACATAATTTTTTGCACGATTATCCAAATTAGATGATCTTGGAGTTTATGGAAAGCTAACAAAATTCTCTACAACTCTGACTATTCATTCAAAACTAATAAGATCAATGTCAATTATTTAATCAAAGTGTAGTGCATAAAATTATCTCTTTTTCATTAAACTTTTCAGCATTTTATCTTTGATCATTCGAGATTTGTATCATCAAAATATAATTTCATATGTCATTAAAACTTAGATCTAACAATCTCCTCATTTTTTATGAAGACAAACCGAGAAATATGAAAAAAATATAAATTACAAAAAAGTTGTAAAATACTTGTAAAAACAATTTTACTCCTCCTAACACACAACTTTTCTTACAATGGTAGATATTCACATGAATATTAATTGTAAGGTACTATTCATACAAAGTGATATTCATATCATATTTTTCCTATACTTCTCCCTCTTTTGTTTCATCAAAAAGAATAATTTGTATATGAAGCAGAAACCATATGTGACTCCCCTTAATCAATTTTTTTTAAAAAATATTTATTCTTCCCTATAGACATCTAGAGTATTGCAACATAAAGATTTAAAAATATAACTCCCCCTAAATTTATGACTATTTTATAATGAAAAACAATTTATGAAAACTATAGAAAAATATGTTTAGCATCAAAATATGACATAAAACTTTGATACAACAATAATATTCATGATATGTTAAAATAAAGTTTTGAAGTTTTAACATGCTGCTCCCCCTATCATTATGACCATTTTTTTTGTTCCTTTCATTTCATTCAAAGAAATAGTCATTTTGAAATTTTTGAATGAAATTAAAAGAATAGATCTAATCATTTAAGAAATATAAGAATGCAACCAATGATACTTTTATCACAACCTTTGTGCCTTCATATTTTTAATTACACTTGTCCTTTATATATGAGGCACACCTACAAAAATGATTATGTAACATTTGGTACCAAAATTTCTTTGGGTCATATTTTGTTAAATGTTGTTCCTTTCGGAACCTAAATCATGTCATTTTGAGAAGATTTTCTTACTTTGCATTAATATGCAAAATGGCCATTAAATTCACATGTAAAATATGTAATATGTGATTTTCTATCATATGTATGATTAGATTTCCAATAAGAGTTTTCATGTCCAAAGTGTTTTCTAGGATTATTTATTGTTGCATGAAAGATAACTATATTTTTTAAAGAGGCGTTTTCTTTTTTTTCTTTTTCTAAAGAGCATGCTAGTTTTACAATTTCACATGCATGTGTAATTTCTAAAGTTTCAATTTCATTTTGAAAATTTTTATTTTCCATAAAATATGTATCCTTATCCACTTTTAATTTTTTTAAGCTCATTTTTCATAACATGAAGGTCGTCCATCAATTTTTTATTCTTCTTTTTAAGAGTAAGATATTTTTCAATTAAGAAAGAAAATTCTTTATTCACGTCAAAATTGATGTTATCATCTGCATTATCATTATCACTATTAGCACTAGAGCAATAAGAAAAGATGGATGATACATCATCATTATGTGCCATTAAGCATAGATATGCATCCTCATTGGACGAATTTGATGATTCATTTGATTCATCTTCACTTGACTCTTCATGTCTTTTCTTATTTCTTCTATGAGATGTCTCTTCTTTGTGATTTTTGTATGATCTTCGAATAGGCTTCACATTCTTTTCTTTCTTTTTCACCAATTTGATATATTTATCGAGTTTTCTTGTGTAGAAAGCAAGTCTCTTTTCGTCTGCTTCTTTTTCACTCGAGTTATCTTCACTTTTGCTTGCTTTCAAAGTCAATGTCTTCTTTTTGGGAGCATTTGATTCTTCTTCTTCTTGGATTCCGATCTCATAGGTTAGGGGTGAATCAATAAGATCATCGAAATCTAATTTATTCAGATCTTTTTCTTTGATCACCGTCCTTTTTATATGCCATTGGGAGGAGAGACCTGATAATCCTTTTTACCTTTTGGGGGTTAGTTCTTGGCTCACCTAAAGATGCTAAATCATTCACAATATCATTAAAACGAGCAATAATATCATTTATAGATTCATTTTCATGCATCTTAAAATAATCATATTGATGATTTAAAATATTTAATCTAGATTCTTTGACTTTATCTGTTCCTTCATAAGTGGTAATAAGTTTCTTCCAAATTTCGGTTGCACTTTCACAATTTGAAATCCGATTAAAATTCGTTGAATCTAAAGCACAATAGAAAATATTCTTTGCTTTCCAATTCAATTTCGAAAAAACTTTTTCTCTTTCGTCATGTTCGGAAGGTAATTATTCATGTAAATAGTAGTTTTTTTCAATAATATCCCACATGTTTATATCAATAGAACATATGTAGGCTTGAATCTGAATTTTCCAATAAGCAAAATTTGATGCATTTAAAAGGGGAGGACGACTAATTGATTGTCCTTCAGTAAAAATAAATGCACTTAATGTCATAGCTCTTAAGATTGTTAAATCTTAAAAAAATAATTGAATTTTAAAAATGATTAGATTTAAAATAATTAGATCTGAAAATGAGAAGATTCAAAAGATCAAAACAAGAGCAACCCGCTCTGATACCAATTGTAGGATCCCAAAGGGCACCAAGAGGGAGGGGTGAATTGGTGTTCATTCGAAAATATCGATTTCATGAAATTCATCGCGGAAGCATAAAAACCGGTTCTTAAAATATTTGTAATTCAGATTATAAACACAATATTAGAGGGGGAGAGATAAATCAAACACGAAAACACTGGTGGTTGTTGACGACGTTCGACCACACCTCGACTTACGTCCCCGCTCCGACTTCTCGATTTCGAGACCGTCGGAGATTTCACTAATCCCTTCCTTTGTTCCAAATGGGGCAAGGAGGAAAGCCCCTTATACAACCATATTTTCTCTGCTTCGAAAGATAAGGCAACCTCTCCTCCTTGAAAGCTAATATATTTCTCTCGCTCAAGAGGTAAGATTTAAAACCTTTTTTACATATGAGCTCTCTCTATTTTTTTGAACAAAATATTTCTCTCTCTTTACAATGCTAGGCTCACAAGAGTGGAAGAGAGAAAGAAGAGCACAACTAAAATGATAGCTTCAAGAAAAAGATCATTTTTTAATTTCTTGAAGTATTGCTTCAATGTTTGGATGGATGCTTTTGCTTCTGACCTTGACACTCCTTTTATAAGCTCTGGTATGTGAAAAATTCGTCCAGAATTAATTCCATATTTTCTTCTCGAAATATAGTCGTTACTGTTCATTTCAGTAATGGACCGGTCAATCGCATTTATGAATCGGTCGACCGGACAATATGACCATTGCGCTGATTTCTCCAGGTATCGCAGCTGGTCGGTCGATCGGACTATCGACCGATGTCTTGACCGGTACAGTCTCACTATTTTGATTTGTAGCCGTTAAGCTAATCGGTCGATCGGTGCTTCGACCGGTATAGTCTCGCAATTTTGATTTGGCAGCTCATGCATTGATCGGTCGACCAATATCTCCAATCGATCGATCGGACTGTCTCGATCGGCCTTCATAACTTCGACCGACAAGTTGACCGCCCTGCACTATTTTGAGCATAATTTTTTGTACGGTTATCCAAATTAGATGATCTTGGAGTCTATGGAAAGCTAACAGAATTATCTACAACTTCTGATGTTTAATATTCATTCAAAACTAATAAGATCAGTGCTAATTATTTAATCAAAATGTAGTGCATAAAGTTATCTTTTTTTCTTTAAACTTTTTCAGCATTTTATCTTTGATCATTCGAGGTTTCTATCATCAAAATATAATTTCATATATCATTAAAATTTAGATCCAACAAAGGAATGCTGATGTGTAGCTTCTTCAAAACTTCCAGGAACTTAAAGAATTATTGGTCATTCTGATTCTTGGTCAATCTTTGGGGAAAGGGCAATCTAGATGGATTAACTTGATTATACTCTTTGTTGTGTTTCTTTTGAACTTGAGGAGGTTGAGCCAAGTAACTTAATTCTCTGCCGCATTTTTTGAGGTTGTCTTGCTTCCAAAGCATTTTCTTTATGAGTATTTTAGTGTACTTTAGCTGATTCCTTAGCTGGGATAGGCATGGGAACTTTCAAACTAGACAATTACTTCCCGCTTCTCAATAAAATTGCTTGACATTGTTCCCTAGGATTTTGTTTCTAGGTTGTCTTGAAAATGAAGCTGCTTGCTAAGTAATTTGATTTTTCATAATCTTGTTGTGACTAGTAAGCCATTCAACTTTCTCACTGCTTCATGTTCTTATTTTGGATTTCTTACTATTTTAGAATATTCTGCATCATTTGCTCTAAGGCTAGCGGTAGTGCGAGTTGTTGCAGAGCTCGAAGTTATGGAATTGAATTTTGTGGTATACTTAGGATTTGAAATGGTTGTTGACCTTGGAGAGGTATAACCTGATTCTATACTTGATTCTATGGTGGTCAGACATAATTGTTTCATCCATAGGAAAAGATAGGATGATTGTTCTTGTCCACGAGTGCCTTGCATTGAATTGGTTTTGATTGACCCCCATCGCATTCGGATCATAGGGAACTAGAGCATTTGCTTGATCATTTGGCACATCTACAATTTCATAATTCAGTTATGAACAAGTTGTAGCCACATGGTTGGTTGATTGGAACTAAGTACAAATAGCTCATAGAGAAAGTAGGAATTAGGAACTCCAAATTCAATAGAAAGCATATCTATGGCTGGATTGACTTTCTCCATTGTCTTCTTGATAGTTCTTCCACTCGAGATGTGAACACATCTCACTTTTTTTCTCCTAGTTCTTTGAGCTCCTCTGGCTTCTCCCTATTTTTTCTTTCTTGTTGCATCCACTTTTTGAAATTTTGCAATTTTTCCGATTAATTCATAACCTTCATTTGTGTTCTTGGCCATAAAAGTTCCTCCAACAGTTAAATCAAGGCAAATTTTGGATTCAACGGTCAAATCACTATAAAAAGTTTGAACAATTGTCCACTTTTGAAATCTATGGTGAGGACATAGTCATGTTTGTAAATCGTTCTCATGCTTCATGAAGTGCTTCTTTTATCATCTTGGTAGAAGGAGATAGTTTGATTTCTCATTCTAACTATCTTCCCAGGTGGAAAGAATCTTGTTAGGAAAGCGATAGATGATTTCATGTTCAAATTGTGTTTGACTCTACTGATCTAATCCATGCTTTAGCCTTGTCCCTCAAAAAGAATGAAAATAAACGAAGTCTAACTGCATCATTCATGACAATACATCTAAAAGTGTCACACAACTCAAGAAAAATAATAAGATCTTGATTTGGATCTTCGTGCACGTGTCCAAAGAAGGCATTTTGTCCAAGAATTGTGATTATAGTAGGGTTCAGCTAGAAATGATTTGTTGTTATGTTAGGACGTCAGATTCTAGTTATGATTTCGATAGTAGAAAGTGTGTAGAATTCTTACAAAGGATGCAGAGCATTTGGACCTTCAACTTTCATGTTTCGGTGAAGATTCCTTCCTCCTTATGCTGCACAACGTCGAGCTCTTCTTCTTCTTCTTCTTCTTCTCCTCCTCAGATTACCTAAAAGCAATGTTATTAAAATTGGACCGAACCGGATGATTCAACCGGTTCAACCGCAAACCAGTCCGTACTCCGGTACGGTTTGCTAATGAAACCATTTTTTATGTTGAATAAGAAGAAACCGTTTAAATCGGGCCGATTGAACCTATTCAATTCAAGTTTTGAAAAATAAAATTAAAAAAATGATAAAAATAGGAAATTTAAAAAGGAATATAAGAAAGGTAAAAAACGAGAGAGTATGACATGTATAAAATTAAATAGGAACTGAAATAAAAAAGGTAAGTATTCAAAATTGAATAACATTAAAATGAAAAATTATCAAAGGGCATAAATAAAGGAAATAAAAAGGAAAGTGTTAAAGAAAAATAAATAAATAATTATAATTTAGGATAAAATTTATTAATATAGCATCTATCATTAATAAAAATAGATACTAAATTAATAATAATCTATTTATATTTATATGTTAATCATTATTATTTATCATTACTAATTTTTTTAATAAATAAAATTATGTTATATTAGTTTTTAATATTTTTAATAGATTATTAGTACAATATTCATATATTATATCATATAACTTATATTATATCCATATAATTATCATAAATAATATTATTATAATAAAATCTGATTCAATCCGGTCGAACCCGATTGGACCGGTTCAACCGCGACCCAATAAAGAGTCCGGACCAGTCGCCAGTCCGATTTTGAAAACATTGCCTAAAAGCTCAAGATCAAAGTCTCCACCAAGTCAGATTGCGAGATCTCTCCCTCACTAGTTTGGAATTGATCTCTACTAGTATTTGACATACATAAATGTTAGTGGGTTGACTTTTGCTAGAAAGAACGAATAAAGAAGAATTCGAGATCGAAAAATAGGAAGAAAAAAGTGACAAATAGTAAAAAAAACTAAAGGAAAAGGGGGAAACTAGATGTAATAGAAAAGGGATATAATAAAAGGCAATATATCAAATAGGAGTTTAAGTATCATGAATGAGCTTTCAACAAAGATTTCAGAATAAGGCGCTTAACGATTAACCTCCTTGACAATGATACAAAAAACTTGACTCTAATTGTAACATTAAGGTTTTAAATCCATACAAAATGTTAAGCCTTATTGGAAAAGGTGACGTCTCAAGGATGGCTGCCCCTAGACGTATGAGTACCCTCACATAGACGAATATCCTTACTTCATAAAAAAATTATCGAATAAACTTTTAAATTTATAATTCCTCAATACAATCACGACGAGAATCACAAGTATACCAATGTAGTGCTTGTTCATCCCAAGGAAATTTTATTAGAAAATCTAATCAAAATACTATTTACCAAAAATAGAAAATAGATTTGTCCGTAGAAAGTAAACTAAAATTCTCAAAGTAAATAATTATGCTATTTTTTATAATTTTTCAATTTTGATGGGAAACCAAAGAACAAGAAGCGTGGGTAAAATATTCGGCAAACAATATGATTCGACAAACAATATTGGATTTCCTTCGATTAAAATAACCTTCTCGAACGAGAAATCTCTACGACAAGATTCGCGAGGTCTACTACATTCGGGTGGGAAGAGTTCCAGATAGAACTAAGGAGCGTCACACTTGACGACGTCCTTGAATGTAGTTCTGTATCTGTGTGTCCTTTCAGCTCATCCATGGAAACAAAGGATGACAATCACTCTCAAGTTGGATGTCATAGATCAATAAGGTTGGAATAGAAGAATCAACAAAGGATGCTACAAGAACATGAGGATTTTCCGACGGGCCGTTTCAGTGAAAAGAAATCCGTCGCAATTTACGACAAATTTTACGATGGAACGCTATCCATTGAAAATGAAAATAATAGATTTTGTAATTTGTTATATTATTATTTTATATTTCGACAATCAGGAACGTCAAAAGTTTCGATGGATATCTATCCGTCGTAATTTTCGACGATCCTGACCGTCGATAAATGAAAAATAATATAATATAAGGAGTATTTTATTAATATCATTAGTGACAGTTCAAATCGTCGCAATTTTTTACGGTTCTGACTATCGGTAAATAAAAATAATATAATATAAGGAGTATTTTATTAATATAATTAGCGACAGTTCAAATCGTCGCATTTTTTACGGTTTTAACTGTCGGTAAGTGAACAATAATATAATATAAAAAAATTTTATTAATATAATTAGCGATTGCCCTAACCGTGAAAATTTTCGACGGTATGCACTGTCGGTAAAATAAAAAATATATATTATATATATGTAAGTAGTATTATATATTATAATTAAATAATTTTCGATGGTTTCGACCGTCGATAACTTTAAAAATAAATAAATATCATATTCATATAAATCATAATAATATATATTATTAATATTTGCTAAATTTCTGACGGTCATAGCCGTCGATAATTAAAAAATCACTCTCTCGTTATTTTTTCGTTTTCCCGCTTTCCCATCTTTCACCCCCTATATATATATATATATATATATATATATCTTATTTCCCCTTCTCTCCACTCTATTTCTTTCCCCCTCTCTCCTCTCTCTCTCCCTCTCCCGTCGGCAACCCTCTCCTCCTCTCTCCAACCCGAATCTGATCGCGGGGGCTAGATGGGCCGCCTCGCGGTCGGATCTAGTCGCGGCCGTCGGATCGGTTGACTCGCGGTCAGATCTGGCCACGGGCACCGGATCGGCTGCCTCGCACTTCGTTCTGGCTGCGGGCGGCCAAATCAATCGCAGTCCGATCTAGCCACGGACGGCAAACTCGATCGCCTCATAGTCCGATCTTGCCACGGACGGCCAAATCAATTGCTTCATAGTCCGATCTGGCCACTGGGGGCCAAATCGACTGCCTGGCGGCCGGATCTAGCAGCGGACAGCCAAATCGGCCGCTCGCAGTCTAATCTAGCCGTGGGTGGCCAAATCGGCCGCCTCGCCCGCCCGCGGCCAGATCGAACTGCGAGGCGGCCGATCTGCCCCCCAACTGCCTAGCGACCGAATCTGGCTAGGGGGGGCAGATCGGTCGCCAGTCGGCCGGATTCTACCACTACGGCCGGATCCGATCGCTGGCGACGGACTAATTTTTTATATTATATAAATTCTTTGTGACGGTCTAATTTTTTTATGTTATAAAAATTCTTTACGACGATTGCGACCGTCGAAAGTTTCGGTGGTCACAACGATCGTCGAAAGTTTCAGTGGTCGCAACGACCGTCGAAAGTTTCGATGGTCGCAATGATCGCCGAAAGTTTCAACGATTGCTACTGCCAAAACTTTCGGCGGTTGCGACGACCACCGAAAGTTTTAGCGGTCTCGATCGTCAAAACTTTCGACGGTCGTCAGAACCGCCAAAAGTTTCGACAGTCGCAATCGCCAAAAGTTTTGATGGTTGCGGCCGTCGGACATTTGCGACGGTCATAATCGTCGGGCCATCACAAAATTATTTGCGACGATCATTTTTTCGTCGAATCGGTTCCGTCAAAAAACTCATCCAAAATCATAATTTCCGACGGTTTTCGATAAATTACAGACAATTTTGACCTTCTGTATTTTACATTTTTCTTGTAGTGATGGATGACGTGATAAAACTATGGAGCAAAAACAAGTTCAGCTCCAACAAATGCAACTCATGATTCCTCTACAAATGATTAGGTGTCCCATGAGCATACAAAGTCTAAGTTAGTAGCTTTCATTTTGGGTGAGAAATTGAATGAGTATGTATTATCTGAACAAAAGAGCTATTGGCCACCATCGTAAAAACATAGACATCACATCTAAGGAATTCGTCCTAATGCAAAATGTCAACCTATCGTTTAGGTGAACAAAGGATGAGATTTTTCTCTCGGGTTGTATAGGAACATGTTTATCAGCTCAATCATATCCAAAGCTTATCGTAGTGAATCAATCATGGGAGAACAAATAATGCAGCATAAAACAAAGCAAAGAAATCGATCAAACTATCATTGTGTAAAACCAGAGATAGAATAAAGAACAAAAACATTCCAAGTTCAACATCCCCCAATCTTAACTGGCTAGTTAGTTACAGAAAATGTTTGACATAACACTCCCAATCACATGATAAGCCATTGTTACAGAGAAGAAAATCTTCGCTCCCATGTCTCTCTTGCCTTGACGAAGAAGATGATGCCCTTTGTAAAAACCCCATCTCTCTTTTGTCATGTTGCCCTTTACATAGTTCTCCTATCTCCTTCAGCCAATTGTCTTTTTTCTTCTTGTATCCTTGACTTCTAACGCCTCCAAAATGCTCAGAGGAAGCTTCCTGCCTATCGTGAGTAGAGTTATTATTGGTTGGTCCCCTTGTCTTCTTGCTATTGGTTGTTTGAATCAGCATATTAAAGCAAGCCGACCACTTCTTTCCTTCCAAAAATCATCAATTGATAAGTTGGGGCAAGCACTGATGTCTTCAGTTGTTGCAAAATGAGCTTCTACCATGGCTGAATGGCCTCACTGAGGATACAAATCAAGCTCTTTTTAGCAAATAAAATAAGTTGAATATGGAGAACTATAAGTTTCGACATTCGAGTATGAAACATGCATCAAAAGTAAAAATCATAATCATTTATAGATCAAAAGCATGCTGAACCATAGTGAAAACATACGCAAAATTTCTCCACGTCACTCATTGAATGAGTTTACGTTAAAATTGTTGTTTAATCCTATTTTCTATATCATTTGGGATAATACATTGTATGAGTTCACGTTAAAATTGTTGTTTAATCCTATTTTCTATATCATTTGGGAGAATACATTTCTTGATCATACACTTGAGTATATACCTTTTAATATCAATTTGTATTTAAAATGTCAATTAATATTTCTAATTATACATCTGTGTATATATTGAACTAAAATTAAAATGATTTTAATCTTCTTATTTATCCTAAAAGATGAATGTTTTAGAAATAGTAATTTATGACGAATGTTAAAAATGAAAAATAAATGATTGTAATTTTATATTAATTAATATTTTATTATTTTTTATGAACCCACTTGTTAAGTTGGTTAGCTCTGCCACTATATGGAAAAATATATAATGTAAATGAGCGAATTTTCAAATCAATTAGATTTTCTACGGACATCATGTTAACTTGTGGTAAGACTATTCATCTTTTTGCTATAAAAATATTATTAAATGGACGAGCCAAGATACTCAAAATTATATTCAATTATCGAGTCAAACCAACATTTGTTTTTGTCATTATTGACTTATGATATAATAATAAATATAAGTATTTACAAATAAAATATAATAATAAATACAAAGATAATAACGAAAGGCTTAATTAAAATATCATCACAATCATCATTATACTAGTTCATGTTTCGAACATAGATTCTGTCATAATGTCGTAACAAAAATGAACATGACACATGAGTTTTCGACTTAAGTGCCCAACAAGGATCATTGAATTGTACATAAAAGATTGTGGTATTATAAAGTACATATAAGATAATATAAGCTAGGACACTAATGTTTGACTATGATATGTGCAAATTTTTGCCAATACAAAAGATTGCATTTTCGATTAACTTCATTATGGTTGCAAATTGTATGTTACATTCACGAGCATTATCATTGCAGTATCAAGCTTCATCGCTATAGTTTTACATTTGAACACTACAACTTGTAGTGCTTCTTCCCTTATCTTCTATGATTGAGATTGCAAGGTAGTGCTCATATAGTATCATTATTCAATTATAGCATAGCTTGTTGCATATCGTAAGAGCTAAATTATTATTACATTTATTCTTGATAGAGCATTTGCAAAACACATTTTAGACATGGTTGCATTTAGTTATCTTGAATTTCAAAATTAATCAATAGGACTAATAAACTAAACAAACAAAACATATTGAAGTATTTTAATCCAGGAGTAGGGCATTAGTAAGACATTCATAAATTCAAATGCAAAATTCCAAATATCACCACATAGGAATTTTTTACATCTCACAATTCAATCAGTGATTAATATATTAAGAAATAATCAAAAATTTGATCCCGTCTAATATATTTTAGGATTCAAGTTAGCATCCTAATTGGCCATTTCTCTTCTCAATGCTTCTCCTTTTCTTTGTTGTCCTCTCATTTTCCTTCAATGCATTTGGAGTGAATTAGGTGAGAAGACAATTTGGATCAACTTTTGAGTATTTATACTTTGAAATTTAAATAGGATTTTGGGATTATTAGCCTTAAAAATTGAATATTTAACTGGAATATTATATTAATAAGTGTTATTAATATATAATATTAGTCATTACTAAAAGTTTATTAAGACAATTTATAAATATTTTGTATTTGGTTTTACATGTTAGTTACTTTAGTGGACAAGTAAAAAATTTTCATGACAATTGATCTAAATTAAAGTAATAACCAATTCTATTTATGAGATAGAATTATGTAGCCAAATTAAGGAATTTATCATAGCTAATTAACTTTATGATCTCCAATGCTAGAACATGTTTGATAGAATAAAAATAAATAGAACTTCTGAAACGAAGACGTAAGAGGCCATTTTGTACAAGTAATCCACGTAGATTATTGGATTATTTAGTTTAAATTTTTTTAATTCCATGGAATTTAAAATAATTGATTTATTGATAATTTTAACATTTATAGTATTCTAAATTATCCCGCCATGACATAGCATCAAAAGAGTTGTCCAATAGTTTTATCATTTGTGTGCAATATATTTTTGACAAAAATGAGTATTCAACAAAATTCTTAAAAATAATATCTTATAGTGAAATAATCTCGGCTCGACTTCATTTTCTCATATTTCATGAACCATGAATTTTAATCTAAACTCATTAAGTTTTATGATATCTTCTTAATTTTATAATTTTGTTTTGTTTAGAGAATTTTTTTCCTTCAATACTTTTAATTATGGTTTTATATAAAGGGCAAAATGATTGCGGAGAGTACCTTTCGCTCAGCACGATTCGGGCCGTCCAGATCAGATTAGATGGTTGATACGAAGGCGCGTGAGATTTTCTCAAAATCTCGTGTGTGCTCTCCCTCACTTTCTCTCTCTTTCTCATGGCCGTCTTTCTCGCCCGATCGATCTCTCTTGCATTCCATTCAAGTTGCGGGTGACTCGCCGTCGTTGTGTCCCCTCCCTCGACCCCGTCCTTCATTGTCAAGAGCCTTTTAGGTTGCTGGATTGCAAGAGAGCGACACGACATTCAGATTGCGAAAGAGACAGAGGGAAAGAGGAGATCGCGGCGCGATGCCCATATCGTTCACAACATCGAGGGCGAGGGAGGTCGATTGAGGGTAGCCGACGATCGAGGCGGGGGGAGATCGACCAGCGATCGAGGGCGCTTGCCGATCAAGGGCATCGACCTATGATGGAGGGCGAGGGTCGGCGACATGTTGCTCTAGCTGGATCGATTGAGAGAGAGGGGGGAAGGGATTCTAGCGACGCTGGCGAGGGTGACGATGGCTAAGGCCACCGGCGAGGGCCGAGACGTCCGACGACACGCGGTTGGCATAGGTTCAGATAGAGAGAGAGAGAGAGAGAAGAGAAAGAGAGAGAGGAGGGAGGGAGATATCATCTCCTGAGATAAATCATTAGCCGTTGAATTAGATTTAGATGACATCCGATTAGATCTAATCCAAGTCGTCCGATTTGATTTGCACGATTCTAATGTGGCCTCCCGTGGTGCCATGCAAATGGTACTCAACATAATCATTTTATCCATATATAAAAGCTGATAATATAATTTAACAACACTTGTTCTCAGTAGTGTAAAAACTTACAATTTATTGATTAATTAAATTGGAAATGTGCAGGAGACATGGAACCTCCCGTTTCCCCGATCTATGCGATTCCCTGACTAGTATAGTTTTTATTTTTATTTCTAATTTTTAATTTAATTTTTTACGCCCTTCGCCCCGTCTTCGGCTTGTGACGTCGTCTCTTGGAAACGAACACATTTCTCTTCCTCCCTTCCTTTTTATCAGATCGCGAAACCCTCGTCCCAAATCGCTCGCCGGACGCCACCAAAAACGCCACCGAATCCGTCGCACGATTCGAATCCTCGGCCCCTCCTCGTCTGCTTCTCCCCACCCTATCACCGAATCTTTTGTTTGATCGTTTCATTGATCGGTTCACACTCCGCCCTCCCGGGCTTCGATTTTAATCGGCGTCGCCGGGTTTTGTTTCTCCGTCTGTGGATGAGTGGGGGATCGCCGGATCTAGTGTTTACTCTGGAGACGGCGGCGCAGGGCTCTTGTTTCTAGGGTTTTGTCAAATTCTGTGGTTGCTTGGTGCTGGTGCCCGGTGGAAAGTGGAAGATTGGGGGAATTGATGGTTCACGCCGGAGGAGGGATTGGAGGTCGTCAAATTGGTGAAGATGCTGGGCTATGCATGGGCGAGAAGGTGAGGAGCGGAAACGCCGGTGGCACATGTGTCCGGTCCCTGCATCCGGTACAGAAGCACCACCACCTCAACTACCAGCAGCTGCTTCAGTTTATCCTGTAACTCTTCCACCGCCGTCGACAACGTCTGGGAGCCCTTCGGAGTCCGATTCCCTGCTGGCCTCATGCAATTTCTTTTTAAAGGTGCTTCTTTTTGTTGAGTTCATCTGTCATTTCCTGTAAATGAAAATTTCTGGTGAATTCAGCGACCGGGTCTAGATGCTGCCTCTTTATCAGTGAATTTATCATTCTCTTGCCTGTAGGCTGGTTTGTGATTTGTTGGATAAAAATGTACTCTTGCGCGATGTTGCTCTTTAAATTCAACAAAAAATGGTGCTATGGATGTGGTTCAAGTCATACCAAGTGTTTATTTTGCCTTCTTAGGCTTCCTGGTATACACATTTTGCCCTTGCTATAAGTCAATAGAAGATGGTGAGTTTTGTGAGATTTCATGTTTCATCTTGTCTCGTTAATGAATCAGTTCGTCTGACTGACTGGGTATGTATCCTCGACATACCTCGTCCTTGGAAGTTTTCATGGACTTATCTTCTGAGGCAAAACCTCTCAGTAACAGGTAAAACTTTCACGTGTACAGTTCATCTGTCAGATCCCATCTAATGGTTATGCACCCAATTCGATCCTTATGTATGTTGTGTGTGTTTATATATTATTTACATACACCCACAAGAGATGGATGGATGGAGAATTCTCATTGGACCCTCATTTTCCATAAACAAAACCAGATAACATTCCTGAGATACCACATGAGCAATCAGTCAAATATTTGGTTGTGGCAATAATTTATTGATAATTAATAAATGACAACAACTTGAATTACCTTCCCATTGCTAAGTATAATTATCTATGCACGTGCGTGCTTATATATTATTTATATACACCCACAGGAGATGGATGGATGGAGAATTCTCATGGAATCATCATTTTTCATAAGCAAACCCAGATGGCATTCCTGAGAATACCAAATGAGCAGTCGGTAGAATGTTTGGTTGTGGCAATCAATTAGTGAACATTGACAAATGGAACAACTTAAATTACCTTCCTATGGTCAAGAATAAGGTTTAATTTCTTCTTTGGGATTAGTTTTTCCCATAGTTACTGATTGATACTCCTGGATATGACTTCTGAGCTCTCATTTCTGTTTTCTTTTCCCCATTATTCTTAATGATTTGCTTGTTTTACATCCTTGCTCATATAAGGGGATGCAAAGACAATATATTTAACAGTATATGCTAGGTTGTGTCATGCGTGCCCATTGTTAGCTAAACATAGAGCATGTTAGCAGTATTATCCTTCTGTTAAAATATTGGTTATCAAATTGCCCAATGTTTGTTATATGTAAATGGTTTGTGGTATCTTATGTTTCTGTTGAGATGAGAAATTTGGTGAATATATGGCTTGGAGACCCTATAATCTGGAATTCCAGTATCTTACTATATGAGAACTTTGCTTCAGTGCACCTGATGCGACCTTTTGAAATGTCATATCCTTCTTTCATAGATCTGTTCTGATTCTTTTTTGTTATCTGATTATTTTGTTAATTTTTACTTTGCAGGATGGTCGTAAGATCCAAGTAGGTGATTGTGCTCTTTTTCAGTCAGGCAATGCACCTCCTTTCATTGGTTTAATTCGTTGTATTGTGTATAAAAAGGAGGAAAACCTAAAGTTATGTGTTAATTGGCTTTATCGACCTTCTGATATCAAGCTTGCAAAAGGAACACCGATTGAAGCAGCTCCCAACGAAGTCTTCTATTCATTCCACAAGGACGATATACCTGCTTCATCATTACTTCATCCATGTAAAGTTGCATTTCTGCGGAAAGGTATTGAACTTCCAGTGGGAACATCCTCATTCGTGTGCACACGAGTGTATGACATTGCTAACAAGTGTTTGTGGTGGCTAACTGATCAGGATTATATCAATGTAAGCTTTACACGTCATACTTTTATACGCTTCCATTGTTTTCTTCTGTAGTTTTAATGCGTCTACGAAACAATATAATTGTTGTGTTCTTATCTTTTCTCAGGAGCGACAAGAGGAAGTAGATCAACTTCTGGATAAAACTAGACAAGAAATGCATGCAGCAGTGCAGTCAGGTGGACGTTCTCCGAAGCCAATGAATGGCTCAACGAATACACAACAATTGAAATCTGGTCCGGAAAATGCTCAAAATACTACCAATTCATTCCCATCTCAGTCTAAAAAGAAGAGGGAGAGACTTGATCAGGGAACTGATCCTATAAAGAGAGAACGCTTTGCTAAACCAGACGATGGTGATTCTGTTAGTGCAAAATTAGAGATTATGATTAAGGCGGAGATTGCAAAAATAACAGAGAAAGGTGGGCTTGTGAGCACTGAAGGGGTTGAGAAATTGGTCAATCTGATGCAGCTTGATAGGAGTGAGCAGAAAATAGATGTTACTGGTCGAATCATGGTTGCTGAGGTGATTGCAGCTACCGACAGGTATGATTGTCTTGGTAGGTTCGTTCAACTTAAGGGTGTGGCTATCTTTGATGATTGGCTCCAGGAGGCTCACAAAGGAAAATCTGGTGATGGTAGTCCCAAGGAATGTGATAAAGTTATTGAAGACCTCCTTTTGTCTTTGCTTCGTGCACTCGATAAATTGCCTGTAAACCTGAATGCCTTGCAGGCCTGTAACATTGGGAAGTCTGTGAATCACTTGCGGAGCCATAAAAATTTGGAGATACAGAAGAAAGCTAGAAGCCTCATTGACACTTGGAAAAAACGGGTGGATGCAGAAATGACAAAGATCAATGATGTGAAATCTATGGGATCCAACCAAACTGTTGCTTGGCCATCCAAGTCAGGTTTTTCTGATGTTTCTCTTGGAGGAAATAAACGGCCTGGGTCAGCTGAGGTTGCTGCCAAAAGTCCTATTCATCAGCCAGTAGCATGTAAATCTTTGCCCGGGAAGTCTGGACATTCGGATACCATTGCAAAGTCAGCTCCTGTGTCACCTGGACCTATGAAAGCTGCACCAAATTTACCGACATCTGTTTCAGGTAGTTCAAATACTAAATTGGTCACTGACAGTGGAGGATCAGAGATACCACCTACTGTGGTTAAAGAGGAAAAGAGCTCTAGTTCTAGTCAGTCCCAGAACAATAGTCAATCTTGGTCAGGTGATCATATAAAAGCTATAGGTTCTTCGTGCAAGGAAGATGCAAGGAGTTCAACTTCTGGCTCAGTTACAAAAGCCACTGGTGGTTCATCTCGTCATCGAAGATCAAATAACGGACCTTTGGCAATGGGTGTCTCTGGATCTTTAAAGGATAATAATGTGGTTAAGTCTGGTTCTCCCAACAGGCACACACCATCAGAAAAGACATTACAATCTGGTTTGACATGCGAAAAACCAGTTGATATGCCGACTGCTGATAATGGGAACAACCACAAACTGATTGTCAGGCTTACTAATCATGGTCGAAGCCCTGCTCGGAATGCAAGTGGAGGTTCTTTTGAAGACCCATCAGCTGTTGGAAGCAGAGCCTCATCTCCTGGGGTCCCAGACAAGCATGAGCATGGTGATCGACGGATGAAATTGAGGAGTGATACCTATCGGTCTCATATTTCTGAAGATGCTAATACTGGGTCCTGGAAGAACAGTGATGATAAAGATGCAGGTGGAGCTGAAGAAGGTATCAGGTCACCCATGGCTCATCTTGATGAAGAAAACAGTAGGAATGCTGAAGAAATTTTAAAGGATGTCACTAGAACTGCATGCTCAACATCTGGATGTGAAAAAGGTGTACTTGTTACTGAAACAAGAAATAGAGGTTCTTTTAGTTCTATAAATGCTTTGATTGAAAGCTTTGCCAAATGCTCTGAAACTAGTGCTCCTTTGGCTGCTGGGGATGATATGGGCATGAATCTACTTGCCAGTGTGGCAGCTGGAGAAATATCTAAGTCTGAGTCTCCCACTGGCTCAGCTGGAATTTCAACTCCAATAGATGACCTGTCTACTGGTAATAATGAGGCTAAGCCAAGGTTCTCTTGTGATGTTGATGTGGTCCAAGGTCATAGCACATCTGATGAAACTGCTGATGCTGATTCCGAGGTGAATGGTTCTGATCCTATGACAACTAAATATGAGCATCAGCCGGAGATGATTGACATTCCAAGTAGTACCAAGGTGATCGTCCTTGTGCAGGATACTAAGTTGACTGGGGAGCGATTAGTGGGATTTCCTCCTGTTTCAGATGTGAATTTCCAAAAAATTACAGATTCTTTTACTAAAACTGTGGTAAAACCTGAGGAAGAGCAAACAGATGGGTATTCTTCTCCATCTAAAACGTTGCAAGTGAATAATGAAAGATTTGGTGATGGAACCTCTGTGCTTGAGAACAATGGATTGGCTGCTGCTCAAGTTTTAAATGATTCTACAGATACAAAACTTAAAGAAATAAATTCATCATTAGATGGAAGCAAATCAATTGAATGTGCGCGTGAGAGGGTAGAAGGGAATACATGCACATCTGACACAATGAACAAAGACCTTGACACTGCAGCTTGCGAAAAGATTGAGTCACCTTCAGCTTCTATGTCAAAAGAAGCTACATGTGTTTCAACCTCAACTGAAAAATTGGAATCTATCCGGACAGAAGTTACAGAGAGAATCAATGTTGATGCTATAAAATCAGGGGATCATGATAGTCAACATCCTAAAGATGTTGAGTTATCAAAGGGTTGCAACTTTAAATGCTTGGGTGAAGGTCACCCTGAAATTTTTAATGATGAAAAACATGATGTTCAAGCCTCTTCTGCTCTTTATGAATCAGTAAGTCCCACAGTTGTTTCCACTAGTATTCCTGGGTTAAGAGATCTGAAAATAAAGGAGTCTCTTGAAAGTCATGCTTCTGGACCATCCACTGAAGGTACTGCACAACATGAAAAGTCAACAGCTTCTGGGTTATCTGAGGAGCAATTTGCACTACCTGCAAAGACATCTAAGCTTCCAGTTGTTACTGGTGAGGCAAAGCTTGACTTCGATTTGAATGAGGGAATTACATTAGATGATGGATCCCAAGTCGAGTCAACTATCTTTCCCTCCACAAATTGCGCATCTGCAACTCATATAACTGGTGCCTCCTTTTTGAATCCCAGACCAAATGGATTGCCTGCTCCAATAACAGTGGCATCAGCAAAAGGACCATTTGTGCCACCTGAGAACTTACTGAAGATCAAAGGGGAGCTTGGCTGGAAAGGCTCGGCTGCTACCAGTGCATTTCGACCAGCTGAACCACGAAGGGTTTTGGAGCTGCCACTCAGTGCACTTGACATTCCACCTGATTCTGCAGGGAAGCAAGGCCGTCCTCCACGTGATATTGACTTGAATGTAGCTGATGAGAGAACCATGGATGATGTGGCCACTCAAAGCTCAGATCGAACTGGGGCATCTGAATCAGGGGTAGATGCATCTTCACGGTCTGCTGGAGGGATTGATCTTGATCTAAATAGAGTTGATGAGAATCCTGAAAATGGGCAGTTCTTAGGGTGCACCAGTCATAGGCTAGGAGTACCACTTTTGCCAGTAAAACCAGCATCGGGAGGAATCTCTAATGGAGAATCCAATGTATTAAGGGATTTTGATTTGAACAATGGACCAAACATCGATGAAATTCCCACGGAACCTGTTCAAAAGAACCAAAGTTCAAAAAGCAGTAGTGTTCCATTTGTACCTCCAGTTCCTGGCCTCAGAATGAACAATGGCGAGTTAGGAAGTGTATCATCGTGGTTTCCCCTGGGTAACTCTTATCCAGGTTTTGCCCTACAATCCTTTTTGCCTGATAGGGCAGAGCAACCGCCATATCCAATTGTGGCTGCCCCTGGGGCCCAAAGAATCCTGGGATCAGTTAGTGGTGGTGGACCTTTTACAACTGACATGTATAGGGGCCCTGTGCTTTCATCTTCTCCAGCCATGTCATTTTCTCCTGCGACAGCATTTCCTTATGCTGGATTTCCTTTCGGGTCCAGTTTCCCACTTGCCTCTACTTTTTCAGGAGGCAATACAACATATTCAGATTCAGCATCTGCTGGTGGTTCAGGCTTCCTTTCCATTCCTTCTCAACTAGTTGGACCTGCTGGTGCTGTTCCATCTCACTATCAGAGGACATGTGTCATAAACATTCCTGAAGGTAGCACCAGTGTGGGATCTGATAATAGTCAGAGATGGAGCAGGCATAGTATTGATCTGAATGCAGGACCTGGAAGTGCATCCATTGAGGGCAAAGACGAGAGACTTCCTGTGCCTTCAAGGTCACTGTCAATTGCAACTTCCCAAGTTTTCATGGAGGAACAGGGCAGAACATACGGACTTTCTGGTGGAAGTTTGAAGAGAAAGGAACCTGATGGTGGTTGGGATGCTGATCGATCAGTTTACAAGCAGTCCTCATGGCAATAAACATTCCTTAAACAACTTCTCAGTCAGTAGCTTCAGAGTATGGTGAGCTTTTCTTTGTTTTCTGTTTGACTTTGAATGTATTGTGATGTTCATAATCTTTTTACTTTGGCAATTTGCAGGCACTAGTACACAATGGACTTGTTGTATCAATTTTTAAGTTGTACACAAACAAAGCAACATGCACCTTGGTGTCTCGAGGATGATGTGGAACTATTTCAGAGAATACAAAACCTTTCTGTATTTCGTGTAAATGTTGAAATATGATGCTCTCCTTGAAACAATTTTTTCTCATGGGCTTCAGCAACTGCTTTGCTTGCATTTCTTAGCATTTTCAAGCATTTTTTTGCAGGTTTCCATAGGAGGGTGTACATACTGGGCTTGTAAGACGGTACTGTATTCCTTTCACCATCCGATCCGCCATGAGCCACGGTATTAATGTTGCATCTGCAGAAGAAGTAGCATTAATTTCTATATTCGACAACTGCTTTGGCTTTGTCATCTGTTCCAAGCTGGTGACTCGTATTGCTAGGTGACATGGATACATAATGTGCTGTTCCAGCAATCTTTTCAGCTGCAGCTGCCCCCTTGCGAGTTTGCCCTAACTTGAGCATGGTCCTTCATGCTTACTTCCACTTTACAATTGTGGAATAGTTCTATCGAACTGACATGTAAGCTCGTGACCAGCGGGGTGATGGGGGTTGGAGTTGTGAAGTTGTGCAGCCAACATTTTTTTTTGTTTTGACCGTGGACAATGCTTAGTTTCTTATGTCAGTGGTGGATGCCATGAGAATCTAACCCCACGGTTAGTTCCTTTTCTTTTTGGTTTCTTTCCTAGTGAGAGATTGTACGTCTTTGTGTCGTATGCTGTAGGATCAGATTAGTGCTTAATTGTATAACTTTGTGTCTTATGTTGTAGGATCAGATTAGTGCTTAAGTAGTTTATTGATACAGTTGTGAGCTTGTATAGAATTATAGTTTTATAATTTCTTCTGGCTTTCTAATGGCAGGTGAATAGAGGCTTCCATAGCCTATTATATTTGACGTTATTTCATTACACCCGTCATGCATAATTATTATTATTTTTTATATCAAGTGTCGGATAATGAATAATAATTATTTGTCGTAGGAACTATCGAATAGGAACCTTTTTCTTGTTTTTTTTTTTTCGAGTTACTCTTTTAGTTCAGGTAAATTTAATATGCAGTCAGCACACTGATATGGAGGTTGTCATCGTTGTCCTAGTTCTGGTATATGCCGTAGATTATCATAATATATTGAAATACTCATTTAATAAAAAGACGATATGTTTCATTGATATGAATGTTAATAACAATTGCATTTCCAAAATGTGATTGTGTAGGTTTTCAAGATACCAAAAGAGCTAAAGTTTTTCAATTTTGCATATGATAGAAAATTTTCAATTTTAAAATTTAAATTGGTTAGCAACTGAATTAGCAAATTGCTAGTTTATAAAATTATTCTAATAATAATAAAAATACGATATATCCTTGTTGAAGCTTGACTTCATTGGAATAATAGAATAATGGTTGTGGCGGATTAAATTCCAACTGCGAAGCTAATGTACTAGACTGGGTATGGAGAGAGATTGGAGTTCCTCTCCACGAGGCACGAGCAACATCTGACTTCTTGACCTCAGAAGCAAAAGGACGGTTGTGATATCCGTAGTGTGCCCGTGATGCTCTCTCTTTCTCTCGCATCTATTACTTTAGCGAGAAGATAAAGGGCTATAGGAACTCTTGAACACAATGAAAAAGTCATGAAGGTGTTCAGGAGGCTTTGTCACAATCAATGTAGACTTGCATAAAGCTCTTTTTGCTTTAACTCAATGATGGACTTAATTAAATGTGT
This sequence comes from Pontederia crassipes, assembly GCA_030549335.1. Lineage (NCBI taxonomy): Eukaryota > Viridiplantae > Streptophyta > Magnoliopsida > Commelinales > Pontederiaceae > Pontederia > Pontederia crassipes. The sequence continues at coordinate 19,319,619 of CM060184.1, read as the reverse complement.
GATACTGAATTAGTCAGATTCAATGATAATTCAATGATAGATTCTAATCTCTTGGCAGTATATGAATTGAAGGATATTTGAGGTGGCAATAAAAAAAAACATAATGAATGTTGGAGGGTTTCCTTTTTAATGATATAAGATCATAATTTTTCTTCCAATGCTTTGTGCTCAACTTCTTTTTCTAAAAAGATTTAGGGAATATGTTGATCCAAAAAGGTTCACATGTGTTATCATTGATTCATAAATCAATGATGATCATAAACATTTTTTAAGATGAATTTATAATAAAATTATATCTACATGATAGTTCACATGTGTGAAACTCATTTATATCCACACAATTCCTAACCTCTTTCTAAAATATTAAAGATGTCACTACTTTCAGGATCCAAAAAGAAAAGACTCAACTATAGGGTAAAGTATTAATCTTGCTTATATTCCCGTCATTATAGTTTTGTTACGGAACATAGGTGAGACGAATAAAAGGTTATATTCTTGTGAATGTGATATCTTTTTTTTTTGATATTTTTAGTTGTGTTTGGTTGATAAAAATGATATTCATAATTGTTATTCTAGACATTGCTTGGATGAAAATGAATAATATTTAAATTTTAAAATATTTATCTTTTAAAAAATATGAATATCCATTTTTAAAATTTTAATTCTTAGTAATCTTTTCAAATTTCAATATTAAATACTTAGAATAAAGTTTAATATAAATTATTAGTAAACATTAGCTCTTGGGATACAGTAATTAAAGCATCAACATATTATTAATATAAAATGTATAATATAGATATTATAATTAATTAACCTGTTTTATCTCTCTTTGGGCATATCTTTGCTCGGAATAGATATATTACTCCATTTTTTTAAAGAGCTTGATAACCTAGTGGATAAGCTCCCCACAAGATCAAACACACTTTGGAACCTGTGAGATAAAAAGGTGATTGTAAACCTATTGCATTGCCTGTTTCGAGATTTTTTAGCAAGATAAGTAGATATTAAATTACTTATTCTTCATCCAAACAATGGCAATAGAATAGGTGATTTTTAGCATAAGTATATAATATCATTCAGGATTATCTGACAATTTAAATGATTTTTGCTAGAAAGATGCATTGTCAATTTATCAGCAATATGTTAGTAATCTAATTGAGAATTTATATTACTTATTTCTAATAAAAATGGTTTACCGATTATTGGCATCTTTAGTCAAATACCTAATTTATATAATTTATTCAACACATTCTCTTATCCATAACATTTACTTAAAAATATAATTAATATATTAATTAGTAATATTTATGAATAAAATTATATTACTAACAAAATATTATTATTTGTGTAAATTAATTAATCAATTGATCGTACTATTAATACAATTCATATAAATGAAAAGGATATATTTAATAATAATGATAAAAAATAATAAGATCATTATGATTAATCATAATACTATAGTAATAATATACTATTATTTATTTGATTAGTTTTATTACCTATTTAGTTAGTTTTATAATTTAGTTAAGTAAAGCTTCAAAAAATAAATGTGAAAAGCAAAATTAAAAATATTATCATTCAAGTGGTAATCAAAATTTTCATGCCTCACAAACAATTTATGTTATCACTTCACAAATAGTGAGGTAGTTATACAATTTAAATTGCTCATTATTTATTATAAATGAACAAGATAATCTACTGGACATAGATAATTCAATACAAGATTACCTTATAGTTAAAAAAAGATGATCTCGAGAGAAATATTTCTCAAGAGTTAAGTAATAATTTTATTTAGATAAATATATTCTTCATATATATATTAATAAAATATGACCAAAATATTAAATGTGTGAGTACTAATTATTTTATCTCCTTTTCCACCTCATTAAAAGAATTCTTTGTTTCACCTCCAACCAAATAGACACACATATATTAATTGAAGGTATTGAAGATTTTTGTGTAAAATGAAGGAAGGGAATTCCTTCTTTGGATAAATCTTTTTGCAATGGAAATGAAGGGAAAATAAGATGCAAGAAGTATCCATCAACTTAGAGAGGCTCTTGCCTATTTATTTTGGGAATAATAGAATAGAGCTCTATCCCAATTTATTATGTCAAACACATGAGTTATTCTTCAATAATGATGACAAGTACTTTTTGTAGGATCCCAAAGGGCATCAAGAATGGGGGGATGTTAATTGATGTTCAATAAAAAATATCGATTTCACAAAGATCATCGCGGTAGCTTAAAATGATTATTAAAACTTTTGCAATTCAGATTATAAATATTTTCCGAGAGAGAGAGTGAGAGAAATCAAACACAATGAACACGAATGATTATTGACGAAGTTCGGTCACACCTTGATCTATGTCCTCGCTCAAACTTTTCAACCTCGAGACTATCAGAGATTCTACTAAGCACTTACTTTGTTTCAAATGAGGCAAGGAAGAAAGCTCTTTACACAACCACTTTTTTCCGCTTCGAGAGGCAAGACAACCTCTTATCCTAGGAAGTTAATATTTTCTCTCGCTCAATAGGTAAGATTTAAAACCTCTTTTACACAGAAGCTCTCACAATCTTTCTGAAAAATGATTTCTCCCTTTTACAATAAAACACTCACAAGAAGATAAGAGAGAAATAAAAAATGCTCTAAAATGATAACTTCAAAAGAAATTATCTTTTTTTTAATTTCTTGAAGTTTTGCTTCAATGTTTGGATGAGTGCCTTCACTAACACTCCTTTTATAGGCTTTAGTATGTGAAAAATTTGTCCAAAACTAATTTCACATTTTTCTCATTCAAAACTAGATGTTACTATTCATTTACCGCATTTATGAACCGGTCGATCAATCTATACGACTGTTGGACTGATTTCCCTAGTTATCGCAGTTGGTCGGTCGATCGGTATCATCTCGGCATCGATCGATATAGTCTCGTCATGGAATCTGGGTAGTACATGCATCGATCGATCGATCGGCATTTTGGATCGATCGGCCGGTGTTGTCTCGACCGGCATGCTTTACTTCGACAGACAGGTTGACCGACCTGCACGATTCATAACTTTCTGCACAGCTGTCCAAATTAGATGAATTCCATTGATAGCTAACAGGATTCTCTACAACTTTGATATTAATCTTCCATCCATAATCTAACAAGATCATAGTCAATTATTCAATTCAAGTGTAGTGCATAAAGTTATCAATTTTACTTAAACTTTTCATTGTTTAACTTTAATCTTTTGAGATTTGTATCATCAAAATATAATTATATAAAGTACTAAAACTTTGACCCAACAATCTTCCACTTTTTTATGAAGATAAATCGAGAAATATGAAAAATATATAAGTTGCAAAAAAAGTTATAAAATTCTTGTAAAATCAATTTTACTCCCACTAACACTTAGTTTTCCTTACAATGATAGATATTCATATGAATATTAATTGTACGATACTCTTCGTATAAAATTATATTCAGATCATGTTTCTCCTATATTTCTCCCCCTTTTATTTTGTCAAAAAATAGTTTGCCCATAAAGGATATATCTAATTTCCCCTTTTGTAAAATAAATTATTCTCCCCTTTTTGTCGTGAACATGTAAAGTATCATGAAAAAAGAAACTCCCCCTAAATTTATGGCTATTTTAAAATGTAATCAAATTAATTTAAAAGCTATGAAATCCATAAGTTAAAAATTATATAGAATCAACATATTACAAAAACTTTGATACAACAATGATATATTAAAATAAGGTTGAAAACATGCTCCCTCCTATCATTATGACTAATTTTCTTTTTCTTAAAATAAATGATGATTTTGAGCTTTTGAGAAGGAATAAAAAAAGTATATGACACTTTTACCATAACATTTGTGTCTTCACCTTTCCATTCGTCCTTTGATTTACATGTGAGGCACATCTGAAAAAATAATCAAGTAACTTTTGATACTCAAAGTATTTTGGGTCCTATTTTGTTAGATAGTGTTTCTTTCGGAACCTAAATCATGTCGTGTTGTGATAATTTTCTTATTTTACATTGGTATGTGTAATGCCCATAAAGTTCACATGTAAAGCATTTGAAATGTGATTTTTTATGAAAGGGATGATTAGACTTCCAATAGAAATTTTCATTTCCAAAATGTTTTCTAAGATTAGTTTTTGTTATATGAGAACTCGTCTTATTTAGTGATTTTTTTTAAAAGAGTGTTTTCTTTCTTCACTTTTTCTAGAGAACATGCTAGTTTTACAATTTCACAAGCATGTGCAATTTCTAAATTATCAATTTCATTTTTCAGATTTTTATTTTCCACAAAATATGCATCCTTTTCTTCCTTTAATTTTTCAATGTTTGGATGAGTGCCTTCATTTTACATCAAAAAAAGATTTTCTTCGGAAGAATTCGATGAGTCATAATTTGAATTTGAAAAATTAGAAATTACGTCATTGTCTTGTGTCATTAAGCATATGTATATTTCGTCACTAGAAGAGCTTAATGAATCACTTGTATATCTAGACTCTTCATAATTTTTTCTTTTTACCTTTTTGAAAATTTTTTTATTTGTGGTGTTTGTATGATCTTCTTATTAGCTTTTCGTTCTTGTCTTTTTTTTACTAACTTGAGATACTTATCTAGTTTTCTTGTGTATAGAATAAGTTTTTCGTCCACTTTCTCTTCACTTGACTATTCTTCTTTTGTTTTTGCTTTCAATGCCAATATTTTCTTCTTTAAGGCTTTTTCTTCTTGATCTTCTTGAATTGAGATATCATAGATTGGAAGTCAACCAATAAGATAATCAAAATTCAATTTGTTCAAATTTTTTTCTTCGATCATGGTCATCTTCGTATGCCATTTAGATGAGAGAGACCTGAGAATCTTTTTAAGGGTTAGATCTTTGCTCGCCCAAGGAGACTAAACCATTCAAAATATTATTAAATCGATCTACCATATCATTTATGGATTCATTATCATGTATTTTGAAATAATTATATAAATATTGTTAAGACCGGACCGGACAAAAAATCGAAAAAGTCTCCCTTTCAGATCGAATCGGTCGGACCGGTCAAATCGATCGGTGGGACCAGTTAATAATAAAATATTATAATTTAATATAATACATTAAATTATTTATGTAACAAATATATAAGATATAATAGTGTAAAAGTTTATAATAAAATTAAATCATAATATTTTAAAGTCTAACAAGTTAAATTATAAGATAAAATATTATAATCAAAATAATTTTCTATAAAATATTCTCTATTACCTTCATAATTTCATTATTAAAAAATTCTCTCTCTTCCATTACCAAAATCTCTCTCACTTGCCTTTCTCTCGTCTCAAACTCTCTTTCTCTCCTCCAATTTCTCTCTCACATACGTCTCTCTCTCTTCCCAACTCTCTCACATATGGCTTTCTCTCCTTCCAAACTCTCTCTCTCTCATTCCTCCAATTTCTCTCTCGCATACGTCTTTCTCTCTTCCCAACTCTCTCTCTCTCATTCCCAACATCTTTCTCTCTTCCCAACTCTTTCTCTCTCATTCCCAACATCTTTCTCTCTTCCCAACTCTTTCTCTCTCATTTTCAACACTCTTATTTATTTCTCTCTCATGATGAATCCGGTTCAGCTGGTTCAGTTCATGGTTTAACTCGGTTTTATCCGATTTTATTCGATTTTTGACCAAGTTTGACCGATTTAATCCGGTTCAAAAGATAGTCCGATTTTAACCTTCAACATGACCTGTGTCAACTGCTGGTCGACGATCGGACTAGTCGGACTGGCCGGTTCGGTCCGCTCCTCACAACATTGAATCATATTAATGGTTTAACATATTCAATCTAGATTATTTAACTTTGTCGGTTCCTTCATAAGTAGTGATGAGCTTTTTCCAAATCTCAGTTGTAATTTCACAATTTGAATCCGATTAAACTCCATTGAATTCAAAGCATAATAAAAAATATTTTGACACGTTTTGAAAAAATCTTTTCTCTTTCTTTAGGATGTGTAGGTAGTTTTTCATAAAGATAATAACATTTTTCAACGATGTCCTACATGTCAATATAAATTGAACAAATGTATGCTTGAATTCTAATTTTTCAATATACAAAATTTGATCTATTTAAAAGGGGAGGACGACTACTTGATTGTCCTTCGGCAAAACTAAAATCACTTGATACCATAGTTCTAAAGATTGTTAAATATTAAAACAAGACGATTGAATCTTAAAACAATTAGATCTAAAAATGATTAGATTTTCAAACAAGATGATTCAAAAAATCAAAACAAAAGCAACCCATACCAATTGTAGAATCCTAAAGAGCACTAAAAGGGGGGGGGGGGGGGGGGGGAAGGGGTGAATTGGTGTTTAATAAAACATATCGATTTCATAAAAATCATCACGAAAGCTTAAAATCGATTATTAAAACTTTGCAATTAAGATTATAAACACAATATGAGAGGAAGAGAGAGTGAGAGAAATCAAACACAATGAACACGGGTAGTTGTTGACGAAGTTCGGCCACACTTTGACTTACGTCCCCACTTCGACTTCTTGACATCGAGATCGTTAGAGATTTCATCTTTTATACAATCATATTTTCTCCGCTTCGAGAGGTAAGGCAAACTCTCCTTCTGAGAAGTTAATTTTTTTTCTCGCTCAAGAGTTAAGATTTAGAACTTCTTTTACACATGAGCTCTCAAATCTTTCTGAAAAATTGTCTCTCTTTTATAATAGAACACTCACAAGAAGGGAAGAGAGAAATAAAGAAAGTTCTAAAATGATAATTTTAAGAAAAATGATCTTCTTTTGATTTCTTGAAGTTTTACTTCATTGCTTGGATGTGTGCCTTCGCTTCTGACTTTGTCACTCCTTTTATAGGCTCTAACATGTGAAAAATTCGTCAAAAATTAATTTCACATTTTTCTCATTCAAAACTAGTCATTACTATTATTTGACCAGTGGATTGGTCGACCGCATTTATGGACCGATCGACCGATCTATATGACTGTTGCACTGATTTCAGCTGGTCGGTCGACTGGTTCGTCGACTGGTATCATCTCGACGTCGATCGGTATAGTCTTGTCATGGAATCTGGACAGTATATGCATTGATCAGTTGTCCGTCATCTTGGATCGGTCGATCGGTGTTGTCTCGATCGGCCTGCTTTACTTCGACCGGTAGGTTGATTGACCTGCACTGTTTTGATCAAAACTTTCTGCACAATTGTCTAAATTAAATAATTTTGGATTCTATGAATAGCTAACATGATTCTCTATATTTTTTTATATTCATCTTCCATCCATAGTCTTACAAGATCATAGTCAATTATTTAACCCAAGTGTAGTGCATAAAGTTATCTATTTTATTTAAACTTTTTCATCATTTAACTTTAATCTTTCGAGGTTTATATCATCAAAATATAATTATATAAAACATTAAAACTTTGACCCGACACTTTTGTCATTTTAAGAAACATTATACCTATGCCCAATAATTTTATAAATAATTTCAACTTTTAGGTGAAAATGATTATTCTTCGTTCATACTTCAATATATATATGTATATGTACTGTTTAGAATAAACATTCTTTTCCTTAGATTATTTATTGTCAAACCAAAATACAACTAAAAGGTTCAACCAATAAAGTACTAAAAACTCCGAGTAAAAATGGACATTGATGGGTCATTTGATTAGGAGATATTTTTTCAATAAAATAAAATAATATAATATCCTATTACTTAAAAAACAAATATATTATTATTCTATTTTTTGTTAGGTTCAAATAGAATATAATTTTAAAATAGAATATTTTATAAATAAAATTTTATATTATGATGTTTGTTATAATAATAATACATGGATCAAAATAAAATAAAATATAGTTGAAAATTTTTAAAAATACAATGTACATATGTGTTTTTAAAAGAATGTTTATATTTTATTATGGGGTTAAAAATATTAGTTTCACGAGTTTTAAGATGATTTTTAGAAAAAAATGATGTTTGACTAAGTTAATTATATTTCATATCATATTCGGTGATATTACTGGAATATTCTGTCTCTTCTATTCAGCTAAGTCATCTAAAGATAAGCTCATATGTACATGAACATCTCTATGCCATCATTTCTATAATCATAAATAATATCATGACGTCATATGTGCATGCCATGGTCAGGATTCTCCACATTATCATGTTTGAGGGACTCAAATGTTGTACCGACATATTTCATCGTGTCATTGAAGGTAGAAGACCCATATAATTTTCTAATTCTTTTATGGTTGACAATGAAAAGCATAGTAAAAATGACACATGTAAACAACTAACCTAAAGACATCGATTAACTAGTCTCTATTGCTTTAATAGATAAGAAAGTCAAATATATAAGCCCACAAAGACGAACTCTCGAGGGTGGAGGGGTTGGGGGTCGGGGAAATACATGTTATAAAATTAATAAATATTAAAATAAATAAATATGTGTAAACATATTAAATAATGTGCTCTTAAAACTTAACTTATATATACTCCCGTTTCTAACAATACGTAGGTCCGTCCCCATGCACATATTTTTACAAAGCATAGTACACTTGTCATAAAAATGATGTCTCATCCAATTGGGTATCTAACAACAATAGCAACATCATGATGTAACATAGACACATAATGAAACTCAACTAATAGAACTCCCTACTAGAATTGATCATTGTCAATAGTGAAAAAGTTATTGGATAAGATCAAATATCAAACCATTATGGTAAAAAGAAAACCATTATGTTATAAGAAGAGACTGCACAAATACTAGACGATCGTCCACACACTTAATTTGGCAGTGGAAAAGAGATTTGAAAATTTTAATGCATTTTCTAGCAATTGTTGTCTCTTATAAATCTGTTTGTTGTTCTATGAGGCATTTGATACATTTTTTTTACCAAAGGCAGTCAATGATCATCACTCTACTACTAGATCAATAAAATACACCAAGGACAACACTGCTAGAGCCATTTGACTTTGAAAATAATAAAGAACTTAGCCTAACAAAACTTAGTGTAAATTTATGTCAAAATGTGAATCTCTTGTACCAAAATAGCTAAATGAATAAAATGAAATTGAGCTTATAATTTACCTAACTTAGTGAAAGTTAGAATTTTACTTCATATATTGTAGTCATATTTTTCTATTTAAACTTGGATTACATCATTAGGTTGGTGAAATAAATGCACACAAACATAGAATATGCTTAGTAACAAGCATCACCTAATAAAAACTTATTTCTATCAAAATTTAAGAAGGAAAATGCCTATTTGTAGTTGAATGCAACAACATCCTAGCATATATTGCCAATACGTATCTGTGTAAAAACAATCAACAATAAGGGAAACCTATTAGCAATTTTCATCTAATTCCCACAATAATCATTTATGCCAAGTAAGCTACGCTTAATAATTGTTTGTGTAACACCTTATAGTCTATTTAAAAAATTATGTTGACATCAAGCTCAGACAACCACACTTGCAATCGTTGGCATATGAGGAAAAGTCACACTTTTAATTTTCCTTCTATTTTTTCACCCGACTCCTGGGGATTAGTGAAGCCTTTCACTTTCTTTTACTCTTACAAATTCTCATTTGTCTCCTTTTGATTCTTATTTGTCTTTTCAATTATATTTATTTCTTCCATTCCCTCACTTCCTTTCATCCTTCATTTTTTTTTGTGTTTCTCCCTTTATGTTGATTGCAACATAGGACCAAGAAGGAAAACTTGGAGCTGAAAATGTAATGCCAGAGGAAGAACATGAAGAAATGAAAAATCGATTATGAAAGTTTTTATAATGGGTGATTTAAGTCATGAAGTATGTTTACTGAGAGTTATGACATTTTTTAAAACTTCTAACGAGTTAAGATTCATGTTAGTACTTGGTTGTATGATTTTCTAATATTGCTTCTCATTATGAATAAAATTTAGGGTTTAAAGTTCTCAGACTCGATGATTTACATGCTAGAAAACATGTGTATGAATGTCTTGATTATGATCTTTGCTTTGTGATAGATTTAATTGTTTCTAAGTATGTTAGGGGCATTACTGCTATAATTATTAGATTTAAATGTTGTGTTAGATTCATGGAAGTGAACTTAAGTAGGTTTGTCGATTATTAAAAATGTTATGTAAAAATCTTCAATATATGCCTATTTAATTATGTGTGGTTATGATTTAATTTATATAAATTAATCTTATGAATGTTTATGGTTGTTTATGAAATGGAAATGGAATGGATGTATTAGAATGACTAATGTTGCACTTGATGATGAAATGAACTTGAAAATAATTATAAATGATCTTTGGACTATGTCATATGTTGATGTATTGATAAGTTTATGGACGTTTGTATTTGAAATATAATTGAAAACTTAAGGGGTTTTGTAATGCTCCACGATTTTGCTGAAAAGATCGAACGAGAAGTTTTAGACATTTAAAATTTTCAACAGAAATAGCCATTGCAATTTTTCGGATGTCCGGTGACTGAATGATAAAAAAGTAGGTCATATGGAACTCAATGATAAAAGGTCAGATGTCCAACTTCCTCGGATCATATGTTTGGAATGTTGAATAAAATGAACCCTCATGAACTTGAAAAATTCAAATGACGATCGACCTTTTTGAGAGCATTAAATCCCTAAGGTCGAGAATCTCCATTTTCTACTCCAAGTAAGTTCATCCTTCGTTCAACTTTTCGAACATCTAAATCGTGCGCCGACCTTGGAATGACCTGATGAACCTATCAAACATTTGTCTAACCTTTTGGATGTCCGAAATACAATCGAATGATGGAATGATTATAATTGACTCGGATGACCTTCAACATTTCAGACATTTGGACGAGAACTTTCATACATTTGAAAGTTTAATAGTGATCAAATTTTAATTTTCAAATTCAACTAACATTAAATCAATTTCTTTTGGTCGTGAACTTTTCCTAATGATGCATGATATTGATTGGGAGTTGTCCTTACTCTCATGAGACTTGATAGAATCCAATGTGATAAAAAAGATAAAGATATAGGTTAAGAAAAGTAAAAGATGAAAAAGGAGGGTTGTCATTGCTTATATCTGTGTAAAGGAGAACTAAAAATGATAATTAAATGGAGGATTATGTATTAGAATTTAAGGCAAAATGGTGATGACACATGGTCTGGTGAAGGAAAAATAATGTGACAATTATTTTTGTTGTATGGGATGACTCCATTCAAAAAAAATATATTTCACAAAAAAGTGACACATCTTTCCCTTATATTAGGGTACCTTTCGTGGAACTAATTCCGCACTGATCATTATGATATAAGTTATATTCTTTGGCACTAAATACACTAAAGTGGAGAGCTCTTCTAAATAAATGAAAAATGAAAAGAAAAAAATGAATGGAAAGATTAAAAGCAATATTGCTACATCTTGATGATGATGAAAGGACTACATATTAATGCTAATGAATAAGGAATAATGATGAATTTATGATCCTTTCAAAATGATGGAATGATTTCTTTTCAAAGTGAGATGAATTATCATCTAATGCTTATAAATGATTCAGGATATGGTCTTTTATCATGGTCAAATATTGATCATTTTATCACTATATTTTATTGTTGTCCTAAGATGAACTTAAAATCTTTATGATCATGTGACATAAGTTATATCTCATTGTTCCCATTGCATGTTAATTTTTAGGAGCATCGAAGTAGATAATTATTTATCCATGCTCAATCTTAAAAGAATTTTCTCATGACTTAGTTATGATGTTATCACATTTAGTATTGTGCTAACAGAAGGATTTTCTTTTCTGCGTTGATCCTCGCAGACATTTGATCTCATGTGTGTCCAATTGATATGTGCGTGCGACGACATTGCTTGGATGGCATGTGCACATGGATATTTTTTGTTTTATGTAATTATTTTTATATTTATATGAGATATTATGTTGTATTATGACACATACTTTAGATGTTTATATGTGATATGTGATGTACTAGAGATGATAATGATGCCACGTGTTGTACTTAATTGTTGAGCTTTCATATTTATGGATTTCATATTTTTATATTTTGTATTATTTGTCAAAAATATAATATTTTATTATTTTACAAGTTTTTCGTTGATGTGGCACCATTCTTGGCCACCTCAGTCAACATAAGGATCAAGATATATGAAGAACATACCACCTACGAGAAGAGTGTCTATCATGTGATGTGGGTCGAATTTTGAGATGTTACAATTTGTGATAGAAAACTCTTCATTAATTCATAGATGAACTTTTAAAAGAAAATCTTATATGAACTTAGAATCCGAATAAGGTCCCAAACACCATATTGCAGGTAAATGTATAAAAGACTTATAATTGTGAATCCAAACTAAATTAGTCAAGTTAATGCATAGCCTTTGTTGGAAGATAGAGAAAAATGTCAAAATGTTTTTCCTAGTTGGACTATTTAAGAATGAACTATAATACTATGTTAAATGTATGTCCTAGCTATCATAAGTTCAAATTAAAGACATATGAAATGGAATTAAGAGAATATGCAAAGTTGAATTATTCTATTTTAATTTTCCAATATTATTCCCTTACTTTTAGTAGTTGTAAAGTTCAAGGTAGCACTTAATTGCTTCCTTGGTCTACTAATATTTTTCCAATACTAATTACTTTTATTGATCACAATGTTCATGGGAAAGATGGAAATTTTTTAGGAAAAGAGAAAAGGATGAGATAGATTTTATCTTTGAAAGGTAAAAACTAAGTTAGATGTCATCATTTTGGCTTCGCCGTGATCGACTGGAATATTGAAGAATCTACCAAATGTAGTTGTTATATTGATGCTACATACTCATAAGAGTACAAAATGATATACTTGAGATAGAAAAACTAATAGAGTTATTACTAAAATAGTATTTGAAAGAAATTGCCAACAAACATTATAATAGTTTGTTAAAAATTCATAAGCTTAGTATAGTGTAACAAAATACCTCCATTTACAATAAAAAAATGCATCTTGATTTGATAAATTTCTCATTAAGGCTAAATGTTTGCTTATGAATTAGGCTAATAAAAATTAGTGCATCTTTATATTTGTAGCTAAGGGCAACACTTCAAACCTAATGATGTCTCTTATGATATAATACTTTTTAAATAATGATATTTTTTCCTCTTTTTCAAGTAAGCCGGTGAGCTCTAAACTTTTAAAAATGAACTTGTCATTTGACATTTTACTATGCATATATCAATTAGCTAGATAATGAATTAAGCAAATTAATGGGATGAAACTATCATATAGAAATCAATATCTTTTGCGGAATCAAAATGTACCTCAAATATTTCAAATTAATATATGATTCGTAAATGTGATCATTGAAAATGGGTGCACAATTACTCATTCTAATCTCCAAAAATTGTGATTCATGCATGGTTGAATTGATATTTGGCACTCGATGAAGGGTTTTTGATAATAAATTCACAAGTACCCAATCTTGTGCAGTAATACAAATATAATATATCTACAAGGAGAGAGTAAGTGTCAAGTTCATGATGAACTCGATATAATTTAGACTTCTCTAGGGCAAATAAAGTAAATGCAATAAATATAAAGTGATTAATCTAACTTAAATAAAAAGTATTAAGGAGCATGAATGCTATAAATTTAAAGGGTAGATAATATACTAAAATATTCTTGTCTGAATCCACTTAGGGAGAATCAATTGGTCAAAAGAAAAAGGGCTTTATACAATAAGTCTTATTCAACTCTAAAATCCCTTTTTCGATGTGATCAAATTTTAATTAGGTACAATGAACAAATATTATCATGCCATATTCTATTGACCTAATTACATTGAAATTATGAGTAATGGTGAAGAATATAAGTGATACTTAATTCTAAGACAACCTATTATATTTCATTTAATGAGACAACTGGTTAAACAAAAAGTGATTATCACTATTTAGTAACCTATGCTAATCTAAATAGTAGTCAATCACTTTCTTCAGTCAATAAGTAAAAGAGGTTTATGCTATAAACTAATTAATAGCCCCAACACTTCATCTAGCCTTCTAATAAAAGAGATTTAGCCACATGTGTTGCCATAAAAAACACAAAAATAATGAAAATAACGCAAGAAGTCATTCGATTATGATCTTAAAAGTTCAAAACACCTAAATAGAAAAATGAATTATCCTTGCATCAAAATTGTATTTGTCATGTGAAGTGCCTCCCAAAATAAAGCCCTTGCCACTTCTCTTTACAAGTTGTTCTTTACTCATTCCTCCAATCTATAACATACTAGAAAAACATAAATAAATCATAAATACCAGTCAAAATCTTTCTAAAATGTCAATATGATCATATTAAAAGACAGCACGATTACAACATGTCCTATCAAGGTGTATTATTTATTAGTACAATTGTATTGTGTTGTTCGATATGATATGGCCGTATTGAGCCAATACGATCCATATTGACTAATACAACTTGCCCGAAATTATTTCAGGAAAACTCTTATGATTAGCATTCTAACTCATTATAGACATTAATTGATATAGCTATAGAAATTTGCATTTCGTCTCTTTTTTTTTTATTCATTAAGTCCTACAAGTGATTCAATCACAAAGTATATATATCCATGAAACATAGTAATCGAACACAATAATATGTGCCAAAATCATTTGACATAAGTATCATGGTTGTCCATTCTAATCATTACATCTTTGATTCCAATCACCTACAAGAGAAATCCATCTCACGAGCTTATGTCCAATATGTAAGGTAATAACAATTTAAACGATGTCACTTTTTAGTGCTATTCATCATCATTCTTATTGGAAAATTAGGCACACTTTTCACACTTATCATATACTTTTCACAACATAAACATAAAAATGAAATAAAATTCTTAAAATTTCATGTATAATCGTAAGTGTGTTGAAATTACGAATAACTTTTTTACTTTCTTTAATCCTCTAACCTTCATCATTGATTTCACATATAAGGGATGAAAGTTTTGGAAATAAATGTCTTCATTCAATCACATTTTACATGACTAGGGTGCGTATTTGCATTAGCCGTTAAGCACATTATGATAATATATGTATTTGCTTTATCTTTCATATTCTTTGCTTTCTTACATTGTCATACGTCATTGATATAATAAATCATTTAACGTAAACATATTTTTTTCATTAAATTTCAATGCACATATTCCTCTTGATTAAGAGACCTTGACAATAGACACACTTCCTAATACAAGGTCATCCTAACTCTCATCAAAGCTATTATGTCTTCCAAAAAATGGTCGTCCTTAATTTTGTCAAATACATTCATTAGCCTGCATGTCTAAACACCAAGGGTATACTTCTCTGGTGCTCATTATAGCATGATATCATCGATGTGCCAAGTCACATCCTTCAATATATAAGTATTCATTTTTTACGCAATATAACAATTAATAATCTTTTAAGTACTACTCACTTTTCATCATATAGGTTATAGACATTGGACATGAACTTAAAAACATAATTTTCAATATGTTAAATACAATAAGGATCAATTGTCCTATTGGGTTGACCGATTGACTATGTCCGTCCATCTAATGTGTTGCACATTGTAGTTAAAATTAAATTCACTAGCAAATACACTAGTTGCTCATCTAATATAAAAAATATGAGTAAAGAGTGTTGAATTCACAAAAAATAATATTAATTAAGTATCTTATCTTTTAAATTAATAAGAGAGAAAACATATTTTTGAAAATAGATTTTTTAATTATAAAACAAATACTAAAAATAATAAGATATTATAGTGATGCTGAAGTTAGGCCGATGAAAATAGATAAGGATAAATATGTGAACTAGAAAAGATTAATTTAATTTTTTTAAGATGGGTTAGAGTTCCCTTGAATTATTAATTGAATAAAATCAAATTGCAGTCCCTACGAACTAACATCCCCTTAACCTAATCAAGTAGACTAAAAAATTTAATTTAATAAGAATTGAACTCTCCACAATCTGCATCAAACTAGATTAAAGTTAAGATGCATTAAATTATATTTCTTAGACTATTAATCACTTCACAAACTGGTATAGATGAACAAATCACATAAACTTAATTCTCAATGCATTAGTTATCAAATTTATATCAATTAGTAATTTTAAATAAAATCAATTAAAATTAGTATCTTAAATTATGAAATTAAACGCTCCACAAATTGGTATAGACTAATTCAAAATTTTAAATAACTAAATTAAAAGCATTAATCAAAAAACACTAAAACAACTAAAATAGGGTTCAAAATATTTTCAATATCCTAAAATAAAATATTTAAAAATATGGAGTTCATCCTAAAAATTTTGGAAAAATAAAATAGAAATAATTACACCCGGATGTTAAATAAGAACAAGTGTATGGCTTTGGACATGAACATTGGCCAACCACACTTCTTTGGCCTTCGATTGCGAACTCCCCTTTTGGTCGCTTCCCTAGAACACATGAGTCAATAATTAGAATAACCTAGACTTCAGGGCACGAATTGGCTTCAATAAATGTGATGTACATTTATAGGTGCAAATGACTTCATGATGTTATGAAAACTTCTCGTGATAAAATTTGTTTCGGTATTAGATGAAATTTCAACTACGTCATGCAATTTAGACTATGACAAGTCAGTATGTTGTGTAATTCATAGTCGTGAGGATCAATCGACTTAAATTAGATAAAATTTGAATATGGCGAATGGGTGAATTGACGTTAGAAGGTTGATTAATATGCGTAAGTCATACATCATGTGCATTGTCACACTCAACCCCGTGACTAAGTTCTAATCTCAATCATTACATCCTTTAATTATATTTAGCAATTCTAAAAATAAAATCGGCAAAATCTCCCTTCCTTACTTATATTTTGTTATTTGCCAATAGATACAATAGATGCATATATACTCATCAAAGTTTACTCAAGATATATAAGACATAATGTTCACATATTGTCACTATTGATTCATAAATTATTTCAAATATAACACCTCACAAGATCAAGTTTTATACAACCTTACAAAAAATTCTAATAAACTCTATTACAACTCTCGAGTTTATCTATTACATTTCAAAAACAAAAGTGATGAGAAAAATAAAAGTACTCCAACGGCTCGACTTCTTCTATATGTAACAAAATAAGCTCCGAGTTGACTTAACTTAAAAACTTATAAGTATCTGAAAAATTTAAAAAGGGTACTATGAGTAATAATTATTTGTTCAATTAGTGGAATCAAATTATAACATAAGGGAATAATACGAGTGTATATAATATTCAAATATTCACATTCTCCATGTGAGAAAATGTTTAAAGTAAAACTTATATAACATAAATTTTCAAATCACATGAACTTTTACATAAATAAAAGTAATATAAGATATCATAATATTCTCAATTAAACTTTACACATGTGTCATTGCACATACTCATCATCGATCAATACGTATCTTTCCATGATCATGTGTGATACAATTAAGTAGAGTTTCATAATCATGAGTCTCTGATATATAGACCATATCATAGGTCAATATGTATCTCTACATGATTGTATGCCATATAGTTAATCAGAGATTCACAATTATGATTCTCAGATACACAAAGCATATCATGTGTCAATGCGTATCCTTTCATGATTATATGTAGAGCTTCACAATCTTTATTCTCAGATACGTAGATTATATCACGGGTCAATACATGCACACAGATCGGCCCCCAAAGAGCTCCCAAATCATATCAGATCGATACGTCACAAAGGTTTCATGTATATTTAATGCAGTCCCAAAGGCCATTTTCAACCAACGAATAAACACATAGAGTTTAGCAATATTAAAATACACATGTTATAATCACATATCATTATCAACTAAAACTTATTTTAATTTCACAAGCATTGTTTCCTGAAAATATTTTCATGTAAGAGGTGATTCTATCTCATATGAAATCTTTGAAACATATCATAAATACTTTTCATAGTTCAAGATATATTTCATTAATAATAATAATAATAATAATAATAATAATAATAATAATAATAATAATAATAATAATAATAATCATCATCATCATCTTTGATTGAGATAATACCATAAATAAAAAACGAATATATATCATTTTGCTATGTTGTAAATTTAGTTACTCACCTTATACTTTATTCCTTCAAGGAGGTTTACTAAATTTCTTTTCTTTCACTTGTAACTTGATGTTTTTCTACAAGCAATAATATATTTTTTTAACTTTCCAATTACAACAAAATAGTACGCTATATATGCTCATGATGCATGAATTCTTATGCACCATAAATACATATAAACTCCACTAATACCAATTTCTAATTTTAGATATTTATATTCATAGGCTATTTCATAATTAGAACTTCTTAATCCTTCATAGCTTAATTAGGCGTTGTTTCAGAATTTCAAACTGAGTGTCTGTCAATAAATAATTCATAACATCCTAATCGTAAGTGCAAATTTTATGATTCTGAATACATTAGAAACTAAACTTATTAAGGTTTAGAACTTCCAAATATCATTAACTAATTCCAAACGGTCATAAAATACAAGACAATCTGATCTAAAGTTTGTGTTCTAGCAGACTATGTGTCACTCAAAGATTAATTTATATTTTCTGAATACTGGACAATTTAAATAAATAATAATTTTCCTGAGCACTAGACTTTCTTATTATTTAGTCATAAAAATTATAGAATTTAACTCTTTATATAACCTTATAACAAAAATAATCAATTCGGATCATGATCTGTCAATATCCTGGAACCTGAGAGAAGAATCACTATAAAATGAAAAATGTATTTCTCTCAAGATACATATCTAAATATGATGATTCCACCTCTCACCAAACCCTTACAATGTCTAATTAATCATATCCAAATTTCAAACCCTAATTTACTCCGTTCTAACTATGACCTAATTTATAAATTGAACTTGTATCTGACTCAGGACAGGATGAGTGACCAACGAAATTAAGTTTATAACTTTCTCTATAAAACTTTCTTTTAGGTGATTCTAGATGACATTAAAATCTAACTATGAATGGATTAATCATACAAAATTACATAATTTATGATTGGATAAGAAATGATCCTCTATATTAGAAGGACAATTTCGGATCAAGAGCTCATCTTGAAAAACCAATGTTTCCAAATTTTCCTAGTCCGTTTTGCTCGGATTTTAACTGATAATGTTTCAGCCATGAAAGGATAAAAATAAGTTTCTTATATATTTGTTTCAAAATTTTCTGACATCATAAGGAGGTTCAGAAAAATATCTCATTAAGTAGTTGTTCAATTATCTACTTCAATTGCTTGAAACCTAAGTGATGGTCAATCACATTTTTTTTATCATAACTAAGTGTTTTAAGCTTACTTAATTATATTTAAACATATGTATTATAATAGTTAAAAATTTTATAATTGATTCCTAATAACCTTATATAATTATTTTGTAATATTTATCGATAATTAAGTAATCATTATGCTCTAATCAAAATATTAATTACTATATACAAATATCACTTAATGAACATCCAAACTAACTTAATATGTTAATTAAATGCATGATTATACAAAGATGATGTTTATAGAACACATCCGTGACATGCATAGTTAAACTCACAAAATCCTTGGAGAATGAAAATAACGCCTTCTTGATAATGGATTCACGCCTTGCAATGGCTTCATAGTACAAAATAATCTAGCTAAAATGTCATAAATGCAAATACAGTGCCTTAAGTTTGTAGATGCTGGTGACTCATGAAATAGAGAAATTTTGGTTTATATATATATATATATATATATATATATATATATATATCTTACCTTATCATTCATCCAGAATTAGCGCGTTTGTTTGATAAAAAAAAATGACAGCTTGTAATCCTGCCTTGATTTCCAACCTTTTGATACATCTGATACAAAAAATGGTGTTTTACATTACACAAGATTTGGTGGTGATGCAATTCACACATAGCTAACATATGTTTGCCTTAAGTTCATGCTTTTTGGAAATTTATTTCACCTCAAAATTAATTTAAAAATTAAGTTAATTTGCCCACATATTATAATATTTAGAGAATTAGTAATCATAACCAGTAAATCATAATTATAATCAAAATCAACATAAAATGATGCATGCCATGATCAAATTATGAAAAATCAATTAAAATAATAATATACAATATGTTATATATTTCATGCATCATCACACAATACGTGGATGGGGTCCATATTAGAAGAGTTATATGCCTAGTTAGACATTTGATCCTCATCACAATGTGTACATGGCTTCGGGCGAACGTTCATACTTTGATCCGAATCGGTTGGCCAACATATAAAGTAGTCATTTGGTCAAATTGGACTTTAGGTTTTTTCGGTGAAGGATTTTAGGTTTTTATATCATATATTTCATGCATTTGTGATACTTGGCAATAAGGTTATCAAAATCATGATCTTGAACATCAAATCGCACACTTACGACCTCACCTAAGATATACGATCCCAATCTTAAATTTGGGATTATTTTTTTAGGATCATATCGCAAGATCCTATCGATTCTACTAATTTAATTTTTTCAATTTTTCTCTAATTTCCACCAAGTGAAATATGATTTTTGGAGAAATAAAATTAAGAGGAAGATGATTGATTATGATTAAAATTTTAAAAATATATTCTTCACAAAATAATTTTAATATAAATTTATATTAATAGTTATTTATATAATGTATTAATCATATTATTATCATTTTTTGTCAATTCATATTAAATTACTATTATATGAATAATATGTATGTATCTGTAGAAAGTCTTAATAGGATAGTAGTCAAGTTAATATTATTTATATTCTAGCCCATTACAAGTTTATTTTTAAAAAATATTTTTTACATAATTTTATATATTAAATTATTTTTTAAGATATAAGTAAGATCTTATGATTCTCGATTCGATCCTACGATTTTCGATTTAGATCCTTTATGATCTTACATAAAATCCCGATCTTGACTACTTTACTTGACAAGTGATCATGCCATTTATTATTTCAATACAATAACAATTAATTTTCAAACATAAGAGAGTCTTAAGTTTTAATGATGCATAGCAATATTTTACGCAATTAAATGATGTCCTCTAACATGCATCTTAAAAATGTGATGACTATACCATGATAAATTCATACAATTCATACAACAAAACCTTCACCCTCCACTTGAAACTTTAATCATGATATTATTATCGATTACAATAATCACTTATACAAATTTATGAAAATATTCACTTTCATGTAAATCATATTGACCTATCAATCCATGATTGTAACTACATATTTATGCACCCAATTTGCTAGAAACTAGACTCTCAAATTACTTAATGACAGAAGATTATCATATTTCATCTCCTTGACATAACTTCAATTTTATTCTTATTACATGCAAAAAATATTTTTTAAACTTTGTGGAATTGTTTTAATATTATCAAATTATCATATTGTTATTCAAATTAACATTTTTTTTATCTTATTGAGTGGCAAATCTTGTTACAATTCAAATATATGAAGAGAAACTCAAGTTCTAAATGCAGAGAATATTTTTATGATTAAAATATTAGTAAACATGAAAGTTTTAAAAAATAGTCACGCGACGTGTGATTCCCATCTCGAGTTTCTAACTCGATTCTGCCAAATGACACATCATTTGGAGGAATCGACTGTAACCTAGTTTCCCTAAGTTTCTGTTATCAAATGCAATTTTTAAGTATAACTAACTAAAGTTTTTATTTTAAAATTTTAAAACTTAAAAATTTAAAATTACTATTCACGACAATCGATCCTCGCGCTCAACTTTACCATAGCACCCCGACAGATCATTGTTCTCCATATTATGATCATTTTCCTTGCCCTAGCCAATCATGTTCGTTAGTGCAACATGATTAAGTATGCAACTGGGTAGATCTTGAGCGACTACGATCATCTGTCGAGTACTTGGTTCCATCATTTGATTTTGTCTTCCATATTTGTACTTCCATTTTTTCATCTACATAAGGGGTTTCTTTGTTACCTTCTTGGTGAGGTCTTTCCTCCGGGTTACAACTCGGACATAACACACGATCATTCTTTTACCTTCCGAGAGGGTGGAAGCAAGCAACTTTAGATGAAGAGTTGGACGTTCCTATTAGAAAAGGAGGCACAAAGAAAACAAAAAGGAAAGAGATGAATCATTTTTAAATAACACATCAGGGTAAATTGGCCATCTGCAAATTTCAACAAGGTTAATCATCTAAACATGAGCAGGAATACAATTAAGAATATCTCGCATGTCAATCAAATGGAAAGAAGAATATCATTCACATAAGGTCGAACTTATGAAAAGAATAAATTCAACCTATTTCAACTCTCGATATAAGGAGCAAATGATGCCTTTATGTTATTTACTCAAAATCATGGTTTCCAATTATATTCATCAGTGGTGTCCACGGGTCGGATCAGGTTTCTCCTTTTTTTGTTATGTCCTGGCTTAGGTGGAGTGGTCGGATTATTCAATCACTGTTATCCTTTTTTATTTTTATTTTTAATATAAAACATTTATTATTTTATTTTAATATAAAATAAAATATTTTTAAATAGAAAAAATATTTTAATATCTATATATTTTCTACGTTTAAAATGGTTTATTTCATATTTTTAATTTTAAATAATATAAAACTCTTAAATTAATAAAACAATATTTAAAATTAAAAAATTCGTATCGAATCTGGTCAAATCGATTTATCTCGAAGGTTGGATCGGGTCGACTTCGGCCTGTCGGGTCGAGTTGAATTTTCGAACTCGCCGGATCGATCCGATCCAACACTCTACTATTCATTCCCTTTTTATTTATTTATTTTCAATGTATTTTTTAATATGATATAGCGCGAGACTGACACACCAGCACTGCATCACAGCCACGTGTAAAGATGGCGTTGCAATGTTGACATGGCATGACCAGAGGATAACCTGACAAGTGACAACTGCTATTCCAAGTAAAAGAGATTACTTATAAAAGAAAAAATTGGAAGACCATTCGAGTAATAAAGTTGGCGAACGATTTAAATATAAAGTTAAAGTTCGAGAATCATACATTATTTTAAAAAAAAAAAAGAAAACTACTGTCAATTTTATTATTTCTTTGGGGGTTAAAAGTTTCATCAATTTTCAACTCTTTGTCATTTGATATTACCTATCTTTGTTTTTTGTCAAAAAGACGTAACTCTTATAGTAATAACGATTACTAAATAAAAATGCACAACTGAAATCTTTTTTTAGGTCTCCTCTATTTAGTATCCAAGTTTAATAATAGCATCCACTAATCCAATATTGACGGAATAAATTTTAACCAAGTTATAATTTTAAAAGTAATTCCAATTTTATTAACACCCATGTAATCATTTAAAATGCAAAGCCGTGCGCGAACGTTGGTTGCACAATTGAAAATTTGATGTCACATAACCCAACTTCCTGACTTTTTAATTATTGCGGGAGATGTTTTCAACGAGAAAAAATATACCATATATTTTTAGATATTTCAAAATTTACATTTGTTTTGTTTCGAATGGTTCTCTCATGTCCTTATATTTTTTTATTAATTGTATATTTATGATATATATAATATTAACAAACGTTTTACTTTATAAATTGGAGTCACTCGATTCTTCACTATTGTTAATAAGTGCTTACATAAATTCCATGTTAATAGAGCAACTATATATAATTAAAATATAAAATATTCTATATTCTATATATAATTTTAATCTCTAGGTATCCGTCGATTTTTTTTTCTTTTCTTTCCATGAAATCGTATGTGTTCATTTTTTATAAAAATGAATTTTCTTGTTATTTATTTCTTTATATTTTGACATCTTGTTGCAACTCAAAAGCTAGGTGCATATATATAATATATGTAGTATCCTTTTCTTTTATCTCATTTCTTTCATTTATTATCATTGCGTGAAATATAATCTTAGACATTAATTTTTTTATATAGTTTTATTATATTTCGTTAATTGGAACTATTTATTTATATAAAAATTGCATCACCTCATATATATATATATATATATATTTTGCAGATGAAAATATATTAATACAGTAGTACAATAATACGATGATTGAAGTTAAATTTTATATTAATAATATAATGTGTGGATCAACTCAATTCTTTTAAAAAGAATATATTAAGACTGAAACATAATTTACTCTGCACCCAAAAGAGGAAAACAAATAAATTCGCGAGAGAGAGGGGGGGGGGGGGGGGGGGGGGATAAATCAGAAAGAAAAGGAAAGATCGAAGGGGGAAAAAATGGAAACAAAAGCTTTCCATATTTTCTTCCGAGTTCCAACCATAATTTCTACGATTTATAGCCATAAACTTTTTAAAAAAAATCTTACACATCACATCCCTTGGCGCACGTTAGCGTTAACCCCAAGTCAAACCCTCCATTCTCCTCCAGCCACTTCGGCCGCCACCGGCGCACGCTAAGTCGATTCCCCGTTTCCCCAGCTTTCCATTATTATTATTATTATTATTATTATTATTATTATTATTATTATTATTATTATTTCGCCTTCCGCTCCGTCTTCGCCGTGTGACGTCGTCTCTTGGAAACGAACACATTTCTATTCCTCTCTCTTCCTTTTATCATCAGATCGCGAAACCCTCCTCCCGAATCTCTCGCCGGACGACCACCCCAAAATTCGCCAGCAAATCCGTCGCGCGATTCGAATCCGTGTCCCCTCTTCGTCTGCTCCCCCCCCACCCAGTCGCCGAATCTTTGGTTTGATCGATTCGTTTGATCGGTTCCCTCTCCGCCTTCCGGTCTTCGATTTTAATCGGCGTCGCAGGGTTTTGCGTTCCGGTTTGCAGATGGGTGGGGGATCGCCGGATCTAGGGTTTGGTCTGGAGACGGAGGGGCAGGGCTCTTCTTGCTAGGGTTTGGTCCAATTCTGTGGTTGGTTGGTGTTGGTGGAAAGTGGAAGATTGGGGGAATTGATGGTTCGCGTCGGAGGAGGGATCGGAGGTAGTCAAATTGGTGAAGATGCCAGGCTATGCATGGACGGGAAGGTGAGGAGCGGAAACGCCGGCGGCTGATGTGGCCGGTCCCTGCACCCGGTATAGAAGCAGCACCACCTCAACTGCCAGTATCAACCTCAGCTTCTCCTGTAACTCTTCCACCGCCGGCGACAACGTTTGAGTGCCCTTCCGAGTCTGATTCATCGACGTCCTCGTGCGATTTCTTTATAAAGGTGCTTCTTCTGTTGGGATTCGTCCGTCATTTCCTGTGAAATAGGGTAAACGTTGAAATTTTTTTGCGGATTCAATAAGTGGGACTAGCTATGGTTTCGTTATCATTGAATTTATGATTCTCTTGTCTATTGGCTGGTTTTCTACCGAGTGTTTGTTGGATTTTGTAGTCTTGCCTGATATTGTTCTTTCAATTCAGGAAAAAAATTGGTGCTACGGTTGTAGCTCAAGTTTTTCCTTAGGCTGATACCAAGTTTTCTTTCTTTTTTTTTTTTTTTGCCTTCCTATGCTCTTTGGCATATACATTTTTCCTTTGCGTTATAAGTCGCGGTGATTTTGCGAGATTTGCATTACATATTAGGCTGTGTGTATTGTAACACACAAAATAGCATTTAGTGATGTTTTTATCCTTATGCTGACATGTTATTTACTGAACCGCACAATGTTTGTTATATTAATCGTTGATGATACTTGTTTGTTGTTGAGATGAGAACGTTGTTGAATATATAGCTTGGAGATCCTATAAGATGGATTCCAGTTACTACAATTATGGGAATTCTGCTCCAGTGCAGCTGATGCGAACTCATGGGATGTATTTTATCCTGATTTTGATCTGTTGCATGTGCGCTATTTTATTTTTCTGATTTATTTTCAATGTTTGCATTGCAGGATGGTCGTAAGATCCAGTTAGGTGATTGCGCTCTTTTTCAATCAGGAAATGCTCCACCTTTCATTGGATTAATTCGTGGTATTGTGTCTAACAAGGAGGAAAACGTGAAATTATGTGTTAATTGGCTTTATCGACCTGCTGATATCAAGCTTGCCAAAGGAATACCGATTGAAGCTGCTCCGAACGAAGTCTTCTATTCATTCCACAAAGACGATACACCTGCTGCCTCATTACTTCATCCGTGTAAAGTTGCATTTCTGCGGGAAGGTATTGAACTTCCAGTGGGGATATCCTCATTTGTGTGCAGACGAGTGTATGACATTGATAACAAGTGTTTGTGGTGGCTAACTGATCAGGATTATATCAATGTAAGTTTTATTTTACATATACACCTCCGTTGTTTTCATTTTTTGTGATTTTAATGTGTGCATGAAACAATATATCAATTTCTTTTTTATTTTTGTTCACTTCTTTTCTCAGGATCGGCAAGAGGAAGTAGATCAGCTTCTAGATAAAACTCGACAAGAAATGCATGCAGCAGTGCAGTCAGGTGGGCGTTCTCCGAAGCCATTGAATGGTTCGGCTAATACACAACAATTAAAATCTGGTTCTGAGAGTGCTCAAAATACTGCCAATTCATTCCCATCTCAGTCTAAAAAGAAGAGGGACAGACTTGATCAGGGAACAGATCCTATCAAGAAGGAGCGCTCTGCTAAACCAGATGACAGTGATGTTAATGTGAAATACGATATTATGATTAAGACAGAGATTGCAAAAATAACAGAGAAAGGTGGGCTGGTGAGCACTGAAGGGGTTGAGAAATTGGTCAGTCTCATGCAACTTGATAGGAACGAGAGGAAAATAGATGTTACTGATCGAATCTTTGTAGCTGAGGTGATTGCAGCTACTGACAGGTATGATTGCCTCGGTAGGTTTGTTCAACTCAAGGGTGTGGCTATCTTTGATGATTGGCTCCAGGAGGTTCACAAAGGAAAGTCTGGTGATGGTAGTCCCAAGGAATGTGACAAAATGGTTGAAGACCTTCTTTTGTCTCTACTTCGTGCACTGGATAAATTGCCTGTGAACCTGAATGCCTTGCAGGCCTGTAACATTGGGAAGTCTGTGAATCACTTGCGTAGCCACAAAAATTTGGAGATACAGAAGAAAGCCAGGAGCCTCATTGACACTTGGAAAAAACGGGT
Source organism: Pontederia crassipes (assembly GCA_030549335.1). NCBI lineage: Eukaryota > Viridiplantae > Streptophyta > Magnoliopsida > Commelinales > Pontederiaceae > Pontederia > Pontederia crassipes. The sequence goes on along the minus strand of CM060184.1, from coordinate 19,292,407 downwards.
GGATGCAGAAATGACAAAAATCAATGATGCAAAATCTATGGGATCGAACCAGCCTGTTGGTTGGCAATCTAAGTCAGGCTTTACCGATGTTGCTCTTGGAGGAAATAAGCGTCCTGGGTCAGCTGAGGTTGCTGGCAAAAGCCCCGTTCATCAGCCTACAGCATGTAAATCTCTGCCTGGGAAGAGTGGATATTCAGATGCCATTGCAAAATCAGCTCCTGTGGCACCTGGACCTGTGAAAGCTGCACTAAGCTTGCCCACGTCTGTTTCAGTTAACTCAAATACCAAATTGGTTGCTAACAGTGGAGGATCAGAGATACCACCTACTGTGGTTAAAGAGGAAAAGAGCAGCAGTTCTAGTCAGTCTCAGGGTAATAGTCAATCTTGTTCCGGTGATCATATGAAAGCTGTAGCCTCCTCATGGAAGGAAGATGCAAGGAGTTCAACTTCTGGCTCAGTTTCAAAGGCCACTGGCAGTTCATCTCGTCATCGAAGAAGTAATGGGCCTTTGGCAATGGGTATCTCTGGAACTCAGAAGGACAATAGTGTGGTTAAGTCTGGTTCTCCCAACAGGGGCACGCCATCAGAAAAGACGTCACAATCTGGATTGACATGTGAAAAGGCAGTTGACATGTCAACTGCCGATAATGGGAACAACCACCAGCTGATTGTCAAGCTTACTAATCTTGGTCGAAGCCCTGCACGAAATGCTAGTGGACGTTCATTTGAAGACCCGTCAGCCGTCGGAAGCAGAGCCTCATCTCCTGGGGTCCCAGACAAGCATGAGCAGCATAGTGATCGTCGGATGAAATTGAGGAGTGATACCTGTCGGTCTCATATCTGTGGAGATGCTAATACTGGGTCTTCGCAAAACAACGATTATAAAGATGGAGGCGGAGCCGAAGAAGGTACCAGATCACCCATAGCTAATCCTGACGAAGAACACAGTAGGAATGCTGAAGAAACCGTGAAGGATTCCACTAGAACTGCATGCTCAACATCTGGACATGAAAAAGGGGTAATTGTCACTGAAATAAGAAATAGAAATTCTTTTAGTTCTATTAATGCCTTGATTGAAAGCTTTGCCAAATGCTCTGAAACTAGCGCTCCTTTGGCTGCTGGGGATGATATGGGAATGAATCTACTCGCCAGTGTGGCAGCTGGAGAAATATCTAAATCTGAGTCTCCAGCTGGCTCAGCTGGAATGCCAACTCCAATAGATGACCAATCTAATGGTAATAATGAGGCTAAGCTAAGGTTCTCATGCGATGATGATGTGGTCCAGGGTCATAGCACATCTGATGAAGCTGCTGATGTTGAGTACGAGAAGGTGAATGGTGCTGATCCTGTGGCTACTAAAGATGTCCATAAGCTGGAAACAACGGACATTTCCTGTAGTACCAAGGCCATCATCCTTGTGCAGGAAACAATACGAACTGGAGAACAGACAATTGATTTTCCTCCTGTTTCAGCTATGAACCAACAAAAAAATACAGATTCTTTTACGAAAACTGAGGTAAAACATGTGGAAGAGCGAACTGTTGGGTGTTCTCCATCTAAAACATTGCATATGAATGATGAAAAAGTCGGTGATGGAACCTCTCTGTTTGAGGAAAAACATATGGCTGCTCAAGTTTTAGATGGCCATACAGATACAAGAAATTCATCATTGGAAGGAAGCAAGCTAATTGAATGTGCTCGTGAGAGGGTGGAGGGCAATGCATCCACATCTGATACCGGGATCAAAGACCCTGACATTGCAGCTTGCAAAAAGATTGAGGAGTCACCTTCAGATTCTATATCAAAAGAATTTACAGGTGTTTCTTCCTCAACTGACAAATTGGAACCTATGCTGACAGAATTTACAGAGAGAAACAGTGTTGATGCTATACAGTCAGGGGAGCATGGTAGTCAATGTCATAAAGATGCTGCGGAATCTAGGGGTTGCAACTCTACAAGCTTGGGTGACAGTCAGCCTGAAACTTTTAATGATGAAAAACATGATGTTCTTGCCTCTTCTGTTCTTCATGAATCAGGAAGTTCCACAGTTGTTTCCAGTAGTATCAATGGGGTAAAAAATCTGAAAATAAAGGAGTCTCATGAAAGTCGTGCTTCTGGACCTGTGGATCAGGATTCATCTGTTGAAGATATTGCACACCATGCAAAGTCTGTGGCTCCTGGATTGCCTGAGGCTGCTGCAGAAGAGCAATTTGCACCATCTGCGAAGACACATAAGCTGCCGGTTACTGGTGAAGCAGATATTGCAACAAAGCTTGACTTTGATTTGAATGAGGGAATTGCATTAGAGGATGGATCCCTGATCGAGCCAGCTATCTTGGTCCCCACAAGTTCCACGTCCGTGGCTCATTTGCCAGGTATCTCCTTTGTGAATCCCAGATTGAATGGATTGCCTGTTCCGATAACAGTAGCTTCAGCTAAAGGGCCTTTTCTTCCTCCTGAGAACTTACTGAAAAGCAAAGGTGAACCTGGTTGGAGAGGCTCTGCTGCCACCAGTGCATTTCGACCAGCTGAACCAAGGAAGGTTTTGGAGATGCCACTCAGTACAACTGACATTCCACCTGATTCTGCCGGGAAGCAAGGCCGTCCTCCACTTGATATTGACTTGAATGTAGCCGATGAGAGAGGTATGGATGATATGGCCACTCAAAGCTCAGATCAAACTGGAACATCTGAATCAGGTGTAGATGCACCTTCACGGCCTGCTGGAGGATTTGATCTTGATCTAAATAGAGTTGATGACAATCCAGAAAATGTGCAGTTCTTAGGGTGCACCAATCATAGGTTAGAAGTACCACTTTTGTCTGTAAAACCAGCATCAGGAGGTATCTCTAATGGAGAAGCCAATGTATTAAGAGATTTTGATTTGAACAATGGACCAAGCATCGATGAAGTTCCTGCAGAACCTGTACCAAGGAGCCAAAGTTCAAAAAGCAATTGTGTTTCTTTTGTACCCCAGGTTGCTGGCCACAGAATGAACAATGCCGACTTAGGAAGTGTATCGTCATGGTTTCCCTTGGGTAGCTCTTATCCAGCTGTTGCCATACAGTCCTTTTTGCCTAACAGGGCAGAGCAGCAGCCATATCCAATTGTTGCTGCTCCTGGAGCCCAAAGAATCCTGGGCTCAGTTAGTGGTGGTGGAACCTTTTCAAGTGACATATATAGGGGACCTGTGCTTTCATCTTCCCCAGCCATGGCATTTTCTCCTGCTGCAGCATTTCCGTATGCTGGATATCCTTTTGGGTCCAGTTTCCCGCTTGCCTCTACTTTTTCAGGAGGCAATACAACATATTCAGACTCAGCATCTGCTGGTGGTTCAGGATTCCCTTCCATTCCACAGCTAGTTGCACCTGCCGGTGCAGTTCCATCTCATTATCAGAGGCCATACGGCTTAAGCATTCCTGAGGGTAGCCCAAGTGTGGGATCTGATAATAATCAAAGATGGAGCAGGCAAGTTCTTGATCTAAATGCAGGACCTGGAATTGCATCCATTGAAGGCAAAGATGAGAGACTTCCTTCAGCTTCAAGGTCGCTGTCAGCTGCAACTTCCCAGGCTTTCATGGAGGAACAGAGCAGAACATACGGACTACCCGGTGGAAGTTTGAAGAGAAAGGAACCCGAAGGTGGTTGGGATGCTGACCGATCAGTTTACAAGCAATCCTCATGGCAATAAAAGAATTCTTAAACAACACTCAGTCAGTAGTTTCAGAGTATGGTGAGTTTATCTCCTTGTTTTCCGTTTGGCATTGAATGTGTTGTGATGTTCACGGAACTTTTTACTTTGGCAATTTGCAGGCACTAGTACACAATGGATTTGTTGTATCGATTTTTAAGTTGTACACAAACAAAGCAACATGCACCATGGTGTCTCGAGGATGATGTGGAACTATTTCAGAGAATACAAAACCTTTATGTATTTCGTGTAAATGTCGAAATATGATGCTCTCCTTGAAACATTTTTTCTTCTCATGGTCTTCAGCAACTGCTTTGCTTCCATTTCTTAGCATTTTTTGCAGGGTTTTCTTTAGGAGGGTGTCCATACTGGGCCTTGTAAGACAGATGGTAACATTGTGTAACTTTTGCCATCTGTTCCGTCATGTGCTGCACTGTTAATGGTGCATCTGCAAAAGGAGTAGCTTTAATTTCTCTGTTTCGATCATTTCTGTGGATTATGCACTTGTCGCGACGGGACTGTTGACTTGTATTGCTAGGTGACTTGGAAATATAATGTGCTGTACTAGCGCTCTTTTCAGATCCCCGCTGCCCTGTTGGGAGTTTGCCCCAACTTAAATTATGGTTATTGATGTTTACTCTCATTGGATGGAATTCTTGGTTTTATGTGTTCTTCTGGCTCCGCAGTAGGTAATTAGCTGCTTCCATAGCCTATCTTATTTTGCCTTGTTTCATAAGGTTAATATTTTTTCTTTCGAAGTTTCTCGATCTTTGTGTAGCGTTGTATCCTCTCTGCATTTGTTTTCACAAGGCGATTGATAGATAATGAACTATTCCACGTTGTACTATTTTTCTTCATCTTTTAGGAGCTATTCTTTGTTGCAAACAAATTACAAAGCAGTCAGTACATGTCGAAGTTGTGTCGTCGTTATCCCAGTTCTGTTGTGTCCCCCCCCCCCCCCCCCCCCCCCCACACACACACACACCCCCCCCCCCCCCCCTTTTTTTTTTTTTTTTTGTTTCTACTAGATTGTCAGTCTGTTCGAAAAGGGCATTGAAGCAAAATACAATAATTTTTTTAGTCGTTACTATATTTTTTAGTAGAAATTCGGGTTGGAAAATGTGGTAATCTCAATGCCAAAACAAACGGAGTATTTACAATTTTAAAATCGAATTCATTAGCTCATGTAAGCATTCAATTATTAGTTCAGAAGCATTAAATTAATGATGAAAGTGTACATAAGATTTTTCATGCCTAAATCTCGGAATCAGATTAATCGGGATTTAATGAAAAAAATGGCGATGTAAAGGACTAAATTCCAACTTCAAACGTCACAAATGCTAACATCTGACTGACTCAAACTCTGTGGGCGGTTCCGATTTTGTATTCGAGCGGAGTGTCGACATGAGTGATAACGACGCCCAATAGGGACAAACTTATGCACAGGGGTTGTGATGTACGTAGTGGGGGTGGTGCTCGTGATGAGATGGATCTCTTTCTCTCTCTCTCTCTCACTCTCTTTATCAGACACATCTAATACTTTAGGGGACAAGTCCCTTTCCTTATGACAAGCTTTTCTGTATACCTGCAGGCGAGGTGGGGCTGGGACTAACTAAATTAAAGGTCGAGGGAAAGGAAGGGGAGGGGAGCAAACCGAGGAGTAGTACTGTCGGTCCACCAAGTTCAGCAGAAAGGTGCATTGTTATTTTCAGGGGCGGCAGCAGCAGCAGGAGGAGGAGCACCATCGTCGTAACAGAACATGTGGTGGCGACTGGCGACTGGCGACAGTAGTTCGCAGGGGCCCCTGCTCAGCTCCAACTCAGATGATATAAATGTCGGACGTGGACGTGAGTTTTGGATCCTATCACGGTGCATGATGACGCCTGGTCAGATCTGCTGATGGATGTTGTTTGCGTGGTGGGACATTCCTCTTTCCTTATTTCTTTTTCATTGGTGGGGTAACGTCACATGCATGGAAATATTAATAATAACTCTAGAGAGAGAGAGAAATCAGGGTTGAGTTTGACGTTAACATGTGCTCATAATACGACGAAAAGGTTTTCTTTAAAAAAATATGACAAAAGGTTTTCTTTTAAATAAAGAGATTAATTATTTATTAATGAAAAGAGGAAAATTATTCAGGTATATTATGTTCACTATATTCAGAAGAGGACTTCTCTTTGAAAAGGGGGACTCCCACAATCCAAATTAGGTTTTTTGTATGGAAAGGTTAATTATCTATTGTAATAAGCCCCGATCCATCAAAATTCAAAAAATAAATAATGTTTGGAGAGGGTACATCATTCCATGAAGAGCGATGCATTGTGTCTCAACTCTCACACATACATAATGTTCAAGAATTCTAAAAGAAATTTTTTTCCCAAAAGCGATATGACCTAAATTAGATTTGGAGAATAGTGCTTCAAATATAATGTGTCTGTTTGACATATTCATTTTGAACGTTCAGAATCCTCTCACTCTACTGAGATGGCTCACTCTACTGAGATGGCAGCATGTGTGGCTTGAAAATGGGATTTATTCCTTATTTTTCAAATTTCTTTTAATAAACAAGTTAGTGAAGCTTTTTAATAAAAGTAGGTTATCTATTAATGAAGGCACTATAAATGTCAAAATACATCAGTATGAGAACCGCTATAGGTGGGGTCTCTGACCAATAAGAATTAAAAGATGCATGCTGACCATAATTTGCAAGGTAATCGGTCACAAGGTTAGCTTCTCTACATTTGAAATATTCAAAAGTGTCGATGATCTAGCATATTTCGTGCATCAGGGTCCACAACATCATGGACACTTGGTTCTTTTGTTAATGATGGCCATCACAATGTATGAATCGGTCTCCAACCAAACTCGCGATAGGCGCAGCTTCCCACGCTTCCTTAGTCCCACCAAAGCTCCCATGCTTCTGACCACAACACAGAGCTAGCATCACATCGCAAAGCGCCTGCAAAAAGACAAGAGCCATTAGAATTGTGAATTATGAACCTTGCGCCCCTCGTATGAGTTCACCTTAACCCAAGAGGGCGGCAGGATCTCCCATCGGACCCAGGTTGGGCCTATGGGGCAAGAGGGAATAGAAGAAAGATTAGATAGAGTAGATAGAGTTGCCTTAGGAAAGGCGGACCGAAGAAACTCATCTAAGCTGGCCAAAGCCCGTCTCCATACCATCGAAATGATTCTTTGTTTGGAAGCAAAGTAGGCATCATTTATGAGGAGACAGATGCCCCACAGATAGAAAGCAAGAATCGAGTGAAGGCGGACAGTAGAAGAAGCCTCCAAGTCCTTGCCTTCTTGGAGCCAATATCCTATTAACCAAGAGACAAAATGAGTAAAGGAATATCTCATATCAGTTTGAGCCTATAGTGAAAGAGCCGAGGGGCATTCGAAAAATAAGTATCTACTGGATTCATGCATAAATCGCATAGTTGCAAAGGGGATTGATCCTAGAGTTAAAAGAAGATATCATGTCTAATGTGGGTAATCTAAAGTGAGTGAGTTTCTACAAAAAAAGTTTTAATCTTAGGGGGAGCCTTCAGAGACCAAATTTGCTTCCAAACAAGGCTTCCAAAGATCGGTGATAGATTAGGCTGGTGATTAAGTGAGTAATAAATCGAAGAGGCTTTCGCATCACCATGAGGATCAGCGGTTCAAACCCACTGATGATCATAGGCATAGAAGGAAGAAGAGTTCAAGGGAATTTTAATAATTAATTAGACTAGAGATTCACCAAAGACCCCATTCAAAAGAGGTGAATTCCAGTACCCATCCAAGATAAGATCGCAAATTTTCAAAGATTTAGTTAACACATGCATATTAATAAAGGTCGGCATACGAGAGATGGGGGTGTTAAAATTCCATGGATCCAGCATCACAGAGGTAGAATAGTCATTATCAATGAATTTACGAAAATCAAAATGAAGCTCAATCATAACCATGTTAATAAGTTTCCAAAGCCATGAAGGGTTTCTGCACTGCACATTAGCCCAAGGCTGAAGAGATCCATATTTACTTATGGCCAAGCAGGTCCGGGTATCATTTGTCCCATTTAGAATACCCAAAACCCGCTTGTCCTGCAATGAAGAATAGATCCATAGCAGATGTCATAGGCCCAAACCACCAAGGGCCTGGGGAGTCTGCACAAGGTCGCAACTGATTAAATGTCGCCTTGTCTTACCACCTGCATTAGATCATAGAAAAGATCTAGAACACTTTTGTATAGAGTTAATAAGTTAATAAGTCCTCGAGAAATAATAGATTGAAGACATAGTGTGAGTAGGAATCGAGTTTAACACTGCTCTTAACGAGAACACTTCTCCCATCCATATTAAGCAACCTACCCTTCCAACCAGCCAAGCGAGCAAAAAGCCTGTCCAATAGCCTCTGCTAGTGAGAGTGATATATTTGAAAGAAATAGGGACTCCTAAATACATAAATGGAAAATTATCTTGCTTAATACCCAGAAGTTGCATGATGTTTTTTTCTTATCTGATTAAGCTTGAGAGGAAAGTAAAGCTCAGATTTATCATTATTAACATGCTAGTTGGTGAGTATGCGGTAAGTATGCAGGATAACTTTCATCTTCCTAGCATTCTTAAGAATGGTCGAAAAGTGACTGAGATTGAAAGTACACTGAAAAGAGTGATATGATCCAATTCAACTATTTTGTTAAGCAATAAAGACAGTGTTTGAGAAATAAATAGTAAAGAGGTAGGGGAAAGAGGATCTTCCTGCCTGATTCCTTTATGAGCAAAGAACTATGGTGATTGTTCTCCATTGATATGGCAAGAAAATCTAGCAGATTGAACACAAATAAGAACCTAATTTATAAAAGTAGTTGGAAAATTCCTTCTATGCATGGCACCACTAATGGCCGACCAGGACACGCGATCAAATGCCTTGGCCATATTAGACTTGAACATGAAGAACTTGGTTCTTCCTTGGGACAAGGAATGGGCCACTTCTTGGGCCACCAAGATGTTATCCAGAATTGATCTCCCAACAATGAATGCAGATTGGAGAGGTCAATGATAGTAGGCAGGGTAGGTTTGAGGTGGTTTGAAAGGATTTTAATCACAACACAATAGATTACATTACACATGCTTATAAGTCTAAAGTCAAAAACCATAGTGGGGCTAGACTTCTTAAGGATGAAGATTAATGTTGTTTTACCCCAATCAGCAAGCAAAATGCTAAAGCGAAAGAAGTTTTGGATGGCAACAATAACACTATCCCTAATAATGTCCTAGTATTGTTTATAGATTTCCAATGTGATCCCATCTGGATCAGGGGCCTTCCTTGGAGACATGGACTAGAAGACCCCTTGACCTCAGCAAGAAGCACAGGGGCCAACAAAGATTGGTGCCAACAAGAGTTCAAGGAAGAAAGATTAGGCCAGAGATGGTCAGAGGTGATATGCTGAGCCAAAGGGGCCCATAAGGATTTATAGTATGAGTAGAAGTAGTCCAAATGCCCTAGGTGTCTTCAATGTGCTGATTAGATGAGTTCTTAGTAGAGGATATGAGGTTCTGCTTGTGCCTAATTGTGGTACTGAGATGATAGAATTTCGTATTTTTGTCTCCATTGTTAATCCAATTAATACTCCACCACTTTAGGCCAATTTGCTTAAGGAGTGTTGCATGTACGTTATAAAGTGCTCGAAACTTGATGGATTTAGGGGGATTAAGTCCATGAGTCACATCTTTGGACTCCATAATTTGGATATGAAAAGCGGCATGCTCAGCCCTGGCCTCAAGGCGGCCAAAGTCATGAGCATTCTAATAGGAAGTTTTGGTTTTAATTTTCTGAAAAGCATTTGTACTCAAATCAGAAACATTCATATTTGAATAGATGACTTTTAGCATGCTTAGATGAATACTTGAGTACTAGGGGAATGGTTAGATGCACCGCGAGTGAGCGCAGTAACCTTGGCATAAGGGAATTTCAGCATCCATTGGAAATTAACCATAATTCTATCTATCCTATAGAGGATTCTAGTCTCCCCGGGGAGGGAGATCAATGAGACCCTGATGAAGGATTAGGTTCTCAAGAGCCAAGAGGGGGTGGTTCGAAATCGGGAAACCCCCTCTTATCGGAAGAGTCCAATATGTTATTAAAATCTCCTAACAACATCAATGGTAGGTTATCAGTGGGGATACAAGCAAGGTCATTCCATAAAGACTTACGAACTAAAGGAGTTGTGCTTGCATAAATGCTAGTTAACAAAAATGAGAAGTTATCAATTGAAACTACTGCATTAATATATTATGAATTAAACATGATGGGTGTGATCATGGCATTCTGTCGTCGCCATGCCAGATATAAGATCCCCGGCAGCGGCGTTGCCCGACGACCAGCAATCACACTAGGTCGGAACCAATCAGCTAACAAACAGTAGCAGAATGCTTGTCATCTGCATGCATTTCCAAGAAAACTATAATATCCGACATGTGATTTCTAATAATATTTAATAGAAAATCATGTGTTTTACTATGAAAAAAACCTCTACAATTCCAGGAGATTATCATCATAGATTAAGATCTAGGGCGTTATCATCACAAGACAGAGATCCATGTTTTTTATCCTTATGAGGTGAGATGACTTACTTGACCTGCCAGCCCATCCCTTCTTTGGTTTCTTCTTTGTCGATTTGAGTGTGGGGTTGACCGGCGTACGTTGCTTCCGAGAGGATCTCTCCTTGCGAGTGAGGGGAGGGGGAGGATTTCTGGATCCACATACTTTAGTTCCTCCTCCTCATCATATGCCTCTTCTACTTGTTCAACCTGTTCTTGAGTAATCTTCAGCTTCGTTGTAACCCAATCAACCATCTCCGAGTGAATGGGGTGATGTTTTAGTGTTGATACGTTAGAAGTCAGAAGAGTAGGGGCAGAGGAGGGCTCTGGGGATGAGTAAGGCTCCGGATAAAGCTTAAATCTGAAGGGAGGTTAGGTGGGAAAACAGGGAGTTGTAGCCGGAGACATCGCATTAGGGTTTTGGAAGGAAAAGGCCGAGTGTTGGAGTAATCGAAAGAAAGCTTCGAAGGAGACTGTTGAGTGCTGGGTGAAGAGGGAGAAGATAGCTATAATAAAAAGGGCATACTCACAACATTACGGACATGTGGTTGATGATTAGGAGTTGTGGGTGGATCACTCTGGATCCAACAGTCCTTCCGCACCGACAAGACATCAGAGTCATCCTTGTTAATGTAGTGCTCGCTAGTTGGCCCAAGATTGGCCACCGTAGGGTCATCCAATGAGTTGGAGCAGTGCATCGAGGGAAGCGAGGCGTCAAAATCATGTGGCTCGACAGACAAAGGGCCCTCGATTCAACCATTGTAAATAGTAACAGCTCCTTGAACGATCAGTCTCCATCAAAGGTCTGCATCCATGGCTCGTAGAGGAGCACCGACGATCCAGGCTCACCATCCAACTCCCGACTCCTGATTCCCATCATTGGATGTTGGGCAAGCCTCGAACCGACTCCCGATTCCCATCATTCCACGCCTGAAACAAAACATGGGTAAATCCTCATAGGTAGTACATTGGAAGAAACGGGTGTTGTCCAACAAATTTACCCAGAACCCTTGTTTCAGGCACTGCTATAAAACCCGACCCGGCTCGGCCGGTCGAACCGGTGTCCGACCATCAAAACGGCCCACGGGTCACCTCAAACCTGCCCTTGAGGTTGATCATTTTGATCCGGTCAAACTCGGGTTCAACCAGCCGACCTAGCGAGTTTGTGTGTCTCGATCGGGTCAACATAAAAAAAATAAAGTATAAAAAAATTAAAAAATTATGATACACTACTTGTACATATATTTGTTTAAATTCATGCCCTAACTTTTCTTCATAATATCACATTAACATTTTTTAATTATAATTATGAAGATTTTATCATCTTTTAGGTAATAATTATTTAATTGATAGTTACTTTATTATATTTTTAACTTATTATATCATTTTTTACTTTATTATGTTTTAATTTTTTATTATGCATCTTACAAAGATATTAAGAATAAGAGAGAAAGTTATTTAATATTTTTTATTTTTTTTATTAACTTATATTATTTCATACAATCGATCGATTTAATCCGGTCCGACCTTTTGGTTCGACCTGATTCGACTGGTTCAACTCGACCCGACCATCGACCTTTTGGTTTGACCCGATTCGATCGGTTCAACTTGACCCGGCCATCTATCCGGGTTGTTGATCGGGTCGAGTTTTATAGCATTGGTTTAGGGGCATCGACAGATCTATCTCTATGCAGTGCCTAGGAATGACCAAAGCATCAACCATCTTGAGAAACATTCCAAAAGATGTCGCCAGTGGACTGAGAGCAACAGAGTTCCCAAGGGAGCCCTAGAAGTTAGATCCACACCGGAGTAGTCGTCATCTTGTCTTCAAAGGGCTTAAAGAATAGCTTTGCTTGGGAGACATGGAGAGAGGTGCCCAGAGCATACCATAGCGCATGAGTTAAGATCTGCATCTTATCGTCCATGTTAGCAAAAGTAAACATTAGAAAACATTTCTTGCACCCAAAAAGATCCCGAAAGCTTCCACTATGGACTAAGAGCAACGACCAGCATGTCCGTTGCGCAGTACAGCTCGGCCCTGATGCGAAAATTGATAACAGTATAGCTAACAAGTGCACTAATCACTCAAGTAACAAAGAGTAAGAATAGAGTGTCGAACCCACGAGAAATTAGTTTACTTATCTATCAAATCTCAGAGGTTAATAGGAGACAACATGATTTTGGATAAATCAAAGTTGCAAAAAATAAAATCACAAAAAAGTAAAGTCTAAACTAACAATGCCTAGGTCCTTAGGATGATCTATAATGATTGGAACACTCTGTAATAAATCACCCATAAATATGAAGTTCAAATTTAGTTTTTAGACAGATTAAAGACACTAAAGATATGATCTCCTAATCGGGTAAATCAACTATCTTAATATAATAATAATCTGAAAGTATTTTGCACGGATATACACTCAGTTATATTAAAATTAAGATGTAATATGTTGTAATCCTTAAACTACTTAATCGCCTGCAAGGATCAATTATGCAGACCACACAACCTAATATTCCGCATGGCTCTATTAGATTATGACATGCATTACTTCAACATAAAAGTTAAGAATCAATTCGATCATAAAATTGTGAATTAAGAATTGATTACACTACACAGTTAATAATCAACATAGAAATCATAAAAATTTGAAGGAAAGCATTGAACATAACAATCATGTGCATAAAAACTAAACTATCTGTTATTTGATTAATAAAAATTAGAAAATGTTCATACATTAAGACTCTTGCATCTAAAATAGAAAGGTAAAATTAAAACTAATAATCCAGAGTACTAAGACAGATAGGTAAAACATGAAAAATCTAAAATATCATCCCAACAATATGTAGAACAAGAAGCACTCTTCAGAAACAACGTTGAGCTGCTGTGCAATCCTCGCCTGAGTCTACCATGCAGAAGTCTTCTCCTTTACCCTTCAAAAATTATCCTTCGTTCTTGGCTTGAAAGCTTCGGTTGCAAACCCTAGCATGGTTACTCTTGGCTGCCAAATGTTTTTTTTATAGAGGATCTGGGAATAGTTTGAGAATAAATAAAAAAATTTTCCTTGTAAAATAAGGTAAATTCAGAGTCATATTGCTTTTGAAAGTTTTGCCTTGTAAACTCTAAAATTTCTAGTCTAATTTATTTTCAATTGATCCCTAGGACATATGGTAGGAGTTGGAGTCTTTGTGCATTGAGAATTCTTTCGAAAATAAACTATGAGTCAAATTCTACGTCTGTCACGCCCCCTGTAATTGATTTAACAGCTAAATCATTGTCGAAATCAAAGTTTTCTACTACCTTCACGGGGCATGAGAAGGATTTCACGGTTGTGATTCAGGCGATTTCTCTTCGACCATGCGACTTGTGTGATTTCACGGCCGGTGACAGAGCGCTAACGGCCCGTGAAGATTACTATGTTGATATGGAGCATTTTGGTCACTATGTTAAGCGTAGATCACGTTTTGTTAATTGATGATCCATGATCGTCGATCCCAAACCTTCTATGACGTTCATGAAAACTATGTAATGGCCAATCATATAGTTGTCTTTGGACTGTTGGGGGTGTGTGACAACCCGTGATGGATTGCCCATGGCCCGTGATAATTATTCCATATTCGTTTCATTGTAGGAGCTATGAGACTTATGCGATCCATGAAAATCCGTTGTAACGGTCGTGAGAAACATGTCGCGGCCCGTAAGTTCTCTTCAGGTGAACTAGACGACGCTCGATCCGTGAAGTGCAATGGTTGGCATGAAATTTAGTCTTCATGACAGTGAGAAATATTTAACGACCCATGAAATCATGGTTTCTTCATTTGAATGCTTCTAGCAGAGCCGTAAGGACAGGTGATTGGGGCGTGAAACCATATATCACGACTCGTGAAGAGATGATCACGGCCCATAAATCTATTTTTCTGTGTAAGACGGTTCTATAAGAGTTGTGACTGTCGGATGATGGGGCGTAAGATAGACCTTTCACGATCGTCAGAATTGTATAACGGCTCATGAAGACAACTCTTTTGAATTTCTAGGAGCTAATTAGACTCTGTTTCACATTATTCTTCTTTTCTTTCGTTCCTCCTCTATTTTCATCAATAATTCTTGTAAAATACACCAACTAGATGTAGATGACTACTTCAAAGAATTTAAAGAAATAAACGTAAAAATAGATGCATGTTATGAGCAAATTACACAAAATAAGTCTAAATGCAAGTCTATTTATATGTTGTAAAATTCATGCATCAGGCCCTAGGAGGCGACTTAGCAGACAAAGACGAAGCTCCTTTGCGTGCGCAGAAGTATCTTCCAAGGGAATAATAACCTCATCCCTTATGGAAGTCTTCAACTTGTGGAGCTTATGTGGCATTATTAGTCCCACCGACTGGTTTGGCACTCGGTTAGATGGTCATCGCACGATGTCTGACCAGGAAGACTACTTCCCATCTGCAAACCGACCAGTGGCAATAGGGAAATTTGAAGTAGAATTGGATAGGAGTGGTGGAGTATTTGGGCCTTGGGAAGAGTGGGGGAAGGGTAGTTCCTGAGGTAGGATCATGAGTAGGATCCTGCAAGGGAGGAAAAGTCTACTGCTCAGGAGGGGGAAAATGTGGGGTTTGTAGCTCAGGTTGGAGGTGGAAGTCTAGAAAGGGAGAAGAGATCATTGGGGTGGGGGCACGGGTGTCAGGTCACCAATGCCCGAAGGGAGTCGTCGTGACCCTTGCGGGGGGTGAGGGATGGGAGGAGGGTCGAGGGTCGCATGGTGTCTCCCATCCTACCCTGGCTGATCTAAGAGTAGCTTTGTGGGAGTATTGCAGACCTAGCCTCTCATTGATTTGTCAAAGGAAAAAGGTGAAACCTTGATTACATTACCCCTCTTTCTTTCTTTTTTAGGATCATAAGCTCAAAACTTCAATATGTGGACGTCAATGTATAAACATTTGTTCATATCCCTCCTGAAATATGTGTATATTGACTTCACAATATTTTGATATCTATTTTTTTATTGCTGCAACCAACATAGAGATTCTAGATCGATGATCATCTTTTTGCTGCAAAATATTACACACTATAGAATGCACTTATAAAAGGATTTCTTGAACCCTCGTGTTTCATGCATACTACAAACTGATCAAGACACCTCGTAGCTTGGTTCCGCTCAATGTGAGGTGATCGATATTGTAATACATGATGTCTTAAAAGTTTCAAATTCCCTTAAAAGTTTGAAGCAAATGAGGACATTTTTATTCACTGTAGTGGGTGGCAACAAAACCCCAGATCCTGATGAAGAGCCCTTATTGAAGTCTTTCTCTTGTGCCCTAGGAGCTCAATGAGGAGAGGAGCAAGAAGATCAAGGCTTTAGGGAGGTTAGTTGAGGAGGAAGAAGAGAAATGAGAAGAAGAGGACAATCTCTGAGATGTTGTACATTAGGGTAAGTAAATAGAAAAATTTCAATTCTTTTCCTTCCAACTTGCAATTGGAATGAAAGAGTTTGAATACTTTTATTGTCTTTTAATTGAATGAATGTTAAACGAGTGAATGAAACTTGTCACTATGAGCTTTAAATTGCTTAGAATTAGGAAAATATATCTTGGAATGAAATGTATGGATGAACTCTAGAAAATGGAAAACTCTATTAGTTTTTGAACGATTTGAAAATTTTACAAATCATGGCTGGACATCACAAGCTATGAACAAATAGTCACATGTAACCATTGAGTTACAACTCAATTCATGGTCGTGACTTGAAGTCACAAATCATGAAATGTGACTAGGACGTGAACAACTTGAAGGCTCGTAACTCTTAAGTTGCGAGCTAGTTTCACGGGTCATTACAACTCTGATATGAGCTGCAAAACAAGAGTGCAAATAGAATACTTTGAAGGTTTGTAACTTTCCATTTCTAGTCATTGTAACAGTCGTGACATTGTTATCACGAGTTGTGACAATCAAGACCAAAAAAACCCCAATGATCATCTTGTTACCCATGTGTTACGAGTTTTGAATTGGGAAATAATAATTACAAACCTCACTGATATATCCGTTAAATCAAAGTTACGAATCATGGACTAGGAGGACCAAAATCCAAGTCACTAATAAATTCATGATTCGAGGGTTACGAGGCATGAGCATTGTTAGAAAGTTGTCAATAACTTGATTGTTACTTCAGGTGATGAACCATGAGGTTCAAAGAGGGAGAAGGGGGATCCATTATTAGGTGCATGATTAGAGAGTCACAACTTGTGAGAACCACGAAGTTACGACCATGACATTATTGTAACCGATTGTGATTAAAGGCGGAGCTACTTGGGTTCCTATGGTAGGCACTAGAATGCACATTTTTATGTTATTAGTGCGAAGTTGTTTCACAAATGACTTATTGGTCTACTCGTTGACAGCACTACAAGCTAGTATTTTTTGCTCCATTATTTTTTTAACTTATTTTTACAACTAGTCATCCGGATTCTATAAAATTGTATATAATGTTTTGCCTTATTTTTTATAAAATAAACTCATTCTTCGTCTTCTTGGAATTTAATTTTGCTTTTGATAATTTTCATTTTACTTATATATTACCTTCAATCAATGTATTTTTTTACTAATGTTGGGAGGGCAAGTTAAAAAATATTGGTGCAAGACAACAAATGACTTATTTTTAACTTTATAATGTTATATCAATATTACAAAATGTTGCTTAAATTTTAATGCCATAATAATACAAATATTTAAAAGAATTAAATTTAATTTTAAATTAAAAACTAATATATATATATAATTTTAAAAGTTGGGGATGTGTGAGCGGAAGTCTCTTAGACTATATGTGTGTTTGCTCTTGATTGTGAACCCACTCAAAATATTCCTATCTCCACCACTAGTCATAAAATCCTCTTATTTTTCTGAATGAACATTTATTTATTTGAATTGACAATATGATCCTTCTATGATGGTTTTTCCCTTAATATAAGAAGTGCTCTAGTGCACCTACTTTTGTGTTGATATCATGTAATGAATTGTATTGTCAATGATGCCATGATACAAAATGCATATTCATTTGTAAGGTTAAAAGTAAAATTATATTGAATGGACGCATTTGATGAATTACTTGGATTTAATCAAAATATTTTAATTTAATTTAATTAGATCTGGATGTAGGTAATTGCCTAATTGGGCGCTAGTGCAATTCAACTTGACGTTGATAATCCAAGTACCTCAATGAATGAAAAATCTCACTAAAATTGATTATTTAATAATTTCTTAGTGAAATGAAAAGTTAAAAATTAATTTCAATGAAGTTAAAATGGGTGGCTTGAACCTATAAAATAATTGTCAATTTGGCACTTAAGTTGCCAAATAACTGGTGTTCTAAGCTACTATAGATATTGAATTGAGCATTAAATTGAACTAATGCTATTTTTTCTAATTGACATGATTATGAAAATAGTAATCACACTAACCGATGCTTCATTGTCAATTGTTTGTGTGCTTATCGAATTGTAGGTTGTTTTAATTAATTTTGGCCATTACATATAACTAACGGGAGGTGAACCCTGTATTGGGTTAATGCGGGTACAAAGGGGTGATTTGGCCGGTGGCGAACTCATGATAGATAGTGCATATAGACATCACCGAGTCTCTTATTATTATGCTCATGGAGTCCTTATGTTAGATATGTTATGCACTCCTTATGAGTTTTGTAAGTCCACGAACTTTTACTTATGAATTTGTGGATTACTATATTATGGTAATATGATTGCTTCATGCTTCCGTTATTACTTTTATATTAATGGACTTTCATGATGTTTTCGAGTTGTGATTTCATTCTTTTCTATTTGAATAGTCACTCGTGACACATGTTAGGAGACGAATTTTGGGAACCACCTTGAAGAACACCAAGTGGATTCCCTTTAGTTGCTTCATCAGTATTCAATTTAATCCATCCTTAACCCGGACACTTCCAGTGAATCCAATGCCACTCTTTTATCTTTATATGTCCTTCTATCAATGACAAGGAACCATGTTGGATTGGATGCCAACAGCAAAGGCCAATATATCTGAGGCAAGTCATGCCTGTTGGACACTCTCAGAGGAGACAATTCCCATAATTTGTGACGGGGATTCTGATTGCTGCCATGTGCACCACAATCTCTCATTGTCCAGCTAGAGGATGGTCTCGAACATATTACAATCTCATTCTCTATTTGGCATCACAAACTATGTAGTAGTAACGTTTGATAAGGAGATGTGGGAGGGTTTTGATCCATGGGCGTTGACTTTCTCTCATCACTCTGAAACGCACAATGTTTGCCTCATCAACCTTCAAATTTCTAGCAACCACACTGAAGTTGATCCGTCATCCATTGGTCATCCGACGGCTGATAAATTAGGGAGGACGATCCTCTCTCCATAACTAGGGAGGACAAACATTAAATTCTTATAATATTAATTATTCATATGGATGTTTAACGAGTATATTAGAAGAAGGATTTGTTTTCTGACATTACACTTTTTATTTATAATAAAACAATTATGATTATCAAATTATCCAGTATGCTTTTACTTATTTTATATGTACCAAGTATTCACTATTATATTTAACATGTAGTCTTTAATTAGTTGCAAATGATCGTTATCCCTTAATTAAATTAGATACTACTAATTGCAAACAAAGACCAACTATTAAAGTTGTCGTTTGCAAATTTAGGGCAACCTTGTTGTATTCCTTCAAAATATCAGTGATATTATTGTCGAAAAAAATGTTATTGGGATTTCTTTTGGATCATTTCGTTTTTATATTCCTTAGTTCTTCTTAGTTATCTTGCACGAGTTTAAGAAATGTCCAAAGAAAAGTTTTGAGGAGTGACAATAAGATATATCACCTTGTCTAAAAGTTTTGAGAGGTGAAAGGTTTGTTGTAAAAAATGTTACAAAGTTAAATATGATGTTCGAATAAAAATGCATCGTCGTTTTCTTTTCCATTTTTTTGGGGGCGACTAAAGGAATCGTGAGGTGAAATTGATATATTCTGTTTTGGTTTCGAGGTCAAAATTTTTATGTAGGAAATATTATTTTCTTTCTCATCGAAAAAAACATATCTTAAAGTTGCAAAGGGATAATAATTACTGTAAAAAGATAAAAAAAAAGCATATAAAATAAAATGGAGAGAATGAGTTGAAAGAAGAGATATAATTGGATTTACTTTGAAGTTGTAGAACAGCCAAAGCAAGTCAATCCAATCCACGTTGTTGGAAAAACTGAGTCATTTCAACTTTTGTCACTACCAAACGAGGGCATAATGTAGGAGTAAAAAAAAGAATAATAATAAATCTTATAAACAATAAAAAAATAGATCTTATAAACCATTGTATTAAATACATTTTGAGATTCAATTTGTGAGTACCAACCACTTGATCAACAATTCATTCAACAGAAAATTAAGTCCCCGTAAAAGAGTCTTAAAATTCTGTGTTTCTTTTTAGGGTTCGCTCAACTACTCGGTAAATCATTTCATATTATTTTATAACAGAGTAAGGAATTTGTTCGGAGTACTTGCTCACAACGTTACCTGAAAATTAGACATACTTAAGGTCCTAAGATTCATGTTCAAATGATCTTATGTTATAATAGCGAAGAAAACTTTATTCAATGTTGTAGCACCCGCTCTGATCATTGATCCAAATTATCCGAGTGATCAAGTCGGATCGGTCGATGGATCGTATATTAGTAAATTAATATAAAATCAACATTCACAATAGCACAAGTCAATTCATAACAGTTTTTTTAATCTTTACTCGTGATATAACATTTGTTGCAATGAGAAATCACCCAATCAAATACAATTTCATAAAAAATCAATAAAAATTCTAATAGTTTACCAAATTTATCATTTGAATAAGATGATAATTCATGTTAAAATGCTATTTAGATTTTCTTTTAAATGAGTAACAATATAAACATCAATTTCCTTTGACCACCCTTTAAAAGAAAATTTCCAAAAATAGCTTAGAAATTTTCTTTGACCACCCTTTAAAAGATAAACACTAATTTTCTTTGACCACCCCTCTAAGTTGATGTTGAAAATGAGAAAAGAAAAGAAAAAGTAATGATTGTAATTTTACTCTATCAGCATAAACATCATCAATTTCACATGGTTATTAAGTCTTTTTTTAATGGTCATCAATTTGTAAAATTATTAACCTTAATTCGAAATCAAAATAAAAAATAACCAATATGACTTTAGGAATACTCTACTATCCAGTTGCAAAACCATAGGGAATTGTTACCAAGGCTTTGTATATAAGAGGCGGACGACAAAACTTTGAGAGAGTATTTTATGTAAACCTTGCTAGATCATTCAAATCCATCCAATGTGACTGATATAATCCAAATTTTGATTGAATGCGACTGATGCGATCTAAGTTTTGACTGAACCAAATTGAATAAACCACCTATCCCAAGTTTGGACACCGATTGGCCAGACGCAATGAGAGAATAAGAGAGTTGGAGTCCTGAAAATGATCAAAATTTCCAGAAATAGCTTAGAAAAAAAAAACCTCTTTAAAAAAAACTTTACAAAACTTAGTTATTTATTGTTTCTTTATCAGTTATCTCAATTTAATTAAACACAATCAAACTCAAAATAGCCAAAAAAAAAAAAAGAGAGTAGCCAAGTTAGAGATATCAATCACCATTTTCCAGCAAAATAACAAAAAGCATCTCAAGGTTACGTGAGAACCTAGTTCTACTAAAAATATTAGATACAAAATTCAAAAGTAGAAAACCGAGTCCCTCAGAGGCGAACGATTTTAGCATGAATGCCAAAACATGCTGACTTGTTTTGTCGACATGCATGAATAAATTTATCGTTGAGGAAAACGCACATAAAAGGCATTCTTCTTTAACCTCTGTATGTATGAACTAACTTTTCTTTGGCATCTAAAATGGCAACGCAACTTATTCAGGGTCGTCTGGAGCGAAGGGTTTTTCTCCTGTTAAGTGCTGTTTATGACCTCAAATCATCGGACATGGCGGAAGGTATGCAGTGTGTAGTGAGAATGTCCGGCGTTGCAGCTTTCGCAGTTTTTGTTTGGAGAACCACAATCTGTCAGAAAAAGGAACCTTTCAGGCATTTATTTCCATTTATTAAAGAAAACAACTGATAGAATACGTATGCCATTTTATATACTTCACTAAAAGGAAATTTCTCTAACGGAAAAAATGCTTTTCAAAAGAATTTAAGTTACAGTTAATGAAATATTTATTATCCTATGTGAAGTCCGGATGTGAAAATTTCGAGTGCAGCGAAATGAAATTAAAAACACACAATGAAAATACCTGCTGGTATTCCAAATCAAACTTCAAGAACTCATCATCACAATTCTCCACCATGTTAGCCAAGCTTTTCAGATTTTTTACAGGCTTACCATTACATGCCAGCACCTGCAAATAAACATGGCAGTTGATGATGCATCAGCAAAATAAAAAAGAAACATGAGAAACTAGTTGTTACAAGTTACAATAGAAGGAAGCTTTCATCTGTGTATGACTTCACAACTAAACATGGTTCAGAAGAATTACACATCATCTGTAGAACAATTCATTCTCACCTGAGTGTTGACAATATCCTCATACCCAATATTAATATCTGCCACAAGCACCTGAATAGCATTCAAGAAGTGAAATCTCAAGAATGTTACTTTAGTTATCATACAAGCTCAAGAAATGCAAACAAAATAGCAGAGCAGGGAAAAATGATGAATGGGGATGAAATAAGACCTGTGAAACCACCACAAGCTGCTCATCAGGTGATTCTGCCATTGCATGTAAGAGCTTGTCCAACAACTTGACTGGCGCATCATATTCATAATCTTTTCCATACTGAAGAGTTAAATGTGACAATTTGGATGGTTAAAACAAGTAGTTGAAACTTCCAGAAGAAACAGCCACAGATTAAGGAAAAACTTTGTGCATGGCACGCAGAACCGTCAAGTCAGTTAAACTTCATTATCCACTGCAGGCAGTGTGCGGGCGGGCGGGCGGGCGGGCGGGGGGTGTGGGGGGGGGGGGGGGGGGGGTGTGGGGGTGGGGGTGGGGGCACAAATGGAACAATTATTTTAGGTGGCACGAAAGTATCAGCTAATGTATTATCCTTTTTACTTGCATCATGATGCTATGAAATCATATTTTGTTCAATAAAGATAAGAAGAAATTAAACAGTAATAATTATCATTTATCACACTCTGACCGAAGATAAGGTACAGATATAGCTGTGAAGACGAAGCCAGCAATTATGTAGTAAGATGGTGGCTTCCCCTTAATGTGAGCTGGAGTGAGCCTCTTGTGAGTTCCGAGTTTTATGTCAAATTCACATACTTTTGATTCTCGTAATACTCTGATCACAGCATTATCCCCTGTATATTTCTGAGAGACAAGGTAACTAAACCCAATGCGTTCCCCATGCCTGAAAGGAACTAATCACCGCAAAAGGAGTAAGTTTTCATGCAAGGAACATGTAAATAAAGCACAAAACCACAAGTCTCCTTTGTAACTGAGTACAAAACTAGAACATATATTTGCAACACCCACAAATACCTAGTTCATAACAATGATATATACATGTTTAATAACAAACATATATGCACATACATATACAAGCATATGCATGCAAACAACCTTTCTTTAGCTAGATATTCAGTGTTATCAAGAAGCTTAATATAGTCAATCTGAGGTAATTGTGTATGCATTAAGTAGTTGATATACAGCTACGAATAGGAAATGAATGTTGGCAGTCCTCCAACCTTGAATAACCCATCCTCTCAAAAGAAAAAAAATCCCAGTAGTCAAATTATGCATTGAACAGAACTGGACAAAGAACATGGTAAAAGTTTAACAAAACAGAACTTCTACAGCCATCAATAAATATTTTTCTTACACGTGGAATACAAATGGAGCTAGATAATTTTGAATTGCATTATATACTTAGGGTTATTTAAGTAGCATAATACATAAAGCAATTAATGAATTTTTTTAGGAGAAGCAATTAATGAACTTGCATGTGTAGATGATGCTAGAAGCAGGAAAGAAAGAGTAGTGGCAAAATCATAACTAAAAATAAGCTAAATCTTACCTGTTCCATCATTAGCTATATCAACTCCATCAAAGCTGAGAATAATATCAGATGGCTTAAGGAATTGAGACTCAGCAGCAGTAGGTTCTATTCTCCTAATTCGAACACCCTTCTGATCAGATGTCATTCCCATTGATTTGCGAAGGTCAGGATTCTCCATTTTCTGCCACTCAATCCCAAGTATAGGAAATCCTTTTTGACATTTTTTCCCACCAAGAAGAAAATATTCCTTTATAATGGACCGAAGGAAAGCATACTTGAAGATAAAAGCAAAAATAAACTCTAATACTTAAAAGCAAAATAAAAAGCATACTTGGAGATAACAAACTCTCACTAAGCACTCGTATAACAAGCTTGTATTATAATGGACCGAAGGAAAGAATATTTTTATGTTTCTAACAGAGAAATCAAGTCACACATCTGCCTATTCATACATCAACTCATAAGTATGAACAGTAATACATGTAAACAGTAAGATCAAAAGAAAACCTTGAAATATGCCATAGGCAAGAGCTCTTCTAGTAGCCTTCTTAAAGGACACAAGGTCTGTGCAACTTAAGAGGAAGCATTCAGCATATTTGAAGTACTTATATAAACAAAAAACAATGAAAGATAAAAGTTGTATAGGTATCTATCACACAACAAGGAAATGTCGAAAGTCAATTAGCTTCTATGCCGCCTAATGAGAAATTTGTTTCTTCATACCCCTGCCATTGCAACATTTCTCACTAACAGAATCTCAAAATGCTCTTTTGCACATTGTGTCTTGAATGATCTTCAGGATGTCTATGAACAACATTTCTTGCGAACAAAATCTCAAGATGCTACTTTGCACTTTGTACGCCCTCAATGACCTTCAGAATGTCTCCAAGGTGGAGGCATCGCTGTTCATACATCCCACTCAAAGTTACACCTCAATAGCAATGAGGCAGGAAGTTGATGTCCTAGTCCGCAATCCCAGAAAGGACACAAATGGCGTCAAAGCCAAGCACACATTTATCCTGTAGACTCTAGCAGTAACTCATCCACATCGCAGGACCTAGGCAAACATCCTGACCTTGATAGGCGTGCTGACCCACCATAGGCTAGAGAACAATTATCATCACTAATGTCATAGTAACCGCATAAAGTTTGCCAAAGCACAAATTAACCGCCCTATTACTATCACTGTTATTCTCATTTTCTTAGGGGGTGTTTCTATTGTTAATATACTGTCTTGATCATGATGGTCACTTAATTTATATGTTGCTTGATTCTAGAAAAAAGAAAGATATAGTATTGTCACTGTTATTCTCATTTTTATCGTGGGGCGTCACTATCACCATCATTGTTACTGCTTTGATTATGATGGTTTCTTAATTTATTCTATGCAGCTTAATTGAAGTTGGTCTGCTGACCTCTGCAAGCTGCCCACAATGTCATAAGTCCCCTCAAACTACTGACGCAAACACTTCACTTGTAAGACTGCTCATAGAAGTAGGATTCAATTGGCTTGATGCCATTTTCTTCAGTCAGTATTGGGGCAAGGAGTTATTCCATGTTGCATGTATAACGTAGCCACAATTGGTTCTTTCGTATAACATTAAACAAATAAGCGAAACAAATAAGAAATATCCTTTTGAATGATCAACAAATTACAGTACATTCCTGTTGAATGCCTTTTTACCAACATTTTCCCTAACATTAAAGACATTAATGCTTTTTAGTGAAGCTTTCCAGTTTGAGATACTCTTCAAACAAAACACAAGAATATAAGCAAAAAAAAGTGACAAATCCACTAGCATAAATGACAACAGTGAGGCTTCTTCTACATTAAAGGTTCAATTAATAAAACCATATCTAAAAAACGAATAAATGCTTAACTCAACTAAAATGGGCATTAAGGAGATGTCCATCTGTACATGAATACCTGTATATCCCCCAGATTTTTCATAATCCCGAATGAAGTGCATGATGACAGGTGTGGGTATAACATAGCCAATATTCTCTGCATCCTCATGTTTGAGGGACTGAAATGCTATACCAACACACTTCCCCTTGTCATTGAAAGCAGGACCGCCAGAATTGCCTGAATTTATCGCTGCATCTATCTGCCAATGAGAAGCATAGCAGAAAAGAACACAGGTAAATATCTAATAAAAAACAATGTTGACCAGCAATACCACATTAACATAATACATAGACCAATTAAAAATAAACTATCAAGAATCTAATGTGCTAATAGTAAGAATAGAAGGATTAATATATAGACATTGATAAGCAGCCAAAATTCAAAGGTCAAACCTGTAAGCCTAAAAGTTCTGTGGATCCATGAACATAAGACAGAATCTCCATTCGTGATACCACGCCACTTGTCACAGAAATGGTGTCCCCTCCAATTGGGTAACCAACAACAACAACAGCATCTTGTAACGCAGGTAAAGGACCAAATTCAACTGGTAGAACTCCCTCCCAGAATTCATCATTGTCAACAGTCAACAAAGCTGTTGGACAAGATCAAATAAGATAGTCAAATCACTATGGTAGAGAGAAGCGAATGTGCGAGTACTAGCTTCTACCTAGTTCAACGGAAAAGATATGTCACATATGTGTTATCTCATAATTGCATTCTTCCTTACCTATTTGTTTTCCTATTCCATGAGGTATCTGATAAACTATTTTTTGTAGTTGACCTGATGTAGCTAACATGCTTCATATGTAAGTAGATTCATAACAGACCTTTCTCTCAGGATATCCATTACATCTCTTTACTTTTCTTAGGAATATTTCATCTCTTTACATAGATTGTGTTTTTCCAATGAAAATGAATTCTGAGGAAAAGAATTCCATATGTTCGATTGTGCAAAAAAAAAAAGTAAAATGAAAATATAAATTGCTTATGTTTAATAAATCATGGAAGAGGGTGTGAGAGAAAACATTTTCTCTAAAGTTCTGTCCAACTTTTTTGTCAACAGAAAGATATCTTGCGATTAAAAAAATATCCAAAAGGATTTGTGCCCAAAAAAAATGTTCCTTTACCATGTTTACATAACTCAAAGAGTATCACGAAACAGAAACTTAGTCTTTTTGTCTTTTGCAATTGAAGTGCTATATTACTATTGATACGCATGATAAATAGAAAGGAACAAAATTGTCACCTATATCACACTCCGTCCCGATGGCAAGAACAGTGGCCACGTACTTGGTGTCGGAACCACGCTTCTTCAGCTTGACTTGCGTGTAATGCTCGACGGAGTGGGCGTTCGTCAGCACCCGCCTCCCGCCAATGATAAAACCACTGCTGCTCGAGCTGTACTGCCGCTTGCGCTGCCAGGGCAAAGAGAAATTTGGCTCCGTGTGCACGCAGAAGACCTTGACGACGGCGTCCATCGACGGCACAACCCGCACGACCTGGTCCCACCTCGGCGCGGGCTCCCCTGAGACCACCGAGAGGCCGGCAGCGTCCCGGTGCTCACCGATAATGGAACCGACTTGAGGGATCCTGCCCAGGGGGGATGACGCGCCGCCGCCCTTGTTGGCGACCGCGACTTCGATGCCTAGATTGGTGGCCTGGCGCTGGAGCTTCTTCTTGGGGCGGCCGCGGATGCGTCGGGGGGTGGGGGAGTCAGAGGCGGATTCGGGATGATCGTCGAGAGCCGCGGACGATGAGGCGACGCCGGCGCCGGAAGTGGTGGGCATCTGGAGGTCCATAGTCTCTGCCACGGCCTTCTTGGCCTTCCGACCACGCGTTCGCTTGGATGGCTCCATGGCTGGCGTTAGGGTTTCGCAACCAGAGGACTCGAGGGTTTTGGAACTCAGAGCGATATGACCCAGAAATTACAAAGAGAAAAGAATTAAGCAAATGGACCCAAAAACTTTATGCCAGAAGAAGACTTGACTCAGGAAGAAGTTTTCCCCGGTTTTTTTTTTTTTTGAGGAAAATGTATATGCAAAGTGGAACTATCTTTATTTATTAGATTAATAAAATAATTATATATAATTTAAAGTATATATTAAATAATAAATCTTGTCAATAATAACAATTATTCGACGGTGATGATCAATATATTAAGATTACTATGATTTATTTAGTCTTAAATCAAATTATCTAATAAATATATATTATGTCATCAAATAAGTATATAATTAATTTAATTATAAATTATAATTATGAAATTAATTAACAAAAAAAGTATTTTATATTGAGGTGTAGAACGATGCTATTCTACCTGTTTATTAACCTTTTTTTTTGTTTTGTTTGTTGCCTGGGCTTCATTTGGCAGGAGAGAGAGGGGAAGGATAAGAAAGGAAAAATAAACTCTAAATCATAATTTTTAAGATAATTATATTTTTATATTTATTTATATCTTTAATTATAAGTTAAAGTATGAGAATTTGCGTTAGTCAAATTTTGAATTGAAAAAGTTAATCATTGTAGACGAATGAAAAGACGTAACACTTTTTTTCTCCGTTATAAATCCAATAAATCTATTTTGAAAAAAGAGCCGCCGTTTAGCGCCCTAAGGATCGCATATAGGCCGTCGAATGGGCTTTTTTTTTTCTTTTTCGTGTTATCCACCACTTCCTCCCTGTTCACCTCTTTGCCGGCCATCGTATTCTCTTCGGCCGTCATCGATCTGCTCATTATGTGCCTGCTGCCGAATGTCTTTGCCATTTCTGCTGCTCACCGCTTCCGCCGCCGCCGCTGAACGTCATTGCCGCTGCTGCAACCTGCCGCTACTTCCGTCGTTGCCGATGTTGCTGCCCTCCTCCGATATGCCTTTCGATTCGGTGTCGCCGTCGTCTTCTCGTCATCTTTTCTTTCTCCCTCTTTCGCATCCTCTCCGTCGTCAGATCCACCAATCTGCTCATTGTCGTTGCCCTGCTCGTTGCCGTTGCTCGCGCCGCTATCGCTGCCACCACTCGCACCGCTGTCTTGCACGCGTCGTTGCCGCCTGTTCACGTCGTTGTCGAACGTCGTTACTATTGCGCCGCTGTCGATCCCGGACGACGTTGCCACTGCCCTCCTCCTCCACTTCGTCCACGCAAAAAAGGCAGATTGATTCGTTCGATCTCGACCGTCCAAACTGCTACGGACGATGGAGATCACATCGTTAAAGAAAAATATTAAAAAAAATATGCACCGTCGGATAAGATCTGACGGTGCACGATGCTGCTCAGCAGTCTCCTTAGCGCGCCCGCTAAGGTGGCGTTCTTTTCCCATCTATTTTTTGACTTAGAATACAAAATTCTATTTCTAAATTTGTCACTATTTTCACGTCATCCTTCATCTTTTCGCCACATCAGACAAAAAAAATTATCACAATATTGAAACATAAGCTGAAAGTCAAAGCGGCATAATGTAATAAAAAGTACGTAAATGAAATGTTTACTAATTTGAAGTATATCTATATGTATTTTAAAAGAATAAATTTAAGTGTAAAAATTTATTTTAGTTATAATATATATTATAATGTTTCACATTTTTAAAAGAAATTTAAACTGTTGATTAATAAAAAATAATTAAATTAAATGTATTCCAAAACCTTATCTTTAAATTAAATTAATACAACTTCAGCAACTTTAAAATATGTTTTCCAGTTCGAGATGTTATTTTATAATTTTTAATTTTCGCTTCTGCAACTTAACATTTGTTCATTATAATTAGAATTAACTACTAAAATAATAAAATTAGTTATATTTTAGAAAAACATAGTTTTAGGACCAATAAAAGTTAAGTTAATTTCTTATATATAAGCTACCCTAGTCTACGAGAGATAAAAAAAATATAAGTAGATGTTATAATTTGACTTTTTAAATAATAAAAACAAGAAAATGGAAGTAGTTCTATTATGGATTTTAAAAATGCACTTAAAAAACAAATATATGATTTAAAAATAGTTGCGCATTATTCATATTTTAGCATGAAGTTGACATCCATAGGAAATAAGAAAAAAGTTAAAATACTTATAATTTACATGTTTTGTATCATCTATCAATAAATATGTATTGTTAGGCTTAATTTACAATGTATTGTTAATAATAATAAACCTTTTAAACAAGTTTTAATGATTTCTACAAGAAATATATAACAACTGTGATCAGGCACGGAGCGAGAGGGTGAAAAAATAAATGTGCATATATATATATATATATATATAATTTTCTTAACTCAATTAAGAAAATAAAAAATATTACTTTAAAATCAACATATGTGAAAAAATAACTTATAATTAACATTATTATTTATTTATATTAAAATAATTTTATTTATCATCTTTTTTTCTTTTTTACGTTTATCATGTTAAAGAAAGATGTATCATATATGTAACTAACTTTTTTTATAACTTAACTAATTAATTTGATTTTTTAAAAAAGGAGTCAAAATTATGTACATATATTATATTTTCCTAAATACATATATTATACCATAAATATTTCATAAATATACACATATATTCTCTTATTAATATAATAACATCTTGTAATTATGTTAAGATCACAAAATTAGGGAGGGAGCTTATCATATGTTTTCTATTTATAGAATAATATTTATTACTATATATAATGTTTCGAACAAACTGGGGACTTAATTATATCAAATTCATAAAATTAGGGAGGCTTATGATATATTATATATGTATATAATAATATATGGTATTATATATATAATATTGCAAAAAGTTAGGGGGCAACTGGCTCCCTCCCATGGATTTATTACGAGGGAACAAATGTGAGAGAGTGTGCCAAAAGGTACTAAAAGGATTTAATGTCATAAATTTTTAAAAAGAAAAAAATGATTGTAGCACAAACATTAAAGCCTTTCAAAAAATAGTTTCACAAAAATTAGTTTGAATGTGATATATTTACCTTATCAGTTTTGAGGAGGGGTAAAATAGAGAGGAGAGAGAGAGTTTGCTAATAAAATGTTATTTTTAATTTAAATTATAACTTTCTTAAAAAAAAAATTTAATTTAGCTTTACTTATTAGTACCCATTAATAATAGATAGATTTTAGTAAAATGTTCGAGCTTTACACAATTTTAATTTATAATTAAAGTTACAAACTACTAATTTATTTTAATTATGTTCTTTTTTTTTGTGCCGGCCCGAGTCTACGGAAGGCCTCTGGTGTCCGAGGCTACTAGCACTCGACTAATTCGAAGTCGGAAAGATAGAACAGTAAAGACTTATTCCCTGACCAAGATGACGACTCCGAGATTCGAACCTGGGACTACTAACATCCGGCGAGCAATTATGTTCTTTTTAATCTTACTAGTTGTTCACCCGTTAAAAATCTAAGTGGTCACTTTGTTAAAAAAAAAATTTAAAAATGAATGGTGCAACAGGCCATGGGCTATCAGCCATTTGCCAATGCCTTGCCTCCATCTTAATATCTAACTGTTCGCTTGCTTGCTTGCAATGCACGCCCATATTAATGATTAGATTTCTATTTTTGCTTTCTTCGGATCTAAATATATTGTCAATTTATTTTTGAATTTAACGAGGCTCCTATCTAGGCCGCCTCCCTAGTCTTAGAGTCATTGGATTTCATTCGTCATTCGACGGATATAATATTTACGCACGGTTCGCATGGATTAACGGAAAAAAATTGACGATTCAGTCATCGATTCCAGGTTCAAACCTTCATCTCATTCATTTCCCTACTTCCTCCACTAATTGCAGCCATTGTAGTGTCCCCCTCAACCGATCGCACTCGTCGCTGCACCCTCTGAGCTGATTACAATCGCCGACGTGCCCTCATTCACCGATCACAGTCGCCGCTGCCCCCCCCCAACCATCGATCACAGTAGTTGTGCCCCCATCCGTCAATCACAGTCATTGCTGCACCCACTTCGTCGATCGCAGTTGTTGTCGTACCCCCCTTCCCACACGACACCACCCTCCTTCGATCTCAACCGCCACCTTGTCCCATTTTCTACATGACTCCTTCGATCTTGGCCGTCGCAGCGTCCCTTTTTCTACACAACTTATTCGATCTCAATCGCTCATGACATCGTCACGGCCCTTTCTCATGCGACATTGAAACAGCCTTCCATCGGCATTGCTTTCTGTAGTAGTTGGATCTTGCTCACTGCATATCTCTTATCGTCGATCGCCTCGTCGCCACTATCGATGCTGATGCCGCAAGTTGTCATTGCTGTTGTCGTCGTTGCCATTGCAGTTGCTCGCCGCTATCGTTGCTCGCCGTTGCTTTTGTGCTGTTGTTCGTCTTTGCCTCTGCCACTGCTGCTGGCGTTGCTCGCTGTTGTCTGCCATTGCTCGCCGTTGCCATTGTCAGTTGATTGGGTAGTTTGGGCACCGATCTTGGCGCCGGTTCGGCACGCTCTTGTGGATGTCGTCTGATCAATGTTAAGTAGGACGCTCTTACCCACTTGAGTGGGTAGGAGCGCCATTAAATTCTTTATTTTTCTTATTCAAATATCCTTTTATTCATAGTAAACATATGTTTGCTAAAAATGAGGAAGTTGTAAAACAAGGTGCCTTTGTTCTCATTTTGTTTCTTCAATGAGAACAATGATAGTTTAGAGTGGGACAAAACAAATTTATCTCTATTTTTTTTAATTATTAATATGAGATTTGCATGTATGGAAAATTAGTGTTTTGGCAAAAAAAAAAAAGAACAAGATCTTTTTCTTTTCTCATACCAAACATGTTCTAAAAGGAAATTTTTTCATGTTTTCATAACACTATCATATATAAGCATGATGTCATAAAATATCTTTTTCATATCATAATCCCATATGTGTCTTCCTATAATTACATATATTGTCAAATTTCTTCTTCATTAATTCAGTTCGTTCACAAGTTATACGTGTTGTCATCATAGTCATTGTTTTCCATACTAGGTCATAGTCTTCACACATCTGTGGATGATCAACTCAAGTGCACATTCACATCTTTTGATTTCTTGATATGTGTTGGATTTATAACGCATATAAATCAGAAAGATTGTAAAATATATGTTATGATAGAGACGGATCGTCGAAGTTTTTTCACGAACATTATACAGTCGTACTTGTATTTCAAAATCAGGGATCGAACATTGAAAGAAAAAATATTTGACCACAGTGTAAATACCTCTAAATGAACTTAACGAAAAGTACATCTTAATCCCACGGTATTGATTCC
The DNA here is from genome assembly GCA_030549335.1 of Pontederia crassipes. Taxonomy (NCBI): domain Eukaryota; kingdom Viridiplantae; phylum Streptophyta; class Magnoliopsida; order Commelinales; family Pontederiaceae; genus Pontederia; species Pontederia crassipes. The sequence goes on along the minus strand of CM060184.1, from coordinate 19,259,876 downwards.
CTTTTATATAAAAAAAGAACGAGATGAAGGATACTTGGACCAAGAAACACCTCCGCCTTGGACGAAGGGCGGAAGGGCAAACAGGCGCCACCCAACGCATAAGCTCGCCCAAAAGGGCATTATTTCTAAAAATGTGCCAAGTGAATCCCCTAGTAGGTGTCCTGTGATTGTCTGATTTAATCATGGTCATCTTATTTCTATCTGAACATACAATTTATCACATTTATATCGTACAAACGAATAGGGATGAAAGTAGTTCGGATCGGTGCGGATTTTCGGTTTAAAAAACTAATTGTTACTTTTCGTGTCAATTTTTAAAATTAAAAAAATCATCCTAAAATCATTTGAAAAAATGAAAACCACCCTATAGTGGGTCAATTTTTTTCAGATGAATTTTTCGGGGGTCCTACTTTTATATAATTATACAAATATAAAATTACTACTAAATTTTAAAGTTATTAAATTGGAGTTTGATAATGTGACATAAAAGTATGAAATTTTATATTTAAAAAATATTATATATATAATAAAATAATTAACAACATACGTATTAATTATACAAATAAAAAATAGGCTCCACAGCCCCTACGATTTTTTTCGGGTGGAGCCCTAATTTTAGCAGGTGGATTTTAATTCATTAAAAACCATCATAATCGTATTCGGACCCTAATTTTTATTTTTTTCTGTTCGATTTTCAGATCGAATAAGTTTTTTTGGGTTGATCGGGTTTTCTTACACCCCTACCACCCTACCAATGAAAACTATATACTAAAGAAGTTTTTACATTGTAGAAACATTATTTAACTTTCAGCGATAGAAAATTTGATAGGTGAAAACTTTGTTCATACCAAGTCTTTTCAAATGATTCGAGATGCTGTAGATAGATCTTAAAATTCTTTATAATATAAAAATATTTCAAATCAAAATCTTACTTCTTTAAAAAATATTATACATATTTTTCATTACAGACATATTATAGCCCGAGATAATTTGATAGTAGGTCAGTGTTTCGTCTATAATTTTTTTCTATACTTTTCGATTTGACAATTCTCGTATGGCCATAAATTAAACTTCAAGGGCTCTCCATCAATGCATATTTTATAATTTTTGGACGATTATAATGTGCTGAAAACATGATGCACACAACAACTTTGAAACTTCAACGTATTATAAAAGGTTATTTTCATAAATCATTCTTAAATTATCATAATTTTTCGTATAAATTTTAAATTATAAATTTATTTTTTATTCTTAAATCATCGTGACTTTTTTACTTTAGTCATTCCATCCATTTTTGTTATATTTTCTATTAAATTTATTTTTTATTTATAAAAGACAAAAATATCTCTTCCTCCGTAACACATCAAATAATAAATATAAAAAAATAAAGAAAAAAATGTTTCTTGTGTCGGCTGCCCCCCTCCAATCTGACCATAAAAATTAAGTGTTCCAATATTTTTTTACATTTTTATTTTTTATGTGTATTATTTGATGTATTATGGAGTGAGGGGTAATTAGTATTTTCATAAATGAGAAAAAAACTAAATAGTTTAGGAATTTTAAAAAATAAACTCATAGTTTGAAGTTAGATTTAAAATATCATGATAAAGATATTTTATATTTTATAATAATTATTAAATAGATTTTTATATTAAAATATATATAAAAAATAAGACAATAATTTTTTAAAAAAAGAAAAAAAATGGTGGTCGGGTGACCCCACCACCCGAACCGGGTTGGGTTGGGTCGGATTTTCTACCCCTAAAGGCCTTGACCCGGCCCGACCAAATTTGATCGGGATCGGGTCGGATTTGTTCACGGGTCGGGTTGGATCCAATCCGTGAACACCCTTAGCTGCAACCAAACAAATGTCACTCGAATAAAAATAGTGAAGAAACAAAAAAACACTCGCCGGTCATCTTTTTTTTCTTTAAATTTGAAAAAGTAGGATTTTAATGTTCTTATTGGAACAAAGATTATGAGAAGTAACAAGAATATATTTTTATTCTTACGAGCAGAATAAGAGTGGAATGTTCTTGTAGTATTTTTAAATTCTTGGTTGGTTAATGAGTTGGTATTCCAATGATCATAAGTGAAAAATGTTTGGTTGAAAACGAGAACAAGATGAAAGAAAAAAAATGTTTAATATCTTATGTTGCATTATTTATATATTTATTTAAATAATTTATTATGTTAAACAAATTACAAATCATCATAATATAATGCTAATTTGTAAGTTAAACGGTTGAAAAAAGTAATTGTAATTCTAAAATTTTAACAATGTATAATTAGTCAACGCTATTTTTTTATAAAATTTTAACAACTAAATAATTATGAAAATAATAAAAATAATTAATATTTAAAGTTGTAAATATGTAAATACTTGTAATATTTTTTATTACTATTTTTAATAATATTACACTTTTTTGACACATGTCAAACCTAATTATAATTAATTTTGATATTTCTTAGTATAAAATAATATAGCAAAATTAGTTAAAACAAAAGTGACAAAAAATGGTGGAATAATATGTTCGGATAATAACATTATGCTTTGAACAAATTTGAATGGTTTTGCACATTTCTAGATGATTTTATTTTTTGCTTATTCTTGAAGATTTGAAAACCGTTTAGATGCAAAAATTAGAACAAGACAAATGCTATTGCAATTATATTGATACCAAAAGATGCCTTTAAGAGGATTGATGAATTGATCATTAGTACAAGAATATAATTTAAATTAAATATACTAATAGTTGGAAATTCATAAAATTACAAATTAAAGTTGTAAAGTTAAAAAACATCATAAAGTTCGAATAGTGTTGAATACATATATATATATATATATATATACATATATATGTATGTATATATATGTATATATGTATCCACATATATATATATATATATATATATATGTGTGTGTTATTATCCTCGTATTTAAGAGATAACTTTTTTAGATTCTCATTTCTACATATTTTCAAACAAAACGGTTTTCTTTTCAGCGGACAATATTTTGTCTTAGAACAAAAAATTTTGTGATATCGTCGGAAGGGAAAATTGTGAGGGGTAAGGATGGCAATATTCTCCGCTCTCTGCGGGCCCCCCGGGGAATTCCTGATCGGGCCTTAAATTCGAGGAATTTTTTCCTCGTAGGCCGGGAATGGAAAAAAATTGCCTCCGAATCCTTTTTCGGGATGGGGGGCAGGGGGAGTTGTCTTTGCTACACGGGGCTCTGAATCCCCCCACCTTAATTATATATATATATATATCATTTATTTATTATAATCTTCAAATCAAATCTTAACCATCCACTCTTTCATATATATAACAAAAATTATAACTCCATACCCTATTCTCTTTCTTCCTCCATGAGACCATGTTGACTTCCATTTTCGTTTTTTCTTCTACCTAAGATCATTGATCGATCCCATCGGCGGAGGCAACGGGGCGGAGGAGGGCGACGGCAATGACGCTCGTTTGAGGAGGGCAATGACAGTGACAGTTCTTGCTAGAAGAGGGCAGCAAGGGTTCGGGGAATGTGGAAAATTTTCTAAGTTTTTTTCATATTTTTTAATAAAAAATCAGAGAATCGAGGTCCCCTCGGGGATCGGGGAATAAAATCCCCTAAGGACCGGAAATTTGGGACGGGGTCGAGGTGGGGGCTGATCAGTGGGGTCAGGAAGGAGTGTCCTCCGCCCTGAACAAAATTGGGTGCCACTCCTAGTAGGGGGTGGGGGGAATAGTTGCAAGCTTAAAAATTAGGGTTATTTACATAAATTGTCCATAAACTATCACGATTTTTCACATTTTACCTCAAATTACAATTTTTTTTAATCCTAAACTATCGTGATTTTTCTAATTTACTCCTTCCGTCGACTTCTATCAACTTTTTTTAGTAACTTCACTTTTTTCTCATTTATGAAAAGTCAAAATTATCCTTTCTCTCATCTCTTATAATATTTAAAATTTTAAAATAAAAAATAAACAAATAAAAAGGAAAATGCAAGGGGCGGGGCTATGGGTATAAGAAAAACTCGACCAACTCAAAAACCTACCCAATTCAAAAAAAAAATCAAATCGAAAAAATCGAATCAAAAAAACAAAAAATTAAGGGTCCGAATATGATTTAGAGTGGTTTTTGATAAATTAAAAATCATCCACTAAAATTAGGGCCCCACAAAAAAAAACCGTAGGGCCATGGAGTTCATTTTTATTTATATAATTAATTCATAAGTTATCCATTTTTTATTATAGATATAATATTTTTATATAAAATCTCATACTTTCCTATCTTAATTTGATAAATTTAAAATATTAGTAGTATATTTTATATATTAATATAAAATTAAATATTTTTTATGTTAATTTTAATTTAATATATAATTTTAAAAAATATAATTATATAAAGATAAGGGCCCCCGAAAAAACCACTAAAAAAATCAACCAGCTAAAGGGTAGTTTTTTTTAAATAGTTTTAGGATGATTTTTTTTAATTTAAAAAATCTATCCAAAAAATAGCGGACGTACTTTTTGAACCGAAAATCTGACCCGATCCGAACTATTTTCACCCTTAGGTGCGAGGTGAGTCATCATCCCGAGATCAAGTTGGCGTTGTGAGATCGGTCGTCGACATCCTGAAATCGAGTCGGCGTCACGAGATCGGAGGTCAACATCGCGAGATCGAGTCGGCGTCACGAGATCGAAGGTCAACATCGCGAGATCGAGTCAGCGTCACGAGATCGAAGGTCAACATCGCGAGATCGAGTCGGCTTCGCGAGATCGAAGGTCGACATTGCAAGATCGAGTCGGCATCGCGAGATCAGACATCGACGCCGTGAGATCGAAGGTCGGCGTCGCGAGATTGGAGGTTGCTGTTGTCATGCGCAATTTTTCACATGTGATCAAAGGTCGCCAACGACGCCCATGGCCGAGGAGGGCGCCGTGCAAGGAGGGGAAGAGCAGGGACCGTCACGACGGTGGGGGGGAGAGCATCGCCACATTGCGATTTCCTTTTTTTATTTTTATTTTTTAATATTAGAAGAGATATAGAATGGATAATTTTGATTTTTCATAAATGAAAAAAAGAATAAGGTAAGAGAAAAGTTGACGGAAGTAAATTGAGAAAATCGTAATAGTTTAGGGATCTAAAAAAATTAGATATGAAAAATTATGATAATTTAAAGATAATTTATGGAAATAATCCTAAAAATTATCCATTCTTCTAATGCAAAATTTCGATTGATTTTTGGTATATTTCATTTATACCGTGTAAACAATAACTCATGTATGAACAATCCAGTTTGTTCACGTGGTAAACAGTTTATTTTCGTCGATGTAAAAAAAATGGTATTGTGCATGCCAGATATTTTCTAGCGAGGGACAATATTCCAAAATACTGAAGGGCAACAAAAAAAAATGTACCCATTTGTTATTTATTGGACGATATATTACTTGTCAATTATTGCGTGTTTTTCATAATAAATTTTGAGATATTCTTAATTTTTTCTTTGAACTGTAATATAATTTCGATGCGAATGTATTGGGACCTTATGAATTATGATCAAATAATTTATAATATATTATATACGTCTTAATATATTTTTTAAAAAATCTCGGAATGTTTTATTTTTAAGCACATTTAAAATTGCAACGTTTGGTGTGATCCGAGTCGGATCACTTTCTTTCCCTCCAAAACACACATAAAAGTCGCCTCTCTTCCACTTTCGCACTCGATCAAACAGTTGGTGTGCGATGTGGAGCGTAAGACGCCCCGTGTCGTGGGCTGCTACACAAGGGCACCATCTTCCTGGTCGATCCGCAGGCCCCGGAAGCGGATGCGCACTCGTACCACCTACTCGTCGCCGGTCGCCCTCCAGGTTTTCGCATATGAATCATGCTGCCCGCGGCCGAGGCCGGTCTTCGACTGCCTCACACGGTGGGCGAGCTCTCCTTCATCTGTTGCCTAGCCGACGCCGAGACCTTTTTCGTCCTGTGTCTCCGACTCCTTCCTCCACTCCATTTTCGTCACCGTCTTGCTCATGTCATCTCATTCTGCCTCTGACAGACAGTGGCAGTGACCTCCGTTGCCTTGCGCTTATCTGCCATTGCACGCCATCGCCATCACTGCCATCGTCGGAAGCTCACCCTTCTACCAAACGCGCGGTAAGCAACTGGAAACATATTCTAGGAAATTTACAACGTTGTGCCTGAAGAATTCTTGGAAAAATGGGGAAAAACTGCCAGAGGAAAGAGATGATTTGAAAGTTCAAATATCTATGATCTACTACGTCCGCCATCAATTAATTGCAACACGGTGTACAAAATTATTTGTTTACCTCTTTTGATTAACAGGTAATTGCTGTTTTCTCTTCTTTACTGGTAATTTATCATTTTACTTTTATTAGTAGGTATCTGAACTTAAGCTCGTGTGTCCCTTTTCAGATGTCAGTTTTAAAATAACAAGGATGCTTGTTAACGTTAACCTATATCTATCAAGAATCTAGGTTAATGTGAACCTAAATTAAGCTAACTCTCTCATGCCTGGGTTTATCCCCTCCCTGCCATCTGTTTCTTGTAGCCTCCCCAGGTTTCTAACCCAATGATTGTAGATTCTACGTGCATGCTCCTTGTTCATTCCTGAGAGTGGAAAACAATCACATATCGTTTTTTCCTTTTCTTGTAGTACGTTATTATATGCCAATGTGGGCAGGCGATAAGCAGCAAATCTAATTTACTTTTTCCTTTTCCCCTGGGTAGAGGTTGCTGATAAATTAACATTTGTTCTTTGTCCAGCATCTACCTATGTTACTTGAACTATTACACTACTCATTGTAGATTATTTTATCCGGTGGCACAGTAACATTTGTTATAAACTTATAACAAGGGTCCATGTTATGATGGTGTAGTTTTTTTTTTCAGGAGCTCTTGTACGTGTAGTTTGATGACAAATAGTTCACTTTAATCCTTATGCACATCAGTCAATTGTGGTTCCAGGATTGCACAAACATCTTAGGTGTTAAACAAGAATTATATTCAAATCATTACTTCTGATGGTTGAGTATTTCAAATTGACTGTGAGATTTACGGATTGTTATGAAACTACTGAAGTTTCATCTCGAGAGATGTATTTTTGTATCTGGTATTCATAGCTGAGAGAGTACAACAACAACAACAAAGCCTTATCCCACTAGCTGAGAGAGTAACTTAGGATTTTTTGCCGGGATCGAAGAAGTTTTCACTTCCTGTGAGAATGATTCTTTCAAGTAACCTCTTGTTCTTTAGGAAGAACAAATTATCAAATGCTTTCTAGACACAACAAATCAGTTGATTGTGAAGTAAATGGTTTTACATAAGTTTGATTCATTGACTCTTTCACCCATGATAGGTTCTGAGTCTACATTGCTTTTTTATCTTGCCATGTTGACCTTCGTTCCTCTAGGTACTGCAGAGGTTGTTCCAACTCTTATAGATGGACAAAAATCATCAGATCAGGTATCGCTTAACATATTAAACCTCTCCTTAACCAATTCATGGACTCTCGTTGAGGTTACTACTTACTACAGTGAGTGTTCTCATCAACCTTTGGATATTTTCCTTCAACATTCTGTTGGAGTCAATAAATATCCCTAACAAGTTTGTCATGATTTTATACCCTTAGGTTTTAGTTATGTTCTTAGCATTAGTCTCAGCAGTGTTGCATACGTGTTCCGCTGATTGAGGCTTGACGTCCTCTTGTTGAACACGGTCATAGGAACTCTTCAGCATATCTAGTTCTGTTCAACAACAACAACAACAAAGCCTTATCCCACTAGGTGGGGTCGGCTACATGGATCATACGACGCCATTCCGCTCTATTAGTAACCAAACCTTTCGGTATATTATTTACCAATAGATCTTGCTCTATTAGTTCGCCAAGTGTCCGCCTTGGCCTCCCTCTTTCTCTTTTAATCGGACTCCAGATTATTTGATCTACTCTTCTTATCGGCGCATCTAATGGTTTTCTCTGAACATGACCAAATCATCTCAAACGATTCTCTACCATTTTCTCACTAATAGGAGCCACTCCGACTCGTTCACGTATATGGTCATTCATAATCTTATCTAATCTTGTATGACCACACATCCATCTCAACATCCTCATTTCGGCTATCCCCACTTTACGTTCATGTTGTCCCTTCATAGCTCAACATTCACTACCATATAACACTGCTGGTCTTATAGCAGTATGATAGAATTTTCCTTTAACTTTATTGGGTATTTTTCTATCACAAAGAACTCCAGTGGCTTTCCTTCACTTACACCAACCAGTTTGAATTCTATGATTAACATCGTCATCAATCTCACCATCTTGTCTTACAATTGATCCTAAATATTTAAACTTTGTCACTTGAGGAATTATATCCTCCCCTAGCCTAACTTTCAAATCGTCTCTAAGTTGTTTATTTGTGAAATTGCTATGCATATATTCTGTTTTATTCCTACTTAAACGAAAATCCTTTGACTCCAACGAATTTCTCCATATTTCCAATTTTGTATTAATCTCTTCTTTTGAACCCACTAAAAGTACTATATCATCCGCAAATAACATGCACTTAGGTACCTCCTCTGTGATACTCTCGGTTATAGCATCGATAACTAAGTTAAATAGATACGGGCTTAAAGCTGATCCTTAATGTAGGCCAATTCATATAGGAAATTCATTTGTCTCACCTCCGGGTGTCCTAACCTTAGTCAATGCCCCATCGTACATATCTTGTATTACCTTAATGTAGGCAACACTCATCCTCTTCTTTTGCAAAGCTTTCCAAAGTACATCCCTTGGTACCCGATCATACGCCTTTTCTAAGTCAATGAAAGCCATATGTAAGTTTCTTCTCCTACTTCGATACTTCTCCATCATCTCCCTTAGTAAATAAATCACCCCTGTAGTGGATCTTCCTAGCATGAACCCAAATTGTCTCTCAGAAATACTAGTCTCCATTCTCAATCTATGCTCGATCATTTTTTTCCATAATTTCATTGTGTGACTCATAAGTTTAATCCCTCTATAATTTGCACAATTCTGAATATCCCTTTTATTTTTGTAAATAGGAACTAATGTACTTAATTTCCAATCATCAGGCATCTTTTTCGATCGTAAAATCTCGTTAAATAGCTTACATAATCACAACACACATTTTTCTCCTAAACATTTCCAAACTTCAATCGGTATACCATCCGGTCCAACGACTTTACCATTCTCCATTTTTTTAAGAGCTTCGCTAACCTCCGAGACTCTAATTCTACGATAAAATGACCTATTGAGCTCACATTCGCTAACTGTCAAGTCCTCCAAATCACAACGGGAACCTTCACATCCATCATTAAATAGCTTATAGAAATACTCTTCCCATCTGTTCTTAATATCTCCTTCAGTAACTAAAACCTTGCCAACTTCATTTTTTTATGCATCTTACTTGATCCAAATCTCTCGACTCCTCTTTATTCCTTGCAATCTTGTAAATCCTTTGTTCACCGGCCTTTGTCCCTAACTCCTTATAAAACCCCTCATATGCTTTAGCACGAGCATCACTAACTGTCTTCTTAGCCTCCCTTTTCGCCAAACGATACTTTTCCCAATTGTCAGAACTATTGTCCAAGTGTATCGCCTTGAAACAATTCTTCTTATTACGCACCTTTACTTGGACCTCCTCATTCCACCACCAAGTCTCCTTATCTCGTGGTCCAAAACCTCTGATTCTCCTAAAATGGCTTTAGCAACCATTTCAATCTTTTTTGCCACATTCTCCCACATGATACTAGCATCTCCTTTTAACTCCCACACACTTTCCTCTAATAACTTACTTCTAAAAGTCTCTCGCTTCTCCCCCTTTAACTGTCACCACTTGATCTTTCGATAAAAAACTGTTTGATATTTTGGTTTTATACATTTCATTTGCATATCAAGAACTAACAATTTATGTTGTGTAGTCACCCCATGCCCAGGAATTACTTTGCAATTAATACAACGTTTTTTATCAGTATTTCTTGTCAAGAAAAAATCGATTTGAGACCTATGAGTTCCACTTTCGTATGTGATTAAATGTTCCTCTCTCTTCCTAAAACAAGTGTTGATAATCTTAAGGTCGTATGCTAAAGAAAAATCAATAATAGTTTGTCCTTCCTCATTCAACTCCCCAAAATCAAAACCACCATGAACCCTTGCATGTGGTCCTGCCTCTTTACCAACATGTCCATTAAGGTCTCCCCCAATATAAACTTTCTCGGTTGTTGGTATACTTTCAATCAAACCCCCCATATTTGTCCAAAACTTCTCCTTGAGACGTGATTCTGCTCCTACTTGGGGTGCATATGCACTAATAATGTTCATAGTCTCCTTTCCAACAATTACTTTCACGGATATGATTCGATCCTCAATCCTTTTAACTTTCACAACATTCTTCTTCCATTCTGCATCCGCGATAATACCAACACCATTCCTTCCATTTACCTTACCTGTGTACTAAAGTTTGGAACCATTTAACCTAATCTCTTTACTTTCCTCTCCTACCCATCTAGTTTCTTGCAAGCATAAGATACTAATCTTACGCTGGTCCATTATTTGTGCCACCTCGAGGCATTTCCCATTCAACGTCCCAATGTTCCAAGAACCTAATCTGACCTTAGTCTCATGAACTAGCTTCTTTAACCGCCTCCGTCCATTAGAGTGTGGTAGCCCTTGCTCATTTAACACTGCATTCAGGCGAGGATGTAGCGGCTCTTGTTCTCTTATCACTGTACCCGAGCTGTACAGCGCGTTACTTACGGGTAATGACCTAGCATTAACACAATATATTCGTTGATCCATGTTCATAAGATTCGATAGGATTTTACGCTGGCTGTCGGGGCCTAACACAACCCTCCTCCTTTATCCGGGCTTGGGACCGGCTATAAAATATAGGCGGAGTTATCTAGTTCTGTTCAACTTATGTTTTTCTTTCAGTCACAATTGCCTAAGTATTAATTTCTCAAATTCCTCGAAGATATTAAAATCATCGCTAATAATAGATCTTACCTCAAGGTCTGGAGGTTCATGCACAAAGGCTTGTAGTTCTCCCGTAAGGTCATTGTAGTTCTTCAGTATAGTCATTGTAAGTGATGAGTGCTTTCTTTTCACATTCTTATGGTTGAGCGTGAAGGATGGCAGACCAATTTGGGAAAAATGAGTTTGTGGATTTTCGCCACCTAGGGGATCCTTATATGGACAACTTTATATAAGTCAATGTTCTATTGTCTAGTATAATGAACTTTAGGTTCGATATTAGGATTCCAACAATCTGATTGAAGCATGCAAGAAGCAGTGACCTCAATGGCTGACTCGCACCTCTCCTCTTCCTCCCTTCCACCCTTCCCCCTCCGCCTCCTCTCTTTCAGCCTCAACCTCCTCCGCTCCTCTCCACCACTCTAAAATCATCCACCCTCTCCTAAATTTCCTTTCTATACCCCATCCTCCCCACCCCGATGCGAGCTTGGGGCTGATGTCATCCGCAGCCAACATTTGGCCGGCGCACCGTCCCTCTCCCTCCCCCATATGTCAACCTATCAGCTGAGAGGCCTCAAAGTCTCCATCGCAGAAGAGATCACCATCCCTAAAGAAGACATGACACACAGATCGGATTTGCTCGAACGTGGACTCCTGGGGTGCTTCATCAGCAAGGCTTTCCCTTTCGAAGAGCTGCGATCTCGGTTACCAACATTGTGGAAGCTAAAGGGAGATCTTCGAATCTCTGAAATCGGGAATCTTCACTGCATCTTCCTCTTTACTAATAAACAGATAAATTACATGTTCTTACTTCCAGCCCTCGGTCTCTGCAGGTTTCTTTGCTCCACGTTTCAGTGGTGAAACCATACTTCAAGCCTTATGAAGATCAACTGGCAGCTGCTCCTGTGTGGATCCACCTCCTTGGACTTCCATGGGAACTCCACAACCATACATCAATCCACCGGATTGCTTCCTCATTCGGAAATGTCATCGAGATGTACGATCTTGCTGAGAATACCAGCAACTGCTGTTTTGCCCGTGTCATCATCAAGCTTGACTTCTCGCGTCCACTCAAGCAGTGCATCTGGGTCAGGTTACTGGTAACACGAACTTCTTCCTACATGTTCCTTATGAAAATATGCCCACCTTTTGTTTCACATGTGGTATGGTGGGACATTGGTTAGAGCAGTGTCCAGCGACGCCCAATGATGATGTGCAAAACCAGGAAGATCGTGGAGTTTTGCTGTTCAGTGCTTGGCTGCAAGCTTTCCAGCGTCTCCATCAGCAGCCTCTGTCCTCTGCAATCTCGAGGCTGCAGACTGGCGCCGGTTCATGCTTTGCAGCACATCGAACCGAGTCGACAGCAGCATCCCTCCAATGGCTCGAATGCCCTAATGGTCACTCAGTTGGAGCCGTTGGATCCTTGTACTGGAGACTCACCATCTTCTGATCAAGTGGCAGTACCTCATCTATCTAACGCTTCTGTTATATCTAACACCCAGCAGATTCGTACACGTGTGCCATTTGTTATCAACTCGCCACTCTCCTCCCAAAATTCTGCCAATTCTCAGGCTTCACAGTCTACCAAGCAGCTGGGTCGCAAGACACCTGCCCTCCACCTTGAATCGAACCATTCTTACTCCTCTAACTCTCCTCCTTTCAATCTGTCTCCTTCCTGGATTAGGGATCCACTTTACAACCATCCTCTTCTTGATTCACCAATGTCTGTCCCTACGCCGACGGCCAGATCCCCTCTTTTTGCTCATTAATTTTTTATTCTCATCCAGTGATAGATGTTTGTATCACGTTCTTATCTTTTGGATACTCAATGAATCATTTTGCCAAATGATTCTACAGTGCAATATCAAGACTGCTAACTTGTGATTTACATTGTCCTATGTAAGTTTTTCCCTTCTGATTCAGGTACATGCTTATCTGAAAGAGGTTGGCAGTAGGTTTTAGGGAATGTTGAGAGCTTTGAGATCAATATGGCATCTTTGAATTGGAATTTCTTTTTTCATGGATGAGTGTGCTCTTCAATCAGAGTTATGGTTACATGTCATCCATGTGCTCGGAGCTGGATATCTTGTAAGCTTATCTACTTGCCTATAATGTATCCTTATTTTACATGCCCTTGCTCTAGGTTTATTTGTGTCATGAAAGCATTCACTTTTTGTTCTGTAAGCACATGAACAATTTATTAACCAGCAGGCCTGAACTTAATCCATTGGAGATGGTCTGATAGCTCTTGGGGAAAATCCAAGACAACATCTTGTAATTCAATAATGTTAAGAGCAACTGGGCTGCTTGAATTGGTGTGTTTATCTATCCCTCCTTGTTTGTTTTCAACTCTATGACATTAAATCATAGACCTAAATTTTCTCAAAATTAGTTAGTCGAAAATTTAGTTAACCAAAAGACAACCTCCATGGGATGGATAAAATTTTGAATAAGTTTCCATTCCAAAATTTCACCTTGCTGCTTATGAAAACCTCTGCTTTTAATGTAGTTTGAATGAAAGCAATCACTTGTTCTTTTGTGGAGTCCTGTTCATAGACTTGGTATTATGAACAAAATGTAGTATCAGCTGGTTCTAGTCCCTAAGCTTTGGATATTTGGTTCTTGTATTTAGAGAATTGAGTGATTGGTGTCTAGGTGTCACCATTTCAGTATAAATGTGTATATAAATGTGTCCATGAGTAAAACTTTTGGCTTTCTTAGTAGTCCATGTTGTGCTTATCGTAATCACTTGTTGCTTGATGCATGATAACATTTATTCTATGTTAAACAATAAATCTGCTTTGCCAGATGATATGGATGCCCCCATGCTAAAATTTTTGTTGGGTTTAACCCTGTTGTGCAATGAAGATTATCTCTTTCTCGTTTTGGATCTTGTGGGGGTACAGAAATTGGGCTTTGACAACCCATTAAATTTATCATTTTCTAATTGGTCACCTTAGAACAAAATGATTTATTGCTCTATTCACATGAGTAGAGAAACTTGCCTCATTGCCCATTATCCCTTAGACGAGCTTCTTTTTTTTTCTTTTTTTCTTTATAGGAGCGAAAGGATGGATAACCAGGAATGTTATCCATCCAAACGGGAATGTTATCGCTTAGATGAGTTTCTAATGTTGCACTCATAGTTCAATTGTTTATGTATCATACCTCAATACACCCAAAAAAAAAAGAAAAAAAATAGAAGATGTTGCAATAGCCAATATGACACTTGTACCATTTTTGTTGCTTGTGTAGATCGCCCTTTCCAAAGCTTATTTCCTTCCAAAGCAAACTTGTCTCATCCATTTTTCCTTCATTCATGAGTAAATTTTTGTTTTTGTTAGAGAAGATTATTAGCACTCTATGGATAACTGCCATTTGCATAATATTTGTTGATTGCCAGAATGCTGCTACTGAAACCTTAGAGACAATTGGTCGAACACCCATGGATCCACCTGGTGCACATCTTAAGTGACCCATGCTCCCAAACAAATAGGATTCAAGAACGATGAAAGACATGAATCTTGCTGTGGAAATCTTTCCTAGAGATATAGCACAAAAGGATAGTCCTCTAACCTAATTATTTCTATCCTGTTGTTATTGTCTGGCTGGCAGCCCTTTATGTTCAGCAATCTAATTGAGTGGCAATAGTGGTCATCCTCCATGTGAAAAAAGAAACTGCGGATAGAGCTTTGATCTTTAGATGTCGTCCATCTCCTTTCTTTTGGTTCAACAATGTATACTTTCTCAAAATTGGACCTTGGACATAATATCAAATCAGTATGGTTTATGGATTCACATTGAAGGTGATTTATGATCTTAGCATAAGATGGGTTATGCTAAAATATATTTATGGTAACTTTCATCTTTTATCATGATATGTAGTAATTATTCGTTATGTCTTTGTCCTTGTCACATCATGTGTAGTGGATTCGAAATTTAAACCTTTGATTGGTTCCGCATGCCAAAACTTTAAGAGTTGTTAGTGTCCCCAATTATTGGGGAGCCCATCACTACCTCCTGAGATTCCATCATCCCTAAGAGGCTGCTTGTTTTCTACATCTCTCTTCCCTGACAACCAGCAAAGATACAATCCACAATAGCCACTTGCTGATGTGATGGCTGCTATTCAGTAGTTTTCTCTTGCCCCCTCTTCTCTCATGCTATCAAAGCAAAATGTTTTCCAGCTTCTTGTTGTTTGGTGAGGGATCCATCAATCAAAATGCCTAATAAAGGGAGGAAACTAGACAAGTCCATGCATGATATCACAATAATCTCCCTCCTCCCATGTGATATCCCATCTGTAAAGAGGTGAAAACCCCAAGGTTCCCTATGTTGGCATGAGTCGAATTTGGGTGCTTAGCATAATTCCATGGGTAGAAAGGAGTCAGTAGATGGATATTGTGTGCATGAAAATAATTGTTGGCCTACATAGCTGTGTGAAAATGCATTCGATTGACTCATCTACAAATCTTCTTCTGGTTGGCAGTTTGGTGATAACAGTAGCTCTAATCTTCCCACCTTTGGATCTGCAACTAAGATGGATTCTGACCCTTCAAGCCCAAATTCTAGGAGCATCATAAAGCTGTGTGTCATTCTAGCGACCTGGCATGGGTCACGTCTCAGCGCCCGTTGGGATCATTTTGTTTACTTGTGCTGCAAACAAAATGCTCAAATGCATGAGTAGGCTGGCAACTTAACTTAACAGAACTTCTACATTGTATTCTGTTGGTGCTACAAGACAATTGATGAATTTCGCACTGCGTTGTTGATCTTTTCATTGTACAGTGTAATTTATCATTAATGCTTATCCTGTCCTTGATAACATGAATTGTTTCATTCCTTTGCTTGTCTGAATCATGCATAGTATAATACTGCTGACTGACAGGTGACGGGGGATACATGATGCATCTGTGGTTGCTGTCACAGTTTTTTTTCCTTTTTTTTTTATTTGCCTTTGGGCCATTGCAGTATTTTGCCCAAGGATGAAGACGTAACATTGCCGTATAGGTCATGTAGCTTTGAGAGCATGTTTATCTATTTTTCCTGAACTTGACCTACCCCATGTCCTAATGATTTGTCAAATGCATAGAATAGGACTCTTACATTTCTGGGTATGCGGCTGTGTGGGTTTCTGCTACATGCCAGCTAGAAAGGGGCAATAGTATGAGAAAATCCTGCAATCAGAAGTGTATACAATAATTGGACTGGTTTGTCATGGGTGAAAGTTAAAGCCTCACTGTCATGTTGAAGGGTTGTGTACCATAGGTGCTGATAAACATGTCCTACACCAGGATGCCTATTCCATCCTTCTAATGATGCAAGTCCCTTTCACTGCTCAGAGAAAAGATGGGAATCATCAGAAGAAAAAAAAGGAAAAGAAGAGCTTACCCCTTATTCTTCGTGCAATGATGGCAACTTAATACCTTGTAATCGTCGCACTTGATCAGCACTTGGTCTAATCTGCATGCCATCCATTCTCAAACTCAGATGTTGCGACTTGCGAGGATATGAAATTTATTACCATAGGTTTTACCTTTTATTGGTGCATCTAAAGTCTAAAAGGAGAGAAAATTTTACAGGCAAGTCTCCGTCAAAATCCAGGGTAGCGTGACATGATGGTCAATTAAATGCCAAAGGAGGAGCTGTCCAGAGACACTGTTAACTTATCATGGCCATGGGAAAAGTTCCCAAGAGACACATCGACCTATTTGGGCCACATGCAGGGTAGCCCCATATGAGCTGAGGTAGGTTATACTTTGCTGCATTTCTCTGCAGCCTTACGAACTTTAAACTTTGCTCATGCACATCAGCATAGCGTATGCACAAAGTATACTTTGCTACAGGCTCAGATTCTGCACTTCATTGTAAAGATATACATCATGAATTATATACCTTTAAGAGGACATCAGGCTGCGCACCAGCTTTTGAGCATCTTTTATTGGTTATCAGCTTTTTCTACGTCCTTTTTTCTTGGGGGCATTAGATGCACAGGATCTTGTAGGGTGCATTAATTTTCGCCCTTGTTAGCATGAATGGAAGAACTAGTTTCTTTAACACCATCATTCTTAATCACATTATTAGACAATATTTCGAACATTGTTGATCTGCTTGCTTCCATGCTAAGCTTCCTGGCTGCAGTGGATATGTTCTTTTTCATATCAATTTGTAATACATGGACCACCTTCTTGATGTCAAAGTACCAAATTATGTACTTGCTGAGATATGGTACTCCAAACTTTTTCTCTACTTTCAATATCTCAACAAATAAGAAAGAAATATATGCCTAACTCACGAGGGCAACAACCATAGCTGTCTCCAAGTACACCACAATATTTGAACCCCATGAACCTATATCACATATAGGAGTAAAGGTTCATCTGAGCTTTTGGAATCCTCTGTATTTTCATGTTGATGCATATGATTTTTTATATATTTAATATTGTCTATATATTTATATGCACAATGCGTATACATATTTATGGGAGTTGACTGTTCAACATAACCTTGAAACAAGGTGCTAAAGGGATCATGCAGAGGAATTTGCAAAAAATGATAACTTCTTCATGTATCCAGAAGTTTTTTTTTTTGCTTATTAGCCCCTTAGTAATATAATTAGATGATCATTGACCGGAATATTGAAAAAAATTATATAAACAAGGACGGGTCAACTGAGAAGTAGTGTTCTGACTAGTTTGGATAGCTTATATTGCATGTCTAATTATAATGGGTAAAATTCATGTATGCCAAAAAGAAAATGAATCAATATATTATTTAAATGACAATAAACTATTTTATTACCCGAATGAATTGAGGTGTGAAAAGGGGAGGCCCGGTGTCTTTCACTGGCTAAAAAGAACCCCCATTTTTTTAACTGCAGAATGGGGGAGGAGGAAAAGGCTTGCTACTATCTTTTCACTGAGGGGTCTGGGGGTTGGGTGGGTGAGTAGAGGACGTGGATGAAAGGAAAGCCTTGAGGAGGAGGCCAGAGATCGTGACGGCCGAAGGGCTTCACGTGAAGAGTTTGGAGTCTTTCTCTCGGTGGAGAGGTTGGAATTGGCAGCAGGGTGGCTTTGAAGGAGCATTTTGACCAGATTTCTCATCATGCATGCATACAAAAATATCATATAAATAAATGAAACAACGTGTTACAGCAAAGATAGAAAAGAAAAGAAAAGAAAAGAAAAGACACATCTTTTTCTCAATTTTGCGCCCCTCCACTTGATACTTTCTAGCCCAATCCAGCAGCACACCATTATGGTTCCCTACTCTATATGTAGTTCCATGATTCATAACTACAAGCTGACTAAATATGCTATAATGGAATACAGCCACTTTTGCATGGCTTTTGTTGTCATTGCGCCCACCGCCAATTTTTGAGCCATTTTTTTTTCAAATTTTTGACGGAAAAGATATTGCACATAGGAAAATATAAAAATATTTTATGAAATTCACTTTTGATTGGACTTATATTCTCGGATGGTGATAAAATATTATTAATCAAGAGGATTTAGAAAAGAATTACAAGCGGTCATATTTTATGTTCTATCATAACTCATAGAGGGTTTATATAAGCATTGTCTTTTATATATGATGTGCATTTTATCTAACTAAGATTTTGTAATAGTTCCGAGAAATTAAAACAACTATCACGATAATCACAAACATGGTTGTCAAGATCGCTTTTTGGATCCTAAGATTCAAGACTAGGCAAGCGATCTCGATCTCACTTTGGAGATCGGAAATATAAGATCGTAGTAGGATCGATATCCCACCGATCCTATGTATTTATTTTTTTAATATTTTTAAAATTATTTTTTATTGAGAAAACTAAAAAATAGAATATTAAATTTAAAAATTGACAAGAGAGGAGGTAACTTTCTTTGTCTATCATATCATTCTTATGATTTTATTTAGTTAATTTTTATTTTTAAAATTGGAAAAAAATAAAAAAAATAGAATATTAAGAATAAAAATTGACAATGAATTATTAAATTCTCTCCATTCTCTCCTCTCAATTTCTCTTTTCATTTTTTATGAATGTTCTAGAGTAAATTAATTAACTTATGTGAAAAAAATGATATTTAGGAAACAAAAAAAATATTTGTTTTGTCATAATTCAGATGAGAAAATTGATTTACCATTGTGAATTATCATAATTGGTTTTTTTTAAACTTTTAACTTTCTATATTATTATGTATCCCATGAAAGTTAGAAGTCTAAGTATAATGTAAATATTGAGAGTAGAATATTAAATAGTTATCATCATCATCATCATATTTTATTATTATTTAAAAAATATATATTTTATTCATAAGGTAGGATCTTATGATCGATCATTTGAATTCCTCCTGATCCTACCTCGAAAAGCGATCCCGATGACCTTGATCACAAATAAAGCTTCCATAATACAAGGACGTATTTAACTATGAATTGTGTTAACTGTAATTAAAGAATAAATATAATGTATCTTCAGAGATTGGAGACAAGTTATTGATATAAATTCTAATTTATCAAATGTTGCAATAGTCTCTACAAATGCATTGTTTTCCTCGTGACTTCCATTATAACAAAGAAGTTTATTTGTCATATGAACCAATATTTTAAAACAATTTTGAGAAAACTATTTATTTTTTCTTTAAAAAATGTTTTCTTTAACTGAAAAACTTATGCATCATGGATAATTAATCCATGACAGTGTCCACTTTCTTTTGTTTTCCAGTACCTTGGCCATGGCAAGTGTCTCGTTTAGACTAGTGACATTAGTCTTTCACCAATAAGAAACTTAAATGCAGCTTTCCATCCGCATTTGGAATATATGATTTATATATGCCATATGCTGCAGCCAATTCTCTCTCTCTCTTATTGAAAAGGAGTTATATCTCTCTCTCTCACACACACACAACTGCACTATTAACCTTTTAATGTACTCACGCGTTATCACCAGTAACCAGAAGGAATTGAAGTATTTACCAAAGAGCTAAAATAGATGCTAAGATTGCAAACCCACGTGTTAAACATGATTGAATTCTCATCATATATATTATTAAGATCAGAATTTTCACACGGTCGCTACTCACGAGAATTTTTTTAACACAAAGGGAAACCACATCTCTCTCTCTCTAAACAGTATGTGCTGCTCTCTCTCTCTCTCACTCTAAACAGTATGTGCTGATTCAGCTGTGGTAATCACAATCCATGAGTCTTATTAAATGTCTTGTTTCTGATGGTGTATCCCCATGCATGCAGTGTAACAGGAGGATAAGCAATGTTTTCTCGGGAAGTGCAGAACTGGTGTTATCCAATTAGTGCAGGGTGTGTAGACCAACCTGAAACATTAACTTTAATAATTAAATAGAACCTTAGGACAAGTTACATGTCGACAAAAGGTAGCACTGAAATTAAGGTCCTGTAGCATCAGAACAATTAGGACATTTACCAACTCTTCCTTTCAGACTATATACCATCTACCAAAATTATTAGTGTACTATAATCAATATAAAATGTTATAATTCATTTTTGTGTACAAGAAATGGGGAACTAAGAAAGAAAAGGATGTGACGAGATTACAAATTAAAACCATGACATGCACTTGTGGATAAGTGGATCATGTACAGTTTCCTTGCTTGCAAACTTTATTGTTATCTATAATGTCTAGAAAGTTCTTTAGTTTGAGAATATTTAGAAAAAAATGTTCTTTTTATACTATTATTGTCACTTCAAAAATTATTATTATTATTATTATTATTATTTTGTTTATGTTCAACACTTTATGCACTCGCATGATAAAATGATAATAATATTTTTTAAATTGATTTATATCAGATTAAAATTCTTTTCGCGTGACAAGAAAAAAGTGTTATAAGCTTAATTTGACATGATTGTCATATGGCGTTTCCTGTGCATGAAATATTTGAACTCTTTGCTCTTATGTAAATTTGATCTTAATATATCTATGGAATTTCTCTTCTTCTATCTTTTATGATGGTGTTTCTGATCATAGAGAAAAAAGGTTTCCGGATCTAGGTTCAAAGGCATCTTTTCCGGACTATGTTCCGAGTTGGAAACTAATATTGAAGAATTTAATTTATAATGATACCAATAATGAATGGTGTTAAAGAAATCAAGAATGTATACATTCAAGATTCAGGGCAACCTTTCTATTTGGCCGCAATTCGTCATACTCATTTACAATGGAAAACTCTTCGTTATGATATCACTTCAAAATTGGACTTCCACAGCCCTAGAGAATAAATAAATGAAAAGGGAGGTAATGCCAGTTGATCGGCACTCAAAGATTCTGTATTATGGTGTTTTCCAGCTTTTTCAATTACATTTTATTTTTTAATATTTTAATAATATATTACTATATTAATATTTTTACTGTTATTATAATATAAAACATCAAGTCTGCATAATAAAATAGTTTAATAATAAAATATTATATTTTTAAAATATATTCTCATTAAACCAAATACTAGGTGGAATAATGATAAATTTAACTTTTTGAGAATACATTATTACATTGTTTTATTTATGTTATTTTTTCCCTATCCAAACAACACTTTAGTGGATGATGGATGCCCTACCCCACTGAAAGGTCCAAAATTGATGTTCTACAATAGAAACATCGCATTCTATCTCATCGTATCATATTCTATGATCACTGGGTAGACAACATTTAAGGAAAAAATATGTTTTAAATAAAAAACTTAATAAAATTTGAACACTTGATCTTTGATTCTAATATCATGTTAGGTTTGATAAGCTAATTAGTTTTTCTAAAAATTTAAGTTGTTAGAAATGATAGGATCTCTTTCTACATTTATCGATACCAATTTGGACACGATCAAATGTTGTTCTTAATCTCAATTTTTTTTCTCTTGATGTTGGAGAAAACAAAAAAAAAAGAGTGTAAAAGATTATAAATAATTAAAATGTTATTTTCTTTTTAAGTTTTTAAAATTGTTAGTAATACATCTAATCTAACTATAATATGATATCACAGCATAGGTAGTTTAAAATTTTGACAAGGTTCTCGTTAAAATTCCTCCCTTTTTCCAATCCTCCCACCCATGCCAACCTCTCCATGGAGTCTCCATGCCTATGCATTACTTGTGTTTACTATGCTTTTATGAACATGGTTATAATTTGATGCAAACTAATTAATTAAATTGTATGAAAGGCTCTAACATATTTTTGTGATGGAGGGAAAAAATTAATCTTGCTCCTCTCATTCATTCCTGATGGTTAAACTTAGGTAAAGGTACGTACTAATGTACTATGCTTTTATGCTTTTAACTGATCAGTTCTTTAGGGAGTGTACCATCGTGGAGTCCTCGTTCAGGGGTCGTCAAGGCCAACGAAAAGATCGCATACATTTTGATCAGACTTTGTGGACATTTGAGATGATGTTGGGTTTGTGCTGCTGGTGGTCTGCTGGGTGGAGGGGGAAGGTCAAAAAGTCTGAATCAGGTCAAGGCCTCCTGCTCGCTTCCTTCTCATGTCAGAGGGGGGCTTAAGAAATCTGAGAGCAGTGGCATCATATCTCTGAAATCACTCCTTGCTACTTAGTCATCATGCAATCTCAGGGGACAGAAATACACTGCTCCATTTCCAATGCATCAGATGAGGTATCTTTTTTTTTCCCCTTCTTCTTCCTCCTTTTACCTTCATTCTTTTGCTCCCTCCTCTTTCTTTATAAAGTTCCAGCTTTTTATCTTTCTGTCAGGGTCAAATAACCAGAAACTCCAATATTTCTATTGGAAAACTTTATGCTTCGGAGTTAGGTCGGAGTAAAAAAAATAGTATGGTAGGAGAGGCTTATAGAAACAATATATGGTAAGGTAGGAGAGATCAGAGGATGCCAAAATGAAGGTAACTGTAGTTAAATACTCTATATATAATTTTAATTATATCAATATAAGTTCAGGTGAAGTGGTAGTGACTTCGTATCGTTTAAGTAAAAGTCTCGAGTTCGAATTTTTATTGAGAGCCTCATCTGTCACTGTCAGATACGTAACTCGGGAGATCAAACCAAATTAGTTGGGCTCGACGGTGGATCGACCTTCAATTTATGAACCGTGCGCACAATCGTTAGCGTCGCGCGGGTTGGACCGTTAGCTCCGCTCTCCCAAACATCAATAGCTGACTACAGAAAAAATATAATTTTAATTATGACTTAATCAGATATAGTGATTAACTAACAATTTGAATTAAATGAAAGAGCTTTGAACAATGTTAACATTTGGGATAAATTACACGATTAGTCTCCTCTTTGACTCGATTTCTATTCGATCCCGCAACTTTAATTTGTAACTAGAACGTTTCTCATCTTTGATTTTCTTGCACGATTAATCCTTTTAATTGGTGATAGTGAATTTTTCGATTACCTTGCGTATGCGATCGTCACGTGAGTCATTTCTCTTTCATTCACGTCATTCAAATCACACACATCATTTAATGTTAGTAAATTGAGTAAATTACACGGATTGTCCTCTAACTTTGAGTCAATTTTTAAATGGTCCTTCAATTTTAATTTGTAACTAGAACGTTCTCCAACTTTGATTTTGTTGCACGATTTGTCCACTTGACCAATAATAAATAGTTTTCTAGTTATCTTGCCGACGTGATGTAATAAAATATAATACAAAAATTTAACTTATTGACATAGCATAATAAAAAATAATAAAAAATGACAGGACACCAACGAGCTTGCAAGTGGAGGGTCGGTGTCCTCATGCGAGCTGGCAGAGGGGAGGCGTCGTCAGCTTGCCGACGCGCGTGCTGGCAGAGGGGGGGTGTCGCCCCCCTCCTTTTGCTCCTCGCCATATGTGAGGACGAAAAGGGGGCCGACGCCACCTCTGTTGGCTCGTCGGCGCGTGCCTTTTCTTCCTCATGTGCGGAGCACGAGCTGGCAAAGGAGGGCACCGGCCCCCTCGAGCTCGTCGGCACCCTCTATTAGTTTTATAATAATAATAATATTTTTTTTATTGTGCCATATCAGTAAGTTAATTTTTTATTATATTTTATTACGTCACATCAATAAGGAAATTGAGAGACTGTCTATTACCGGTAATGTGGATGAATCATACAATAAAATCAAAGTTGGAGGACGTTCTATATACAAATTGAGTTGGAAAATTGTTTAGAAATCGACTCAAAGTTGGAGGACGATCCGTGTAATTTACCAGGTTAGTAGTATTAAATGATGTGGATGATTTGGATGACGTGAATGTAAGAGAAATGACTCACGTGGCAGTCACGTACGCAAGGCAATCTTAAAATTTACTATCACCGGTCAAGATGACTAATCGTATGTGCGTTCTAGTTATAAATTAAAGTTGGGAGACCGATTAGAAATTGATTCAAAATTAAGAGACTAATCGGGTAATTTACCATAACATTTGAATCAATTGGTCCATGAATGTGTACAGTATTATGAATAGTTTCAATTAATATATGCATTTTAAAAATTTTAAATCATTTTTATTAAATATTTCGAGATCAATGAATGTAATTGTAACATAATATTTTAAGTTTTTGTTAGCTGAATTATTTTCCTTTTCAAACAAAAAAACTCTATTATTAACACAAAATAATAGATAACAAAGTGGATTATGTAATCTTTGTTATGTCATCCTAACTTTTGGTCTATAAATCCTCCCAACACACTCAATGCAATGTGATGCAAGTTTAACAACTTTTAGTGGTGCTGTTATTACATGAGTGCCAGGACGATTATTAGGCTCAAATTTTCGTCACATGCTATCAAGTATGGTAAAAGGATTTTATGCCAAAACTTAACTGGAGAATAACTTTTATCCAATCAATTTACTCAACTAATTAATTTATTTTATCGTTTAAATAGTAACTTTAATCACAATCATAATTATCAGATGGTCATCATCAAATATTTGTATTGTTTAAACGTACGAATAAAGTTCTTTGTTCTTATATGCGATTATCAGATTAGTATTAATTCGTATTTTTCCACATTTTCATTTATTTATTTATCCCGAATATATTATTTTGACTTGATAAAAAAAAAGATATGACAGAATAATGTATAGGTGCACTCATAGTGTAGTAAGCTACATTCAAAATTTTAAAAAATGATATAGCAAAGGAAAACATGGGAACATTATACATCCTTGAATGTGACTAATTAATTTTTTTGGTCATTTTTTATTATTTTTTATCTAAGTGATTGATGTGAATAGTATTTTAAACGTGGATCCGCATGTTGCATCCGCATTACATGCCTACCCTACTTGTACTATACGTATTTTTAGGGATAATTAGGTTAAATTGTTAGTAACTAATGAGGAGGATATAAACGCGTGGAAATTTAAACTTTTAGTGGGATTGTTCATATTAATATTTTTTGTATGAATTTTCACTACTTGCACAATTGATTTCTAACAAGTGGTAAAGTGCATTAGATCTTTTAATTGGAGAAATGTTCTTGTTTTATCAATGAACTCCTTTTTGAGAGAATCTTAATATGTGCCTAAGAAATTAATTATAAATAACCTAATTAATGTGCATGGATATTCAAGTCAGGAGTGCTTTTATGAAATGTATGTGTGTGTCCGTGTAGATCTCGTGCATAGTGAGATAATTATTTTTTTGTTGCATAATAAAAAAAACTTATTATGATAATAAGAATGCCTCTCCAAGAACTTAATATACACGAAAATGAAACAAAGAATGACCCGGAATAGGAAATAAATTTATATATTTTTGTGATTGTATATCATTTTGCACCATATATAATATAATCGTCAAGGCAGTTTGATGCAATTAGCAGTTGGAACTTAGTTCAATTAGCTTATAAAAATCAGTTTGATGGACGATATGCATGCACGTGCGTATACGCACACTCTTGCACACACACACGTGTGAGTATCTTTACATGCCTCATTTGTGCTGATAAATGTTAACGTAGAAAAAAGAAAAAAAAATGTTATTCGTTGCATCTCCTCCACATCTTTATTTTTTGGATATTTTTTCCGATCAAAACTTATGGATGTTCAAAATTATTAGCATTCGACTAATTTAATATTTAGACGGGATCAATACAAATAAATTATGACTAAAATAATGACTATAAAAATCAAACCTGAAATTAGTAGCATCCAAAAATCTTATAATACAATTCTACTATTTGATTGTGTCAATCATTTTTAATTCTTTTGTGAATAGTTCAAAAGTCTTCAGTGATAAATGATTGTAAAAGTTCCTTCCCTACTTTTTCTACGAGAAAAAGAAAGAAAATATCATTTATTTTTAATTATGCTGATGGAAATAAATTATGCAGTGGCAATTATTACAAGCAATTCACGGAAACAATGCGACCTACTAAATAATGATTACATAACAGGTTGATTTCTCCTGGGACTTATTTAATTCAAATGTAGCAATGACTACTTAATAAAAGTGCACTACACTTCAAATACCGTCATAGTTATGCAGCTACTGCAGATAGGGGCTGGCCACTATTGCTAATGTACATGTTCCATGAGGGAAAAATGTTCTAGAGACGTGTATAAATTGACGAGACCATTCGACACCATTTTTCGTATGTTACTTCATATTTAAAGATATGTCATAGTCAAACTCGGCGATGTATGCATACCTTCTAAAGTATTACAAGTACAACAAATAAAAAAATTAATAGATTGTTGCAATACTGCAGCAAACAAACGCATGTGCAAAGGTCGAACCTCTACAGGGACATTTACCTGCAATCGTGGGATGTATATATTTTGACATGCATGCTAATATTTAAGGGGAAAAAATAATAGTAAGGTTTAATTAGGAGATGGAGATTCATTTTGTTTTATAAAAACCAAGGTCGACTTGTACAAATGAAACAACAATTCCTTTCTATGATTTGCGAATTGTTGAGAACTTAAGCTAACTCTTGATCGTGAACCATGCATTAAGTCTCGGAAACCAAGAGCTATATAGCTAGATTGCACATTTACACAAAAAAGCATAAATATAGAGACTAACGTGATACTACTCTCAAATTCTTATTCATTTAAAATTAAAATTTTATTTATGGTCATTAAAAAATCATTCTTTAAATATTAATGAAAAAATTTTGATCACTAAGAATTTTTTCATGACCAACTTGTAGGGACAACGTGGGATCAAGATATTTTAATTCCAAAAAATATTAAAGACTAAAATTGAAGTTCTAGATACTAATGTGTTTGATTTTTAAAAAGCTTTTTTGGTGTAGTAACAAGATAGTTTTTGTTCAAAGAAGTTAAATGTATCTTGTTCTCCTCTCATATATAATGCCTTGATTATTAATTAATCTAACTAATCTAACTGAAAATTCATCCATTCTACTTAATGAACGTAACACAACCTAATGCTAGATTGTTCATTAACAAGATATTGTTGTTGCATAACGTAAATTTATGTTTTTCTCTTCTCATTGATAATATTTTTGTTGATGATGTCTAAGTTTTTCTTGATTACAAATGGGGACCCAATGATCACACATACACACTCACGATTACAAATGGGGACCCAATGATCACACACAAAGATAGATAGATAGATAGATAGATAGATAGATAGAGAGACTCATAATTTCTCTAATAAAATTGAACTATATATCTCTTTTTACTCTCGTTCCCGGATATTTCGATTTTCATCGATTCTACAATGCACTTAATACACTTCTCAAACAGGTTGTATATATAGAAAATATATAAAAAAAAGTTTCAATTAATAAGAAAAAATATAAAGAAAGGACATGATAATTGATGTACTTGTCCGGAGGAAATCAAGGTAGTGCTGATCGAATCAACCGTTATTTACCTACACCATTTGTACTTACATATATATTGAAATTAGAATGATCCATTTAATTAAAGTTTTATCATGGTGGATCATTATCAATGTTGAGAATTTAGTGCAAGAGATTACGCACAAAAATTCTGATGATACCATAATATTATTAGATGAAATAATTTAGAAGAAACTATAATAATTCAAATTTGAAAGTATTTCTAACCTCAATCATGTTTATATATATATATATATATATATATATATATAAAATAGAAATTTCACTCTGACTATCACTTTACAGTAATTTTAGCGATTTGAAAAAGGATGAATTTTCAATTGGAGTAGAGTTTAAGCCATTATCCGTAATTAAATTAAGAGAAAAATGTATATGTAGATCAATTTTCAATTGTCAATACATAGGAACAATAACATTTTTAATTTTA
Organism: Pontederia crassipes; assembly: GCA_030549335.1. Lineage (NCBI taxonomy): Eukaryota > Viridiplantae > Streptophyta > Magnoliopsida > Commelinales > Pontederiaceae > Pontederia > Pontederia crassipes. The sequence goes on along the minus strand of CM060184.1, from coordinate 19,231,595 downwards.
TAATCGTAACATCTATGTATCCGATCAATTTGTACGTTATATTTGTTTGTATCTGGAGATTGAGCCTGTTCTGAGTGACCTCATCTTGCAGGAAACTATGCACGTATACTTAATAATATTCCTGCACCCAAAATAGTGTATGTACATGGTTATCATCCTCATGCATGTGCCAATACGTTCATATCTACAGACAGTACAGTACATGATCTAAGTGATCAGTATGTATATATACTGTATGTATACATATACACAGATCGATCACAGGCCGAGGAAAAAAAGTTGTTCTGTCCAACAGGGTTCAACTTTTCATAAGATTGAAAATTCATCTGCAAATTGGTTAACTAATTTACTTTAATCTTCTTCATCTGATAAAGTTGATATTTACCAGATGTCATGCGTTTGCTCGAAAATATACCCCTATGCACAAACATTATCCCTGCACATAATTTGTGTTATTGATGTCCTTTGTTAAGTCCTTTTCTTCAAGGAATCAATTCCTTGGCATGATGATGATGATGTTATAGAGAGAGAGAGAGAGAGAGGTTGTGTGTGTATATAACAGTACAAGTTTTGTGGTGGAGGATGTCCTCAGTTCTGGTGTGTGGAACTATTAGGTTAGGCCCCTCTCAGATCTAATAATAGATGATGAGGGCAGAGGAGGAAAAAGTCTTATGATGAACAGTCTTCAAGTGTGGGGTTCAGTGGGGGGTACATAAAAAGGATACCGTTTTGGGTGCTGTGACAGTGGCCCTCCTAAGATCATATTGGCAAAATTTAACTCATGATTATAATATTATATAATCCTACTCCTCTCTCTCTATATATATATCACTGCTGGTATAACGAGAGAAGAAGAACGGGAAGAGGAAGAGGAGAGGGGGGAGAGAGAGAGGTAGGTACATATTTGTCTATGGTTTGCTGGCTATGTGATTTATTGCCTTACAAATAGAAGGATAGAAAGAGGTTAGGTGAGAAGGTGGTAGTGGTGGTAGTGTTGCTAGCTGCTGCTGTTGCTGCTGTGGAGTAGCTGGGTATATATCTTCCCATCTCAAGGTGCCATTAATGGAGGAGCAACTCAACCCGCTGGCCGCAACTCATCTCCTGCAGCACACACTAAGGAGCTTATGCATCCATGAGAGCTCCCAGTGGGTCTATGCTGTCTTCTGGAGGATCTTGCCCAGGAACTATCCACCACCCAAGTGAGAAGAAACTTTCAGGAAAAAAAATGGCTAAAACAGAAGCCAACAAGAAATTTGCATGTCTGAAGCATTAACTTCAAAAATCCTTTTTCTCTCTCTTAACAGATGGGATCTCCAGGGAGGGGCTTATGATAGGAGTAGAGGAAACAGGAGAAATTGGTACGCGTATCTTGCTTGCCATGTATATAGAAAACAGTTCGAGTACAATGATCCATGTTGTTTATATACATATTTTATCTTTCTCTCTCTCTCCCCCAACACTTAGGATACTTGTATGGGAGGATGGATTCTGCAACTTCGCTGCTTCCGTCTGCAAGCAAACGATGATCGAGTGCCGCGGCGTGGCGGCAGCCTACGGCGAATGCGAGATGAGGGGCCTCCAGCCTGACCTCTTCTTCAAGATGTCACATGAGATTTACAACTACGGAGAAGGGTAATTTTATTTTGCTCAGCAGTTTACAACTTTATCCGGGATAAAAACTCATTTTTTTTGTTCCTTGGGGCGATCACGGACAGGCTGATAGGAAAAGTTGCAGCGGATCATAGCCATAAGTGGGTGTTCAAGGAGCCCCAAGATCAGGAGATCAACTTCTTGTCTTCATGGAACAACCCTGCAGATTCTGTGAGTGCTGGATCGTAACCATTTCCTTCTTGTCTTTGGCATCAGAAATCATGCTGACCCTGAAAATTATACAGCAACCAAGGACATGGGAGGCTCAGTTCCAAGCTGGTATCAAGGTCCACCTCGACAGAACCCTCAATTGTTTCTTTCCATATCTCGCATTTCCCCAGCTTCAGTACTTTGGATTAAATGTTCCCAGTCTCATTCTTATTGCAGACCATTGCTTTGATTGCAGTGAGGGAGGGTGTTATCCAATTAGGAGCTGTTAACAAGGTCATTATTCCCTTATGCTCTCCTTTAGACTTCTCTCTCTCACACACTATAACATATATAGGTCCCCTCCAATTTAGACCTCTCTCTCTCTCTCTCCATCCTCCTGTTCAACATATATAGGTCTTGCTGTGCTTGCTTTCTGATTCTTAATTTACTTACAGTCACGCACGCATCAAATACGGTACTATTGCATGTGGGTTCAAACGTACGTGCATATAATTTATAAATGATACATGAGATACTCAAATAAAACATGCATTAATGCAGACATTAATCAGATTTAATTAGTTAAAACTCATTCCAAGCACGTACTAGTTACTCATATGTTCGATCTTGATCAACGAGTCAGGTGACGGAAGACCTAAGTTTTGTGGTTATGCTACGCAAGAAGTTCCTCTATCTGGAGAGCATCCCCGGCGTCCTTCTGCCGCACCCTTCGTCTGCCGCCTATGAGAATTGGCCGGTCCAAGCGGCGGCCGCGGCGGCGCTCATGCCGCCAAATCAGATGGAATTCTACGACAACTTCGGGCAGCAGGTGAGAATAACGCCATCCATGAGCAGCCTCGAGGCCCTTCTTTCGAAGCTGCCTTCCGTTGGTCCTCCAGCGCCCCGAGGTTCGCCGGGTTACTACGAGATGCCGGCAATGCTCACGCAGTACCAGAAGACACCAACTGGGGCGATGGGGATGGAGAGAGTGGCCAAGGAGGAGGTAGAGGAGTATGATGACCATGAGAGTGGCATGATGGCGATGCTGGCTGGTGATTGCAGCAGCTCCATGTCCTACTACGCTAATGAGACTAATTAAAACCAATGAAGGTTTCTAAGGAGATCAGTGCATGAACTAATCCTTGAATGTTAGCATGACATTACTCTGTAATTAATTATGAGATGGTGTATTGTCTAAATTGAGTTCTGGGGTCCTCTCTCTCTCTCTCTCTCTCTCTCTCTCTCCACACACAAGTAACTACTCCAAAATACCTTTAGAAATCATTCGTACGGGGATTGCACATGAGATATGTGAGGTGGTGCAATCGAGCCATGAATTATTTGCATCTCTCTCTCTCTCTCTCTCTCTCTCTCTCTCTCTGTCTCGCTGTCTCCGCGGTGAGCTATATAAGTTGGCCGGCAAAGCGTGCATAAAACTATCGATCATGTACTATATATGTGGGCTGTCTCCGATTTGATCACGCAAGGTTAGCAAGTGCTTCTGGGATCTGCAAGGAGATGTATAGAAACTCCACATTTCTATATGTAGAACGTTACGTACATAGACCATCATCTAGCTAGCAAATTGGACTAGACAGTTTTGAAACGTCTTGCCTTGGTCGTAAAATGTGATCATCAACTATGTATCATGTGGAGCACTGAAGCTAACATTATCCATGATTGATTAGAAGATATATTTTCTAGCTAGCTAGTAGATCATCCATGTTCAGAATATTCCGAAGTTGAAAAAAAGTGTTGCCTAATTAATCATTGGAAGAGACTGGACGATCCTATTGAACCATCCGTCATATAGATAAGAAAACAGTGATTAAGTTGCTGCCGTTTGTGAAAAAAGAAAACGTGCTGCCTTGCTGTGGAACAACTTCCATGCTCAATTAATATCTTATAAAAATATTGCTCATGTTCTCTTCTGGAAGTAAAGGCTGTGAACACAGACAACTTTGTGTTATCCAATGAGCTACAAACATACAATATATATAGTTCCCCAGAAGGCCAAAATCATTAGCATCAACGATATATATATATATATATATATAAATTGTTTAACTCCTGCATTAATTTTGTGCTCAAAAGACATAGGATTGATTTAATCAGCATCTGATGTATAATAATTGCTCGGAAGTCAGGGGGCAGCCAAACATTCATTTCTTCCGTCTGCAGACTGGAAGGCCCAAACCCACAGAGAACGTCTGACTATGGATGAGGACTCCATATATACATGGGATCACCTGATCCAAAACCCAGATATGATCCAAAACAAAACAATTATGCTGAATGAGATGTGCAAACACGTGTGTTGAGATATTTTTTAAAATTTGCAACTGAGTTGTTTTTGCTTGTATTAGGCCCTTGGATCTTTCCTTTGTGATCGAAAAAGAAAAAGAAATTATGTCAATCATTTCTTATCCTTCAGTACAAATGTGTTGGATCATTCGTGTGCTTTTTACAGGAACTTCAAAACATGGAAATGGCAAAACTTTTGGATCTTAGAGGTATTGAACTTTTGACAACATTGGACTGGCTTATAAATTTCTCAAAACCCTAATATTGAGACTTCCTTCGTACCTATTGGAACTAGTGTGAGCATGACCATGGCTCAGTAACGAAGGGCATTACTTTTTTTTGAAAAAAAGTAAATATTCCATTAAGTAATAAAAAGACTCGTGGAGTCATAGATACAAAATATTGTCTAGGCCATGAGGAGGTCCGTGGATCTAAAAATGCTCGCCATTTTGGCGGCCAAAATGAGCTAGAATTTCAATAGCAGTGTTTGTGGTTCGTAGACAAAATATAAGTATGGATGGTGAAGTACAAGCCATGAGGTTTCTAATGTCGATAACAATGTTTCGAATCTACCACGGACAGTTGCGCATCCCCCTGATGATGTGAACGAGACCTCTAGAGTCAGTGCAAATCTTGACATGGGTGATCCGACGGGAGGCACAAGCACGAATAGTAATGAGAAGCGCCCATGCCTCAGCGTGGAGGGCAGAGACCATGGCAACAGCACCCGCACCTGCAAAAATAAAATTACCATAGTCAGTTCAGAGAAGGTAATCATAGCCCCCACTTGAGCTGGTTCCACAAAACGAGCCGTCCGAATTGAGGATAGTCCAATTCGAAGGGGGGGTCTCCCACTGGATCTGAAGAGGATCATGAGGGTGGGTAGAGAGGGGGAGAGGGGGAGGTGCCTCAGGGGCATGGGGGCGGAAGTAGTAAATTCGTGTGCGCAGGCGATAGCTTTTTCCCAGACCATATTGACGGTTGCATGCCTTGATCTGAAGTGAATATCATTCTTGAGATTCCAGATTCCTCACAAACAATAAGAGAAGATAAAGAGAAGAAGCTGCCTGGAAGGCAGATCCCAAGTGGCTCCCTCCTGGATCCAAGAACCAGAATCCCACGAGGGAAAATATTGAAAGGTGTAGTGAAGTTTGAGTTGAAAAATGGACCATAACTGAAGTGCAGTAGGGCAGGAGAAAAATAAGTGGGACACCATCTCATTGGCTAAGTCACAGAGGGAGCAAAGTGAAACTGAATTAGGAGCAAACTGCTAAATAAGGGTTTTAGTGGGGAGGCGATTATGGAGGAGCTTCCAAAGGAAAAAATGAATTTTTGGGGGAACCAGATCTTTCAAACCATAGACCAAGGCTGCCATCCAACCAGACCGGTCGGCAAAGTTTGTCGGTACACGAATTTATAGACCGCGCTCGCATTGGGAATCCTATGATCATTAGTCGTCCAAATCCACGCATCATCACATGCAATATGCGTGATATAAATGTTACAAATAGTATCACAAGTAGGTTTAGTTAAAATACGAGCCAGCATGGCAGAATTCCAAGAATGGTTGATAATCAAATCTCACACCCTGAGTGTAGAAATGTCAATGTCCATATTGATGTATGTAGGCGATTTGCAAAGAAGGATGGGGGATGTCCACGGATCAAAGAGCATAGAGGTACTAGATCCGAAACTGATAGGTCAGAGAAAGCCAAGGCGGAGATGGAGAATGACATTCAGAATGAGCCTCCAGGACAAGGCAGGGCGGGAGCAAGTACCGAACGCCCAGAGACTAAAGGGACCATATTTAGAAAACATGAAGTTAGTCCAAAGTGAAGGTGAATTGTTAAGGAGGATGAGAATTCTACGAACCAAAAGCGAAGCCCTAATGAGATGGAGATTCTTGATACCCAAGCCGCCCAAAGAACAGGGAGGTTGGAGCGTATGCCAATTAATGAGGTGTGCAGATCGATGGCCATTACTAGAGTCCCACAAGAAAGACCTACTGAGCTTCTCAAGAGAGGAGAGAACACCCATAGATAAGTAGGTGGTGCCGAGGAGAGGTGTGGGGATGGATGAAAGAGTCGACTTGATGAGGGTGGCACGGCTAGCTTGGTTAAGCAGACGACGACGCCACCCAGAGAGCTGAGCAGTGATTTTCTTAACAAGGAAGGTTTGATGAGGGGCGGGGATGTATTTAAAAGATATAGGTTCACCTAGATAAGTGAATGGAAAATCGCCTTGACGGATACCTAGAGCATTGGTGATAGATTGCCTACGCCTATTGCTGAGTTTGGATAGAAAGTAAACAACAGATTTAAAGGGGTTGAGACGTTGGCCGGTGAGTCTTTCGTAAGTATTAAATGTGGTCATAAGGCTATGTCAATTAGCGAGGGTAGCTCGAATGCAAATGAGAAGATCATCAGCGAAGAGAAGGTGGCTCATAAAAAAACTATTGCTAGTGAAGGGCTTAATACGATCAGAAGCTATATTAGGCTCGATGAGTGAGGTGAATAGTTGTACTAACTCATACTAACTTTTTTTGTACTATAAAAAGGCGCCTTGTACTCAGCAACCTGTCACTGAATATATAAACTATTATTCTTTCGACTTTGAAGGGGATGACCTCACTCCCTGCTCTGCTACTAGTTTGTGCTCCCTTTTTTGCCTTTTGACTATGGGTGTCTGACTTCACAGAAATGAAGCTTCTTTCGTTGCAACGAGTTGAACTATACACACGTTTGGCTGGAATTGGATTTGAGCAACATAGTCAAATTTATAGGCAGATGAACTATCAAGATTTCTCATGCATTGCCTTTATGGTACTTCTCAAATTTTGTGTCATCTCATTGGATCTCAAAAATTCTAATCAAAGAATTTTCAACCGAATTAATTGACACACAATGATTAGAAGGATTGTGTCCTAAATATAGGAGTGCTACTAATCATGTATTCAATTTTTTAAACCACTAATTTGTTCAAAATTTACCAATTTTCTCCCGTCCACACACTTAATTTAGTGGATCACTAACCATGAAAAAAAAGGAACTTTTGTGATTATGGCGTCATATGTTGAATATTTTAAATTTTTTATGCATTATCTTATATAGGTGTTTTGGTTGACTGGACTTGATCTGAATTCGAATCCAAGTTGATCAACTTTTATTAGGTTGGGCTGGATTGAGTTGAGTGCTTTGGGCCGGGCAGGTCAGGTTATCTGATAACTTTTTTCCTTTTTAATATGTTAATATAAATATATATTTAATATTTTATTTTAAAATATGAAAATATTTTTAATCACTTAATATTTTTCTATATTTCAAGTGATTTATTTTTGTATTTTATTTTTAATCTCATAAAATCTTTAAAATAAATAAAGATAAGTTACTTTTAAATAAATAAATGAAAAGGTTGGTCATCACGTGGAACGACTAAATGTGTTTATTGGATCAAGTAGACAGGTCCGCCCATTGAATAACCCGGTAAGATATTTGGCTAGTCCGTTCGAGTTTAAACTTGGGCTCATCTAGCTTCGTAATGGGCTTGAGCTATATCGGGCTGGATAAGGTTATTCATCTATTTGTCTGATAATAATAGTCTGATATCCATCCGATATCTGTTCAATAATTTATAAGCTGTTCGTTAGCTTGTTGTTAATAACTTACTAAAATAATATAAAATGTTACCATACAGATTTAATATGATGAAAATGATGAAGATGGAGAAAACAAATCTTCTACGGTTGTTGCACAGTTATCTTTTAGTAGTAATAATTAATTGTTATAAACTTTAATTTAGATACTAAATATGTAATTTCATTTTTAGCATAATGAATTTTCTAGCTACTTCAGTAGTGGATTTAAGCTATAAGCGGAATCACGTAAATGTTTTGTCTCTCTTATTTATATATTGATGAACATAATGTAAAATTATATAATAATAAATTAAAAAATAATATATTATGATGTTCTTTTACTACGTATTATTGGATAGATAATTTACTCAATATATTATGATGTTCTTTTACTACGTATTATAGGATAGATAATTTACTCAATATATTATGATGTTCTTTTACTACGTATTATAGGATAGATAATTTACTCAAGATATTGTAAAAAAATAATAGATAATTTAATCTATTCGTCTAATAATCAGTCCGACCGTTAAGGTCCGATATATTAAAGACTTACTGGACAGCCCGATACCCATTCGATAACGATGTCTATCGGTCAATGCCCAATTGATTAGTGGCCCGTCCGATTTATTAAATATCTCTAGAGATGACTCGGGTTGAAAGTTTTCGGCTCGACTGTTGGTTGGATTGAGTTTCGATCGGAGACAGGTCGTGAACACCACTAACGTCATCTAAAGTGCATTCTCCTACTAATATCATAAGAACTAAGATATTATCTATATTATCATTTTTCACATGTTATTATTGACATATTTCAGGCGTTTTGACTTTCCTACTTCAAAAGCTATCAATTCATACTAATATTGCCGTTAATTCATTACCAAGAAGAAATATTTAAATTTACTCTAATCATAGAAAGGTTCATATGAAATTGTACATATATTAATTTCACAAAAAATTCCATGAAAATAATATATATCATTAAAATAAATAGCACAAAAACATTCAATTTCAAATTGTCAAGAAATTACCCCCTCTCTATATATCTATATATATTGAAAATTTTCAGTAAATGCTAATGCACAAAATTATATGTACGTATATATGTGTGAATCAAAATTGTGTTCAAGAACCATATTTATATGGTAAACATAATTTAATTTAATCAACTTACTAAATTATATGTGATTCTTAATAGAAAATTTTGGTAATCATCGAATTAATACGTAATATTTATCTGAAAATAATGATTTGGTAAAGAAAATTGAAGTTCGTCTTAATTAAAATAATTCTAAATCAAATCTGCTATAATGACTATGAAAAAACAAACATTGTTTTCTTTGGAAGATTCAGAAAATAATATCTTCATAACCCACGTAATTTTAATATTAATTCGAGAATAAGAATAAAATGTTTTACCAAAATAATATCTAAGATAATTATATGCCGATCAGTAGACAAAAAATAAAAAATTTTACTAAAAAAATGGCCAACACCAAAAAACAAAATAAGTTATATGGGCTTTCGCAACCTGCAGGCCCGAAAGGATATAACTACTACAAATAATATCAATGGTTAGGATGTATTGATATCACATATCTAAGGTTAAATTTAATATATAATATACATCTAATATATAATGGCTTAACATATAAGGTTAAGATATAATAATAATAATTTTGTGGTATCGGTTCAATTATATACTCAAATAATCGGCTATGATCCCCAACAACGACAAGATCATCGCTAACATGTTAATCTAACAGATCTAATGTTAGGATTAAAAACTCTAAGCTGTGTGTAGGTAAAATGGTAAGGAGTTTTGAAAATCAAGAATTATGAAATTGAATAAGATTCTACGTCATCAATAAAAAATATTATTATTATAAAATAATATATATTCAGAAATGTTATATTTATATATAAGTTAATTAAACATTGATCATTAATATTTTATTTTATATTTTAAATATAATTATATATTTTTATATCATGATATATTCTAAAAAAATACTAAAATAAAAATATATAATATTTTCATTTAATGAAGTATAATATTTATTAAAATTAAAATGTGATATAATTCTTATATGTGAGCAATAATAAAATTAAATTTTAATGATATACAATATGAAATTAGATTCATAACATAATATTGTAAAATCTTATTACCCAAATCAAGATCCTAACAATCATGATGTGTAGGATAAATAGGGCCCAAATTTGATTGAAATTACAACTGACATCTATTAACTTAACACATGTCTACTGTTGATATTAAATAAAGATATATTAATTATTTTTATCTTATTTATCTTTTTATACTATCATAATTTTTAATATAATATTTATCTTTATTCTATTTTTTTTGTTTTAATATTTTTAATTGTTATACAGAGTGGAACCAATGTAAAAGATAAACACAATTACAAAAATAATTATTAATTTATATTTAAAACTATTCACTTTTTTGTTTATGCATAAAGAAATATTTATGTTATCATATTAAATTTTATGATTAAATTATTTAACTATAATGGTTTATGATATGCAGCCGCTAATTATAATTTCTGGCTAGAGAGGGCCGGCCATGTTAATGAGATTTCATATGGACGGGTGCTCCTTAATGTTCTTTGTGAAAGTATGATCTTTCTTATTCCTATTGATATTTGAGCTTGTGGAGCCATGTTGATACGCATGATGTTTGGGCAAGTGCCCTCTATCTTTATTATGTTCAATGCCCTACATAAATTGTTAGTTGTCAACTTGTATATACATTGATTTTGTTGTCCGTTAGCGGATTTTACGGGTAGGACATGATGATATCTTCTGAAGCACATTACTTGAGATTTCTTAGTTTTTTTTAATAGAATGGATATTATGTATTAATGCAAAAAAGTTTTGACCCTTTGGATCTGTCCCATTGTGTGAACCCGATGAGAGAAAGAGTCGGATCGGATAAGATTCGATCATGTGTTGAGTTGGATACGTGTTGAATTTTTTCAACTCGAATCGATTCGACAATCTAATTTTTTTTTATTTTCTTTATTATTTTTTATTTAAATTTAAGTTTATACGCGATAAAAATTTTAAAAATTTAAATAAAATATTTTAAGTGAAAAAGTAATAATTAAATAATAAAAAACTTATTTTATGTTTAAAATAAATCTTAAATAATATTTTTATATTTAATAAATATAAAATAGTAAGAAAAATTAAAAAAATAGATGGTCGGATAGTCGATTACCCGACAATGAGATTAGGCCCCCAAAAGGGCCTTAGACCCAACTCAATCAGATTTAACCGGATCAAGTCGAGTTTGTTCGTGGATTGAATCCAATTATAACCATGAATACTGTTGCCTATCCTAGATCGATTGAAATTTGATGGTTTATAAATAATGTAAACATGAAATCACTTATTTCATATAATTCGAAGCTATAAAGTTAAGTTTGATTCATGATTTCGTCCTAATTTGACATTTGATCATTCCCTTCATTCAATATTCTGTTAAGTCATTATATCATTATTATTTATAAGATATCAAATTTATCCTTATTTTTCTAATGTAAAAGATTGTAAATAATAATAATAATAATAATAATAATAATAATAATAATAATAATAATAATAATAATAATAATAATAATAATAATAATAATATGAACATAGTGTTGCATAAAAGATTATTATAATTTTCCTGTATTGTTTAATTTTTAAAGTGCTCTTAATGTAATAAAGAGGAAATGATAAAAGTGATGTTTAAAAAATTATTATCAGATGAGTCAATAAAAGTTTGGACGGAATTGAAATTAAAGGATTTAATCCTTAAGAAGAAGAGATTGACGCGTGGTCAATATAATTCGGGAAAATGGTCTAACCTTTTTTTTTTTTTTTGAACATTTGCTCTCGTTAACGGTGATATTTCAGAGTGGGACAAAAATAAATCTATCTCTATTTTTTTGGGGGGACAAAAAATATGAAAATAAGATTTTATTTTCAAGAATTGTTCTAGTAGCCCTTTGTGTCATGCATCAAGTACAATCTACATGCGTTGTGCGTATGTTGACGCAGACAGACACATCACATGCAACGTCCGGTTCTTCTCATCGCCGAAGAAATCACTAATTCAGCAACATATAACTATCGAAATAAAAGAGCTGGCTGCAAATACACGAACTTTAATTACTTGCAACTGCCTGCATCATCCTGCAAATACAAAGTACCTCAGAACAATTCTCTCTCTGCATTGGATTACAAATGATGTGTTAGCCTCCATGTAGTTCGCTCGGATTTTCGATATAAAAAAAAATCATTAGTTTTTTGGTCGGTTTTTAAAATTAAAAAAATTGTTTTTAAAAAAATAAAAATCACCTTCTAAAAACTCAATTTGTTGGATGATTTTTTCAGGATCCTATTTTTATATAATTATATTTTAAAAATACATATAATAAATTAAAAAATATATAAAAAATATTTGATGTTATATTAAATATAAAATTTATTACTAAGACTTTAAAGTTATTAAATTAGAATTTGATATCGTGATAGAAAAGTATGAAATTTATAAAAAAATATTATATTTATAATAAAAGAATTGATGATATATGCATTAATTATATAAATAAAAAATCATAAATAAAAAATAAACTTCACGGACCTTACGATTTTTTCGAATGGAGTCCTAATTTTAGTGGGTGAATTTTAATTTATTAAAAAACATCCTAAATCATATTCAAACTCTTAATTTTTATTTTTTTTCCTTTTTCTTTGAGTCGGATAAATTTTTTTCAAGTTGGTCGAATTTTTCTTATACCCCTACCCGTGTTTAAAAAAAGTTTAATTATATATATTATATATAACATTGAAATTTAATTAGATTCTCTTATATATTTCATATTTTGCTTTTTAAATTTAAACAACAGTTTACCACAAAAATGTAAAGTAACTTCAAGTCGCATGTACACGTGAAGTTCTTAAAGAAAATATTCTCCATACGATATATTTTTAAACTTAAGGCCCTTTTAAGCGTCGAGAAATTGTGGAATAGTTGATCTGAACTCTTATTAATTAGATTACTATCTTTTAATTTGCAGATAAAGGAGTCGCAATAGTAGACAAATGGTATCAATTTGCTGCTCATAAAAGAAAAATCGAAGTTTTATATTTTTGCTACATGTCATAAAAGTTTAAATTATATTATAGCCCGCTATACAAGTTGGTTTATATGTTATTTATTATTCTCGCATTTATACACCTCATTTATACCATGATGACGCATTTGACTTGCATACTACACTACTATACGAAAAAGACCAAACAAGCATTTGTCTGCAATTATTTATATATACAGTATTTAATAAAATTGTCCTGAAGCGTACGAGTATGGTTAATAAACTTACTTGATATTGACGTATTCGAAACATATATAATACCAGAGTCATATCAATTTGTTAATACCTCTTTTGTGAGTTATGACTTTTCATTATCGTTAAAGAGATTAAATTAGTAACAAAGAAGTCATTTGTTTCATCAAGATAAAATTTCACCAGTGAACTTATAATTATTGTTTATCAAGATAAAATTTCGCTAGTGAACTTACAATTATGCCAAGGGCCGCAATCAATCCCAACATCTTCAATTAGTTTCAACCATTCGGATCGAATTTAACGGACGATCTTCCATTCAGTTGCACGATAAATATTATGTGTCATATTTATATCAAATCAGATTTAAATAAACTCTAACCAATAATATCTATTTTTTCCCTAATCTTATCCAACTTTTCTTAACTTAGGTTGCTTATCTCTAATTGTAAAAAGAAGCCTAAAAAATCTAAATTTGAGACTACCAATTTTTTTTTCTTAATTTCGATTGAAGCACCCAATTTACATTACTAATTCTATATTTTAAACTTTTCACAAGAAGATTTTTATTCAAATATTAATGCTAAATCCAATTATTTAAAAAAACTCTTAGGTTTAGGCTAAAAAAACTGAAAAAAAGAGACGAAAAAAAAAAAGAAATGTTATGAAAATTGAGGCCGTGCAGTTTGGGCCCAGCAGTCACGTGGCGCTTTCCTTCTTCACCGTGTCCATGTGCAATTATTTGGGCCGGAAATAAAAAGCCTAAAACTGCGCCCAAAAGTTGTAAAATGAAGTTATCTTATCGCCACGTAGATTTTTACGGCCCGAAGTTTCACCCCCTCCTAAATGGGCTCATTAAGGTGGGCCCCATTTCGTTGAGATATCTTGCTGGGGTCCAAATCCAACGGCTCAGATTTCTCTAGGTTACCAAAATCATCGAATCACGAATCGCGAAGGAGCGATCGGAGAGGTATAAATGCGCAGAAGAAGACGGAGGACTGCCATCATTTAACCGTCGGGACTCCTCTCAACCTCAAGTCCCCCCCTCTCTCTCCCCCCCCCCCCCCCCCTCCCTCCCTCCCTCTATCTCTCTCTCGCGTTTCCCACATTGACCGGAAATTTTGGAAAGGAGCGGCGGAGGACGGCGGGAGTCGCGGGGCCGCAGGCGGCGGCGGCGGCTGTGCGAGGGGGTGGAACTCGGTGGCCCGAGGAGCCGCCGTCGTATTCCGATCGTCCGGATCCGTCATCTTCCTCGTTCGTTCACTTGTCGTCCGATTCGAACCCCTCGGAACCAGGCAAGCGTTTGCATCTTCACGCGGCTTTCTCCTCGAAGACGTGTCTTGTGCGAGTAAATTTTTCGAGAGGAGGCGGATATTGTGAGTGCTAAGCAAGTCATTGCAGTTGATTACTTGATTTGGTGGATTGAGTAATAATTGTTGTTGGAAATGTCGTCCTATTCACGTGTGATTTTTGTCCCTGTAAACAAAAGGACTTTTTGTCTATTTTATGGCGTTTTAGTGAGCACAATTTTAACTCTTACGGGCAGATTCGATCGCGGAAGATGTTTGAGATTTTAGTTTTTCGTGGTCCTTTTTTTTGCAGGTTTTTTTTGCAGCCTGAGTGCTGGAAAGTTTGCTGAGAGGTAATGGCTATGGCGTTAACCCGCATCTCGCACTGGATCTGGGGAAGAAAAGATCGCGAAACCCCCAATCTATCTATGAGTTCCTCTCTCGACTTCCCGTCCGGGTTCCGTGAGACGGAGCTGATGAACTTTCCACAGGCCGATGAGCGCAAGAGATCGAGTTCGAAGCGGTTCTGGAGAAAGTGCAAGAGATGCGAAGAGCAGCAGGTAGACAAGGAGTATGACATCGTTGTTTTGCCGTCTGACGGGGGATGCATGTCCGGATCCGAGTCCGATGACTCGGACTGGTCCATCGGGTGGTCGGAACCTCACGACCCCGAGTTCCAGAATGCGAGCGAGACGGAGAACAGCTTTGCCGTCTTGGTCCCCTGCTACAGACGCCGTCGAGCTGATCGCCGCGGGGAGGGCTCCAAAAACCCTCCTTTCCACATTGTTCGTTCGAACGACGATGCTCAGGGTGAGAGATTTGGTTTCGTTTCTTCCAAAATCAATTTTTTTACTTGTCTTGCGTCCTGTCTAGTTTTAATTTATCAATAGTTATGTTTTGTGTTTCGTATAGCATTCTCATTTGAAATTGTTTTGATTCCAACCGTGGGTTTCACCAATTGAACAGGCTTCTTTTATTGAACTGTTTTATTATTATTATTATTATTATTATTATTGAACTGTTATCAGAACCCTCCTTTTCATTTTCTTTCTCCTCTTATATATTTGCCAATTCATATACATTTATATGCATCCAACCTTGAATCATTATATCCCTGTTTTATATGGCATAAGGTTGCCAATTCGTATTCATTTAAGCTTGGAACAGTGCAGAGTATAACTGTGTAGTTTATGGTTGATGGAATTTCGTTTCCCAATTGTTACAATTTGTCCGCTCAACTCATGATAGTTGCTTGATTAGCTCAACATTGATATAATCATTGAGACTGGATCCTGATTTATCATGTTCATTTCTTGTGCAGATGACAAGACTCGTGTAGAAGGATGGCTTTCTTCCTTCTAGCTACTCCAGTTGTGCAAGTACTAAATGATAGTTTGGTCTTTTATGCATTATATAGTGATTAGTTTCCTTAACTCTTACTTCGCGTAAATAAAAAAAGTAAAAAAAAAACAGAAAAATCCAGAAAAAAAGGTTAAAGCTGGAGCCTGAAAGAAATGAGAAGAAAAACTTCATGTTAGATAGATGATGAATTATTTCTTGGTGTGGGAATGCTCATCATGCACTGCTGCTACTTGCAATCCAAGCAACTTGAAAATCAAGCAGCAAAGACTTTTTGCACTCTGGTGGAAGCAAAGATTTTGAGAGGGAAGGATGACTGGAGTTTTTTTTCATTCTTTATTCGCTTGCTTTCTGCTTCCACGTAGGAACAAATGTGCTTAGTGATGGGGATATAATTCTTCTGTAAATACTTGTACATATGGGACCAATCCTCTTCTTTTCTTTTAAACATCAATCTTTTAGGGTAGCAAAGTTTGAACTGCCCTTGTGCAGGATTCTTAGCTACTGCCGGCAACTGCCGTTTGTGTGCTCTCTTGCTACTTGCGACATTTGTTCATTTTAAGGATTTTCTAATAGAACAAGTTGGATAGTTCCGTTCAATGCGAAGATGGTTGTGCTGGCTGTCATTGTGTCATCATAGATGATCTTATAGAGCGAGCGGTACGTTCTGCTGATGCTCTCACACACCACATCGGCGCAGTGCCAAAGTCATTATTTGCTGCCTCTTCTGACCGAGTCCTCCCATCAGCTGGTCAACATATGTGTCCTGAAGCCCATCGAGTACAAAATCTCCTTTTGCTCTGAAAGTAGGAAATTTTGAACGTGTGCAAAGAAAGGTGTGTCTGCATAACATGGCCCTTGTGTTCATTCTCATTGGATGGTTTGGCACCATCTGTTTGCTAGCAGTCTTGTGCTTGGCCTTGGTGTGGGCTCTGGCCACATGTAACCAGTGACAGCATCTTTCCCAGTCATGCATCCCATCCTCACTAACCTCGGTTTTCCTTTGCTAATTCACTAGGTACTTCCAGTCAATGCATTAAAGTCACTTCTTTTTCCTCCTTTCCTCCCTAATAATGTAATTCATTTCGTGTTGCACGTCAGTTAGAAACATGCTGGTGAACATTTACTTGTTGGTTTTCTTTTCCAAGTTCAAAAACTTCAGCACTGGCAAGATGAAAGAGCTAAATTATTATAGTAATCTGTTCAAAATTACTACATCAACAATCCACCGGGAATACCGTGATTTTTTGTTGTATGGGGACACAGTATTTACTTGTTTTTCTTGTTCTTGCATTAAATATTTCGGGACCCATAAAGAATAAACGCTGCTTGGCTTAAAAGAAAGGGAGTAAGATCGAACCCCACCGACAGGGAATTAATAGCTTGATGGCGTTCTTTGTTGATGAGCAGGGTGCAGCTGCATTGCTTCTTCGTTAGTGGGCCTCATGCATCTTGGCACCAACTGGAAAATGTTGCTGCGACGACGTTTCAGAAACCACGCACACAAACAAGTCTAGGATCAGTCACCATGCTAAAAATTACTCTGACTACTTTGATTAGTGTTGAGATTTTTTTCAAACGCGATATTATGCACATTTGATGTCCGATGGAGAGAGTTAAAATGTTGAACGTTTTCGATTGGAGTGACATTAATCGGAGTACATCAAATCAACAGTCTAATTTTATCCTAATTAATGGAATTTTGAAAACCAACAATATGGGCCTAGAGAGAGCCCATTGAATGGGCCAGCCCGATATCTACATCATGGCCCAATGGCTATTCCGGATCAAACTTGTAGCATTCGTTGACGTTAATAGCTTTAAATTCCATTATTAGAGTTAAATGTCGATCAAAGAAATGTATATTTATTCATCTCGACTTCAAATCAGTCAAATACTACTAATTCTGAATACCGAAGATTTTCCGTAGATTCGCACTAAAAAATGGGCTGATTTGTCAGCAATGTTAGATCCAACACTGGCGCAAGACCGATAATGTTATGTTTGAAGTATTGTCGGCAATTTTAGATCTACAAAACCAAAAATGATATTTCAATTTCATCATCCGTGGTCGTACGGATGTTCACCGGATCAGGTCAACTCCGTGAATCCGAATATTCGACCCGACTTGGGTTGGGTGGGGTTCGGGTTGGAATTCTCCAACCCGAGTTGATCCAACTTGACCGGATAACTTGATTTTTTTTATTTTTAAATATTTTTTGTTAATTTAAGAGTTTTATATCGTTAAAATTAAAAATAATATAAAATAAAATATTTTAAATATAAAAAATATATAGATATTTAAAACAATATGTTTTGGTATTTAAAAATATTTTATTTAGTATTAAAAATAAAATAATAAATGTTTTCATATTAAAAAATAAAAAAATAATAATCGGGTAACCCGACTATCCGATCCGATCCAACTTGAGCATTAGAGTTGTTGTTTATCATCATGTTGTTGTCACCATTTACAAAGCCTTCCTTGGGAGTTTGCATGGAATCGGACGATTTTATTTTTATCCGACTAAACTTGATCGGGTCGGATTTGTTTACAGATCGAGTTCCCTACGCGGATGTCACCTTGATGGAATTTTCCAAATGTTCTGACGAATGAAAAGGTAATGAGCATTAGAGTTGTTACTTATCATCATGTTCTTGTCACCATTTCCAACTGTCTTCCTTGGGAGTTTGCATGGAATCGGACGATTTCATTTTTCAAAATTCAAAGACGAAGAGTTTTCATTTCGCAATATTTAAACTCTATCAGTTGGAGGAAGTATATTGCACATATTACATAAGATAAATTTTTTTTGGTACTGAATTTAATGCTAATGTGAACTATCTATTTATTGACAGGCGAATTAACTATTTAATTACGTTATATGAAATTTAATTTTACTAATAAGCTCTTAGGTTTCTTTATAAACACCTATTTGTGACACTTCAAAACCACCCTTAAATAATGTGTCGCTAGAGGAGTCATGACTGTTTGCTTTTACATATAAACATAATAGCAACAAAATAGTTAAAGACTTAATACGATAAAATAATTTAATTAATATATATATATATAGTAGTTCAATATGATGTAAAATACTCTAGTAATAACTAATTAGTATTGGTTTCAAAAGAATTCATAACATAAAAAGATTGAAGCAGGGAGTGAGATAAAGATGTGTGTATGCGTGGCCAAGTGCCTTTAGATTCATTTCTCATCATCACATTTATTATACTTAAAATATCTGCAGCCTTTCCATCATGAGCTCAGTCGTCAACACATATTCCTGATTAAATCTTTAGCATATTACTAAATGAAATACTTATGTATTATCATGTTAATACAAATATAATGAATGAAAGGCATAAAAATAGAGTACCATCATCTATATATAGCATATGAAAGCACATACAATGTTTGTGCAACATTAAAAAATCACATCATCATAAAATATCATAACATATGTATTCATCTATTGTTTCTTCTTTCATTTGCATTTTTAATTTCATAATTGTATTTTCTTAGGGCTACTCTATAATCCTTTGAAAATAACTTGTCTTATCATACGATATTTTTAAATTATTTTATTTTATTTTAAATTTTAAATTTTAACTTAGTTGAACAACTAAGTCAAGTCACATAGGCTAACAAGATTTCAAAGGTTATATGCTTCATGCCTTATCAATGGGCATTTTTATGAACACACATATCATAAGGGCCATGAGAACTTTATTTTTTTTAAAAAAAATGCATACACAACATGAACTTGATTTTCTAACTTTATTTATATAAATAATGGATATTCATATAATAAGTATTAACACCTCTCAATTTATAGTTTTTAATATTTTTCATAATTGCGCATGAATAAAAAAGTCTAGGCATTCATCAATTATCAAATAAAATTTCTTAGATATTTATAAATGTAAGCCAATCATATTAAGCATAAGATACTAATGTAAGCAATCAAATACTTAAAATAATATTTATAGATCATATGATGAAGAATGAATTAAAGGTTTTCAAAAATGCATTTAACACAATGACTTATAAATACAACACCGGTATTCATGACTATGAACAAATGTTCAACCATGTGAACTGCATGCTTCATGATTGTGAACAAATCATGAGAGAAAGTTCTCACGATTGTGATTAGGAGACCAAGCTCGTGATGCCTGCTTCCAATATTTTCAGAATCGGATCGACGATCTAATCAGACTCTTTACTAGGGCGTGGTTGGACCGATCCGATCCGATTGAATTAGATTTTATTAAAATAATATTATTTATATTAATTATAAGATATAATATAAGTTATATGATATAATATATGAATATTGTACTAATAACCTATTAATAATATTATAAATTAATGTAACATAATTTTTATTTATTAAAAATTTTAATAGTGATAAATAATAATGATTAACATATAAATATAAATAGATTATTATTAATTTAATATCTATTATTTAATGATGATAGATTCTATATTAATAAATTTTATCTTAGATTATTCTTATTTCTTATTTCTTTAACATTTTCTTTTTTATTTCATTTATTTATGCCTCTTGATAATTTTTCATTTTAATGTTATTCAATTTTAGATTATTACCTTTTTTATTTTAATTCCTATTTAATTTTATACATATCATATTCCCTCATTTTTTTTCCTTTCTTATATTCCTTTCTTTTTATCTTTTTTAAGTTTCCTATTTTTGTCATGTTTTTTTTTTCAACATTTGAATTGAACCGTTCAACTGGTCCCACTCAATCGATTTTTCTAGTTCAATGTCAAAAATAATTTTGCCATCAGACTGAACCAAATCATCGGTCGGTTCGCGTTTGAACCGATCGTTTCAGTCCGATTTTGATAATATTCCCTACCTCATGACTCTAAAAAATCGTTTCATAATCATGAGTGAAATTACCAACGAAAGTTGGATGGACTGGATAGCAGATCCTCACCGCTTAAACAAAGAGCAAAAAATTTCTGACCAGTGCCTCACCTGCCATAGAATTGTCTGAGGTGACATTAGATTAGTCAGGCTCGATGGTGGGTTAAAACTCTAATATTTGATCAGTGTGCTCCTTAGTGCCACGTGGGTTGGACGATCGGTGCCGTTTCTCAGACGGAGGTGCGAGCAAAAAAAATAATCATGGGCGAATTTGAAACATCCTCCAAATTTGCTCACAACCTTGATGCAATAAACGATCAACTAAAATAGATCAAGGATGAACATCTATCATAAAAAATGTTCATAATACTAAAGGATCACAAAAATAATACTTCTTAATTAATTAAGAATAACATTATTTATGATTTTTTATTAAATCATTATATGCGTTAAAACCTAATAAGATTCAATGATGTGCATAATTTAACTTATCACAATCTTCAATAAGAACATGTTCTTATATCTCTCCATTGGTAACTGAGAGTGATTAAATTCCCTTTATATATTTTTGAATTTTTTATTTAAAATATTTATTTCTCTTTAATCTTTTTTTATTTTTCTTCTTTTACATCCAAAAACTTAAGTCTTTTTTCTCTCCCTAGCCATGATGATCATCTCTCTCTAAGTCCTTCTTAAGAATGAAAAAAGAGAAGAGAAAGTGTGACGGGTGACTTAGGAAAAAGTAGAAAGGAAATAAAAGGATTTAATAATTTGGGTAACATTTCACAGTTATGTCATAGCTATGCTTTTTGTTTAGGAATTAGTCGTGCATGCTCCCAACTTAAACACTATTGCTTAGTCTCTCAATCGCACGATTGCCAATGGATGGCGAATTATTTGGAGTGTGATTCACTAGAAACTATGGGGCTGTTTGGCACTCACCATTTTGCTCCGAGAACAAAAATTTTTGTTCTTAATGTGTTCTTGCAGCGGGAGCAAAATGGGAGCGACATTATTTGTTGGTTGAGCAGGAACCATTTTGCTCCTACTTTTGTCTTGTTCTGGCCATTAATGATATGGTCCCCACTCATCAATAAAATTATCGTTTGACAAAAAATTCATGGTCAAGATGTTGTTTTATTCTTTGTTCACGTACCAAATGCCCCCTAAGGGGTGCTGTGGCAATTAAGGAGCCTCCTTTCCAAGCTTCGTCCACTCTGCAAGCCTCACACTCTCCTGCACTCATCATCCTCGATGGCTGCCCTAGCCCCGCTGTTGACTTTAACCTTATCCTCACCGTCGGCAATCCTGAATGTGATCACCAATCCCAGCCTGCGGTCACCAATGTAGATCCCATATGCTGCATTTGACCGAGTCAGGGTGTTGATATATATATATATATATATATATATATATATATATATATATGCTGATAAAAAAAACTATGACTGTTATGTTGTTGATGAGTGATAACCAAGGATTAATGTTATGTTGATATTGTACTAGAAACATTGCTAACATTGTTTCTGTTACCTTGCTAACATTGGATGTTTTTATAGCTATTTCTTTTAGTTGTGCATCTAATATGAACTGTCAAAGTATTCCATATTTATGAATTTTATCGATGACCCTATTATATAGAAAGTTATAGTATATATAGTGTTTCTACCATATAGCCTGAAGATTTTCCATAGCAACGTCAAAGTATTATGCAAGGTGACCGAGCAAGCTAGAACAATAGTGAAATGGAGCGACAGGATGATCAGGCAAGTGAGAACGATGACGAAATGGAGTGCGGTGACGTGATTGAGCGAGTGAAGGGGAGGCGAAGTCGGCAAGAGAGGTGATCCTACAAGTTGGGGGCGACGAAATCGGTAAGATAAGTGATCCTATGAGTGGGGGCGGTGAAATCTGCAAGAGAGGCGATCCTACGAGCGACCATGGGGAGAGAGATCGCTGCCCTAGGTTGTTATGGTTTTAAATATTCTTTTGGCCTGCTTGGTTGGAGGTGGAAAGAGAAAATAAGAAAATCAATTCTTATGTTTGGTTGATTTTAAGTTGGAGGAGAATAAAGGGATTTCATCTTCATTCCTCTCCAACACTCTAATTTCTTTTCAATCTCAAATCGAAATAAAAAGAAGGAAAAAATATATAACACATGTCTCCATCATTATCCATTTAAATTAAACATATTAAAAATCGAATACAATTGTCTAAATAAAGTTAACCTTTAACATTCATTCTCTTTAATTATGCCAAATAAATAAAAAATAATTATTCATCTTTATTCTCTTTGATTTTTTTTTTCATCATTTCTCTTCTCCTTCTTTATCTTCCCTTCCTCCTAATAAACTTTAAAGCAGATGAACCTCTGAATAATGATAAATTGCCCCTTGGTCATTGAACTATTGTTGAATAATCCCTTATTCTTTACTGAACCACGCTTCATCCGTCACCAATTGTGCGATTGCTAGACTACAAGTGTGCTCCCAACCCGTTAAATCCTTTTGTTTAATACCAAAGTACCCCTTATATAAATATTAAATACGGGGTGCTACTCTATTTCACACAAATATTTCATCATCTGAGATAAAATGAAATATCTTAAACATAACAAGCTTTCCTCTTCTTTACTTATATGCTTATACTAATACGTTGTATATTTTCAAATGTCACAGTTGTGCATGTTTCTTGCTCAGGTATTATGAGGACACCGAGGGGAAGCAAGCCCAACCATGCAAGTACGTATGCAAAAACTTCCCTACCCTCCTTTTGGTACAGTCAAGACACAAAGAAGTGGCTACATATACGCATGCCAAGTGTCCTGATTGTTCATCATCACTTACAACACACTTCCGGTAGCTTCATTTATTTACAAGAAGACAATGTTATGAAAATCAGACCGTGAATCCGTTGATGATCCGGTCCGATTCTATGTTGAAATCGATTTTGATATTAAATTAAGAAAAAATAGTTCAAATCGATTCAATGTCAATTTTTGAAAAAAATATTAAAAATGGGAAAAATTAAAAAGGAAAAAATAAAAGAATATAAGGAAGGTTAAAAGAAGAGGGAATATGATAGGTTTAAATAGGAATTAAAAAAATATAAGTATTTAAATTTGAATAATATTAAAATGAAAATTTATTAAAGGGCATAAACAAAGTAAATAAAAAAGAAAGCGTTTAAGAAAAAAAGAATAATTTAAGATAAAATTTATTGATATAGCATATATCATCATTAAATAATATTAATTAATTAATAATAATGTATTTATATGTTAATCATTATTATTTATTATTAAAACTTTTAATAAATAAACAATATGTTATAATAATTTTTAATATTTTTAATAGATTATTGGTACAATATTTACATACTATATCATGTAACTTATATTATATCTTTATAATTATTATAAATAATAAAATTTTAATAATATCTGGTTAAACTTAGTCGAACTCGGTCATATTGGTTCAACCGTGATCCGATAATGAGTCTGATCGTATCGTCGGTCCGATTATGAAAATATTGAAGAAGAATGTTTCGTCTCCTTTGGAAGGGAGGAAAAATGATAAAATTGAATGTATAAAAACTTCGGTTAAAGTGTATCTTCTACTCAGTATTTTTAAAATTGGATCAGATCGACCAGTCCAACTGGTTTAATCATGAACCGATCATCAGTCCGGTCCGATTAGGAGGTAAAATCCGTTTTTGAAAAAAAAAACCGGATTTAACTGAATCAGAGATGTATAGATAGAAAAAAGAAAAGACAAGAAGGAAATTATTATACTAATAGAGAAGGTGGAGGAGTAAATTAATAAAGAAAGTTATTTGAATTGTGCAGAACATAATATAAGTTATTTACGGAAACTAATATTGGAGAAAGTGATTTGATTGTGTGAACGAATGAATGTAAATAATAAGGAAAGTTATTAAATTTGAAAGGAAATTGGAAAGACAATAATAGAGATAAATTTGAATAAATTAAGATGACAAATTTTAAATTATTATAAATAATATATATTAAAATTATGAGAATAGAAACATAACAATATAATAAATTTTATAAGATGAATTTATATAAGGAATCAAATAATATGGAAAGAAAATTTGAATTTGAAAAATAAAATGAGGGCAAGATAATAGTAATGGAAATCTAGAAAAGAAAATTATTCATGAAACTATTAAATAATAAAATATAAAATTAACTAATTATAAATAATATATATTCTCAAAATGCAAAAAATAATTTATTAATATTATATTAATTTAAAATGATGATTAATATAATTTTATTTAATTATTTTTTTACCTTTTATATTTTTATTTGTAATATATTTTTTTAAGCACTATTTAATAAATTTTGGTTCAATCCGATCGAATCGGTTGAACCAATCGAACCATGACCCAGTTGGCTGGTCCGATTTTAAAAACATTACTTCTATTTTACATAGATGCTTTTTCTTTAACATTTAGAATGTATTTATGTAGCAATTCTTTTTCTTTATTTCATGAGGTGATTTAAAATTAGGTTATTTTCTTAAACCTCCCATAAATTATATGAATGTTCACGTCTAATTCTTAATTATAAGTTTACCACATGACGTCCTTAAACTTTATCACGATCTTCACTTCGGTCATTTTGTCTCATTCTGTTAACTTTTCTTTTATTTCCATTTTTTCTATTTATGAAAAAAATCCCTTCCACGAACTATCATTTATTTTGATATTTAAAAGATAATACAATAAAAAAATAAAAAGGATCTTTGATATCACTTACTTGTCAAAATATTTTATTTAAACATCAAAAGAAAGAAAAATATGTGAAAGAATATTTTAGTCTTTTCATAAATTGAAAATAATAATAAATAATGGAAAAATTAATAGAATCAGACGTAGGGATTGGAATGGAAATCACGATGAAATTTAGGAATGTCATGCGATAAGTTCATAGTTCAATATTAAATGTAAAAAATCGCTATAGTTCAAATGATGTTTAAGAAAACAACTCTCTAAAATTATTTGATTCATCGTACATATTATCACATTTGCTTTAATTTTTAAATAAATTAGGCTATTTGTAACATAGCTATCTTAATTATTATATTGTCTACAATCTAGATTCACTCATTAGTCTTTTAGAATTTTACTTAAATATATTATAAAGGTACTAAAACTAACAATAATGTATAATACAATATATTACATATTAATATGAGTACTATTATTATACCATTATGAGTATTATTTCTATTAGTTTTATTATCAGTGATGCTTAGTTGGTTTATGAATTACATTATAAATAATAGTATTTATTTTTAGCAGTTCTAGATACCAATTCAGAATGATAACATATAATATGTCATTATCATTATCATTTTTAAAAGATGTTTCTGATTATTATGTAAATACAAATTTCATAATTCTAGGGTAAAATTATTTAAGTTGATATGGCATAAAATGATAAGATTATGATATAGGGAAAACAATCCCAGAGCAATTGTTAAGAGCAAATTTAGAAAGTCAAGCAACAAAGAACATTAACTATCAAGTCTAATTTTGTGAAGCAGCTATTCTGATCAATCTAATGGCTTTAATTAGTTGTTTATAAGAGAGAAACAAAGCGACGTGCTAATTTTAGGAGCTTAACAATGTGCTACGTTGAGTGATGATTATGCTTTTGTCTCATCATCCTAGGTGTCAGTACAATGTACCATTATGCTGTCTTGAGGTCTAACATGACACTATTACACTATCTATTGTGATACTCAAAAAAAGAAAGCATTCATGATGCACCTAGAACATAGTATATGTTAGCTATAAAGTAAAAAAATTATAAATAAAAAAATATTTTTAAATTTTATTTTAACATTTTTTAAAAGTATATTTCCAGTAATTAAACTTCACAGTCAATAAGATATTAAGAATGTTAGAGAAAATTAGAAATAAAATTAAATATGCAATATGAATATTTATTTTTCTATATTCAATAAATAACAAATCAATTAGGAGAAAGAAAATGAGATTTGTCACAAAATTAGTTTGAATAATGTTGATCATCAAAATAAAGAGGAATAGGAAAAAATATTGTCTGAATTAGTTAGATTTAAAAGCATGAGTGATCAAAGGTGAGAAAATAAATAAAAATGGTTGGCAATTATGTCCTAGACTAGAATCATTGGGTGTTAATAGTTCGAGGTTCAATTTTCAAATTCACCACTTTAATTAGAATAATTTATTCATAAGCTCTCGTCCGAATATCAGATTAGTCGGAAGCCTTGCACACCGATGGATTTCGATAACAAAAAAGGTGAGGAAAATAAGATTAATAAAATGCACTTAATTTATTATTAATAATTTATCATCATTAAATATTATGAGGTATTAAATTATAAGTGCGCCTAAAACAACTCCTTGAGTTGCTTTACCCTTGAGTTGTCCCTGATAAATTACACGTACTTTATATTAAAAAAATAAAAAAACACTATTATCTATTAACCAAAGGTCCTCAAATGTGTATATAAAAGATGTCAGAAGTTGAACCGGCCAGTGATTCGGTCCGATTATATGTTGAAATTAGTTTTGACATTGAATCAGAAAAAACCGATTGCTTGGTTCAACCTGGTTTGTCAAATTTTGAAAAACAAATTTAAAAAAATGACAAAAATATGAAAGTTAAAAAATAAAAAAATAAAAAAATATATGGAAGGTTAAAGATGAGGGAATATGATATGTATAAAATTAAATATGAATTAAAATAAAAAGGCAAATATTTGAAATTGAATAACATTAAAATGGAAAATTATCGAAGGACATAAATAAATGAAATAAAAAGGAAATGTTAAAGAAAAAAAAGAATAATTTAAGATAAAATTTATTAATGTAGCATCTTCCATCATTAAATAATAATATTAAATTAATAATAATATATTTATATTTATATGTTAATTATTTTTATTAATTAATTAATTATTAATAAATAAAAAATATGTTATATTAATTTTTAATATTATTAATAGATTGTTAGTACAATATTTATATACTACATCATTTAACTTATATTATATCATTATAATTATTATAAATAATATTATTTTAATAAAATTTGATTCAATTCAGTCCAACCCGATTGGACGTATGATTGAAGAATCGAAAGAAATAGTGAGGCGATGAATTTCGTTCACTATGTTTCGAAGCTTCCAATTTACCAATGCCCATTATTGCACTAGGTGAGAGGGTCATACATTCTTAAAGCCCATCATCTAAGCAATACTGTAAAACCCGACCCAACCATCGACCTGAATCGATGGTCGAGTCAGGTTGAATCGGTCGGATCGGATCAAATCGATCGGTTGGATGGAATAATATAAGTTAACAAAAAAATAAAATATGTTAAATAACTTTCTC
The DNA here is from genome assembly GCA_030549335.1 of Pontederia crassipes. Classification (NCBI taxonomy): domain Eukaryota; kingdom Viridiplantae; phylum Streptophyta; class Magnoliopsida; order Commelinales; family Pontederiaceae; genus Pontederia; species Pontederia crassipes. The sequence goes on along the minus strand of CM060184.1, from coordinate 19,203,529 downwards.
TCTTATTCTTAATATCTTTGTAAGATGCATAATAAATAATTAAAACATAATAAAGTAAAATAAAATGGTATAATAAGTTAAAAAATATAATAAACTAATAAAGTAACTATCAATTAAATAATTATTACCTAAAAGATGATAAAATCTTAATAATTATAAGTTAAAAAAATATTAGTGATATTATGATGAAAAATTATGGCATGAATTTAAATAAATATATATACAAGTAATGTGTCATAAATTTTTATTTTTTTCATACTTATTATTTTGTGTTGACCCGACTGGGTCACTCAAACTCGCCGAGTTGGCCGATTGAACCCGAGTTTTGACCGGATTTGATCGAGTAAAAAATGAGTCAACCTCAAGAGCGGATTTGAGGTGACCCAAGGACCATTTTGATGGCCAAACATCGATCCGACTAGCCGGGCCGCGCTGGGTTTTACAGCACTACATCTAAGCCTTGCGTAACTCTTGTAAAGCTCCCCATGCCTCCGCGTGGATGATCGAGTAATAGAGCACTTGCAAAAAAGGGAATCACTATTGGGTAAATGGGGTGCTCCCAATTTTTTGGACCAATCAGACGATTAGATTTGGCCCGATGTGAAGGAGAGGGAGGGAGCAAGGAGGATAAGGTGGGGGCGGCAAAGGTGGAGGACGAGCGGCGCCGGCAAGTCCACGTTGTTGGACATACTGGCCGCGCTCGACACCTCCTGTTCCAGCACTTCTCCTTCCGCCGCCTCTCCGCTCACGTCCCCCAGTATGACGCTGCCTCCCTCTCCTCATCGTTGCCGATACATTTGCCTTCGCCGCCCCGACTGCTCCTCCCCTCCGTCGGCGCCAATGCTCGCGCCACCACGATCTCCTCCCTCCTTGATGACCTGCGTCTGTCACACCATGCCCACACCCAGATGTCTAGCAATTTGTCCGATGGCGAGCGACACCGAGTGTCCATCGGGCTCAGCCTCCTACGCGACCCCGCCGTCCTACTCGACGAGCCCACATCGGGGAAGGCAGCCTCCGTCTCCCCTTTCGCCAACCTCCGTCTTCACCTCCGCCTAAGTCTCTTCCTTTGGCGCTCGCGCGCTCGCGGCCTCCGCCTGAGTCTCTTCCTCTGGCGCTCATGACAGTGTTATTAAGATCGGACCGGACTGGCCGGTCGGACCGGTTTGACCGTCGACCGGCCACTAACACGGTCCATTCCAAGCCCCAAAATCGGACCCTTGATCAAACCGAGTTAAACCGCGGTTCATGGGCCAACCGGTTTTTAAATTTTTTTTGTTAATAAATATTTTTATTATCATAATTTTGGAAAATATCCAAAGATGAACTTTCTCCATAACAATAATATTGGTCCATTACTCTCCTCCATTATTAATACTTATCACTTTACTCCTATCCTCCTTCTATTAGCAATGTGAGACTATGTTTGTATACATTACTTGTTCTTTATCTTTTCATTTAATCTAGAGCTTGTTACACTTTGAACTTTAATAATGGATTATAATTCTGTTTAATATTTTTAATATCATAAATATATATTATAATATAAGTTAATTATATATTTATAATATTATATATAATATTTATTATATTAAATAAATTAGTTAGGGATGAATAGTGCAAACTTCTTTGTTGTATGTATAATAGACTTAATATAATATATATACATAAATTTGAATTTTATTTACATAATAAGTTCAAATTTAATATTAACCACTAATTATACTACATATTTATTTATAGAATATATGATCTTGTCATAATATTTTCAGAAAAAAATATTTGTTCGTTACTTCTAACATATAAAAAATGAAATGCAAAAATTTAAAGAATATAAAATTTATATATAATAACAAAATTAAATAAGATTTTAATTTATTAAGTGTGTAATAATTTTAACATCAAATCTTAAAATGTAAATTTATGATTGTTATTTTTCTTTTGTATAATTACATTTTGACATATGTATATAACCAAAATATAATAACTTAATTTAGTATATCATATTAAATATAATATTTTATTGTTATCCGGTTCGACCGACCGGTCCGATCGGTTCGACTTGAAACGGACACCTATCCGGATTGTTGTCCGATCCGGTCCTAACAACATTGGCTCACGGCCTTCGTCTCCCCTTCCGCCAGCCTCTGCCTCCGCCTACATCTCTTCCTCGGACCCGACCTCCGCCGCGCCATCGCCATCCCTCGGCCGCCTCCCCCTGCCCTAAGATCTTGACCATCCGTCCCCATCGGATGGTCCAAAAATTGGGAGTAGAGTTGGGAGCACCAGTCGAATTTGATTAGAAGATAATAATTTAACTAAATAATAGCGATTTGATTAGAAGACATCGATTAGCTATTAGTGGAGAGTGATTTTTTTATAAATTTAATAAAATCTATTTGATGTACATAAAAGTTAAATTAGCGTTTTGTATAAAATGATAAAAATAGACATAAGATATGATTTTTGATCATTTTTATGCACATCATATTCATAATAATTAATTTATAATATTTTACTCTGAATAGTAATAAATTTTAAATATTATTTTAATATAAAATATTGATTATTTGAAAATAAAACTCTTATTTGGGCAGTAAGTAAAATTTAAAATGTGATATATTAAAATGAAAATAATATATAATGTTTAATAATTAAATAAATTATATATATGTAAAATAAGGATATAATATAAATAAAATATGAAATTATTATCCCTATATTTTATAAGTTAGTAGAAGTATCTTATACCATATTTTATATTAAAATTTTTAAACGCTATTAGAAAAATATTTACATACTGTTCGCTATTAAATATTTTATTTTATTTATATGTCAAATAATGTAAGATCCATCCGAATCAATACTCGGAGAGGTTGCAGAGACTTTCGCTGAACGCAAAGGTAGTTGGGGGGATGATGCCATGTCTCATATTTCTTCAAACATGCCAACGCACTTAGAAGAGAGTGTTACTCGGAGTTTGCAACGGTGGAAAAAAGAAACAAGAATGACAAGTCAAATTCCATTTTCTAATATTCTTTTATAAAGTAAAAGATTACTCTGGAAGACCTTTATTTTGTCAGCTATTTCATCTAATAATTTTATTTTTTTAAAAACATCACTATTATCACTTCAAAACATACTATTGTCACTTTATCATGCTTTTATTCTTATGAAATAAAATAGAATGACAATAATATATTTTGAGGTGATAATTGTGATTTTTTTTAATTACTATTTTTAGAAAATTAGAGTCATTCAATAATTTATTTGCCTTTCAAATGCATGAGATTGACTATGAGAAATATCATTAAATATATAAGTTACCAAATAAATTTGAAGAGTTACCGTTACAAATTATCTTTTCATGCAAAATTTGAGTTTGAGTTCGACAAAAAGAAATTGACTTTCAGAAAAAAATTATTGACTTTCCAAAGGACCAAAGAAATAAATGTGAAGAGTTACCTTTTAAATGATGCCCTTTCATTATGTGAATGTATATACTCTAAAATTCATGAAATGTTATATTCTCCTAAAAATCCTCCTAATATTTCACTGGCATAGATTGTAATTTTATCACCTTTTGAGAATGTTTTACACCTGTGAGTGTTAGGAGAATTTTTAAGAAGATGAGTCAAGAGATTAATCATTTTCCTTTTTCTTTTCATGTTTATAACATTATAGCACCAATTATGTGAATTAATTAAACTTCATTAATTATATTTCTATTTGTTTCTCTATGAGGTCTCTAACACTAAATTGATATATTGATTAATTTTATCTTCCCAACAACCCCTCAAGGTCCTCTATTTTCGAGCATTCCATTTTAATAATTTTTTACTTAAAATTCTCAGACAAAATTGATAATTTAATTCTTCTTTTAATATTGAGTGTTTGTTTGGATTGAGAAATTCAAAAAAAGTGTCGTGAAAAATGAAGAAATAGGATTAGTTAAATCATGTTTGATTATATTTTTTATTTAAGTTAATAGAACTGTCGTGAAATAAGTAAGACATTCAAATATCACATTTTTTATTTTATCAAATTGGTGGTGGAATGAGAATGAGTAAATAATTTTAAACCAAATTAATTCCTCTTAGTAATGAAATTATTTTTCTTGTTTATCAAATTAAATAATATATCTTCTCTCATATGAATAATATATGATTTTTACTTTTTAAAATAAATGAATAAAATAGTTAAAAAAATAAAGAATATAATAATAATAATACAAAAATAGGCAAAACCAAAAAAATAAAAGAGAAAAAAATAAATTAAGTAGTAAAGTAATAAATATTTATTACTCATTTGATATTACAAATAATTTATATATAATAAAAATAACTTTTTAATAAATAAATCTTTCATTTTCCGTATCATATTTTTTTTACAATTTACTATTCAAACATGAACTTTCTAATGACACACAACATTCCACGACCTCATCTATTACTACATCACTTCATTTCACTTAATTATCAGACATACAATAAATAAATTATTAACTGTTCAAATGCATGGCATTGCTTATAAGAATTTTTGTTGAAGCTGAGGCATTAGAATCAATACCATACTTCTTTCTCTCTTTTTTTAAAAAAAAAGTAAAGACACTGATCTAACAAAGGAAAGGATAAATTGAATAACAGTTGACATTTGACAAGAGAGGAATTGTTAATAATATAATATAATCTTTTTTCATAGTAAGAAATTAAAAGGGTATCATCTTTCTAAAGAAGGCTAAAAGTCAAAGATGTGCTAGTGCAGAGAAATTTCATAAAGTGGATGAAAAAGATAAATTGCCCTACACCACGACGATAAGATACCTTTCTACTAGAATAAAGAGGAAAATGAAACTACCAATTCCATTTTTTTAACGAGTTTGCTAAATACAAATATAAAATGGACGAGTTAACGAGTCCTAAGTGGTCGAGGAGTGTGGTAATTTCGAGTTCAATTTTTGAAATTATCATTTTCATTGGAAAATAAATTTTCGTCGCTTTTATCTTTTCAACTTTGAATTAATCGAATCCGAAAGGTTTTGGTAAATTCGGTTCGTAAAAAAAAGGACGATTTCATAATCTTATCGCAAGACTCTTATTATATTTGTTTTGCATAAATGTGGAATAGTGAGATTGTTTAATTTAGCCTAGCACATATATGTTTTTAATGGAGAACTTTTTTCTATTTAATATTTATTGTAACATCTAATTGTTTTATATTTTTTTTAAAAATAAAAATAGTGATAATATTTTTTATCAGCTTAAGATTTTAACATTATTGCTTTTATTAAAATAGGATCGTGAATAAATCAAAATTGTCAGTATTCATCTGATTTATCTATAAGCTTCTTTTTGAATTTAGTTTTATAATCTACCTTTTCATAATAAGCTTGAAGTTTATTGATACTATTAGAAATAATATAGATAATACAATATTGGAAGTTGAGATCCGAAAAATCATCAGTGTTCTTCCCCCTTTTACGTAAATTTTGAATGTTTATATATTCAAAGATCGAACTTCCGAAAAAAATATGGTGGATTAACTGATGGAACTCTGGAAATCAGTGAATAAGTCACAAAATCAATATTGGATTTGCCAAAACAAAAAGTAGGAAATTGGAAAAAGGTTTGGGTCTCTCTCTCTCTCGTGTGTGTGTCAGTGTGTGTGTCACAATGGGAACATTGTTATGCAAAAAATAAAATTGCTGCTAATGAACTCGTCGCTCGTTTACTCCTGACAAGAATAGAATAAATAAATCCAGTGACCTCAGAAAGGTCCGTCTTTTAACTGCAGCGGCAGCCCACAAACGCCCTGAGGGAGGGAGAAGGGCGCTCACATGAGCAGCAGAGAGCACAATCTCCACCGGTCCACCCGCAGAACAAATTTACAGCGGGAGCACCACATCGCGGCCGTGAGGTAAAGCCACCGGTTCCTTCCTCCCCTCCTCATCGACAATAGTCATTCCGTTCCTTTCCCTTCCCTTCCCTTCCCTTCTCGTGTATGTTCTTTAGGGTTGTTCTGATGGAAAGGACTACGCTTTTCTTCATCTGAAATGAGCGCGAGTCCGGATTTGATCGAAAGCAGGTTTCTTTGTTTCTGGCCTTTACGTTTACGGTGTCTTTCGAGTCCATTTTGAAACATAGAACAGGTTCTGAAACTATAAAACCTGCACTACCTTTTTTGGCCTACCTCTGTCTATCCATGATTTAAGATTGGTGTTGAAGAGCCAAGACGAAATCTTGAGCCTTTAATAGCGCACCAGATTTCCTCAAATGAATTGTGTTTGGTTCCAAATCAAGGGAGGAGATGGCTGTTGCACCTCGCAAATCCATTAGAGCCGCTTGGCTTGTTTCCCAAATCAAGGAGGAAGATGCGTTTTCCAGTTATTCATCCCCTCGTTTGGTTACTTCTGTAAAGGATTCAATCCCTTATGCAGCATCGCAACCCCCACCAACTCCACCTTCCCCAGGTAGTAGAATTAGCCCTGCAGTCCTCTTCATCATAGTCATTCTTGCAGTAATTTTCTTCATTTCTGGTCTTCTCCACCTTTTAGTTAGACTCCTGATAAAAAAGCACCCTCCTTCCACATCTTCCGCCCGTGCAAATAGGCGAAATGGTGCCGAAATCTCAGGCTCAGAGGCTCTTCAGCGCCAGCTTCAGCAGCTATTCCATATGCATGACTCGGGGCTCGATCAGGCCTTCATTGATGCGCTGCCTGTGTTCCTCTATGCCGAGATTGTTGGCTCCAAGGATCCATTTGATTGTGCAGTCTGCCTCTGTGAATTTGCTGATGAGGATAAGCTGCGACTTCTGCCTCTCTGTGGCCATGCATTCCACATCAACTGTATTGACACGTGGCTTCTCTCCAATTCGACTTGCCCATTGTGTCGGGGAGCGCTTTTCGTGCAAGGACTCGCAGTCGAGAATCCTATATTCGATTTTGAGGATCTCAGGGAGGAGGAAAGATTCTCAGCTGAGAGAAGAGCAGATGATGAAGCTGTCATTAGAGAAAAGAGAGTGTTCCCTGTGAGGCTTGGGAAATTCAAGAATTTGGGCATTCCTCGGGGTGGAGGGGAAGGAAATAATAGTGTCAGTGGCACAGTGATGAGAGAGGAAGGGGAGTGCAGCAGCAGTAATTTGGATGCAAGGAGGTGCTTTTCAATGGGTTCTTATCAGTATGTGGTTGCTGATACTAATCTGCAAGTGTCATTGAGCAGTGTTTCTAGAAGGATTTGTGCTGGAAAAAGCAGCAGATGGAGGGAAATCACTGGGCTTTCTACAATCAATGAAGCCATGGAGGGGAAGCGACTGGGTCCAGGGAGCCGACGAGAAAGCTTCTCAGTGTCAAAAGTTTGGCAGTGGTCTAACAAGAAGGGTAAGCTTCCAATATCTTCTGATACTTCTCTCTATGGAGGCCTGCAGATTTAGGGGAAGAGATGGGGATAAATGGACTGGAACAACTGAAACACGATGTTATTTTCTTTGCTGGCAGCCAAGTAAATTTTAACTGAATACATCTTTTTGTCTCCCTTTTACTTTTAGATTTACAAAGTTCAGTTTTTCGATGTTGACTTATGCTGAGTGATCAAATTTTGTGGTGGTTTGCTGATAGATTGGAGATGGTTTTGTTTGATAGACTTATTTCAGTTGTTTTTTTCCGTGTCAATCGGTTTATTTCATTTGCTGTTCATGGATAAAAATGATTATAATATGTCATGATATTAAGAACAACTATACCTAGTAATTAATATATACCCAGGCATGTATGATTGAAAAATAGTATCCATGTTCTCTCATATTTCTGATATTATTGAACAACAGTTATCCCCAATGTTCTCTCGTATCTCTGATATTGTTAAAAAATAGTTATCCCCCGTGTTCTCCATGGAACCCTAAACGCCTACAACTCTGATCAATTGGCCTTTGAATGTCCCTTGGTAATTTATTAATTCAGATTCTGGACGATGATTTGAGTACTTCTGTTTGGAAAATGTGATTGTTCTTGCTTCAAAAGTTCTGCAATCTCTCTCATTTTCTCCAAGGCTCCTGTCTTCCGGAGTCACTGAAGATTTATTTCCCAATATGTTATGATAACATACCTGTGTCCACTTGAACTATCTGATTTAAGGCAGTAGACCCTGGGTTTGGAAGCATATAATTTGGAGTTGTCGTCCTATCTGAGATACAAATTGTTTCCCATGTATAATTGTGACAAAGCTTAGACATCTAGCTTCGTAACATCAACGGCCCCATGAAGATGCACAAGTCCAAGCAGACATATTTGTATAAATTTTGCGACAGGGGTCTTCATAACAAAAATGAAGCTTGAAATAATTTTACTGAAAGAGGAGAACAAAAGCACACCCTGCAACTTGAAGGATGCAGAACAATTATTGCTCACATGTTCTGAGAACTCGAGAAGGGTTGCAATATAAAACAATAACATTTAACATCATCATACTGCGTAATAATTTCACATTGTTCATTTGCACTCTGAGAGAATTGTATAACGATATATGACCAGTACAATGGGGTCTACTTGTAAATCACGCATTGACTGGGAAAGTATGTCTGATAATTGCATAGAAAATCAAATCTGCACTCATGATTTTACAGATGGAATGACAGTGGTTTGGTCACTGAAGGACAACATTATTTGGAAATACAAGTCATAACTTTTCCCCTGCACTAAATGCCACTTTGAACTGAATACAGCTTGTAAAGTTCTCCATACACCTAATTTCTCAGTTCTCATTTACTCTCCTCCACAAATATTTATAGAGAGCATGAATCTGCATATATGTATGAAAGAGGAATGACATGAACAATGATTTGTTGCAACATGTGTGAAAGGAATCTCGTTTATATAATTGAAAGTTAAAAACCAATATCATTCTTCCGATGGAACAGTGATGGACATAATAGTGCAACTTTTGTCTACACTTCTGAGCAGTAAGAAAGTTCTTTTCATAACATTTCAGAGCCAAATCTCTGGGTCATAGACTCATGAGGGCATTCTATCACTCCAGAAGACAGTATAAGATTGCTAACTTCTCATAGAATCCACAATTTGACGCCAATCTGCAGTGCAGCCAAGATGTCCTTTTCTAGGAGAACATAACGAAATGTGTTCAAACATTCAGCAAAGGAGGTCTCCATCTTCATGTCAGGAATACAAGCAAAGTTTTGAAAATTCTCTTTCGTCGACTACTGATCAAATTATGTTTAAAGGTTTAATCACGACCTAGGCTAAGACGTAAAGAAAGAAAAAATCGTTCCTTACTTCCATAGCACAATTTAAAATCTCATGTTGACTAACTCAGAATGGCGTTGTCCATGACACAGGACAAGAAACTAGTGTCATCTTGACTACACTCCAAAGCCCAAGTTCAGTGACAAGACAGACAAGCTGAAACAGAGGACCACTCAATACGCATGGATTTGGTCGAGTCTTTTTTGTTACTTATGTAATTAATCTGGTTGCAAAGTCCTTTCATCCCTAAGTTCTTATCTTCTGAATATAATTCTCAAGTTAAAAACAACAAGTTGTTCATCTGTTTTCTTTTTTTTTCTTTTTCTTTTATATTTGAATTCAAGTCGTCTAGTCACTCCACATGCTGTTGCTGCTGCTTTTTAACACTTTATTATTAATTTTTTTTATAAACTTTCTACTTTGAGGAGACATATTTTGTGTCTGATCCCTTTGGGCTCTTGACACTCTGTTTGCTTTGCTTACAGAATCTTCAGTTTTCTTTAACATGTAGTGTCTAAAGCAAAAGAGAAAAAGAGAAAGAAAGGAAGGTGGACACACAGAAGGTCAAGATATAACTTTTGCAGTGGTGGTATTTCTTTATTTTTTTCCTCTAGGGAAATAGCAAGCTGGAAACCTCAGTTGCAGGAGACAGACCATCAGCAACTAATCTATCAAGTATAAATCACTCTCTCTCCAAGATGTCGCGTTGTTTAGGACAAACCTGCGAGTCCAAAATGTTGCAGATACTTAAATCTTACTCAAACTATGCATTTCAAATGAGCATGCTTGCACTCCTCAGGCAGGCTTTATTTCGCTTTCACTCGTCAAAATATTCTTTGGGAAACAACTGAAGACTACTGACTCCTACCACTTTGATGAACACACCGAGAAGCATGAAAGATGTACTTTTTAACAGGAGAACAGAACAACGACCACAAGCGAAAAAAAAATTTCAACATTATCAGAAGTAGTTTTGTCAGAATAGGCAACAATTTAGTTAAGGTATATTTCTAGACTGCGTCCTGTTTTCTTCGCTGTAATCTACTCAAAAGAAGACTTACAATTTCGAAGCAAAAGAAGCTTGTCATTTTCCCCTTGCACTGTTGCATCCCGTGATCATTGCCATCCAAAATCCGCCATGGAACACGAAACAGTACGGGGAATGAGATGAGAGTTCTGGGGTTTAGTGAGAGCTTTTATGAGCATAATGATAATGGTTGTTAATTATAGCTGGGGCTTTGCGCAGGAAAAAGGCAACTGTTGGGTGGATCTATTTGCTAAATCTTGTTGGATTCCTCTACGACAAGGAGAAAGAGTCGGGATTGACACTTCAGAATTCAGATGCGTGCATGCATGCAAAGATCCTCCCACTACTCTCCACATTAATGGATTAAGAATTACCACTTGGCTTATATATATATACAGGAAAAGTAATTTTGAATTCTCGAAATACAAAAATGTATATAATTGTTCTCGATTCAATTTTAGTTGCCACAGTACAGTACCATATATATGTATATATATATGCATCATTGCATGGTCCTCGAAATAATTGAGCCAATATATATTCGTGAAAGATGAACAAATAGATAACTGAAATAAGAAGAAAGAAAAGGGGGGAAAAAAGACGAAGACTTTGTCCAATCGCAAGTAAGGCATGTGTAATGTAATCAGTTGGGTGGAATATTTAGTTTTGTGTTCCTGGGAATCTCTTGGTTGGGTCGTGCAGATTGCGCCGCGACAACTTTAACTTTATTAGATAACGTAACTCCGCTTCATTATTATATATAATATAACACGTATGGTGTTGATTATATATATATATATATATATATATATATATATATATGTTAGTCTCGTCCGTCGGTAAATCTATGGAACAACCGATGAGACAATGGAAAATCCGATTAACCCTATAAAAGCTTAGGTTTCGAAAAAAATCAAACTAAAAAATATTTAAAAAAAGTAGCTTTTGAGATAGTTGTTTAACAAATCAAAACCGACCAACGACTCTATTTTTTATTTATAAATTTTTATTTATTTTATATTGTGAATATATGAGCAATCAGTTTTCGTTATTGTTTGTATAATAATTTTATATAATTTATATTCTTTTATCGTAATTAGGAACTCTTATTAGATATATTTTAAAGTTTGGCGTTAAAATTTATATTTTTACTTATTCTTAAATATATTTATGTTCAAATTTTAATGTATCATTTGAATTTTAAAAATATGGATTAAAAAATATTAACATAAAAAAGCCTATTTGTTAGAGGATGATTTTTTATTTTCTAGATAAATTAACATTTATTGTTTATTTTTTAAACTGAATCTGAAAAACGTGGAACGAATTTTTTAGATCGAAAAATCAAACTGACTCACTTTCATCCTTTACAAATATATTCAACCCAAAAGAAAAAAAATAAAAAGTTAAGATATGGAATAATTAATTGAAGGTACTAAACATCGTTTGGTTGGTGAATAAATTTAAGTAAATAAAATATCAGAATATTATATTTATTTAGTAAAAACAATAGATTTACTCTTATTTTCTGTCGCATTTGGATTTAAAATATGATATTGTAGAGATAAAATTTTTAATTACAAATACTTGATGTTTAATTGTCATGGTATAATAATATGTAGTTAAAATTTAAAATAAAGTACGATCTGAAAAGTGAAAAAACTGGAATATAATTATTCTTACCCAGCAATGTTATTATTTTTTTGAGAGCTCAAATGGATAGTCTTATAGACATGTTCGATAAGGATTACAATTGGAAATGGAATCATAATTTCTCTTAAGTTTTTCGTGAATAATTAAATTGATAAATTAGTTCAAAGTATATTTGGAAGAAGTGGAATGAGAAACTAAGAAGTGGATTTGGCAGAAAAAAAGTAAATATGATGAATTAATTTTTAATGGATATTTGAATTCAAAATAATTATTTTATAGGGTTATTTTCATAAACCATCCTTAAACTATTACGATTTTTCACATTTAATCATAAATTATGAACTTATTTTTTTATCCCTAAACTATCGCAACTTTTTCACTTTAATCCTCTCATCTATTTCTGTTATATTTTATATTTTTCTCATTTATAAAAAAGACTAAATTATCCCTCCCTCAATAATCCATCAAATAATTAATATAAAAAAATAAAAAAGATATTCCTTGTTGGGAAAGCTTTCCCTCCTATCTTGCCGGATGTAAATTGACAAACTTTTTTCTTCTTTTTTTATTTTTTACATTTGTTATTCGATGTATTATTTGATGAGGGGTAATTTAGTTTTTTCATAAATAAAAAATAAAAGTAATAGAAAATGTAACAGGAGTGGATGGAAGAATTAAAGTAAAAAAGTCGCGATAGTTGAAGGACCCAAAAAAAATAATTTCGTAGTTTAAAATTAGATGTGAAAAATCGTGATAGTTTAGGGAAGATTTATGAAAATAACCTTGTTATATATATAAAGTATAATTTTATTAAATAATAAAATATAAATATAAAAAATTTTTAATAGAAAAATGTTTCTTAAAAATATTTAAAACATTTTTGAATAAATTATTAAAATTTTTAAATAAAATAATAATTAATATTACATAATATTATAATAATCCTTTATTATAACTATTTTATATTTAATAAATTATATATATAGGCAAGACCAAAAAAGAACATATGGTAAAAGAAAATAAAAAGTTGAAAAAAAAATTAAGTTGTCAAATTAAAAGAAGAGAAAAAAAGTTACAGTCGCCTAATTCCACTAACTAAGCAGGTAGAACTACCACCTCCAAAAAAGTTGACATGGTTTCACATCTAAAATTAGGTCAGTTCCAACCTCATTCTATTACCAAACAGGCTCAACAAGTTAAAAATTTCCTGAAGCAATAATAATTTTAAATTTGCAAATATAAAAAAAAACAAATTTTCTCTAATGTTTTTCATATGAATTCAATAATTTTGCTTTTCCAATGTTCAAAGCACCAACAAGACATAAAAAAAAAACACAAAAGATTACATTTGACCATATAATCTTTATTCTCATGAGTTTTAATTTTATTTTCTAGAATATCATTTTAATCTCAGTAGGACTAACGGGTATTGAAACATAACGGAATTATTTGGCATCATCAATTTTGTCCCAAGAATATGATCAGTTGCCCTTGAAATGTTCCCAATGTAAGAACAAAACAGGAGCCACTTTGTTCTTGTGTGGAGTAGGAATTCATTTGTTTTTATTTTTTTTCAGTAATCTCACAATTGTTGCTGCATGTTCACATGCTTTAGAAATGATCGTTTGGTGGAAAAAGTAGAAACAATGACGTTGTTCTTGATGTTTCATCGAAACAATGGAGGGTCATGAACAATAGCAAAAATATGATCGGTTGTCTCAAAAATTTAAAAAAGGCAGAAATAAAATGTTGCTGAGGTAGCCAGAACAAAATGCATTGCTTAAAGAATTTAATTGTTCTTACATATATTCGGAATATTTAATTCTTTCACCGACCAGCCCCAATGTAATATATTATCAAACGGGCCTAATTTCTAACGTATTTTAAAGTTTCAAATGATGTATCACTGACTAATATGGTATTTTATTGTTATATCTCGATGTTTTGAATTAATAGATGTCCTGACAGTAAAACGGCTCATGTATTACTTAAAATCAAACTATGGAGATGATTCTCTTTAATATGATAAAATTTAGTCAAAATTCCCATCTAACTGACTGATCCGATGATTTTGAATGATTCGATTGGTCAAGTAAAATTGTAAAATAAAATGAATAAAACATTAAAAAATATTTTTTGAACACATTATATATATGGTTGAAATTTATACTTCAACCTTACATATATACATAATATTTCATCAATATTTATTTTTTTTCTAACTACTTTATAATATTGTTTTGTTTAACTACTATTCGATTAATGACTTATTTTATTATGTTATTTAATTTTAATTATTATTATACTTTATTATATTATATGTATAATATTAAGTGTTTATTATACAAGACATTATGTATACATAATTAGGGGTGAACTCGACGCGTGTCTGATGGATTTTTTCGTTAAAAATTATCTTATATATATTGGTTGGATTTTTAAATTAAAACAAATCTTATCAATTTTTCAAAATGATTTTTTTGACGCCCTATATTTTATATTTATAAAAATTATCAATGATATAAAGAGATATTTTGTTTCATAAATTAACAACATTGACATGTTATATATTGTAATAGTGCTATTTATGATTTATATTAATTTCCTATACATGTTATAGAATAAATAATATGTTTAGTGAGTAATTCTATATATATTATAAATATTTAAATATAATATCAATATATATTTTATAAATTTTTAATTATGTAGACTTTCATCGAACCTCTCGAATGGTTTATTTAATTTTAAAAACTGCCAACCTAAAAATTTTATGCGGAATCGGGTCAATTTTTTAGGTTTTTAAATTTTCGATTTTTTGCTTGGACTCCTAGAAAATTGCAAGTACCAATGTCCTCTAATTAATAGTGGGAGAAATCTCCCTGACTTGACATTAAGATATTTGAAAAATCGTGGACGTCACGTGTATTTATAATGAGAAACAAGGAATTTTGGGATCCATCTAGTCCATGATCATCGAAAAAAGGAATGAAGAAAATGTTAAGTGAAGAAACGACGACAAGCTGTAATTTTTTACTTAACTCAATAAAAAATGTAAAATAGTGTTTGGACGTTCATTTTTCCAAAATCCAAAAGTATAACTTAAAATTTAAAATGAGGTGAGAAAATGAAAGGTATGATGTGGCTTGTGTGAGATTAGACTTCACTACCATTTTTACTTTTTTTTTTCTATGATGATGTTATGTATTCAAGCACTAAATGTCCTTTAATTCTATTTTTTTTTCAATTCTATCATTTAACTTTATTTTTAAATTAGATTACTTTTCAATTATTATTTGTTTCACTAATTACTCTATTAACCGATTATAGACGATTTTTCAATTAACTTACATGATATATTTATTTAAAATAAAATATAATAATAATAATAATAATAATTTAATAAAATATTTTTAAAAAAGAGGGGACTTAATCGAGGGACGAACCTACATGTAAGGTGAGCTCTAAGCCACCCCCCCCCCCCCCCCCCCCCCCCCAAAAGTTTTTTTTGACTTTTTATTAGTTATATACATTAAAATAATAATAATTTTAGGATAAAAGTTTATATTTGACCCCTTCAAATAAAATCCGAATGCTTATTCGACAAAAAAGATTTTCAGATCTAACGATAGCTATGCTCACATCTTAAATGAGAGGTTTGGTCCCCTCTGGGTCGGCCCTTGGGCTCAGCCCCCTCTTCCTCTCTCTCCGGTTGGTGAGCCATCACCGAAGAGAGAGGACAAAAAAGGGAGGTCAGCACCCCTTTTTTTTTGCGTGGGAGAAAAAACGGGCATCGGGCCATCTCTATGAGTTCGTCAGCGGGCATGGGCCCACCTCTATGAGTTCGTCCGCGGGCATCGGCCCTCTTTTTTGGACTCGTAAAAAAAGGGACATCGGCCTCCCTCCGCAAGCTCACCTGTGGCCGACGCCCTCCTTTTCTGCCCTATCCCTCCAACTTTTTGAACGCCGTCGCCGACTTGCCGACAATCGGAGGGAGAGAAAGAGGAGGAATGATCTTCTCTCTTTTTTTAAAAAACAAATGATTATTTTAATATTTTATATTTATTTATTTTAAATAAATGTCACGTAAGTTAATTAATTGTGAAATCGCCTGTAATTTGTGAAAGAGCAGTTAATGAAACAAATTAATAATTGAAGAATAGTATAACTATAAAGCAAAGTTGAAGGATAAAATTAAAAAAAATAAAATTGAAGGGTGAAATTTATTAAAAACATTTTCTGTTTTTGTAAATTTTGGTATGACATTTTTTAAAGAAATTGTCGTTTATCTTAAAATTTTATAACCCAGATTAAAATACTTTTTAATCAAACGGGCCTAAATCTAAAGCCCACAACTTGGTGGGAGCATTTAGAATAAAAATCTAAATTCCGCCGTCAAGTTGATCTTTTAAGTTGGGCCGTCTGCACAATAGAAGTCCATAAAAGCTCAATTGTCATCATAGTTTTTGCCCCTTTTATTGTAAAAAAAAAACAAGCCAGTATTGCACACGACTTTTAGCCGTTTTCGTATTCTTTTTTTTTTCAGTTGCATATTTTATTTATATTTGCCATTTTCCGTATCCATTAATTTTGATTTATGGGTGTAATGAAAATTCATTTAAAGACAAGTGAAAATTCATCCTTTTAAGCTCAAACCCGTGGCTGGTGCGGAAAACATGTACGATAATTTCTTCACGAATTTTCAATGTCGACCTTCATTATATTAGATTGATCACGGTTTCGGGCGATATCTTTTTGTTTAAATTAAATTTCGAATTTAATCTTTTTTGTGTATGTTAAATATTTTCTTTGAAAATTTTATTCATGATGAACCAAATTAATCGAAACAAAGGTCTAAAGTGACGATAAAAACAATAAACAAGTATCATGTAATGAGTAAGTTAATCAAATCATTGCTTATTTTAGGAACGAATACCTCCAACCTTCTTACCTTTGCCAAGGCAACAGAATCCAAATAACTTTCACAATTATTAACCAAAAAAATATATGTCGTTCACGTGCAGAGAATAATCTTGAGTTTGAGATTATTGAGTGCATTATGTCTCTATACGGTCCATATTTTTGTAACATAAAATACCAGTATCTAACACAGATCACAATGCTTACTTTATACACACACAAAATTTGTTCTAAATAATTGTAACCTGTGCCCCCTTATTTGGCAGCTTATACATAAATAATTACCACATCATGATCCAACCTGTCGGACGGCTCACGGTATTAAAATAACGAATAAAAAAATACCAACAACCAACGAAAAATAAAATTCGCAATTTCTGCTTTCTTTTATTTGGTTTAATTTCTTTTTTGTACACGCAATCCAGAAAACAAACAAAGCGAAATGAGAAGGCGACAAATGGGACCGGCCTCTCGCTATCTTTTCCATCACACCAACCATCGCCCACCCTCTCACCGCCCATCCACGGTGACGGTGACGACGCCGGCGTCGCCGGAGGACCCGACGGCGAATGGAGGCGGAGCGTTCCGGCCGCCGTCCAGGTCCAGCGAGGGCACGGCGGCAGACGACGGCGGGACGGCGAAGCGGGCGGAGAAGTCGCGGTACCCGGTGTAGTCGCCCTCGGGGCTCCCGCCGTGGCCCTCGTCGAAGTTGAGGGCGTAGCTGCAGGGGTCGTACTGGAACCGGTAGGAGCCCGTCCGCCCGCTGCCGAAGTGGCGGTGGTAGGGGTGGTTCCGGTTGAAGCGGCGGATGAAGGTCTTCCACCTGGGCCCAGCCACCAACTCCGACCACTCCCGCAGCTTCATCAGCGCGCGGCTCCACCAGCGGCGGTAGCGCCCGCTGGGGTGATCGGAGCGCTCGGCCGGAGAGGGCCCGATCCAGAAGCAGCAGCAGCGCCGCCGGTGCGCGCCGGAGAAGGATGAATCGTCCGTCGGGTCTAAGTCTGCGTCCGCGGAATCCATGATACGATCGAACGCCGCTCGGATATGCCGGAGGTGGTCGTCGTCGCCGCAGCCGTCGCCGCCTTCTTGCTTTCCCGTCGTCAATGGAGTCGATGATTAGAATTGGGAATGAGATGGCTTGCGAGCTTTGTGGACTTTTGCGAGATATTTCGTATTTGTGAGTGAAACGCGAATGGCTAATAATTTAGTGGGCCCCGAACACATCTTGATCATGACGTGTCGTCTGATGGACTCGTAAGAGTCCTGGGGGCCACTCAAAGCCAAAGGGGGACAACTTCGTGGTGTGTTTAATATTTAAGAATCTTGCTGTTGTATAAATTAATTAACAAAAACGTAATTTTGACAGAATGTTATTATCGACGTGAATAATAAATATATTGTCAAACCGATATTTTAAAATTAATAATTAAGATTTCGTCAACTTATGCTATTGGAACAAGGAGTCATTAGTCAAGTTGAGGGGAATAAAAACAAGTAGGGGTTCTTTCTTCTTTTTTTTTAATCATGGAGGAAGAGGGAGGGATAAGTTATTCCACCGCGCATTTCATAGAAGAGAGAGAAGTGTTAGAGGGAAAAAAAATAATGATGAGAACCAACTTTGAGTATAAGAAACACCCAAATTGGGCAGTAGATAGATGTCTAAGAAATGCCAAGTTTCCAACTGCCACGAAAGTCTTCTCTTCTCTTCTCTTCTCCTCCCGGCGATGACCTATCGAGCCCAAGTTTCTTCCCTCGGCCTTGTAACATAGAATAAGCATGGATTATTTATTACTTCTCAAATTATAATGTCGTATTTTAGGATAATTTTTTTCTCTATGACATGCAAAAAATTATACAGTGTAATTGGTTATGCATTAAAAGAAAATAATATTAAGGAGATGCGCAGTTGTGTCCGGATTCGACTAAAATATTGTTATTTTTGGACCGTATGTTTTAATTATAATGAGTGAGATATTTTTTTGCAGTGAATCTAATTGCACCCCGAATTAAACCAAATTTTTATTTATGTTGATATATAGAAGTTTACCTTATGGACTTGTTTGATAATTTTTCATTTAGTTCCGTTTTGAAATTAGGATCACGTAACTTGTGGCATAATTTTGGTGGAACGGTCGAATTTTTTTTTTTTCAATTTTTTGGTTGATGTGACATCAAATTTATAGTTTTTTCCTTATTTTTTCTCTATTACAAATTTCTCACAGAATAAATTATTTATTAAATGTAATATATATTATTATAATATAATTTATATTTTTTGTTAAAAATTTAATATTTCATTAAATATAATTTATTTAAATTTTTTTATATTTAAATAATATATTTGTTAACAAATTTTATTTAATAAATTTTAAAATATTTTATTAATTAATAAAATTATATTTTATATGTACAATATGTATTTTTATTGAAACACTCACTAAAATTTATTTATCATATCTATTTTTTTCTATCACATCAACTAATCATTTTGAACATTATAAAAGTGCTTCGCATTTTAACGACGTGTGGGTACTTTGTGTACAAATATATTATCCCGAGTCTGGTCTAGAACTAAGAATATGAATAATTTTAGATAAATAAAATATGAAAGTGATGATGAACTTATATATAGCTATCTTTTTTTATTTTTTTAAAATGTGTTTTGAATTTGTACAGGTCATTAGTTTAAAATGAATAATATCTTGACTAAGTTGAGAGAGTATTACAAAATAATATCAAAACTGACCTCGTATGCTTATTGAGACATATGAAAAATACATATCTAACCAATCCAAGCTCAACGAAAACATTGAGAAAGACTTGTCACAACTCAAATCTAGGATAAAGGTATCAATGAATAATTTTACATGAAGATGATATACACATGAGAAATTACACGCTCTAACATTTAACATAAATGTGATCGCAGCAACGCGTGTCATGAGAATAAAAAAATAATAATTAAATCCACGGATTAAGAAAACATGTTGTAATACTCCGATTTTTCATTAAGGATAATTTAGACTTTTTGTTCAATCCCTCATGATCTTCTTTATATAAAGCATGCTATTCTCTCTATTCACATTTTTTCTCCACATCTTAACGGCTAATGCTTGAAGAAGGAGAAAGAGAAGAACATGAAAAATGAAGAAAGAAGAGGAAAATATAAAAGAAAAATATGTAAAGGGGATTCAAATCCTTCTCTCATCTATAATGTTCTTTTTTAATGGATTGAGAGCAAAAGGACATCCTATTTTCTTATTGGATTGTGATTGAGGGTTCTTAATCATGAAAATCATTAGATGCATGCATGTATAAGTTTTTCATGATCAGATCTATACATGTACAAGTTTTTATGATTAGATTGAAGACTTAGGGTTCATATGTTCTTCATGATCACGATTTAGGGACACCTTAAATCTTAGAAATTCCTATTTTAATATATTTTCTGAAGTTCTTTTGAACCTATAATGTCTGAAAATTATGCCTATGATGATTCATGATGTTGTATAATGCTTTTCCCCAAATTTGAACTGAGAATCATGTAAAATTTAGGCTGGTGACAGAACTCTTCCGTAATGTCTCCCTTCACGTTCGTAAAAGAATGGCCAAAATCTAGCAAAAACTAGGCTTCTGTCACGACCCTGACAAGGCTCAGGCACGGCCGTGATCGCCTCTTGGCATGACCGTGACAAAAGGGTAATTTTTTGGGTTTTGTCACGATCGTGACGATCTGTATCACGATCGTGACCGACGCTAAATCCCTATAGCAGTATAATTAATGTTATTTTCAAAGTACAAATAGTATGTATTGATGCTTGATGATTGTATAAGAACCTAGATAGTTCTTCACATAAATATGTTAAAACATGAAGATTGAGCGACGTAAATGATTGTTGATTGCAAAGCATAATGAATCCAGTTATTGATGATGTTACATATCGCCCCTCTATGGCCCTTTATCGAATATTTGTCTCGAATGATCATTATATACATCGACAATGGTGTGTGCATTCTGATGTCACCTTCGGATGAGAGTCCAGAATGATCGTTACATGCATCGACAATGGTGTGCGCATTCTGATGTCACCTTCGGGTGAGAGGAGAGCATTGTCTCCTAGGCCTAGCTAGCCTATTAAGAGGGCAACGATATAAATCCCAACTATCAGAAGATATAACATTAATAGGAAAAGGTCAATGATCGATGTAATGGAATGATATCCCACAAAAGTGAAAGTCCAAAGGTTATAAAACAATCCTGAGAAAAATTATGGAGGCAATTGCTATGGCAAGTGTATCTCACTTATATGTCTATGGATTGAATGAATGTTATGAATATTCATGCTATAAGTATGATGATGATTACATGTATTTCATGTTATAGTTTATGAATTCATGACGATAGATTATTATTGATGATTGACATGTAGATCTCATGCATATTGTTACTTTTTTTTATATAAAGATGATGCATATCATATGGTACCATATTTATGATCATCATATCGCATAGCATGACATTTATATAATCTAACAGGAAAACCTTTGCACTCTAAATTCGTGCAAGTGCATAATGATTTAGATGGATGGCAACTCAACTCATGTAGGATATTGAGTCATTAAGTTCTAGAGTCTTTTGACTATATTTTTAAAAAGACATGTTGGATTATGATTTTTAAATTTTTTATTAGTTATCGGTGACATTTTAAATTGTATAATATTACTTTTGACATTTTCATGAAGTTTTTTTGCATTTAATAAAAGATTATTTTATCTTATTTAATGGATTTATATTTTCGTTATAATATATGAAAATTATATTTTTATTATGATTATGTGATGATGAACGGACTAGCACAACTGAATGATTCAATTGTCTTTAGCAATTTGAGAATAAAATTCAAAGTGTTACACATGAGAAACAACATTATACTCATCGCAGAAATTACAAAAAGGGTAGAAAATAGAATCTTTTTTAAAAGGTTAAAAAATTATTGAGCATGTCTCTTTACATGTTATTTTCTTTCCTTTTTGCGGCAGCTTCCGATCGAGTTCACTTGACAGTAAATACAAGAAAAAGGTTAGGATCACATCGATTTTCTTTTCTTTAAAAGAAACTTCCAACCATGATAACGATTCTAAAAATCCAATTCAAAATTAGTACCTATTTCATCTTTCAACTCGAATATGACCCCACATTATTCAGTTAGCCAACCATCGACAGAGACTTAAATCCGTGGTTCTGAGTCTTCTCACATATTTTATGAATGTTTTTTTTTTAATGGGTCACGCATTAGCCAAGTCTCATCTCGGGTTGCAACCTTAACACACTGGAAAAAGGTGTGGTCACATTTTGGGTTTCCTTGGAAGCAACCCAACGAATCCATTGACAACCTGCGAGGAGAAAGAAATCTGACTTTCCCTGAAAGCAGGCCGCCCCGTGAAGCGGTGAAGATAGGAATTAAACTTCAACATTTACTAAAATTTAATTCATATGCTACACAAACATCGATTCCTTTCGGATGGAGAAGTTTAAAATTCAATTTTCGACTTGACATGAGACTCTTTAACAATCGAAAATGTTAATAATAAACTCTTAAAAAATATCCTCGCACCATGGGAATTAACATATACAATTTCTGTGGTATGTAAAAAAAAGTGTCTATATAAATTTCTTAAGAATAAAATAATTTAAATTATAAATACCTTTTATTCTTATCTAATAAAATTCTATATTATCTTAAATTTTGTGTATTCGTCAATGCATAATTTCTTTCTTACAAAAATTTCAACATAAAATAAAAAAATAACTCCGTCTATGTTTTATAGTCGGTCCCAAGCCCGGATAAAGGAGGAGATTGTGTTAGGCCCCGACAGTCAGCGTAAAACCCTGTCGAATTGTATGAACATGGATTAACGAATAGCGTCGTATGATCCATTTAGCCGACCCCACCTAATGGGCTTTGTTGTTGTTGTAAAACAAAAAAGGTAAAGGGGTACATAAATTTTCAAGACAGTTAATGATCTTGATACAATGTGTATAACGAATACTATTACAAGAATCCACTAGGCACTAGCAACGGATGCAAATTAAGTTGATACTTATCAGAAAGGAGAGAAAATATCTAAGTTTGCTCAAATCTGTATCTTTTAGCAAAGACAAAGAATGGCAGAATCATGGGCAAAAACTCGAAAATCACTGTGCACGCTGGTTGGTCGGATTGTGCACCATCATCCGAGATGCAACTCCACCCCAGTACAAAGGCTTGGGATGCATGGTAAACACTGCGTTAAGACATTCGAATTCACGTATGGTAGTTAAAACAGTAAATACCCAAATACGTGTATACATTCGCATTCTCGAATTCGTATTCTCCTATGAACAGTTCGTTCGTTTTTCATATGGGGACTGACAAGAAAAAAAAACGTGCATAAATCCTCTAGCCTAATTTTCATTACATCCGAGCTTCCCTAACTGGGAAATGACATCCTTCGGCAATCGAATGGCATACAAATTCCATCACGTGATTGCCGACACCTATACATAAATACAGTATAAATGTGAAAGAACGCGTAAGCAATAAAAAATGGTGAAAAAATGCTAGCAGCCGTAGATACTTCATACCTAAAAGAAACAATCTACCATGAGTAAACATAAGGAAAAAAGAAAACAAAGAAAGAATGAAAAAGACAGAGAACTTTTCTTACAGAATTATATTAGTCATAAGCCATCAGGGAAATTGTTGATCTGTCCGCATTCAAGCTTATCTTCATTATTCACTTTGTAACATATCCTTAAGCGCATTGCCAGTGCTTTCTAAAATGACAGAAGATGATTCATTATTGACGGTGCCTTCTGATAATATGGCATACAACTATATAGAAATGAAATCAAATACGCATGTATGATTCCATGTGAAATCAATATCAGGAATAATTTATGCGCAAAAATACCACATATCACTCATAACAGCTGTTACATCAGATGAGAACAACGGGCTGGGAACCCAAGTCAAATTGAAGATAAAAATAGAGAAAATGCTTAATTGCTATGATGCTTGTCAAGTTATCACATGAGCAATCAGCTATAGCAAAAAAAAAAAAAAAAAACTATTGAAGAGATACTCTATGATTATATTTTTAACAATCCTTCTCCTAAGTTGTTGAAAACATTAAGGAAGAAAATAATATTTTTTAATATGAAGCATCGTCAGATTTGCTCTTAATATATTTTAATATCATGCTAAATTAGATGAGTTATAAACTATCCTTAAGTTGCTGGGAAGATGCTCTATATCCGTACTTCCTACAATGCTCTCTGTCTCAACAAATACCAAGTCCAATAGTTGAAAAAAGTGCCATTAAATAAGAAGGTGAAATTCATTTTCGCAGGTCTCAACAATAAAATGGATCCACATATAAATTTGATCTATCCACACATATTAATCTAGCACAGCTGACTTCGCGTTCAAGTTATCCAAGAAAGATAACACAGTGCTCTCACTATATGCACATGAAGCACAAATATCTAAAACTTCATAATATATATAAACTATACCTTTCCATGTTGGCTATTTGTAACAGTTAAAGTTTGTGTAACTGTGCCTTTACCACTTGCTGGAAGAAAATTGCTGCTGGCTGGGTCTAAATGCAACTGTACAAACTGCAAAAAATGTAATTGTCAAGAACCTTGAAGAATGAAACAATATTAAGACGAGACATACGTGAGTTCCTTTAAACAAAAAAAAAAAAAGATCTTTTCCAAAACTGTCTGGTAACTATCAATTATGAAATAGTTGATGCATTCAACATGGAATTTTTACAGAATAATTATGTTATAGATCTAAACGGTTTGGTTACTCAGTCTCAGCGTCGGAAAAGCATCATGCAGTTACCAAGATTAAAACATAATTAATTAAATGTCCTAAATTCACCTCTAAAACCTAGGCAACTAGAATCCTAAATAATATTTTATAACTGTTAAATGTTTATAGTGTGTTATCACCTATAACAGCTCTCGGGCATATTCTTTACTGACATTTGTTTGGTGATTATGTATAATGTCAAGATTTTCATTTACCAACTCCTCACAAACTTCAAGCTCCCTAGCGAGTAGCGACCTTGATAGTCACAATAACACTATTGCTTGAAACCAATATAAATTGTGTCCATATGGCAAACCTCAAGCAAGTTGATATGCTACCAAAATTTTCTGCCATATCTCGCCATGTTATATTTGGGTCATGATGGTTCAACCGAGTTCGACTGGATTAAACCAAGTTTTATAAACTAGTATTATTTTTCATTACTTCAAAAATTTATTATAAATAAAAGTATTAAAGGTAAAAAATGAAATAAAAACATATTAATCATCATTTTAAATTAATCAAATGTTAATAAGTTATTTTTTTTATATTTTTGGAATATATACATTATTTATAACAATTCAATTTTATCATTTTCTTATCTAATCATTCATGAATAATTTTCTTTTTTGTTTGGATTTTTCTTATTACTATATTCTCATATTTCATTTTTCAATTTCAAATTGTCATTCCATATTATTTGTTTCCTTTTTTAAAAAAATCCATCCTATAAAATTATAATATTTTTATATTTCTAATATCTATTACTTTATATTTTATCATATTGTTATTTAAGTTCATGGTATTTTATCTTTTGTTTAGATTTATTTTTACTATTTTTCACCTTTTATTTTCAAATTCAAATTTACTTTCCTTATTATTAATATCATTTTTACCTTCATCTTGTAAAATCTAATATATTATAATATACTATTTAAATTTATCATCCATTTTTTTTTCTCTCCATCCTATTCTTCCCCATTCCCTACTACAATATACTTTCTTTATTTTCTATATTTTTTATCTATATTCAGCTTTTTTTAAAAAATAGTCGTTTCAATCTTGTTTTGGCTAGATTGACCCGATTCAATCTGATTTTTTTCAAAATAATTTTTATTGCCGAATCGGACCGAACCAATGGTATGTTTGTGGTGGAACCATTCGAACTAGCTGCTTTGGTTTGTTTTTAAAAACATTGGTCATATGAGTCTTGTCTTTTAGGACCGTCCATTATTGAGTCGTCTATCTCAACAACCTCTGACACCATAAACCAAGCAAAGGAGAAAGTGTTCCCATTTGAATGTTCAACTAGATAGGAATCAAAACATCACAATGGGGTAATAGTAGGTCATCCTTGTAATAATGTAGATAAAAATGTCCCTAAATTTAAAGGCCATTTAAGGGTATTTTCCTCCATGAGCTATGGGTGGGGTAAAAAAGCCCTAAAACCCTCTCCTCTTTCCTAATTTTTCCTCCCATGAACAACCACAATTAAGGTTTACTTCTTCTTTATGCCCTAGAAGCAAATCCACAAAAAGGAGAGAAGAACGACAAGAAGGGCTTAGCGGTAAGGAAGAGATTTCTTGTGCAAGAAACTGGCAATGAGAGCACAAATTCTAGGAAATTTCAAGTTTAAGATATGTAAAGGATGAACATATGTATATTTCACATACACATGTTATTTTCACGCTCGTTTACTTAATATAGAAGGACAACTACGATAAGTTACAATTGTCCTTTTCCCCTTAAAAAAAGAGTAATTGGAATGAGAGCTTCAATCTTTCCCCTTTTTTTATTGATGTTTTGATTGCTATGGAATAAGAGGATTATGCATGCTATAACGATTTTATGCGAGATTTGAACCTAGGTCAAATCTCATGTATGGAAGAAAGGTTGGATTTCATAGTTATCCTCCAAATGTGTTTTGCTTGATAGAAATCCTTATCAGTTACCCTCATTAAAAACCTAAGATTAATTGTTCTATAATTAAGGTTCCATATGCTAGATTGTACTCATTGAAATAATTAAATATAGAGATTCGAGATTTTGTATGTCATGACAATATTGGTTGTCATGTTCGATACTTGCTGGTACTGTCATTAGTTACTAGAAAAGTGTCTTTTGACTATTTTTCAGTCAAATTGATGATATATGATTGTGATACTTAGTTATTTATAGTGTTATGAGTTATATAATTATTTGACTATGTATCGTTCTTCTTTATTATGTTATGCCTATGATAATTTGAATGATGCATTCACACCTAGACATAGATTTGTATGCTAACCTTTGGTTTTAAAAGCATTGCATTGATCTTTTTTTAGAGGAAAATGCATTGTATTGTTAATTGATTGAAATGATGCATTGATGGTTAAAACTTGATCATTGACGAATTGGTTTCATTGTTGATTAGACACTGCATGTGCAATTGGTGGGTGTCAATTATGTGTAATGTCGACCTAACTAAGTATCTAAATGGATAGAATATGCTCACAAAAAATTATTAAGAACTTATAAAGATAAGATTAAGAAGATAATTGAATGTGGCTTACATATGGAGATCATTGTTTATTGGATATTAAATATTACAATGCAATTGGTGTTGCAAGCCATTATTGACATTGATATTGGACATTAAACAATTTTAATATGATTGATGTTCTTAATCACTATTGAAACTGTAATCAAACATTAAAGATTTATAGTGAAATTAATCCTCCCAACCTTGATGATGTGGATATTGTTCATTGATATTTGTATGCATAACTGTTATATTATGTCTTATAGATCTCATTGTAAGTTATTGTTATTGAACATTGATACATACTTACAACTAAAGACAAGTGGATCTTTCATGCATCTTCGTGCAGATGTTGAATGGTGGTATGCTCATGGCATGATGGCTGCACATGGAGATGGTTGTTGTTATAGAGTTCGTTGATCGTAGTGTCTAGCATGTTATAGGCTATATTAGCCTATGAACATCTAGATATGAACTTATGATAGTTTATCATGTGTATATGTGTTCTTTATGTTGAGGAATGTCTTAGGACTACAGATGTACACTTTTGGATATTGGGTCCTTATGTTGCATTTGGTCCCCATGGCTATGATTATTTGAAATGGGTGTTCAAATTGGTATGTCTCATCCGTGATATTATCGTGGAGAATAAGGATATTATTTCTCATTATAAAAAAACCTTAAAGTATCTTATATAAAAAAGACCAAAGAAAGAACTACAAAAAGAAAATTATATTAGGAAACTAAAAACAAAATCATAGGCTATAAATAAAGTATCGAGGCCCCCCTCCCCCCAAGCTGGAGCATAAATATCTACCATGCTTAGCTTGGAAACACATTTATCAAACTTTGCCTTAAGAAGTGACTTAATGAGAACATTATCTATTTGATGTGACAATGATTTTTTTTCTTAATCATGTGTGTAATGGCAATCAACTTCAACTTGTTTTGTTCTTTCATGAAAATAGAATCATTTGCTATGAACAAATCTATCTGATTATCACATTTTAATTGTAGGGAGAGGCACCTCCACTAGAACATCATTCATTTCACCCACATTACTTCACCAATGGCTTGAGTCATGGCCTTATACTCAGACTTTGTGCTAGATCTAGCAACCATTGTCTATTTCTTACTCCTCCAAATAACCAGATTAGCTCCCATAAAAACACAAAAACTTGTAGTAAACTTTTTATCATTTTGGACATCCAGCATAATCGGCATCAGGATAAATAGTGATTTATATGCTCTTCTCACTAAAAAAAAGAAGTCACTTTCCGGGTGTTACTTTTAAATATTTAAGAATCATCATTGCTACATCCCAATGTACATTTTTAGGCTTGTACATAAATTGACTGATCGGTGAAGATGGCATATAAAATTTTTCCAACAAGACATCTATATTTCTTAGGGTTATTTCCATAAACCACTCCTAAACTATCACGATTTTTCACATCTAATCCCAAACTACGAACTTATTTTCTTGTGTCCCTAAATTATCGCAATTTTTCCAATTTGATTTTTCTGTCAACTTTTCTATTAAAATTGATTTTTTTCTATTTATGACATGTAAAAAATACCCCTTCTCTCATCTCTTCTAATATTTAAAAATTTAAAATAAAAGAGAAAAAATGGGTTGGGCGCAGAGGCCATGCCGGCCCCGTTCCTCTCCATCACGGCCCCGCTCCTCACCTTCTTCTAGCAGTCTCAGGCCAACCCCTCCTTGATCGCCCACGGCAGCGGCACCTTCCTCCGCCGCCTCGCCTTCAGCCTCCCAGGCGCTGCGTACGTCGTCAGGGTCCTGCTGGCCTCTATGCTCATCGCTGTCGTCCTCAGCGTCAGAGTGGTCCGGCTGTTCGTGGAGGAGCCAGTGGTCCTGCAAGCACCCGTGCACTTTGATTACACCGAGCCGCACCCGACCGCTGCCTTGGTCCTGAAGTGTGTCTCTGGGCAGAGAGGCCGGACTCTGCCATTGGACCACATGATGACCGTCTCGTTCACTCTCATCTTGCTGGAGTCCGAGTTCAATCACCGAGTTGGTGTTTTCCAGATGGACGCTGAGGCCATGCCGGTAGGGGGGAGACCCCCCCCCCCTACGTGTGCCGACAACAGGGGGGGCGAGCCCCTGCGCACGCCGGCAGCGATCATCGCGATCGGCGATGGTTGCGTTCGGTCTGCCGCGATCAGCGACGATCTGCTGCTATTGGCGACGGTCTACTGTGATTGGCGATGATCCCTCCCCTCCTTCTCGGTCACGGGGGGGGTGTCGCTCCCCTAAGCGGCCTTCGCATCGCCGATCGTAGCAGACCCTCTCCCTTGCGGATGTGAAACTTATTTTTTTATCGATGGAGGGTAATTTCGACATTTCATAACAAAGTTAACGAAAAATTTAATAGAAGTGGACGGAATGATCAAATTGAAAAATCATGATAGTTTAGGGATAAAAAAATAAGTTCGTAGTTTGAGATTAGATGTAGAAAATAGTGATAGTTTATGGGTGGTTTATGGAAATAATCCTATTTCTTAATATCAACATCTTTTTGTATCATCATCATCAAACCAGATGTTGCGATCCATGGCTACAATAGGGAGCATGAACCCAACATTCCTATCTCTTTCAGCAAGTCAATGACATATTTCCTTTGGCATATAAACAAACCTCTATAATTTCTAGCAAACTTTATACTAACCAAATAGTCAAGATCCTTGGTAACAAAGTGCTTTTCAAGCAATGCTTTGGTATAAGAGATGTCCTACAAGTCATCATCGGTGACAATGATGTCATCAACATTTACGAGGAGCACAACTGTACCACTCGATGCTTTTTCTACAAAAAGTGAATGACAAGCGGTGGAATGGATGAACCTTCCCTATTCTACTTTCTCTGATAATTTTTGGAACCAAACTCTCAGGCATTGCTTGAGGCCATAAATGACCTTGTGTAGTTTGCGAACCTTGTGAAGCTCCTCCTCAATCGTGAAAATGGGAGGTCGTTGCATGTAAACCTCCTCCAATAAATCGCTGCGTAGAAATACATTCTTCATGCCCAACTTAAAAATGGCCAATCCTTACTGACTACGATAGAAAGAAGAATACAAACTATGGCCATTCAAGCCACGAGAGAGAAAGTGTCAAAGTAGTCAACACCATAAGTTTGTATATATTCTTTAATCACTAAACGAGCCTTGTAGCATTCTATAGATTCGTCTGAACAATGCTTGATTGTAAACACCCACCTGCAATCCATCACTACTGCACAAGAGTCCAATGCGTCTGGACTGAACAATTGACATCTCTTCATAGTTGCCCCAAAACGAATTGTTGATATGAAGGAGTCTCTCCATAAAGACATGACTAGAGATACAATATGCTTGCCCTTCCTCATAGCTATGGAAACATCTAAATCATTGACAATTTTCTCGAGAGCATTACCAACATGTAAATTGTTTCTTTTAGTTCATCACCTTTAGACACATCAACTATAGTACTATCAACGATAACATTGCGTTCATGATTTACCTCAGGGGTGATTAATGATGATACAAGCGTAGGAGAAAGGTGGGTAGAAGAAACAATCTTAGGGTAATGGTTATAGGTTTGCTGTAGGCACCTCCATAGTAGGAACATGAGGAGGTGATTGAAGATACACCTTAGTGTTTTTCTCAGAAGACATGAGACGATATCCAAATGGAGTAAAATAACATATTGTCTCAAAGAAAGTGACATCTACACTAACATAATATCTCCTACTAAATGAATCATAGCACATGTAGCCCTTTTGTGCATGAGAATACCCCACAAAGACACATTTGACAACCTTAGGAGAACTTATCTCAATAGGGGTCAGGATATGGAACCCAAAAACTTTGAGAGAAACATGACATAGGTCTTTATCAAGAAAGATGATAAAATAAGGGACCTACTCTTCAAGGAATGATGAAGGCATTCAGTTAATAAGGTAACACGTA
Source organism: Pontederia crassipes (assembly GCA_030549335.1). Taxonomy (NCBI): domain Eukaryota; kingdom Viridiplantae; phylum Streptophyta; class Magnoliopsida; order Commelinales; family Pontederiaceae; genus Pontederia; species Pontederia crassipes. Next base: position 19,172,322 of record CM060184.1, on the reverse strand, counting down.
TTAAGGACCACATCACCCCAATAGGCTTGAGGAGCTTGAATGTGAAGCTGGGCCAAATATAATGGTGTCTCCTTTTTGCAACTCCATTTTGTCAAGAGGCATATATGCATAATGTCTAGTGGATAATGCCAAACCCAGCAAAGAAAGAAGATAAGATATTAGTGCAAAATTGCAATGTATTATTAGAACACACAATTTTGACATTGTTAGAAAACTAATCTTTATTTCACGAATAAAAGATTTGATCACATTGTCAACATCATATTTATTTTCAACAAAAATAATCAAAGTCATTAACAATAACAAGATAAAATTGGTGTCCTTGTAGATCAAGAACACGACTCGAACCCTAGACATCTAAGTGAATAATTTCAAAAATTGTATTGCTACTCCAACCTTGTCGACTTGGAAATGAAATACGATGTTCTTTTCCATGTTGGCAAGCATCTCATTAGAAAGAAGACTACAAAGGATATGTGGAATGACTCTACAAATCTTTTGAATGGCAAGTGACCAAGACGGAGATGCCATAAGAAGATAGAAGAACTCCCCAAGGGCATTGACGTACTACTAGTGTATGGACACTGCTCAAGTTTATAGAGGACATCCTGCTCATGTCCATAATCAATCACTTTGTCCGTCAATATATGTAGCACATCCTTCAACTACATATGAGAAGTGATTTGAATCCCCCAAAATCCAACAATCAAAAAGTGACTTCAATCTATCATAGTAATAGATCTCCCTAGAGCTACATTATTAATGGAAGTAAACTGATTGCTACCTCCACGAAGGTGCTGGGAGGCGCTTGAATCAAACAAAAAGATGTCAATTTCAGCACTAGGAACTGAGGATGAAGAACTAGATGATACAAGATGCTTCAATTGTGAGAGAAGTTTCGCATATTTGATGTCTTGGGATGATGGAATAGTGGATTGAATGGAATCTTCAGCCACATTGTTGGCAGAGGTAGGATGCCCATGCTTTTGCTAACAAGTTTTCTTTGTGTGTCCTAACCTATTGGAATATTTGTATTGTAGTCGGCTTGCATGTCTGTTTCCATACCAATGCCACAAGCCCGATCAACATTAGATCCACCATGACCACGAGTAGCACTGAGGGAATCTCAGAACTATGAGTAGCAAGAACAACTATCTGGCTAAGACAATTTAAACACTCGTCAATAAGTGAGATTTTTGCGCTAGTCAACAATTGATTTTTCGCAGTCTCATGGATCAAGTCCAGCGAGAAAGGCCCCTACCATTAGCGAGAAAGTCCAGATATGACATGAAGAGAGTGGAACTAAAGCATGAAGGATGACAATTATGGTTTTCTTTGTGGAAGGGTTAGGTTTCTTAATTTAGGTACATAAATCGCTGCTCTCATTCCATGTGGAGAATAAGGATTTTTTTTCATTGATAAAATAAACCCTAAGGTCTCTTATATAGAGGAGATCAAAGGAAGAATTGTTAGGAAAAAAACCATAGGCTATAAATTAGGTTTCAACAATTATGTTATTGTATATTGAATTGCCAATTGTCTCCCCATGTAAAACTCTAGAACTTTCTCCTAACACTTATCATAGGATGGATTTCATGGTGTTTACAAACCTTCTCATCCATGGCATGTAATAAATATATGAATGTACAAGTTTATGTAGGAGATGACATTATGGACTATAAAATAAACCCTAAGGTCTCTTATATAGAGGAGATCAAAGGAAGAATTGTAGAAAATGAAAGTACCTGTCAGGCAAAAAAAAACCCATATGCTATAAATTATGTTTCATCAATTATGTTATTGTATATTGAATTGCCAATTGTCTCCCCATGTAAAACTCTATAGAACCTTCTGTTAATAGTTGATGGATTTCATGGTGTTTACAAACCTTCGCATCCATGGAATGTAATAAATATATGAATGTACAAGTTTATGTAGGAGATGACATTACAGACTAAGACATGAGATTACTTGAAATTCAAGTCTAATAATTATTGAGAGTTCTAATTAGGGTAAAACTTATATTGAATCCTATAAAAGGAGAGAACTGAGTTGTTTGTTGGATTATTATTCAAACTTTTCAGAATTCACTTGCGGTACTCCCCAAGTTCTATTGCAAATTCATCCAGTGTTGTATTTTCTTGACACATTTAAGTCACATATATTTTTTGTGTGTGTCAATTTTGATATGTTAGTCACATCAAGTTGCTGCCCACAGGAATTAATCCCGTTGTTGTTCCCTCATCGCAAGCATACAACCCAAGATGAATTATAGGGATGGAGAGGTAGGATAATATAAATGCATACAATTACAATACAAGATTTGATCAACACGCAAGAATGTTCTTAAACATGGAACGGAAATGCAAATTATGAAATATTGTAAGTAGATTTAAAAGTAGAAATATTTATAATACATGTCATCAAGTGAAGGCTTGCAATAGTCCCTAGAAAAAAGTTGGACATGAAGGCATAGGATTTCCAAACAAATGAAACATGATGAATAATGAATTTGTTTAATTAGAATAATAGTACCTTTGGCACGGCTGCTTGCAAAATGAATTCAGTATAAGTGTCAGCTGATAAATTTGTAAAGATGGCATGAATTGTGGTAACACTTGGCTTTTGAGTCTGTTTTGTAAAGGTGAATGTGATCTTTAAACTAACACTCTGAAAAGCAGTGATGGATGGATAGACTGGATCTTGAGAACCTGTACAAGAATACATGCAAAATTAATAACCATTTAGTGTGCTCTTATATTAGCATATTATACTTACCTGAAATATACGAGAGAGAAGAACTTGATGGTAAGCCATCCAACAAATCCAAAACTTGAGTACCGGAAGGACTATGGTTGGATGATGGTGTAATTCCTAAAATGAGACCAAAAGTGTGATTATTTTCGAAAAATAGAGAAAAAAAAGAAAGCGACACTGCATAAGCTAACACCATGGTACTTTGATCTAAAGAATCGATGTTTATTGGTGTATAACCTTCAACAGGAGGGCCGCCAATTGATAATAGATCCATAAGAATATCATTATTTTCTTCATCAAAACAAAGAGAATATCAGAACTCCATGAAGGAAAATTGACTTATAAACAAAAAGTTTGATGAAATTAACCCTTTAAAGAATCAAGCAACAAAAGAGAAAATCCTTGACAAATGGATAATCCAATATCAACTAACTAAAATTGTCAAAAGGCTTTTCAATCTCATATAATATATGTTGACTTAATCCTAAGTCATATTTGTTTCACATAATAGAAGGTGTAGAAGTATTTTGAAATTTCATACAGTGGTGCACATTTTCATGTGTATTCTATTTTTTGTGTTTTATGACAAAATTATTTTAAATACTTTAAACAAGACATTATACCAATAATTTTTAGCCCCTTGATGGAATTAAGAAATATTGAATTATCAGTTAATTATTGAACCAAAAAGAGCAATAGTGATAGGACCATCGTCTATCCAAACAACAAGAAAAAGGCAAACAAGATGATAAGAAAGTACAAAGCTTTAATGTTTGAAACCTGATGATGGTGGAGCTGGCAAATCAAGGCTTAGTAGGTCATGCAGAAAATTATTAATGTTTGAAGTAGAAATTGGTGTATCATCAAAACTGAGATCTAGTAAATCCACCAGGGGAACTTCCGGAGGTTTAAGTGAAGCTTCAACTGGAGATGGCACAAGAGCATTATCTGATGACAAATTTGCTTGTGAAGAGCCAGTTTTTTTCCTGATATATATATACTCATCCAATATTGGCATTCGATCGACGAGAGAAGATCTGCATATGCATAAAAAATGTAAAACAAAATACAAATTTGAAGAATAGAAGACACTTGTATAATCATTATGGACATGGTACTAGCCATTTACTTTAAGTTCTGATGTTTTATAATAATATTGCTGAATTCATTTGCTCTTTGTTGTAATTCAAGTGTGACACTTCCTTTCAGTTGCAATAGTATTTCTCGTATCCTCCTGAAAGATTAAACAGTTAGGAAACAAATTTATTTCTAGAAGTACTATATCATTGACATATTAGACAAATAAGTTTGGTACACATAAGAAACATGTGTGCTCTGAAAATTACAAGGTATTATAAGTGAAAGTTATTGGTAATCCAGAAAAAAAAAGGAATCCAAATAAATAAAATCTAGTCCAGAAGTGACTAAGTAATATGCAGTCATAATCCTTTGGGCTTTGTTCGCAATTCGATAAAAAATTATGGTCAAAGGATTTTGTAATAGTCAGTGGTTAATCAAATAATCAAATTCCACATTACAAACACCACATAGCAAAGAGCAGTCTAAGCCCTCCTCAGAAAAGGGAGGATTTGCACATTTATATATAGTTGTTCCCTACTTTTCCATAGGTTGTTCCATTCCTCAATTATGAGATCCCTTATGAGATCCCTCTCATCAAAGGAGCAACTTAACTTTGCACATCCGTTTGTCTAACATGATGTAACAAATAAAAAGTGGTAACAAGAACCTCGCTTTACTTGCATACACAAATTCTTGCAATGGTGAACACTAATGAATTAAGCAGTCAATATACACAAAAGACAAGACAAGCTCACTGACACATCTGTCTGAATAATGCATGCATACATATATAATCATGTATATTATAAGTTCAAAGCAGCATGTGCCAATAATTGAAATAGAAATCCTGTGTTATTTGAGGTTGAAGACCTGTGATTATTATCAACTTCTCCAGGAACCACCAATGAAGGTAATCTAAAAAACCCAATAATAGGTATGCAACAAATACAGTGTTGAGTGATGTTACACCATGTTCAAAACCAAATGAGAAGCATACTTAGAAGTTGAGCGGAAACGTGAGGAGAGCTTCAGAAGTGCAACTAAAGACATTGCTCGAGTTGTAACATCTGATGAATCACATTTAAGAGCAGCCTCCAAAACATCGACAACATCAAATTCTGTCACCTGTGATAGAGCATCATACTATTGAAAATATATAGAGTGCTGATTGGCATGAGTAACTCAGAATTATCTTAAAGGCCATTCTCAGATTTGTGTAAAACCATGAAGTTGTATCAAGAACCATGTGCAACTATTTTGAAATAATTAAGCGAACACACAAAAATAATCAATTCAGTCTATGAGATATTCAAAGTTCAATCTAAACTTCAATATAATTAACAACAAAAAACACAGAAGTCATAAGAAGACATTGAAGAATTAAAATTAGTCCTACTTAACATTTTTGGAAAAAAGGAAATTTTAATTCATCAATTTGAACTCGTTCATTTAATGAAATGGAGTGTGAAGAAATACTTCTCCAAAAAGAAAAGGAAGTGTCATAAATAACATGGAAACAAGACATTACATATGTTTTTCTTCCAATGCCTATATCTGATAGACAATGAAAACATTAGCCTTTGACAAGGTTAATCATACTTTTATGTATTGAACTATTGGTATGCAGAAACAACACTAAAAAATGTGCGAATGATGACAAGGGTAACTGATATAAGTAGTAAGTTAGCATAACAAGAAGAGCATAGAATAATAACCCGAGCTGGATTGGATCTATCCAAAAAACACATATGAAAATCTAGTAATGTTTCATTTTACTAATTATGTTAGCTCGGCTAGCAATAAGACAATGTTGGAAATCTTTTAGGATCATAAAATATTATTATATGACAGTTTTTAGGACCTTCATTTCTGGGGAACCTACGTTTTCCCATTTCTGATTTAGTACAAGTGGATGGCTATCACAGTTTGCATCCATCCTTTTCCTCCCTCAAAAGATAGTTGATATGATTTATATCAAGAGAAAATAAGAGAACTGAACAGATTTATTAAGAATATTATGGACTTACAGTCATTGGTTCCTCAACATGCAAAACTCCAACATTATTGACCAGCATTTCCCCATATTCTCCAATACACCACACCGCCACCCGAACTAAACTTACCTAGAGGATAAATTCAAGAAAACATTCAGCAGTGAGTATTACTAAATAGAATGAACTCATAAACATAACACCATTTTTTTCTACCTTATTTGATGCCTTTTGCAATGCCCTATAGAGGGACCTCACACAGTATCCTTGCAGATCAGGTGCATTGCTAATAACAACAATGAGACTATGCCAAACATCATCTTTAACATGATTCCCTGACTACAAAACATAGTTTATAAATAATGAATCAACTATTTCCATGGAGAAAGACTAACAATAGATCTTTAACAGATAATTGGTGCACAATTTCTTTCTCCAACATAGGCAGACAACTGAGATTCTGTGGTTTTTAACAGGAAGGACAAAGGAATATCCCAATTCAGATGTTGAATGAAAAGGAACAAGGTTAATTCATAATTAAGATGATGCATGAGATATATCGAGAATTAAGGGACCTATCCTTACAAAAATGAAAAAAAAGTAAACAAAACAAAAGCAACCAAATTAGCTTGAGAGCTTCTGTTTTGAATATGTGAAATTAAAAATGATATTTCATTCATACCGCTCCGGCTTATTTCAGACCACTAATATACCTTGTTACCTGATCAAGTAATCAATAAGAAAAGTTTTGACTTTCAAGGAATCTAATTTCTAATATGTTGATAACATCCACTTAGTTCTAAAGAATGAGATGCTGACTACAACAGGTCAAGGTTACCATCAAAGAGCTGTATATCTAAATGAATATATTACTTTATGCTAATATGTTGTTAACCTATTTTTCTTAATAAATGAACTGTTTTGTAAAGATGGAACATGTGAAATGTTGCACCGATCCTCATGAAAGATACTAATCGTATAATGATCCGTATACAACTTCCCATCTTAACATTCTCAAAAACCTATTTAACCAAACCGCATTTCTTGATAATTTGCACTTGTTAAGATGAAGTAAATAAAAAAACTTCAACAAACATCAATTATTTCTTAGACTCAACATCATAGAATAATATAAACTTGGCTTCTTTTTAATTGGCAGGAATGTCATTTTCAATACGGATACACTAAAGTTCGTAGGATGGAAAACATCCAAGAGCTACAGTACATACCAGAGATAGTACCCTGAACATTTGATCTATGTACCACATCTTCTCTTGTGAAAACCTAGGCAAAAATGAGCAAAAGAAAACAATGGGTTATGGTTGTTGGACTGAGGGATTACTTCTTCAAAATCAAGCTATAAAGGGAAGATCACAAGGTCATTAATCTTGTGATCAGTACAAAGGCAATTTTTTTAGAATATTAAATACAAAGATGTGAAACCCACTGTTTTCAAATTGTCATAAATTTTCATCATGTAAGCAAAGAAACAAGCAAGTTCTGAACTAAAAAAAACAGATTAACTTTTGAAATTCATGCACTTTGATTAAAAGTTTATACTACAAAGCATAAGTTAGCATCATGTATTTCACTTACTTTTCCATGATCGAACAAATTTTAACTGTAAGGTCCTCCTTGAAATCATGATCACTCACTTCTAAATAATCAATTAGTTCCTTAGTCAAAGGCTTTAGATTTGTGTCATTGACCAATAAAAAGACAAGTTCAAGTGCTCTTTTCCTGATTGAGGCATCAGAATCCTGGAAATTGCAAGTAGAATTATCCTCACGAGTCAACAAAATAAAAGTTCAACCAGATTGCTTTTTAACAAGACAATACCAAAGAAGTTCAATCAATTCGCGTCATTGATAGGAATATGACAAACATAGCTAATTATATATGCAATAATTGTGTGCTTGCCACTTTCCAATTATGGTATCCTGGCATGTTGTGTTGCTATTTCAGGCAATCAGGCAAGACAAGCAAAATAATCCGGCCCATCCCACAAGTCGTGGCCATTGGTGGACTAGGGATGCAAAAGGGCAACTCCTTCTCACACACAAAGACACACACAATACAAGTTAAAGAGAGAAAAGAAAGAATGAGTACGACAACAATATTTTTTCTTTAAATTATATTGGAATCAGTAAATGTAGATGATATTGCCCCTCATATACTTAATATTATTGTGATTATACTCAATTTTTTTGTCCCTTATTTGCCTCAATTTTTACGCACCTCAACTATAAGTTCTGAAATATGCCACTTGTCATGAGAATGGTGCAAAAGTTTGCAATCATCACCATGTACATTATATATAGACGCAATTAACTATTACAAATACCATTTATATTAGCTCAATATGTTGCTTCCCTACCATGAATCAAACTTGCCCATTGTGCTAGTGAACAGACTTCACTTCCAGCAAGTATAAATACAATAATATGATACATCGTTACCTTGACGCAATCCAAAATTGTTATTCTATGTCGTTGCACCGCTTGAAAATCCACATATATAGCCTTCATGAGAATGTTCAATGCAACATATCTGAAGGACAAAGGAACAGGAAACAAAGATATCAATCACTAACTAAATGATTACTCAACAATCAATCCATCTGGAGAGAAAACTAAAAGATTAACTCATTCCGCTGATGTAACTCAAACTCTTGGGAATTCTCACTCCATCTGATTCCTTTTTAGATAGGATGACATAAAAGTTTTGGTAATGGTGAGTTTATCCTACACAATTTGTAATTAGTTCCAGTTTATGTTCCGGTTTGATCTTCAACAAGTTGGTTCTAGTTTATTATAGAAATAATAGGTGAATTCTTGTTGAATGGCTTAATACAATGTAAGCATGAAATATATAAGCATACACAAAGTTAAAAGGTGAAGATTAAGAAAAGTATGGTTACATATTGACAATGGAATAAGCATAATTTGGAAACATACCTTGATCAAATTCACTATCTAGCTAGTAAAATAAAACAATATATCATAATTTCATTACTCTAATGAGAAAAAATAGTCTTTTACACTCATTAAACATCGAATCCTACATATACATTTTTCTCATACAGTGAACATCCTTCTTTATTCAGAATCTAACAAATTAGAGGATTCCCATGATCCACTAAACAAAAATTTCAAAGTAAAGGTCTTACTTGTGATGGATACACATTTTTTAATCATACATGAGCATAAAATGATTAAATGAGATATTAGCTAATCTAGTTATATAGCATAAGTACATAAAGTGTTTCTCACATGTTTAATCCTAGTACGAGATATTAGAAATAGGCCATGTTAGCCATTTAACACACTCTGCAACCTAGAACAAAAAGGCCATGTGTTCTTTCAATGTAAAAGTTAAACGATATCAATGGATTAAATAGAATAATCATGTGGATGGTCATGGATAATATAATTTAAACTCGAATGATCATGTGGATGGTCATGGATAATATAATTCTTATACATGAGTTACAGAGGAAAAAGATAACCTGATATTGTTGTCACGGTTGGACAAGAATCTACCCAAAACATTAATTGCAAGCACTCGTAGACCTGTAGTACCTTCAGTGCCCAATATAGTCTCAACACACCCATACAAAATAGCATTTCCAGCATTTTTGTTTGATTCGGTTTTTGTTGCAACCTAAACAGAATATTGAGATACCCATCAACTTGCATGTTATGTTTTTTTTATAATTACACAGTCGGCCACTATCACAAGGTGGTACTTTAAGCTAATAAAATCTAACAAATAACACAGAAGAAAGGATGTAACACAAACAGGGCCAAGCTGAACATATGCGAAATACAAGTTTTAATTAAAATTAACTTCCAAATCAGAATATTTACTGATTTTCATTACTGAAAATCTGTAAATTTAAACACTTTTCTCTTCTGAGTTCTAACATTGGATGCATAGTGCTATAGGTCCAAATGAGCAAGTACAAGGAAAGAGATAAAATATCAACAGGATAATAAGGTATGAAGTGTTCGGAGATTAAATACATGAAAACAAGGCAACACAAACCTGTGTAATCAGGTTGGCATGATAAGAACTTGATAGGTTAATTTTCACTATTAATCGGAAATCAAATATGCTAAATCACAACCACCATTTGTTTTATCCTTGTTAAATCAGGTTATTCATACTTTATTTTGGATAGATAGAGAAAGATTATTCAAACTTCTGCTAATGCTAGTAGAATGAACATTTTTTTCTAGAGGAACATGTATATGTAGAGTATTTGACATACAAGTGTAGAGAACTATTTTTACTTATTAAAATAATAAAATAATTATATATTAATTTAAAGTATATATTAAATAGTAAAGATGATTAAAATCTAGATCATCGGATTATCTGATGGTCATGATCAAGTCATGTTAATAAATATGACTATTCAACAGTTATAATTTATTTAGCTTTAGATGATACAATTTATTATTATCAAATTATCCAAATAAATATATATTATTTCATCTAAGAAGTATATAATCAATTTTAATCATTAAATTAATTAAATTATAAGCGGGGTGCTCTACATACTCATTAACCTCTTTTTTTAAGGGATAATAGGATGAGCAAACAATGTGTGTTTTAATAGTATATGGACAATAATGATGGAAAGAGAATGATGCATCAGGGCTTTAAACATACAAAGAAGTTTTTTATGATGGAGTACATACAGACTATTAGAACATAATTTTTATATGTTAATTAATTATATTTTGATGTCACAAAACTCGAGTAATTAGGGTTATTTATTTTATACATCCAGAAAAGTCTAGATTAAAATGGAGTCTTATACATGAATTTGACAGTTATATTATTGGTTATCTAGTCTTATACATGAATTTGACAGTTATATTATTGGTTATCTAGTCTTATACATGAATTTGACAGTTATATTATTGGTTATCTTATTTTTATGATGATATGATCTGATATTTGTGAGAAAAGTATATTAGAAGGAAGCTCAGAGAATCGTGATTAAAGTTTTGGAAGTACGAACAAAAAGCCAAAAAAACAAAATTGACAACTAAAGTTAGGATGTCCGATGAGAAGTTTGAATGTCCAAACCTCATGAATCAGACGAATGTAGAAAGGTTGTGGAAGAGTTCAAGTGATCAATACCGGTTCAGACATATTGTTCGGAGGTTCAAACATAAGGTCCGATCCTATAGGACAAAGAGGTTTTTACCAAAAGAAATGGAATTCAAACGTCGGGTCTGAATAGTTTGAGAGGCGTTTTGGCAAAACCCAAGTTCGGATGTCCAATCCAAAATTTTGAATGTTTGAACATGATCAACAGGCACAAAACTCTCCAATGGCTAGTTGGTTTAGAGTTT